>JAUPFT010000028.1:36116223-37384557 GCA_036936625.1 Parnassius smintheus behrii
CCTGGGGAATTAGTTAATACATATTAAATTATGACATAATTAACTATCGTTAATATGCGTGTATTGGTGGTGGTTAAGGAATCCGTTTCCCTAATTTCTTCCCGTGGTGAGACACGAATTTTTGAAATAAAAGGAAGGTCTGATATATCTCACAGCCTGTAACTCAGTTATATTGGCTCTGATCAGTGCACGCATTACTGCTTAGGCTTAGAGATAGGTGAGGATTAAAAATAAAACTTTTACGTGGTAGAGCCATATTGCAGCTATATTAGTAGTGACTGCCCCGTTGGTCTAGTGGTTGTACGACTGCTGATCACGAGGTCTTAGGTTCGAATCCCGGGTCGGGCCAAAAAATTAATTATCGAGTTCAGTATCAAAAAATTCTTAGTGGTTGCCCGGAGTCAGGAAGTTGGCGGTGTCTCACCCCCGTGCCTCGGAAAGCACGTAAAGCTGTTGATCCTGCGCCTGATCTCTCTCCGGTCGTGTCGGTTTACCGTCCCATCGGATTATGAGAGTGAGGGAATAGAGAGTGCACCTGTCCTTGCGCATAAACTTGGGCACTATAATCCTGTCCTGCGCCGATGGCTAGTCTCCGTTGAGGCAGACCGTCGTGGCCGATATTTGGTCTGGAGGACATTACATTAGTAGTATAGTTGTAGGACAAATGGATCAGCTGGACCGTGGAAGGACCTCGCTCTCACAGAATACCAGCGTAAAATAGTAGCTTAATGCTGCTGTGTTCCGTATGGTGATTGTAGTGAACCGGAGACCCTTTTTACTAGAAAGGAGCCATTCCATCTTAGTCCTCACGGGTGACAACGCATTTGCATTTTGTATCAAAATCGAGTATAGATGTATGACTGTGTGCTGGTTTGTCACCCCTCTCCTATAAAAAATAAAAAAACTACTTTAGCGGGTTTTGTCAAGTTTAATTTTAATTGTTTTTTTTAATTTTAATGAATTTATAAAACAGTGGTGTTACTTTCTTCTAAACTCGCCAAACATTTACCTTTGATGGCGAGAGGCGCTATTTTGCATACAATTAAACCACCTTATGTACTTCTAATATTGGACACTATAATACACAATTATATAATATTGTAATATATAAATCCTACGACATTTACTTATTTAACTAACTGACCTTATATAACTTAACTATATTTACTAACTTTAACTTTTAACCTTTTAACTTTACCTTAACTAATGAACTTATATACAATTATATGACCTTATATACATGTAACTTTAATTATATAATTAAAATACTTAATACTTATATACTATATTGTTATGGTTTAATCTACCAGAAATCTGATTTAGTTCTATTAGCCATTCTGTATAATGTCTATTAATTTTCTCTTAAGTGATCCCTTACTTATTTTTACTTTTTCTCTTAATAGATCTATTTTGTTAAACACTTTAGCTACCAAATACTTAGATATCCTCTTACCATAACAGTTTGTTATTTTTGGTTGAACCAGTTTGCTCTCTCTAACCCTATGTGTGTTGTACTTGTTTTTAACATTAACTTTATATTCCTCATTATAATAATATTGAGGTTCCGCTGTCACAGTTAACGAAGGAAAACTTTAAACACTAATTTTTGGTCCGATTCACGCATAACGAGCACAGCACACAGTATCGCGAAGTCTTGACATCGGAGCAAACACCTTAGTGTCCCTTCCATGATCGTGGGTGCTGTAAAGCCCCCGAAAGGTCAGGAATTAAGAAGTTAAGCGCGTTAAAATCCGTAAAATTACTCTTACTTCATGTGTGTAAGTGTGTGTGTGTTCGCGTAATTATAAGAAATCATTAATAGGTAAGAAAAGAGGAAAAATAGGTAGGAAATACGACCGCCATCCAGTCTAGCGTGTAGCGATTACGTCAAACCTCCATAAGCCTCCTCGTGGGCATGGTCACGTAATAATGGCTATAGTCGGGTAAATATTCTGCAATAGCTTATAGCTCGCATATGCATATAGTAGTGCCACGTTGCAGCTATTCATGGCTGCTGCAAAAATGGGTGGCTCAACTTAGGGTAACATCACTCTACAGGAATAGCAGCGTAAAACAGTAAAATAATGCTGCTGCGTTCGTTTGCTGAGTGTAGAGAACCGGAGACCCTTTTTATTGGCAATGAGGCATTTCATCTTTGTGCTTAGGGGTGACGGTACATCTGGGTTTTGATTCTTAATCGATGATATATGTGGTTTTCTATGTCCCATTGTAACTACCTATTACAAAACACTTTATGTATAGCTGTGTTTACCAAGAATAAAGTAAGTTTGCTACAAATTACATGAATTTGATTTAGAGGCACTTTAAACTCTAGTTTCGGGTTTCTTTTTATTTTGAATGAGATATATATTAAAGTAAGGATCGAATTTATATACACAGTTCGTCACAAGGATTCCGAATATATTATAAATAGAACTCCATAAATAAACCTCCAAACTTACTACACTCTTGATAAGAACTCCAAAACTATAAGGAATAGTTTTGTATTTCTTTGCCTCTTTCAAAAACTATAATTAAAAAAAAAGTGATAATACCTATATCAACAATTTTCCTATTCAAATAATTCGATTCGAACACGACATATCCGTCATTCTACATTTATAAAATCCTTCGAGAAGTCATCGCCAATAGCGTTGCCTATTTCCTAGGTATTCGCACTAGAGGCCTAGTAACAGCCCTGCCACAGAGTGGGGGGTGCGGTGAGCGGGCCGACCGACTGCGGTGTGACGCAACCGCGCCGCCGTGGCAATGTAGTCCACGACGTTACGTATTGGTACATTTAATATATTTTAAAGCGATCCTCGTATTAAACATGCTTTATACCTAGTTCTGTAAGATAATATGTTGTTAAAAAAATTACAATACGTATCACGTCTAACATTTGCAAATAGCCTCAATTTTACAATATGTTGATCAAGATTCGTCCCGACTAAGCTTTTTGATATTAGATTATTCGTAAATATGTTATGAGGTGTAAAGTTACAGAAGACACTGACTCCACTGTTTAATTGCTATTCCTAGTGAAAGCAAGTTGCCATACTTTCAGTAAAACGATTTTGTTTGACCACGCTATTTACATTCATCCTCATCGTAATAACGTAATCACATAGATAAAGAAGTAATGAGTCAGTTTTAATTCATAGTTGTAAATGTCATCGAGAAATAACTGTAGTTTTAAAAAAACATGCAACACTGCTCCCGAAACATGAATAACTAGATAATATTATATATTTTCATTTAAAAAAATTTAATATCATCTATTTTGTGTTGTTAACTGTAAACATGAAAGCTATTACTTGAAAAAAAATAGTTCCGCTGGGTTTCTTGCTGGTTTTTCCCAGGACAGAGGTTTTTTGCGAACCAGTGGTAAATGAAAAAAGTGACTTGCAATAAGTACTGTTTATAATCTACATTATATAAAAAAGTTTCTGTTTCTGTTTCTGTTAAAAGGTCGTCAACAGAGTTTACAATAATTCATATTTACAAATATTTGTAGACAAAGTTTCCTTACTATATGTACTCGAATAATAGACAATCACATTATGTGTTGCAATAGAGATAATAACAGAATTATAGAAAAATTAAAAGAATTGAAATACAAAATAAAAAGGCAACAATAGTAACATTAAATTTCATCAAAATTGTTTGGCATTTTGTTGATTGTTAATTATTATAGTAGTATGTATGCGTAGGTATATGGATGTGGAAGAGGCGAGAGAGGTATGTCAGGATCGTGCTAAATGGAAGTCTGTAGTCTCTGCCTACCCCTCTGGATGACAGGCGTGAGTGCTTATGTATTATGTATGTAAGTTTGTTAACTGCCTTATTAGTCTCATGGTTGTAAAGGCGAGGGTCGGTATTCCAACCGGGATCAAAACGTAGTTCAGGTTGGAATCCCGGGTCAGACCATATTCAGTAATTGGGGTTTTCTGTCGAGAAACTCTTAGAAGCAGTCCGGATTCAGCAAGGTGGAGGGGTTTCGCCCCCATGCTTAAGAAAGTACGCGAAGCCATTGGTCCAGCGCCTGATCTTTCCCCTGTTGTGTCGGATAGCCGTCTCATTAGATTATGGGAACGAGGGGATTGAGAGTACGTCTGTGCTTGCGTAATTGCGTAAACTCTCGTACAGTATAGTTCTGTCCCACGCAAGCGGCTAACCTCTGTTTAAGCTGACCCCCGTGTGCGAAATTCGTCCTGGAGGACATTATTATTATTATTAATTAATACATGGTTTTTAAAATTTTGCAAAGATTAGAAAATATGCAGTCCATTTCACGACTTACATTCAGACGTGACAAACGAGGCACCAAAATTAGGATTTCGCCTAGGACTTGGAAGAACTTAAAGGAAAATTTACTAAGAATGGGAGGGAGTCAATTTTACTATTAATTATATTATGAATGTCAAATTATAGCCTGCTAACTCGTGGAGACTTTGGTTGTAAGGTATTATTTAAATATTTATATTTATTTAATTTAATACAACGACGGGCATAACAAACCTTATACTTTAACTTTTTTATGTCATTCCTGAGTGCTTTGCAAGCCAGATTTTTTTCTAAATAATTGATGATAAAAAATATCGCATTTAATATTTAGCGTTCAATTGTTTAACGACGACATTTCGTTGCAATTAAAACAGCTAATAATACTATTATTTTTTACGTGGTGGAGCCAAGCTGCAGCAATAATGTGCTTGTAGCAGCAATGGGTCGGCTCGACCGGGGTAGTGCATACACAGAATACCAGTGTAAAATAGCAGCCTAATGCTCTTGTGTTTCGTGTGGTGAGTATAGAGAACCGGGGATCGCTTTTTTACTGCAAACGAGGCGTTCCATCACAGTCGTTAGGGTGACCATACATATGCATTTTGATTCTTAATCGAGGATAAATGTAGATGTCTATGAGTCCCAGTATCCACATACCATCAGGTGGGCTGCGTGTTCATTTGTCACATACACACACATATATATATATATATATATATATATAAATATTTTTTATTTTAAGTATTGTATTCGCGTAACTAACATAATGCTTTAATAATAAATGTGAATCTGAAAATTCACAACGGCCAATATGCAGCGGCGTGTTGTCTCAGTGAGTGGGTAAGTAGGCGAGCGACAGCAGAAAGTGGTTGCCGATGGTGACGCAACCGCGCCGGTAACCCAGTCAGCGGCGAGTCGACCGTCGCGACGGTGGATGATGTTGATTCGAATGGTGGTGACTTCCTATAATGATGTCCTACTGACTATCAACGAAGTTTTTTTCCGCCGTTTCTGTTCCGAAAGATTTGAGGAATATGACATTTGGCAAAAGTATTGGTAATTTTTTTTTACATAGCAGAAATAAATATATTTCATTTAATTTACTTTCCTCTTCCTTATCAACTCGAAAGTAAATGCAAAAAAGTCGATGGATGCAGGTGGCTCAGGACCGTGCTTTGTGGCATACCTTGTGGGAGGCCTACGTTCAGCAGTGGACTTGTGAAGGGCTGTAATGATGATGATAAACTTGCAAACCCGTAGTCTTTCATGTCGCCGATCCAAGAATTGCAGGACTAGCGCTCGCAGTATTTAATGTCTCGCGAAATTTGACACAATGTAGACCTCTAACCACAGCCGTGTAGCGCCGGTGCGGGCATATCCACTACCCCATATCTTCCCGTGGGTGTCGTAAGAGGCGGCAGAGGGAGACAGGCAGGAGATGGACACAGCGTCTTCCTGATAGCGACTAAAAACAAAACTGCGGTTGCCAACCCGCTTGCCAAGCGTGGCAGCAATGGCAAATACCCCCCTCCCCCCTATGAGGTAAAGCCCATGTTCAGCAGCGAACTTTAAAAGACTGTAATGGATAGATGGATGAAGTTCGACACTGCATTGCGTCGCCAACCTGAGTATTTACATTTTTTGTTTACATAATAATAAATAGAAATATAAATAGTTCATTTTATTCACTATAGATTTTAGTCATTAGTAATGGACGCGTACTGTTGCACTTTTGCCAGTGTCAAGTATAAAACGCAATTATAAACATAACATAACATAAAAACTCACGCCTGTCACCCAGGGGGTAGGCAGAGACTACAGACTTCCATTTGACAAGATCCTGACACACCTCTCTCGCCTCCTCCACATTCATATACCTACGCATACATGCTCGTCGATTAGGGTACTCCTAATTGGGCCCGTTTTTAATATATCGCCAATTTGGTCGATAAACTTTCGGATGTCCCTTTCCGACTCTGCCTTTCACTTATTCTTTATAATATTTTTTTGATTTCTTAAAAACTTCTTAGCAATATGTTGATGTGTCACTTTGTGAAGGTTTGGGTTTCGACGACAGCTTAAACCAGCAAGCAGTCGATAATGTCTCAAGGCATCTATGTGGACATATAATCTTGAGGTTCATGTTACTATCGGAGCATTTGCTTCATCTTTTTCAATAATGATTCGTATGCACAGATTAATATACAAAATTGAACAATTTAATAATAAAAATAATAAAAAAAAACAATTTAATATAAAAAAACAACACTATTCAACCAACTTCAAAAAAGGAGGAGGTTCTCAATTCGACAGTATTTTTATGATGCATCTTATTTATTTGAAAGCTGGTGCTTCTCATGTTATCCCATATAAATTTGATCAAGATCTGACCAGTGTATCCTTAATAATGCGTATTTAATTGACTACGACTACATTGATGATGTTCTCTTTTTTTACGAAGGTCGGTTGTACAAAATTGTTAATTTTGTCACTATACGCATCAAAATCTACTTGAAACCATTACTTAAACAAAAGTACGGGAACAGCAATCCGTCCCCGTTCAAGTTCCATCCAAAGCTCCAATAATTCTTATTGAAAGTTACTATTAAGACAAACTTACCTCTAATTTGAAAATTACTTTAAAACTTGTTAAAGAAAAGAAGTGTTGTAGCGCCGATTTCTGTGGGCGATGAAATTTTGTAACATTTCTGAGTTACTTTAAAGCTACTAAAAAAAAAACGTATTAAACGTGATGTGTGATGAGATGATGAGGCGATTTGCGTTTCAGAATTCTGCTGGTTCTAGAGGTAATTTCAGGGTTAGTCTAGAGGCATTGACGGAATGCAGGATTACATACAGAGGAATTAGATATTATATTTGTGTTTTTACCAATCTTTGGTTCTAGTCGTGGTTAACGTATGAAATTAGCCCCAACTTTTCTAAATATCAAGTAACTTCGCATTTCACGAACAGATTCTCCACAGATTAGATATTCGCTGTAAGAGAACAGATTCTCTTACAGCGAATATACTTACTTACTTACTTACTTACTTATCGTCACGCACAATCCCTAACGGGGTAGCCAGAGAGAACAGATCGCCAAGTGTCACGATCCTTACATACCTCTTTCGCTTCTTTCAGGTTCATTAACTTCTTCATACATGCACGTCTAGGTATCCGAGTACTCTTGACCCTCCCCTCTTCGAGCAATTTGCTCACATGGTCTTCGAAAGTTAGTCTCGGTCTACCTCGACACCTTTTAATATTTACTTTCGCTCTATATATTTTCTTCACCATTCGGTCTTCACTCATTCGTTCAACGTGTCCAAACCATTGGAGTACGCCCCTATCAATTTTTGTGATAAGGTCATCTTTCAATCCTGCCATATTGCGAATCTCTTCGTTTCGCTTTCGGTCGGCTATGGTAACGCCACACATTTTACGAAGAGATCGCATCTCCACTGCATTCAACTTGCTTTTATGCTTCTTCTGGCATACCCAGGTTTCGCTGCCATATAACAAAGTCGGTACCAACACTGCGTTATGTATTGCAAGGCGTGCACTCTTCACCACGCCTTGCCTTTTTATTAATGCATTCAGGGCACCATTGACTTTGTTTCCGGCAGCGACACGCCTATCCACATCTAAATCACATCTTCCATCCCGGCTGAAAGCACTCCCCAAGTATACAATTTCATTTACCTGTTCTAGACATTCCTGATTTACCCATATTTCACATTTCGTTCTCTCTTCGTCCTTTTCAAATACTAGAACCTTAGTTTTATTAGCATTCAAACGGAGACCTTTAATTTCACATTCCTCTTTCATACACGTGACTAATGCCTGCAGTTCTGCTTCTGATGGTGCAATAAGCACTGCATCATCAGCATACAGCAGACAATTAACTTTTATGTCACCCAATTTCACACCCAAACAGCTATCTTTCAGCTTCTGTAAACAGCTGTCGAGATACAGTATGAACAGCCAGGAAGACATGACACAACCCTGTTTTACGCCCGCTTGGACGCTAAACATGGGTGACAGGTCATGCCCTACCCGCACACAGGCTTTACAGTCATAGTAGAGTGACTGCACAGCCCTTAACAATCGACCATCCACACCATATCCCGGCAACAGTTCCCACATTTTCTTCCTTATAACCTTATCAAATGCTTTCTCCAGATCCACAAAAGCACAGAAAATCCTCTGGTTAACACTCAGAAGCTTCTCCGTGATCATGCGGAGAGAAAACATTTGATCCGTGCATCCTCTTCCAGGTCTAAATCCGCATTGTGCCTCCCATAAGAATCTTTCCGATTTCTCTTGCATCCTGCGTGTCAAAACCTTCGAATAAACTTTACTTGCTAAACTGGTCAAGCTGATCGCCCGATAGCTCCCGCAGTCAAAATGTGAACCTTTACCTTTATATAAAGGCACAATGACCGCGGATCGCCAATCATCCGGGACATCTCCCGTCCGCCAGCACAAATTGTACAGCAGAAGAAAGCTGTCCCAGACGCGAGGCCCACCGTACTTGACCATTTCAGCAGTAACTCTGTCTAGTCCCGCAGCCTTACCACATTTCAAACTTCGAATCGCACGTTCAATCTCTTTCATGCTGATGACCTCAGTGTCATCGAGGTCCGTGTCTGGCGTGCCAGTCACGGCGTCACCCCCGGATCCTTCACTAAGATCATGACACGCATACAATTCTCTATAAAATTCACTCCATCGCTGCATGACGTCCGATTTTTCTGAGAGGACGTCATTGGTTCTCGAAAGCACTTTGTTCATTCTTAAAGCTGTCGCACCACTCCGGGACCTTCCAACCTCTTTCCAGAAGAGTTTGGAGTTTTCCCTAAAGTTGTGCGACAACCTCTCGTCCGCTTCTATTCTACACCTTTCACGTACTTCCTCAATCAATGTTTTCGCATGAACTTTCTGCAGCTTATATCTTTCTTTCATCTTCTCTCTCATATTCTCATCGTTACTAGAGGCTAAGTAGTCTAACCATGCTTTTTTCTTCTTTTTTACAGCTTCTTTCACTTCGTCATTCCACCATGCATCTCTTCTTTTACCACTACCTCTTTTTGTCGTACCACATACTTCTTCCGCTGCACTTACCATTCCATCCCTAAGGTTCTGCCATATTCTCTCCACACATTCTTTCCTGCCATCGATGGTGTCAAGCTTTTCGGCTACCCTCGTGTGATATTTGTCCCTAGTATCCGCTTCCTGAAGCTTCCAGCTTCGGATGCGACATACAGCGAATATCTAGCCATGTATTCAAAGAAAACAGATTTAAAATTTTCCATTTTCATAATCTGGATAAGACTGTATACGAGTATATGATAGAGTCATGCTGCAGCAATATTTTGGTCGTAGCACAAATAAGTCGGATCAACCGGGGAAAGACCACGCTCTTATATAATACCAGCGTAAAAATAACAGCTAAATGCTGCTGTATTTCGTATGGTGAGTTTAGTTAACCGGAGAACCTTTACTGGAAACGAGGCATTGCATCTTAGTCCTAAGGGATGACAACGCATCTGCATGATAATTCTTAGTCGAGGATAGATGTAGACATCTATGGGCCACGTATTCCACTTGCCACTAGGTGTTTTTCTTACGGAAGAGTATGCGGCTCACTGTTGGTTAGGTATCACCGTCTTCCCCGAGCATCCGCAATACCACGGGAATTGCAGGTGCGTTGCCGGAAGGTTGCCTTTTAGGAAGGAGTAGGCTCTTTTTAATTGGATTGTGTGGCCGTTTGCTTCCTTAAATTTTTAGGAAGGAGTAGGCTCTTTTTAATTGGATTGTGTGGCCGTTTGCTTCCTTAAATTTTTAGGAAGGAGTAGGCTCTTTTTAATTGGATTGTGTGGCCGTTTGCTTCCTTAAATTTTTAGGAAGGAGTAGGCTCTTTTTAATTGGATTGTGTGGCCGTTTGCTTCCTTAAATTTTTAGGAAGGAGTAGGCTCTTTTTAATTGGATTGTGTGGCCGTTTGCTTCCTTAAATTTTTAGGAAGGAGTAGGCTCTTTTTAATTGGATTGTGTGGCCGTTTGCTTCCTTAAATTTTTAGGAAGGAGTAGGCTCTTTTTAATTGGATTTTGTGGCCGTTTGCTTCCTTAAATTTTTTTAAAAAATCATTTGGGAATATATAAATTTTCGAATACTTTGACGTGTTATAGATAACCGGATCATAATAGTTAGAGCAGAACGCTCGCTTGAATTTGATGACAGCGGCTATTACATACACCATACTTAAGAACGGGTATTGCTTGTGAGGCTCTTATAGGCTTTGATTTTAAGCCGACTTCAATAAAGGAGGTTCGCAATTCGAATGTATTGTTTGTATGTATGTGGATATCGTCGGAAAATGCATGAAACCGTACTGTATGTGGTATATTACGCAGTAGTTGAGTCAACGTTACAATATCAAGGACATTTAAAACATATTTAAAACGTATTTAGGTAAATTAAAGCAGTTTCAAGTTAGATTTATGAAAATATTAGCAAAGTACCGAAAGCTAAAATTAAATATAGGGATAATTAAGCAGCTCTTCCAGGAGTGTAATTTAATACCGAAACGATGAGCAATTTAAAATTTCATTTACGACATGTGAAAAGTATTATAAAATCTTATGTGACACATTGCGTAGTTTTATCCCCATAAGTAAGAATAAACGTAGACCGCATAAAATAATTACATTACAATAAGGCTGTAATAATTATGTATGCATATGTATGTATACAAGTAGTTACGTTGTACCAGTTCTGGCTCATTGAGTCAGAAGTGGTACAACGTTCGTCGACTCACGACCCTGAAAAAAAAAAGGTTTTGGCATGGCATGCTCTGATCACGAATCTGCGGTCCGTTTTTGCGTAGGATGCACGGTTCCGGAGATGTGCAGATCATTTAACTAATATCTAATTGATATCCGATGAGAGCCTCCACCGTCATTAGCGTCCCATTTTTCTTATCTATTGTCATTGTCTATATACTTCCTCGGCGTGTGTGTCGGCTTATCCGTGCTATTGTATTATACTTCTTTGTTCCTATCTACAACGCTAATCTGAATCATCAGTAAAACACATTACTTAATTTTGTTACAACTTTTATTTACAAAATACAAAATCTTATTACTTATTATCTATAAAATAAGAGCAAAACATCTCATCTACTCAAATATCGTTGTACCATGTGTTTCCTGTAAATATACTCGTAAAACTATGCACTGAACATATCTGAAACTTATATAGCAAATACATTAAGCAATATTCGACACAAACTGAAGTCCATCATCATCTGAATCCTGAATCCTATCATCATAATCCAGTTCCATCTTTTACAATTCCTTTTTAAAAACTTTAGATGATATCGTGCAGTTGATCGTCCATATGAATCAAAATATTGACCGACGTCATTCGTATCAATATATAAAGCTACCCAATGTGACCCTGGTTTATCATTTATATCCAAATTGCATATTATATACGTTGGTACGTGGGTATACATGGGCTGTCTATTAGCAGCATAAACATTATTTTCTAGACTGGGGTGAATCTTTTTCAGATGTTGTTGTACATCTGGTGTATCCATGATATTACTGCTATTAGTAGATTATTACAGTAAAATCTACTCAATGACTAACATAAGAATGATCAATTATAGTGATTTCTAAATATTAAATTGCATTCTTTTGTGTTATACAAATCGTATTTGAGTCATCGATACATCGAACGAGATGCAACACGAAGGAATCTTGAGATAAACAACAGAATGTGAGATAAGATCGTTGTCGCATAAAGTTACTATCAGTTCCACTGCAGAAATTCTTTAGATTAGAATTAATACTTACTGGTGCTATATAAAACCAGGGCGCTGCAGTCATGGAGTTAGTGTCAAATGTCATGGATGTAAGTGTTTATTCTATTGACAAACTTACTTTTAGGCGATGACTACATAGATTTGTCTCATACATTACTCCACATATAGGCAAAAGTATTAAATCAAGATTCAACTAACTTGATATCTACTACAATAGTAGCACCAGTAAATAATTGGCTGCATTCCACTTTTTAGTCAACTTGATGTTTATTTAAACCAAAAACTTGTATCACCACCTAATAATACCTATGTATATCGAGCATACATGGAAACCATTTTAAACTATGCTCCTGCTGCTAAACAATCTCATCTTACTTGTAGTCTTTGGTATGAGGATACAGCAGGAATAAGGGATTCTACAGATGGTAAAAACATAGGATTTGTTAAAAGACAGGAATTGATTAGTGAAAGTAAGGAAATAGAAATGATTGGTCATCTTTACGGTGACATTTTCAACTAAGATAAATTTTTAATTAATGGTGCTGAAATGAGTGTTAAATTGGTTTGATCACGAGAGAGTTTTAATTTAATTGCTGGGTCAAACGATGTAAAGTTTAAAGTTTGCGTTACGGACGTTACAACTCTTATTGTTCGACGAGCACGAATTAATCCAAGTGTATTTATTACTCGCACATCAAAAAGTTTTAGCTTCTACCACTGCTAAATATCCTATTACTCGAGCTGAAGTAAAAGTTTTAACAATTCCATCGGGTGTTCAAGGAAAAACTTTTGATAATATATTTTTAGGACAGGTACCCAAAAGATGTACAATTGGATTTGTGAACAATTCCGCATTTAATGGTTCCCTTATTAAAAATCGATTTAACTTTGAAAACTATGGTAATAATTCTTTCAGCTTATATATTGACGGTCAACAAATACATTCAAAAGCTTTACAACCGTCTTTTAATAATAGTATATTTACATCAGCATATCATACTCTGTTGTCGGGAACTGGTAATCACTTTCTTAATGAAGGAAATGGAATCTCTTGTGAACAGTATGCCAAAGGTTACTGTCTATTAGCATTTGACTTAACCCCTGATTTATCTGCCAACTCATCAGCTCATTAGAATCTCATAAAGCGTGGTAGTGTAAAATTAGAAGTACGATTTGAATCCTCACTAATACAAACAATTAACTGTATAGTTTATGCTGAGTTTGATAATATTATTGAGATAGATAAAAACAGAAATGTTACTGTAGACTATAGTAGTTAAGGTTTATAATGTGTGTTGTGTGTTAGATTTTATGTGTTATGTGTAATGCGTTTTGTGTGTATGTAACTATGTGAATCGTTATAAAATTAAATAAAGTAAATTGTATGCAATATATTATTTTTTATTTCTTTATAAATCTTCTATTTAATCTAATACAAAACACTGTTTGAGTTTAAAGTTATATCGGACTCTCTTATAAGATCATCAATAATAACAAGATGTGGGTTTTCACCATCAAACATATTAAGATTTGGAATTCCTTGATGATAGTTAACATTTGGTAAATTATAAAAAGTTTGCATTTCATCAAAGCACCATGTGATCTGATTAAAATCACAATTACATATTTCTGTAACTGATTTTATGAAATTTGTTACAAAATTTGACTTCCCACATCCACTTGGTCCTGCCACAATAGCAGTAAACGGATGTATAAAGTGAAACATTACACACGTCTAAAGTTCTAAGGGGTGAAATAAAAAATGAAAGTGTTGGTGTAAACAATTAATATATATTGTGTACTATAACTAATGTTTTTGGGAAATCAAACAAAATTTATGATTAATTTAAAATTTTATTTTCAAGCAATAACCACTTGTAAAAAACGCACACTTCATCGCAAGAACAATGTAAAATTTTGTGATTATTTTTTGCAGATATATGATTATTACACAAATAACGTTTGTTTAAATTTAAGATATTTACCAAATCATTGTATTTTGGACGGCATAGGAGAGGAAGTATCGCCCTCACTTTCTACGGTGCGGCGAAAATGTATGCCTGCGCCTGCTGTTTCGTTTAGGCGGCGCAGGGCGCTTGCGCGAATGTTCGTGTGTGATAATTAAAGCAATTCGTGCAAAATTATTCCCTAATCATTCCAAAATATCAAAAATGCACAACGTTAATATTCAAGTTTTCACTTCTGCCGGCACTCCCGGAGTGCAACCTGTCGTTTTTTTTAGTTTAGAGTATTATACAAACACAAAGCAACGCATAAAGGGCTTGCTTTGCTCTTTAATTTTTTGCACATATTGTAGTAAAACTTCGTACTTCGACACTCGGCTCGGACCCGACACGGTCTAGCGTGGGTCATCCTTTAAGCGTTTAAACGAGGCATCCTCAGCTAAAGTAGACTCTGCGGTGGCTGACGCCTACTTATTGAATAGACCACAAGCGCTTATTTAATAAAAAAGATATCATGAAAATCGGATCATAAACTCTAAATAATCGTCCAACTAAATTGAAAAGCAACAGGGATGAATTTTTTATGTAACTGTTCAGAAGAAATTTCATAACGTTAAAGTTGTGATGTTGTAACTTAGTTTCAAGTAAAAATTCCACCCCGAACGATGGAAAATTTTGCTTTCCACTTGGATATTTTCCACAGTTAGTTTTGAAACTTTTTGACGTAAGAATTTAAATGATATCTTAGTTGTTAACTTCAGCGTTTAATATTGCTTAATCAACTCAAAAGGGTCAAACAACTATACTTAAAAAAGTATTTACCGATTTCATGAAAACAATAAATAAGTTAAAACATTTTTTTCTATAATTTAATAGCATCTGAAGTCGGTGTCTAAGGAAAAGTGTACCTATCGAAAATGTAAAGCCCTCATAGAATACCAGTTTAATGCTGCTACGTTTCGTATAGTGAGTATAGAGAACCAGAGACCTGTTTTACTGGAATCGAAGCATTCCATCTTAGTCCTCAGGGGTGACAACGCATCTATGGGTTTCATTCAATTATCATCAGGTGGACTGTGTGCTCGTTTGTTACCCTTATTTTATAATAAATAAGCCTATAATAGTTCAGTACAGAACATAGGCCTCCCCTATTGATTGCCTCGTTTTTTTTTGGATTTATCTACAATTGACACACTGGTTGTCAATCGCAGTGTTTTATTACTTTGAATTGTTGTTAGGAAGATAGCAGCATAATGCTGCTGTGTTTCGAATGGTGAGTGTAGAGAACCAGAGACCCTTTTTACTGGAAACAAGCTATCCCATCTTATTCCTCACGGGTGACAACGCATCTGCATTTTGATTCGTAATCGAGGATGGATGTAGATGTCTATGGGCCCCAGCAACCACTTACCATCTTGTGGACTGTGTACTCGTTTGTCACCCTTATTCTATAAAAAAAAGATGCTACTGCCCATCCCCTGTTTCAATTTCCCTCTGTCGACTGCTACGACTCTCATGGGATGATACAGGGTAGTGGATATTCTTACATCACTACTATACGGCGAACATTTCTTAACAGCGTGCAAACAAACCAAATCAAGTCCAGTGCATCGCAAGAAAAAGGGATTTCGTACAAAACCATCCAGAGTCAGCCTCCGAAAGTGCCTTGGTTTAATCAATGTCTGTTGAATAGAAAATATATTGTATTAGCAATGCGACTTCGTTCCGGACACATTCCGTGTAACAAGTTTGCTTTCATGATGAAAATGAAACAATCTCCAAATTGCGATACATGCAAAACAATAGAAGATGTACAACACTTGCTCGCGGAATATTCCAAAAATCATCATGAAAGGAAACTATTAGTTCCCAAAACTGATATTAAAATTTGTAACCTAGGGGAATATCAAAGCATTTTGTCTGAACCATTATCTGATGCTGCTCAAATTGTATATAACTTAGTTAATTTTTTGTTTAAATAATTTAAGAAATTGTAGTTTGTTATTTAGTTATTAGGTACAATGGGACTGACATGTTTAAAATAACCTAAGTCCCTAAATTCAAAAAAAGAATTAAAAAAAAGTCCAGTGCAATCCCCAGAAGACGCAAGTTTGCGCGTTTACCGCTCTCCTTAGTTTCACTCCCCTTGTTGCCTTAGCTAGTATCGGAATCCTCGGCGTCGACACATCTAATGACGTGCAGTTTCGTGGTTACTTGGAAGAGAAGGCCAAATTGGCCTCCAAAGAGCTTGGCGTGCTCAGCAGAACGGGACAGTATTTCATGCTGGCACACCGCCTGCAACTTTACAAGGGGCAAGTTCAGCTCCACACGGAATACTGTTTCCATCACTGGACTGAAGCTCCCCAGTACCAGCGCCTTCCATTTCATCGCATCCAGCGCACAGCTGTTCGAATCTTCGGCGATCGAGCTCTTTCCGATCGGCTTGACTCACTGGCACTGCGAAGAGATGTTGCATCTATTTGCGTATTTTATCACATCTATCACGGGGAGTGTTCTGAGGAATTGTTCGGACCAATTCCAGCCGCACAATTTTACCATCGCACATCGCGACGAAACTCGCGATAACATCCATACCATCTGGATGATTGGCGGGCCACTACTGTGCGATTTAAAAGTTTTCTTCCTCGCGCAACTTCCTTGTGGAATCTACTACCACTAGAGGTTTTTCCGGACCGATACAACTTAGGGACCTTCAAGAAAATAGCTTATTCCTTTTTAAAGGCCGGCAACGAATTTGCGATTACCCTAGTGTTGCAGTTGTTCATGACCCGTATGCTCGTTTGCCCCCCCTCCTATGAAAAAAAAATAACTCCCTCAGCTTAATATAAGGCAGTGTTAGAAATTAACCTCAAAACCATTTAAATAAAAGAATATTACTCGGTAACAAACTTTCTTTACTACGAGAAATTATTCCGAAGGTTAATTGTTAAAAATAATAAATATGTGAGAGCGGATGTTCCACTTGCTCTCTTGCTTACGCAATCAATCATTATCAGGATTATGTACTGCACTTACATTCAGTGAAGAGCAAATACGGTTCGACCAAACGTAATATGTCCCGCCGCAATCACATACTGGTGTAACGTGAAGGGCATAATTACATGATAACACCAAAACATGCTAACTATCAGCAACACAACTCATGTAACACAGGGCAGCCTCTCAGCAACACGATCTTCCATGCCAACAACACTAGTAGAAAAGCCCAACAGGCATAGTAACGACAGTGAGACTCGTAGAATCACCGACTTATCCCTCTTAGACGAATGCGCGATACTGTATACCGCTAGAACGAGGGTGACAAACGAGCACACAGTACACCCGATAGCTGCCGCTGCTGTGTGGCCCATAGATCCTTTTATTTTTCTACCTACACTCCCAACACCAGTTAATACTTAACAGCTTGCAAATAACTCATTAGCTTAATAGAAGTCAGTTATATCAATGTTAAAAACGAGCAATAAAGTTTTATTTACGTATAAGGTAGATGATTAAACTAAATCTAAACGAGAGATGATTTGTGACAAACATGAAAGTTTAATGAAAAGCCATGTTGCAAGTAAACCTCTAGCGCTGCATGTACGGTGCTTAGCGTGTATAATTTTAGTAAGATAAGCTAAAAAATATAATTACGGAGTAATTTGAGCATGGAGATAGGGTTTTGTGAGTACTATAAAACAGAATATATTGGGATAACCTACCACCTATTGTTATTGATGGTGTTGTGATACCTTTTAGCAAATCTGTAAAAGACCTAGGATTACAAATTGATCAAAATCTTTCTTGGTCCCTACATATTAAGGAGTCCAGTAGAAAGATGTTCGCGGCATCATCTTCCTTACGACGTTTGCGTAACTCATTACCGATTCCTACTAGAATTTTACTGGCACAGTCCTTGTTACTCCCTATCCTTGATTATGCTGATGTATGCTATTCTAATCTTACTGAGGATCAATTAAATAAACTTGAGCGTCTTCAGAATTTCGCTATTAGGTTCATATTTGGCCTCCGCAAATATGATCATGTTTCTGAGTTTCGTAATAAGCTCAAGTGGCTTCCTATCAGACTTCGTCGGAATACTCACATTCTATCTCAACTGTACTGTGTACTATTTGATCCTAAAACACCGAAGTATTTAAAGGAAAAATTTGAGTTTGCGGGTGCAGATAAAGATCATTCCAGACTATCCGATAAACTTATTTTGCGAATGCCTGCTCACAATTCAAAATTTTTTTAATTCTTCCTTATGTGTCAAAGCAATTAAATTATGGAACTCGCTTCCTTTAACAATTAAGAAAGCCCAAAACATTGAGTCTTTCAAAAAAATGGTTATAAATTATTATTTAAATATGTGTTCTACTTAATATATTTCATTATCATATCTACTATACTTGATAAGGTTTATGTATATATGGTATGTATATAATGTGTAGCTATAATGTGTTACAAAAACATTTATAAATATGTATATGTATAAATATGTATGTGTATAAATATGTATATATGTGTATGATTATGTATGTATATATATGTATGTATATATATATATATATATATATATATATATATATATATATAATTATGTGTTATGCATGATTTTTTATCTACTATTTATGCACACTTCTATATTTTTGTATGTAAAAGATCTCCTTCACCAAGGTTTGCCTGGAAGAGATCGCTGTTTAGCGATAAGGCCACCTAATTGTACATAAATTTATCTATAGTTTGTTGTTCTTTGTATTATTATGTGTGCAATAAAGAGTATTGTATTGTATTGTATTGTATAAAACAGAATAATGATACATAAAGTTTCTTATTTATTAATTAAATATTTAAGTAGTCAAGTTTATGCAATCAGATAAATCTCAAAAAGCAAAGAGTGTAAACTTTTTGAAAATACATTTTTTTATAGGATAGATCCTTTAGATCCCACCTGATGGGAAGTGGTTGCTGTGGCTCATAGACATCTACATATATCCTCCATTACAAATCAAAATGCAGATGTGTTGTCACCCGTGAGGACTAAGATGGAATGCCTCGTTTCCAGTAAAAAGGGTTTCCGGTTCTCTACACCGTATGAAACCCAGCAGCATTCAGCTATGGTTTTACGCTGGTGTCTGTGAGAGCGAGGTCCTTACCCGGTCGAGTCGATCCATTCGTGTTATAACTATACTACTAATATTACTGCAGCATGGCTTTTTACCACGAGTCTTCTGCTGATCGTAGGCCTTTTTCCGTAGATTATCTTATATGAGGGATATTTGCCATAGTTGCCATGCTTGGACAGTGCCGTCTTTAAGGCAGGGCCCGCAGGGCCCTGGCCCGAGGCCCCGAGGTAGGCAGGGGCCCCACAATTCTGAAAATTTTCGATATACAACAACAAATTTTAAATTTTATAACATAATAAGAAAAATATCAAATCACACACTTGGTAAAATAGAAACAAGATTTAGAAAATTTGTTTAAAAATTTATTTTTGCACTAAAATAACAGTAATTATATACAGCTTAAAAAACTTTTTTTCCTTACATAGGCCCCAGCCAGTACCTTGGCCCATAGCCTCGGTGATCCTAAAGACGGCACTGGCTTGGTATGCATTTTTTTGTTATTATCAGATAGATGCTGCTGCTCATATTCTAGCTTAGTTTCCGTCTGTCGCCTCTTACGCAAGAATTTCTGTTACGATTTTTGGGGTTCGTGGAAGCGTGGTAACAGGTCGGCACGAACGGGAAAGGACCACGCTCTCACAGTACACCAGCGTAAAATAATAACACAGTATTGTTTCGTTGTGAATGTAGAGACTAGAGAGCTGGAGAAAAACCCTTTTACTGAAAACGATACATTCCATATTAGTCCGCGAGGATCACAACACATCCATTTTTTGACTCTTAATTAAGGATAGATGTAGGTCTCTGTGTGCCAGCATGCACTTACCATCTGGTAGATTGAGTGCTCCATTTTATGTTTTTTTTTAAAATCGAAATTTTTTCTGAATTCTAGAAAAGAAAAGAAAAAGATCTAGATAGCATGTCCCATCTATTATGAAAAAAATATTTATGTAAGTGCAATGACTTTTTTTTTATCACGACTTTTTTGCCACCAGGGCGGCATTACTTACAAACGAGGTGAAATATCAACAAATAACTTGGAAATTAATTTGTTAGCAAAATGTGAGGTTTAATGTTTATTTTCTTAATATTAGTTATATTTTATATTAATTAGATTTAAAATGAATAAACCAAACTATAGATATTCCTAAAAGTAGAAACATTCAAAAAGAGCTAAAAATGTGAAAAATATTGTGAAACAAACTGAGACATTGTTATGCAATGACGTATTTAAGTTTTGTTGTTATGTGTATTTATCCTAATACGTACTCTAGAAACCGAAAATATTTTATTTAAGACGCAATACTTCTCAATTATATTCCAGACCGCGGCCTTTCCGAACCCTGACACCTATGACGCTGCAAAAGCCAAAAGGCTAACAGCACTATCATCAGAAACCAGACAATTTTATGTTACGTGTAAAAAAAACTTCACCTCACCCAACTACCGACATTTGGTGAATGAAAGTTTCATCTTATTAGTACGGCCATCTTTAAAAATGCTTCCTTATAGTGTGAAGTGAAATTGGCGTGGGCATAAAGATTATTAAAAATAAAAAATATTACGCAATATGAAATGATTTTATTAATATATGTGACCTTTTTAAGAATGAATAATGGAAAAAACTAAGGAAATTAATTCGGCATCCTAAGAATAAACTCTGACTCGTTCGAGCCGTCAACGGTACCAGGGCGTCAGCGCCGCGCGCGGTTATGCAACCGTGCGAGCCCACTCTCACTTTCGCGATCGGGAGGCCGCCGCGAGCTTTGTACTTCTAATGTCACCCGCACACCGCTCGGCTGTTATGATTGCCTAGTTTTAATAAACGGTAATATTAGGAAACAAAGGAAGCATTTTCTTAAGTTTCGCTTAAATTTGGGGAGAAAGCCTTCTAAGAAAGATTTCCACTTAAAATTCCACGATGCTTAAAATTTTCCTTACCTCTCGGTCACACAAAAACACACATAATGCCACCTTTAAAATTAAAGGTGGCATGATGTGTGATTTTTTTTATTTTAGATCGTTTAATTTTCACATTATAAATATTATAAGTAGTATAAATACATATTGTAACTTAATATGGCCGATAGATGAAAGTGTCACAGAGTCTCAGATATCAGATATCATTTGTTATGGCATTACTTGGGAAAGGACCATGTTCAATAGTGGACTTAAGAAGGATTGTAATTATGATGAGGACATTGTTTATACAAAATATAATTTATATATATGTCCATCTCGCTATCGCGCAAATCCGCTTTACCTTACGTTAAATTGTTCTATGTTCATGTCCTGGTGAGTGAACCAAGACATATAAAAATAAAATTGAATATGTATTCGGTAAAAGAAACGAACTTAAATTATTGTTAATCAGCAATACATAACTTAAAAAAATAGAATCATAATTTAAATGTTACGAAAACACACGAATCAATTGCATCTTGAATATGTAAACGTACCTAATATAAGTATGTAGTTCCTAATTGAAGTTAGACCAATATATCATTGAAGTATAATGAACGATCGTAGTTATTATATTACTTTAATGACTACTACGTGGTTAGAAATACGGATAAAATCATAACGAAAGCTAGTCCAAATTTAACCATTTGATATATTAACTCCTGCGACGATTCGAAATTGGGACGCGATAATTAGCAGGTATGAATTACCAAACATGATTAAGTATATGGCGACATAATATCTGATATACACACGATATAATCTCAATTCTGTACTACACTATAATATACTTACATATAAATAAATTGAAGTGTGCGTCTGCTATATCGAAGTAACTGCCTTTAATTTGTTAGAGCTGAGGGGGTTATGTTGCATGCCATTTTTTTTTGTTTGTCTGTCCGGGCCATTCTTCAGAATCACTGAATCGATTGTAAATGAAACTTCTCGAATAATTAGAAAGCCATGCCAGGAGTGATCTAGCCTACATTTTATCGGAAACCTTACGAGTTTTTTTAAAATCGAAATAATGATAAAATATATGGTTTTTACTGATTATCTTAATTCTAACTAACGCAAATTTAATAAGTTTTACCCAAGCCAAGCCAGAGCGTGCCGCTAGTTAAAATATAAAATAATTATTCATTAAAAAATGTAATTTTTTTCGTTTAGAAAAACAAAATCAATAATGAAATCCAACTTTTACTGGTTGTTTTATACAAAATGGCGGTCTAAGTATAAAATGAGATATATTTTTTTTTTGGAAAAACTCTTAGATACTTTAGAAAACAGTTCGCTATAACTTTTACTGGTTGTTTTATACAAAATGGCGGTCTAAGTATAAAATGATATATATTTTTTTTTGGAAAAACTCTTAGATACTTTATAAAACAGTTCGCTATAGAAATAGTTCACAAGAATGTGTGTTAATAAATGTACAGTCACACACCAATTTTATCGTATGCAATTCGAATAGGGTTGCCAAATTGTAGTCAGCTAAAAGAAGGACATTAGTTTTTAAAATAGCAGTATAAGAATTCAAGAATAAAAAAACATAACAGAATAGAATATTATGGATATGATAGGATAGGATAGCCTGTTTTACACTGTACGTTATTTATTTTAAATTAAGTGAGTACCGGGATAGTAGTACACAGCCGTTAAAGTCCCACCGTGTAAAGGAAAGGGTCACAGAAGGTCTGTAAAGGCTACTTTACAGACCTTCTGTGACCCTCTGATTATTAAGCATTGTCAGAAAATTGTATGCTAAGGTAATTAATAGAATCAGACTTTACTTTGTATATATAATACATACACAGTAATGTAATACATTTTATTGATATTTAAAAATTTACTACATAACGCGGATCTTACGTCGCATGCTAAGGTGTTGATTGAAAGAGTTATGAAAGAAACTGACGGAGAAATATCGGACGTCTGGGTTGAATTTAGAAATGAGATAGGGTGTACGGATCATGTCTTTTCTATGCGCATGATCACAGAGATGTATTTGACCTTGAGAAAACCAGAAAAGGCCCTATGACGTAGTGGACAGCGTTGGCATCCTCAATCCAAATTAATTCAGCATTGGCTTTATAGCACATGATGGCCTTGTTCAGTTTGTGCGCTAGGTTGACGCAGGCAATAAAATATCTTTATAGGAACTCTAGTGCTTGTGTCAGGATCAACAGGGCCTACACAGACAGGTTTGGCATTCATAAAGTGTTAGACAGCGTTGTGTAGCTTTGCCGTGGCAATTTAATCTGTTTGTGGACAGTTGTTCAAAACATAGATAGCCAAAGAATTTGGATTAAGGATGGGCGTCTTAGCCATCAAATGCCTTTAGTACGCTGACGACCATGTCATTTTATTTGCGTCGTCAAATCAAAATTGGGCGAGTTTGTGTATTAAGGATATGTATTTAGCATTTTAGATATAGAACGAAGCATGTAAACGAATCCTTGATTCTATTGTGGGAAATCTGAATAGGTCGAAAAGGACATATGACAATTAAAAATGTTATATGTGCCTTTTCGACCTATTCATATTTGAATGACTTTAATTTAATGTATAGGAGTGAAAGTTGGATGAAACGGAAGAAGCATGAGACTAAACTAATACTGTATATATAAGGCATTTAAGAAGTATGTTAGGGAAGATTGAGAATGATAGCGTGAGTAATTGTGTGATAAGAAAAAAATGTGGTTTGTAAGAAGGTGTAGTCACTAGGAATAAAAAAGGAATGTTTCGGTTGTTTTTGAATATAGTAAGAATTAAAGAGGACAGAGTAGCAATGCAAATTGCTCCGCATAAGTGAATGACGTGGTTGGCCAGAAGAGATGCCCTAGACAGGCAAAATACCAAGTAAATTGTATATTGAAAACGTAAATATAGAATTGTTTTAGGAAAGTCATAATTATATGAATGGAAGTTCGTAACCTCTGCCTACCCCTTTGAGTAGAGAATAGAGTAGTAAATAGGTTTTAAGTTTATGTTTGTATATGTATGTATTCATTTTAATTTACGATCGTGGATTTGAACGCTGTTGTGTCGTCGAAGCGTTGATGTGTTCCATCCCTAAGTTCAAAACGCTTACACGTTTTTTTTTATAAAAGTCGAAGAATTTAACCATTCCTGGATTATTCAGGTACTCTTTATTCTCTATATTATAAATCGTATACCATTTGAACCAAAAAGAACAGTAATTGTGTTTTTCTTAAATTTTGGTTTCGGATAAGATCTTTAACATAATAACTTAGATCGATAAACATAATGTACTCGTACTTCCGTATACTAGAGACAAATAGTCATGACAGCTCAGGTACTAAGCGCTTGCTGTATATTTCACAGTATTCGAGTAACGGAGTTCAATCTCCACCGGCACCATTAAAATAGTAAACAAGAAAGAAGAGAAGGACTGTATCTAGTAGTGAGCCGTTTTTAGGCTGTAAATTTACTTTTACTTCCGTACTCGAGTACTGGTCGAGTAACACGAGGTACGATTATCCGTCTTTTGTGTGGCTACCCTTGGCAGCGGTTCTAGCGAAAGTGTGTCAGGCCCACGCGGTACCGTAGTAGGGATGAGGTATTTCCAACGTGAAATGGTATAAACATATTCGCTTCTATGTCTTGTTATTTTAGTGCCTTAATATGATACACTTTACTTACGAAATATGCGAGTGTTTTTCCGAATTATTTAAAAACAAGGTCGTAATTAAATGAAGTGGCTATTAAAATGTATTATATAACTGGCCGCAAATTTTTAAGAAAGGTAGCTCCGTAACGTAGCTTCATTGTCGTTTTTTTCATAGATAATATAAGGAATTACAGCATATATACTTGTCATTAAAACAAAAGCTTTATTGTTCTAAATTCAAAATGTTTATGCCATTCTAAAGAATGACTTTCAATTAATTAATATTCAGTATTTGAGTTAAGTATGGATTACTCAACAAATAAGAGTAATTTTCGAATATCAGTTCCAAAGTGTTCTGACGTAGCATCATACACAGCTCAAAATATTTTTGATTTAGGTTTGAGGAGCATAACGAACATACTGTGCGGTTTTGGTTTAATCTAAGCGTTCGTACTGGAAACTTAGGCTTGAAGAATGAACCATGAGGATCCAGACACGTAATTAGACACTGAGGTGCATAAAGATGGAATACAGAAACATTTATTGTATTTACGCGAATTACAGTTTATGGTGAAAGCGGATCCTTATTAAACAACAAAGTACTTAGCGTCACGGCTTGGCGTTAGACTACCCTCAATATGTACTCATTTACACAATCCATCCGTTATAGCCTATTAAAGTTCTCACCTGCTCATCATAAGTCTTCCACGTGGATTGTTTTCTTAGATTGTTGTCTTGAAGTTGATCTACAGATGATAAAATTGCATCACCATTCACCAGGTCCATCGCGCCATCGATTATTCGAATTTAATTTCAGAGCTTGCTAAAAGCCTTTATTTGGATCGAAGTCAAACGTTTTGCAGAAGGTGGTTTCTTGGCCGAAGGTGGCTGCAGCCGAAGCTTCGGTCAGATATTACCATTATTGCTCCATGATAACGCACGACTTTACACTGCTCGACAAACCGCTTTGACATTTAGAAGACCTGCAGTTAGAAACCATACGCCATCCTCCGTACTCGACAGGCAGACCCTAACCTGTTATATTTTATATTATATATTTTTTTTCGGCAATTTGGACAATTTTTTTCATGATTAGAACATGTTGTTCCCAGAAAGCAGTACAAAATGCCTTCATAGACCATGTAAAGTCCAAATCCATAGACATCTATCAAAAAAGCATAAACGATCTTCATTCGAGGTGGCAGAAATGTAGATAATGAGAGTAAATACTTACTTTAAATAATAATAGAAGAAAAGTGTTTGAATTTTTCAAAATAAAATGGCAATTATATACTTTAACCCCTAATATATTTTTGCTTTTGCCTTATACGTGTTAGAACAAATTGAGCCTGTGCCATGAAGATTTTTGGGATATAAGTAAAAATATACGTGGTTGAGCCAGGCTGCAGCTATATTAGTAGTTTAATTGTAGCACGAATGGGTCGGCTCGACCGGGGAAGGACCACGCTCTCACAGAATACCAGCGTAAAATAGTAGCTTAATGCTGTTGTGTTTCGTGTGGTGAGTGTAGAGAACTGGAGACCCTTTTTACTGGAAACGAGGCATTCCATATTAAGTCCTCACGGGTAACAACGCATCTGCATTACAAATAATCGAGGATAGATGTAGATGTCTATGGGCCGCAGCAACCACTTACCATCAGGGGGACTTTGTGCTCGTTTGCCAGCCTACCCCATAAAAACATATAATTTGTCATTATTATTATATAAAAAATATCAGTTAACCTCTTTTAATTAATTGTTCCACAATTTAAAAGTAACTAAATTCAGTGATTAGACAGGTAATTAACATACAATGATTCGATTTTAGAATTTACTTGGTCAATCGGCAGCACAGTGACCCCCGGCCCGTATTGTGGACGTCCTTGGTTCGATTAGGCGCATCGCCCTCATGACACTGTTGTGGAATCACCTGGAATGAAAATAAGTGACGAATTCAACTGCAATAAATCAGGTTGGCATTATATCATCGCAGCTCTTCGGTGTTGGATGAAATTATTTTTTACGGATTTATCAACTCAAATCAAATCATTTATTTCGCTAAAACAGGGGTACAGTCGGATGGATACAGAATCAATATTTGTTTCCACATGTTCTGCCTTTTGTGGCATGCGTAAAAATTGTTCAAAGTAAATATGTTAAAAAACAAATTAAAATTAAATTTTTTTTATAAATAAACACTTTTATAAATTTTCTTTTTCTTTTATAAACACTTTATATTTATGATTTTAGGAAAACATAACAAAATCAGAAAAATAAATTTTTGTTCATTTGAGAAGTATCACGAAAAATCCTGGATCTATAGTAATTTACTTAGTTAAGCCAAATCAATAAAAATAAAATCAAAATTTGTGGTTAAAGAATTCATTGATAATACAAACGGCAGTATTTATTAGCCACTGCTTTAAACGTTTTTTCATTCGCCTTAATGGCTGTTTACGAATATTTTTAGGAACTTTATTATAAACCTTGATACACATTATGAGGCACACAGATTTCTAATATATATATATATATATATATATATATATACATATATATAGTTATGTATAGTTATGTAGTACTGGTTTATATATATATATATATATATATATATATATATATATATATATATATATATATATATATATATATATATAAACCAGTTAAGGGGATAGAGTAAGTCAGCTTAAACTCTAATTTCGTCCCCACTTGCCCGCGCGTCGTATGCTATGTACCGACATGTTTGTAATCACTAATACTGTAAGTAGAATGGTCGTTAGATACTTATTTCATTAGGTTTATCATATTTATGCCTGTTTGATAACGCCAAGCCAGTCGCTTCTTATTTTTATTACGGTTATTTCCCATTTTAATTTTACGTCGTCCTGTTGCGTAATGTATATTCTGATCGTAAGCGACACACCTCCCCGTTCAAAGGCCGAAGCGAAATAACCGTGCGGCAGGAATCACGCTTCAAAAGGCCGATTATTTAGGTAATTTCTTTTTACAGTGAAAATAATGGTATTTTAAAAAAAGTAAATAACATAAGGACTGCTTTATAGTTAGTTCAGTTAGTATGCAAAGTTTCATGATCTTATTTAAAGTATTTTATGAATAACAGCGGCTTATTGTATATTTTGGAGGTAACTTTGGATTTTTTTCTATCGAGATTTTACGAAATCGTGTTTTCGTCTAACATAATCCTTAACATTAATCCTCAACTTTACCATATATTTATTTCAAAATTAATGCTGCAATATTTTCGGCATAACGAAGGATCTTGCTAAGCCATTTGAGATTATATTTCCCCTTAGTCATTTTTGATTATATACGCATTGTGTTATTGTGTTAATAAACGCAATTAAATCCGTAAAACCTATTTTCATTCAAATGTAGCGTACTACTAGCATAAACATAAGAAAATTTTTGGATTTCAATCGCATTAAAAAATGACTTTTTTCAACCAACTTCAAAAAAGGAAGAGGTACCCACTGAATTCGACTATATTTTTGTGCGAACTTTTTTCTAGGTAAACCGATTTTGATGATTCATCTTTTATTTGAAAGCTTTTGCTTTTCATGTGGTCCCATACAAATTTGATCAAGATCTGACCAGTAGTTTTTGAGTCAACTTTAATAATGTGTGTCTAATTCGACTTCGACTAAAGTGATGATGTTCTCATTTTATTTATAATGAAGTCGGTTGTACAAAATTGTTAATTTTGCCGCTATACGCATCAAAATGTACTTGAAACCATTACTTAAACATAATTGATAGAATCAGGCGTTATTTTGCGGAAATCCATTATAATAAAAATATCAATTAATATATTGATATTTTTAAGCTATTGCATAGCTTCTATCGCGGGCCTTGAGCGCGGGGACCGAATCCAGAAATTCCGTAACGACAAAACCTCACGCTCCCCACTCCGACGGGCACGGCGGTGTGGCTTGAAGGCCGTGCATTGTGTAACGTCGTCGTTTCTTTTCGGCAGTCTTCGGCACGGTGTTTGTGTTCGTGCAACTAGACGTATTGTACGACTCTACGAAGCTCGCACGAATCGAGACGAGCTGCTCCGAAATCGGACGAATACATAAGCAGCTGTTTATGAGAAAGTATATAGGTGTATAGGTATTTATGTACAACAGTGAATAGATGTACTTGTAAAATTTGTGTATAAAGTGTTTTGAATATGAATTAACAAAGTGTATTTATTATTTATTTATTTAATAAAAGAAAAAAATTTGTTTTCTTATCGGTCACCACGCTCAAAAATGTAACTTGAATTAATATCAAAGAAAAAGAAATACTGCATAAATAAAATAAATAAATAGTTATAATTGCATAAGTTGATACAAAATGCTATGCAATAGCTTTACCGTACCATGTCGAAGACTGCCGAAAAGAAACGACTTTAGACATAGACAATGCACGGCCTTCAAGCCACACCTCCGTGCCCGTCGGAGTGGGGAGCGTGAGGTTTTTTCGTTACGGAATTTCTGGATTCGGTCCCCGCGCTCAAGGCCCGCGATAGAAGCTATGCAATAGCTTAAAAAAACAAGGTGACAACGCCTAGAAATGGCCAACTTTACTAAACCCGCACATGGTAGTCTAATTGACAATTCCTAGAACTTTTTCCGGTTACAAAGCACAGACGGACTTGGCATTTTATACATAACACTGACGTTAGCTTTGAACATAGCCTACAACGACCTTGGCTGGTCATTGTCATAAAATGGCCAACACTGTCATAGCGTGACGATTCTACCGGGTTGACTAGTGGTACACGATTTGTGTGTTTATCGGTACGGGTGCGTCAGAACTTTGTCAACCCCTCAGAAATCTCAAATCGAAAATCCTTGAGAGGCTTCCATTGTTTTTGCGATTTTGAGCAATCTTGTCGGTATAGAAGCCACGCATTATTGATACATATGTCGAGAATTTGCGCAAATATGCCAATGTACCAACGCCGGGTCTTGAATGGGGTTTTGTAAAGAGAAATGAGCATATCGGCTAAATTGACTCCCCCCATATGTTTATTATAGTCTTTGACAATTTGAGGGCAATCTACATCCACTTTGTTTTTAGAGTCCTTGCAGTATCTTTTAATTTTTTCTACTGGCTCTGCACCTACGTAAGAACTTATCAATGTTACGGCTTTGTTGTCGTTCCACCATACTATTGCTAATTGGTTTTTATCGCAGACCACTTGAGCGTAATTGCCGCGGGGTTTCTTTTTCATATCTTTTTCTGAGGGCAGAACTGCTTCAGCTCCTCTCAACCTGTTGCTCCTGACTGTTCCCAATCCAAATATTCCATAGTCTTCTCTAAGTATATAAAATAGCTACGGGCAAGTAAAGAAATTGTCGCAGAAAACAAAAGCTGGTTTATTTTTTATACTTTTACACAAAGCAATGACAACCTGAGCCCCAAATCCAATGGAAACTTCCTTATCTGTAAAAGTATGAAATCTAAATGTGTCCTCGCCACCATACAAAAGAAAATCATAAATCATTTTTTTTTTATAGAATAGGCTGACAAACGAGCACACAGTCCACCTGATGGTAAGTGGTTGCTGCGGCCCATAGACATCTACATCTATCTTCCATTACAAATCAAAATGCAGATGCGTTGTCACCCGTGAGGACTGAGATGGAATGCCTCATTTCCAGTAAAAAGGGTCTCCGGTTCTCTACACTCACCATACGAAATACAGCAGCATTAAGCTACTATTTCACGCTGGTATTCTGTGAGAGCGTGGTCCTTCCCCGGTCGAGCCGACCCATTCGTGCTACAACTATACCACTAATATAACTGCAGCGTGGCTCTACCACGTAAAAACATGCCTGACACTTCAGCACGAACATAGTTTTTGAAGCCCCACTTGTTGGGTTTATCCGTCATGTATTGACGTCGCTTACTCGCTTTGGTCTCTTTGTAGGGAATCATCATTTCGTCAATGCTGTATTTCTTTTTATCATCTTGAGCTAAGCAATTTTCTCGAATTTTTTGTAATAAAGGCCTAACTTTATAATATCTGTCGGAGTCTTGTATATTGTTATCAACAAAATGTAAATGACGACGGATTTGTTGATACCGTTTTAGAGACATCAAATCGGCTATGGGATCGTATCTGTACCGCAAACTCCAGTAATCGGTGTACAAGGGCATACTCATAACACCCATGATATTATGAATTGCTAAAAAATCTCGCAATTCATCTTCGGTCAAGCCAAGAGAGCGCCCAGTTTTGAATACAGCGTATGAGTTTGTTTGCTCTACGATATCTACTAAAACGTCAGGGGAAAAGAATTCATAGAAATAACCGAGTGCAGTTCCGTTTAATATGTCGGTGTGATTTGAGTCTTCTTCTACAGTTGCCTTGTGTTGAAAAACCGTTTTTTTTTCCACTGATAGTTCAGAGTGAACTTGGTGATTCGAATAGGTCGTCTAACAGCAGAAACAGTGGGCCGTTGCGATCTGGTATTTCTGGGACGCGACTTGGAAGAAGCCCTTATGCGAGCTATGGAGCCACTTGCTGTTGGTTCAGGCGGTGCGGGGGTTTCAGGAAGTGCAGGGATCGCTGGAGTTGCAGGAGTAGCGGGAGTTGCTGGGAGTGACGGAATGTCACTCAGGATTGGCACTTTTTTACAATTTGGTTCTAGGGACGGGCTTGAATATACGTTTCGAAAAATTGGTGTGAATCGAACATTCTGGTCGGAGGGGTCTTCATCATCATCAAAAATATTGAGCCTTTCCATTGAGCTATCTATAAAAGGTGCAGAGGAAGATGTCGCGGAAAGCGGGGTGCGCACACGTAATTCATCGTCAGAACTTTCGCTACCGTCAGAGGGTGCATGCTCAGCAGGCACAAGCGCTTAAATTCTACCACCACGAGTTAGAAATTTTTGCTGCCGACAAAGAAAATAAAGCGTGCTATAAAACCAAGTAAATAAAAAAGCATCCTCAAATTGGCAATGTATGCCGTGACATACAAACAAAATGGCGGGTGTTTCGTTACAAACTTGGCAGTGTATGTCACGTCATACATCATGTTAGTGATCAAAATAGAACCATTCAATGGAATAGAAACATCGCAATTATTATCACACTTATTCCATTACACAATAAAGCATACATTTTAGTCATTACAGCTGTCCTAAACTAAGTAATATTCATAATAATAGAATAAATACCTTGGACAACGCAGTTGACGTCCGCCGGGTAGCCATTTTTTTCAAGTTATGTCAAAATAAATGTTGCTACATGTGTGTTTATTTTTTCCACAAAATAACAGTTAGTGTTGCAACATAAGAATGTTAATTTTCCACACGGAAGATGTAATTTTTTTAACAAATCTTTTTTTTAAGTTCATGTATGACGGTACATACAGTGCCAAATTAAGGGTTAAAGAAGCATAATATTCGCCGTTCACGACTGTATTACGTTCTTTAAAATCCACCATGAAAATGCCTTGAAAATCCCAAAATATTGTGCACATCAGTTTTTTAGTCGATTGTTGCACCTTTGCCTTTCTAGGGGGCTTTTCACCCTTATAACGCCATTCCATTGACTCGCGCTTGCTTTGTGGATCATAATACAAGATCATAGTTTCATCACCAGTCACTAGCCGCTCGATCACAGTCTTTGGATTTTCGCCACAAAGATCCAAAAACTCCGAAGCGCAGCGCACTCTTTCCTGTCTCTGTACCGCTGAAAGAAGTTTCGGTACCCATCTTGCACTCACTTTTTTCATGTGAAGATGTTCGTGGATCGCGCGATGAACGGTACTCTTAGAGAGCCCAAGCCTTGCTGCAATTTCTCTAATCTTCAAACGGCGGTCACTCAGAACCTCCTCTTCGATAAGAGCAATCGTTTCGGGAGTGAGTACTTCCACAGGTCGACCGTCGTGGCCAAAGTCTTCGACGGTTTCTCTCCCGAGGCGAAACTCTTTCACCCAATTTTTCACTGTGCTATAGGAGGGGGCAGACTCCTTATACACGCCATCCAATCGTTCTTTTATTTGGGCAGGGGATAAACCTTCTTTAAACAGAAACTTTATGACACTTCGATACTCAGTTTTCGACATTTTGAAAAAATACGCAACTCTCGTTATTCAAATACCCTTCAAAAGCATTTTATGACGATGCATGTTTCTTATATTAAGTGCACGATAAACGTACTATTTAATGCACAATATGTAGCGACATGTCGCGTTGAACTATATCAGGCCAGTTCATTATGGGACCGCCTGGTATATGAAATAGTGGTGTTGGAAGTAGTGGTGCCAGTAGTAGTGGTGCTGGGACTAGTGGTGACGTAATTAGTGCACGCATCTGAGGGAGGGCGGGAGGTGCTCTTCAATCCAGGTAAGACACATCATTGTATTTAGTTAGCGGAAGGTTGCAAATTAATAGATATTTTATCGTTACTTAAATAATAATATAGGAACAGCAATCCACCCTCGTTCAAGTTCCCTCCAAAACTCAAAAAATATTTTCTTTTTTATCTTGTTTTTCTTTTTTTTTTTAATAATTCTAATGGAAAGTCATTTTATGACTGACCTGACAAATTTACCACTAATTTGAAAATTACTATAAAACTTCCTACAGAATGGAGCGTTGTAGCGTTGATTTCTGTAGGCGTTGAAATTTTATAACATATATAAAACTAAAAACTAGCTTACAGTCCATCTACTACTACCGCCATCTATCCTCAGTCCATGAAAACCCACCGCCAACTTTAAGCAGATAACGCTTCCATACACCATCATATAAGATGGAATTCCACACAGCCTGTAATCTTACTGACTCTCTATACCCTACGTTTTTTGGGATAGAAAACCATACAAGTACAAGTCGGACTTAGGCATGAAGGTTTGTCTACCATCGTACAAGATTTAATACACGTTCTCCTGTAAGGTGACCACCTTATTATATATATATATATATATATATATATATATATATATATATATATATATATATATATATGATATACATTATAAATAAATAGAAATTTAAACCTATATATCTCAATATATGTATAAAGAAATAACTATCAACATATAAATACAATACAATAAAGTAAGTTGACTCAACTTTGTTGTCTACGAATATGTTCGTATACGTTTCTTTTAGAAGGAAAGAAAGAAAGAAATGCATTTTGTTCCAGTTTAAGCATGCAGCATAACAAGTACTACATCATAATAAATTTTAAAAAACATTTAAAAATATCCTGTGCTGCGGGATGAAACTGTGAAACGGACCGGACTCAGTGATAGCACTGGTTTTCAGTCCAGCCCTTACCCAGAGGCAGCTCGGGCGGCTGAGTGCACGCTCGCTCTTGATGTCTGAAAACTCATAATATTATATAATATACACATGCATACCCAGATTTAATATACAATTAGACCGACAGTTTTTTTCCAAAAAGGATAGGCATGGAAGCGATATCTACAGTTTTGTATTAATAAAAAGGTTAAATAATAACTAAGGTAAATAAACACACAACTCGTATAAGGATTTTTAAATTATTTTAAAAGAAAGAAAAGATAAAACAAAACAAATAGACTACCCATATTATATGCTAAGTTTCAATGTTGCTATATTTACATTTTTTAAATACAAGATTTAGTATAATTCAAAATGCCAAACCGCTCGGTGCCTATGGAATACAGTTACATTACTGGTAAATTCATTCATCGTTAATTTAATTAAAAATTGCTACATTATAGAATTATCATGAGTTATTTATACATGAATTCTATGTCTTAATTAGTAATTTATATTTGTTTTTAAAACTATTAATTGTAGGCTACCTAAGGGAGGTGGCAGATTGTTCCAACACTTTGTTGCATTGTATTTAAAACTTCCTCTGAATGCAGTAGAGCTGCTAAAAGGATATACTAATGCCATCAAAAACATAACTTGTAAAAAAACCAAGTCTTGCAACTTAATTCTTCTACCGTAAAAAGTTGTGAGATCCATGTAATACCAAGTCGGTTAATTTATTCAGTCCCTACTTAAGGGTAATTAGCTAACCTAACAACATTTTATAGTGGCCATATTAATGTTAAAAATCTTTTATGTTTTAAATATATAGATTGACTTCGCCTTGGTTATTTAAATGTTTTGTTGGGTTTCAGCTACAAGAGCATTCTACCTTCATATAAGAAAAGAAAACAGAACCAACATTCTCAATTTGACACTTAGAAACTTTATAAACAAACCCCTAAAGAGGAGCAAATCACAATATGTGTTATCATAAAGACTTTTGATTTAAAATCGACATAAAATCTTCCACTAGATTACATTATTATCTTTTTAATAGAATTATCAAGTTGGGTACCTACGCACACACACGGACAAGTGACCTAAAATTGTAACTAAAAATATGCAAACAATCTTTTTAGTTTTGATACCAGGGTTGAATTAAGGAGGCGCGACAATTTCTTGTTATGTAATGTTTTATACTATAGTACTATATACAAAAGAAAATATTCCAGTTCTAAAATGTTTACTTTTTAATTTCGCAATGTCATTTGGGCCAATGTTTTTAACATTTAACTTTTGTATAAATATTATCACGAATATATCTGTTGAAAACTCGATTTCTACAAAAAATACTTTGGTCTACAATAGTTATCGCAATAAGGCCTGGTAGAGCCTTATTGCGGCAACTATATATGTATATAATAGTTATAGTTGCAGCACGAATGGTTCGTACTGACCAGAGAGCTCTCAGAGAGTACCAGCGTAAAATAGAAGCTTAATACGGCTGTGTTTCGAATTGTGAGAGTAGAGAACCATCCGCGACCGCTTTTACTTGTGACGTCGCATTCTATCTTACTCCTCAGGGTTGAAAACGTTTTATTTCGTTTCTCAATCGAGGACAGATGTAGGTGTTTATGGGCTGCAGCGTTCACTTACGCATATTACTGGTATTTACATTTATAAACTACACATGCTTAAACACGCAGAAGCTGAACAATTATAATTTATTTGGTCATACTTTTTTCACGCAGGAACGCTCCGAGCGGAAATTCAGTCTCGGTAGCCGGTCTCAACGGAGACGTAGTACAGGTACACTCACATAGTCCGATGGGACATGGAGAATGTCCCATCGGACTATGATGGGAAATGGGATGTGGAGAGAAACCATGTACAATGCCAATGGAGGCGAAACACTGCCAACTTTCTGACTCCGGGACTACTGAGAATTTCTAGTCAGAAAACCTAATAACTGATTTTTGTCCAATTTGTGACCGCATGATCAATAGACGTGCTTACGACTACTGGCTGGTAGAAAATGCCTTTATAGAATAACAATTGGTCTCCCTTACATAGGTCAAACAAAAAGATCTATAAAAACCCGCGTGAAAGAACATATAGCTGACGTGAAGCTATAAATCCTCGCAAAAGAACATCGGTTCCTATCAAGGAACGCGAGGCTATTGAAACTAAAAAAACATCCTAATTTCAATAGTGAACATGGATAGGTACTGCCATAGAATACTATAATATATACATAATAGAACGGGGGAGTGGGCAGAGCCTGCGTAGTCACTCAAATGTCACTAACACGTCAATTCACACGTATAAATGTCAAACACGGAATGTGTTTTGACGTTACAATCGTTTCCAAATTTTGCATGCAAATTATTTAAAAAATGCCAAATTGCATTCTATTTACAAATAAATATGTATTAAAATTTAAACGATTTTTTTAATGATGATCTTGAACATTAATCAAAATTCTAAAATGTGTAAGTTTATTCGGTCTGTCAACACAGCGAATCGGGTTTGGCGACGCCAAACCTCGTACAAAATAAAGTTGACAGCCATTCTATTGTGTATTATAGTATTCTATGGGTACTGCCGTCATCATCATCACATATAATTAACAAAATTAAAACCAAACCCAAGCATACCACTGCAAGATTTCAAGATACTATAAGCTTGTTCTGCGTAGATTGGACCAAGAATTAATTATTCAAAAACTGAAAGTAGCCGGGCTAACTATGACATTGGGACGTCAAACATCTCAGTCTCACCGTAACCATAGGTATTGTATAGCACCCGAAACGTCGGGAATTAAAAATAAGTTAAAAAAAGTTAATTAAACGCGATCAAATCCGTATATATAGTTTTATTCAATGTGTAGTGTTCACGTAAATTTAAGAAATCATAATGCCTTAATAAGTAAATAAATAATTCAACGAGGCAGACACCGAGTTAGGTTCATGCAGAAACCTAACCTGCTCCACACCCCCACCCGCGGACGTGTTTCTTTGTCTTGTCTTGGCTTGGGGCTTGAGGGCTCACTAGGCTGGTCCAAAGTGTAGGGGGGATCCGAGGTTACCAACACACATATAAAGTGGGCTAGGCAAGCCCACTTCGGATGTGTGTTGATGGACTGTGGCGGGCATCTTTTACTCCTCGCCGCTCCTAAGGTGAAGTCTCATGAGATCAGAGAAGTTGGTATGGCGATACGTCAATCGCCCTATTCTAGCGACTCTGACGCGGTCGCACCATTGACGTGTGGCTCAGTCGGTGATGTGATGGGGCCGCGGGTGGAGAGGAGTGTCGGGATTGCGAAGCGCTACTCTCTGTACGCTCCGCAGCCAAAAAATATTTGTTGACGGAACCATAGAGTAAATCTACCGCTGAGGTCAGGAAAGCCGGTGCTTTCGAGTGCTCAACTTTCCAGGTCCTATGGTCACTCCGCATCGATATCTAGGGTCCACTGCGATGAAGTTAGGAGCTGCGATGGAAGACGCACCTAATGTTCTGGTGGGCCTGCCCCGATAAAGAGAACGCGGAGGAGTTGTCCTTTCCCGATGGGGAGCCGCCATGGGGCGGTTGGCACTAGTGGGACCGCAGATGTGCGCGAAAGCGTTCCTTTGACCCTGAAAATATGCGGCGAATTTGGAACACCATGGTGTTAAAATGTACATGGGTTTTAATCTCTGCGAGTGCGACATAACCTGACCTTTCCCCCAAAAGGTGGATATACGTAGCAATTTCTCCATGTAAATAAAAGAACCTATACTGTTTCCCACAACACAAGTACAAGCACACGAGATCGACATATTGAATTCGTTTACCATTAATTCTAAAGTAAATTCGTTGCATATTTGATTAATATATGCGTAGTTGCTTCGTCATTAAAAATTTCCTTTTACTATATACTCATATATATCTACACATTACGATCAGTTCTAAATATAAACGATACGACGGTATATGGTCGAACCTAAATAGGTATATCAAAATACCGTAAATTTTGCATAATTATAAAGTTCACTATGCCGTTTTACATTAACATTTTAAATCCGTTACATGTGCTGGTGAGTGTGTTAACAACATCGGGTTTAATATACGTATGTTGTTTACGTAATCATCATAACATCGCATAATATGTTTAGAGAGAAGAATATGAAATGTTTATTTTTCGATGGTAATTTTCGAATATTTTGTATAGCTATTAAACAGCAAATGCACCTTTACATTTTTTTTTGCTTTACTAACTACCCGCCCTGGCTTCGCATGGGTAGCACTAACTATTTTCGGATGGTCCGAACCTGCCGGTCCGGACCATCCTAAAATACGGCAGTAATAATTATTTAAAATAATAAATGAAGAACCACAGTGAGAAAGAGACACATAGATTAAAGAAGTAACTCAATCAAGTTTGAACAAATGCGATATATTATTTAACAGCTAAAGGTTACATCAAACGATTAATTATTCATGTTGATCGACACACAAATTAAAACAAATATTAGCACTATTTGAAAATTATTTATGCACCTAATCAACATTTTTGATCGACAAAATGGTTTATAAAAAAAAATATCTACGTAACGCCGGCCCTGCATTTTTCTATTAGTAGCCGCGCTCGTCCTATTTTAGGGATTGCAACATAGGGCCACACACACATACACACAGTATGAGTGTTGTGTCAGTGTGTGTGCGTAGATAATGTGTAGACGCCGAAGGCGCATGCCATTTTTATTGTTATATCATACTATTGATATAAATTACAATTATACGTAGTAGAGAAATACTGCAGATATATTATGGTCGTACTCGTAGCATGAATGGGTCGACTCGACCAAGGAATAACCACGCTCTCACAGAATTCCAGCGTTTTTACGCTAATGCCTAATCTTGCTGTCGTTCGAATGGTGCGTGTAGATAATCTTTTTACTGGAAACGAGGCATTTCATCTTAGTCCCCAGGGGTGATGCTATATCGTTCATCAGATTGCGGTAAAACTTTGTCAAAGTATTGCTTGCACTTCCGGGAAGGTTGTAGGCATAGTTGGACCTGTTAGGTGGCGCTGGTGTAGAAACCAGATATCACCCGTGTGAAGTTGGGAATTCTGAGGAGATATGTAACACAAATTGTATTACTTTAATATATATAAATTACGTGTCACGTTGTTTGTCCGGGATGAACTCCTAAACTACTTAACCGATTTTAATCAAATTTGCACACCGTGTGCACTTTGGTCCAACTTGAGAGATAGGATAGTTTTTTGCCCATGAGTGACCCACTTTTTTTTTGCGAATTTAAGGATTTTTAATACGACATGACATAGGGTCGGCGAAAAGGGCGGGACAACGTCTGCCTGGCAAGCTAGTAAATTATATTTTTTTATGTACTATTTTAAGCCAGTAATTAACTGATGGTAAGAGAAAATTTAGTTTTTAAGTGTGTGTTTTTTAATAGAATAAGGGTGACAAACGAGCACACAGTCCACCTGATGGTAGGTAGATGCTGTAGCCCACTGACATCTACATCTGTACTTGGTGAAAATCAAAATACAGATGCGTTGTCAGCATAGAAATCTAAATAATAAGGCAAGGTGACTTGTGTGGTTGTCAGTCACTCTGAGAATCAAAATGAAATGTTTCGTCTTCATTGCCAGTAAAAATATATCCTATATAAGGTTCTATCACAGAACAATAACTAAAACAGGTTATACACAGATAATAAAGGACAAAAACGTACGGTAGGTATACAGATAAATAAATTTTTTTATTATTTTCATTGTTGTAGTCATTGAATATACAATACATGTTATATTAATGGAAATTGTAAGTAATTTATACGTATTATGTTGTTTGTTAGTTGACATGTATGTAATTATTGTAACTGACATTTAACACATTTTCACACGGTCACTATTAATTAATAATTAATGACTAACCTACGACCGTACTATGAGACCATTTATGACCGAAGCCATATTAAACCAGAACTTGTAAACGTCTCAGTCAGCTTTTTGATTCCTGGCTGCATTGTGTTACCTATTCGCAATGAACCAGCGCACAGTGCTGCGCGTTGTTTTACAGTTGACAGAACGATTCAAGAAGAAGGTTTATGTGCACAATACATGCGTATTATAGTAGAGAATTATATAAAAAAAATTCAAATGCCGCAGGTGAAAGATCATCACTTGAGCACGTCTGGACTGATTTTAATTAAATTATGTGTGTATTTGGGTAGGTACCTGAATGGTTTGCAAATGGACCCGGTAGGTGGCACTACTGTCGAGATCCAGAAATCACCTTCTTCTTCTTCACTAGCTCCTGCCCGCTCAGCCTGCTGAGACCAGAAAATGTGAGAGCTCAGTGGCGCAGTGGTTTATCAATAATTTGCAGACCGGGTTCGAATCCTGCACGAAAAAAATATTTGTATTGCCTACGAATAATTGTTCCAGGTTTGGATAATTATCCTTGTGAAACATATTTCTCTTATTCGTGCTGCCAAATAGTAGTGCGTGCACTGCTTTGACATAAGCAGGATATAAAGTACCAGTATTGCCACAGCATGTGAGGAATTTCACCTTAGTCCTCAGAGATGAAAACGCATCCGTAATCTTCTTACACCTGCAGCCAACTCTAAAAAAAAGCAATTGGACTCTATGGCCTCCATGGACTGCAGTATCCAACAATACTGTATGGAGTAGATGGGTAAAAAAAATCATCCTCCCATAACCTGTGTGGGAGGTACCCAAAATATTTTTTTTAAGATTTTTTTTCTCAGTTTTGCAGGCGTGATTAATATCTATAACTACCAAATAACAGATTTGTAGCTTCTAGGGTATCTGAGTAAAACCGCGGACGGACCGGCGGATGGACATGGCGAAATTATAAGGGTTCCTTGTTCTTTAACTACGGAACCCTAAAAAGAGATGTAATAATTAAGGCTGATGAACAAGATGACCCCTTAGACATTTAAATTTGTCCTCCGTTAAGACTCAAAATACGGAAGAGTTCTCATTCCTATGGATTATGTATTGCCTCCTTAACTACCCCCATGCCTCCGTAAATACCCTACCATGTTTGAAAAGCGGACTACAATGCGTCACTTGAATATAGCCTCGTAACATAGCAAGATGAATTACGACATAAGGTCACTACAATAAGTATAGGAAAATTTAAAAAATAATAATTCTATCCGGCCGGAGACATATATTGTATTTACATATTACAAAGAACGTATTAATAGGTCAATAATTAAAAAAAATACATACGTCGCCCATGTCTGCGTTACACAAATACTTTGCAATTTATGCTGCCCTGGTACTTAGTCTTACAATTATGTTCAATTAGAATATTTTTTTAAGATAATAAAATAATTTTAAACTACCTGAGAATATCCAATAAATCACGTTTCGTAATTAGGACCAATGATGATGATTTACTGGATTCGATTTCCTCAGGTAATATAATTGCTTGAAGCAAGTGATCATTGCAGAAAAGAACCTACATCCACCATCACAGCGGAAAACTTTGTGGAAATACGTTAAAGTCAGATTAAACTGCTTAAAAAGTGACAGAGCTACTTTTGGCGCCATTGCCTTGGATTCCCAGTCGAAGTCAACATTCATGGAACAGTCTTCGGCATTGAACATTGACAGTTCCTGCCATATTGTTATTTTTTTTTATAGAAGAGGAGGAAAATGAGCTTACGTCACACCCTATGGTAAATTATATCACCGAATTATCTTTCATTACTACTGTGAGGTTTTTTTTTATAGAATAAGAGCGACAAACGAGCACACAGTCCACCTGATGTAAGTGGATACACTGATCCGTAGATACCTATATTTATATCAATTCATTCAATTAAAATTTTAAGTGCTGATTTAACACGCGAAGGAAAACATCGTGAGGGAACCTGCACGTTTGAGAAATAAGAAAAAAATTCGAAGGCATGTGAAGTTCGCCAACACGTATTGGGGCAGCGCGGCGGATAATTCCTTGCCCTAAAACCCTCTCAGAAATGAGTGGAGGCCTGTGCCCAGGAGTGGGAAGTATATCGGCTGTAACTTTAACTTTTTAACTATTATGTATTCCTTGATATAATTCTTATAAACGTTTTTGTGTAATTTCACTGTAATACAATTTTAAACTTGTTGATTGACAAACTTTGAACATTTTATGGGATTTTCTTGTAAAAGTTTTGTTTAATAATTTTAATCAGTATAATATTTTTTAAAATTGTAATGATCGTAGTTTGGGTCTCTTAATAGTCAATATTAATTTCAAAGACAGATTAGTAACTACTCCAATAGTTTCAGAGGATTATATACAATACTTTTAAAATCACATGAGAAACTACTCGAGGCTCAGGCTCACACAGTCAAGTTATATAAAAACAATAAATATAAATCTTTCACAAATAGAGTGAGAATCTGAGTGACGGTAATATTAATTGTCTCTGTGTCGAATTTTCATAATTTTTTATAACATAATAGAAAAACACGTGTCTAATAAAACTATTAAATTTAACATTAAGTGACCGATTTGGTATAAAAAATATTATTATTATTAATATTTTGTTTAGGCTTTGATTAAAACTACAAAATTAAAATTAAAATTTCTAAAGTGGAAGGCCTATATAAAGGATAGTGAATACCATTCTTTTGTCGTACTAAGAGAGACGCAAAAATGAATGAAGGACGATTGTTTTTACAAATTTATCAATAATGCTAAATATAAGATTGGTTTTAATGGTAAATTCTTTTGGTATTTCGTAAAATAAAAACGAAAAAAATATAACGATCTACTAGACATAATGTTTCTAGATGATTATACGACTACATAATGATTTTTTATATTTACGCGAGCACTACTGTACCCTAAGTAGTCCCCCGTGATCATGGGTGCTGGAAAGTACCCGGTACGTCAGGTTGAACTTCCATCAAGTTGGGTTAACGCCATTAGAATTAAAAAAAAAAAAACATTAATAACTCGCATATTTAAAAGTGGTAATAAGCACGGTATTTCAAATTATCGTCTTATTTCAAAATTAAGATCGATTCCAAAACTATTTGAGAAAATTATTTATGACACTCTCTCAAATAGTTCGACGTTATAATTCCTGAACAACATGGTTTTTTAGGTCGAAAGTCTACAGAAAGGAATCTTTGCGAGTTTCATGATTATCTGCTATCAACCATATGTCAGAGGAGTCACAGACAAGGTAGGCTTCAGCTTGAAGCGAACTTCCATTAAAACACTACAAGCTGCCGAAGAAGATTAGTCAATTTTTACCATCCGTAAATGTAACATTCCTCTACAAGATGCAGGAGTGTACAAGCTGAGTTGTGAATGTGGTCTCTCTTTCATAGGATAAATAAAAAGATCCATAATAACCCGCGCGCAAGAACAACGAACAAAGAATAGCTGACGTGAAGCAGTGACGCTCCGGGAAATCTGCAGTCTGTGAACATGTTCAAGATCATCCCGCCATTACATCAGATTTGAAAAACTATAAATTCTCATAAAAAAAACACCGATTCCTACCAAGGAGAACACGCGAGGCTTTTCAAATTAAAAATTCTAAATTCTAAATAATTTCAATAAAGAAGATGGATGGGTGCTTCCATCCGCTTGGGATCCTATAATTAACAAAATTAAATCCAAATCCAAGCATAGCACTGCAAGAGTTTAAGATTATGGAGGTAATGTTAAGGAGTACCAACTCCCATAGTAGAATAGTTGACAAAGTGGCCAACTGTAAGCATTAAATAACAGTTCAAAAACTCTTAACAACGGCGCTGAAGTAGCTACTGCGATGAAATGAACTTAGCAGTTGTCGACGGTTTAAGTGTGCTGCTAGACTGCTCAGTAGATCTAAAATCTAAAATAATTTTATTTAGTAAACATAACCTCAAAAAAGTCATCTATCCCACTAATATTTTTCGGTGTGTTCTTTAAAATTTACCCCGTAGCTATAGTGACGCCACCCTTATTTACCGGTTTTCTATGGACACTTTTTAATACACAGTCTGTACTCCTTACTTCTACACTCCATATTTAAGATACTGTAAGCTCGTTCTGCGTAGATCGGACCAAAAATTAATATTCATAAACTGAAAGTAGCCGGGATAACTATGACATTGTGACGTCAAACATCTCAGTCCCCCCGTGACTATGAGTGCTGTACAGCACCCGAAACGTCGGGAATTAAAAATAAGTTAATTAAACACGATAAAATCTGTATAAATAGTATTCAACTGTAGTATTAGCAAGTTCCGATGATGGCATGCGGTCTGCACCATTACTGACTGTTTTTGGTTTTGGCTTCAGCTCTATTGCTAGTGCGCTTATATCGTGCGGTGCTGCCCGAAGCTTTGTGATCATCTGTAGGTACCTACTTAGCGTAATAGCAAAGGTTGTTCTGACTAGTCGCATTTTAACGCACGGTTTAATAATACATTTGGTTTATTATTTTTAATCTGTTATCTTCTAACATTTAGCGCTACCTTTTTTAGAATAGACGAAACTTTTTTCTAAACATCTTATGATAACAATAAATGTAGATTTTTTAGTGATATTTTTCATTTGACAGATAAACGGAATATAAAATGAAAAAAAATATTAATTATATCATTGACATCTAGTGTTGCATAGCAATATTACATCTGTGTTCAGTTTCATACTTACTACTTTTATGAAGTTGACAGTTCCGTCACTAGATGTCACTGATTCAAAATCTGCCTACAGGTAAAAATAGTTTTCGATCATAGTTTAAATTAAAAATTTCTAAGCTAAGAAGAAATAAACAATTAGAATTGCAAATAAAGAAAATGTTTCTTACGGTTACCTTACTACGTTACATTATAGTAATATACCTTTGAATTTAATTCACCTACAGTGTATCTTTTTCAGGTCAATACAAAACATCCATTCCTGTTTTTTTATTTCTTTATGCCATCTATCGGCGTCCTATAAAAATACGTTCCTCAACTAGCATAAAGGTTCATATAAATCTCATCAAGTCTAATAGATGGCACCTTCGGCAAAAACATCATTTATCATAATCAAATTCAAAAAGTTATTATCAAAAAGATCCTTTCAAAATTTTCTCATATTTCATGAATAAAAATTATACGCATAATTTTTTATAAGATATTTTAACTATGAACGAATTAGCTTTTTTTTATACTCCTTTAAATTGGTTCGTATTGAAGTAGTTTCTTTAGAAAACTTAGCACGTAGTTATGAAAAATTTGAGAAGAAATACAACGTTAGAATTGCAAGTAACGAAAATGTTTCATATGGTAACCTAGTGATATACTTTTAAATTTATTTTACCTACCTATAGTGTATCTTTTTCAGGTCAATACAAAACACCCATTCGTGTTTTTTATTTCTTTATGCCAGCTATCGGCGTCCTATAAAAATACGTTCCTCAACTAGCATAAAGGTTCATATAAATCTCAACATGTTTAATAGATGACACCTTCGGCAAAAACCTCATTTAACATAATCAAATTCAAAAAGATATTTTCAAAAAGATCCTTTTAAAATTTTCTCATATTTCACGAATAAAAATTATACCCATAATTTTTTATAAGATATTTTAACTATGGACGAATTAGCTTATTTTTTTTTACATTCCTTTAAATTGGTTCACATTAAAGTAGTTTCTTTACGTAAAATAATTAATGCTTGCAAATGGAAGCAAAATTATGTTTCCGCCCGGGATCGAACCGGGGACCTTCTGCGTGTTAGGCAGATGTGATAACCGCTACACCACGGAAACCGATATTGAATAAGCAGAATTTTAGTATCAGGTTAATAAAGTTTGAAAAATAAAATATATAACTATTTTTCTGATTTATTCTGAAACAATGGTAAAACATCTCTATTATAAAAAAGAGAAAGGCAATGAAGTGAGGATGATGATGAAATGGTTTATGATTTGATATTGTTACCCATTGAGTTATACAACACTAAGGCCTGCCGCTCATTGCAATTTTTTGTCACCGTGATTTATTATTACTGTCACCTGCTGTCACCCACGATGCGCTAACTGAATCTGTTCTTGGGTAACAAATCGCGTTCATTTTTGTAATGGACTTCAACGAGGTTGCCGTAATTTGTGCTTTTGAAATACGTAGAAGAAAAATGAAACGGAAAAAACGCTACTGGGTGCATCCTATATACACGGAGAGATTATTTAAAGGAAAGTTCTACACTATATATTCTGAATTACGTCAGTATCCACCAAAGTTTTTTAATTATCTTCGTATGTATATATACACTTTTGATGAATTGCAGGCTTTGGTAAGTCCTGACATTTCAAGATACAAAATTTCGCAAAGCTATTCCAGCAGAAGAAAGGTCCCATAATCTTCCTTTTAAAATTATATCGGAATATTGCTTTAAATTTTTTGCATATAATGGAGGCCTCTTCTCTACCTCCTCTATTAATAATTCATTGTCAATGTCTTCCTCTTGCAAAGAAGATGACATCTTTAAAAACAAAACACAGCTATACTTTAAATAGCATACGTCTACTCCGAACGCGCGACGCCGGCCGAGTGACAAAAAGTCACCAGTGAGCGGACTCCCATAGTAATGCACAGGGCGAGTGACAGTCACGTCACTCTGGTGTTGCCTGCCGCTGCAACTATTTTTCACCGTATTATCACGTCACCATAATGAGCGCACTCAATATAGTTTTCATTGACTTCATTGACACTTGACTAAGTGACAAAAAGTCACGTCGACAAAAAATTGCAATCAGCGGCGGGCCTAAAGGAGCAAACCACATTACCGCGCGTCGAAAAAAGTGTAACCACTATCCAAACGCGATGACGTAGCATTGAAACTAATAAAAATTTTAAATAAACATATATCTATCTCACTTACACAAGTTGCGAAAACAATATCGTCGTTGTAAGATTAGATAAAGATAGACACACAAACATGCAATGGCGGGTTGGGTGGCTTACTATATGAGATTTTACCTAAAATACGCAATAAAAATGAGTTTTTTTAAACTGCAGTTAATTGTTTTTATATTAAAAAAGTATATTTTATTTTAAAATCCTTATTACGTCCCCTTAGAAAAAATGGGATACAAAGCTTATCAGGTGAATAGAAGTAAACATAATGATGAAATAAAACGTATTTTTATGGTTCTAAGAATCAAACAATATAAAATAGGTATCTAATAAAATATAATTAATATAAAAATTATATGAAATTATAAATAATATAAAATTATTAATATAAAATAGGTAATAAAATATATTTAATAGATAATTCATGAATAAACTAAAATCATCATTCTCTAGACCATTTCCCATTATCTGGGGTCGGCGCAGTAAATCTTCTTGTTCCATTCCTCTCTATCAGCCGTCATTTCCATACTTACTCCTTTCATTCTCATATCACTCTTCACACAATCGATCCATCTTTTATTCGGCCTTCCTCTGCCCGTGTGTCCCTCCACATTCATATTCAACACTCGTTTTGTGACATGACTTTCATCCCTCCGCATCACATGCCCAAACCATGCCAATCTGCTTCCTTTCACCTTTTCTACCACTGGCGCTACTTTCAGGCTTCCTCTTATATACTCATTCCTTATCTTATCCATCCTTGTCACATCACACATCCATCGTAACATTCTCATTTCATTTGCATGCAATCTATTTTCATCCTTCTTCTTGACGGCCCAGCATTCACTTCCATACATGACGACAGGTCGGATGATCGATTTGTAAATTTTCCCCTTCCGCCTTATTGGCATTCGGGGATCGCACGTTGTGGCTGTGACCTGTCGCCATTTCATCCACCCTGCGTTAATCCTATGCTGCACAGCTCTATCTATTTCGCCGTCGCCTTGAATGAGGGAACCGAGGTACTTGAAATCTGAGCAGGTAGGCAGTATAGCGCCATCCAACGACATGGGTACAGGACTGGGAAGACCGCCGAAATCACAGCACAGATATTCGGTTTTGGATCTGCTGATCTTCAAGCCAACACTTTCCAGCCTCTGTTGCCACCCCGTCAGTCTGCTTTGTACCTCGATGCCTTCTTCCCCGACAAGCACGATGTCATCGGCAAAGAGCATGCACCAGGGTGCCTCATCCTGCAGGTCCGACGTCAAAGCGTCCATAATCAGTAGGAAGAGGTAAGGGCTCAATGCCGACCCTTGGTGCAGCCCTCCAGCCACATCGATACTGCCCGTAATTCCCGCGGCAGATCGTACACATGTACGGGATGCTCTGTACATAGCACGGACTAACCTCACATACTTCCCCGGCACACCTTTCATCTTTAACGCCCACCACAAAACCTCACGGGGAACCCGATCGTACGCCTTTTCAAGGTCGACAAAAACCATGTGCAGATTTTTATGCACGCGCTTGTACTTTTCGCACAATTGGCGTAATGCGAAAATGGCATTTGTCGTACCTCGACCGGGCATTAATAAACTAAAATAAGAATAATTAATTATTTTGTATGAAAGTTAAAACGTGCTTTTTATTATAATTTCCAAAATATTTTTTTTACTCCATTAATTATATAGTCTCCCATTAATGTAGGATAATGAAAAATGCGGAAAAGTGGCAACATTGAAACTAAATGGCAATATTCGATAATTTTATTTAACTATTTGACGTTTATATGAAAACGAGAACTAAAAATTATGTGTTGAAAATGATGCCGCTTGATTTATTACGTTTTTGTGACCTTGAATAGCATTCTTTCACTACACATTTACCCATTTTTATCGCGGCTCAACTCTGTCGGCGTCACATTGAACAATGAACTCACGTTAGCTAGGCTTATGGCTGTAGCCATATGTGCAGTGGCAACGCTTTGGCGCGGTTATTACTGATCTAGGGTAATATAAATCAATGTTGTTACCAATCATCATGTAGCCTTTTAGGCGTTTTTCTTTGAGCTATCTAACCGTAGTCCGAGGGGGGGAGTGCGGACCCTCATCTCTGACTGCTCAGCTCGTGTCGGTCGAAGGTCTGGGCGGTGAGAACCGTCCAGGAACGCGGGTGTACGGTGTGTACGCGGTGTGAGCTGGAACGCGTCGTGCCCGTCTGCGGGTGCGACGCGTCCCATTCGTTGTCCTATTAGTGTTTGTCCTATTTCGTGTGGGTGTAGTGTCGTTGTGTGATGCGCCTGCGATGTTTGGGTCGACTGGATCGAGCGGTAATGGTAAAACATGCAGGATTCGATGGATTCAAGTGGCTCAGGACCGTGCTTAGTGGCATTCCTTGGGGGAGGCCTATGTTCAGTAATGGACTTCTGAAGCGCTGTAATGATGATGATGATGATGATGATGATGATGATGATGATGATGATGAGCTTAATATTTGAATAAAACTTATATAAATTACTTTTTCTCTTAAGTAAAATATATATTTTTGGCGTATCACTGAAATTTCGTCTGCTAGATCTAGAGTAAGGGTTTTTAGTCTAGGGAAGCTTCGCGTCTATGGTAACGTGGTAACCGGAGATGTTTAAAGGATTTTAAAAAAATGTCACCCGGGAGTGTACTACATTATATTTGCGACGAATCGCTAATGATCTGCTTATTACATTTTCTTGTAGGTATTTTATTTTGTAGGTAACGCATGCATATTTGCGCCTTTCATCATGAGTGTATCCTCCTCTTTCGCCTTTATATATTTATTTATTTTAATAATGTGTCTTGCAATATTTATTACAATAATGAGTGTTGGCATTGTTTACATGCAGAATGGCTATACTTTGCTTTTGGACGATAAAAGAACCAGTGCTCGTGTCTCCAGCGGCGCCGACCAGTGAGGGTCGGTACAGTTCTCTTAAAAACTTAATACCCACGGACCGATCGTCTCTACAGCGAATGGCACAGATATAGTCATCTTTCAGAGATTGAGATGAGAGGATAAGTGTATTTACGCACGTAGCACCCACTAAGGAGACCGTGCACTGGCGGTGTAAGATAGGGAAACTGAAAAAGGAGATGGGAAGCCATTTTTAGTAACAACTTTTTTTTTAAATAACGGTTGTCAACCCGCCCGACGAGCGTGGCATATAAGGCCAATCTTGCGCCAATACACCTGGTCTTGGTATTGCGCTCTCAGTCTTGTTCTTGGTCTTGCAGCAAGAGTCTCGCAAGTCTCGCAATTACCTATTAGCCTATTGTTATTTATTAAACGTTACCTACTTTAGATCTTAGAACAACTTAACAGAGCAGGCACCTATTGAGCTTGAATTAACATAGCCATAGAAAGACCAACCAAATTAATAAATGTCTAAATATTTATGCGAAATTCGAAAAATCAACTAATACCGGGTGGGGTTTGAACCCACGACCTAAGCGATCCGTGCCGATGCTTTAACAAAGTGAGCTGTCTACCAAGTCTCACGGCCACGGGAGTTAGTCTGTTTCTTATTAAACGTTTACATTTAATAAGCTTACATGTGCTAAAACTTATTCAAAACATATAAAAAACAAATTAATGACATTCACTTGACTGTATTATAAAGAACATTATCTGTCTAGAAAGAGATTGATAGACCCTTATATGAAATGGAATAAAAGAGTTGTACAATTTACCATTTACATAAATAAAAAAATAAAATACAATACAAATTAAATTACATAACAGTACACAACAGCTTTGACATTACTGTTACTTTATATTAATTCTTTTGACCAAGAATTAATACAAAGTAACCATCTGGCTGACTCATCACTTAACCTATTTCTATGTTTTCTAATTACTAATGATGCTTTAGAAAATAATCCCTCAGCAGGTACTGAAGTTGCAGGTATTGAAAGAAAATCACGGGCCAAGTGAAGTGAAAGAAAAAGTCGGATATTTTGTCTCATGCATCCTCCACCACTCTAAAATGTCTTCCGAAATGGCGGCTCTGGGTTTACTTAGGTACTCCTCCAACTCGTCTATGCGCAGGCTTTCTGTTTTAATTTGCGTCCCCCATAGTGTCATTTCAAAAGTCTGAGTCTTATGCCTAGGGTCTAAAATTAAAGAGGTACAATAAATCCAGTTGCTCTTTATATAATGTTTAAGCATTTCGTCTCGAGCTGCTTGAAAACCCAGAATGAGTCTTTCATCCACTTCGGATCGATTAGGTTTCTCATCTAATTGTTTTACCATGGATTCAATTTTATCGAGCAAGAGATTGAATGATACAATGACTAGCGGTAATGTAACATATTTTTCTCCACCAAGTTTCGTCGATAGAAGTTTAAAGTTTATTAGAAACCTATGTAATTTTTCGAGTATTTGCCATTCACTATCTGTGATTTGAAAATCATTCAATTCGGTGACAGAAGTGCATAATATGTTAATACAAGTTCTCACTTTTAAACCAAATCCAATCATATCATGTGTGGAATTCCATCTCGTTGGACAGTCGAGTATGGGGTTCAGATTTGATGGCACACCAGCTGCTTCACAAGCAGACAGAAAATTCCTCTTCAATATCTCACTTCTTTTTATTTTACTGGAAATACTGCGTAATTTTGTTATAGCTGTACGTGAGTCAGCAATATTATGCGCATATTCTTCATCTTCCTCAGTTTCGTCTTCATTATCTTCATACTGCTGTTCTTGTCCCTTATTGTCAGTTTCACTGTGTAATGCTAAGGTCTTTAATAAATCTTGTACACCAAGGTTCAAAATGTGAGCAAAGCACCGGAAATGTGGATAGTCAGAATCAAAGTGTGGCAGCTGTTTGTCCAATTCATACATACATTTGGTATTTGCAGTTGCGTTGTCGACCGTGATACCCTGTATTTTATCACAACAGATCGATACTTCCATTCATTGTCTATATAATGAATAGTGACCCCGTAGTAACTCCTACCAGCAATTGACGTCCATCCATCAATGGTAAATGACATTTTAGATGAAAATTGTTGTAGTCGTTTCTTAAAATTCAATTGAAGCTCTTTAAACCGTTCTTTGACCTTCCTTCTAAGTGTGGACCTTTTAGGAAACACCATATTTGGGCAAATTGATCGAAAATATACAACACGTACGAATTAACTTGAGACTCCGCTGGAATGCGACCCCCTTCCCGACTCCCCACACCGCGTCCCGCGCTGGCCGTGCGCGCTCAGTACCGATAGCATTTTTGTTACGGATACGCGTCTCGACTCTAGTTCGATATTTTTGATAATTGTTTGTTGTTTGGTTTGGACTTTTGTTTGTTTTTGTTATACTTGAACGTTATTTTATCTGTTTGTTGTTAATTGCAATAAAGTGTATAATAAATAAATTAATAATATTATAAATGAGAAAGTGTGTATGTTTATTTCATTGTCCTTCCTTGACGCGTTAACTAAAAATAATATAATATATATTATAAAAAATAAATATTTAAAACATATAAAAATGGCAACAGTATATCACTTATTACTTCACCCCTTGCCAGAACATTTTATTTTGTTTTTATTAATAATCTCATGCAAATCTCAAAAATTTCAAATAAAAAAATATTACGACGCATTATTTTGCACACCGTACGTTGACAATTACGTCATCGGCCCAGGTCTCAAGTTAATTCGTACGAGTTATACTTGTGTAGCTTCGTCATCGAAAAATGAGAAGGGAAGATATTTTTTAACCATCCAATCAACTGTAGATGTCTTGATGTTGTCACTGCTATTTTCAGACTGAAATAAAACAGTAAATCATGTGTTACCCATTGTAAAAACAAATGAAAATATGAGTGAATTATAAAAACATATTTAACACCATAATCTATATATATATATATATATATATATATATATATATATATATATATATATATATATATATATATATATATAACTACCACTCACTGACTGATTATAACGATATCTCAGGAACTATAAAACATACAAACTTGAAGTTTGGAAGATAGGTTCCTTTTATGGCATAGAGATCAGTAAGGTTAAGGAACGGTTTTGAGAAAATCTATCCCTAAGGGAGTGAAATGGGAGTTGGAAGTTTGTATGAAAGTCCTACGTTTTTGAAGTAAGAGACACGAAAATCGGCATTAAAGTTATAAGTTTTCAATAATAAAATCTTGAATAAGCTATTTTACGAAATCCTAACCCTAAGGGGGTGAATTTGGGGTAAAATGGTTACATGAAAGTCCTATATTTTTAAAGTATAGATATGAAGATCGACATTTACTTTTAAATAATAAATACTTGCATAGTTAAGCTTTACCTATATAACCTCTTTATACTTAGGTAGGACTTTTGCAGCGAGAAAATTTCAAAATCTCATAGGAAATCAGATATTGTACGCGGACGAAGTCGCAGGCGGCCGCTAGTTTCATAATATATGTGTTATGTAATTGTGCGATAAGTATATTTTTTCTTACCTGTCCACTTTTTCCGGTGGTCATTAAAAAGCTTGTGATATCTACACTTAATTTTGGTTTTTCAGGAAGAAATATTTGTGGAAAGATATTAGATGATTCCTTAAGCATGAAGTGTTTCTGTTTTTCATTTTTATTTCAACCTTTTTATGTTGACATAATTTACACAAAGCAATTTGGGATGCATGAATTATGTCGAAAAACTCATCAAATTTACTTTTAGGTCTTTTACATCTATAACTCCAACTCTCACTACTCCGACTAGAACTATTCGACTCTTCGTCACTCATGTCAAATTGTAAACTTATCACTCCGAGAACAACAAGGAATAGAGTAAAAACAATTAATACATTAGACTCGAAGCAAAGCTCAATTGGGAATGACTGGAAGTCTGGAATTAAAATAAATACTACTATTTGTAAGTACACGCGAAAGACCGACAAAGGAAAGTTCGGCATCTTTTGATAAAATTAATGATTCTTCAGAAGATTAATAAAGTAGATGCGTTGCCAGATAGGTATAGTGTGCCTACGTAAAAATGAAATGTAAATATGTAAATAAAATTGTGTATATTATGTTCTTCTTGTGATTGAATTAATCTACGTTAATTAAATTAAATTTGCCTTCACTCGTTTGAAATTCAAAATTCAAATATGTTTTATTCAAGTAGGCATTAAAAATACACTTTTGAATAGTCATATAATCACTGTTTTCCCCAATTTTTTCTTTTCCATGTCCAGGGGTTCTGATTCTACTGAGAAGAATCATGGAAGAAAGTAAGAAACTCAGTAGTTGCTCTTTTCAAAATATTTTTACAATAGTTCTATAATTATGTAAAGCGATAAGTCAAACATAAAATGTCAAATGTTATGGTATCTACCTATCCTTACCATTATCTAATTACAATATTCCTTGCGAGATCATCATAATGTATTCGTGTCCATTCTGAGCACCCGGAAACTTATTTTATTCTTTGGAACATGTACTCTGTGGCGGCATTCAAACAGTGTCAAATGTAGAGCTTGCGGCGCGGCGGCTACGATTGAATGCGATATCAATAGAAGCCGCCGGCGCGTGTATCTCGACCTTGTACTTCAGAATAGCTGCAAAATTTCTTTGACGGGTCAGTATTCGATATTTGATGATGCCGACAATAAGACGCCGGGCACTATCAAAGTGCCGATGGTCAAAACTAGGGATGCACTGTTTTTTTCTTTTAATGGATAATTTCATCCGCTATCATTGAGTTATAATGTACTACGTACTAGAGAAGCTATTCCAAACAAAAATTGTGCACTACTCGTATGTCTTCGCGCATGCGCGGTAATAGTAGAGTCGCGCATGCGCAGTTGGTATAAACGCGCATTGCGCTTGCGCGGTCAGTTTTTGTTATTATAGATTATACGTAAGTAGAATGGTCAGTATGTAATAATTGTTTATTTATATTGTATTGTTAATTACATCGAGTACAATTTTTTAAATTGTTTTTTTATTTTGTATATGTGCTAATTTAATATAATATTACATAATATTATGTCAGAATTACATTTTAATGATATTTTTATCTGAATATTTTAAAAGGTATCTATGTCAAATATAAAAAAACGTACTAAATGTATGTTTAACAAAACTTATTAACATAAAATTTAAATTACAAATATATTTATTTAAATTAGAATCATAAATGTTGTAAATAATCGTTCATAAATGCTGGGCACGCGAGAGTTAAAAATGGACGAATTTATTCTACTTTGACTTTGATGTGGAAACTTAAAAATAAAATAAAAGAATAATAAGCGGATTTAAACATGGAAATTTTTGCCAAATCATAATAACTTATATATGTTTCTACAAAAAAAATGTGTATAATAATATATTCGTCCTATACTTAAGTACCCACGGAAATGTCGCATCTGAACATATTAATTTCATAATCTATATTCAGTGACACGAGATGGCGTCTTAGGAATAATTTGTTTTATTATTAATTTATAATACTTTTTTATTGAATAAGTATCTTATTAACAGATGAAAAGTAATTCCTTGGTTTTTACTGACATTTCTTGAATTATTTGTGCAATATCTAAGTACACAAGACGGCATATTTTTATCAAGAGATTTTTTTTAAATCAACACAACACGTGACAACTCTACAAGCGCCTAGCGAGTGACTGATTAAAGTGCAGTGCATGAACCGCAGTTGAGTGGAACAGAGTAGCTGAATGCGGTGTCTCCTCTAGTACGTAGTACATAATAGCTCAATGTCCGCTATGTATTTTTATGGTATTGTTCGTAATGCGCATAAGTCCAATTTTCCAAATTTTTTTAATAATTTTTTGCGTCTCAGTCCCTAAGCGTATACCCGTACTCCTATACTCCCTGAAACGACACTCATTCCTAACCGATACGACCTGGGGACCTTCAAGAAAAGAGCTTACTCCTTTCTAAAGGGCCGGCAACGCACCCGCAATTCTCCTGGTGTTGCGGTTGATCATGGGCGGCGGTAGTCACTTAACATTAGGTGAGCCGCATGCTCGTTTGCCCCCTATTCCGTAAAAAAAAAACTGCAAGACGCAAGAGTCTCGCAGGCTTAGTCTTGTTCTTGCTCAAATCTTGCACGGTCAGTCTTGGTCTTGGTCTTGCTAAAATTAGGCGGTCTTGTTCTTGGTCTTGGTCTTGCAAAAATGCAAGAACAAGACCAAGACTGCAAGACAAAGACTGATTTTGGGCAACACCTAGGCCATTATCCGTGGCAGATATAAAGCGATCTATGGGTGAAGCCTATGGTCGGCAGTGAACTTTTGTTAGGCTGCAAACCACTATAGGCTTTGCCTCTCTCCTAAAGGACTAATATCGTCTCTAAATATTCTAAGGTATTTATATAATAAGATAAATATATAAGGGTAACATTCTAGCACTAAACGGGTCTATGAGGTAATCCCAGGTCGGGTCAAAACTAGTTATTGGGTTTTTCTAATAAGAAGTTTTCAGTAGCAGCGCGAAGTCAAGAGGTTAGTGGTGATTCCTGGTGAGTATCAGACGCACGTAAAGTTGTTGGTCCTGCGCTTGATCTATCTCCGGTCGTGTCGGATTACCGTCCCGTCGGAATATGAGAGTCAGGGAATAGAGAGTGCACCTGTGCTTGTGCATTCACAGGTGCACTCTCTATTCCTCGTTCTATGTCAGATTAACCACCATAGCCGTAATTTGGACTGGAGGACATTATCATTAGCTGTTCCCTGCGATTTCACCCGCTTGTAATTTAGGGTTTTAACTTTTTTGCGCAGAACCCTAAATCTTCTTTTAAATAAAGGTAAGGCTAATTTAACTCCTTATAACATTAGCTATCTACCAGTGAAAGTGCCGTTAAAATAATTTTGGAGATCAGCCGGAACAAAATGACAGGAAGACAAGACAAACATTTTAATAATTGTGTTTTTGTTAATACCCTATATACTTTCATATGAATTTAGTAGAAGAAAGGAATGCTTCGGTGGTTTGGTCATGTGGAAAGAATGAATGAGGAATGAGTGACAAAGAAAATTTATGGTGCAGAAGTGAATGGCAGAGTCGGAAAGGGACGCCCTAGGCGAAAATTTATCGACCAAATTGGCGATTTATTGAAAACGGGCCAAATTAGGAGTAGGTACCCTTAACCGACGAGCATGTATGCGTAGGTGTATGGATGTGAAGGAGGCAAAAGAGGTGTGTCAGGATCGTGCCAAATGGAAGTCTGTAGTCTCTGCCTACCCCTCTGGGTGACAGGCGTGAGTGTTTTTATGTATGTATGAATTTAGTAAAAAGATGTTATCTTTACATTACAAAAAGACATTTGAATTTTATTTATTTGTATAAATTGTTGTAAAATTAAGGAATTCCATGTGTTTTATTCCCTACTCGTGAATAAAACTTGAGTAATAATAATAATAATGAATTTTATAGGCACAAACTCGTTAGTTTACAATTTAAACACTAGCGTCTAAACTAGGCCGAGCATGTATCTTCGACACATATGTACGTATTACCTCAGAATAAATAATATGCTAGGAGTATTATTTATCCTGTGACACTAGTCTTTTCCAACGACACCATTACTTGCAATAATAAAAATATACGGTATTGTTATGATAAACTTCATCTTTATCGGGCACGTTAGATATTCGCAAATAGAAAACCAAGTTTTTGCGTTTACTGTCACCGTCACACTAAATGTTTTTGCGAATGAAAGGTTAAACTACAATTTTAAAACAATTAATTTTATAAGAAAACATTAATTTAAATTTATTAATTTCTTAATTTAACTTTAAAATACTAAAAATGATTATTGTTATCACAAAGCAAATGACTTCTACCTGTTAGAACCACACTGCAACTATATTATGCTTGAAGCACGAATGGGTCGGCTCGACCGGGGAAAGACCACGCTGTAATAGAATACCAGCGTAAAATAGCAGCTTTATACTGCTGTGTCAAAGAAAATATACACTACGCGAAGCTGTGTTGCGTATGGTGAGTGTAGAGACTCGGAGACCCTTTTTTACTGGAAAGGAGGCATTCCATCTTAGTCCTCAGGAGCGGCAACGCATCTGCGTTTTGATTTTTAATCGAGGTTTGTCGGTAATCGTCGTGTTGACTACCGCCGCCCATGATAGACCGCAACACCAGGGGAATTGCAGGTGCGACACCAATGTGATAGATGTCTATGGGCCACAGCATCTATTTGACATCAGGTGGACTGTGTGCTCGTTTGCCACCCTTATTCTATTAAAAAAGGCAAATAACTAGATTTAGTGATAAGTCACAGTAAAGTATTGCATATTATATGAAAATATATATATATAGTTTTAACAGTTTTATAGGTATTTAAGAAAAGTTATGCAGTACATATATAGCGAACAGACATACACATCTTATATATTTATTCGTAGTTTTTTGAAAGTTTGACGGGTTTATTACTACAATTTTAAGAGTATTTTTTATAGTAATGTAAAGTAATTGTTAGATGAGAAATCAGTGCTTTGCATGTATAACCGGATATAGCGGAAGCTTCGCAGTGCATGATCACGAGCATACATAACGGTCAGAGGACCGTGACAGGACAACTAGCCATTGTTAATTAATAATGTATCTCAATCTGGAAAAAAAACGTATTCAAACCACAGTTAGTTCATTCTGCGTAGATCGGACCAAAGACAATAATTAAAAAAGCTGAAGGTACTCCGGGTTAACTTTGACATCGGGACGTCAGTCACCTCAGTCCCCCGTGACCATGGGTGCTGGAAAGCACCCGAAACGTCGGGTATTGAAAATAAAATAAATAAAACGCGAAAAAAATCCGTAAAAGTAGTTTTAATCAATGTACAGTGTTCGCGTAAATATAAGAAATCATTATGTAAAACATATTCTAATTAATGTTTGAAGGTTCCGTGGCGTAGTAGCTTAGTGAGTTATAGCGCTGATGGCCGCGGGTTCGAATCCCGCACGGAACAAGTATTTGCATGGCCTACAAGTAATTATTCCGGGTCTGGATGTTTGTCCTTGTGCAACTTATGCATGTAAACTGCCTCCATGATACAGGAGAAAATCCTAGTGTGGGGGGTAACGTTTTAATTCTTTTTTATTTCTGTCATGTATTTTCATTGTCATTAGGTAACGGTCTTTTACCTATTTCCACTGGCAAATAGCTGTGCTTATACTGCCATGTACCGGTATGGAGGTTAAAAAGAGCAGCATCAGCCATCCATCTTAGACTTCAGAGGTGAGAAGCATTTGTTTTATTTGAAGTTGGGCTGCAGTAAACACTTACCATCAGATAGGCTGCAAATTCGCCTGTCATTGTAGTTTTATAAAAAACATTGGAATCCGCTCCACCAAGACGCACGAAAACGTGGTAGAGACATGTTCTAACTAGTTGACACTGAGGTGTTTGACGTCCAAATGTTTATGCTAGCCCGAACTAACTTCAGCTTATGAATGTGGGGAGAAACGAGTTTACAATATTTGAATAAAACTAGTTTTTTTACGGATTATTAAATGGTTAAACGAACTTACCTTAAGTGAAGTTCAACCATAATTATACGAAGCTCCTTGTCCTAGACATTCTTAACAATTGTAGTACGCCGCATTCCATGCCAGCATCACAATTTATCCAAGCTCACTAAAAAAATTTTTAAAGCAGTATATCTGGCAACACTGTATCCACCCGTCCGTCAATGCAACCTCAATGGGGTTCTGTAGGCATGACCCAGAAACTATGGCAGTTATATTAGATTGGGGGACGATTCTTCTTGTATGTATTTCCTCTTAATGTCGATGAGCCAAAAAACGCCGTGTAGTGGCGGTTAAGAATATCCACTACCCCATATCTTCCCGTGGGTGTCGTAAGAGGCGACAGAGGGAAACAGGCAGGAGATGGGCAGCAGCATCTTCCTGATGACAACTGTGACGTAATAAAAAACTGCGGTTGCCAACCCGCTCGCCAAGCGTGGCAACTACGGCAAATACCCCCCAATGAACAAATACACAAAAAGACGGCCCCCAGTCCCCGGCGGCCCCGCTATTCCTGGCTACGGTGGCGACCATGGTAACGGCGGGGCAGGGGGTGCTAAGAATCTCCGGTGGAGGTTCGGTTGCCACCTACGACGACTCGACCTGGCAACATATAACGCACGCACCCTGAGGACTGACGAGAAGATACTGGAGCTGGAAGAAGAGGTAGACAAGTTGCGCTGGCATATTATTGGATTATCCGAGGTCCGAAGAGAGGGGGAGGACACGGCAATACTCGAGTCCGGCAACTTGTTCTATCACCGGGAGGGCGACCATCTGTCCCAAGGAGGTGTCGGATTTATCGTCCACAAGTCTCTCGTCAACAACGTTGTAAAGATTGGGAGTGTGTCGACGAGGGTCGCGTACCTGATACTCAGAATCACCAAACGGTATTCGCTGAAGGTCATTCAGGTTTACGCACCAACCTCGGCACACCCCGATGAGGAGGTGGAGGAAATGTATGAGGATATTTCCAGAGCCATACATTCCTCCAAAACCCACTACACGGTGTTGATGGGAGACTTCAACGCAAAACTAGGCACAAGAGAAAGCGGTGAGCTGAAGGTAGGGAAATTTGGAGTAGGGCAACGGAACCGAAGGGGCCAGCAGCTGGCCGACTTTATGGAGAAAGAGGGACTCTTTATGATGAACTCTTTCTTCCAGAAGCGGCCCCACAGGAAGTGGACCTGGTCGAGCCCCGACGGTTCGACAAAAAATGAGATTGACTTCATTATGACGACCAGACGCCAACTGTTCAGTGATGTCTCAGTGATCGCAAGGGTGAAAACTGGCAGCGATCACCGAATGGTTAGAGGCACACTGAACCTAAACGTTAAGTTGGAGAGGTCTCGTCTAATGAAGTCAACGCTCCGTCCCCCTCGTGCTCTAATCCAGAATCCCGAAACCTTTCAGCTCGAGTTACGTAACCGCTTCCAGTGCCTAGAAGATTGCAATGCAGTGGACGATATGAACGACAAGCTCGTGGAAACTGTCCATGCGGTCGGAGCTAAGTTCTGCAAGACCCGCCGCAGAAGAACACAAAAACTCTCCGATCACACTCTTAATCTCATGGCTGTTAGACGGGAGATGAGGCTGCAATCGTCAACAGATTTGACAGCATACAGGCAACTGAACAGACAGATCTCCAAATGCATGCGGCGAGACTTACGCAACTTTAATACTTCTCGTATTAAAGAAGCGATCGAGCGGAACCAGGGCTCCAAAGTCTTTGCCAGAGATCTGTCTGCCAGAAAGAGCCAACTGTCAAAGCTGAAGACTGAGTGTGGCAACATCGTTTCCGGGACACCTGAGATTTTGAGTGAGATTGAGAGGTTCTATGGGCAGCTGTACACATCATCGTTGGAGCCACACGCAAGTGTGAGTAACGATCCAAGAGCAAGTCTTATCCGACACTATTCCGATGATATCCCGGACGTCAGTCTAAGCGAGATTAGAATGGCTCTCCAGCACCTTAAAAACGGCAGGGCCCCAGGCGAGGATGGAATTACAGCGGAGCTTCTGAAAGCGGGTGGAACACCGGTACTTGTAGTCCTTCAGAAGCTCTTCAATTCCGTCCTCCATGGTGGCACTACTCCAGAGGCGTGGAGCAGAAGTGCGGTGGTCTTGTTCTTTAAGAAAGGCGACAACGCTCTCTTAAAGAACTACAGACCGATTTCCCTTCTGAGCCGCGTCTACGTGCTGTTTTCGAGAGTCATTACGAATCGTCTCGCACGCAGACTTGACGACTTCCAGCCTCCCGAACAAGCCGGTTTCCGAAAAGGCTTCAGTACCATAGACCACATACATACCCTGCGGCAGATTGTACAGAAGACTGAAGAGTACAATCTGCCACTTTGCCTGGCGTATGTGGACTATGAGAAAGCCTTTGATTCCGTCGAAATTTGGGCGGTGCTACAGTCCCTTCAGCGGTGCCAAGTTGACTGTCGGTATATCGAAGTGCTGAAGTGTTTGTACAGTAGGGCTACGATGGCTATCCGAGTACAGAACCAGAGCTCGAAACCTATCCAACTGCAGAGAGGTGTAAGACAGGGTGACGTTATATCCCCGAAACTCTTCACCGCTGCATTGGAAGACGTTTTCAAGCTACTGGACTGGAAAGGATACGGTATTGACATCAATGGCGAGTACATCACTCACCTTCGATTTGTCGACGATATAGTCCTTATGGCAGAATCGCTGGAGGACTTAAGCACTATGCTCAATGACCTCAATAGTGCCTCCCAACGGATAGGTCTTAAGATGAACATGGACAAAACAAAGATCATGTTCAATGTCCATGTCACACCTATGCCGGTAGTTGTTGGGAGCACTATGCTCGAAGTTGTTGACGAGTACGTTTACCTGGGACAAATAGTCCGACTAGGTAAGTCCAACTTCGACCGAGAGGTCAATCGACGGATTCAACTCGGCTGGGCAGCGTTCGGGAAATTACGACATATCTTTTCGTCAGGTATACCTCAATCTCTAAAAACTAGATTGTACAACCAGTGCGTGTTGCCAGTGATGACTTATGGATCTGAGACGTGGTCCTTCACTGCTGGCCGTATGAGGACGCTTAAGGTCGCTCAGCGAGCTATGGAGAGGGCTATGCTCGGAGTTTCTCTGCGTGATAGACTCAGAAATGAGGATATCCGCAGTAAAACCAGAGTGACCGACATAGCCCAACGGATTAGTAAGCTGAAGTGGCAATGGGCCGGCCATATAGCTCGAAGAACCGATAACCGATGGGGAAGAAAGGTTCTCGAGTGGCAGCCTCGTACCGGTAGGCGTAGTGTAGGGCGACCCCCCACTAGATGGAGTGACGACCTGGTAAGACATGCAGGAAGTCGATGGATGCAGGTGGCTCAGGACCGTGCTTTGTGGCATTACTTGGGGGAGGCCTATGTTCAGCAGTGGACTTGTGAAAGGCTGTAATGATGATGATGATGATGATGGATAAATTGTGATGCTGGCATGGAATGCGGCGTACTACAATTGTTAAGAATGTCTAGGACAAGGAGCTTCGTATAATATCGCGTATATTAAGCTTTTTGGTATTCCTGACGTTTCGAGCATTTTACAACACTTTAGTCACAGGAAGAATTGAGGTGTTTGAAAAAACACGTACAAGATCGCCAGCGTCACTGCATCTGATTTGATAGATCACAAATCCTCGCTAAAGAACACCGATTCCTTGCAAAGATGATTCGCGAGTCTATTGAAATTAGAATGTTTTTTTTTAATGATTTCTTATATTTACGCGAACACTACACATTGAAATAATACTAGTTTTTACGGAATTTATCGCGTATATTTAACCTTTTAAATACCCGACGTTTCGAATGCTTTACAGCACCCATGGTCACGGGAAGGACTGAGATGTTCAACGTCCGGATGTCATAGTTAACCGCGGTTACCATAGATTAAAATTTAACTTTTGTTCCGATCTACACAGTATGAACTTATGGTATCATGAAGTCTTGCAGTTGTATGCTTGGGTTGGGATTTAATTTTATTTATTATAGGATCCCAAGCAGATGGTAGCACCCAGCCATCTTCTCTATTGAAATTAGCATGTTTTTTGATTTCAAAAGCCTCGCGAATCATCCTCGGAAGGAATCGGTGCTCTTTAGCGAGGATTTGTGGTCTATCAAATCTGATGTAGTGACGGGGGCAATCCTGTACATGTTCACAGACTGCGGACTTCCCGGAGCGTCGATTCTTCACATCAGCTATATGTTCTTTGACGCGGGTTTTAATTGATATTTTAGTTTGTCCTATGTAGGAGAGACCACATTGACAATCAAGCTTGTACACTCCTGCATCTTGCAGAGGGACGTTACACTTGACTGATGGTAAAAACTGACCAATCTTCAAGTATTATTTCAATGTTTTTTTTTATTTCAATAGACTCGAGAATCATTTTTGAAAGGAATCGGTCATATCGAAATAAAAAATATATCAAAATAAAAAAACAGTCTAATTTCAATAGTGAAGATGGCTGGGTGCTACCATCTTCTTGGGATCCTATAATTACTTCATGGTATTTAAGGCTGGCATTTCATGTTGTTTAAGGCTGGCAGTAAATGTCCTAGTGTGGTACCACATATAAAGCTTTATAATGAACCGCTAGAAAGGGTCTATAGTTTTAAATATCTTGGACATATTGTGACTGACAGCCTTAAGGACGACGAAGATATTGAAAGAGAACGTAGGGCACTGTCGGTCAGGGCGAATATATTGGTGCATAGATTTGGTCGCTGCACTGACGCTGTCAAGATCACGCTTTTCAAAACATATTGTGCGTCATTTTATTCTTGCAGCCTATGAACCAACTACACCAAAAAGACTTACAGTACCCTACGTACTCAATACAACAAGGCATTCAGGGCGCTGTTGCGGCTGCCGCGCCACTGTAGCGCGTCTGCGATGTTTGCACTGGCGGGTGTGGATAGTGTTGATGCAATAATACGAAAAAAGACCGCATCTTTGCTAAGCAGAGTGCGCCGCAGCGACCACAGTGTACTGAGTGAGATTGCCAACAGTGGGGACTGTCCACTGATCAAAAAAATGATCTCCAGGACCATGTCCTGCTTAATAATTAAATATTAAAATAAAATTAAAAATGTATAAATTATATTACTAACATAGATGTAAGTTTTTCTCTACTAACAATTCCTATGGATTTCAAGTTGTCCGAAATAAACAATTTTTTTTATATAATTAATAAAATTAAATCCCAACACAAGCACACAACTGCAGGACTTCAAGATACTATAAGTTCATATTGCGTAGATCAAAAATCGGAACAAAAATTAATAATTTTAATCTGGGGGTAGCCGTGGTTAACTATGACATTGGGATGTCGAACCACCTCAGTCCCCCCAGTGATCATGAATGGAGTAAAGTGATCGAAACGTCTGTAATATAAAATTAGTTATTATGCGAGATATAATCCGAAAAACTAGTTTTATTTAAATGTGATGTGTTTGCATAAACATAAGAAATATTTATGAGCTTACAGTATCTTGAAATATTGCAGTAATGAGCTTGGAATTGGATTTGATTTTATTAATTATAGAGTTTCAAGCATATGGTAGTATCCAGACATCTTTTCTATTAAATTAGGACATTTTTAATTCCAAAAACCTCGCGAATCGTTCTTGATTCCTACCGGTCCGTATCGGTGTTCTTGTTGTGTGGATTTGTGGTCTATTAAATAAGACAGTAATGGTGGGGACGATCTTTAACATGTTCATTGACTGCAGACTTTTACGAGTATGGAGACAAGATTTCGTAAGTAATATTATAATTACAATGCACACCTAAATCCTTCTTTTATAGAACTTATAAAAGAACTAAAAATGTTTATAGGACTTCTGTATATCATTAACTAGTAGTAATGATTATAACAACGATGTTCATTAGGTATATTATATATATATGGTAGAGCCTCGTTGCAGCTATATTATAGTTGTAGCACGAATGGGTCTTCTCGACCGGAAAAGGACCACACTCTTACAGAATACCAGCGAAAAATTTATACTGCTGTGTTTCGTATGGTGAGTGTATATGAATGAATATCCGGATACCCTTTTTTACCGGAAACGAGGCATTCAGTTTTAGTACTCAGGTATAACAACGCATTTTGATTCGTACGAGGATAAATGTAGATGTCTACGGGCCACAGCATTCAATTACCATCAGGAGGACTGTGTTTTTTCTGTGTGATTGGATTATTTGAGGTAATAGAGAGTGCATAATTCCTTGTGCACACACCTGTGCACTATAATCATGTCCTGCACAGAAGTGCTGAAGGCTAGTTAAGACTGGCCGATGTGTGCAAAATTTGATTCGGAACTCAACATTATTATAGGCCTAACAGGAGAAAAATAGGGAGAAGAAAAACCAGTCACGTCATATGAAAATTTTAAGTTGGAGAATACAACCACAATCATCATCATCGTTACAGTACTTACTTACTTACTTACTTATCGTCACGCACAATCCCTAACGGGGTAGCCAGAGAGAACAGATCGCCAAGTGTCACGATCCTTACATACCTCTTTCGCTTCTTTCAGGTTCATTAACTTCTTCATACATGCACGTCTAGGTATCCGAGTACTCTTGACCCTCCCCTCTTCGAGCAATTTGCTCACATGGTCTTCGAAAGTTAGTCTCGGTCTACCTCGACACCTTTTAATATTTACTTTCGCTCTATATATTTTCTTCACCATTCGGTCTTCACTCATTCGTTCAACGTGTCCAAACCATTGGAGTACGCCCCTATCAATTTTTGTGATAAGGTCATCTTTCAATCCTGCCAATCCTGCCATCGTTACAGTGCTTCACAAATCTACTGCTTAAATGTATACCCCAAGGAATGTCACAAAATGGATATTGATCGATGCAGGACCTGCATCGATCAACATCCTGTATGTATTACGAGGTCGTCACTCATCTAGTGAGCGACTGCTCTACACTACTGTGTTCTGTTTTCTGTAACAGTTGACCCAGATCTTACTACTGTTTTAAAGAAATTGATATTGTCAACGCATTTTGTCAATTGATATTGTTATCGTTAAGACGCCACAAAATCCGTCAACGAATAAATATACGTAGAACGAGAAGGGCCGCTGCCGATTCAAACGCTACTTCAATTGAATGCAATTTATCGTTTAGCTAATAGACTTCCACGCGGAACAGTTCACGGCCTATTGTCACACGGAGGAACAATCTGACGTAGTTTATACCAACGGTTAATATTTACTATCATCTTTATTGAATGTTACGTAAACAAATATTTATGTATTTTTGTGTAGTCCAAGTAGTTAAATAAAACACATTATTGTGTATTTTTATACATAATCACTCAAGCCTGTCATCCGAAGGGGTAGACAGAGACTTCGAACTGCTATCTGGCACGATCTTACACCTCTTCCGCCTTCTTTATATCCATATATTATCTACCATTGACTTATATATTATTAGCGTAAGGACCATGCTGACCGAACAACTAAAACGGACCAGTGCGCTGGCCCTAAAATTACAGTTTAGGGCCAACGCGAATCGGTCGACAGTGGTGCGCGCGCAGGACAGATTTGCCTGTCATAAATATGTCTAGTTGCGTGATAAATAATGCAAAAATTACGAAACAAAGATTAAAAAAGAAACATGGGATATCGTATCGTCGGTAAATAACCTTATATTAATTTTGTTACAATTAAATTATTATATAAACGCATTTTTAAAGTTTTATTTTACAGTTAGCTTAGTTACGTTACCAAGATTAGGCCAGGGCTGGATTCAGACCCTCAAAAACATTGTACATGGAAATTAAAATTATACTATTTAAACAAAAAATATATTACGTTTTACGTTTCATGTTAATTTTTTCCCATGTGCCGGGATTTTGGCGTCACGCGTCTAGTTTATCTATACGTTTCGTTTTTTGACGGTTTTGTTTTTATTTCTGCTTAAATTTTGTCTAACTAAGTATAAGTAAAATTTTAAATATTGGTACCTAATATATTTTATATTCAATTAGGATAAAACGAAAAGAGTACAAAAGAAACCATATCTGCTTAATTGAATCTGAAAATCTGATTCATAAAATATTTTGAAATTCTGTTTTCAAACAGATTGCTTCTGGAGCATAGAGTTTTTATGTTGGAAGCCCCTTATTAAAGTTTTATCAAGGATGCAACATAAATGCCTTGATCGAGCATCAATTGACCAGAAAGGGAGCTAATTCTAATTTTATTAAAAAACGGGGTACTCATGTACAATACAAAAATGCTCTATATCGTAGGGTTAATATTAAAATTTAAAAGGCCCCAGTAATAATATAAGTCGACCTTTAGGTAAAATTATGGTATTTTCGCTTTGTATTATTACGATATTATATACTACAAACTATGAAATAATTATACAATTAGGATAATTATCTACTAACTATAATTTTTTCATAAAAGAAAAATAACTATATTTTTCTTGTATGAAAAAGGAGACGGGCGAATTTGGGCCTAACGTTACACAAGTGAAATATTTATCAATATTTTTTTAAAGTTTTTTTGTAGTTAATAATGAAATATTAAGCAGTTTTATCATGGCAAAAGAAATTAAATATTTTATAAAAATAATACTGACTTCCGTTATTTTTATTTTTAAGCCATGCTGCCAGATGAAATAGGTTAGTTAATCGATTTTAATACAAAAATAGAAAAAAGACAATAAAAAGTGATTCAGTCTTTTCTTCTTTTGGTAAGTGTAAGAAACTTCTTATTTAAATAATAGTTCCCTCGTGACACCTTAACGTTTCAAAATAGTCGTAAAACTAAATTAACTGAATAAATTAATAAATCGATTTCACAATCGATTATCAATGTTTCATACAGGCCACAAAGCGGAAATGTCAACGTTAGTTTAAAAACTAAAAACGTCACTCAAATCATTTGTTACTTTAGTTCACAGTGTACTTTTTCATATAGGGAACTTTTGTTTGGCTCTGAGCTTGCGGTGCTAGTGAATATTTTCTGTTGTTTTTCTGTGCTATAATAATATTCCCATCTTTAACGACTCTGGCTACGTATAAAGGATTCTGACGGTTTCTGTTCTGATTTTACAAGAATACATGTGCAAAATGATAAATGATTGTCCCCAGCTCACACACAGAAATTTAATAAAAATATCTTTATGTATTTATCAAATTAGGTGGGCTAGGTCCCATTATGGTGAACACATACAAGATGGGAGATATGTAGAAGTGTGTCTAGAAACGGACAGCAACCTACTTAGAGAATTGTCTTTATTCGACCTCTTAATAGCCACCTATAATGGTACCATCCAACCATTCTAGCCGGCTATTGAGAGGTCGAATAAAATCGAGACATATACTTAAGCTCAAAAACATATTTTACATATATTTTAGTTGACAGTCCTCTTAATGGTAGAGAGATCATCAAACAGATTATTTCAATTCTTTGGCAGGAAAAAGAACTGTAGTTTGCTGTTGTCACGTAATGTCCATAATATGGTACCTAAGCTGGGCATGGCGTCAAGAGAATTTAATACCGCATGCACCGTTTTTAGACGATATTTTATTTGTTTATGACGAAGGGGACGATTAATAAATCATTAAAAGAGAAAATGTTTTTAATTCATCCTCCTTCTGCTTTTTAGGGTTCCGTAGTCAACTAGGAACCCTTATAGTTTCGCCATGTCTGTCTGTCCGTCTGTCCGTCCTCGCTTAATCTCTGTGACCGTTAGCACTAGAAAGCTGAAATTTGGTACCAATATGTGTATCAATCACGCCGACAAAGTGGTAAAATAAAAATTGGAAAAAAATGTTTTACGAGGTGTGTTCAAAAAGTAAGGTGACTTTATATTTTTATGAAAAACTATTTATTTATTCATCAATATTTATGTTGTCCCCTTCAAAGTAATCCCCCTCAGATATAATACACTTGTGCCAACGCTTTTTCCAATCGTCAAAGCATTTCTGATAATCACTTTCTGGTATAGCCTTCAGCTCTTTCAGCGATGCAGTTTTTATCTCTTCAATCGTTGCAAATCTTCGTCCTTTCATAGGTCTCTTCAGTTTTGGGAACAGGAAAAAGTCACATGGGGCCAAATCCGGTGAATATGGTGGCTGAGGCATGATTGTAGTGTTGTTTTTGGTCAAAAAAACCTCTCACAAGCAACGATGAGTGAGCAGGTGCATTATCGTGATGCAAAAACCATGAATTGTTTACCATCAATTCGGGACGTTTCTTACGTATTGCCTCTCGCAAATGGCGCATAACTTGGTTAAAATGAGCAGCATCAGCCATCCATCTTAGACTTCAGAGGTGAGAAGCATTTGTTTTATTTGAAGTTGGGCTGCAGTAAACACTTACCATCAGATAGGCTGCAAATTCGCCTGTCATTGTAGTTTTATAAAAAAACATTGGAATCCGCTCCACCAAGACGCACGAAAACGTGGTAGAGACATGTTCTAACTAGTTGACACTGAGGTGTTTGACGTCCAAATGTCTATGCTAGCCCGAACTAACTTCAGCTTATGAATGTGGGAGAGAAACGAGTTTACAATATTTGAATAAAACTAGTTTTTTTACGGATTATATCGCGTATATTAAGCTTTTTGGTATTCCCGACGTTTCGAGCACTTTACAGCACCCATAGTCACAGGAAGAACTGAGGTGTTTGAAAAAACACGTACAAGATCGCCAGCGTCACTGCATCTGATTTGATAGATCACAAATCCTCGCTAAAGAACACCGATTCCTTGCAAAGATGATTCGCGAGTCTATTGAAATTAGAATGCTTTTTTTATTTCAATAGACTCGAGAATCATTTTTGAAAGGAATCGGTTATAATGAAATAAAAAATATATCAAAATAAAAAAACAGTCTAATTTCAATAGTGAAGATAGCTGGGTGCTACCATCTTCTTGGGATCCTATAATTACTTCATGGTATTTAAGGCTGGCATTTCATGGTGTTTAAGGCTGGCAGTAAATGTCCTAGTGGGTACCACACTAGGTACACATATAATAAAGCTTTATAATGAACCGCTAGAAAGGGTCTATAGTTTTAAATATCTTGGACATATTGTGACTGACAGCCTTAAGGACGATGAAGATATTGAAAGAGAACGTAGGGCACTGTCGATCAGGGCGAATAGGTATGTTGGTGCATAGATTTGGTCGCTGCACTGACGCTGTCAAGATCACGCTTTTCAAAACATAATGTGCGTCATTTTGTTCTTGCAGCCTATGAACCAACTACACCAAAAAGACTTACAGTACCCTACGTACTCAATACAACAAGGCATTCAGGGCGCTGTTGCGGCTGCCGCGCTACTGTAGCGCGTCTGCGATGTTTGCACTGGCGGGTGTGGATCATTGAGTTATACAAGACTAGAGGAGCAAACCACATTGCCGCGCGTCGAACAAAGTGTAACCACTATCCAAATGCGACGACGTAGCTTTGAAATCATTAAAATTTTTAAGTAAACATATATCTGTCTCACTTACACAAGTCGCGGAAAACAATATCGTCCCTAAGATTGGATAAAGATAGACACACAAACATGCAGTGGCGGGTTGGTGTTTCATACTTTATGAAATTTTACCCAAAATGAGCAATATAAAGGAGTTTTCTTTTTAAAGTTGCAGTAAATTGATTTTATTTTAAATTTGTATATTTTCTTATTAGATGAACAGAAGTAAGCATAAGTAATGAAATAAAATATGTTTTTATATATTATTTTTATTGTACTAATAAATCAAACAAAAAATAAAGCAAATAAAAAAAACAATTTTAGGTTTCTTAAGCGAGATCTGTGTTGAATATGCATAAGTTGTGAAATCATCACCAAGTTTTTGTCTCTTAAATTCAGTCTCATGACATTAGCTACAAAAACTTTGGTTATCAATAAATTTCGTTGATTTTCTTGTTTATAGAATTTCTAAACTACTTAACAACTTTAAAAAGTTTTTATATTTTTTGTTTTTAGTCTTTTAATTTTCTGTGATATATTTTTTATTTTATTTAGTCTTCGTGTGGATACAATTTTCAAACGGTGAATTATTTTTCTCATTTTGTGCTTTCGCGGTGTTTCAGTTATTTCATCTATCTCTTCATCGGTTTCCATAACATCAAAATCCATATTTTCTTCTATTAAAAGTTCTACCGGCTTTTCAAAATGAGGTTCGTCCTGAAAAATATCCATTAATTATTGTAGTCAAAATAGCATTATGATTAACCTGATAACTAAGATAAAAACATTTAGTTTGCATTACACATTGCTATAAAAGTTTTAAATAAATAAATAAATAATTTATTTGCCACAAATCTTTTAACAATTTAAATGGAACCCTGGCTTCTAAACTAGTTGTAATAACTGTATATGGTTGCGCGGAAAAAACCATTGAATTATATTTGACGGTAGAGGTGCCAAGCCGCTTGTTCCTTTCCGACAAAACGATATCATTCATACCCTCCTCGATCCTTCATCGACACATCGGGGTGGTGGGGTGGGAGGGGCAAGAAGATGATTCTAGAATGTCACGTAATCATCGGGGCCGAGGACATATAAGGCACGCGCGACCGTTGCGCGGCCTCTTTCCACCGCAGTCGTCGCTGAAACCACAACGCTTCTCTCCCGACGCACCCCTGGGGCCCCAGAGTGTCTGTCTAGAAGAAGTTCCCTCACCTCGGGTGAGATATAGTCGCGCACCGCCTCTCTCCGGAGTGTTCCAGAAGAAGTTCCAGAAGTTGCAGCTATAGTGCTCAACAGGATAGAAGAAACCCCGGTGAGTCAACACTCCTTTATTTACTGCCTTATAGTTTAACCCGCTCCAATTTTGTTGTTCTCCTAATAAGGCAGGATTCCCTTTCAGCGATTTGGCACCGTAGTAGTTTAGTTTTAGGGAAGAGCAAGTGCATTATACCGCATTCTATAGTAGTCGCTTTTACGTAAGCGTAGAAGCATCCGCATATACAGTCCACTTTAGTTAATATCTAGCGTAGTAGGTTTAAGGTTCGACCGGGGAACTAGACATCGGCAGCCTTAAACACGTGGCTGCACCATTTTATGGTCACTTCGGCAGGATTTTGGTCGAATTGTTGAATTAATTAATTAGATAATGCACTCCAATTTATAGAATAGACTTAAATAGTGTTCGTTTAAATTTAAATTTTGATTAGGTACTCGCAAACAGAATTATTCGTTTTATAGCGCTCGTATTTGATTAAATTTAAAGCCTATTAAATAATTGAAACAGTGTAATAGGAACCGTTTGATACGCTTACCCACAATCTTGATAAAATTATTGAGTCTAGCAAATGACGCGTCACCTCGACTCGCTGCGCAGGTGTTCGATTTAATTACGTAATACGGCATACCGAGTGTGTCCATCCTTTATTGTTTGTGCGTTGTGAGATTAATTGTGATTGATATAACTTTATTATAATAGTTTAAAATGGCAGTTAGTGGAAGTGAAATCAAAATTAAAACGCTTTATGCTAAGAGGGATATACTCTTTTCGCGTATGCAGAATATAAGTGATTATATAAAGAACATTCATATAGAAGCAGTGCGGGAAACTTTTTTGACCGAAATCGAAACGATAGATTCTCTACGAATAGATTACGAAAAAATATTAGACCAAATTAATCATTTGGAATTACAAATCGACCCGAAATACATAGTGAACTACCAACCGCTGCTGGCATTCGAAGATATGTTGTGTCGCGTGAAAAAAATAGCGAGATCCCTATCTCAAAACGAAGCAAAGCCGGAAAAACAGGTACGTCCAAGCGACTCGATTAGGTTGCCGCCAATAGATATTCCGGTATTTAATGGTGATATTAAGACGTGGCCCTTCTTCTTCAGTAGTTTTCAAAACAATATACACAATAACCCATCGTTATCGGACGCCGAAAAATTATATTACTTAATCAGTAAACTTAGTGGCAGGGCACAGTCGATCTGCTCTGGTTTTACACCTACAGCAAACAATTACCTATTAATATTCGAAACGCTTAAAACTAAATATGAAGATAGGAGAATGTTAGCTTCCGAATATTTGAACCAGATATTCGATCTTAAACCTATATCATCCGCGAACATCAACGGCTTAGAGCAATTTCTAGATAAATTTGTGGCATCGGTGGCTGCACTTAAGAATTTGAAATTTAATGATCTTATGGACGTGGTGTTTCTCCATATTGCACTGAAGAAGTTGGACCCCGACACCGTGCGTGCGTTTGAAACGGAGCATCGTAGCTCGGAGATGCCTTCCTTTCATTCATTAGCATCGTTCGTGCGAGATCAAATAAAGGTAATGCAGCGCTCTCCGAACGTTCAACAGGACAATAAAAGGTGCGTCGACCGTAGACAGACTCAACCATCTAAAATAGCAGGGTCGTTAACTTACGTAACCGCTACGCCAACATCACTCCAGCATACTTGTTTAGTATGTAAAGATAAACACGGTAATTTATATAACTGTGCGACTTTTCGTAAATATTCACCAAGCGAACGTTGTAAGTTAGTAAAGACAAACAACCTATGTTTGAACTGCTTAAGCGATAAGCATTTAGTTGCAAAATGCAATTCGAATTCCGTATGTAGCAAGTGCGCCAGGAAACATCACACGCTATTACATTTTGAAAATAGCAACATAGCGGCGTCAAGTAAGGCGGATAAGGAATTCACCCCTACTAAGGTCAACGATTCTAGCGGTCGACCTGGTGATGTCGCTCTGTGCTCATTGGCAAATATGGGAGCACAACCTCCTTCAACCGTGTTACTGGGTACGGCGCGTATTTTGGTTAGGGATTCGCGTGGAAACGAACAAAGCGTCCGTGCAATGCTGGACAGCGGAGCCCAAAATAGCTTTATAACACGACAATGTTGTCAGCGCTTAGGCTTAGTAATAAATAGGTCACTTTCATGTCCTGTAGTTAAAGGCATCGGAGGTACTAGTAAAGCGACACAGGGATATATAAATTTAAAATTTTATTCTCGGATAGATCGTAATGTTAACTTTGATATAAATGCACTAGTAGTAGATAGGGTCACTGAACGGTTGCCAACCGTTTCGGTTGACACCTCGGCAATGATTGAATTTAAAAATTTGACTCTAGCAGACGACACTTACGCCGTTCCTGGAAACATAGACATGCTCATTGGGGCATCGCTTTTCCCTCATCTTTTGTTAAACAATAAGGTCAGGGGCAACTCCTCGCATACCGCGCCTTACGCACTGGAAACCGTATTGGGCTATGTGATCCTTGGCTCCGCCCCCATCCTAGATAGTATTTCGGCAACCTCTTATTGTGGTATGGCTGTCGAACCGCTCGATTCGTTAGTCCGCAAATTTTGGGAGATGGAGGAGGTGAACGTCCCACCCATAGCTAGTTCAGATGACAGGTTATGCGAGGAAATTTACGTCCGCACGACCGTTCGTGATCGCGACGGTAGATATAGTGTAGCGCTACCCTTTAAAGGAGATGTTTTATCTCTCGGCGATTCGCGTCAAATGGCGGAAAAACGTTTCTACAGCTTGGAGCGTAGGATGCTCGCTTCGCCCCAGTTAAAGGAAGCTTACGACGGCGTCATTAACGAATATATTAGAGAAGGTTACATATCACTTGTGGCTTCGAAATTAGATAACTACGAAGACACACCGTCGTATTTCATACCACACCACGGAGTCATTAGAGAGGACAAACTTACATCTAGATTACGTGTAGTGCTCGACGCTAGTGCTAAAACTAGCACTCACCTGTCGCTTAACGATATCCTCTATAGTGGGCAAAATTTACAGGGCAGTTTATTTAATATAATAGTCAATTTTCGTTTGTTTAGTATAGCACTATCCGCCGATATTCGTCAAATGTTTCTTTGCATAGGGGTCCGTGAATGCGACCGTAGATTCCAACGCATTTTATATCGTTTCAACCCAAAGGAATCTCTAATGGTGTTTGAATTTAACCGCGTTTGTTTTGGTTTGAAGTCGAGCCCATTTCATGCGTTACGCACGGTGAGACAGCTCGCTCACGATGAAGGTCCCTCTTATCCTAAAGCTAAGAGGGCAATTGAAAGCGGATTATATATGGATGATTTTGTGTACTCGGTCGATAGCGTGGAGGAGGCAACCCTAACCACCGCCGAGGTTATAAGGCTCATGAAATCGGGTCAATTCGATCTTGTGAAGTGGACTAGTAATTCGCGTCCGGTTTTGGATACAATCCCACTATCACACCGTCTTTCGGCGATAAAGGAATTCGACGATTCTGATACACACAAGGTGCTCGGTCTATGTTGGTCACCAGAGTCCGACGTGTTTAGCCTTAAGGTAAATCCGCCCGTAGAGAAATGCACAAAGCGCACAATACTGTCATGCGTTGCTAGATTATGGGACGTCATGGGTTTCGTAGCTCCAGTGGTATTATACGCTAAGCTTTTAATTAAACAACTTTGGTTATTGGAATGCGACTGGGATGACTCGCCGCCTGACAGCATTGTTCGGTTGTGGCAGCGCTTTAGAGAGGAACTTCCTTTATTAAGAGAAATTAAAATACCGCGTCATATAAACGTAGATAGGAATAGCGCCATAAAGGTCGTTGGGTTTGCAGACGCCAGCGAGAAGGCTTACGGGGGCGTTGTATATTTCCACGTCCAGAATAATGGTAGAAATTTGATTAGCCTCATTAGTTCTAAGTCGAGAGTCTCCCCCCGTAAGGTTGTCTCTCTGGCGCGCTTAGAGCTTTGCGCAATATTAGTACTCGCCAAGCTTATTACCGCAGCTATCAGCGCATGTAGGGATAGAGTTCACATAGAAAGGATATTTGCCTTTTCCGACTCCACCGTCGCCTTATGCTGGGTTCATTCTTCACCCCACCGTTGGGATACGTTTGTTGCGAACCGAGTGGCCAAGATACAAGACGAGTTAGAAACGCGGAACTTTTATCACGTGTCCGGTACGGAAAACCCCGCCGATTGTCTATCCCGTGGACTCACCCCGATGCAAATAATGGACCACCCGCTTTGGTTCCACGGACCTGCTTGGGTTCACTTGGATCCCTCGCAATGGCCAATAACCGATTTCGAACCTTCGTCAGTGTCACAACCGCCGGAAGAGAAGAGACACGCTCTAGTGGCGAACGTTTCGAGCGAGGTTTCTCCAATAATTGCTTTGGCGAACCGCTTGTCCTCTTGGTCGAAATTATTGCGTAGCGTAATTTACGTTTGTCGATTCGCGAAGCTGTTACCGCGACGTTCGTATGTCTTAGCATCCGATTACAACTATGCCGAGTCGCTAGTATTACGTGAACTTCAACGTGCGCACTTCTCTGAAGAAATTAGAAGATTACAATCGAATAGAGCTTGTAGTCGCGCCTTTCAACGCCTTAAGCCATTTTTACAGGATGGGATTGTAAGGGTAGGTGGACGCTTGTCCAACTCGCAATTGAGTTTCGACCAACGGCACCCTATTGTTTTACCGCGTAAAGACCATATCATGAACTTATTAGTCGACTACCATCATAAATTGAACTCGCACGCTGGCCCCGACTTGTTGATGTCGATTATGCGTCAGAATTATTGGATTCTTTCTGCACGTAGTTTAATACGCAATCGGGTGCACAGATGTATAGCTTGCTTTCGGGCACGCCCCAAGCCGTCATTTCCGGAAATGGCGGAACTTAGATCTTGTAGAGTAATACAATCAGTAAAGCCCTTCACGCACACCGGGTCTGATTTCGCTGGTCCGTTTAAGGTCACGCTCACTCGCGGGCGTGGTATAAGATCCACAAAGGCTTACGTCTGCATTTTCGTATGTCTAACTACTCGAGCGGTGCATATAGAACTCGTTGGTGATCTAAGCACAGCAGGCTTTATGGGTGCATTTAAAAGATTTCTTTCCCGCCGTGGCCCTGTAAGTAGATTGTATTCGGATAACGGTACGAACTACATCGGTGCAAAACGTATTCTATCGGAACTACATGAGCTCTTAGCTAGCAAGTACTATAATTCGGAGTTCGCTCACATTCTAGCCGAGAACCGCATTGAGTGGTCTCTGAACGTCCCAGCCGCGAGCCATTTTGGGGGCAATTGGGAGACTAATATCAAGAGTCTAAAGAGTCATTTATACCGAGTAATAGGAGATCAAATTTTGTCCTTCGAAGAGCTAAGTACGGTGCTCGCTCAAATTGAATGCGTAATGAATAGTCGCCCACTTTGTCGTACGTTGTCTAGTGACCCCTCGGAACCGCTGGCTCTAACTCCAGCACATTTTTTGAATTTAACGCCTTTAAAGTATTTGCCAGCCGCAGATATGGATGAGAACAGACTTAGCATTTCCGCACGCCACAAATTATTAGATCGGTTAGTGCAATCGTTTTGGAAACGATGGAGGATGGAATACTTGCATACTTTGCAGTCTCGACAAAAATGGAACACAGCAACTGAGCCTTTAGCTGTAGGAACTGTAGTTGTGCTCACCAAAGAGAATACGCCGCCTCTCCACTGGCCGTTAGGAATTGTCGAAGAGGTCTTTCCCGGTTCCGACGGAGTAGTTAGGATAGCTCGCGTTAAGACCACGGTTGGGTCTTACTTGCGTTCGGTTGTCCGTTTGTGCCCCCTGCCTCTTCCATAATTTAAATTAGCTTTCTAGATTAAATTGTAGTTGAATTTAAGTAATCTTAGCGTTAGTTAGTTATTTTGTTAGTTGATCTTAGCTCTAGTTGTATTAGTTAATTTTGAAGGAAATCCTTCAAGGGCGGGGGAGATGGTTGCGCGGAAAAAACCATTGAATTATATTTGACGGTAGAGGTGCCAAGCCGCTTGTTCCTTTCCGACAAAACGATATCATTCATACCCTCCTCGATCCTTCATCGACACATCGGGGTGGTGGGGTGGGAGGGGCAAGAAGATGATTCTAGAATGTCACGTAATCATCGGGGCCGAGGACATATAAGGCACGCGCGACCGTTGCGCGGCCTCTTTCCACCGCAGTCGTCGCTGAAACCACAACGCTTCTCTCCCGACGCACCCCTGGGGCCCCAGAGTGTCTGTCTAGAAGAAGTTCCCTCACCTCGGGTGAGATATAGTCGCGCACCGCCTCTCTCCGGAGTGTTCCAGAAGAAGTTCCAGAAGTTGCAGCTATAGTGCTCAACAGGATAGAAGAAACCCCGGTGAGTCAACACTCCTTTATTTACTGCCTTATAGTTTAACCCGCTCCAATTTTGTTGTTCTCCTAATAAGGTTATACCGGCGTGAAGTGGAAGTTCTGCTTCCGCGTTTCGTCTGGTGAGTGCAGGTGGCCGGAGGCCCAAATCCCCCCCCCCCCATCAACATGGTAGCGGAATTAAATAAAGATAGACTACCCCAGGAGGGTACCAGCACCCCTGGAGAATCCCTCGCTGAGCATCCACGACCATGTTTCTCCACTTCTGAGCGTGGGTGCTCAGGCTGCCCCGCGTATTCTGGGGGGGGCGAAATTCCGCTCAAGACTAAAACTGCTCGGGGCAAACGGAGCAACAAGACCAAGGCGACCCCTGCCACGCTGTCCGTGAATTTCTGCAATATCAGGGGACTTCACTCCAACCTAAACGCCGTCCACTACCATCTCGAGACGGCGAGGCCGGCTCTGCTCTTTCTGACCGAGACGCAGGTGTCCTCTCCGGCTGATGTTTCGTATCTCTCCTACCCGGGGTACAAACTGGAACACTCCTTTGTGCCTCGGGCTGGAGTTTGCGTTTACGTCAGAGAGGACATCTGTTCTCGACGCCTCGGCAGACTTGAAGGTTCGGACCTGTCCATCCTTTGGCTACGCGTAGACAGCGACGACCATCCGCGCGTCTACGGGTGCCTCTATAGGTCCCACAGCGGTAATGCCGAAACAGACCGACTCTTCGACCACGTCCAAATGGCTGCAGATTCGTTGCTACAGCAGATCCCCTCCGCAGAGATCGTGATCCTCGGCGACTTTAACGCCCATCACGCCGAATGGCTCGGTTCACGTTTAACCGATCATGCGGGGAGATCTGTTCATGATTTTGCCTTGGCATATGGTCTGACACAACTGGTTACTTCGCCTACACGGATTCCAGATGTGGAGGATCATGCACCTTCCCTGTTGGACCTTCTGCTGACCTCTCACCCGGACGGATATCAGATTTCCGTCGACGCCCCTTTAGGCTCCTCGGACCATTGTCTGATCCGGAGTGTTGTGCCACTCACGCTGAAATCGCGGTTGCATTCTGCAGGCTGCCGCCGTGTTTGGCACTATAGGTCAGCCGATTGGGATGGGATGCGGTCTTTCTTTGCATCCTACCCTTGGGGGCGGGTTTGCTTCTCGCCGGATGATCCCAACGTTGTTGCGGATTCTGTTACTGATGTGGTACTTCAGGGTATGGAACTTTTTATTCCTTCCTCTGTGGTGCCCATTGGAGGCAAATCTCAGCCATGGTTTGGTCGCTCCTGTAAAATAGCATCATGCTATAAGCAGGAGTGCTACCAAGCCTGGGTTGATGCATCAGCGTCCCGGGATGTAAACACCAGCGCTCTAAAAAAGAAGTATAATTCCGCCTCTAGGTCCTTCAAAAGAGTCATTGCCAAGGCAAAGTCAGAGCACATAGGCAGAATTGGCGAGAAACTAGTTCGCCTTCCTTCTGGAACCCGTGCATTCTGGTCTCTCGCCAAGGCTGTCCAGGGGAATTTCTGTCAGCCATCTCTTCCATCTCTGCACAGGGAGGACGACTCACTGGCCCATACTGCAAAGGAGAAAGCCGATCTTCTAGGCTCCTTCTTTGCGTCTAACTCGACTCTCGATGACGGGGGGAGTACGCCGCCGACCATCCCGCGGTGTGAGTGCTCCATGCCGGAAGTGTAGTTCACACAGCGCTCGGTTCGCAAAGCACTCCTCTCCCTGGACATCCACAAGTCGAGTGGGCCTGACGGAATCCCCCCAATTGTGCTGAGGACGTGTGCTCCAGAGTTGGCACCGGTTTTAACGCGTCTTTTCCGGTACTCCTACTCCCTAGGCGTAGTCCCAAAATCGTGGAAGACGGCTTTCGTCCACCCGATCCCTAAAAAAGGCGACCGCTCAGACCCGTCCAACTACCGGCCAATCGCCATCACCTCCTTGTTCTCCAAAACAATGGAGTCCATTGTAAACTGCCAGCTCATGAGGTACCTTGAGGATCACCAGCTGATTAGTGACCGCCAATACGGTTTTCGCCGTGGTCGGTCAGCTGGTGATCTTCTGGTCTACCTCACTCACAGATGGGCGGAGGCAGTAGAGTTCAAGGGGGAGGCATTGGCCGTTAGTTTGGACATTGCGAAGGCCTTCGATCGGGTTTGGCTCAAAGCGCTTCTTTCGAAGCTCCCTTCCTATGGGCTTCCCGAGAAATTGTGCAATTGGATCACCAGCTTTCTTGCAGATCGGAGCATCAAGGTCGTTGTAGACGGTGCAAGCTCCGATTGCAAGCCTATTAATGCTGGTGTTCCACAGGGCTGCGTGCTATCGCCAACGCTGTTTCTTCTGCATATCAATGATATGTTGCATACCCGTAACATTCATTGCTATGCAGATGACAGCACTGGTGATGCTCTTTACACCGGCCGAGCCAATATTTCTCGGGAAAACGTCTCCGAGTGCCGGGACAAACTTGTGTCTGAAGTCGAGTCTTTGCTGAACAGAGTCTCGGATTGGGGACGACTAAATCTAGTCCAGTTTAACCCCCAGAAGACACAAGTTTGCGCGTTAACCGCTAAAAAGAACCCCTTTGTCGTATCCCCTCAGTTTCAAGGCACTCCCCTTGTTGCCTCAGCCAGTATCGGAATCCTCGGCGTCGACATATCGAGTGACGTGCAGTTTCGTGGTCACTTGGAAGGGAAGGCCAAATTGGCCTCTAAAAAGCTTGGCGTGCTCAGCAGAGCGGGACAGTATTTCATGCCGGCACACCGCCTGCAACTTTACAAGGCGCAGGTTCGGCCGCACATGGAATACTGTTCCCATCTCTGGGCTGGGGCTCCCCAGTACCAGCTCCTTCCACTTGACCGCATCCAGCGCAGAGCGGCTCGAATCGTCGACGACGGAGTGCTTTCCGATCGGCTCGATTCACTGGCGTTGCGAAGAGATGTTGCATCTCTTTGCGTATTTTATCGCATCTATCACGGGGAGTGCTCTGAGGAATTGTTCGGATTAATCCCAGCCGCCAAATTTCGTGAACGCACGACACGGCAAACGTCCCGATACCATCCACACCATCTGGATGCTTGGCGGTCCACCACTGTACGTTTCACAAGGAGTTTTCTTCCACGTACAACCTCTCTGTGGAATAGTTTATCATCGGCGATTTTTCCGGACCGATACGACCTGGGGACCTTCAAGAAAAGAGCTTACTCCTTTCTAAAGGGCCGGCAACGCACCCGCAATTCTCCTGGTGTTGCGGTTGATCATGGGCGGCGGTAGTCACTTAACATCAGGTGAGCCGCATGCTCGTTTGCCCCCTCTTCTATAAAAAAAAAAAAAAAAAAAAAAAAAAAAAAGGTAGGATTCCCTTTCAGCGATTTGGCACCGTAGTAGTTTAGTTTTAGGTAAGAGCAAGTGCATTATACCGCATTCTATAGTAGTCGCTTTTACGTAAGCGTAGAAGCATCCGCATATACAGTCCACTTTAGTTAATATCTAGCGTAGTAGGTTTAAGGTTCGACCGGGGAACTAGACTTCGGCAGCCTTAAACACGTGGCTCCACCAGTATATGTGAGAAACCAGTACCTGTACAAACCAGTGCTTTCAATAAAATTTGGTTAACAATTAACTAACATGCAGTAAACGAAAATCAAGGAATGAGAAAAAGCATTAGTCGTGTGCACAACGTGTGTGTGTGTGTGTGTGTGTTTGAATGAGTGAATATTGAGTTTAAGAAAAGGTATTTTTGACAAATATTACCTATGTTGTTACAATATGAATTAACTACCTTATTAAACATTTACTTACTACAATCATTGGAATTGCTTCGTTAGACAAATGAACACGGCCGCAATCGCTTTTTGGTTCAAGTATGTCTTGATTCCGGAAGTGTTTAGAACAAATGACAGTAGATTTAGAAGGCACCCAGTCAGTCTCCTTTCTTAACAACCTTATTATTTCCACCCACTTCTTACGGCGTGCTGCATCTTTAGGTACACTGCAAATTTATTAATATAATATAAAATAATAAAATATAATTAATAGACCATTCATGAATAAACTAAAATAAGAATAATTATTTTGTATAAAGGTTGAAACATAGTTTTTATTTTTAAGCAATCAATTTTACTTGTTTATTTTAAAACAAAATTAACTTATTCCATAAATTATACAGTCTCCCATTAATGTGGAAAAATCACAAAGGCGGAAAAGTGGCAACATTGAACCTAAATTGCAATATTCGATATTTTATTTAATTTTTTAGTGTTTTAAACGTTAATATGAATATATAAATTAAAACTTACGTATGGAAAGTGATTCCGCTTGATTTATTATGTTTTTGTGACCTTGAAACGCATTCTTTCACTACGCATTTACCCATTTTTTGTTGTGAATCGTTCGGCTTAACTCGGACGGCGTCACCTTGAACACTGAACCGACGTTCGCTGAGTATAAGGCTGTGGCCTTATGTGAAGTGACAACGCTTTGGCGCGGAAATTACTTATCTAGTGTAACATATAAATCAATGGTGTGGATAGTGTTGATGCAATAATACGAAAAAAGACCGCATCTTTGCTAAACAGAGTGCGCCGCAGCTGCCACAGTGTACTGAGTGAGATTGCCAACAGTGGGGACTGTCCACTGATCAAAAAAGTGATCTCCAGGACCATGTCCTGCTTAATAATTAAATATTAAAATAAAAATAAAAATGTATAAATTATATTACTAACATAGATGTAAGTTTCTCTCTACTAACAATTCCTATGGATTTCAAGTTGTCCGAAATAAACAATTTTTTTATATAATTAATAAAATTAAATCCCAACACAAGCACACAACTGCAGGACTTCAAGATACTATAAGTTCATATTGCGTAGATCAAAAATCGGAACAAAAATTAATAATTTTAATCTGGGGGTAGCCGTGGTTAACTATGACATTGGGGTGTCGAACCACCTCAGTCCCCCCAGTGATCATGAATGGAGTAAAGTGATCGAAACGTCTGTAATATAAAATTAGTTATTATGCGAGATATAATCCGAAAAACTAGTTTTATTTAAATGTGATGTGTTTGCATAAACATAAGAAATATTTATGAGCTTACAGTATCTTGAAATATTGCAGTAATGTGCTTGGAATTGGATTTGATTTTATTAATTATAGAGTTTCAAGCATATGGTAGTATCCAGACATCTTTTCTATTAAATTAGGACATTTTTAATTCCAAAAACCTCGCGAATCGTTCTTGATTCCTACCGGACCGTATCGGTGTTCTTGTTGTGTGGCTTTGTGGTCTATTAAATAAGACAGTTATGTTGGAGACGATCTTTAACATGTTCATTGACTGCAGACTTTTACTAGTATGGAGACAAGATTTCGTAAGTAATATTATAATTACAATGCACAACTAAATCCTTCTTTTATGGAACTTATAAAAGAACTATAAATGTTTATAGGACTTCTATATATCATTAACTAGTAGTAATGATTATAACAACGATGTTCATTAGGTATATTATCTATACGTGGTAGAGAAACGTTGCAGCTATATTATGATTGTAGCACGAATGGGTCTTCTCGACCGGAGAAGGACCACACTCTTACAGAATACCAGCGTAAAATTTATACTGCTGTGTTTCGTATGGTGAGTGTATATGAATGAATATCCGGATACCCTTTTTTACTGGAAACGAGGCATTCAGTTTTAGTCCTCAGGTATAACAACGCATTTTGATTCGTACGAGGATAAATGTAGATATCTACGGGCCACAGCATCCAATTACCATCAGGAGGACTGTGTTTTTTCTGTGTGATTGGACTATTTGAGGTAATAGAGAGTGCATAATTCCTTGTGCACACACCTGTGCACTATAATCATGTCCTGCACAGAAGTGCTGAAGGCTAGTTAAGACTGGCCGATGTGTGCAAAATTTGATTCGTAACTCAACATTATTATAGGCCTAACAGGAGAAAAATAGGGAGAAGAAAAACCAGTCACGTCATATGAAAATTTTAAGTTGGAGAATACAATCACAATCATCATCACCGTTACAGTGCTTCACAAATCTACTGCTAAAATGTATACCTCAAGGAATGCCACAAAATGGATGTTGATCGATGCAGGACCTGCATCGATCAACATCCTGTATGTATTACGAGGTCGTCACTCATCTAGTGAGCGACTGCTCTACACTACTGTGTTCTGTTTTCTGTAACAGTTGACCCAGTTCCTACTACTGTTTTAAAGAAATTGATATTGTCAACGCATATTGTCAATTGATATTGTTATCGTTAAGACGCCACAAAATCCGTCAACGAATAAATATACGTAGAACGAGAAGGGCCGCTGCCGATTCAAACGCTACTTCAATTGAATGCAATTTATCGTTTAGCTAATAGACTTCCACGCGGAACAGTTCACGGCCTATTGTCACACGGAGGAACAATCTGACGTAGTTTATACCAACGGTTAATATTTACTATTATCCTTATTGAATGTTACGTAAACAAATATTTATGTATTTTTGTGTAGTCCAAGTAGTTAAATAAAATACATTATTGTGTATTTTTATACATAATCACTCACCTTGTCATCCGATGGGGTAGACAGAGACTTCGAACTGCCATCTGGCACGATCTTACACCTCTTCCGCCTTCTTTATATCCATATGTTATCTACCATTGACTTATATATTATTAGCGTAAGGACCAGGCTGACCGAACAACTAAAACGGACCAGTGCGATGGCCCTAAAATTACAGTTTAGGGCCAACGCGAATCGGTCGACAGTGGTGCGCGCGCAGGACAGATTTGCCTGTCATAAATATGTCTAGTTGCGTGATAAATAATGCAAAAATTACGAAACAAAGATTTAAAAAAAACATGGGATATCGTATCGTCGGTAAATAACCTTATATTAATTTTGTTACAATTAAATTATTATATAAACGCATTTTTAAAGTTTTATTTTACAGTTAGCTTAGTTACGTAAAGATTAGGCCTGGGCTAGATTCCGACCCTCAAAAATATTGTACATGGAAATTAAAATTATACTATTTAAACAAAAAAATACGTTCTACGATTCATGTTTCTTTTTTCCCATGTGCCGGGATTTTAGCGTCACGCATCTAGTTTATCTATACGTTTCGTTTTTTGACGGTTTTGTTTTTATTTCTGTTTAAATTTTGTCTAAAGAACTTAGTATAAGTTAAATTTTGAATATTGGTACCTAATATATTTTATATTCAATTAGGGTAAAACGAAAATAGTACAAAAGAAACCATATCTGCTTAATTGAATCTGAAAATCTGATTCATAAAATATTTTGAATTTCTGTTTTCAAACCGATTGCTTCTGGAGCATAGAGATTTTATCTTGGTAGCCCCTAATTAAAGTTGTATCAAGGATGCAACATAAATGCATTGATCGAGCATCAATTGACCAGAAAGGGAGCTAATTCTAATTTTATTAAAAAACGGGGTACTCATGTACAATACAAAAATGCTCTATATCGTAGGGTTAATATTAAAATTTAAAGGGACCCAGTAGTAATACAAGTCGACCTTTAGGTAAAATTATGGTATTTTCGCTTTATATTATTACGATACTATATACTACAAACTATGAAATAATTATACAATTAGGATAATTATACTATGAAATCCGACCCTGGTTACGTCTTGTTTTGATATGACGTTTGTATTATGACAGATACGCTACTTTTTCTTGTATGAAAAATTTATGAGTAAAATATTTTGAAGGGCCTATCTTTCCTTTTGAAATCAATGTTATCGACACATACATGCTCGTCGATTAAGGGTACGTATATATAGCAAATATAGCCCATCTTCAATATATCACCAATTTGGTCGATAAACTTTTACAAGTAGTTAAGTAACCTATTTTATTTCTTTTTAAAATGCTTTAATTGGTTTGACCTACATGTAATGTATAATATTTTCACCCACACTTTTAAAAACCTATGACCGCATAAATTCAAAGCGCGTATAAAAAGTACTCTTGTGAACAAAAAATATTAGACTTTTTTATTTATGTATTTATTTTAAAGCTAAATTATAAGTGCTGTGGTAAAATATTTCTAACAGTTCTTGTGTGTTTCTTGTGGCTTCTTCTCGCAAGGTCTCCAGCACTAGGGACTTGTTGAAGCGATGGTGTAGTTTTCATAACTTTAAGTAGTACTTGAAAGACTTATTTTGAATACAAATACGAGTATTTTGACTTGAATTGACATAATGATATGTATAACAAACAGAGGCAACTCGCGAGTAACGGCTGATCAAACATACTCACATATGGAAAGTTCATATTAAATATATAATTATATGTACTTTTTTTTAATAGCATATTATTCATTACATTTTTTTATTTATTATAAGTTAGTGCTTGCACAATCCCACTTGGTAGTAAATGGTAACAAAAGTCTATTAACCTTTGCCTTGAAAACGCCCAGATTGTATTCTGACGGAAGGAAATTATGTTAAGTATGAGTAAATTAATTCAGCCAAAATAATATATTTTTAAAAGTACAAGTTACCAAGTGGTGGCATCGCAAGAATATCCGCTACACCATATTGGACGTGGGTGTCGTCAGAGGTGACAGAGAGTAACCAATCAAAAGATGGGCAGCACCGTCTTCCTGATAAACATAAAAATTGAAAACTGCGGTCGCCAACCTGCTTCTCAAGCGTGGCAACTGTGGCAATTTTCTTATGAGACATTATATGGGGGAGACCTATGTTCAGCAGTGGACTTTAAAAGGATGCATCGGTAACGGTAACTGCAAGTTACCTGTACCAAAGAATATATAAACTACGCGAAAAGAAACGACACTTAAGCATGTGTGCACGTAAAATCGCTTGCGGCTATGTGTGGGTGTCTGGATGTGTGCGGGGGCCTTGAGAGGCGCGCGCGGCGTGGAACGGGCAGTCGCCGACTGACCTGGCCGAGGGCTAGCAGTAATACCGATATTTGTCAGTATTAGTTAATATGAATATATTGGTCTTTCAATTAATATATGAATATTACTGATATCTTAATGTACATATTACTATTCTATTCATGTAAGTATTAAGTTTATGTTACCAAGTAACGTTATTAGTTTTTATAGCCGGTTTATATGCTTTGATAAATATTAATGTTGTTATTAAATAAATGATATTATAGTATATGTATAAGTATTACTGAATGGGATTCTAAGTGATAAAAATTAAAATAAATTCCACTGCACAAAACAAAGGCCCTTGTTTTGTTAGTTTAATTTTTAATAATGTTTTATGATACCTAAAAATATGACTGTGAACTCATTTTAATGAAAGTCGATATGATCTTAACAAGAATTATAAGGAAATACCATGACAAGAAAACTAATATATCGCCAATAATTTTATTATTAATTAGAATTTAATTTGATTATTTCATTAAAAATAAAAATAACTTATCTCCTCAACACACAGGGAACAATTTCTTGGCCGCCATGTCCCAGGAAACCTGCATACCTTTGGATTTTCTAAAAAAAATATACATGCTACGAATTTTTGCAATTGTTAGAAATAATAATGAAAAAAAAATTAAATGAAAAATTCAAAAATATATAAAAGTAAATTATTTTTAAAGAATAGTAGGTAATACTGATTATTACGTACTGAAATACTAAGTGTTGGTTAATTATTTAAGATTACCATTAACTGTCGTGCATATTTGGTTTTGTCGGAAGTTTTAATATTCCTCATTTAATAAAAGTTGATTTCAAATTGAACGTATCTTTCACTACCCAAATACATAAGTTTACATAATATATAACATATACCTTCTATGTATCTTCTTTGGTATAAGTCTATAATATTCCATTTCGGTTCGATATCAACCCTAGCGTTACACGCTTCGACTCAGGGTCACCGGCGCTTAAGCTCTCACGTACAGGGAGTGTCACCGCTGTGCCTGTACTTATATTATTGATGTGTGTTGACTGAATTTTTTTTGCTTCTTCATTAGCCCGTAAAAGTCTATGAACGGATAAGAACCAATCCCGTTGTAGGAATGATTAACTTTAATACTAACTTGGCAAGAGGATAAAAGGTTGCAGTATTAGACGTTGTGGCATACCTTGGGGGAGGCCTATGTTAAGCAGTGGACTTGTAAAGGGCTGTAATGATGATGATGATGATGATTAGACGTTTCGTACCTTTGACGATGTTTTCCGTCCCCGGTATCTGTATTTTAAGCCCGTGGTGAAAGTGATGGACAAAATAGATACGGTGAAAGAGAACTGCAGGCTATCGTCTACTCTGTTACTTCTGCATATCAATGATATATTAAATATATAGAAATAAAATAAAATAAAATAATAAATAAATATCAAAGATATATTTATTACAAGCCAAAAAATATCATTGTCACGAATACGAGTATGACAATACTGGCGATGCCTTATACACCGGTTATGCTAATATTTGTCGGGAACACTTCGTCTAGTGCCGCAATTGTGTCTGAAGTTGAGTCTTTGTTGCACGTGTTGCAAGTCTCGCATTGAGTGCGCCTAAATCTGATCCAGATCTATCCCCAGAAGTCACAAGTATGCGTATTTTCATTTCCATTTTCATTTCACGGCGTCGAAAAATCTAATGATGTCCAGTTCCACGATGACTTGGAGGGGAAGGCCACATTGGTCTCTAAAAAGCTTGATGTGCTTTGTAGAGCGGGGCAGTATTTCATGCATACTTTCTTTCGATTGAAAACTTACAAGGCGTAGGTTAGCCCACACATGGAGTACTGTTCTCATCTCTGGGCCGGGGCTCCACATTGCCAGCTCCTTGCACTTCACCGCATCGAATCATCGGTGACCGAGTACTTCCTAATTGGCTTGACTCACTGGTGCTGTGAAGAGATGTTGTATCTATTTGCATATTCTATCGCATATACCATCCATACCATCCAGATCATTTGTAATCCACCACTGCCATCAGGTGAGTGGCATGCTCGCTTACCCTATCTTATCTATTTATATAACAAATCACGATACGTACGATCACGGTACGTAATGTATTGGAAGCCGTTGCACATGCGCCTTGTAGTGGTGGCGTAAGTGAATCTACGACCTCAAGTCATCCCGTGGGTGTGCTAAGTCGGAATTTTATGCGTGGTAGAGTCACGCTGCAGCTATATTATAGTTTTAGCACATATAAGGCGGTTCGACCGGGTAGTACCTCGCTCTAACAAAATATCAGCGTAAAGTTGCATCTTAATGTTGCCTTGTTTCGTATGGTCAGTGTAGAGAACCGGAGACCAATTAACAGAAAATGAGGCATTCCATTTTCGTTCTCAGCGATGACAACGCATCTGCATTGATTTTAAATTAAAAATAGATTAAGAATAGATGTAGATTAAATCAGGTGGACTGTGTGCTCATTAGTCAATCACATTCTATATAAAAAACAAAAACAAGAAAACCAAAACTGGCGATGTGCGGCATAGATTAACCGATAACAACTTAATAATATAAAACATTGCCGCTGCTTTACTAGTCAGTGAAGCATGGCAGCTATCGCAAATATCGCCTCGTTATTTATACATATAACATACATTAGCTGCACATGGATAACCCGAAATATGCATTTGCAGGCCATAAAAATATTGTTGGGTTTGCACCCCACGCGGAACAACTGCGATAGATAATTTCAGTGGTCTCATACGGGATCAAACCGCTATCCGGTACTCTAAACTACAGCACGAAAAACGTGAGCATTATGCTGCAATATCACGCTGATTTATGTGAGAACTTGACCCTTCTTCGGTTGAGCTGACCCATCCACGCTACATCCATAATATAGCTGCCGAGTGGCTCTATCATGTAAATACGTATCTATTACCAACACGTCAATTTATACTACAAATTACAAACAAGAATAATAATGTTTATTATGTATTATGTTCTCATTACGTCATTGAAAATGATAAACCGACAGACAAGCGGATTATTTACGACCATTTCTATTTCCTCTGGACAATTGACCTAGTTTAAAAACAACTGACCCTCTGAGTGTAGAGCGATTGATATCTTTAAGGTTAAAGTTCAATGGTCTTAAACTACGCTCGGCTGTTAGATAGATATACTACCCGACTCTATAGTAATGTTTTCCAGACCGTATCACGACATTCATCATAAAATAATTCATGAGGATGAGCATTCAAATTCCCTTAAATAAACACACTCTCAACATTTTTGCTATCCTCAACAGCTCTTTCACCCAACAACTCCGTGAATACAGGTAAATTATTTGAGTCCGTGGGCATGTATACAGAAAATACAATATTATATCGTCCTCCGTACATAGCCCTTATAGCAATACAAGACGTATAATATTACACTTTATTGCAGTTACGCTATCAAAAATATCTTTCCTCCAGAGAAGGGCCGCATCTTTCAATAAGCCTGCTGATACATCGACAGCCGATTTACCAGTGTATTCAAAATCACTCAAAATTACTTGAAGAAAAGACATATCATGGGATAGTAGTCATGTCTCCTGAAGTGCCACTATATCGGATGTTTTGAATGTCATTTAGTAACCTTTTTACAAAAACCAATTGTAACTTGTCAAATTAAAGTAATTACTAGGTGTTAAATACTTAGATGTAAAAATAGGGAATTAATTAAAAATTTTCCTATTTTGTTTTGTACAAAACATGAACAAAACGCTTAAATGTTTATACCACTAGGCCAGAAATCATCTTTCGAAAATAAATCTAACTTAAGTTTTGAAACAAATAACTTATACTCATTATATGATTTTGCTTTTCGCATATTTATCTTTTTTAAAGAAGCACTTTCAGCTAATTTTTAGCTAACAATGACATTCATGACTAGCTTCCTTACTAATATTAGAAATTAAAAGTTGAACTTTTATATTTTACATTACATTGGCCACTCTAAATTTGCCCTCAGATATATATAGAGCAACTTAAAACAATGAAGGCTCCTGGTACGTTGTCACCACTAAGATTCAAACCTCACAGCCTCTAATTAAACTGGCTCTCTGTACTCTTTAGGCTAGAACACAAGAGTGCATGCACTGCTATTTGGTGTCTGAAATAGGTAATTGGGTGATACGTACCTAGACTGACTCCCACGACCTTGAAAACGTTATTCATCGCACAGGTTAACTAAAAAACTAAAAGTGAAAAACTTAAGATACTTGTGTCATTGTACTACCATTGTATCAAAGTCCACTGCGAAACATAGGCCTCCTAACTTGAATATCCATCAGATCTCCGACCTATTGGTTTGTATCGCTTGGCAGATTTATTACGCACTATCTGCCATTCGGGATCCACTACCACTTTATCGTTTTTCACACTTGACTCACCACTGCTAACATCCACATTCAGTTGCGGAAAGGATGTACTCGTCGCCATAGCAACATTTTTGTTGCTAAGAGGCAGTGAATCAGCTGATGTTTGGGATTTTATTACAGACACATACACAGGTACATATTGTAGTCCAGTATCCATATGAATACCAGTCTGTAAGCACTGTACATTAAGTGATGAATGAATGAAATTAACCACCAAAAGCTGTGTGAAGGTGACAGTACCGTGCTCATCAGCCTCTTGCTCGGCATAAGTATGTGCAACTGTTAAAAACAGTGCAAGATATCGCTTGGGTAGAAAGGGATAATGCAGTATAATAAATATTGAGGAATAAGCTTTGTCGAGTAAATGTAAGTAAGTAACTGGCCACTTCTAAACCCAAACTAATTCAAATAAAAAAATCTGCAAAAAAAGATTTTTTTTATTTAAAGTGCTCGAATTCTGATCCATAACTTAATCTTGGAGTACTTCGTCTTACACTATATAAAACTACTCTATACGAGAAAACTGCGAGCAAAACAAAGCGCGAAATAAACTGCGTAAAATGGGTATAAGGCTCCTAGTCAGTCCATAAAGACCGATTTACACTTCGACAAGTACAGTAGCGAGTTAACTTGCGAACCTGGCGAGTTTGAATCTTGTTTGAACGGCAATAAGCGAGTTAAGTAGCAAGTTAACGATTAAGTTGAACGGGATAGCCGGCCTAGCTATTTTTCGGCGAGATAAGTGCGAAGCGCTGCCCTCCCGCGCGTCTCCCGCCACCCGCAACTAAACTCGCTGTTCGTGTAAAGACCGATTTACATTTCGACAAGTACAGTAGGCAGTTTAGTTACAGGGCAGTTGACAGTAAACGATTAGGTTGACAGTAGCATTCAAACAATGTCTTCGTGGCGAGTTTAGTTAAGCACATTAGTTCATAGAGTTCGTTGGAGATGGTTCTAGGATTACGTCAAGAATTAAATTATCTAGTCAGAGAAGTATAAATGGTTGTTGTTAAAGAAATTTTTAAGAATTTTCATGAGTGCAGCATCTCGAGCAGGTTTAATTTTACAATTTGAACTTCTACTATTATATAAACATTCGTGTTCTAACTACCCCTGTACAGATTTATACATGATATCTTTCGTCCATTTTATTGTTAAAACTCAATATAAAAGGTATAAATATTCAATAAACAGTATCGTACAAATTTTGTGGCGAGTTTAACTATTCAGTGCATAAGTTGACAAGACGCAACGTTTGTGCGCCAAAACGTACAATTGTACTTTTATAATTAAACTCGCCACAAAGTTTATACGATACTTTTTATTGAATATTTATACGTTTTATATTGAGTTTTAATAATAAAATGGACGAAAGATATCATGTATAAGTTTGTGTAGGGATTTTTAAAACACGAATGTTTATATAATAGTAGAAGTTCAAATTGTAAAATTAAACCTGCTCGAGATGCCGCACTCATGAAAATTCTTAAAAACTTCTTTAACAACAACCATTTATACTTCTCTGACTAGATCATTTAATTCTTGACGTAATCCTAGAACCATCTCCAACGAACTCTATGAACTAATGTGTTTAACTAAACTCGCCACGAAGACATTATTTGAATGCTACTGTCAACTTAACCGTTTACTGTCAACTGCCCTGTAACTAAACTCGCTACTGTACTACAGAATTGGTGTGCGCTAGCCGCTAGTTCAGTTTACTTACTTCTCAGTCGAGATTACACGTTGGTTGAATTATCCCCATAACGATATAACTTATACAGTGCAAATGTTTAATATGACAATAAATATTTTATATTTCGGAATTATAAACAAAAATACATAACGGCCGCAATATTATTAAATTAATTTTTTAATTTAATACGACGTTAATATTTTAAACGGCCAGTGCTAAGTAAAAAAAATAAACTTTTAATTTCGGTCAGAAATTACTGTAATGATTTGATTCCTTTATTTTAAACATTACTTAAATATAGTTTTCCAATTCACGAATTAAAAAAAACTGGATATAACGCTTAGAAAGAAGATGAAATGACTTCATGGACTAAGGAGTTGGATGAAGCAGCTGTACTGGCAACCAAGAAAGGCTCCTGGCATGTGTTGCTTTTTTACCTGCTTTGTGGACTTGCTGCTTTTCCAACGTCTTTTTTGGTTTTTTCACAGGTGAGGTTATGAAATATTACTTGTTAATAATGGAAAGTTTTAAATGTCTTTTCAATTGCGCTGTGCACAAAACCTAGTTGTATATCATAAATCTTTGTAATATATCAATAAAGATAGAAAATGTGACATATAAAAATAACTTTACTTTTTAACTATCTGCCCTTACCATCGCACCCTTTTATATGAAATCTTTCGTAACGGAGCTACGTTAGTCATGATCCCGAGCTGCATTTTAGGGGATGGCATTTTTAGAAAAAAATGTCATTCTTAATGTTTTAATTGATGTCATTAAAAGTTAAAAAATATAAAAATAGTTCTAAATACTTTTGATTAAAATATAATGAATTTATGAAATATATACATATATATATATATATATATATATATATATATATATATATATATATATATATATATATATATATATATATATATATATATATATATATATATATCGTCACTGGAAAGGCAATAATACTTAAGCGCCATTTTGGCCAAAATGAGTTCTATATATCGATGGATTGGATTGAATTTTTAGTTGTTGTCAGTTGAGTGTTTTTCTTTACTGACAACAGACATTTCAATTTCGTTCAGCAACTCCAAATACTGTAGTTTGAGTCATTGATATATGATAGTGACAACTATTGTATTTTTTGATTTTCTTAGAGGGAACGGTTTTAGTAACTTTGCTTTACCTATCTAAGTATTTGAGTGTCTATTTAGAATGTTTTACATTCAATGATATTCAAGATACGGATGTCGTAGACATTATCTATTTATAAAATTAAAAAATTATTAAAAGTATTGTAAGTTTTATTTTATTTTACACAATAATTATACTAAAGTTTAGTAGATATTTGATACTATTTTTCAACCTGAATGATTAGGTACAACTTTTTTTCACAAGGTATTCGTAATCTACTAAATATACTAATTTGATCTCTTCGAAAATTGTGCCAAACAATAGGTTACTTAATTAATATAGATTAATAATAAAATTGTTTGGTATGACTTTTGCCACATGTTTGCTTTGCTACAAGTAACCAAGTTTTAAAACTCTCATGTTATATTTTATAATTTTTTTTTTCATTAAAAGCGATTACTAAGCATGCTGTATTTATTTTGTTTTTCCCTTCTTCAACCAATACAGTAAAAAATATTCAACCTACCTCGAAATAGGAATCTTAGTATTCTTATTCACTTTGTTTGTTGTTAGTACAACTCTTACACAGGTACTGTATATGTCCGATAAGAAAAAAATTAAGTTTAAATCATTTTCGTTTTTACATAAGTCTTATTGGTAATACAATGGTACCAACTTTTAATACTAAGTATACATAGCTTTTCCGTACAGCCTTGTGACATATTATAATGTTTAAGTACTATTATCCTGAGACCGTTATCAACCCGTAATGCGTGTTAGCACTTTTTCCTTTTATACATTGGAAAGAACGTTAGTTGTTAGTACTTAAAAAATATTATGGAGATAAGTAGTTTCTCCATACGAAGTGTACAGAGCAAAAATGTACTAAAGTGACAGCTATCTTCTGAATTACAAGAACTTTGCAGAATATCTCGATTACAGTACGTAGAATAATAGGGTATAGATTTTTTTTGCTTTCATTGGTTGAGCCCGGGTTTTTAAAAAAATATTTTAATTATGGCTCTACTGTAAAATGCCCTTTTGGCGTTTAAGTATTATCGACTTTCCAATAACGATATATATATATATATATATATATATATATATATATATATATATATATATATATATATATATATATATATATATATATATATATATATATATATATATGTGTATATATATATTTGGAACCGACTTCATGGTCGTCAGCGCAACTACTTAGCGAGAGTCTCGGGTTCAAATGCAAGGTGAGACCAAAATCAGTTATTGTGTTTTTCTGTCAAGAAATTCTCAGTCGATTCCCTCTCCGGTCGTGTCCGATTGCCGTCCCATCGGGTTATGAGAGTGAGGGAATAGACTGCACCTGTGCTTGCGCGTACACTTGGGCACTATAATCCTGTGCCGAGCAGATGGACACTGTCCGTCGAGACTGGTCGACGTGACCGAAATTCGGTGGGAAAGACATTTTTATTCTATGACCCTATTTCACGTTGTGTGATGCTCTCTTTATAGCTTGGCGCCCATTCACATCTTAAGTCTTTTATGGGTAAAGCTGACAACCCCGAAAGCTGTTTGTAACAAGCTTGACCCCTTTTCTCATTTATGTTCTAGTAGGACACTAGCAAATTAAATTACTTGTTACCTTTTATATTTTTAATAAGCTAATACTTTTTTGTCTTGCCAATCATACATAAATATAAAACTACTGTATGTATAAAAAGACACTTCTTTATTAATTGGTGCAACTCACACGTATTAATCGTAACACTTAACCTAAATGTAATTCTATATTATGTTTTTGCCCTCCATACCGATCACACACATTCACACAATCACACACAAACAAACACACACGCACACACACATAAACGCACACACCATTGTAAACTAGTAAAAAGGGTTTCTGGTTCTCTACACTCACCATGCGACACACAGCAGCATTGAGTTGCTATTTTACGCTGGTGTTCTATGAGAACGTGGTTATTTCTCGATCCCAGAAACTTCTCATGAAAGGAAAAAAGAAACTCCTACGGGGTTTCAGGTTGCATGTCATTGGAGTAATTATTATTTATTTTCGTCGCTCAGTTACGTACCGTTTACAATATGGCTACGTTTTTGTTTTCAATCCATATTTATGGTGTCTAGTAATTTTCAATCCATATTTATAGTGTGGCTAAAGGCACAGATTAGATAAGATAAAGGTCTTAGCGATTAGACCTAAGATTTCAACTCAAGTCAAAATGAATTATGCTTTAAGAGACCAATTTAAGTGGTGCTTAGTAACCTAGCTATTATATTAACTCAGTTCAGCAGATTACAGTGCCGTAGTAGCTCAGGAACTAAGCTATCGCTGTAAACTTCACAAGTAGGCGAATGATCTGGGTTTGATTCCTGTCGACGTAAAAGAAAATGTTCATTGCAGTTTGAAGTGCTAACGTAAAGATCGCGAGGAAACCTGAATTTCTGAGGAATTAAAAAAAATATTATATTATATATATATTTAGAAGACATGTTAGACTGAGGTGAAGTTTTAATGTTACTTAATACCATTTAATTGAAAATCTAGTTTTAAGTAAAAGTTTTTCGCATTAACCATATTTTATTAAATATATTGATACGTGCTGGAGCCATGCTGCAGCTATATTACTGGTATAGTGGTAGCACGAGTGGGTCGGCTCGACCGGGGAAGGACTACGCTCTCACAGAAGACCAGCGTAAAATAGCAGCTTAACGCTGCTGTGTTTCGTATGATGAGTGTAGTTAGAAAACCGGAGACCCTTTTTACTGGAAACGAGGCATTCGTGCTCACGAGTGACAACAAATTTGCATTTTGATTCATTATCGAGGCTAGATGAGGATGCCTATGGGCCGCAGTAACCACTTACCATCAGGTGGACTGTGTGCTCGTTTGTCAACTTAATCCTAAAAAAAAAGTTAAGTCTGTCAACACGTATTGGAGCAGCACGGGGGACATTTCCTTGCTCTAACATCCTCAGAAATGAGAGAAGGCTTATGCCCAGGAGCGTGAATTGGCACGTAATATTACTAATGCTATGTAAACATATGCTTACATAGCATTAGTTGTGCATGAATAAGCAACGTAATTTCCATTTAAATCGAAGTAGGTTGCTGAATTGTTTTAAAGCGGTAAATAATATCAATTGTTATTTATACTAAGTTATTTTGTTATTCACTTACGATGTCCTGTATACTTATGAATGTTGTCATTTGGTCGCCATTTTCGTATACCTACACCTATCCAACTATCATAACCATGTAGTGGCGATGTAAGAATATCCGCTGCCCCATATCACTGACTGCCAAGTTGGTCAAGTGGTTGTAGTAGTGCGACTGTTGGTTATGAGATACTGGGTTCGATCCTGGATCGGGCCAAAAAATTAATGATTGAGTTTTTCCGTCAAGAAATTCCCAGTAGTTGCCCAGAGTCAGGAAGTTAGCGGTGTCTCACCCCCGTGCCTCGGAAAACAAGGTAAAGCCGGTGGTCCTGCGCCTGATCTCTCTCCGATCGTGTCGGTTTACCGTCCCATCGGATTACGGGAGTGAGAGAATAGAGAGTGCACCTGTGCTTGCGCATACACTTGGGCACTATAATCCTGTCCTGCGCCGATGAGTAGCCTCCGTTGAGGCAGGCCGCCGTGGCCGAAATTTGGTCTGGAGGACATTATTGCCCCATGTCATGCCGTGGGTGTCGTAAGAGGCGACAGAGGTTAACAAATCCGAAGATGGGCAGCAGCGTCTTTCTAATAACGATTAAAAACAAAAACTGCGGTTACCAACCCGCTTGTCAAGCGTGGCAACTATGGTAATTATCCCCCTATGAGGCAATCGGCTCCTCTATTATATTATATAATATATTATTATTATATTATTATAATATATATTATATTATATAATATTATTATATATCAGTCAAACAAGTCATAGCTATTCTATTATAGTCTATTGCCACATGGGCATCTTTGATAATCTAATAAATCATCTGCATTCTAAATCTCTTTGATCAAACTATAAGGATAAGGTCAATCCTGGAACTTCCCGTTTTTTCGAGCTTGGAACGCTGGAAAATCTTCTTATTAGTAGATTTTTGAGCTCCTCATGCTCAAAACTTCAAATGTAATAAAAATATATTATTTTTAAATTAATATAATTTTTGAACGCCTTGTAAGATTATTTGGCGTAATTTGACGCAGTTTTTTAAGTACAAAAAGATGTTTGTAAGTTCTTGAGTCGATAAATTTATCTCAATAAAACGATTATTTAGAAACTTTTAAATAGCTATCATTTTTACCTCGGACCAATTGCTCGTGAAGCAGTATACACGCCACTATAACAATCCTTTTCAAGTCCCATATCTATTAATATAATGCTTTTAGTTATTTGAGACCTTCCACATATTTGCTTTTTTTTGATAGACCTTACTGTTATATATCTTTATTATAGGCCTTTAGTTCATAACTCTACTATCATAATGCTTATGCATCAAGCAGATCTTCTATAATAATCCTTTTGTATAATAGACCTTACTATCATAAGTCCCTAATATAGCACTAGTATATATATATTAGTATATAATAGTTTATACGTGGTAGAGCCATGCTGCATTTATATTAGTAGTATAGTTGTAGCACGAATGGGTCGGCTCGACCGGGGAAGGACCACGTTCTCACAGAATACCAGCGTGAAATAGTAGCTTAATGCTGCTGTATTTCGTATGGTGAGTGTAGAGAACCGGAGACCCTTTTTACTGGAAACGAGGCATTCCATCTTAGTCCTCACGGGTGACAACGCATCTGCATTTTGATTTGTAATCGAGGATAGATGTGGATGTCTATGGGCCACAGCAACCACTTACCATCAGGTGGACTGTGTGCCCGTTTGTCACCCTATCCTATAAAAAAAAAAAAAAAAACTAGTCATTTTGCTACAGTACTAAGAGCAGTAGTTCACCCGACCACCCCATATAATGCTTATGCATCAAGGAGATCTTCTATAATAATGCTTTTGTATAATAGACCTTACTATTATGTGTCTTAAATATATAGGACTTCAACCCACAACTCTACTATTGTAATGCTATTCAATCATAGAGACCTTCTATAGTATTACTTTTGTATTTTTCAATCATTCACCAAGTTTTTTTTAATAAGTTTATTTATTTTGAAAGACAATATTTTGCCTTAAATTAACTATAATACTTAATGTCTGAAATGTATTTATTTTTATATTTATTAATGTTATTTTATTGTATAATATATATCTTTTAAGACTATATTTTTGATGCCCCCTTATATAGAAATTGATTATTAATTATTAATAACAATATGCAGAAGAAACAGCGTTGGTGAAAGCACGCAGCCTTGTCGAACATCAGCGTTAATAGGCCTGAGATCACAGCATGCAACGTTTACTACGACCTTGATGCTCCAATTAGCAAGAAAGCTAGTGATCCAATTGCACGATTTCTCTGAAAGTCCATGGGAAGGGAGCTTCGCTTTCGAAGCTCCCTTCCCATGGACCATCATCCCTAGCGCATCTTTATGCGCTTTGTACCAGACCCGATCGAAAGCCTTCGCTATGTCCAAACTAACGGCCAATGCTTCCCCTTGGACTCTACTGCCTCCGCTCATCTATGAATAAGTTAGACTAGAAGATCATCAGTTGATCGACCACGACGGAAACCGTATTAGCGGTCACTGATCAGCTGGTGATCCTCAAAGTACTTCATGAGCTGGCAGTTTACAATAGACTCCATTATTTTGGAGAACAAGGAGGTGATGGCGATAGGCCTGTAGTTGCACGGGTCTGAGCGGTCGCCTTTTCTAGGGATCGGGTGGATCAAAGCTGTCTTCCAAGAATTCGCTACTATGCCTTGGGAGTAACAAAACCGGAAAAAATGCGTTAAAACCGGTTCAAGCTCCGGAGCACACGTCTTCAGCACAATGGGAGGGACTCCATCAGGTCCACTAGACTTACTGACGTCCAGGGTGAAAAGTGCTTTGCGAACAGAGCGCTGTGTAAAACGCGCCTACGGCATGGAGCACTCACATCGCAGGATGGTCGGCGGTGTGTTCCCCCCGTCATCGAGAATCGAGTTGGACGCAAAGACAGAGCATAACAGATTGGATTTCTCCTTCGCGGCATGGGCCAATGAGTCGTCCTCTCTGTGCAGAGATGGCAGAGTTGACTGACAGAAGTTCCCTTGGACAGCCTTGGCGAGAGACCAGAATGCACGGATTCCCGAATGAAGGCGAACTAGCTTCTCGCTAATTCTGCCGATGTGCTCAGACCTTGCCTTGGCAATGACTCTTTTGAAGGACCTGGAGGCGGATGCTACTGCCTGGACCTGGTGCTATCACTTACGCTGTTTATGCCGCGTATAATTTGTATGTTACAAACAAGTAGCATTCATTGCTATATGAACGACAGCACATGTGATGCTTTTCACACAGGCTGTGCCAATATTTTTGGTATAACGTCGTTGAGATACTTCCGTCTAAAAAAATTTTGTGTCCAAAATCGAGTCGTTGTTACACAAATTCTTGGATTGGGGACGACTACATCTAGTCTAGTTCAACTCCATAAAGACACAGTTTTGCGCTTTTATTACTAAAAAGAAGCCCTTTGTCTTATCTATTCAATTTTAGGGCACTCCCCTTGCTACCAGCATCGGAATCATCGACGTTGAAATATCGAATAATGTGCAGTTTCGTGGTTACTAGGAAGGGAAGGCTAAATTGACCCCTAAAAAGCTTGGCGTGCTCAGCAAAGCGTTTCAGTATTTCATGACCGCACATCGTTTGCAACTTTACAATTGACCTTCCTTCCATCCATTTGACCGTATCCAGCGCAGAGTGCCTCGAATCATCGACGACCAAGTTCTTTTTGATCGGGTCGATTCACTGCCGCTGCGAAGGGATGTTGCTCTTAGGGAATTATTCTGATTAATTCTAGCCCCCAAATTTCACGAACGCACATCACAACTAAACTCAGAATACCACACCATCTAGATGCTTGGCGCTGCACCACTGTGCGTTTTACTAGGAGTTGCCTTTCTCGTATGACCTCTTTGTGGAATCGTATACAACCGATGATTTTTGCAAAACAAAACTTAGGGACTTGGAACTTAGAAATCTTCAAGAAAGGAGCTTACTCCTTTCTAAAAGGCCGGTAACGCCCCTCCGATTCTCTTGGTGTTGCAGTTGTTCATGGACGGCGGTAGTCATGTATCATCAGGTAAGCCGCATTCACATTCACATCTTCTAAAAAAGCAATGATTTCTCTATCTCGCCAACGCAATATTCGTAAAATTTAGAACTTTTATGTAGACTGATATAGTCTGACTGGTGAGAAAATATAATGTCAAAGCAAAATAATGAAAACCATGCCCCGCTTTCTCTCTGCATTTAATCTCGAAGCAGTCCATCAGTCCTATGCCGGACTAGCTTCCACGCGATTACAAAAAATCTGCTACAGGAGACGCAGGTTTAAACGTACTGTGGTTTGTAGACAGGGCCACAAGATTTTTGATGTAGAACCTTTAATAGACATAGATTATGAAATGAAGATGCGTTTTCTCTCCATAAGTCCTAAAAACTAGGATGTAATAACTATGGTAGCAGTTAAAAGGGTGTCCAGATCTCTACACTCGCCATCCGAAGCACAGCAGCATAATGGTATAGTTTGGTATTGTGTTATAGATAGTTACACTGCCATTCCGTGAGATTACGCCTTACTTCCTTTTTTACCTCATATACAAACAAGGAAATGAGATAAAGTCGTTGTCAACACATTAATGTTGAGAATTAGCCCCTCCAAATTAGTTTTAATAGAAAAATTAAAAACTAAATTAAAGACGTCTCGTGGCAACTTGCAGGTCTTTTTTTAAGTTTTAAATATTTCGAATTTAAATACAGCCTAACATTAATTTTAATGAGCTGTTTATATAATAAAGTAAAAAATGATACTCCGACTTGAGATCATATCAAATTGGTCGCGTTAAGGCCATCTAGCGTCTATTTTACGTAACCTTGAGAGTAAAGTCAACCATTTTATTCGATAAAATTACCTATAAAATAAAATAGATGGCGCTATGACTAGTATATATATACTAGTATAATAGTTTAGTTTATGATGCGTGAATGCGTTGCGTGCAAGGGCAATATAACGACTTCACTTAATGTTAGCACTAGATTCATATAATATCTCCGACTAGTATACAGTTATCTATGTTCATATCTAATTTGTGTACCATGAGCATAGTAAAAACAAAAAAGTAGGATACCTCCAGCACCGCGCGAGACTTAAGGGGAAATATAATGTCAAATGGCTTAACAAGATCCTTCGTTATGCCGAAAATATTGCAGCATTAATTTTGAAATAAATATATGGTAAAGTTGAGGATTAATGTTAGTGATTATATTAGATGAAAACACGATTTCGTAAAATTTTCTCGATAGAAAAAAAACCAAAGTTACCTCCAAAATAAACAATAAGCCGCTGTTATTCATAAAATACTTTAAATAAGATCATGAAACTTTGCATACTAACTGAACTAACTATAAAGCAGTGCTTATGTTATTTACTTTTTTAAAAATACCATTATTTTCACTGTAAAAAGAAATTACCTAAACTATCGGCCTTTTGAAGCGGGATCCTGCAGCACGGTCACTTCGCCGTGGCCTTTGAACGGGGAGGTTGTGTCGCTTACGATCAGAATATACATTACGCAACAGTACGACGTAAAATTAAAATGGGAAATAACCGTGATAAAAATAAGAAGCGGCTGGCTTGGCGTTAAGTAACAGGCATAAATATGATAAACCTAATGAAATAAGTGTCTAACGACCTATCTACTTACAGTATTAGTGATTACAAACATATCGGTACATAGCATACGACGCGCGGGCAAGTGGGGACGAGATTAGAATTTGAGCTGACTTCCTCTTCCCTCTTAAATGGCTAGCAGCTTGCAGGGTTTTCACTGTCTTTTTGTTTAACAGCTAAGTCTCATTTAGTTTTGTAAGAAGTTATACCTCTCATATTTACAAACATAATACATAAGGATACGGACCTATGCATCATATTTCTTAATCATTTATTTAGTTTCCTATCAAAAATCAATTCTTGTCAAAAAATCCAGATTTGAATTACAACAAATGCCAAATTACTAAAATACGAGAAAATTAATACTACGAGCAAGCATATCGTGTTAGCTCCGATTTAAAGTTTAGAGTTAATTTGAACGGATATTTACGCAAAACGAGCTTATAGTATTATGAAGTTTTGCAGTGGTATGCTTGGTTTTGGTTCATCCATCTTCTCTATTGAAATTTGGATGGTTTAATTTCAATAGCCTCGCGTATCATCCTTGGTAGGAATCGGTGTTCTTTTGCGAGGATTCGTGGTTTATCAAATCGAATGTAATGGTGGGGACTATCTTGAACATGTTTCTTCACGCGGGTTTCTCACATATAGCTGACGTGAAGCACCGACGCTCCGGGAAGTCTGCAGTCTGCGAACATGTTCAAGATCGTCCAATTGGGACGTCAAACATCTCAGTCCCCCCGTGACCGTGGGTGCTATAAAGCATCCGAAACGTCGGGATAGTAAAAAAAATTAAAGTAATTAAACGGGATAAAATCCGTAAATAATAGTTTTATTCAATGTGTAGTGTTCGCGTAAATCATTATAATTAATGCACTTATGAGTTATGACTTACGAGGTATGTATCTATGTATATATATAGTAATATAACCTATTAATAAAAAGCTAACTTACTTAAAAAAAAGAAAGAGAAAAAAAAACGAAATAAAATTTTAGTTTTTTATTGAAAGACTGCTAAAATTATATTAAAAGTTAACAAAGTCTTAAACAAAGGAGATTGCGGAGCGCGGTGGTGAGCGTTCCGGACTCGGTCCAATCTTTCCGACTTACCAAGTGTTGTGTGTGCGTGCTGTGGCTCCTGCGTACGATTCCGTACTGTCACGTGCCAGGCACGCACAAATATTAGCGGCGTTCGGTATTTTTCTTAGAAGATAGCATTGAGTTATACAAGACTAGAGGAGCAAACCACATTACCGCGCGTCGAAAAAAGTGTAACCACTATCCAAACGCGACGACGTAGCTTTGAAACTAATAACAATTTTAAGTAAACATATATCTATCTCACTTACACAAGTTGCGAAAACAATATCGTCGTCGTAAGATTAGAAAAAGATAGACACACAAACATGCAATGGCGGGTTGGTGTGGCTTACTATATGAAATTTTACCTAAAATACGCAATAAAAATGAGTTTTTTTTAAGCTGCAGTTAATTGTTTTTATATTAAAAAAGTATATTTTATTTTAAAATCTTTATTACGTCCCCTTAGAAAAAAAGGGATACAAAGCTTATCATATAAATAGAAGTAAACATAATGATGAAATAAAACGTATTTTTATGGTTCTAATAAATCAAACAATAAAAATAGGTATCTAATAAAATATAATTAATATAAAATGTATACGAAATTATAAATAATATAAAATTATTAATATAAAATAGGTAATAAAATATATTTAAAAGATAATTCAAGAATAAACTAAAATAAGAATAATTAATTATATTGTATGAAAGTTAAAACGTAGTTTTTATTATAATTTCCAAAATATTTAAAATCGGAGATAACAAATTAACTTACTCCATTAATTATATAGTCTCCCATTAATGTAGGATAATCACAAATGCGGAAAAGTGGCAACATTGAACCTAAATGGCAATATTCGATATTTTATTTAATTTTTTAGTGTTTTAAACGTTAATATGAATATATAAATTAAAACTTACGTATGGAAAGTGATTCCGCTTGATTTATTATGTTTTTGTGACCTTGAAACGCATTCTTTCACTACGCATTTACCCATTTTTTGTTGTGAATCGTTCGGCTTAACTCGGACGGCGTCACCTTGAACACTGAACCGACGTTCGCTGAGTATAAGGCTGTGGCCTTATGTGAAGTGACAACGCTTTGGCGCGGAAATTACTTATCTAGTGTAACATATAAATCAATGGAAGATAGCCTACTAAACTGTTTTACTATGCCGTGCGGGAACACCACAGACATTTAGTTACCTTAATCAATTAAACATTTCATTATCATTGTTACAGTATTTGATTCAGTTATGTGACATTTATTATATTATAACTTAGTTATGAAAACTATTGTACCGTGTAGTGGCGGTGTGAGAACATCCACTACCCCATACCATCCCGTGGATGTCGTAAGAGGCGACGGAGGGGAACAAATCAGAAGATGGGCAGCAGTGTCTTACTAATAAAGACAAAATAAAACTGCGGTTGCCAACAGTGCGGTTGGATAAGGGGATATAGTAAGTCAGCTCAAATTCTAATATCGCCCCCACTTCCCCGCGCGTCGTATGCTATGTACCAACATGTTTGTAATCACTAGTACTGTAAGTAGATAGGTCGTTCGATATTTATTTCATTAGGTTTATCATATTTATGTCTGTTTCTTAACGCCAACCCAGTCGCTTCTTATTTTTATTACGGTTATTTCCCATTTTAATTTTACGTCGTCCTGTTGCATAATGTGTATTCCGATCGTAAGCGACACAACCTCCCCCTTCAAAGGCCGAAGTGAAACTGACTGGGTGGCAGGAATCAAGCTTCAAAACGCCGATAGTTTAGGTAATTTCTTTTTACAGTGAATATAATAGTATTTAAAAAAAGTAAATAACAAATCACTGCTTTATAGTTAGTTCAGTTACTATACAAAGTTTCATGATCTTATTTAAAGTATTTTATGAATAACAGCGGTTTATTGTTTATTTTGGAGGTAACTTTGGTTTTTTTTTCTATCCAGAAATTTTACGGAATCGTGTTTTCGTCTAACATTTAATTCTGCAATATTTTCGGCATAACGGAGGATCTTGCTAAGCCATTTGAGGTTATATTTCCCCTTAATTATGGAAAATATCACCCTTATGAGGCAATCTATGGGGGGGGGGGGTAGGGGCTGTGTTCAGCAGTGGACATTAATAGGCTGTAACGGTAAAGGTATGAAAACTGATAACATACTGATATTATTAGTTCCATAAGGGCAGATTTTTAATCATCGGCTATTAGTTAATTCATAGCAACAATACAACAATCAATCGTTTTACTTTTGTATCCTCCCAGGTTATTAATTTGTTGTTATGCATTATATATTTTACTTGAAAAATCAGCCTGAAATCTTAAGTTTTGTTGTTATATATTACACAAAATGCCTTGCTAGGGAGTGGTTTGTGTCTTTTTTTGATTTATTTAAGAAATTGATGATCACAAGGACAGACAGTTTTAGTATAAACATAAACTGATTAGAGTTTTTCCGTACACCATTGCTGTCGACATTATGTACACATTATTCTAATTAACACATTATATTACGTTACATTACCGAAGCTACATTGAATATTACTATGAATTAAAATTTATTAAATATTATGTACCTATCTATTTTACATGCTAACTGTTGTGCTATATAATAAAACTCTAACACGACGTCTGTCTGAATCAGGCAAAAACCTGTGAACCGATTTGGACGGGACTTTCATTGCCCGATAGCGGATGTTATAAGGAGTAACTTATGCATATTTGTATTTTAGGGTTCTGTGAAAAAAAAAACCCATGTGAGCGCGGTCGCGGGGAACAGTTAGTAAAATATAATAGGAAGGAAGGAAGGAAGGATTTTTATAAAAAATATTAATAATCCTATTAATTAACATTACTAATATTCCCTTTAACCACTCCTGGTAAGCTGCAAATGCTTGTGTTAGGAGTGGTTCACGACAGTAGTCGAATGGTGGATTAACATATCTCTTATTGGGGTTTTTTGTCAAAAAAGACATACTGTACTGTACGCGGTGTTGTGGCAGCGTATTTCGATCAACTTGTTGATCGAGGGCAGCGTAAGAATGTCAATTTTGTTCCGTGGGTGTCAAAACAGGTGACTATAGCAATACTTCACGCGGTAGAGCCATGCTGCATCTATATTATGGTTGTAGCATGAATAGGTCGGGTCGACCGGGGTAGAATCACGCTCTCACATAACACCAGCGTAAAATAGTAGCATATTAATGCTGCTGTGTTTCATGTGGTGAATGTAGAGAACCGGAGACCCTTTTTACTGGAAACGAGGCATTCCATCTTAGTCCTCAGGTGGAACAAGTAACAATGCAACTGCACTTCGTCTCTTAATCGAGGATAAATGTAAATGTTTATGGGCTATAGTATCCACTTGCCGTTAGGTGGACTGTGTGCTTGTCACTCATATTCTATGGAATCAATATTATAAATCTCTAGAAACTAGTAACAATAGTGAAGACGGTTGAAAAATTTTAGCTATAGAGTGGACCCCCGGTAATCCGACAAACATTTTGCAGGGCAGTGTCGAACTGTCGGATTATAGAGTACTGCCTAAGATCCCTATAGTCCGGATTTTTTTTACAAAAGACTACCTTGTAATCCGACAAATTACAGATCCAATGATAAGATTCTATATGTTATATATATATATATATATATATATATATATATATATATATATATATATATATATATATATATATATATATGTGCTTTGAAGTACTAATCATAGTTCCTTATGTACGTCAAATTTAGTAAATTAAACCACACAATAGAGAAATTACGTTTTATTATAAAATTAACATCATTAAAGCTATAGGACTTACAAAAAATATGCTATAACTTTACATTAGGAAATAATTATTGTGAACATACTAAAATAATAAAAAATTATGAATCAATTAATTTAAGAAGCTTGAAAATATAATTAGTGCGTACAGGTTATAACTTGTTCAATCATGCATTAGCGAAGATTGTCAAAAAATATTCAATAATGAATACTAGACCATGTCGGAATACAGGGGGTGCGGGATTAGATTGGGCCGGATTACCGGGAGTCCACTGTCATTTTCGTTTGTCCGTACCATTACAGTTTAGAGTAAAGTAAAGTCGAAGTATAAAAGTCCGCAGCTTAGCATAGGTCTCTATATAGGGATTTTGCCATAGTAGCCATGCTTGGCGTGCGGATTAGAAACCGCAGTTCTTTTTAATAATTTTAAGTTGATATTAGAAAGATGCTACTGCCCACCACCCTCTTCTACCTCCCTCGATCGCCTCTTATGACACCTACGAGACGATATGGGGTAATGGATATTCGTCCGCTACTACACGTTCACTTACAGTTATAATTTTTACAGGTATTCACTAACGCTACTCCAGACCACTGGTGCGCCCCGCCGCCAGAACTTGAGGGCTTGGAACTGCCTGAGGGACTCCTTCGTAATCTCACTGTGCCAGAGTATGGAGGGACTTATGAAACATGTTCCAGATATGCCTTCGACTCGAGGGCGTTGTTTGCTGCGTTGCACGATTACGTCGATGAAAGGTGATTTCGTGCAACTGGAAGAAATTTCTGCGTGGTTAAATTAACAAATTAACGAACAATAATCGATCAACTTATAAAATGCACTTGGATTAATCAAATATTTCGTTACAACTCCATAGAAAATAACCTAAAACGACGTATATGCATTACTACTATAGCTTTATTTTTTCTTTTGCGGGAGTATTGTAGGCCTCATTTAAAGTATTTATATAATCATATTATAGCCTCATACAGTTTGATTCGTGGTAGTCTTGGTTTACTCAGGATAGTTTAGGACAGTGTTGGTTTACGGGAAGGTTGTTTACAGTCATATATATCTTAAGGTTGCACTATCAAGAATTTATAAATAGTCATTTGTGACCGTCTTTGTACGGACTTTGCATGTGAATGATTAGGTGTAGGTTGTATTATTTTCGCAATGGAAAAGTTTTAATAATCCTTTTTGAATACCACTTCTATAAGCATGATTGAAAAATAAGTCCTCGCAATGGATCATTCCTACGGACCATGGTACAATTTGGGTCCATTTTCATTGTCAAATCGCGAACTCAATATGCTTATTATTAAGAAAGTACTAAGTTCACGTATTGTGACGGGTGACTACGGTACACTACCCCTACATTATGCGTGGTCCGCCACGCACTTGGCCCGTTTTATTTTTTTAATCATCACCACTTTCCATAAGGTGAGACGAAAGTCAATAAATTACTTATAAATATTTAAAAGTTTGTATGTTGACGAGGATAGCTATTATAAAACCTTTTAAATGAAATTCATAAGTAAATATAAAACCTAAAATCTTTCTAGGACTGAAATAATTCACGAAGGAGGTGTGTTACGAACGATAAAAACTCGTCAGTTGATCCCTGCTAAAGAATTCGAAGATCGGAAAAAACAGGTAACCCTTTCATTCTTCTTGCAAGCATGTCCATCTGTTCGCAACATCAACATTAAATTGTAATAATATTAGGTTTGTTTGTGAATATGTATCTTTATCGCGTAAAAACAATTTTAAACTAAGAAATAAAGTAAAATAACAGCGTCATTTATTAATTATAATTAAAAATAACATTGAATTAACTAAGCATCTTTTTAATAGATTGATCACGCAAAAATCAACCTTTATTAATTGGTAACGATTCTTTTTATCTCAGTCCTTTGGAGTGACAACGCATCTGCATTTTAATTCATAGCCTTAGTTCTATACAAAAATACTTCTTTATTCCACAGATTTCTAGAATAGTAGAAGCCATAACATTACTCAGAAGCAAGCCAACGGGATGTTTGAATGGTTGGAGATTCAGTACTGAACAATATGAAGCCACCCTTGTTACAGAGGTAATTTTTCCACTTTTAACCCATTTTTATTAACACACAATTTACAATTATATTGGTATACTTCGATTGGTTAATTTTTTAATATAATATAATAAAGATTTTGTTTCAGTTTTCTTTAGTCTGTGAGAAGGAATGGTTGCCGCGGACAGGTTACACACTTTTTTGGGTAGGGTCAATATTTGGTAACCTCTTCTTTGGATGGATGTCAGACAGGTATGTTAATTAGGCATCCGATACTAGAGTATAAAATATAAAATAAAATATGTACATTTTCAAATAAGAAGTGTTTGTTTACAATATGTAGCAACAGTTTATAACATGTATCTTTTGAATATATAATTTTTATTTTTAAACAGATGACCTTTCAAATAATTGTTTACTATTACTGAAATTAGGTATTTGTTAGATAGTAAAGTTGTATTGTAGTTTATATAATTGAAATCAAATATTAAATTATCCTCTATATTTAACATAACCATTTCAATGGTAATTTAAAACTGTAATCAAATTGAGAGGTAAATGATAACATAGATTTTCTAATTTTTAGATATGGCCGTCGTCCAACGATATTATTAATGATTTCCCTAGAAGTGCCGTTGGCAATAGCAGCTTCCTTTTCAAGTTCTTACACGACCTACATAGTTTTAAGAGTACTTGGTGGGTTATTCTTTCCAGCTATGTATCAGTTACCGTTTATTCTTGCCTTGGAGTTGATGCCACCCGCTCGGAGGACGCACGCAGGTAAAGCAAATAAAAAAATATTGTTAAAATAATTTTTGCCCTTTGGACCGATAAATATACTAAGCATTTTTTTAAATAATTTGTTCATAATAGGCATTGAAGTTAGGGGTGTAATGAATAGATTTATACTAAAAGTATTTAAAACTAATGTTATATTTTTTCATTATTACCAAAAAACATATACGAGTAACAAGAAATATAGCTATAACTAATATAGCTATACTATAGCTTATAGTAACCGGATTCTTCGTTGCGTTTAGTAGATAAAGCTAGCAATCGCTGTGTAAAATTTTTTTACATCTTCTGCCTATAAAAGATCACTGCTGGGCTTCTCTCATTATTATGTTTTAAAAACCCTTGTTATTTTTCTAGGGATAATTGTAGGAATGTTTTTTGCTAGTGGAATGAGCTTGCTAGCGCTAATCGCCTACATTGTACGGGATTGGTTTTATCTATCGTTAGCTACAAGTCTTCCGTTCATAGCTTTGTATGGGTGAGTTTCAAACACGCACACACACACACACCGATATATATATATATATATATATATATATATATATATATATATATATATATATATATATATATATATATATTAATGACATTTACAAAAAAACATTACAGAACAGTTCATAACTTCGCCAAACTGTTTAAAATTTAAAACATGAACACTATAAATTCCACACTCTATCAATTCCAAATACAACACCCCACCCACATAACATTTCAACAAAATAAAAATTGTAAATATAACCGGGATATATTTTTTTAAGTATTACAACAAATAATAGTTTTCTAAATGGTCATACATCTAGCATTTTATCCAAAAAATATTTCCCAAGTTTCTTTTTAATTTTTAATTTGCAATTAGGTCTATCTTGCCTTAGCCAATCTATTTCATTAAGAAGCTTTGGTATTAAATATTTTGTACATCTTTTACCATAGTAGTTTTTAACACTAGGCTGAAATAATTTCCCTTCTCTAACTTTCCTGGTCTATATTTATTATCCAATTTTTCATTATAATGGATTTTATTAATGTTTTCCAGAAATAATAGCATGTTAACTTTGTGTTCTACCGGTAAAATTTTACAAATAGAGAATAACTTAACATAATCTTTCTTACAATTTTCTTTAACTTTTTCATTTACAAGATGTTTGAGAAATCTTGTCTGCAAATTTTTAATGTCCTTTAAATAGGAAGAAAAAGTACGACCATACACACCAAGTCCATAGGTTATGAGGCAATCCACCAAAGCATAATATAGAAGATACATAGTTTTTTTGTTCAAGATATATTTTAAATAATAAAATTTACAAAAATTTACATCAGATATTTGAGGTTTCCAATTAAAGTTTTTATCAATAATCAAGCCTAAATACTTAAATCTACACACACACATATATATATATATATATATATATATATATATATATATATATATATATATATATATATATATATATATATATATATATATATAATATATATATATCGCTGTACTAGTTCAATGGTAAGATATCTTGGCGGAACTATGTTTTGAGTTATTTACATTTTTAAGTTTTTATTGTCACTAATTGACCTTTTGCTATTTGATGCGTTTGGTGGGTATTTTAAATTACAATATGACTATTATATTTCTAAAGATAGTTTCAGAATTTTTACTAGCAAGATAACCTCATATTGCATTAAGCTATTTGAATTATTTTTGTGGTTTTAAAGTTTGTCTCTGAAATAGTTTATTAAAAACTAGTAGATACCCGGTGTGTGCTATCACGCTTAAAAAAAGAACAATATTTTGTTTATTTCTTAAAAAAATTTAATGTATTTTTTTCGAATTATTGCCTTTCTAATGCAATCGGTTTTGGGGTACACCAGTTGGATGTTAGTACAAATTCTTAAAAAAATATTTTTCTAGCATATGTTTCAAGTTCCCAAATAACAAATTTTCCCACGCAAATAAATTTAACAATGTCTATATATTTAAGACGTAAAAAATTGCTGAAGACTATGACTGAAATAATTTTAAGAAAAATTATTTCTTTCATGCCGACAACTGTCATCTATGAAATTCTAAAAACAGCCTTATAAATATATTACGTTATATTACGCATCGAACGAGACGACAAATGCAAATAAATACCGCGAATACTACAATTGCACGTGTAACATCGCCTACGGAGGATTAGACGTCCATAGAATGCTATCCTAGAGGCACGAGAAGAACCCCCGTACCATCTTTGAGGGGACAAAGAGCACTACAGGCTGGCTTGGGAACTTCTGGAATTACTATCCCACAAGATGAGCCCGCTACTGATGATGTAGTTCGACGATGCATGCTCTGGACTATTTAAGGCTACCACAGAATGCTGTATGAATTCCACCAGCTACACTCTAACCTAACAAATTTGATGTGAGATTTTCAGATAAAGTACATGCCATCCTAAGTCGTAAGATTTTGGACGACAGATTACTTGAACAACTTTGCTCTAAGTACTCGATATTTAATATCGATTTAATTCTTTATTCCCAAAGAACACTTCCTGGTGAGAATGGTGAGTTAAATATTAATGACAGTAACCATAATGTGAATATTATTAACATAAACCACGAAACAATACAGCGAAATAGTTTTGATATAGATGTGAGTTCCCAGGACAGTGAATAAATGAGTAGAACTTTTAAATGTTCTCCTCTGAAATATAAAAATACGAGTATACCTATAGAAAACAGACCAAAACTACCTAAACATCCAAAAAACAGAAAAACTATGTTAACAGTAGCATCAATAAACATTTGTAGGCGAAAGAGGATCATCTTCGGATTCACTCATTAGTGTAACTCCACAATTCATTAGCCTGGACCGGTCGAATATATCCTTTCAACCAGCCACGCTACTTGGTTCGGTATGACATTGTTCTTTCGACCAGCTTCATACAAATCCAACCGTCGACATTAAACATTCATAAGCGTGGATCGAACGGATGTGTCCTTTAGACAAGCTGCGGGCGGTATGGCCCGGTACGACATTGTCCCGTCAACCAACTTCATACAAATCTAAACCTTAACATCAAACATTTATAAGCCTGGACCGAAAGGATGTGTATTTCAACCAACCGCGCACGGCATTACCCGGTACGACATTGTCCCGTCGACCAGATTCACAAAAATCCAACCCTCAATAACAAACATTCATAAGCATGTGACACGGATGTGTCCTTTCGACCAGCCACATTAAGCAACGTCGTCCCGTAGACCAGTTTCAAGCAAATCCTTTCTCTCACATTAATTCAATTCAGACAAGCAAACTGTATACAAATTAATGACTAAAATTTGAAAGAACAACTTACACAAACATTTGGAAAATAATAACATTATTTCAACTACACAGAACGGATGTCGGAAATGGTCATGTGTCTTTCGCTGACAAGTCTTTCATAATCGCAAACATATGTTAGCTGGTTAGATGAATTATAAAAATATGACACGGTTCCACGTTCGTAGCCGAAGAGAGTTATAGTAGGAATATATAAAAAAGATGACAAGATTTGTAAGTTTCTAGGTAAATTTCAATTTCAATTTAATTCTTTATTTGCGCAATATGGGTTAGTAAAACACTAAACCTACCAGATGAATGGCAAAGTAGTTCGATAGACTCTATAAATATTGCGAGGCATATATTCCAGGGCAATAGTTCGAGCCTAAATTGGTAATAAGTTGTTCCAAAATGTCCTAGTGTAAAAATAGAATTTAATGATAATTTGGTGAAATACTACGACAACATAAGATATCATACCGCACAAATAAAAGAAAATTAAAAACTTTTCTGACCCTCTAGATATCTAAAGATGTCAGAATCTTCAACATGTGCTCGGTAAAAATGTGAATAAATATCACAGTGAGAATTGAAATTTAGGAACGTATTAAGTTTTACGTAAATCCGATATTTGATCCAGTGAGAAGAGCTAATTTTATACGTTAAATAAAACTTATCTCAATTTCGAATTTTTTAGAGATATGTTACTATTGAATAGACAGAACATTTAAGAATATTGTGACAATTTTTTATAATTAAATTTTGGATATATTTTTCTATGTATGCTATAGTGAAGTTTATTGTACACTGCAGTAAAAACAACATTATGTATACGTGTGTAAGTTTATTCACTATATAATTATTTATTTAGTTCCCAAATTTAACAGGTATTACTGGTTGCTACCAGAGTCACCAAGGTGGCTTGTAGGCAGAGGTCGAATAGCTGAAGCAGAAAATGTCCTTAAAACACTTGCCAAAAAGAATGGCATCGAACTGTCACAAGGAATTCTTTTTGATATACATGTAAGTCAAACAAACATAGCAGTGCTTCACAAACTTATTGCTGAACATTAGCCTCGACGAATATTACACAAATCAATGTCTCGAATTATCATATATCAAGACATTTATTATATATTTCGTTCGGTGGACACTCCTATTACATAATAACATCATCACACAGTAGGCTCCCACTCGAGATACTATGATCACCAGTGGTAATTACTTGCTCATTTCTGTATTCCATGAGCCAAAACGAACCACTGATATTGAGTTTCCATTCTCTTGAATCCTTGGATATAATACCAGAGGGAGTAATCAAAATAATTTATATCTTTGGTTTTTAGGTCCGAATGTAATGCAGTTATTTCCCTGTCTGTATAAATACGTATTTGTCATTTGATCGGTTGCATAGGCATTTCACTAATATAGAGTAAAATAGGATAAATGAACGATTCTACGTTTGAGGATCCAAACATTAAAGCCTATAAAGGTCCACTGCTGAACAAAGGCTTTTTCCATAGACTTTCTCATGGGAGAGAGTTTAATACAGTTGCCACGTTTTATTATTTTAAGTTGTTATCGGGTAGATGCTGTTGTCCATCTTCGGTTACGGTTACCGTGGTCTCTTACAACACCCACGGAACAATATGGAGTAGAGGATATTCTTACACCGTTTTTATATGGAAACAAACACGGTGTAAAGACACCATTGTTGTATTACCATTAATATTTCTTACGCAGTTTTTAATTCCCATTCTGGAGTAATAGCCATGGTAAAAATCGGAATGGATGAAAACATTATATACAAGTTAAGATGATAAGACGACTTTTTACGGTTTCAGAAGAAAATAATGTATGCAGAAGAAAAATCCACCATGTTATCCTCCATTGATGGAAACACTGTTGGATTCCCTGAAATTCTCGATAAGAATTGCGTTGATCATAGAATAGGAAATATGCTTACTTCAAAACCTGATGTAACCAATGTTTCCGAAAATTTTAATTATAATGACATAGAAAGTCTTTTACTTAGTAAAAACTTGGAAAAGAAAGGAAACAGTAACACACTTGACAAAACGAGTACCGGAGAACTGCAATTAAATGAAGACTTGAGGAAAATATCAAAAATGAATTATTTTCATGAAAAATCTACAGGTGGTAATTTAAAAAGAAAATCACGTCAATTGGTGAATAGAAGTTTCCCTAAAAGTGATTGTGAAGATAATGTGGAAATTAGTGCCAATAATGACCATGATTTGGAAGAAGATTGCAAAGCATCTATTTTAGATTTATTCAGATATCCAAATATAAGAAAGAATTTTTTTATTCTAACTTTCGACTGGCTGTCATTAGGAGTAATTTATAATGGCTTAAGTTATAATACATCAAATCTAGGTGTCAATGACTACTTGGCATTTTTTATCGGTAAGTACTGCTCAGAATAGTTTTCAGTATGTATGTAGACTGTAACTTCAACTTTATTGAAAAATAAAAAAGAATAAAGTATTTACTCGTATATAATTTAAAAAAGTTACATCGTCAGGCGAAATTTAAGAAAGTACATATAGCCTTAATCTCTGCATTTTTATCGAATTCACAAAGAACCCCACAAAGACATTTAATCATAACAATTGTTTTTATTGCAATGTTTTTAATATTACAGGAGGAGTAGTGGAGCTTCCTTCATATGTAATTGCTTGGCATTGCATGGATCGTTTTGGTCGCCGGTGGGTACTTTGCATTTTTATGTGCATCGGCGGCTTAGCTTGCCTCAGTTGCGTATTAGTCCCAGAAGGTAAATATTTTTTAACTTATGTATTAAAAAATTAACACTAATCCTCGGTAACTCAATAAAAATCATTACGAAGAACGAGTGGCATGACGTTGTATTTTCCTATACAACCTGAGGGAGCGTCACTCAGGACAATATTCTTAGCAGTAGACTTGTCGCTGGGGGCGGACGTCTATTCTTCTATCATATTAGGCGGTATCGGCAAACACGTCTCGGATGGATCTTATGTGTAAAATCTATGTATATATATATATATATATATATATATATATATATATATATATATATATATATATATATATATATATATATATATAACTAATACTGTAAAATCCTATCAATGCAAGGTCAATTTAAATGAGATTCAACGTTTTTGGGAGATATAAAAAACATACGAACTCACTATAACCCAAGAGGATGATCAAAGCCTGGAATATTTCAAAAACACTACTATAAGGTAAGAAGACGGTATATACATAGTCAGATTGCCATTTATATCAGTGGCAGATCAAATATTGGGAGAATCGAAATCAAGAGCAATAGCACAGTTATTAAAGTTAAATAAAATATTTATTAACCGAAAAGATATTGAACAAGAAATCATTTATCCACGAGTACTTGGAATAAGGTAGTATGAAACTGTCGCCATACACTACACCTTCCTATAGTCTGTATTTGCCTCATCATTGCGTTCAACAACCGGAGTTAATAACAACTTCGTTACGAGTAGTTTTAAACGGGGCGTCAAAATCTTCGAACGGCTTAAGCTTCTCTCTTTCTTTCTACTTAAGGGTCTCAATATGCAAGGAACTCGTTGAACAATATCAAAAGGAAATTGGCCTTCTTAAGTAGCCATATTGTCGAGAATCATTTTACGGAAACTGTAAGCGGAATCAAAGTTTACATCAACCATTTTTTGAAGCTATTTAGCAGCTTACACAGTTTGGGTAATGGAGAGTTGGAGCCAAGAACGGTTGTGCGGGTTGGAGGCTTCAGTGGCGCTATCGGATGACGCAGATATCTCGAAGGAGTGCTAAATTCCAACGCGTTCAGAACTGTGGGCAACTCGTTCTATTGTTGAGAATTTTGTATAAAACAACAAGACTCTTCAACTCCCTACATTTATCCAAGGATTGTTATCCTTGCTTTCGAAAAATTTTAGCCTATCCGAATATTAGAAATCTCCCTTTGCTTTACCAATTAACCGTGCCAAATGCCACAATAACCGCTTCTGAATGTGCTCAATGCGTAGATTGTGAACCGCAAAGTGTGGACGCCAGACAACAGAACAGTACTCAAGTGTACTACGAACGAGACTATTATAAAGCATTTTCTAAGTATTAATGCTAAATCCTTCACTATTTTGTATGACAAACCCAAGCAGCCTCGAAGCTTTTTAAAGAATGTTTTCTATTTAGTCATTTAAAAAAAAGTCAACTATTCCATTAGCATATCAATGAAATATAGCAAGAAAATTCTGTTACTAAAGGAGAGATACAAAAATTAAGAGCCGTCAACGAGTTAATAATAATAATAATAAATTTATTGACATATGGATTTAACAAATGTAAGCAAGAACAGTAAGCTAAACATCTAAACAATGTTCAAGGTGAGATATACAAATATTTTCCTTTGGACCCCAAACTAGGATAATCCTGTATCTTGGGGTCCGAGAGCGCAAGTTAACTAGAGAATCGTACACAGTCTAACAAAATAAAAGACATTTTTTTATACTGAAATTATCATAGTGCATTGTAATTTCACTTGAAAGTGTGTGTGTGTGTGTGTGTGCGCGCGCGCGTGTGTGTGTGTGTGTGTGTGTGTGTGTGTGTGTGTGTGTGTGCGTGCGTGTGTGTGCGTGTATGTGTGTGCGTGCGTGTGTGTGCGAGTATGTGTGTGCGTGCGCGCGCGCGCGTGTGTGTGTGTGCGTGCGCGCGCGCGCGTGTGTGTGTGTGCGTGTGTGTGTGTGCGTGTGTGTGTGCGTGTGTGTGTATTCTGCTAGTGACGTTTGACTATATCCTCAGTTTCCTCATATATTAACATCATTAGCCATTTTCTAACAAGTTTACAGACCTGTGAGGTCTTGAGGTTTCTGATGTTATGATATCGTGATATTTTATTATAAATGCGTGGATGAAGGAAACGTGGCAGGTGACAAGCAAAAAACGTTTTAATGTTAGGGACGGGGATTTTGTATACCCTTTTATTTAAAAGCTGTTGGTAGTTAAGCAGTTTTAAAACGTTTTTATGACATCTCTTTACTACTTTTAATATATACAACTGGCGAACAGATAGCACACGAAATAAGTTGAATACCTCTCTGGTGGGAAATCGCACTGGTTTTTTAAGCATGGTTTTAAGCAAAGCTCGTTGAGATCTCTCTATTCTTATCATGTGAGTTTTTGTAGCACCTTCCCATGCCGTAATACAGTATTGTACAATGGACTGGCACATTGCATGGTATAACATTTTGAGAATATTTATGTTAGCACTGTTGCGTATTAGTTTGAATACATAGATAAGTTTTCGAGCTCGAGCAGCCAGATTTGTGATATGTGGACTGAACGATAGATTGTGGTCGACAACCACCCCTAAATATTTTATTGTTTCCACTGCATCTATCGATTGGCAATCGCACGTATGAGATAGGGCACCACAAGGGGAACTTGCTGTTCTGCATCTATGAACTTTTAAATTTACCAATGAAGGAGGTCTAGAAGCCCGAGAATTGTGAAACGCTATGTATTTTGACTTAGCGGTATTCAAAGTGAGGAGGTTTATGTCCAGACATTGAACTATATGCGCAAGACCATGTTCAGCCCATTTGTGCACGTCTGTCCACTTGCGATCATGAAAGAGCACTACTGTGTCGTCTACGAAACAGATTAGTTCCGCATTATTAATATTTAAATTTAGGATCTCATTCATGTAGATGGCAAACAGGCTCGGTCCCAAAATACTTCCCTGTGGGACACCGTACTGAACAGAAAGATCGTCACTTCTGCAATTTAGTACTTGAACACATTGTTTCCTGTTCGCTAAGTAGCTATGGAACCAGTTCCAGGCCGTACCCCTGATCCCCATGGCCTCCAATTTCTTCAATAGGATAGGCACAGAGACGGTATCAAAAGCTTTGGCGAGATCCAAGAAGACGCCGATACATCCTTCACCTTTATCTAAATAATCCGTGATCAGCTCTGTTAGCAAAACTACAGCATCTTCCGTAGATTTACCTCGCCTAAATCCAAACTGTCTTTGGGAAAGAATATTGTCTTTTTCAATGTAGTTAACAAGACGTTTGTTAACTACTTTTTCTAATATTTTTGAGAAAATACACAACAGAGATATTGGTCTAAAGCTATCCGGATTGTCTTTGGGACCAGTTTTGTAAATTGGACTGACAATAGCTAATTTCCATTTTTCAGGAAAAGTTCCACTTGCTAAACTTAAATTAATTATGGGCGTCAACGGCTCTAGTATAACGTTTTTAATAGTTTTTATTAATAAAGGGGTACAACTATCAAAACCGGGGGCACTATCGTTCTTAAGTGATTCAATCACTGTAGAGACTTCGGTTGTATCGGTTGGGAAGAGATAGATTGAACCCTGATGACAAGTTTGAATATTAAATTCGGAGGCCTAAGTTTCCTCTGTAATTTGTAAACTATTGATGATTTTATCAGCTAATTTTTTACCTATTGTGGAGAAGTATTGATTACATAGATTCAATGAGTCTCGCGGGTAACGTTTAATCTTTGTGAGTTCGCTGGCAACATTATTAATTTTGCGTATCTCACAAATATTTTTTATACATTGCCAGAGTTTTTTAGGGTTCTTATGATGTTTTTGGAGTTCTGCATTTTCATAGTTCGCTTTGACTTTATGTAATAGATCATTGCAGAAATTACGGTACCGTTTGTACGTTAGTTCTAGAACGAGATCATTTGGGTTCTTTTTTACTCGACTATGTAACTTGTCACGGTGACGCATGCATCTCATTAGGCCAGGAGTTATCCAAGGCCTGAGATTTAATTTTGAGCGACTAATCCTAACCTGATGAGTGTGTAAGCGTATCGCCTTTTCAATCAGATAATTCATGTTATTCACCGCATCATTAACGTCACTTGCACTGGTAATTAACGACCAATCTTTGTTTTTCAAACACGCAAGAGCCCCATCAAAATCAGTAATAGATCTTATCCTGCTAATCTTAGTCGCTTTTCTATTAGGCAACCCTAAGCCTATCATTGTTAATTTGTGATCAGTTAATCCAGAATCACAGACTATACTGATTGCTGGTTTTGTAGAATTAGTGAAAATGTGATCCAGACAAGAGTTGTTTCTCGTGGGTTTGGTTATAGCTGGAATCAAACCATTGCTAGCCATTAAACACAGATAGTCAGATCGGTGAGAGTCTAATTCGTCAGATAACAGGTTTATATTAATGTCACCAGCTACAATAATAGGAATAGGAACTTTAGTGTTAGAATGAATTGTAGAATCAAGTGATTGTATAAAACGGTCTGGATTATTGAATGAAGGAGATCGATAAATCCCAAGAAGTGTAAGTGTATTTTCTATTGTTATTTGCAGACAATTTGCGTCATCCAATGTAGGTTCCGATACAGAAACACTCCATACGTCTTTTATGTACGTAACGACACCGCCATTTTTATTTATAAATTTATTAGTGTGAAACGATTTGTAGCCTGGAATTTGTGGTATGATTGCTCCTTTATTCAAAAAACACTCAGATAGAATAATAGCGTCAAATTCTACATCAAGTCTCGAGAGAACCACTAAGAAGTCATTAAAATTGCGATGTATGCTTCTTATGTTACAGCCTAGTAATGTGAAGTTAGAATAAGACTGTAATGTGTTTGCACAGAATTCCAGATCAGGAATTGAGTGACATGTTATAGTAAATGTTTTACTAATATCCTCTTCTACGTCTATGGTGGCCACCTAAGCCATAAATTGTAAAAAGGGGATATATAAATATTATTACTTTCATGTATAAAGTCACTCGTGATAAAAGATGTAAGTAAACAGTAATATCTGTTAATGGTAAGGTTAGCCCGAGGAAGAATAACCTGTTTATCATGAAACGTTTTTTTGTAACAAAGTATTAAAAGTGCAATATTGAAGATAGTTAGATGTTTGTATTGATGCAGTAGTTTATGAATGCTATAGTGTATGAGAGTATGTGTTAAATTGATGTATTTATGTATATTAAAAGGTACGCTAATTAATCTACAATTACATGATAAATACCATACTAAGTAAATATTATACAATTTATAAGATTGAGATGTATACATTATTATAAGTGAGCTGTTATTGTGAATTAAAAACATACATACACTTACATTTACGTGGTAGAGCCATGCTGCAGTTATATTAGTAGTATAGTTGTAGCACGAATGGGTCGGCTCGACCGGGGAAGGACCACGCTCTCACAGAATACCAGCGTGAAATAGTAGCTCAATGCTGCTGTATTTCGTATGGTGAGTGTAGAGAACCGGAGACCCTTTTTACTGGAAACGAGGCATTTCATCTTAGTCCTCACTGGTGACAACGCATCTGCATTTTGATTCGTGATCGAGGATGGATGTAGATGTCTATGGACCACAGCAACCACTTACCATCAGGTGGACTGTGTGCTCGTTTGTCACCCTATCCTATAAAAAAAATACAGTAGAAATAAAAAATAAGAAATAAAAATAATATGAAAAAGGCTAATGCAGCATTTGTTGATTACTGCTACCGACTGGAGCTGTGGCAGCCAATTCCTCAGGACTGAGATGACGCTCCAGATCAGAGACGTTCCGTATGGTGATGGCAGGGCTTCCTTCCCGCCTACGAATGTGGATGTGATTTATCCAAGGATTGTTATCCTTGCTTTCGAAAAATTTTAGCCTATCCGAATATTAGAAATCTCCCTTTGCTTTACCAATTAACCGTGCCAAATGCCACAATAACCGCTTCTGAATGTGCTCAATGCGTAGATTGTGAACCGCAAAGTGTGGACGCCAGACAACAGAACAGTACTCAAGTGTACTACGAACGAGACTATTATAAAGCATTTTCTTAGTATTAATGCTAAATCCTTCACTATTTTGTATGACAAACCCAAGCAGCCTCGAAGCTTTTTAAAGAATGTTTTCTATCCAGTCATTTAAAAAAAAAGTCAACTAATCCATTAGCATATCAATGAAATTGTTGACGACGCTCACGTTGCTTCTCGAACACCTGAAATATAAATAATATTAATCAATAAAAAATAAAATATGTAAAAAAAATATACTCATAAAACATTGTTACTTACCTAATGTACTTGCTGTTTTTCTATAATAAATAAGTACGTGTGCATACGGGGACGGTGGCACTTACCGCGATTTTTATCAGTAGGGTGAAGGTATATTTGCAACAACGGTGTTGCACCGCTGAGTACATGATCCCGCGTTTCGAGTTAGTCGCACTAGAACATCATACGAGGTGACACCTATGTCTCCCTCCCCGCGGATGTACACGCGCTCACCAAATTTTTTTTTGTATATTTTTCTCCCAGACGACACCAGCGGCCTACATCATCAACATAGTGGTCCTTCGGCCGAATCCTTACGTCGTCTGCAAAAAATATAATAATAATAAGTACCAGTTATGTTCCACGCGCCGGCTACGCCGCAAAAAAAAGCGACGACCACGTGGCACCGCTGCAAAATCGGAGTGCAAGAACAACCAAGATGTGTTACCATCGTTCAGCTTAAAGGATGAAGTGCTGGAAAAACCTGGAAATGCGCTAAGTGCCTCTAGTAAGAGTAAAAAGTCATCAAAGACCGCAGGCACGTCGTCAAGTACGGCACGCAAACGGCAATTGGAATACGAAACCGCTAAAGCTATGGCTCTCGTGGAAATACAAGCAGCGGAAGCTGAAGTGCAAGCAGCTGAAGCTGAAGCAGAAGCCAAAGTTAAGAGTGCTCAGGCAGAAGCTGCCAAGCTTAAGGCAAATATTCAGTCGAAGCTGCTAAACAAACAGCTTGCAGCTGAGATGGCAGAATTGGAGTCTCATTCACGCTCTTCCCACAAGTCGGCTATGAAATCTTCGACCAGCAAAGTTGAAAATTGGCTGAATGCTCCAGGAAACCAGCATGAGGAGAACCGAGAAGAGTACTCTTGTGAAAAAATCGGCCTAGAAAAGGCCTTGAATGATGCAGTAGCTGCCTCATCATATAAAATACAGAACCAGGAGCTCTTAACAAGATTAGCAACGTCTAAAGACCTGCCTTTATTTTTTGGAGATCCAATGGAGTGGTTGCAGTTTAAACAGGCGTACCAAGAATCTACCCAATTATGCAAATATAGTGACACAGAGAATTTATGGCGGCTACGTAAGTGTCTTCGTGGCGATGCTAAAGAAGCAGTGACTTCACTCTTGATTGGTGGAACTACACCCGATTTAATAATTGACACCTTAGAACTTCGATTTGGCAAACCAGAAACAATTATGAGTAAAATAGTTTTACAGCTTAAAAAACTATGTCCGTTGCCGTTAACTTATCATAATGATATCATTAATTTTGCAATAAAAATAAAGAACTATGTGGCTGCTGCCAAAGCAATGCAACAAAGTGATTATCTTCGCAGCCCGGAGTTAGTATCGATTGTCGTATCTAAGCTTCCAACTTTGCTTGTCGCAAAATGGACCGACTACGTTTATGAACAGCGAGAGTGTAATTTACCGAAGCTAGAATTGCTTAGTGATTTTTTATATGAGGAAGCCACTAAAACAGCTGCATCAGGAGTAAGTCATATTCACGCTCAATATAATTTAAAGAAGCCCGATGAACGTAAACACCGTTCACACTCGTTGTTGTACACAAATAGTAATCAATTACAAAACGCGGAAAAGTGTACATTTTGCCGAAAATGGGCTCATGGTGTCGCAGATTGTTCACGGTTTAAGCGCGCCTTACGCAAAGATCGCTGGCGATTTGTACGCGTAAATAAACTTTGCTTCAAATGTCTTGCCCCCCGCCATACGAATGGTATGTCTTGTATTGGCAGTAATTGCGACATTGACGGCTGCAATCAACCGCATCATCGTTTACTGCACTGGATAAAACCATTGGAAGAAAGCTTAAAAACTGTGGAGCGAAGTGAGGATGAGCATCCCAGCACCAATGAAACAGTGACTCATACGGTGGCATCCCACTGTCACAAGGTGCTTTTGAAAGTGGTGCCGCTCACTCTTCACGGACCGAATGGCAGTTTGCATACGCATGCACTACTGGATGATGGAGCTACCGTGACGGTGATATCCTCTGATATCGCAGATGAGCTCGGATTATACGGTGCAAACGTGATATTGCGCGCGCGCAGCGCATGGGACTCGGGCGAGCTTGTGTGTGAATCTCAAGTAGTGAGTGTTAGTGTTACTAATTTAATTCGTATAACGAAATGTTTACTTTCCGTGCGCGTAAAATTAAAGAATTAAATTTACCAACACAAAAAGTGCCGAATATGGACTTTAATAATTATGGATTGTTAAGTGAAGATCTTATGTTATGTAATTGTAACGCTAAGCCAAAATTATTAATAGGTCAGGACAACCATCATTTAATTTCTCCCATTCGTTGTGTTCGTGGTAAGCAGCGTGAGCCATACATAACTCAAACTGCGCTTGGATGGTGTGTGCACGGACATATGGTAAGTGATGTTAATTGCACTGATCGCTTTGTCTCTTTCATTAATAGTTGCACCGAAAAGGCGGGACAGTCGCAGTGTATCTTTCACTTACACACGGTAGAATCGATTGCTAGCGATCTCTCTCTCGATAACGATAACGGTGAATGCACCTGCGCGCAGTTGCACGATGCGGTTCGTAGATCCTTCGCGTTAGAGTCTATTGGTGTAGGTTCGAAGCCGCGCCGCAACCCAGACGAAATACGCGCTTTACAAATTTTAGATGACACTGCAGAATTAGTAAATGGTCAATGGAATGTCGGCTTACCGTGGAAATACGATGAATTACATTTACCCGACTCTTACCCTAACGCTTTTAATCGTCTAAAGTCAATAGAAAGAAAATTTTTGCTCAACAAAGAGTATGCAACTCGTTATTGTGAAAGAATGAGATACTTATTTTCTAATGGTTATGCTAGAGAACTTAATGAGACCGATGAAAACTCTAATAAACGTATAATATGGTATTTGCCGCACTTTGGTGTAGATAATCCAAATAAGAAAAAACTGCGTTTAGTTTATGACGCGGCAGCAAAGTCGAACGGTTATTCTTTAAATGATTTTCTTTTACAAGGCCCTGATTTGTTACAATCGTTATTAGGAATAATGTTACGATTTAGAGAAAACCGCGTAGGTATCATAGGGGACATAAAAGATATGTTTTTAAGGATTAATGTACGAAAAGAAGATGTTAATTCTTTGCGTTTTTTGTGGAAAGATATCTATTTAAGCAATGAAAATGAACAATTAGGCTTCGGAAGTAGTAACAAAGGTTCAAAATTACCTATACAACATGCTGTTAAGAAATATGTTATGACGTCATTAATTTTTGGCGCTAACTGCTCCCCATTTATAGCACAATATATTAACCAAAATAAAAACACATTGCGCTTTCAGAATAAAATGCCGGATGCAGTTAATGCAATTAGGAAAAATCAATATATGGACGATTTTATCGATAGTTTACCAGACGTCGCTACTGCTACAAAAATGATAAAAGATGTTTCATATATTAATCAGCAAGGTGGTTTTGTGATGCGTAACTGGTTAAGTAACAAGTCAGATGTTCTTAATGATATGCCAAAAGAGACTTTAAATGACATGGCGATACGGTTTAATGTTGAATCCCAGCCGGAACGAACGCTTGGGCTTTTGTGGTTTCCCGCGAGTGATATGTTCGGGTTCGATCTTTCGTTAAAGCGTATACCGAGTGATATTTTACAACTATCACGAAAACCGACTAAGCGTGAAGTTCTTCGTATTATAATGTCTGTATATGATATTCATGGTTTTTTAGCACCTTTTACGATAAAATCCAAAATTTTAATGCGCGAAATATGGAATGTAGGTATAAAGTGGGATCAGGAAATAACAGATAGTTTATTTGTTTTATTTAAAGATTGGATTTCGCAGTTACAAGAAATGAGTTACGTTCGAATCCCGCGGTGGTATTTCTATAGCAACGATTCTGTCGGTGTGAATGAGAAGAGCGGCCACACCGTAAACGACGATGAGACGTCGTTGCAATTGCATATTTTTTGTGATGCATCTCCATGCGCATACGCATGTGTTGCTTATTGGCGTAAACAAGACAGCAACGGCGTGCAGGTGTCATTCATTGCGAGTAAAAGTCGCGTTGCGCCGTTAAAACCGTTAACTATGCCTAAACTCGAACTTCAAGGCGCGCTATTAGCATGTCGCTTGGCAGAGACTATAAAAAAGGAGCATAGAATTAAACCGTCACGTGTTTTTTATTGGACTGATTCAATGATTGTTATTTATTGGATACGTAACGAGCATAGAAATTACAAAGTTTTTATTGCGAATAGGTTAGGTGAAATTGATGAGTTAAGTAAAATTGATGAGTGGCATTATGTGCCGACAAATTTAAATATAGCCGAAGCATTAAACAAAGGAGTTCCTGGCAGTTTATACCACCAGCCAGTCCTCATATGGGGGGAGCTTGGGAGCGTCTGATTAGAAGTGTGAAAACGGCGCTGAAAGTCGTTCTTAGAGAGAGGGCTCCTCGAGAAGAAGTTTTATTAACGCTTCTCGCTGAAGTCGAAAATATAATTAATAGTAGACCGCTTACCCATGTTTCGGTGGACCCTCAAAGTAAAGAGGCATTAACTCCAAATCATTTTTTACTAGGATCTTCGTCGAACTTACCTGTACCTGGGGTCTTTGATGATGGCGACATGTATGTTAGACGACAGTGGCGTATTGCCCAACGGTTGACAGACTTATTTTGGAGCAGATGGGTAAAAGAGTTTTTGACAGAGCTAATTCCTCGTCGTAAATGGGATAGGGAAGGTCCGCAATTAAAAGTAGGAGATCTTGTAGTAGTAGTCGATCCATCATTATTTCGAAACTGTTGGCCAATAGGTATTATTGAAAAGGTTTATCCAGGTTCAGACGGCAGAGTCAGAGTAGTTGACGTTAGGACTAAGTCAGGAGTGATGAAGCGATCAGCTGCTCGCGTGGCCTTTCTCCAGCTTGATAATGAGTGTCGGCGAACCGACACTTGGGGGGAGGATGTTGACGACGCTCACGTTGCTTCTCGAACACCTGAAATATAAATAATATTAATCAATAAAAAATAAAATATGTAAAAAAAAAATATACTCATAAAACATTGTTACTTACCTAATGTACTTGCTGTTTTTCTATAATAAATAAGTACGTGTGCATACGGGGACGGTGGCACTTACCGCGATTTTTATCAGTAGGGTGAAGGTATATTTGCAACAACGGTGTTGCACCGCTGAGTACATGATCCCGCGTTTCGAGTTAGTCGCACTAGAACATCATACGAGGTGACACCTATGTCTCCCTCCCCGCGGATGTACACGCGCTCACCAAATTTTTTTTTTGTATATTTTTCTCCCAGACGACACCAGCGGCCTACATCATCAACAGAAATATAGCAAGAAAATTCTGTTACTAAAGGAGAGATACAAAAATTAAGAGCCGTCAACGAGTTAATAATAATAATAATAAATTTATTGACATATGTATTTAACAAATGTAAGCAAGAACAGTAAGCTAAACATCTAAACAATGTTCAAGGTGAGATATACAAATATTTTCCTTTGGACCCCAAACTAGGATAATCCTGTATCTTGGGGTCCGAGAGCGCAAGTTAACTAGAGAATCGTACACAGTCTAACAAAATAAAAGACATTTTTTTATACTGAAATTGTCATAGTGCATTGTAATTTCACTTGAAAGTGTGTGTGTGTGTGTGTGTGTGTGTGTGCGTGTGTGTGTGTGTGTGTGTGTGTGTGTGTGTGTGTGTGTGTGTGTGTGTGTGTGTGTGTGCGTGCGTGTGTGTGCATGTATGTGTGTGCGTGCGTGTGTGTGCGTGTATGTGTGTGCGTGCGCGCGCGCACGTGTGTGTGTGTGCGTGTGTGTGTGCGTGTGTGTGTATTCTGCTAGTGACGTTTGACTATATCCTCAGTTTCCTCATATATTAACATCATTAGCCATTTTCTAACAAGTTTACAGACCTGTGAGGTCTTGAGGTTTCTGATGTTATGATATCGTGATATTTTATTATAAATGCGTGGATGAAGGAAACGTGGCAGGTGACAAGCAAAAAACGTTTTAATGTTAGGGACGGGGATTTTGTATACCCTTTTATTTAAAAGCTGTTGGTAGTTAAGCAGTTTTAAAACGTTTTTATGACATCTCTTTACTACTTTTAATATATACAACTGGCGAACAGATAGCACACGAAATAAGTTGAATACCTCTCTGGTGGGAAATCGCACTGGTTTTTTAAGCATGGTTTTAAGCAAAGCTCGTTGAGATCTCTCTATTCTTATCATGTGAGTTTTTGTAGCACCTTCCCATGCCGTAATACAGTATTGTACAATGGACTGGCACATTGCATGGTATAACATTTTGAGAATATTTATGTTAGCACTGTTGCGTATTAGTTTGAATACATAGATAAGTTTTCGAACTCGAGCAGCCAGATTTGTGATATGTGGACTGAACGATAGATTGTGGTCGACAACCACCCCTAAATATTTTATTGTTTCCACTGCATCTATCGATTGGCAATCGCACGTATGAGATAGGGCACCACAAGGGGAACTTGCTGTTCTGCATCTATGAACTTTTAAATTTACCAATGAAGGAGGTCTAGAAGCCCGAGAATTGTGAAACGCTATGTATTTTGACTTAGCGGTATTCAAAGTGAGGAGGTTTATGTCCAGCCATTGAACTATATGCGCAAGACCATGTTCAGCCCATTTGTGCACGTCTGTCCACTTGCGATCATGAAAGAGCACTACTGTGTCGTCTACGAAACAGATTAGTTCCGTATTATTAATATTTAAATTTAGGATCTCATTCATGTAGATGGCAAACAGGCTCGGTCCCAAAATACTTCCCTGTGGGACACCGTACTGAACAGAAAGATCGTCACTTCTGCAATTTAGTACTTGAACACATTGTTTCCTGTTCGCTAAGTAGCTATGGAACCAGTTCCAGGCCGTACCCCTGATCCCCATGGCCTCCAATTTCTTCAATAGGATAGGCACAGAGACGGTATCAAAAGCTTTGGCGAGATCCAAGAGACGCCGATACATCCTTCACCTTTATCTAAATAATCCGTGATCAGCTCTGTTAGCAAAACTACAGCATCTTCCGTAGATTTACCTCGCCTAAATCCAAACTGTCTTTGGGAAAGAATATTGTCTTTTTCAATGTAGTTAACAAGACGTTTGTTAACTACTTTTTCTAATATTTTTGAGAAAATACACAACAGAGATATTGGTCTAAAGCTATCCGGATTGTCTTTGGGACCAGTTTTGTAAATTGGACTGACAATAGCTAATTTCCATTTTTTAGGAAAAGTTCCACTTGCTAAACTTAAATTAATTATGTGCGTCAACGGCTCTAGTATAACGTTTTTAATAGTTTTTATTAATAAAGGGGTACAACTATCAAAACCGGGGGCACTATTGTTCTTAAGTGATTCAATCACTGTAGAGACTTCGGTTGTATCGGTTGGGAAGAGATAGATTGAACCCTGATGACAAGTTTGAATATTAAATTCGGAGGCCTAAGTTTCCTCTGTAATTTGTAAACTATTGATGATTTTATCAGCTAATTTTTTACCTATTGTGGAGAAGTATTGATTACATAGGTTCAATGAGTCTCGCGGGTAACCTTTAATCTTTGTAAGTTCGCTGGCAACAGTATTAATTTTGCGTATCTCACAAATATTTTTTATACATTGCCAGAGTTTTTTAGGGTTCTTATGATGTTTTTGGAGTTCTGCATTTTCATAGTTCGCTTTGACTTTATGTAATAGATCATTGCAGAAATTACGGTACCGTTTGTACGTTAGTTCTAGAACGAGATCATTTGGGTTCTTTTTTACTCGACCATGTAACTTGTCACGGTGACGCATGCATCTCATTAGGCCAGGAGTTATCCAAGGCCTGAGATTTAATTTTGAGCGACTAATCCTAACCTGATGAGTGTGTAAGCGTATCGCCTTTTCAATCAGATAATTCATGTAATTCACCGCATCATTAACGTCACTTGCACTGGTAATTAACGACCAATCTTTGTTTTTCAAACACGCAAGAGCCCCATCAAAATCAGTAATAGATCTTATCCTGCTAATCTTAGTCGCTTTTCTATTAGGCAACCCTAAGCCTATCATTGTTAATTTGTGATCAGTTAATCCAGAATCACAGACTATACCGATTGCTGGTTTTGTAGAATTAGTGAAAATGTGATCCAGACAAGAGTTGTTTCTCGTGGGTTTGGTTATAGCTGGAATCAAACCATTGCTAGCCATTAAACACAGATAGTCAGATCGGTGAGAGTCTAATTCGTCAGATAACAGGTTTATATTAATGTCACCAGCTACAATAATAGGAATAGGAACTTTAGTGTTAGAATGAATTGTAGAATCAAGTGATTGTATAAAACGGTCTGGATTATTGAATGAAGGAGATCGATAAATCCCAAGAAGTGTAAGTGTATTTTCTATTGTTATTTGCAGACAATTTGCGTCATCCAATGTAGGTTCCGATACAGAAACACTCCATACGTCTTTTATGTACGTAACGACACCGCCATTTTTATTTATAAATTTATTAGTGTGAAACGATTTGTAGCCTGGAATTTGTGGTATGATTGCTCCTTTATTCAAAAAACACTCAGATAGAATAATAGCGTCAAATTCTACATCAAGTCTCGAGAGAACCACTAAGAAGTCATTAAAATTGCGATGTATGCTTCTTATGTTACAGCCTAGTAATGTGAAGTTAGAATAAGACTGTAATGTGTTTGCACAGAATTCCAGATCAGGAATTGAGTGACATGTTATAGTAAATGTTTTACTAATATCCTCTTCTACGTCTATGGTGGCCACCTAAGCCATAAATTGTAAAAAGGGGATATATAAATATTATTACTTTCATGTATAAAGTCACTCGTGATAAAAGATGTAAGTAAACAGTAATATCTGTTAATGGTAAGGTTAGCCCGAGGAAGAATAACCTGTTTATCATGAAACGTTTTTTTGTAACAAAGTATTAAAAGTGCAATATTGAAGATAGTTAGATGTTTGTATTGATGCAGTAGTTTATGAATGCTATAGTGTATGAGAGTATGTGTTAAATTGATGTATTTATGTATGTTAAAAGGTACGCTAATTAATCTACAATTACATGATAAATACCATACTAAGTAAATATTATACAATTTATAAGATTGAGATGTATACATTATTATAAGTGAGCTGTTATTGTGAATTAAAAACATACATACACTTACATTTACGTGGTAGAGCCATGCTGCAGTTATATTAGTAGTATAGTTGTAGCACGAATGGGTCGGCTCGACCGGGGAAGGACCACGCTCTCACAGAATACCAGCGTGAAATAGTAGCTTAATGCTGCTGTATTTCGTATGGTGAGTGTAGAGAACCGGAGACCCTTTTTACTGGAAACGAGGCATTTCATCTTAGTCCTCACTGGTGACAGCGCATCTGCATTTTGATTCGTGATCGAGGATGGATGTAGATGTCTATGGACCACAGCAACCACTTACCATCAGGTGGACTGTGTGCTCGTTTGTCACCCTATCCTATAAAAAAAATACAGTAGAAATAAAAAATAAGAAATAAAAATAATATGAAAAAGGCTAATGCAGCATTTGTTGATTACTGCTACCGACTGGAGCTGTGGCAGCCAATTCCTCAGGACTGAGATGACGCTCCAGATCAGAGACGTTCCGTATGGTGATGGCAGGACTTCCTTCCCGCCTACGAATGTGGATGTGATTTATCCAAGGATTGTTATCCTTGCTTTCGAAAAATTTTAGCCTATCCGAATATTAGAAATCTCCCTTTGCTTTACCAATTAACCGTGCCAAATGCCACAATAACCGCTTCTGAATGTGCTCAATGCGTAGATTGTGAACCGCAAAGTGTGGACGCCAGACAACAGAACAGTACTCAAGTGTACTACGAACGAGACTATTATAAAGCATTTTCTTAGTATTAATGCTAAATCCTTCACTATATTGTATGACAAACCCAAGCAGTCTCGAAGCTTTTTAAAGAATGTTTTCTATTTAGTCATTTAAAAAAAAGTCAACTATTCCATTAGCATATCAATGAAATATAGCAAGAAAATTCTGTTACTAAAGGAGAGATACAAAAATTAAGAGCCGTCAACGAGTTAATAATAATAATAATAAATTTATTGACATATGGATTTAACAAATGTAAGCAAGAACAGTAAGCTAAACATCTAAACAATGTTCAAGGTGAGATATACAAATATTTTCCTTTGGACCCCAAACTAGGATAATCCTGTATCTTGGGGTCCGAGAGCGCAAGTTAACTAGAGAATCGTACACAGTCTAACAAAATAAAAGACATTTTTTTATACTGAAATTATCATAGTGCATTGTAATTTCACTTGAAAGTGTGTGTGTGTGTGTGTGTGTGCGTGTGTGTGTGTGTGTGTGTGTGTGTGTGTGTGTGTGTGTGTGTGTGCGCGTGCGTGTGTGTGCGTGTATGTGTGTGCGTGCGTGTGTGTGCGTGTATGTGTGTGCGTGCGCGCGCGCGCGTGTGTGTGTGTGCGTGTGTGTGTGTGTGTGCGTGTGTGTGTATTCTGCTAGTGACGTTTGACTATATCCTCAGTTTCCTCATATATTAACATCATTAGCCATTTTCTAACAAGTTTACAGACCTGTGAGGTCATGAGGTTTCTGATGTTATGATATCGTGATATTTTATTATAAATGCGTGGATGAAGGAAACGTGGCAGGTGACAAGCAAAAAACGTTTTAATGTTAGGGACGGGGATTTTGTATACCCTTTTATTTAAAAGCTGTTGGTAGTTAGGCAGTTTTAAAACGTTTTTATGACATCTCTTTACTACTTTTAATATATACAACTGGCGAACAGATAGCACACGAAATAAGTTGAATACCTCTCTGGTGGGAAATCGCACTGGTTTTTTAAGCATGGTTTTAAGCAAAGCTCGTTGAGATCTCTCTATTCTTATCATGTGAGTTTTTGTAGCACCTTCCCATGCCGTAATACAGTATTGTACAATGGACTGGCACATTGCATGGTATAACATTTTGAGAATATTTATGTTAGCACTGTTGCGTATTAGTTTGAATACATAGATAAGTTTTCGAACTCGAGCAGCCAGATTTGTGATATGTGGACTGAACGATAGATTGTGGTCGACAACCACCCCTAAATATTTTATTGTTTCCACTGCATCTATCGATTGGCAATCGCACGTATGAGATAGGGCACCACAAGGGGAACTTGCTGTTCTGCATCTATGAACTTTTAAATTTACCAATGAAGGAGGTCTAGAAGCCCGAGAATTGTGAAACGCTATGTATTTTGACTTAGCGGTATTCAAAGTGAGGAGGTTTATGTCCAGACATTGAACTATATGCGCAAGACCATGTTCAGCCCATTTGTGCACGTCTGTCCACTTGCGATCATGAAAGAGCACTACTGTGTCGTCTACGAAACAGATTAGTTCCGCATTATTAATATTTAAATTTAGGATCTCATTCATGTAGATGGCAAACAGGCTCGGTCCCAAAATACTTCCCTGTGGGACACCGTACTGAACAGAAAGATCGTCACTTCTGCAATTTAGTACTTGAACACATTGTTTCCTGTTCGCTAAGTAGCTATGGAACCAGTTCCAGGCCGTACCCCTGATCCCCATGGCCTCCAATTTCTTCAATAGGATAGGCACAGAGACGGTATCAAAAGCTTTGGCGAGATCCAAGAAGACGCCGATACATCCTTCACCTTTATCTAAATAATCCGTGATCAGCTCTGTTAGCAAAACTACAGCATCTTCCGTAGATTTACCTCGCCTAAATCCAAACTGTCTTTGGGAAAGAATATTGTCTTTTTCAATGTAGTTAACAAGACGTTTGTTAACTACTTTTTCTAATATTTTTGAGAAAATACACAACAGAGATATTGGTCTAAAGCTATCCGGATTGTCTTTGGGACCAGTTTTGTAAATTGGACTGACAATAGCTAATTTCCATTTTTCAGGAAAAGTTCCACTTGCTAAACTTAAATTAATTATGTGCGTCAACGGCTCTAGTATAACGTTTTTAATAGTTTTTATTAATAAAGGGGTACAACTATCAAAACCGGGGGCACTATCGTTCTTAAGTGATTCAATCACTGTAGAGACTTCGGTTGTATCGGTTGGGAAGAGATAGATTGAACCCTGATGACAAGTTTGAATATTAAATTCGGAGGCCTAAGTTTCCTCTGTAATTTGTAAACTATTGATGATTTTATCAGCTAATTTTTTACCTATTGTGGAGAAGTATTGATTACATAGATTCAATGAGTCTCGCGGGTAACCTTTAATCTTTGTGAGTTCGCTGGCAACATTATTAATTTTGCGTATCTCACAAATATTTTTTATACATTGCCAGAGTTTTTTAGGGTTCTTATGATGTTTTTGGAGTTCTGCATTTTCATAGTTCGCTTTGACTTTATGTAATAGATCATTGCAGAAATTACGGTACCGTTTGTACGTTAGTTCTAGAACGAGATCATTTGGGTTCTTTTTTACTCGACTATGTAACTTGTCACGGTGACGCATGCATCTCATTAGGCCAGGAGTTATCCAAGGCCTGAGATTTAATTTTGAGCGACTAATCCTAACCTGATGAGTGTGTAAGCGTATCGCCTTTTCAATCAGATAATTCATGTTATTCACCGCATCATTAACGTCACTTGCACTGGTAATTAACGACCAATCTTTGTTTTTCAAACACGCAAGAGCCCCATCAAAATCAGTAATAGATCTTATCCTGCTAATCTTAGTCGCTTTTCTATTAGGCAACCCTAAGCCTATCATTGTTAATTTGTGATCAGTTAATCCAGAATCACAGACTATACCGATTGCTGGTTTTGTAGAATTAGTGAAAATGTGATCCAGACAAGAGTTGTTTCTCGTGGGTTTGGTTATAGCTGGAATCAAACCATTGCTAGCCATTAAACACAGATAGTCAGATCGGTGAGAGTCTAATTCGTCAGATAACAGGTTTATATTAATGTCACCAGCTACAATAATAGGAATAGGAACTTTAGTGTTAGAATGAATTGTAGAATCAAGTGATTGTATAAAACGGTCTGGATTATTGAATGAAGGAGATCGATAAATCCCAAGAAGTGTAAGTGTATTTTCTATTGTTATTTGCAGACAATTTGCGTCATCCAATGTAGGTTCCGATACAGAAACACTCCATACGTCTTTTATGTACGTAACGACACCGCCATTTTTATTTATAAATTTATTAGTGTGAAACGATTTGTAGCCTGGAATTTGTGGTATGATTGCTCCTTTATTCAAAAAACACTCAGATAGAATAATAGCGTCAAATTCTACATCAAGTCTCGAGAGAACCACTAAGAAGTCATTAAAATTGCGATGTATGCTTCTTATGTTACAGCCTAGTAATGTGAAGTTAGAATAAGACTGTAATGTGTTTGCACAGAATTCCAGATCAGGAATTGAGTGACATGTTATAGTAAATGTTTTACTAATATCCTCTTCTACGTCTATGGTGGCCACCTAAGCCATAAATTGTAAAAAGGGGATATATAAATATTATTACTTTCATGTATAAAGTCACTCGTGATAAAAGATGTAAGTAAACAGTAATATCTGGTTAGCCCGAGGAAGAATAACCTGTTTATCATGAAACGTTTTTTTGTAACAAAGTATTAAAAGTGCAATATTGAAGATAGTTAGATGTTTGTATTGATGCAGTAGTTTATGAATGCTATAGTGTATGAGAGTATGTGTTAAATTGATGTATTTATGTATGTTAAAAGGTACGCTAATTAATCTACAATTACATGATAAATACCATACTAAGTAAATATTATACAATTTATAAGATTGAGATGTATACATTATTATAAGTGAGCTGTTATTGTGAATTAAAAACATACATACACTTACATTTACGTGGTAGAGCCATGCTGCAGTTATATTAGTAGTATAGTTGTAGCACGAATGGGTCGGCTCGACCGGGGAAGGACCACGCTCTCACAGAATACCAGCGTGAAATAGTAGCTTAATGCTGCTGTATTTCGTATGGTGAGTGTAGAGAACCGGAGACCCTTTTTACTGGAAACGAGGCATTTCATCTTAGTCCTCACTGGTGACAACGCATCTGCATTTTGATTCGTGATCGAGGATGGATGTAGATGTCTATGGACCACAGCAACCACTTACCATCAGGTGGACTGTGTGCTCGTTTGTCACCCTATCCTATAAAAAAAATACAGTAGAAATAAAAAATAAGAAATAAAAATAATATGAAAAAGGCTAATGCAGCATTTGTTGATTACTGCTACCGACTGGAGCTGTGGCAGCCAATTCCTCAGGACTGAGATGACGCTCCAGATCAGAGACGTTCCGTATGGTGATGGCAGGACTTCCTTCCCGCCTACGAATGTGGATGTGATTTATCCAAGGATTGTTATCCTTGCTTTCGAAAAATTTTAGCCTATCCGAATATTAGAAATCTCCCTTTGCTTTACCAATTAACCGTGCCAAATGCCACAATAACCGCTTCTGAATGTGCTCAATGCGTAGATTGTGAACCGCAAAGTGTGGACGCCAGACAACAGAACAGTACTCAAGTGTACTACGAACGAGACTATTATAAAGCATTTTCTTAGTATTAATGCTAAATCCTTCACTATATTGTATGACAAACCCAAGCAGTCTCGAAGCTTTTTAAAGAATGTTTTCTATTTAGTCATTTAAAAAAAAGTCAACTATTCCATTAGCATATCAATGAAATATAGCAAGAAAATTCTGTTACTAAAGGAGAGATACAAAAATTAAGAGCCGTCAACGAGTTAATAATAATAATAATAAATTTATTGACATATGGATTTAACAAATGTAAGCAAGAACAGTAAGCTAAACATCTAAACAATGTTCAAGGTGAGATATACAAATATTTTCCTTTGGACCCCAAACTAGGATAATCCTGTATCTTGGGGTCCGAGAGCGCAAGTTAACTAGAGAATCGTACACAGTCTAACAAAATAAAAGACATTTTTTTATACTGAAATTATCATAGTGCATTGTAATTTCACTTGAAAGTGCGTGTGTGTGTGTGTGTGTGTGTGTGCGTGTGTGTGTGTGTGTGTGTGTGTGTGTGTGTGTGCGCGCGCGTGCGTGTGTGTGCGTGTATGTGTGTGCGTGCGTGTGTGTGCGTGTATGTGTGTGCGTGCGCGCGCGCGCGTGTGTGTGTGTGCGTGTGTGTGTGTGTGTGTGCGTGTGTGTGTATTCTGCTAGTGACGTTTGACTATATCCTCAGTTTCCTCATATATTAACATCATTAGCCATTTTCTAACAAGTTTACAGACCTGTGAGGTCATGAGGTTTCTGATGTTATGATATCGTGATATTTTATTATAAATGCGTGGATGAAGGAAACGTGGCAGGTGACAAGCAAAAAACGTTTTAATGTTAGGGACGGGGATTTTGTATACCCTTTTATTTAAAAGCTGTTGGTAGTTAGGCAGTTTTAAAACGTTTTTATGACATCTCTTTACTACTTTTAATATATACAACTGGCGAACAGATAGCACACGAAATAAGTTGAATACCTCTCTGGTGGGAAATCGCACTGGTTTTTTAAGCATGGTTTTAAGCAAAGCTCGTTAAGATCTCTCTATTCTTATCATGTGAGTTTTTGTAGCACCTTCCCATGCCGTAATACAGTATTGTACAATGGACTGGCACATTGCATGGTATAACATTTTGAGAATATTTATGTTAGCACTGTTGCGTATTAGTTTGAATACATAGATAAGTTTTCGAACTCGAGCAGCCAGATTTGTGATATGTGGACTGAACGATAGATTGTGGTCGACAACCACCCCTAAATATTTTATTGTTTCCACTGCATCTATCGATTGGCAATCGCACGTATGAGATAGGGCACCACAAGGGGAACTTGCTGTTCTGCATCTATGAACTTTTAAATTTACCAATGAAGGAGGTCTAGAAGCCCGAGAATTGTGAAACGCTATGTATTTTGACTTAGCGGTATTCAAAGTGAGGAGGTTTATGTCCAGCCATTGAACTATATGCGCAAGACCATGTTCAGCCCATTTGTGCACGTCTGTCCACTTGCGATCATGAAAGAGCACTACTGTGTCGTCTACGAAACAGATTAGTTCCGCATTATTAATATTTAAATTTAGGATCTCATTCATGTAGATGGCAAACAGGCTCGGTCCCAAAATACTTCCCTGTGGGACACCGTACTGAACAGAAAGATCGTCACTTCTGCAATTTAGTACTTGAACACATTGTTTCCTGTTCGCTAAGTAGCTATGGAACCAGTTCCAGGCCGTACCCCTGATCCCCATGGCCTCCAATTTCTTCAATAGGATAGGCACAGAGACGGTATCAAAAGCTTTGGCGAGATCCAAGAAGACGCCGATACATCCTTCACCTTTATCTAAATAATCCGTGATCAGCTCTGTTAGCAAAACTACAGCATCTTCCGTAGATTTACCTCGCCTAAATCCAAACTGTCTTTGGGAAAGAATATTGTCTTTTTCAATGTAGTTAACAAGACGTTTGTTAACTACTTTTTCTAATATTTTTGAGAAAATACACAACAGAGATATTGGTCTAAAGCTATCCGGATTGTCTTTGGGACCAGTTTTGTAAATTGGACTGACAATAGCTAATTTCCATTTTTCAGGAAAAGTTCCACTTGCTAAACTTAAATTAATTATGTGCGTCAACGGCTCTAGTATAACGTTTTTAATAGTTTTTATTAATAAAGGGGTACAACTATCAAAACCGGGGGCACTATCGTTCTTAAGTGATTCAATCACTGTAGAGACTTCGGTTGTATCGGTTGGGAAGAGATAGATTGAACCCTGATGACAAGTTTGAATATTAAATTCGGAGGCCTAAGTTTCCTCTGTAATTTGTAAACTATTGATGATTTTATCAGCTAATTTTTTACCTATTGTGGAGAAGTATTGATTACATAGATTCAATGAGTCTCGCGGGTAACGTTTAATCTTTGTGAGTTCGCTGGCAACATTATTAATTTTGCGTATCTCACAAATATTTTTTATACATTGCCAGAGTTTTTTAGGGTTCTTATGATGTTTTTGGAGTTCTGCATTTTCATAGTTCGCTTTGACTTTATGTAATAGATCATTGCAGAAATTACGGTACCGTTTGTACGTTAGTTCTAGAACGAGATCATTTGGGTTCTTTTTTACTCGACTATGTAACTTGTCACGGTGACGCATGCATCTCATTAGGCCAGGAGTTATCCAAGGCCTGAGATTTAATTTTGAGCGACTAATCCTAACCTGATGAGTGTGTAAGCGTATCGCCTTTTCAATCAGATAATTCATGTTATTCACCGCATCATTAACGTCACTTGCACTGGTAATTAACGACCAATCTTTGTTTTTCAAACACGCAAGAGCCCCATCAAAATCAGTAATAGATCTTATCCTGCTAATCTTAGTCGCTTTTCTATTAGGCAACCCTAAGCCTATCATTGTTAATTTGTGATCAGTTAATCCAGAATCACAGACTATACCGATTGCTGGTTTTGTAGAATTAGTGAAAATGTGATCCAGACAAGAGTTGTTTCTCGTGGGTTTGGTTATAGCTGGAATCAAACCATTGCTAGCCATTAAACACAGATAGTCAGATCGGTGAGAGTCTAATTCGTCAGATAACAGGTTTATATTAATGTCACCAGCTACAATAATAGGAATAGGAACTTTAGTGTTAGAATGAATTGTAGAATCAAGTGATTGTATAAAACGGTCTGGATTATTGAATGAAGGAGATCGATAAATCCCAAGAAGTGTAAGTGTATTTTCTATTGTTATTTGCAGACAATTTGCGTCATCCAATGTAGGTTCCGATACAGAAACACTCCATACGTCTTTTATGTACGTAACGACACCGCCATTTTTATTTATAAATTTATTAGTGTGAAACGATTTGTAGCCTGGAATTTGTGGTATGATTGCTCCTTTATTCAAAAAACACTCAGATAGAATAATAGCGTCAAATTCTACATTAAGTCTCGAGAGAACCACTAAGAAGTCATTAAAATTGCGATGTATGCTTCTTATGTTACAGCCTAGTAATGTGAAGTTAGAATAAGACTGTAATGTGTTTGCACAGAATTCTAGATCAGGAATTGAGTGACATGTTATAGTAAATGTTTTACTAATATCCTCTTCTACGTCTATGGTGGCCACCTAAGCCATAAATTGTAAAAAGGGGATATATAAATATTATTACTTTCATGTATAAAGTCACTCGTGATAAAAGATGTAAGTAAACAGTAATATCTGTTAATGGTAAGGTTAGCCCGAGGAAGAATAACCTGTTTATCATGAAACGTTTTTTTGTAACAAAGTATTAAAAGTGCAATATTGAAGATAGTTAGATGTTTGTATTGATGCAGTAGTTTATGAATGCTATAGTGTATGAGAGTATGTTTTAAATTGATGTATTTATGTATGTTAAAAGGTACGCTAATTAATCTACAATTACATGATAAATACCATACTAAGTAAATATTATACAATTTATAAGATTGAGATGTATACATTATTATAAGTGAGCTGTTATTGTGAATTAAAAACATACATACACTTACATTTACGTGGTAGAGCCATGCTGCAGTTATATTAGTAGTATAGTTGTAGCACGAATGGGTCGGCTCGACCGGGGAAGGACCACGCTCTCACAGAATACCAGCGTGAAATAGTAGCTTAATGCTGCTGTATTTCGTATGGTGAGTGTAGAGAACCGGAGACCCTTTTTACTGGAAACGAGGCATTTCATCTTAGTCCTCACTGGTGACAACGCATCTGCATTTTGATTCGTGATCGAGGATGGATGTAGATGTCTATGGACCACAGCAACCACTTACCATCAGGTGGACTGTGTGCTCGTTTGTCACCCTATCCTATAAAAAAAATACAGTAGAAATAAAAAATAAGAAATAAAAATAATATGAAAAAGGCTAATGCAGCATTTGTTGATTACTGCTACCGACTGGAGCTGTGGCAGCCAATTCCTCAGGACTGAGATGACGCTCCAGATCAGAGACGTTCCGTATGGTGATGGCAGGACTTCCTTCCCGCCTACGAATGTGGATGTGATTTATCCAAGGATTGTTATCCTTGCTTTCGAAAAATTTTAGCCTATCCGAATATTAGAAATCTCCTCACAATAACCGCTTCTGAATGTGCTCAATGCGTAGATTGTGAACCGCAAAGTGTGGACGCCAGACAACAGAACAGTACTCAAGTGTACTACGAACGAGACTATTATAAAGCATTTTCTTAGTATTAATGCTAAATCCTTCACTATTTTGTATGACAAACCCAAGCAGTCTCGAAGCTTTTTAAAGAATGTTTTCTATTTAGTCATTTAAAAAAAAAGTCAACTATTCCATTAGCATATCAATGAAATATAGCAAGAAAATTCTGTTACTAAAGGAGAGATACAAAAATTAAGAGCCGTTAACGAGTTTGCTTTATTATCTGTAATATGAAACAACATCTTAGTTAATTTGAAAAGATACAAAACACCTTGCCCGATACTGTTACCGATATTTATCAGGGGAAATTTGATATACATATACCATTACCAGATCAGTTAAAGGATAAACTCAACATTATTTTTGGATACTTAGCAAAAGATCTATCATTGCCTATAGAAGATATACACAATGGCGTATCAAAATTGTACCATTTACTGAGAGTGAAGGTTCATTCCGTCACATACCAAAAACTTTTACTCGAGATAAAAATGCCACTTTTAACCAGAGAAAGCAATGACATCTACTGAGTTTTAATAATTCCTCAATTACTATAATATAATAAACATAATTCCCATCTCTGATTACATTGCTGTAAACATCCAAAGAGACTTATTCAGTATACCTATGACTGAAGCCGAAGTACAATCAAGTCTATATTTAAATCTCACCACGAAACTTTGTGCGCTACGAAACCCCGTTTATCATTAGTAAAATGATCAAAGTTTGTGTTTTTTTATGGAAGAGGGGGAAAACGAGCATGCGGCTCACATGATGGTAAGTGACCACCACCGCCTATGAAAAACCGCAACACCAGGGAAATTGCAGATGCGTTGCCGGCCTTGTAGAAAGGAGTAAGCTCTTTTCTTGAAGGTCCCTAAGTCGTATCGGTCCGGAAAAGTCGCTGGTGGTAAACAATTATACAGACAATTTGTACGAGGAAGAAAACTCCTAGTAAAACGTAGAGTAGTGGACCGCAAAGCATCCAGATGGTGAGAATGGTATCGGGAATTTTGACGCGATGTGCGTTTGTGAAATTTGGTGGCTGGAACTACTCCAAACTATTCCTCCGAACACTCCTCATAGTAGATATCGTAGAAAACGCAAAGAGTGCACCATCCTTACGCAGCGACAGTGAATCGAGCCAGTCAGAAAGAACCTGGTCGTCGACGATTCGAATTGCTCTGCGCTGGCTGCGGTCAAGTGAAAGGAGCTGGCACTGGGGTGCCCCGGCCCAGAGACGAGAACAGTGAGGCTGAACTTGCGGTTTGTAAAGTTGCAAGCGATGTGTCGGCATGAAATACTGTCTCGCTTTGCTGAGCATGCCAAGCTTTATAGAGGCCAACTTGGCCTTCCTCTCTTAGTGACCACGAAACTGCAACTATTCGATATGTCAACGTCGAGGATTCTGATGCTGGCTGAAGCAGCAAGGGGAGTGCCTTCAAACTGAGGAGATACGATAAAGGGGTTCTTTTTAGCTGATTGAATTGCACTAGATTCAGTCGCCCCCAATCCGAGACTTTGTTAAGCAAAGACTCGACTTCAGACACAAGTTTGTCCCGGTACTCGGTGATGTTTTCCGGAGAAATATTGACATGGCCGATGTATAAGGCATCACCAGTGCTGTCGTCTGCATAGCAATGAATGTTAGCGGTTTACAATATATCATTGATGTGCAGAAGAAACAGTATTGGTGATAGCTTGCAGACTTGTGGAATACCAGCGTTAATAGGTACAAGCCTACAATTACAAAATCAGAACATGCACCATCTACTACGACCTTGATGCTCCGGTTAGCAAGAAAACTGGTGGTCAAATTGCACAATTTCTCGGGGAGCCCAAGGAAGGTAGCTTCGAAAGAAGTGCTTTGTGCCAGACCCGATCGAAGGCCTTCGCTATGTCCAAACTAACGTATATCATGAATCATTCAAGTGACAAATGTCTGACAAGCATTAACAGTTGTAAAAACTCATGGAATACGCTCAACATTATAAATGCTTATTTTTCTTTCCGTTCTTCGATCAAAACGCGTCAGCTAGGCCGTCTTATCAGTCGGGAATAATTGCGTATTCAAGGAAGACTCATCTATTATTGTCTCGTATTGGACATAAATGCAAACACAAAGTCTGAATAAATTAATATCTAATTTATTTGCTGGTTCATAAATTTTGATATAGGTACTTTTACTGGAAACGAGGAATTCCATCTTAGTCCTCATGGGTGACAACGCATCCGCGTTTTGATTCGTAATCGAGGATAAATGTATATTTCTGTGGGCCACAGCATCCATTTACCATCAGGTGGACCGTGTACTCGTTTGTCACCCTTATTCTATAAAAAAGGTAAGAGCGATGTTCGTTAGTAGATGAATGAATGATTTGCGTTTTGAGGTAGGGGGACAAAATGACACTTAAAACACGTAAAACTATATCGAATAGTAGGTCCGATGTATTGCTCAATAAAAGCGTTAGGTGCAGATAATAATATATCTACACAACAAGCACATCAATGCAATGCACGCACACCCCGATTTATTGGCTATACATATTCCACCAGTAAAAGTAAAACAAGCGAACCAGAGGAGAAAGAACGACAAGCGTCCTTGAAGTAGACGGGGCGTCATATCGATCAAATGAAAAAGGTAGGTAGATATACGAGTAGTAGTTGTTTTACGAGTAGTCTAAGCATTCGGAGCAGTGAGAGTAGCGGTACTCTGGAGGCGAGTTCGACAAGCACCCCGGGGGGCACGGCGCCTGAAGCCTGCCCGGAGCCTGTACCAAGGCTATGTCTTCAAGACATTCCTAGTGATTCTACAAGTGATAATGTCAATGCCAATCAAAATATTTCAGCGAAAAGAGAGCAAGTACAAAACAAAGTCACCCCACCCGTATTCGCGAGAGTGTGCTTGAGTGATAAACAAGTAAAATAGATCTGGACATGGACCTTTAACTACTTATCTTTATCTTGTTTATTAGTGACATCTTTCTATTAACTATAATAGTTTCTTAACTTGACTTTTCTTATTATTTTTTATTGTTTCCTATCTTATCACTTTTATCTCTCCCTCGGGAGCATATACAGTGTAACCGTACATTTTAGTTTGTAAGCCATTTATTTAGGACAAAATCAAATGCGTCATTTAATTTAGCTTTTGTGCAGTTCACATTTGCGCTTCGAAAACTGCAGACGCGTTTTATATCATTATCAATATCATTATTTACTATCAATAAATTAATGATTTTTCTTACGTCATCTACCATTTAAGGGATTTCGAACAAACATATCGTACATAAGTCCGAATAGTATAATCTACCTACTTTGACTTGCGTATGTAGACTATGAGAAAGCCTTTGACTCAATCAAAATTTGGGCGGTGCTACACGGTATCGGTGTGCCGGTACGGTATCACTTCAGCAGTGCCAATTTGACTATCGGTATATCAAAGTGCTTAAGTGTATTTACAGTAGAGCTACGATCGGCTGGGCAGCGTTTAGTAGATTACGGCACATCTACTCGTTATATAAAAACTTTAATAAAAGATTGTATAACCAGTTCGTGTTGTCAATGATGACTTATGGATCTGAGACGTGGTCCTACACTGTTGACCGTGTGAGTAAGCTCGAGGTCAGTCAGCGAGCTATAGAGAGAGCTATGCTCGTGGTTTCGGTTTCGCTGCGTGGTAAACTAAGAAATGATATCCGCAGTAGAAGTAGAGTAACCGAGATAGCCCAACGGATTAGTAAGATAAAGTGGCGATGGGTCGGCCATATAACTCGACGAACCTGCAATCAATGGTAAAGTAAATTCTCAAGTGGCAGCATTGTGCCGGTAGGCGAAGTGTAGGGCGGCCCTCCATTAGATAGAGTGAAGACCTGGAGACATGCAGGGAGTTGATGAATGCAGTTGGCTCAGGACCGTGCTTTGTGGCATTCCTTGGGGGTGGCTTATGTTCGGCGGTGGACTTGTGAAGGGCTGTAATGATGACGATGATGATGATAGTGAATTATAAAATGGTGCCGGAGCATGAAGGGGTGTATGAAACGTGTTCAAGAAATGCCCTGGATGCGAAAGCATTGTTGGCTGTGTTCCAAGATTTCAACGATGAAAGGTGACTTCGTGTAACTAGTAGAACTTCTTTTCTACATGGTTGAGGTTGTAGCACGAAAGAGGTGACTCGATCGGGGAAGGACCATGCTCTCACAGAGTACCGGCGTGAAATGGTACCTTCATGCTGTTGTGTTTTGTATGGCGAGTGTAGAGAGCCGGAGACCCTTTTAACTGGATAATAGGCATTCAACCTTTATTCTCTAATTCATCAGATGTAGATGTTTATGGAAATTAGCATCCACTTATTTCAATTGGCTAATAGACAAATCTATAATGTTTTCCATAATTTTAATAATAATAAAAATAGTTTAAAAATAAAAACAATATTAACATTTGATATCTTATATATTTATTTAAATAGTCTATTGTCACCATCATTATATCACATGTCCATTGCTGAACACGGGAGTCCACCAAGTTATGCAACAAAGCACGGTCTTAAGCCCCTTGCAACCAGTGACTTCCAGCGTGTCTTACCAGGTTTTTTGCTCTATGTAGTAAGGAATGTGCTTATTTTCCATCGGTTGTCGGTTTGTCGATGCATTGGAATATGTTGATTACTCTGGTTTAGCTGCATATATATTCTGTCACGCTAGGAAACTTCCAGCTTAGCAGCCTTTACTGATAAGTTTGAAGTTTCTCTCCTCACTGAGCGAGTTATTATAAAACTAAAGATAAAATAAATTTCAGATAGACCATGGGTGACTGTGTGCTTGGCAATGCTGGGTAGACTTTGTGGGGCGGCATCCTTGGCCGTATTCTACGTGTTAATTGGAGAGTTTCTTCCTACGGTGTTGAGATCGCAAGCTATGGGACTGGCTTCATTTATTTCGGGCTTGGGCCTTCTAGCCTGCCCCTATATTGTGCATTTGGTAAGTTCACGCCTACTCGAATTTTTACATGAACGTTCAAAAATTTGAACTATGTGAATTATTAATGCTTGCAAGTAAAAGTTACAAATGAACATAAAAGTCCATCTGATGGTAAAGGAATGCTGTATTCTAAAGAAACCTACGTCACAACAAAATTGCAGTGTAAAAAGTGTGATGTAACCGAAACGACGTTTGCAGCCCATTATTAAAATGAGTCTGTTAAAGATTTTTTTTAATTTTTCGTGTTTATTTTTTGTGTGTAATTTTAATATGAGGTCAATCAGTGTGTTGTACCGTATATCTTCGTCGAGCCGGGACTGTAACGATAATGAATCGTTATTGTAAATACGTCGGGACGCAACCCACAAATTATACACACCCAGTATATTTTCTTGTAGTAATAAAAATAATCTAGTTCAATAAAAGTTTTAAATTATAAGTATGAACATAATGTTAATAAACGATACTGGGTATTATAATATCCAAAATTATTTTATTCCCAGTTTTGTGACAACCCCTAGCATATTTGCGACGACGGCGTAAATAGCAAATATAACGCGGGTGAAGGAATCGCCAGCCATCAAAGGCATTTCAAAACTATTAGTTCTTTAAAGTGTGATAATACTGTTGTATTTTGTATAAGAGTGTAGAGCACCTTTTTTCTGGAAACAAGGATTTCCACCTTATTCCTCAAGGATAACTACGCTTTTGTATTTTGATTCTTAATCGGGGATTGATGTAAATGTGGACGTCAGCATCCATTACCATCACATGGTTAGATGGGGCTAGTTGTCTCCGACAAAAATTAGTGGGCGATTTATCTAAGTCAAGTTTTAGTTTTAAGCTTCCTTTTCATAAAAAAAATATTTTATTAACACTGTTATGTAAATTTTCCAGGCTGTATACGGCAGATCACTTCCACTCATGATCATGGGTATACTTAGCGTGATGGCGGGTATTTCGTCGTTGTTCCTACCTGAAACCCTAAACCAACTGCTGCCTCAGACTTTGGAGGATGGCGAAATGTTTGGAAGGGATTTTAAATTGTTCAGTTGTGTTGATACATCGAGAAAGGAACAGGGCTACAATTCTACATGTACAATCTAATCAATACAGAGACAAATATATTTACTTATAGAATGAAATACTTAGTAATAAATAATAGTTATGATTCAAAATGGCAACTATTAATATTAACACGTTTCCAGTCTTGAGTAACATCACGACGTCGACGGTATTCGATTAGATGTGTCTTTCTGATAGGTATAAGAGACTGTTTTAGTACTCGGAGGATCGGGGAAAAGAGACTTATATTTAAAGAAGATAGCGGAACACACACGTAATGTCTACTCTCAAGCTTTATTACTTATGTTGACGAGGAAGTTCACCATTACTAGTTGCCGTTGTGGGTCAGAGATTGTTGAAGAAAAGGTTACGTGCTTCAGAGTTACATACAGAGTGTTTGATATTATAAAAAAATATTATTAGTACAAGTAAAAGAAAATATTTTTCTAACAATTAATCGTAAAATACAAAATGAAAATAAACTCTATATGCTATACAATTTTAGTCTTTAGCTCATCTGGAGATTAGTTTAAAATCGATTGAAAAATTTGTACCAAACTGACCAAGAGTTCCGAGTTATGTTTAAAGTTTCAAATCTCTAACTTATTTTAAAATCTATGACAATATTTTTATGAAACTGACAAACGGCTAAAGTAGCAATGGGACCGCTATATAGCTCGAAGAACCGGCAACCAAAAGGGAGGAAAGATTTTCGAATGGCAGTGTCGTATCGGTAAGCGGAGTGTAGAGTGTCTCCCAATAGATGTAGTAAAAACCTAGTTTATGAGGATATATAATATATAGAACATAATATTTTTCCTTTCTAAAGGGCCGGCAACGCACCCGCAATTCTCCTGGTGTTGCGGTTGATCATGGGCGGCGGTAGTCACTTAACATCAGGTGAGCCGCATGCTCGTTTGCCCCCTCTTCTATAAAATAATAATAATAATAATAATAATGTTCACCAAATCGAATTTTGGTCACTGCGACCAACCACCGCATAAGCCTTCTGCACCGGATAAGCCATCTGCACAGAACAGATCAGGCGCAGGACCTACGGATTTACGTGCATTCCGAGGAATGGAGGAAACAACATCACAAACTCCTTAACTCTGGGCTGCTTCTTAGAATTTCTTGACAGAAAAACCCAATAACCGATTTTAACCTGATCCGGGATTTGGGAACCCAGGACCTCAATCCGTAATTTGGTTTATGATTACTAGACCAACGAGCGAGTTAAATGTAATGTGTCCATTAAATTCTGCAAGAATGTGGAAATTAAGAATAGTGATTGAAGTGTAATGAATTCAAGATGTAAATGGATGCAGATGGCTCAAGGACCATGTTTTATGGCATTTTTTGAAGGAACTTTTAATTAGCAGACGACTTATTTAGGGCTGTAATGATAATGATGCTCGACAAACAAAGAAGAAATCGAGCTAATAAAAACATGGTATTAAATAAAAGTGATTTTAATACAGAACTATCTTCATTTCATTTGTCACATGTATTGTGATTTTGGTAAATCTCTCTCTTTGCGATATAATTAATAAATGTAACAACTATATAATAAAATACTTGATATATGAAAGTAAATCTGTAGAATTGATTATGTTTGTCAAAAAATTGTTTATCAAAATTAATTCTTACCGAAATTTCGCAAATATCCTTACAAATAAAACAAGCATTGAGAATTCTCTTTAAAACGCCGACCTTTGTTTGCCATAATTCCAATTTCCCTGTTGGTTCATTCAAACTATCTTCTTTGACAACCGTTGTATTAAATTATTATATTCATAAGACAGTATAATTTCTCAATAACTGTATTATTTGTAACATGTAAACTATAAATAAATCCGCGAGCAACGATAAAATTACGTGGTGCAAGAAAGAGTCTAGGTGATGGAATTCTTCTTGTGCCTAAGACTTCGTCTGGGTGCCTTCCTCTTATCTGTTGTAGCTACCAAGTGTCATTGTGTGCGCTGCAGTATTACTGTTTGCTTGAATTTGGTTTCAATTAAATTGAAAACAAGATCTGAAACTGAAAAAACTGTACTTTGCAATCTTATCAATTAAAATGAAGATGTTTTAAGTTAACATGAAGTGAATATGACTAAAACGCTAACACTTCTAATATACAGTACTAATATTAATAAATCGTTGTTAAAAGATGCCTTTGAATGTAAAAGTCTAATAGTTACTACAATTATTTATTAGTTACTAGCTCAGAAATATAAATAAGTGCCTTATTATTAGATTTCTATGGTTACTAGTATTGTAATGATGATTATACATTTTTTATTTAATGGAAATAATTCGGTAGCGATCAATTCATTGTCAAAGGTGATTTTCATACGAGTATGCAACTATTTATTTTTCACTAATAGTACACAACTACTTATCAATTAACTTTTTTACAATTTTAGGCATATAATCAAGATAATTTATGAAGTTATATATACTATTGATGATTAATGAAATTAATATAAAATCTACTAACTTAAGATAATAAATAAGAATTTTAAACTTTTTTATTTATTAAACAAGATATTTTAATCATAATTTTTAAAATATTTATAGAATGTCCAATCTATTTCTAACATATTAAAATAAATTTATCTAGTAATTGTTTTAAATATTCGACTATTTTATTAACAAAAATGCCTACTAAGACTATTTTAGTTTCTTGTAAAACAATTATATATTTTATAACGCATAAGTAAGCAATAATTATTTTGGGAACTTTTTACTAACTCAAAACGAAAAGTAATGAGTATGTCACATTTAAAATTATGTAAGTCCGAAGTGGATTACCACTAGAAAATTTATCTAAATGCATAAAAAAATATTGTCGCTGCTGTATACAAGAAGTATTTAGGAGTAATTTTCTAAATACTTTACAACATTGCAAAGTATTATTTGCATAAAGCCGCAAAATTAATTTTATAATAAAGAATTCGAAAATAATGAACAATTTCAAAGTATAGCAATGAAGTGAATATTTACTTTTGTCAGAAGAAAAATATTTGAATATAACAAATCATAATATGGCGCTTCCAACAAGGTTTATTTATATTAATACAATGTTGAAGATCATTCACCCTAAATTGCACTACCTATTCCAATCACTGATTATTATACGAACATGGCAATGAAAGTTATTTATGTCATCGAACTTATTAGAATCTTAAGGCAAAATAAACGTAAATACTTAAGGTATAATAAAACGTCGGCGTGGTTTTTAAATTGTTACAAAACGCATGTAGTTTTATGCATTGTATAAATATTTAAAATTCATAATTTATTTATAAATATAGTTTTTATTAAAAATACTACGTTTTACTTATCAGAATTACATATTGAAATCAAAAATCGGCATCAAAAGGAAGGAAAATACCAAAAATACTTAACCCGTCGTTTACGAAATTCTGTAATCGAAAAAACCCAATAAACTGTCCTGGGTCACAAATTACCTACTTAAAAAATGTCATGGAAACCCGTCAAGTAATTTTTGGGTAAATCATGAATAATCAGACAGACGGAGAGTAAGAAAGTTAGTAAGATAGACTAACGTGCAAAATTCTATAACCACTATTATAATTTGGATTAAGTATTATTTATTTAGTCTCGTGAACTTGTTTTTCCAGGAAATATTAGTGTTATTTTCTATAGATTGATTATATGTATAGATAGTATACACATACATATAATATAGTACTGATTAGTTACAACACTATTAATACGAATATTGTAATGAACGATGGAATTTCAATTAAGGTTAATGTATTGTAAACCATTTGAAATATGTATACATAAAATCAATAACGTGAAGAGTAAAATTTCATTTCAAGTTAAAACTAAAACAAGTATAAATGCTGATCTTCAAAATAAATCTTGAGCAATATGTATTGTTTATCCAAAATATATTTTACTATTAGTAATAATTTTATAACTTCAAACAACCGTACTATTAATTGCTTTTCACTATTTATTGCATTTTGTTTTATTCTCTCTTACATCATTATTATCGCTTTTGATGACACTTTAACTTTTTTTTGAGAAACTTCTGTTAACGATTTCTATTTTAAAATACTTTCTATACTGTGCCGACTGTGACTATTATGTGTGTATTGTATATATTGTTGATATAATTTAGAGCGAAACACATGTAATGTTAATATTAGCTATTCAAAAAATTAAATAGTCTTTCAAATTAATTACAATTGATAATAAGAGATCTACGTTTTAATGTTGTGTTTGTTTTATTTCACGTAGTTTTTGATGTGTATAATTAAAAAAAGGTTTTCATCAATAATAAGTTTAACTTATTTGCTGTTGTTGCTCGCGGGTTTAAATATAGTTTACATGTTACGAATGATACAGTTATTGAGAAATTATACTGTCAATACGGTTGTCAATGAAGATAGTTCGAATGAACCAACGGGGCATTCGTAATTCGGCAAAAAAGGTCAGCGTTTTAAAAGGAATTATCGATGCTTCTTACATTTGTAAGGGTATTTGCGAAATTTAGGTAGGACTTAATTTAGATTATTATATTGAACAATTTTTGGATAAACACAGACAATTTTACAAATTCACTTTCATATATCAGGTGTTATATTATATTGTCCGCATAAATGCAATTTATGCAGTCTAGGGAACTTTCAAGCTTTAATCGTGGTTAGTATTTATTCAAACTTACACCGTCGTATTATACAGCGCTACAGTTTTCGCGAAATTTAAAAATTGTCAATCTTTATAATTAACATTTTAGATCGTATACATAGGCTATATTTTGAACCTGAGATTAATAATTATAATCTATTTTTGTAATAAGGTTGATTGTATCGTAAACTGTAAATCATAAATGTCTGTTTAAAAAGTTTTTTTTGTTAATTCGTATGATCTACTGAAATCTGATCTAACCGCGTAATTACATAGGTACAAGTAGATATTTTTGTAAGTCAGGATGTTTTAAAAAATTTTATAGGATGGGGTGACAAACGAGCAGTCCACCTGATGGTAAGTGGTTGCTGTGGCCCATAAATATCTACATCCATCCTCGATTACGAATCAAAATGCAGATGCGTTGTCACCCGTGAGAACTAAGATGGAATGCCTCATTTCCAGTGAAAAGGATCTCCGTTTCTCTACACTCACTATTTCACGTTGGTATTCTTTTAGAGCGTGGTTCTTCCCCGGTCGAGCCAACTCATTCGTACTGAAACTATACTACTAATATAACTGCAGCATGGCTCTACCACTTATAAACGTGTTTTTTATACTAGTAAATGGATGGTGTGCCCCATAGTCATCTACATTTATTCTCGATTAAGGATCAAAATGTAGATGCCTCGTTTCCAATAAAAAGGGTCTCCAGTTATTTGCAATCACAACACATAACATTACGCTGTTATAATGATGATGATGATGATAATGAGCTTGTTTCCCCTTTTGAAGTGAAAGCTGTTGTAAAGGGTAAGTTGAAAGAACTAATAATATATAGCGAAGATTTTTAAGGTATTTAGTATTAACAAGCATATATAAACTTTGTGAAGCTAGTAGGATATTGCCAGTTCTATTTAAATAAATTTCAGTTACCATACTTGAGATCATACACACTTATACTGTTTATGTGGACGTTGAAGAATATAACGCTGTTGTTTCAGATAAGCTTTGAACATGAAAAGTTTTTTTATGGCACTGAAAAATACTGAAGTGTATTATTAATGACCACTGTGGCTGATGTGAGTCCAGATAAGTTCTGTGAGCGATTTTTGCGTAACTGATGCTTCACGGTCGTAAGCCATTACTGACGGAAGTCTTTTAAATACATCAATCCTATCACGCCTTCTCTATCGCAGTCCAACTTAGCTTTTGTCAATAGCCCATGAAAGTCTACAGCAGGACCTGAACCTTTTCCGTTAAAGGGAAGATTTTTCTAGTTTTCATCACCGCACTTGTCAGGTGGAATGTTTAATCAGTGTCTATAATTTTTTTTTCAAATGTCAATTTCAACAATGAAATATCGGTAGTAGTTACCATGTAGTGGAGATGTAGAATATCTAAGTATATACGTATATAGATGCGACAGAGGAAAACAAATCAGGCAAAAGGCAGAAGCGCCTTTCTAGTGACGACTTGAAATTGAACTGAGGCTGTCAAACCACTTGCCAAGCGTGACGACTCGACTTCGACGAAAATATTCCCCTTATAAGACAAGCTATGAGACGGGCATATCTTTGGTAGTAGACTTTGATAAACTACAACGTGGGGCTACAATGGCGACTTTAATTTAACACACATATACGTTTTCACACTTTCATTTCAGGACGAAATTATATTGGCATTAAACGTTATTATTTACGGATATATTTAAAATTTTAGAAAATAGCATGTTAGAGCAACCTGTACTTAAAGAACTGTCGCGCAGCGGTCATTTGCCGGGGTTACGGATCATAACATTGCATCGTCGAAATTAAAACGAATAAGCCATACTATTGAAGGAAAGAAGATTTGTCGGCGAGCGGCCGGCGCAGGAGACACCTGCTCCTGTCCCGCACCCTGCCGCACTGATATCGAAATATTTTTATGGTACTCTAGCTGAACCCGTGTCCTTGACACACTTGTTCATAGCAGTGCGCATAATTAGGTCGACTAATATTTTGGTGAATAATTCCGCGAAAAGACGCTTACCTATTGTTTTATTTATTAATTTTTGTGTAATTAGGTTATGGTACTGCGATAAAAACGCTTTGTTTTGGTTTTTTTCCAATCTAGTTGGTACATTTACGTCTTTTGCGATACGGACGCTTTTATTTGTGTTATTAGGGCTTGTGTAAACCTGTGATCGTGATGCCAAATACACATCCGAACTACACAGCAGCTGAATATGCGGACATGATCCTAATTTATGGAGAATGTCATCAAAATGCCGCCATTGCGATTAGAACATATCGCGAGAGATATGGCGATACAAGACAATGCCCTACTCATTCTTGCACTTTTGCAGGAGCTCTTCAGCGCGTCCGCGAAAACCGACCAGTGGATCCTAGGTATCAACGCCCTGATCGACCGCCTACACGACAATACCCAATCCATTTAACTGAAAATGTGATACAACACTTCGAAGACCAACCCAAAACTAGCCTTCGCCAGAGTGCTAGGCATTATCAAGTCCATCACAGAACTGTCCATAGGATATTAAAGCACGAAAAGTGGCACCCATTCAAGTTTAGAAAAATACATACTCTGCTATCGCGTGATAAAATAATAAGAGTTAATTATTGTCAGTGGTTACTGAGAAAAATTGAAGAGGATAGTGACTTTCTTTCTCAAATTTGTTGGACTGATGAAAGCACGTTCACCAGAAACGGCATGTGGAACCAGCACAATCTGCACCACTGGGCACCAAAAAACCAAAATCCGCGCGTTTGGCGAGAGTCAGCCCATCAGTACAGATTTTCGGTAAATGTTTGGGCAGCTATTCATGGTGACAACATCATCGGACCCGTATTCATTGATGGGGCTTTGAACGGCGAAAGGTTTGTTAATTTATTAAATAATACGGTGTCAGAATACACAAACAACCTAAACGTCCATCGATACCAATGAATGTGGTACCAACTAGATTAGATGGCGCGCCTGCACACTCTGTAACAACAGCCAGGCAGTGGCTAAATGACACGTTTGGTGCACAATGGATTGGTAGATTTTGACCTCGTAGGTGGCCAGCAAGGTCGCCAGACCTCACGCCACTCAATTTTTTTTCTGGGGGTGCATCAAAAACGATGTATACGCGGAGAACGTGGATTCGGTGGAACAATTACGCCATCGAATAATAAATGCGTTTGAGAAATTGAGGGAAATGGCTATAAGTGACAATTTATTATCAAATGTGCGAGAAAACATGAAACACCGTTTAGTTCTTTGTATCTGCCAACAAGGTGGCCTTATTGAAAACAAGAAAATTTAAAATAAAGACAAATTAAAGCAGTGATTATTATTGTTTTTTTGCGCCCGAAGCAATTAAAGGGCTACCCTATACGTAGGGAGGCGGAAAATGCATTACGCATACCACGATAGCCGGTCTATCGTGGTTATGAGGGACTCACTGTCCTACCGGGGACCCTAAGTGATACCCTCTAAAAACCGCCTTTGGGGACAGGCAGCCGGCTGATTAAGCTCTATTGTGCCTTATCGTGAGCGACCCTCTTTTGGGAAAAGAGGGCGCAGGCGGCTAAGAGCCGCTGAGGGAGTGCCTACGAAGGCAAATTAATATTAGTTAATACAATAATTTAATTTAATTTTAGTTGGCCTGAGCCGCCAGGAGGCAGTTCAGGTCGTTTGTCAGTTTATTAGGCGGCTCCGAGTGAGAGTTTCTCGGCCTGCGGACTCGATAGCGAGAGGGGGGTGGGGCTGCATAAGTAGCTGCCTCACGAATTAATTGGTTTGGGTGCGACTCTGAGGCTTTAAAGAAGTTCTCAGAGAGTTTTTTAAGAAATTGTTGAATTGTTGGGAGCTCTAGGTCCCGATGAAGGTCGGCATTACGGACGTACCAAGGTGCGTTCGCAGCTCGACGACAGAAAAGATTTTGAACTATTTGGAGTTCATTAATAATATAAGGGTTTGCGTGGGCAAAGACGGGGCCCGCGTAGGACATGACTGATCGTATACAGACCTTATAAAGGGTACGCTTGTTTCTAAGGGACATTTTGCTGTGTCGGCCCAACATACTGTTGAGCCTACTCAGATAGAATCGTGCGTGACAGGTTACTCTTTTGACGTGGGGCCTAAAAGTGAGCCCTGTGTCTAGAGTGACACCTAGATATTTGGCGGTCGTATGTCAGGGGACAGGGGTCCCTAGCATACGTATTGGTGGGGTGTTTTTAAGACGGCGCCGTTTATAGTCGAAGTGAACGGCGGAGCTCTTCTCCGGGTTCACATCGATGCGCCATTTTTTGAACCAAGCTCCTAGGTCATCGACTGACTTTTGGATCTTGTTCCGTATGAAGGGTAGTGAGATGTCTTTACAGTATATAGCAGTGTCATCTGCGAAGAGGGTGAGCTGAACACCTTTCGACGGGATGGGAATGTCGTTGGTGAACAGGATGTACAGCAGAGGAGCAAGTACTGAGCCCTGAGGGACACCAGCCTTGATAGTTCGCTGTGAAGATAGCGTGCCTTCGTGTCTAAAACGAAAGGTACGATGCTTTAAGTAGGAGGCCACGAGACGTACTAGACGATCAGGGAGACCTATTTTGTAGAGCTTGTAGATGAGGCCTGTATGCCAGACTCTATCGAAAGCTTTAGCTATGTCGAAAAAAACCGCGATGGTCTTATGACGACGGGGATAGAAACCGCTGAGGATGTATTCCACAATGCGGTGAACTTGTTGGGGACATGAGTGTTGGGCTCGGAAGCCGAATTGATGGGGAATGATAAGAGGGTCACCGTCTGTGGGAAACAGATAGCGCCTCATACGTGTTTGGATGACTCTTTCGAAGAGCTTGCCCATTGCCTTGAGGAGGCTAATGGGGCGATGACTGGAGGGGAGGTTGAGAGGCTTGCCTGGCTTGGGAATTCCAATCACAGCTGCCTCTTTCCACGTAGTGGGAAAGTAACTAAGGTTGAAGCAGGCGTTGAAGATAATAGATAAAAAGGTTAACACCTGCTCAGGAAAGTGTTTTAGGGCTTGGTTGGAGATGCCATCCGCGCCCGGAGCCTTTTTAGGCTTAAGTCCTTTGATGAGGGATGAAATCTCATCATTGGACACAGAGATAGGTTCGGAGGTCGTGGGGGAAATGTGTGCGTGAGTTCCGGCGGCGGACCTCATCCTCCACTGCCTGGACGTGTGAGGGGTCGACGGGTTGAGAGCCAGGCGAGCATTGAGCGGCAATGCTATCTGCAAAGCACTCAGCCTTTTCCTCGTCCTCGAAGGCAACCGTGCCGTCGGGACGGGAGAGAGGGGGAGTGTGGGTGATAGCGTCTATGCGGAGGGCTCTGGCCATCTGATAGTACGCTGTATGAGATGGAGAGATATTCTCCATGAGTTCACTCTTTTCGAGGTCTCGAAATTCAGAGAGACGGAAACGGAGTTCTCGTTGAAGACGATTGGCCGCGCGCCTATATTCGGGGGTGGGATATTTTGCTGCTCTCCGAAAAGCAGCTTTTTTGGCTTTTAATAAGTTGCTAATATGTAGGGGAAGCCCACTATTGTTAGCAACCGGGACGACCCTTTCGTTCTCCTTAAGGGAGGATTTAATAAGGGTGGAGAGTGAATCAACCGCGGTGTTGATTTTTTCGGGACTGTCTAAGTCCGACTGTAGGGAGATGGTAGAGTCCTGTGAGTCCAGAGCTCTAGCTAGGGACTCCTTGAATCCCTTCCAGTTAGTGAAGGTTTTCGTATGTGTTGGGGGAGGTGGCTGATGGCCAAGAATGAGGGAGACTGGTCGGTGATCGGATCCTAGATCGTCTAGAGTCTCGATTGCTCTGAGGTTGAGAGAAACTCCTTGGAGTAACGCAAAATCTAGTACATCGGGGGCGTGATCGGTGTTATCGGGAAAGTGAGTAACACCGAGGGGACTATGGACGGTAATATGAAGAGACTGCGTGATATCGAGCAGTATCTTGCCACTATGGGACGTAGTACGGCATGTCCATTCAGTATGCCTGGAGTTAGTTAAAATCTCCAAACATAATGACTGAATTGCCTAAAGATAAAATGGCCTCAAAATCTTTTTTGAGGGGTTGGGTTCCTGAAGGGATGTAACTGGAGGCTATGAGGATGGACTGATGTCCAGTCATAGCTAGCCTGCATATCGTGGCTTCCATGTTGGTAAGCTGCGGAGTAGAAATGGGCGAGCAGTGAAGTGTCTTCTTGTAATAGATGGCCGTTCCGCCGCCTCGGCGGTCGTGTCTGTCGTTACGAAGAAGAGAGAAGTTTTTAATAGAAAGGCCTTTAGCGTCCTTGGTTTTGAGATTAGTTTCCTGTAGGAGGAGGAAATCTACTTCACGATTCCGAAGAAAGAGCTTAAGCTCTGGGAGGTTATTTCGCAAGCCGCGAATATTAAATGATACAAGCGATAAACCCTTAGGTTTGATACGACCGTGAGATTTTGGTAGATTAATTTGCACTGACATTGAAGTTAAGTTAATTAGTTAACTTAACTTACAACGCTAATAGGAAATTATTATGTTCTGCAAGAACGAGGATACGTTCTTGGGGGGACTTCGCAGCGCGCAGTTTGCGTGCTACTACCGTAATTTCCCTGATGTCTATATTCCTAATAGCGGAATATAGTGTGTTGTAGTCATCATGTGTTGGCTCCGCCTCATGGGAGTAGGAGGTTGATCGCGGTGGTTCTGCCTTTTTGGGGCCCCAGGGAAAGACTGGAGGCTGCATAGGCCTGGAGAAGCCCGGAGGGGGCCGAATTATGCCCTGAGGGGACCTAGGGGGACCCTGAGAGGGTCGAGAGAAGCCCTGGATAGGCTGAGAAGGGCCCTGACGGGGCCGTTGTTGGAGGGCCGGGAATGAGCGGTCATTGACCGGCGGTGGAGCTTGCCTACTAGGGCGAGGTTGAGGTGCGCGGGGGCAACCCTTATAATTAGCCGGGTATCCCGGCTGCTTGCACAGGACACATGCGGGCGGGGATTCGGCGTCTTTGGGCCGGGGACACTCTTTTGTGTTTTGGGGTTCTAGGCACTTTACGCACCTGGGTGGGGCGGAGCAGTTGGCCGCCGCATGGCCATATAGTTGGCAGCGGTGGCACTGCGCCGGGAAACCGGGCCTATGGGGTGGCTCTACCTTCACCCTCGACAGGCCACACACTGTGCGTACCTGCCGGAAGATGGCTTTAGCCTCCGGCACGTTCGATAGGATTACTAAGGCAAGGTTGTATCTCTTGCCCGTTCTGTTGTGCATTTTGTGCACGGCTTCCACGGGGAAGCCTTGGGACTTAAGGTCCTCAAGGATTTCCTCGTTAGAGAACTCGAAAGGGACGCCTCGGATGACGGCCCTGACTTTACGCTCTTCCCGGAGAGCGTAGGTGTGGTAGGACACTCGTTCGGCTGTGAATAGCCTGGTGATTTTGCGGAAATCCTCGATCGAGCTGGGGATGATTTTGATAGCCTCCCCGAGGTTGACAGCATGGTCGTATTTGATTCCTGCGTCGTAGCAGGTTTTTGAAAGCTGGGTAAATTTTGCCTTGTCTCTTAGGAAGACAGGGGGCGGGACTTGCTTCTTAGCAAGGACTGGAGCACATCGAGAGGATGGTTTTGTTGGAGTTGGGATGTCTAGTGACATGAGTGGGACGGCGGCAGCGGCGGGGGCTGCAGAGGTTGTAGAAGCGGCAGGGGCCGATGAGGTAGGGGGGTGCGTTTTAACGCGGCGCGCTTTCCGTTGCGCTTGAAGTTAACTGTGGTAAATGTAGACTCCCCAGATCCGTCGGAGTCATAGGACTCCGATGAACCGGAGCCTGAAGTGGTGGCGGGCCTCTTCCGGGAGGCTGGCGCTGAGGAATCGGAGCATGCGTACTCCATTTCTAAGGGGGCAGAAGACTCAAGGGGGGCAAAGGAGTTCCTCGTTTCGAGGTATGTCGCTACTACTCGCGGCGGATGGTGTGCCTGAGGAGCAGGGAGGGGAGCCTGGGCGGCGATGGTGGCGATGGCGGCGAGGCCGTCTCATTGCCATTTAAACCGTATTGGGTAATGAGGGCGGCTAGGGACTCAGTGAAGCTGGATGTGGCCATTTTGGTGCAGAAGAGCTAAGCTCGGTAACGATGAGGACTGGTCCCTGTTCAGAACCCTCCCTCCCTGTGAAGAACAGGGACTTGAACGCGACACGTAATACGAGACAATACACGTAATAATAATATGCACGTACAACAGTAAAATAAAGAGACAATACAATACAATAAAAAAAGTGAAAAAGTGAAAAATTAAAATGAAAAAGCGGAAGTTAGTCAAACCTCCCTGCCCGAACACAGGGGGGCAAGAACTGTGAAAAAGACTCACCAGCCTCAACGCTGTTCAGCGTGAGCAGGACAGCGGAGGCGCGTGAGCGAGACAGCACTACCGTACCGTACGAGAGCGCGGACCACCTGGAGGCGACCGTCCGAGAACGATGCCACAGGCGGAATGAGCAGTGATTAGTGATGACAGTTAACAAATAGTAACACGAGAGTGTGATATGATACGTGTTTGACTAAGCATCTCCGCTGTAGGTACCACTTAGGACGCGCGCCGCCACGCCGATAAGTTTCTTTGATAAACAAGACACTGCGCGGTTGCCAGCCCGCTAAACGCTGCGTTGCCGCTCCGAGTTAACGCAAACCAACTAGGTAAGTATTTTCATGAATGAATTTTCGCAAGGGTGATACCAATTTTAGTTACTTTTTTAATATTTAGTTTGTTAGAAAAAAATAATTTTTCAATTTACGAGTAATTTTAACTTTTCAAAATGAATATGTTTAATGGTCACTAGCCCTACCCGTGTATTAAATTAAAGTCGCCATTGTAGCCATACGTTGTATAAAAGTGTAATATCAATAGTAAGTGGACCGGTCAAATAGCTCAGGTAGAGGCAACCTCATATCAGCCTTGCGGCCCTAGTTAATAAATCAGGTGTATACGGAGGAAGACTTCGTTCGGCGGTGAACTAGTGATAAAAGTAAAGTTACAGCCTGTATACGTCCCACTGCTGGGACCAGGCCTCCCCTAATTTTTTTAGAGAGGGTTTTAGGGCAAGGAAGTGTCCGTCACGCTGCTCCAAATCGCGTTGGCGAACTTGACATGTCTTCAAATATATTTTTTTCTTATTACACAGACATGCTGATTTCCTCACGATGTTTTCCTTCACCGCCTAACACGTGGTAAATCAGTGCTTAAAATTGCAATTAACAATTTCATTGGTGCCGGCAGGGATCGAACCCGGGTTACTCGCGTTCTGTTATATTCACAGCGAGTGTTAACCATCTGAGCTACCACGACTTTAAGGCTCTGAACTAGTGATAATTAAGATACTATTGAGTGCAGATGTCCGCACCCCTATACGGTAATAGAACTGCTTAGAAGTTGATGAAGACATTTTTTATCGAAAATTGAAGTGACATACAAAATCACTGTCCACCTAATGGTAAATGGCGGCCGCAGCTCATCGACACCTGCAACGAACTTCAAGTAAAGAAGACTACAGACATTGGAACGTATTTTTTTACCATTTAGAACAGAAATCAGCAGCGCACGTGTGCTATTGGACGGCATATATAGCAAGGGGCTCCTTGGCAGAAAGAGTCCTATCACTCGGTATAAGCTTTCGCTTAGTTTCCATTATTCACATGTTATTGAATTTATAATACAGTGAACAGTTATGGTATATCCTATATCCTTAAGAGCAGTTACATTAATTTTATACTTCGCAGATAAATGTTTGGTATAGAAAACTCTTCGGTGACTGAACAGAGTAGCGTACAAAATGATGAATAGCAATATCTTGGTTACGGTGGACACCAGGTTACCACTGCGTATTCTTTCCGTTCTTGCCACACATATAATTGTGCTCTTATATTACGCATTCCTGTAGTTTTACTTAAAGTTTAAATATTTTACAACTATTTTACTTTTTGTTTTGAGATAACGTGTCTCGTAATAAATAAAAGTGTTGACATTAAATAAGAAGCTGAATAAGTCGTTTCCTTTACACATCCCATAAAATATTACATATGTATATCATATTATAGACAACAAACTGCCTGAAACGGCGTGAAAACTATGTAAATTATCAACTCTATGGGAAAGTCTACATAATGAGAACTTTTGATAAGCTAAAACCAATTAATGATTGAAAAGGTATACGAGATTTATCGCCACCCAGTATTATATGTACTTGAAATATTTGCCTCAGATTCTCGTAGATGCCACGATTTGCAAGCGCGTTGCCAACAGCAATATTTTATTTTTATATTAATATCTTAAGATATTATCTAAAAAAGAGATGCATGGTGGAATGAAGAAGTGAGAGAAGCTGTAAAAAAGAAGAAAAAAGCATGGTTAGACTACTTAGCCTCTAGTAACGATGAGCATATGAGAGAGAAGATGAAAGAAAGATATAAGCTGCAGAAAGTTCATGCGAAAACATTGATTGAGGAAGTACGTGAAAGGTGTAGAATAGAAGCGGACGAGAGGTTGTCGCGCAACTTTAAGGAAAACTCCAAACTCTTCTGGAAAGAGGTTGGAAGGTCACGGAGTGGTGCGACAGCCTTAAGAATGAACAAAGTGCTTTCGAGAACCAATGACGTCCTCTCAGAAAAATCGGACGTCATGCAGCGATGGAGTGAATTTTATAGAGAAATGTATGCGTGTCATGATCTTAGTGAAGGATCCGGGGGAGACACCGTGACTGGCACGCCAGACATGGACCTCGATGACACTGAGGTCATCAGCATGAAAGAGATTGAACGTGCGATTTGAAGTTTGAAATGTGGTAAGTCTGCGGGACTAGACATAGTTGCTGCTGAAATGGTCAAGTACGGTGGGCCTCGCGTCTGGGACAGCTTTCATCTGCTGTGCAATTTGTGCTGGCGGACGGGAGATGTCCCGGATGATTGGCGATCCGCAGTCATTGTGCCTTTATATAAAGGTAAAGGTTCACATTTTCACTGCGGGTGCTATCGGGCGATCAGCTTGACCAGTTTAGCAAGTAAAGTTTACTCGAAGGTTTTGACACGTAGGATGCAAGAGAAATCGGAAAGATTCTTATGGGAGGCACAATGCGGATTTAGACCTGGAAGAGGATGCACGGATCAAATGTTTTCTCTCCGCATGATCACGGAAAAGCTTCTGACTGTTAACCAGAGGATTTTCTGTGCTTTTGTGGATCTGGAGAAAGCATTTGATAAGGTTATAAGGAAGAAAATGTGGGAACTGTTGCCGGGATGTGGTGTGGATGGTCGATTGTTAAGGGCTGTGCAGTCACTTTACTATGACTGTAAGGCCTGTGTGCGGGTAGGGCATGACCTGTCACCCTGACAACCTGTCACACATGTTTAGCGTCCAAGCGGGCGTAAAACAGGGTTGTGTCATGTCTTCCTGGCTGTTCATACTATATCTCGACAGCTGTTTACAGAAGCTGAAAGATAGCTGTTTGGGTGTGAATTTGGGTGACATAAAAGTTAATTGTCTGCTGTATGCTGATGATACAGTGCTTATTGCACCATCAGAAGCAGAACTGCAGGCATTAGTCACGTGTATGAAAGAGGAATGTGAAATTAAAGGTCTCCGTTTCAATGCTAATAAAACTAAGGTTCTGGTATTTGAAAAGGACGAAGAGAGAACGAAATGTGAAATATGGGTAAATAAGGGATGTCTAGAACAGGTAAATGAAATTGTATACTTGGGGAGTGCTTTCAGCCGGGATGGAAGATGTGATTTGGATGTGGATAGGCGTGTCGCTGCCGGAAACAAAGTCAATGGTGCCCTGAATGCATTAGTAAAAAGGCAAGGCGTGGTGAAGAGTGCACGCCTTGCAATACATAACGCAGTGTTGGTACCGACTTTGTTATATGGCAGCGAAACCTGGGTATGCCAGAAGAAGCATAAAAGCAAGTTGAATGCAGTGGAGATGCGATCTCTTCGTAAAATGTGTGGCGTTACCATAGCCAACCGAAAGCGAAACGAAGAGATTCGCAATATGGCAGGATTGAAAGATGACCTTATCACAAAAATTGATAGGGGCGTACTCCAATGGTTTGGGCACGTTGAACGAATGAGTGAAGACCGAATGGTGAAGAAAATTTATAGAGCGAAAGTTAATATTAAAAGGTGTCGAGGTAGACCGAGACTAACTTTCGAAGACCATGTGAGCAAATTGCTCGAAGAGGGGAGGGTCAAGAGTACTCGGATACCTAGACGTGCATGTATGAAGTAGTTAATGAACCTGAAAGAAGCGAAAGAGGTATGTAAGGATCGTGACACTTGGCGATCTGTTCTCTTTGGCTACCCCGTTAGGGATTGTGCGTGAAGATAAATGTAAAAATTTAAAAAAATATTAATATCTTAAGAAAATACCTCTTCTTCTTCTTTTAAGTGCCTCTACATTACTGAAGGTCTGCAGTAAAAAATGTAAAGTTACAGCCTATATACGTCCCACTGCTGGGCACAGGCCTCCTCTCATTTCTGAGAGGGTTTTAGGGCGAGGAATAGTCCGCCGCGCTGCCTCAATGCGTGTTGGCGAACTTCACACGTCTTCGAATAATTTTTTTTCTTATTTCTCAGACATGTATGTCAGGTTTCCTCACGATTTTTTCCTTCACCGCTGAGCACGTGGTAAATCAGCACTTAAAATTGCAATTAACAATTTCATTGGTGCCGGCGGGGATCGAACCCGGTTTGCTCGCGTATTGTGAAATTTACAGCGAGCGCTAACTATCCGAGCTACCACGGGAAGGTCTGTAGTCATCCTTCTGAATTCTTCTTTGTTCAGGGATAGCCTGAACAGATCTTTACTTACTTTATCCCGGTCCATTTCCGGATGTTACAGAGCCAGGACTGTACAGGAACAGAGAGGACTATTTTGCTGGTTGTAGTTAAATCGTCTTATTGCTAACAATGTGTATCAGGTAATAATCAAAATTTAAAACAGACAGATCTTATAACAAATTGCACGACGTGCTGTGATTGGTTGCCAACAATGACGAGCTCTGATTCGTAGATAAATTTGGTGTTCCGGTGCGTCGCTAGACGGCGTTAGTAGTCGCGCCAACGTGCCGGCCGCCTTGGAAGCTCCAGCTTCCAATGATGTATCTACGTTGCCGCTTGATTGGAGATGCCGCAGGCTGCATTCATGTTGTCGTCCTCTGTAGAGATGTGCCCCTCACTCATGAGGTGCCTCGTTTGAGGTACTCGTGATCGCAAATTGAAAGAGTTACTCGATTTTCAACATTGAACCACCTCACTCGTTCACGCGTCCTCACTTAAAAATTGACATAGACATTATCATTACTGACACGAGTACTCGCGACTCGCGAGCATCGCGATTGAGTGAGCTTAGTGAGCGAATGAACCGACTTAGAAATCCATATTTACAGTACAGAATAAATTAGAGAATGAGTGAGGTGAGGAATCGAAATTTTGAAAACATTAAACATTATGATTGTGTTATGTACTTAATGAAATAATGATGTTTGGTGTGTGTATGTGTGTGTGATACTGATGTTTGGTAGGATGTTATTTAAATTAAGAAGAGATACAAAAAATTGTGTGAAATGAGTTGCAGGGTAAATAAAACACACGAAGCAAAAAACTGAGTGTATTAATTGAGATCAAGGATAAAAAGTAAAAAAACAATCGTATTGGAATAAACGCGCTTTTCACAATCACAACAATATCAACAATTACTTAACCACACGTGCACCTTCAAGGTCAACATAGGTAAAGTAACATTATTAGGTACTCAAAACGAATTAATAGAGAAAATATTTTTATTTCTGCTATTAATATGAATCTCTAAACGTTAACTATGAACTCTAAAAACATAAGCATTAGATTGTATTCAAGTGTCATTGATTCGTTTATTTTGGCGGAATTCATGAGCGAAAGAAAATTACGTGTGTGAGGGAGACGTAAAAATCGGAATCGTGAGTACTCGTGAGTCGACGCGCCCTTCCGCCTCGCTTGCCGCTGCCTCGGACAATCGGCTGAGTTCGGTTCGAGCTCGGGCTCGGCTCGTGAGGTGAATTGAATACGCTAACGTACGATACCTCGCCTCAAATGAGGGGTCCCTCGTGAGGACCTCGCGAGGTAAAATGAGGTGCTCCCTCAACCTCATATAAAAATGATGAGTTACCCATCACTAGTCCTCTGCTGATGATACAGGCAGAGGACAGATTTTCGAGAACGCTCGTTGTACAGGACCCGTAGCAGTTTGGATGGTGGCGACACGCGACACGCCGTCCTTTCCGGGGAAAATATGGGCAACTCTGCCCATACGCCATTTAAGGGGTGGTAAATTGTCCTCCTCAATAACAACAAGCGTGTTTAATGCTATGTCTTGACTGTTCGCCTTCCACTTCGTCCTTGCCTGAAGTTCAGCAACATACTCTTGTGACCAGCGTTTCCAGAAGTGCTGTTTTATTTGTTCCACTCTTTGAAACTTTGTGTCAAGCTGTGAGTCCGTGCTTCGGTGATGTCTCTGCAGGCTGGTGCAGTGAGTGGCCGGCCGATGAGGAAATAATCTGGACTTAGTGGACGAAGATCATGTGGATCTGAGGACTTAGGACTTATAGGACGGGAGTTTAGGACTGCTTCGATCTATGCCAACACAGTGCTGAACTCCTCGTACGTCAAGTTAACGGTACCCACGACACGCTTAAGGTGGAACTTACAGGATTTTACTCCTGCTTCCCACAAACCCCCAAAATGAGGAGCATAAGGGGGAATAAATTTAAATTCAATATTGTCAGTTGATAATTTATCAATTATTTGCTTTGAATTTCGCTCTAACATTTAGTTAATCTCTTTCATGGCTCCAATGAAAGTTCTACCGTTATCTGAGAAAATTTGAGCTGGTTTACCCCGTCGTGAGATAAATCTTTTAAGTGCTAATATAAATTCTTGAGCAGCTAACGTACTGACAAGTTCTAGATGAATGGCCCGGGTAACAAAACAAACGAATATGCAAATATAGCCCTTTTCCAATTTAGCTCCCCTTCCTTTGCGATTTAGTACGTTTATGGGACCCGCACAATCCACTCCACATCGAATGAATGGGAAACCAGGTTCTATTCGTTCAGACGGAAGGCCCATGATTGGCGTTAGGGTTTTACCTTTCATTAGAGTGCAGCGGACACATTGGTGGACAACCTTTCTAGCTAGGTTTCTACCCCCTAACGGCCACCAATTCTCACGCACGGTTGCCAATAGCGGCTGGGGACCAGCATGAAGAAGCTCTTTGTGTTGATGTTGAAACAACAATTGTGTGAAGTTGTGTTTACTTGATAAAAGTATCGGGTGCTTCTTGTCGTAATTAAAGTCAGGCGAGTTACTAAGACGGCCACCTACTCTAAGTATATCCCTTTCATCTAGAAATATATTAAGCCTAGAAATCGAACCTGAAGTTTTTAAAGGTAAGTTACGTTTTAACTTATCATATTCCATTGGAAACGATTCGCGTTGAGTAAGACGCGCTAACGACTGTAATGAGTCATCAAAACTAAGACCGCGCGAGACCAGATACGCTGGGTTATTTTTGGTTCCTACATGTAACCATAACGCATTACTTGTTATTTCATTAATCTCCACTATCCTATTTTGAACGAATGTTTTTAACGAATGTGGTGACGTATGTAACCATCCAAGGACAATAGTTGAATCTGTCCATAAAGCTACAAAAGTACAAAATTCGGCTCTATGGCAAAAGGATCTGTGCCCATGTTACCATTACGGTGTTGACAGTAAAAGTTATTATCTATGGTCAGTAGTATTTGCCTTGTCTTTGCCACTGTCTATGTCTAGCTCTAGCATCTACGGACTACAATAACATTTATCTATGGTAATTGGTAACATTCTCTAGTATAAATACAGTAATCTATGGGTAACATCATAGATTAATGTGTATATAAGTACTAGAGTGGTAACATTCACAAACTAATAAGAGTAATAACGTAGTAACTTTTTAACAATTTTACGTGATAAAAATCACCAACACAAACTAATTTACTTAAGTTTACAAATAAAATTACGGTTTACTAGAGTATAAAAATCAAATAATAAAATTAGTTAATAATCAACATAAAACTATAGGAATATGAATAAAAAAATACTAAAGTTACAGCAAATTATTTACATAGAATTGGAGTACGATCGATTTGTATTGTTACGCGCTCAAGTCGACGGCACTAGCGCCATCTAGTCTCGAACCGAAGAACTAAACTTCTTGAAGTTGAAACACGAATTCTCGGTACCTTGCGCGTGTTTACTTGAATATTCTGGATATTTCGCTGCTAATTTATATAAATAGGCGCTGCAAGATTGGCGCTGGAAGTATTGGAGTTGGCGGCACAAGCGAAGCTTCGGAGCGGAATAAAGTGAATCAGTGTGATTAATTATTAGTGTTTTTAACTTTAATTAGTGTAAAGTGAATTAAAGTGTTAATTTAGGTAATTCTATCGGCAATTTTTATTGTCACAAACCTCAAGCTCGTAACAATTGGTGTCACAAGTGGGATAAAATCATGCCGATTTTACCTAAGGAGGAAACGGAGGGTGTCCGTACCCGAAGTCAACGCCAGCAGGAGACGGACCAAAGAAGATTTGGTGGTGCAACGTCGCAGACTTCGGAGGGACAGCCGCCGGCTGCAGGCCCGTCAGTAGCTCCTACATCTGCAGCACCTGACTTAGGTGCTCTGATGGTGATGCTGCAGTAGCAGGCTCGCCGACAGGAGGAACAGGCTCGCCGACAGGAGGAACAGGTCCGTCGGTTGGAAGAGCAGCTGCGGGGCGGACAGGATGAACAGACCCGACGACAAGAGGAACAGGCCCGTCGGTCGGAAGAGCAGATGCTCCTCATTAAGGACCATCATGCTACCTTTGGGAAAGAGATAAAGGAGGTGAAGGATAGGGTTGCTCAACATGACAACCGCCTGTCGGAAGCTGAAACCCAAATCAAGGAAGCTAAAACCCAAATCGACCAAGTGAACAATCGGGTTGACAACGTAATGGCTGACATGAAGAAATCACTGGACGAACTCAAACTTGGAGATGGAGCACAGCTCCCGTAGTAGCTACAACACCTTCGCTACGTGGGTTCAAGGTGCCACCGTTCGACGTTACCTCTTCCTGGTCAGCCTACAAAATCCAGTTCGAGGCTGTTATGAAGGCGAACGGCTGGAATAAAAGTTAGGCCATGACTGCTCTCACACTAGGCCTGCGCGACCGGGCCTTAACTGTTCTAGAAGCTCTCGGTAAAGAAGTGACTTACGAGCAGCTCCTTGAGGCATTGGAGGCTAGATATGGCGACGCTCACCTGGAACACGTCTTTCGAGCGCAGCTTAGAGATCGCGTGCAGCGCATCAACGAAAACCTGCAGCAGTGGGCTCTAGAGGTGGAGAAGCTGGTGCGAAAAGCGTACCGGTCTGTACCTGCGCTCATTGAAGAGAACCTGGTGCAGACATTCATCGACGGCATCCGCGACCTGGAAGTCAGAGCTGCTGTGAGGCTCGGGCACCACGAGACGCTTAAGGACGCCTTGGCCCATGCACTGGAGGTAGAAGCCGTGCGGCAGGATCATCGTTCCCATCGCGTCAGGGAGGTTGCAACAGCTACAGTTCGCGACCGCAACAAAGGATACAGCCCTAGGTGCTATGGCTGCGGGGAAAGGGGCCATCTTCGATCCAGTTGCCCTAAGTGAAGCGCAGAAAGGGAAAGTGAACGATATCAGGAGGGTAGTGCAGCTAACGGCACTGCCTGGCAGCGACAGGATCGTCGTTCACCTCACGCTAGGGAGGTTGCAGCAGTTACGGTTCGCGACCACAATAAAGAATACAGCCCTAGGTGCTATGGCTGTGGGAAAAGGGGCCATCTTCGGTCCAGCTGCCCTAAGCACACCCTAGGAAGGGAAGGTGAACGGTCTCAGAAAGGAAGTGCGGCAAACAGCACCGCCCAGCAGCAGCAGGAATACGACTTTACTATCAGACACTGCAGCTGGAAATCTCACGGCAACGCAGATGCATTGTCAATAAGACCTTTTCCTGAAGATTGCAACCATTGTACTAGGCAAGAGAGTAAGGAAGTGCTTTCCGTGAGGATGTTCAGGGCAGACCACCTCAGCAACGAGTGGAAGGACAGCTTACAACGTGCACAGCAGGGAGATCCGGACATCAAGCCGATCCTGGAATGGATGAAGGCCAGTGCTCCCAAGCCCAAGTGGAGCGACGTCTCAGCGATGAGTTCGACCACTAAAAGCTATTGGGCCCAGTGGGACAGCTTGCTGCTTCAGGACGGAGTTCTGTGCCGTAAATGGGAAAATGTTCGGGGAGACAGCTGTCATTTACAAATGGTTGTCCCTAAAGCTAAAGTACCGGATGTTCTACAGCTGTACCATAATGATTATTCAGGAGGCCATCTGGGAGTTAAACGAACTCTACTGAAGATCCGAGAACGGTTTTACTGGATCCACTGTCGAAACGATGTCGAGGACTGGTGTCGCAAATGTACAAGTTGTGCGGCTGTAAAGGGACCTCAGACTCGTAGTAGAGGTGCATTGAAGTTGTACAATGTTGGTGCACCATGGGAGTGAATAGCCATTGAAGTGGCGGGGCCGTTTCCGGAGAGTGAAAGCGGTAACAAGTATTTCATGATTGTGATGGATTACTTCACTAAGTGGCCAGAAGTCTTCGCCATTCCAAATGAAGAAGCTTCAACAGTTGCAGATAAACTAGTTCATGAAGTCTTCTGTCGTTTTGGAGTACTTTTAGAGATTCACAGCGATCAAGGAAGGAATTTTGAATCTCAAATATTCCAAGAAACTTGCCGAGTTATGGGTACGCATAAAACAAGAACGACTTCTTATCACCCGCAATCTGATGGAATGGTAGAACGATTTAATCAGACATTGGAGAGGTACCTAGCAAAAGTTGTAGACAATCGGCAACGAGATTGGGACAAGCACATACAACCGTTTTTGTTGTCATATCGAAGCGCTGTTCACGAAAGTACATCAGTGACACCAGCTTTCGCAAACTTTGGAAGAGAATTACGGCTGCCTGCAGACCTGATCACCGGGATACCACCTGATGCTCCACGTAGTATAACCGATTATGCAAATGACTTGCGGAACAAAATGAATGACATTTATGAGCACGTCAGACAATCGGGCCAGCAAATGTCTGAAAAGATGAAAATCCGGTACGATCGCAAAATGAACAACAAAGGGTTCGACGAAGGTTCACTAGTGTGGTTGCATAATCCCGTCCGCAGCAAAGGGAAATCTCCTAAGCTAAGCTAAATGGGACGGCCCGTACCGGATTGTGACCGATAATGCTCGGGACGAGCATGTCTTAGGAGGGGGCAGTGTTACGCGCTCAAGTCGACGGCACTAGCGCCATCTAGTCTCGAACCGAAGAACTAAACTTCTTGAATAATGATTTCTTAAATTTACGCGAACACTACACATTGAATAAAACTATTATTTACGGATTTTATCGCGTTTAATTACTTTAATTTATTTTTATTATTATCCCGACGTTTCGGGTGCTTTACAGCGCCCATGGTCACGGGGAGGACTGAGATGTTTGACGTCCCAATGTCATAGTTAGTCCGGCTACCTTCAGTTTTTTAATATTAATTTTTGGTCCGATTTACGCAAAACGAGCTTATAGTATCATGAAGTCTTGCAGTGGTATGCTTGGGTTTGGGTTTAATTTTGTTAATTATAGGATCCCAAGCAGATGGTAGCATCCAACCATCTTCTCTATTGAAATTTGGATGTTTTTTAATTTCAATAGCCTCGCGTATCATCCTTGGTAGGAATCGGTGTTCTTTTGTGAGAATTTGTGGTTTATCAAATCTAATGTAATGGTGGGGACGATCTTGAACATGTTCGCAGACTGCAGACTTCCCGGAGCGTCGGTGCTTCACATCAGCTATATGTTCCTTCACGCGGGTTTTTATGAGAGAGTCATCTGTAATACGAGTTAGATCCAGATACTTGTGCAACAGTTGTAGAATCTGCCGTTTTAGGTCAACTTCAGAAGCCTCAGCTATTCCATGAAAAAGCAGAACTTTTCTCCGGTGATACATTCTGATTGCATCAACACTTTTGTTGCATTCCTGAATTTGCTGTTGCAGCAGGCTGAATATGGAACTAACAAGTACCTTGAATGGATCAAAGTCCTCCCGAAGCTGTAAACCTGTTGGGTTAGTTGGAGTAGTTGTAGCCTTCAGACGTTTCTCAAACTCCACCATCTTCCGGGTCAAGCTCCCTTCCAATTCCTTTTGGATATCCACAACTTCCGAGACATTTGCCACTGTAGTAAATTGAATTAACCGAGGAGAGATAGAAAAATAGTGATTTTTATTTAGTGTGACAGATGTTATGGAGGGAAGATGAATATAAGTTTTTTGAACTAATTTAAATGCACATTCCTATAAGTGATACTAATGCTAAAACGAGTCAAAATTAAACAGTTAAGTTAATTATACTTATTTTTAAACGTAAATTAAATACGAGAGATAATTTCATCTGTTATCTGTTTTGCACCTGCCCTCAAAAAAAAAACTATCCTCGATTAAGAATCAAAATGCAAATGTGTTGTCACCCGTGACGTAAGATGAAAAAATTCATTGTATGAAGATTATATTATAATTACAAATAATTTGTTCTATAGAATACACAGTCCACTTACTCTCTCTCTTTAAAACCAATATATTTTTAGCTTTTTCACCGCATTCATCATCTTGCCTGATATTTATCACCGACACAAACTAAGTTCTCACTGTATTTATTATATTATGTCTATAATAAATACAGTGATTTTATACGTTGTTTATTTTTATACAAGCAAACAGTTCTAAACATTAACTTGCTATTCATTTATTAGTGTTTAAAATCAAAAATGGGTATAGTAATACCCAGTAATTATGGTTTAAATGTTATTCACGGTTTTAATTTTATGTAATTGTGATATTCCTATTTTAATTTTTAATTTCCCAGTATTCCCGTTAGTTACAATAAAAACTAATATTATGATTGTAATCTATAGGTTATAAGGAATAAATTGACATGCATTTCAATAAGTGTCGTTAAAATTTGTGGTGGGTACATTGTACATACAAAAAGAAATTGTCTCCTTTTAAACTACACGAGCAAACCCAAAAATAATTTTTAATTGCAGTTTTAAGTCCTGATTTATCAATTGCTTGGCGGTGAAGGAAAACAACCCTATAAAGCTATCAGTGAAAAGTCATCAGAAACCTTAAAATTTAACACAGGTATTTGTAGTGAATTTGTTGCTAGTTAGTTATCGAAATCGCGATTTTGTCATTTTCTTTTAGTCGTTTCTGCTAACTTTTCACTACTAGCTTTATAGAGTTGACAAACAGACAGACATACAGATGAACAGTCAAACAAACGTCACTACTATAGGCTTCAGTATCCTTTATTTAGTCCCCAGGATTTGTGTCTTCTAGGAAATATTAGAATTGCAAACAAAACGTTTCCATTGTTTTATTATATGTATACATAGTATATACATACAAATATATTATAGTGTACAAACAGCGAACCGTTTAGTTATAACACCTTAATATATTGTATTAAGCGATGGAACTTCAATAAAAGTTAATGTAATGAAAAATACTTTCAATATGAATACATAAAATCAATAACGTAAAGACAAGTTTCATTTCTAAGTTAGAACTTCAAAAATCAGACCATGTTTATACCATCACAAAGAGAATACATAAAAAAAATCCGATTAAATAAGTTATGTCATTCATTAAATTACCTTCATAACGACTTTTTCGACAACTACCTTGATGCTGATCTTCAAAAATATCTTCGTCCGATAAATCTTGGGCAATATGTATTGTATTCTCCTAAATATACTCTTCGTGATAATTTTATAACTTCAAACAACCGTACTCCATAGTCAATTGCATTTCACTATTTATTGCATTTTGTTTCATTCTCTCTTACATTATTATTATTGCTTTCGATGAGCCTTTAAAATATTTTGAGAAACTCCTATTAACGATTTTTATATGACAGGCCTGTTGGTCTAGTGGTTAGTGACCCTGACTGCTAAGCCGGAGGTCGTGGGTTCGATTCCCACCCAGGACAAATGTTTGTGTGATGAGCACGATCATTTGTTCTGTGTCTGGGTGTAATTTATCTATAATATTTATATATTTAGAAATATATAAGTATGTTTATCAGTTGTCTAGTACCCATAACACAAGCTCTGCTTAGCTTGGGACTAGATGGCGTTGTGTGATAGTTGTGGAATATTATTATTATTGGGGTATCTATATAGTTTTCTCATCTGGTTGGGATGTATAAATATATAATTATAAACGAAAATGAAAAGATAAATATACATAAATATCAATAAAATAAAATAAATACAAAACTACATAAATAAATACAAAACTACATAAATAAATAAAAGCCCAACCAGATGGAAGCCCTCGGCAGGGGAGACCAAACGGCCAAGGGTTAGGGAGAAAGGGAAAGAAACCGGCGGACGATGCGGGCAGTATCAAGGAGCACCGCCTTCTGCATTTGAGCCTGGAGCGGTCCGTCACGGAGTCCCAGTCGCCTCAGATGACCAGAGAGGCTAACTGGGATTAGCCCATTCGCAGAGACGACTACAGGAATAATTTCGGCCGGCAGACCACCCCACATGCCGGTCACCTCGTGAGCCAGGTCCAGATATTTTGATTGCTTATCTGTTTCGGCTCTCACGAGGTTCTCGTCATACGGGATGGTAATATTGACCAAAAATATCCTTGACTGTGCCCGGTCCATCAGCACAATATCAGGCTTATTCGCAGGAATAGTCCTGTCTGTGATGATGGCCCGGTCCCAGTAGAGCCTGGCGCGGTCATTTTCGAGCACGGCTTCCGGCAAGTACTTGTAATACGGCAATTTCCGGTCCACGAGACCGTATTTCAGAGCGAGCTCCTGGTGTAGAATTGTGGCTACTAGGTTGTGCCTGTGCAAGTACTCAGAGTTAGAAAGCGCCGAACAACCGGAGATGACATGCCTGAGTGACTCCCCGGGATGGCGACAAGCTCGACAGACGTCGACGGTGCCATCCTTTAGGATGTATCTCCGATAGTTGTTGGTCTTAATAACCTGATCCTGAATTGCACAGACAAAACCCTCGGTTTCCCCGTAGAGGTCACCGAAACGTAGCCAGTTGAGGGAGGCGACTGTATTTATTTATTTATTTATTTATAAACTTACACGTAACACCTTAAGCTAAAGGGTACATAGGGCGGACTTAATGCCATGTGGCATTCTCTACCAGTCAACCCTGGGTGGCAAGGATAATTGTTGGCAGGTGCGACCATTATACGTAAATAAGTGCTTATACACTAAAATATACATATATGCAAATTACATACATACACATTACATTTAAATATACACACATATAGTATCAATATACGTACAATAATACATACATACATATATATACACATATATATATATATATATATATATATATATATATATATATATATATATACATACATATATATATATATATATATATACATACATACATACATACTGTATCTACGAAGGGCTCATGTAGAGCCTTGTAGTACCTCCCGTGGAGCTCCTTCTCCTTCCACACGGTCTCCCGGTCGGAAATGCTAAGCACTGCTGGGTCCTGTCATTACTCGTTGGCTAAGGATAGAGGGGTAAGCCCTTTATCACTAGAAATGACGTCATTATAGAATGGATCATCCGATCTCGCCAAGAAGTATTGACGGAGACTGCACACTTCGCGATTATGCATGGTGAGCGCGCTCGGAAAGCCACGCCCACCATACTTTCGCGGCAAGTACAGCCTCATTACCGACGATCTCGGATGATGCATCCTATGGGACGTCATGGTAGTGCGGACTTTTCTATCCAGGGCGTCAAGCTCAGTCTGAGTCCACCTGAGTATGCCAAAGGTATACATGAGGACAGGCATGACCCAGCAGTTATATGCGTGTGATTCACACCGGACAAAAGGCTGTTAAGCACTTTGGTCAAGCGTGCATAAAACACGTCGCAAACTGATTGTTTCATACCAGCCTCATCGATACCGATATTCTGTGACATACCCAGGTATCGGTATGTTTCAGCCTCGGAAAGGGTCCTTAAGTTGACGGGCATAGACAAGTCTATGCCCTCAGAGTTAGCAACCCGTCCCCTTTCAACATGGAGGACCGCACACTTATGCGACTGGAGGCGAATAACTTGAGGTCATCCGTATAGAAAAGGTGGGTCACTTTTGTCCCTCCTTTCCGTAGCTGAAATCCCCTCCCGGAGCCCTCCAGTAAGGTACTGAGAGGGTTCAGAGAGAGGCAGAACCAGATTGGACTCAGACAATCGCCCTGAAAGATACCCCTTCTTATCCTTATGTGGTTCTCCGCAGCCGTCATCCGCTCGCCCAGATGAGAAAGGATCGTACTCCACTGCCCCATACACTGCTCGAGGAAGTCTCTTACTGTACAGTCAATCTTGTACAGCTGAGGACCCTCTTTAGCCATGTATGGAGCACCGAGTCGAACGCTTTTCTGTAGTCTATCCAGGCGGCAGAGAAGTTCCGACGGTTGCGTTTTACCACTTTGCCTATGACCGCGTCAATGAGGAGTGGTTCCTTAGTTCCGCGACCACCGCCCCGACATCCATTTTGAGCGCGTGACATCACCTGGTTTAGCTCCAGATGACGAGTGATTCTTATTATTATTATTTTTAACTTCTTTCTATACTGTGTTGGCTGTAGTTTAAATTATATTCTTAATATAATCCAGACCAATACACATGTTATATTTATTTTAACTACACAAAAAATTAAAAAGTCTTTCAACCTAATTACAATCGATAATATGACTATCGTTAGTTACTGAATCTACGTTCTGATGTTGTATTTGTTTTATTTCGCGATTTATTTGATTTACACACTTGAAAAAAGATTGACATTAACATTAGGTTTTACTTTCCTGCCTTTATTTATCGCGGATTTAAATATAGTTTACTTGTTACGAATGATAAAGTTATTAAGAATTTATATAATTTTATGGATAACTGAAATGAAACAATTTAATATAACGGTTCTTAATCATTGAGGCCATTGAAATTTTGACAAACAAAGGTCAGCGTTTTAAAGAGAATACACGATGCTTCTTATACATATTTGCGAAATTCCGGTAAGACTTGATTTGTATAGGCAATTTTTGGATAAACTTACACAATTTTACAGAGGTATTTTGATATTTCAGGTGTTGTATTATATCGCTATTACATTTATGCAGTCTCTAGCACACGTTCAAGCTTTAATAGTGGTTAGTATTGTTTATTTCTAATTCTTCTTCTTAATTACGCGAATACTACACAAATATTACGGATTGTGTCGCGTTTAATTCAAACTTTTTTAATTCCTGACATTTCAATGAGAATTGTCAGAACAAATTTTCGGAAATACCCAGTCCCTATTAAAATACATAAATTTTCAGTTTCCAGACTTGAGAACAAATACACATATAGTATTTATGTGGATGTTAGAATATAACTACTATAGAAGAATATAACGCTACTGTTTCTGATAAGCTTTGAACGTGAAAAGATTTTTATGGCACTGAAAAATACTCAAGTTTTATTAATCACTACTGTGTCTGAGGTGAGTCCAGGTGAGATCTGTAAGCTATTTTGTGCCACTGCTGCTTCATGGTCGTAAACCAACACTGATTGATGGTTTATAAATGTATCAAGCATATCACGCCTCCTCTTTTGAAGTCCAACCTAGCTTTTGTCTTCCTCCTCAACAGCCCGTAAAAGTTCAAGCTGGGCCTCTTCCGTTGTAGGGAGGATTTTCCTATTTTTAATCACCACGAATGTCTGTAAATGTTTTTTCGCAAATGTCAATTTTAACAACATAATAGCAGTAGCGAGTGGACCGTCTAAATAGCTCTAAAATTAATATCTAACTCTAATATCAGCAGAAAAGGCAACCTCTTGTCAGCCATGTGGCTGTAGTTGATGAATGAGATGTGGTAGTATTTGAAGAAAAATTTTTTTCGGTGGTAAACTAGAGATGAGGTAAAATGGTGATAACGTTGAGCCCAGATATCCGCGCCTATTTACGGTAATAGACCTGCTTAAAAGCTCATAAAGGCCATTTTTATTGATGATTGAAATACTATATAGCTAGTAATACTAAATAACTGTCCACTTAATGGTAAATCGTGGCCCCAACCATGAACACCTGCAACCTGATTCAGATAAAAAAGACTACGGATATAACAACGTAGTGTTATTTTACTGCATAAATAGGGAGGGACTCAGGGGAAGATGGGAAGGCAGGAATGGAGTCAAACCCCTTAGTTTTTCGCTTAATTAACATTATTTATAACTTAGTGAATTTGTAATAAAGTAAATAGTTATATCATATTCTTAAAAGTAATTGGACTAACTTTGTACTTTGCAGATGAACGTTTGGCATATAGAATCCTTCAGCGATTGAACAGAGCGGCGTACAAAATGATGAATAGCAGTAACATGTTAACCGTTAACGCTACGCTACCACTCCGTGTTTTTCATGTGCTTGTTACCTATATTATTGTGTTCTTGCAATTCAAATTTCTATAGTTTTACTTAAAGTTGAAATATTCCAACTAGTACCTAGTGGTTCTAATATGTAACATGGTACTAAATATGTGTATTGACAAAAAATTTAATCAAAAGAAGATTAAGTCTAACAGGCGCATGGTTTTATATACACATCACCAGTTCACATTCATCATCATCACATACACCAGTAGTATTTTATTTTGAGTTTATTTATTTAAGTTTTAAAAGTGAGGGGATATGAAATAGGCGAAAAGTAAACATATCTTAAAGCCGTGGTAGCTCAGTGGTTAACGCTCACTGTAAATATAACAGAACGCGAGTAACCCGGGTTCGATCCCCGCCGGCACCAATGAAATTGTTAATTGCAATTTTAAGTGCTGATTTACCACGTGCTTGGCGGTGAAGGAAAACATCGTGAGGAAACCTGCATGTCTGAGGAATAAGAAAAAAAATATTTCGAAGACATGTGAAGTTCGTCAACACGCATTTGGGCAGCGCGGCGGACACTTCCTTGCCCTAAACCCTCTCAGAAATGAGGGGAGGCTTGAGCCCAGCAGTGGGACGTATATAGGCTGTAACTTTACTTTACTTTACTTTTAAACATATCTTTCAACATATCTCGTCTGCCAACCGTGACAACTATGACAAATATTCCCCCTATATCATAGCGTCATCTGTTGAAAAATATTTTAAATAAATGCACAGATCTCATGCTTTGGCATTTGAATTTTGAATACATATTAGTTGAATTTCGAAATCATATTTTTAATAACAAAAGGATAGTCAAATTGGTCAAAAAAATATACATTCAACCCACCTAGAATATTTTATTCTATGCATACAATAATTGATAAAAAAATATCCGCCCACCATAACATAATGTCGAAAATAAAAAAATAAAAACATATACCATTCCCTGTTTCAACAAATAAAGACATAAATACATTTTAAACATAGAAAATTACAACATAATATAGACATAACATGGCCCTTTCAATAACAAAAACTAATTATTTAGTAACAGGTAAAATACAGATTTTTTAGTTGGTCTTTTATTTACATTTCTGTTTGTAACATACCTTTCCTGCCGAGATAACAGTATCCTTACACCTACGCTCCTACCCCCAACCTTTTTTTTCCTTTTTCCAAAATGGTAGCTTCCTCTACCAACAATAGCATACCCAAAGAGGGTTGGTGTCAGGCAGGCGGCCGACTGTAAAACTTTTGCCAAATCCCATGCAGTAAACTTATGAATATTACGAGTTTTCGCCGACCCCAGATAATGGGAAATGGTTTAGAGAATGATGATGATGTTTGTAACGTAATCACACGTATGATTTTATCCAGACCAGAACATTTTACAGTGACTCAATTGTACATCTAACGACAAGGAGGCAGGTGGCCTTCCTTAATTTTCACTATATCGCTAACGCTACGCTTACGGTTCAGAAGCTTTTGTCTTCCATTTATGCCGTTGAAAAAAATCAACGTAAATATTCATTACACCACCTTCGGTTAAAGTCTTGCAGAATTTTCTGAATATAATGCAATATATGCAAGGAACTTAAGTTGCTATTTTCAAAGTAACGATCAGGTACAGCTAGAGTAAGCTCCTATGCGAAAACGTCCTGGTGTATGTCAATGGAGTCGCAATTGGCAACGAACACCTTCTAATGACTTGATTGACTATAACACACAATTCCAGCCTCGGTATAGACACTTGTTTAATAGGTGCTACCTTGATTTTCGCTGTAACGAGAGATACATAAATGCAGCCTGAGGAGTCAGTTACTCAAAGATAAATAACTGCTGCATATGTAATTAATATTTAGTGTCGCTTGAATACGTACTTAGTCATCCAAGTATCCTGAAATCGGATAAATAGTGTAGTTCTGTCAAGGCCGTGAACGCGAGCGCACACACAGTCATTGATCTTTGCCGCCGCAATAGATAGCATATCCAAGAAATTAACGTACTCTAAATACAATATTGTGGCCTTTGTGCAAAATAAACTAAATGAAGTGGATGAACAAAGCTTATTTTAAATATACAGATTTGTGAACGTTCTTTTAGTGCTGAAAAAATTGAAATAGCGGAGTCGTTATTATTTGAATCAGTGAGCAAGTTGTCATAAATTAGAAAACGACAGGGTAAAACTCTCAGAAATATTGGACATATCATCTACTTGCTTAAGGAAACAGACCCTAACAGGTACCATTTGATCATGTTGATATGACAGCGCTACTTAAAAAGATAATAATATTAGAGAAAACTATACATGACATTCAATATCAATATTTTATGAAAAACCAACTTCATGATCTAATAAATTAGTATTTTAGATCAACTTCATTTGCAAACCGTAAACAAAATATTACAAATATTACAAATTGAGGAGGTAATTGTAATCACTTTATGTACGATAGCGGACCGAAAGCGCTCTCAATATCTTTTGATAATGCGTCATACAATGCTAAGGCTAATGAACCAGAAAGTGTACATCTCCCTCTAATAAATCACAGTAATAGTCTATGCATTCCCGTCACTCATAGCTAATAATTATACCACATTTGAATGAGAAGTCGCAACTTTCAGCGAGGGAATTACGAAGCCGAAAATGTGCGATTGGTATGGCAGGTGAGTGTACATTAATTCTTTGTGCAGCGCGACCGCTTAAATACCTGTAGTGAATGAAACAGCTGATCATACATCAACATCTTCTGATATACCTTGCTAGCGAGGCGAAAGACTTTTTCTGAGGTGGTTCAGAGAGATGGGAAATAGAAGGAACCAAAAAGGAGCAACTAATGGATAGTAGCGCAAAAACGGAGACTAAGACCGATTTACAAGTCAAAAAGGAACGGCAGTTTATTTAGAGAAAACGGTCTAAAATTTAAGGCAGCGGACACGTGTGTCGACATGTGGATTAACAGTAAATTGTTGTATCATTATCATCATCATCATCATTACATCCCTTCGCAAGTCCACTGCTGAACATAGGCCTCCCCCAAGTAATGCCACAAAGCACGGTCCTGAGCCACTTGCATCCATCGACTTCCTGCATATCTTTCCAGGTCGTCACTCCATCCAGTGGGGGGTCGCCCTATACTACGCCTACCGGTACGAGGCTGCCACCCGAGAACCTTTCTTCCTCATCGCTTATTGGTTCTTCGAGCTATATGGCCGGCCTATTGCCACTTTAGCTTACTAATCCGTTAGGCTATGTCGGTCACTCTGGTTTTACTGCGGATATTCTCATTTCTGAGTCTATCACGCAGAGAAACTCCGAGCATAGCCCTCTCCATATCTCGCTGAGCGACCTTGAGCGTCCTCATACGACCAGCAGTGAAGGACCACGTCTCAGATCCGTAAGTCATCACTGGCAACACGCACTGGTTGTACAATCTTGTTTTTAGAGATTAAGGTATACCTGACCAGAAGATATGTCGTAATTTCCCGAACGCTGCCCAGCCGAGTTAAATCCGTCGATTGACCTCTCGGTCGAAGTTGGACTTACCTAGTCGGACTATTTGTCCCAGGTAAACGTACTCGTCAACAACTTCGAGCATAGTGCTCCCAACAACTACCGGCATAGGTGTGACATGGACATTAAACATGATCTTTGTTTTGTCCGGTTTCATCTTAAGACCTATCCGTTGGGAGGCACTATTGAGGTCATTGAGCATAGTGCTTAAGTCCTCCAGCGATTCTGCCATAAGGACTAAATCGTCGGAAAATCGAAGGTGGGTGATGTACTCGCCATTGATGTTAATACCGTATCCTTTCTAGTCCAGTAGCTTGAAAACGTCTTCCAATGCAGCGGTGAAGAGTTTCGGGGATATAACGTCACCCTGTCTTACACCTCTCTGCAGTTGGATAGGTTTCGAGCTCTGGTTCTGTACTCGGATAGCCATCGTAGCCCTACTGTACAAACACTTCAGCACTTTAATATACCGATAGTCAACTTGGCACCGCTGAAGGGACTGTAGCACCGCCCAAATTTCGACAGAATCAAAGGCTTTCTCATAGTTCACATACGCCAGGCAAAGTGGCAAATTGTACTCTTCGGTCTTCTGTACAATCTGCCACTATGCCACTCTGCCAATATGTTATATATATATATATATATATATATATATATATATATATATATATATATATATATATATATATATATATATATATATATATATATAGTATTTATAAACTGTTAGTAGCTAAGCATAAAATTGATACATTCCTGGACGATAAGCTGAGGAAATCATAAATTACAGCATAGCATTTTATAGTGATATACTTATAAATAAATATAACTTAATAAAGCTGTTGGAATAATTAACAAAGTAAAGCTTTTATCATTATAAATATTATTGTAAATCTATCAAAAGGTCATTAGAATGTGTGACGACCTTGTTCCAGTAGGTGATGTGGTATCTATCCAGGAGACGTGGCTGCTGCCACATGATCTGCCTATATTCAGCACGATTGACATGAACTTTGGGTCTGCCGGTACATCTGCAGTCGATACTGCGGCCTGCTTACTCAGCGAGAGGCCGTATAACGGGGTGGCGCTTTTATGGCGTAAGTGTGCCTTCGAGCCAGTGAATGTGATAGAGTGTGATAACGAAAGAATCTGCGCGATTAAGTAAACGCGAGTAGTAGATCAGTAATTATGTTCAGTGTTTATATGCCTAAAACTCGTATGATAACCTTTCGGAATTTACTGCGTGTTTTGGTGCCATTCGCTGTATAATAAAAATAGAAGAAAGACAATGGAGTATCGGCTTTTATATTATAGGAGACTTGAGTGCACACCTTAGGGAGTTATTATATAATGTACTGATGGACTTCCGTGCGAATCTTGATTAGAAATATGTATTGATTTAAATATGTAAACTAATAATACAGACCCATATTTGAGGCTCATGGTTGTAATAGATGGTTGGACCACTGAATTGTCCCAGAGTAGGTGCGGAATACAATCATTAGTGTAATGGTAAAATATGATGTGTATTGATCCAACAACAACAACATTTTTCTAATCCTTCTAATTTTTATAATGATTAGATAAATGTTAATTTAATAGTTCAACCTCAACGCTAGAAGATAAAATATTTAGGGATGTTTCACCACCAACTCCAACTGTTTTACGAAACTCCGACCCTATATGTGTCGCCATTCTCAACTGATCTATGAATATGGCGTCGTTGTGCAACTCTACATAATGTGTTGCAGCGATTCCTGATTTTGGCGTACTTTCTTAGGTTTTTCTGTATTTTATTCTTCTTGAGCATTGATAATGCTGCATTTTTCTTCAAAATTCGCCATTTCGGAGAATCAGAGAGACATGGAACAGGTAAGTGTTTAAGTCTCACATAATGCACGTCACGTAACTCTTCACACGCCTGTCACGTTTGATAATTCTATAATACCCTATTCTGACAGCATTAAAATCTTCCTTAACACAAGCTTATGTTGGTCCACCCAAAATAAGAATATCAGTTCCGTTTTTGGTAAAGTCAGTGCTTTGAACCATCTTAGAAACTTTCTTCCTGTCAAGGTAAAGATAACTCCGGTACAATCTTTTATTTTGCCCATTATTGACTATGCTGATGTATGTTTTCCTGATCTTGATGATGTTTTCCTTGATAAGCTGGACCGTCTCGTCAATAACTGTATGCGTTTTATTTTTCGTCTTCGTAAGTTTGATCATGTATCCTCATTCCGCGCACAACTTAAATGGCTTCCAATACATCAGCGAAAACACATTAGGATACTTAAGTACACATTTTTTTATATTTTATTCGATAACCATTATCCGAATTATCTGAAACATAAGTTTCCTGCGTGACACTCATGACAGACAGCTTCGTTCATCGGAGACTTGTTCTCTTTATACCTCTTTACCGTTCGAGTTTCATATCTTCATCCTTTGCTGTCCAAGCCGCGCGCCTATGGAATGACCTGCCTGAATAATTAAGACATCCTACCTGCAAACAAACATTTAAGAAAAATGTTCGGGTTAATTTTCTAAAATTGCTTATAACTGCTAAGCTCCGTCATTACTATAGTTATAATCGTTAGTTTTATCCGTATATTATGTATCGTTATACATCTTATATTATATTATTTATTTACATACACTTATTTTTGTATCTTTTATTTAATTTCTTTGTAACCGCCTTCGTAGTTCAATCACAGCCCTAAGATCGACTGGCAGAGAATGCTTTTAGCATTAAGTCCGCCTTTTGATCCTCTACTTAATGTAAGGTTCAATAAAGTTTAAATAAATAAATAAATAATGCATTGTCGCGTGACGTCAAAAAGCTTAGTGAGTAGGGAACAGAAAAGTTCTACTTTATCGTCAATGCATGATGCTCTCTCAACCACTGACCAGCATATTGTGCGCATCTTCACAAAGTTGGTCAATATCCATACCTCCAAAATTACATCGCAGAACTAATTTAGGTTTGATTTTAGGAGCGCGTTGTTAATACGAAAGGAAAATTAAATCTTAATAAGACAATGTGTCAGCAGGACACTGTCCGTACTTGAAAACTAGATTTGAGATGACACCATTATTAAGTCAAGTAGGGAAGCAGTACGGTTAAAAAAGTTATGAGTAGCAGAAAGGAGTAGCATTTGCATATTACACGCTTCAATTATAGGCTAGGAGTCTTTAACGATGGGTAAAGCGGTTTAAAAGTAATTCTAGTAAAACAGTTTTTAATTTTTTTTTATTTTTGAGATTTCTCAAAATCTACTCGTCCGAATTAGTTCATCACCGAATCTATTCCACATTGAGATCTTTTTTATAGTTTGACGACTCCGTGGCGCAGTGGCTTGGCAAAGAGTGGCTACGCTGGGGGTCTATAAATAATTGTTCCGGGTCTGGATGTTTGTCCTTGTAAATTTATGTTTGTAAACTGCCCCCACGATACAGGAGAAAACCCTAGTGTGGGGGTAACGTTTTAAAAAAAAGAAAAGAATAAAAAAAAGTTTATAATCCAATTGTCGCCTTTAAGCAAACAGGTGTAAAAGTTACCCATCAAAATAGTGTTGCGCGCCTAAGTTGACGTCATGTAGTGTCAGGGACGAGAGCGGGGGGGAGCTTTCCAGAAAATGACATCACTAATCTTTCAACTGAGAGCGCCATCTAGTGGCGAAACGAAGAACTAAACTTCTAGAAGCCGACACTCGATCTTTCGACGCCTTGGTGCGCGTATTTACTTGAATGTTCTGGATGTATCGGTGCCGATGTGTATTTATAGGCGCTGCAAGCTGCGATCGGGGAAGTATTGAATTTGGCGAGACAAGCGAAGCTTCGGAGCGGAATAAAGTGAATCAGTGTGATTAATTATTAGTGTTTTAAGTTTAATTAGTGTAAAGTGAATTAAAGAGTTAATTTTGGTAATTCTATCGGCAATTTTTATTGTCACGAACCTCAAGCTCGTAACAATGGTATGACTATACATAGGGACTAGTGATTCTAAAAGAGATTTGAAAGAAGTGAAATAGTCAATAAAAAGTGAGGGACGATAGAAAACTCCAAGTTAGATTAGATTATAGACAGGGAGAACTAAACTAGCAAATGCTCAGCAGAATTAACAGGAGGTGGTCGACATGATGAAATGACAACAACTTCAAATGTAAAGTATGATCTAAGATAGATCGCCACGCCCCCACCACCCCTATTAGAACGATACATTTCTAATTAGGTGCAACCCAGGTAAAGAGTAAGAAGTAGAAGGCAGACAGGGTTTTAGCCAAGATTATGAAACTAAAATGGCGTGAATATTTTGAAATTGAAATTACGCAAGTCAGGATAATGAGCTGGAATTCTTTGAGCATTAACATGAGCAGCATAGAAGTTTTTCACACAGTCTGAGAAATAAGAATTTAGGCTGATATTAAATGAAAGAGAAGCAGTTGTACTATTCTAACTAACATCACTAAGTGTCCATCCGAAGACAACGACAGAAGCAAATCACTATCGTTACTAATGTTTGAGGATAACATAAATGCTATATTAAAATAATAAATTATTACATACACTTAAAAATAAAATATAAATATAAATGCTGATCTAACGGTACCTACACTACCAAATACCATCAGCAGCATTAAAGAGAAAGCATATAACAAAACAACAACAAAAAGAAATAAAACAAACAGTTTAACATTAATTCCTTTTTTATAGACCTATTGCGAGGTAAACGTTGATAAACCTTTATATCGGGATAATTTTGCTTATATTACCTCATTAAAGAATATTGTGCCAAATACAACATTAATCAAATAAGCTTAACACCAATATGAATAAAATTCCTTTATCTTCGGATGATGTCATTACTTAAAGTGTGTTCTATACTTCTATTGTCATATATTTATTTCTACCATTTACTCATGACAATAACAAAAATAAATTATACCTACCACAGTCGCGAACAAACATTTGAAATACAAGCCCCTACTGTATGGCAATAAAAGTTTATAATAAATTACCACAGGAAATAAAAAACATATCAGAATTAAACAGATTTCAATCAAGCCTCAGTAAATATTTAAAAAAACCCTTCTACTTAATTGAGGAGTATTCAGATAAAAAATAATACTACTATGTATTTTAAATTTATATAGCTTCTAAGTATATTTTATGTATATAAGCAGTATCCTCGTCAAATTCGCAGTGCCTGAAAAAGGCGTCTAAGCTGTAAGCACATTTTTAATTCAAGACCAATTATGTACACTTGGATTGCAAATAAATGATTTGATTTGAATTTATTTGATTCAATAATTTGAATCCAGTATTTACTGTTCACATCTGGTTTCGATTCAGGATCATGTTAAAGTTTGAAAGTAGTTTAGGCAAGTAAAGTAGTAAAGTTATGGGCATTTAAAATAAAACAACATCATCAGTGCAAACGTCAATATCAATGTCTTATATATTCTCTATAATGGACAGCTGTATATTATAAAAATAAACAGCTGTCCGTTGATCTCACTTAAACTCAAAAACGGCTCGACCGTTTTTGATGAAGTTTTTTGTGTATGAATAAATGGTTGAGATGCACATTTCGACCCGGTAGGTAGCGCTGTTGCTGAGATTCAGGGATAACCCATGCGAAGCCGAAGTAGATTGATTGTTTTTTATATAATGTAATAGTCGAGTAAAAAATAAATACAGAGAGCTTGAATGCGCTCACTTATTGCTCTTAACTAATTTTAAGAACCAGCTTTATGTAGTATAAACAAGATTCCACTGAAGTATATCGACTTTTTACAGTTCAATCAGTTGTCAATAAATAAATAAATATACAGGCAAAGAGTCTGCCGGGTTTTATTAGACAAATTTATGTATTTAAATTATTGTTTACTTTATATCTTTTTTAATATATATTTCTTTAATGAAGAAAAGGTATATGTTAATAATATACACTGATATTTAGCATTTATTATACATATTTATTACACCAAACAAAAGCACTTCAACACGTTACACTTTGTGCACGTTTGCTTTTAACAAGAAGCGTCTGTATGACATCCACGGACAGTCCCTTAGTTTCTGGCAATAAGTACGTGCTGAAGATTGCAGTTGCAAAACAAACACCTCCGAAGATATAAAAAACTGGGGCAATGCCTACGCTGGATGCAAGTGGGATAAATATGTAAAGGATGATGAAGTTACAGATCCAAGCCCACTCCGCAGAGAGCATAGAAACTAAACTTTTAACCTGTTAAAAAAAGTTCAAATTCAAATATTTAGAAACATGATAGCCACCCGGATTTGGATGAATTTAGAACACAATGCTAGTTGCGTGGTAGAGCCATGCAAAGTTTTGTGAATGCAGCGCGAATGGTAACGAATCGACAGTAAGGGTCATATCCACACGACAACACTTTTTTTTACATGGGTAAATGCCTACGCATACCCGCCTCGCAGGGGCAAAGACGAGTTTTGTTGGACTCGCACCGAATAAAATTCCATGGTGTTCCACCTCTGCCGCATATTTTGCAGGGCTACGGGTACGTTTTCGCACACATTCCCGGCCTCACAGCGGAGGCCGTCTCATGGCACCCCATCCTAGGCAGGACAACTCCTCCCCTTCTTTTTCTCATATACAAGAACACACGGCACGCCTTCCTCCGTGAGCTCTAACCCCACTTACACAGCTAGCCTCCCCCCTCCAGCCAGAAGTATCGAGTACCAAACTTCCTGACCGCAGTGGCGGATCTGGTCTATGGCTCCACCAAAGCTTTCGGCTGCAGAGGGTAGGGAGCGTCTTGCAATTCCAATACTAATTTCCATCTGCAGTATCACCGCATTAACAGAGCGCCCCCGCCATTCGTGGTGGATTCGCACAACAAAACTTCAACAACTATTATAGTCAGGCAGTGTATTGGAAATTTAACAAAATAATTGGACCGTCTGGTGCAGAATTTTTTTAACCCATAAAAACATAAATTCATTCAGATTTAAGAGATAAATGCATTTTCCTGAAGCTGAATCCCTTTTTATCATGTTATGGATATAATATTATAGAAAATTGAATGTAGATTTTATGGTTACTTGTTACAAGTAACCCCTTGTTACTTTGCAGAAGTTTGCAGGATATAGACTGAAAAAAAACCCCTGGATTCTTATTTTGTCCAGTTTGTGAGTTTAAACATCCTGCGGTACACAGTCCAATTACAGGATATTTTATATGATAAGGATATCGATTCAGAATCAAAATTTGGACGCGTTAACACCCTTAGGAATTAGTTGTAATATCTCGTTATCAGCAACGATGGTATCAGCTTCTTCACACTCTCTCTGCGAAATCAGCATTATACTACTATTATTGGTATTTCATGTTTCTTTCCCGTTCGGGCCAACCCATTTGTGCTGAATCCATAGTATTGTTACTGTTATTGTTCGCTTGTCTCGCCAAATTCAGTACTGCTCCGATCGCGGCTATCAACGGCTTTATATAGGGCTATTCCACGAAAACATCCAGAATATTCCAGTAAATATGGGGCCGCGACCGACCAGGCGCAGAAAGTTCGAGTTTGGGGCTTCTAGAAAGCTTAGTTCTTCAATTCGATACTAGATGGCGCTGTTGGTTGAAAGATTAGTCATGGCAATTTTTGGAAAGCTTTCCTCGCTCTGTTACCCGACACTAGATGGCGGTAGTGCTAGGTACCAGCCGTTCACTTAGGTGCGCAACAATGTAATCCACGCAAGTAGCTATAACATGTCTATGATTTTATTTATTAGCAATGCGCTATAGATCTCCCATTCCATTACCATATCAACTTATCAAAAGCTCACTAATTAACACAAGTCTTCTTCTTGGAAAGCGGCTTGGCAACCGAAGTTATTTTATTATTTTGAGTTGTCGTTAGGGAGATGCTTTGATCTCCTGTTCCATATCCCTCTGTCGCCTCTTACACGCAGAGGATGGTATGGGGTAGCGGATTTTCTTACGCCGGTACTACACGGCACTCTATAAAGACCATTCAATTTTAAGTACCTCTGGCAAGAAAACTTCAGCTACAAACACGTAAGGTACCGTGCCCGCACCGAGCGTGTACATGATGGCGTACAGATACATGAAAACACCCGTGATCCAGTGCGGGCCCCAGGGCAAATGAATCTGCGTGCCCAGCGCCACGCAACATATCCCCGCTCCAATGGACGAATAGATCATGAGAGGCTAAAAAATAAATTATATGAATAACTTAAAGTAAGCTTTATTATAAAACTTGATTGCAATGCTACCCGGTGGTAAGTGATGATGTGACCCTAAGTGAAAGATCTTATTTCAGATCTCGTTTTAGAGTAGCAATCATAATCGAATGGCAATACCGCCGCCGGAAAATAATTCTTCTACTCCTATTGGTAAGTAAGACAACTGGGCTCTACTCGATACTCTAACGGGCTACAAAAATTATAATTAATACTTGAAACCACTAATTTTGTAAGAATCTGCGGTTGTGTGAAATTTCACTATCTTACCACCGTGCGGCGTGCATCCATGTAGACGGCATAACCGATGCGGGCGCACTACGCGAAGCGTGCGGCAGCAGTGACCGTGTGAGCGTGCGCCCAATGTTTATAACGCGACAGACGTCGACAGGGGTTTTCACGTAAGGTCTCGACATGAAAATACCGAGGTGAAATAGACTGTGTAAGATAAGAGCAGACAGCGACCCCTGACGCGTCCATTTCCGCCGGCCTTTAAAGGTTCCACTTTCAACACAAGTGAACACAGCGGTAAATTGCGATGGAGAATAAACCATAAACCGGTAAAAGAAGTATAGTGCGGGAGCATATCTCTATGTTGTTCTATCAACTATAATAAAGTAAATAAATATGGTACAAATAAAAAAACTTATTTCGAGTGGACGATATGCGTCCATAAAGAAAAGAAGACTTGATAAGTCTAAGCAGTGAGTTGTTGCTGTTTAAAACTTAAAAATATAATATTCAGTTTTAAAACTGTGCGATAAGTAATGTAAATGTGGTTAGTAATATAAGAATTTATTAATAACCTAGTTTATTTTTACTATTAAAAATAAAATAACGTGCGAGAGTAAAACCGATAAATCTAATTAGTAATTAAGGCGTTGGTAGCAGACAAAGCTCTACAACTGGCCGTTGAAAAACACCTTGCTTAGTTTTGATGGAGGCAACGCGTGTGATACTATCCTTTAAAGTTTCATTTACAGGTAGATTAGTAATTGTAGTACTGGCGAGTTGGTTACCATACCGCTTATCATAAAGCGATATATTTCTCTAGCATTGCCCATACTTATGTGAAATTAAGTGGTGGATTCTCTTACGTCAATACCACACGGCTGTTACGCAATATTGAATGTTATGTTTTAAAGATTGGATATTTTTTTAATTTATTTTATGTACACACATTAAGATACAGAAGCAGTCTTATAGTAATTACGTACAAAGGTTCTACTTATTCCAAATTAACCAAAATATCTTCCAGTAGACCCATAAAGGAAAATTATATTGAAATTGCAAACTTAGTGCATACATTAGTACTACTAAAAATAAATAATATACACAATGTTACGTAAATTATATAAAATAAAACAAAAAAAAATCAATAAATAATAATAATAATAAATACGATAGTTACATATGATGTATATAAACTAAAACTAATATAATAGAATAATATATATAAATTAACAGGATGCAAAGTAGTTATCTCTAAGACGTTTCTTGAATACCAGCAAAGTTTCGGAATTTCTTATATTTGACGGTAGTGAGTTCCATAATCTTACCGCGTGAACTGGAAAGGAGTAGGAGTAAAAACCGGAATTATAGACGGGAAAATCAAGAAGATTTTTGCACGTATTTGTTTAAGCTTCACATACTTTAAAAAAATAAAGGGTGACAAACAAGTACACAGTCCATCTGATGGTAAATAAGTTATACGAGTTACAGATATCTACATATACCTTCAATATATTATAAAAATTGTTCGCGACGGCCTAACAACGTTAAGAAACAAAGTTATAAAGAATATTGTTTTTGTATTAATAACGAAATTACCGACAAAACTGGATGAAAACGTGTATTAATATAGTTGTGTAGCATGTTTATAACTCTTAGTATATTTGTATAGAATGTCGTTTTGATAACAAGTAATATAAACAGCTTTTATTATATTAAGAAAAATCGACCAATCACAGCGCGTCTTATCGTGGAACTCTCTAAAAGTTTTTAATTAACTGCGTAATAGTTCATACTAAAAATAAGGAAAATAATTTTATGTTCTAAAAGAGTTATAAATATGACATTGAATTAGCATATGGCTTATAGATTAAGGAAGTTTAGGAATATTTTGTATAATTAAACGCATTTCGTAGTTATAGAAAAATCAAAGAATTAATGTACCCAAATATTATGAAAATTTGGACATTTCGTTTAATAACTTTTTACAATATTAATGTTTTGAGTAACCTTTATGATATACTAATAAAGTGCCGGACTACTGATTTATTGATGTATAGCATGTTAGTGTAGCAATTAGTTTTGTATTGAAAATATTGTAATTTATGCCATTTATATAGTGAAAAGTTTATGCAATAAAGAGGCAAAACGGAAAATGGCAAGCGGCTCACTATAAAGTATTGCCAAAGTCTACCTTAGGGGCTCGGGACCCAGTACCCGTAGTAGTGTGAAGAACTACCAGTGACAAGTGAAGTGAAGTGAGTGGTGTGAAGTGACTAGTAGCAGTATATAGTGAATAGTGCTAGCTAGCTGTGTTAGCTAGCCGAAAAAGGTCGTAACTGATATTCGCAGTTACACATAGTGAAAGTGTTAGCTAGCCGAAAAAGGTCGTAACTGATATTCTCAGTTACATATAGTAAAAGTGTTAGCTAGCCGAAAAAGGTCGTAACTGATATTCGCAGTTACATATAGTGAAAGTGTTAGCTAGCCGAAAAAGGTCGTAACTGATATCCGCAGTTACACAAGTTATACTAGTTTAGTTGATAATAGCTGCTAGTCAGTAGTGTTAGAAAACCAGCTACTACCAATAGATATTTGATACCACCGTACAATTTAAAGTAATCTTTTGAAATATACAGTGACCAACCAATAGTGAACAACCGTAGTTCAACAACAGTGATCAATAGTTATAAAATTTCGCGACTAATCAATCAGTCGAACCGCTGGCCTACCTTGCTATTTGTATTTATTAATAGTGCATTTTGATTTGATCCTCAGTCCACAATATCTCAGCGGCACCCACAAAGACGGCGGTGAAAGTACCCACCGGAACCTATAGGTGTAGGACGTGAGCGACTCGCGAAGTATCTTCGACAGCATTTACTCCGGAGAGTTTCGCCCGTCCGGCACAAAAATAAAGACGTGATTTTTATAGCAGTGGGGGCGAACGATCATGCGGCTTACATGATGGAAAGTGTCGACCGCCATCCACAAACAACTGCAACCCCAGGGGAATTACAGGAGCGTGGCCGGCCTTTTAAAACCGAGTTAATTCGTTCCTTAAAGGTTCCGGAAAATCACCGAAAAAAATGCGATGTCACCTCTGAGGACCAATATGGAATACCTCATTAGTAATAGATAAGTCACCGATTCTCTCCACTCACCATACGAAACACAGCAGCGTTACGCTATTTCATTCTGGTATTCTGTGAGATTGGTCTTACTTGCCCGGTCAAGCCGGCTAATTTGTGCTACAAATACATTATAGCTGTAGCAGCTTGCAGCTCTTTATTTCTAAAATAGTCTCTAAAACCTCTTACCCGTCGTCCAGCTATGTCAATTAAGTATGCAGCGACACAACTAGACACCACAGACACGACAGCAAGTAGTACACAGGACAGCGTTGAAGAAATATTGGGAAGCGTCTCCTCAAATACTGGTTCAGCGTAGACTTGTATCGCCACTAAGCCTTGGAACATTGTCGCCGAGTACAGAGCCAGAGCTACGAACAACGCTTGACGTGTGGAGCGTGACTTTTCTGAAAAAGATATATCTTTTGGCGAACTTATTGGCGAAATATAACTTTAGGCGAACGGAAGTTGAGTTGGGGATATAAGCAAGAGAGAGCAGTGCGCGCGCATATTTTCTTTCTCTCTTTCTCTCATAGCCAGTTATTTTTCGTCATTTTATTTCGTTTTCGTAATATTTTTTTCAATACATAAAATATTCTACGTTTAAAGTGAATACAATTGTAAATTCATTTTAAAGTTCATGTTTTGTAAATTTTCGGGTGAATAATAACAAATTATGGAAGGAAGCCGATAGTACATTTAAATATCTGTAGAAAATTAATATATGTACCTATATGTGTATAATATATACATATGTTTTATTTTTTAGAAAATTTTAGCGACAAACTTTCATTCGTTTTGATGGAAAGTGGCTACTGTAGCCACTTGTAGGCAACTTCAAACAAAAAAGGCCATAGATGCATTGGCATCCATGAGGACTAAGATCGAATGTCTCACAGTCTTTTATTATACTGGCTCTCGTCAGATCGGAAAGCAAAAGTGCAGGCACAGACATCAGGCATCATCAGAAATATATCTCCATGTATACTTATGCACTATTTTAAGTTATATACGTGGTTGAGTCAACTGCAGCTATTATGGTTGTAGTATGAATGGGTCGGATCGAACGGGGAAGGACCAGGCTCTGACAGAATACCAGCGTAAAATAGCCGCTTAATCCTGCTGTGTTTCATATGGTGAGTGTAAAGAACCGGAGACCTGTTTTACTGGAATCGCGACATTCAATTTTAGTCCTCAAGGGTGACAACGCATCTATATTTTGATTCCTTAGCGAGGTTAAATGTCCACTTACCATCAGGTGGACTATGTGCTCGTTTATAAGCCTTATCCTATAGAATGAACTAGCATATAGCACCGCACGTTTTTAGTCAACCTTTTAAGATACCCACAGCTGATGGAACCATCCATCAACTGTGGGTATCGTCTACTACGACTATTGGAAACGCCTCAAAATGTTATGTCTTTTAATGAAGATTAGACATCTTCGCAGACAGGATTTTAGTGCCCAAACGTATGCGCTAGTACAGATGAACAGTATATTCCCTCAATGTCATAGTCTGACTGAACTAACGAAGAGAAATTAGGCGCAGGACCAACGGCTTTATGTGCTACACCGCCAAATTATTGACATGTAGTGACTTGTAGTTCAAAGAAGTCTTTGAACTACACTGGTGCGGACGCAACTAACTATGTATTTAGTTGTGTCCGCACCAGTGATGCAGTTGCGCCACAGAACAATCGAGAAGTAACCGCGTCGCATAGTGCGAGTTATCGTCACGCACCGCCGCGCCGTCTTCCAACGCACCATAAGACCAGGAGCGTCGTCCACGAGGTACCGAAAGAAACTTCACCCCGGTAAGTGCGTCTTTCCTTTTACTTGGACTTGAGCCGTTCTTTTTTGTTTCCCCATCACATATTTCTCCCTACCGGCTCAATTAGAACTCCATCAAGAGTCTGGTAAAGTAGTAAATTTTAGGAAGAGCGAGTGCATCGTTCAAGGCTGTCGCGTGCCACCTCGGTTATCTTGTTTTGGGGTTTCAAGAAATCGCACATACAGTCTAAATAGTGACATCTCGCATAATAAGATCAAGGCACGATCCGGGAATCGAACCTAATAACCCTTATCGCCGAAAACATTTAAATTATTAGGGCGCCATCATTTCTGTACCTTCGCCTCGGATCTGGTCATTCGCCACACCACATATTTAAAAAATAACTACCGTTATATCTTAATACTCACTAACTTTGTAGTTCTTTTAAGTTTGCTTTTACTTTATTTTTAATTTATACCACTTTGAGTGGATTATCACAATCTTAACGTCGTCTAAATCGCTACATTCAAATTTCCACCCTTATGTAATGCCACCCTTAGGAGTAGGATTTTGTTGCCTATTTTATATTGATTTCACCTCTAAAGTATAACCTATATAATTACAAAAAATAATCGAATCGCTTTACATAAAATATAAAACATACACGCTAATTAAGAACTCCTTTGCTTTAAGTCAGCTAAAAGCATGCTTATTTTAAAAAAATAACACCAGCTAAAACATCCTAATATTTAAAAAATAACGCAACCTTCAAATTGTTTGAAGCTATAAAACGTATACGTAAGCTTTGTTATAATAAGCATAAAATAAAATTATTTTATATCTTCAGATAAGAACATTTGTGTAGCGTTTTAGTGATTACGAACATACACTCTAAAAAACTGACATTTGTGGATTAAATAATTAAGTTTTTATTAGTAATTAAGGGTAAAAGAAAACAAAATATTTATTCAACACATTAATTAGTGTATGTTGTGGCCAATATACAGGCATCGATAAAGATGAAGTGTTCGTTGATAGTAAAAGATCCTCAGTTCCATTCGCTCATACGAAATGCTGCAGCAGATGGTACGGTACCAACCGTGTTACCTATTTCCGTCGCCATTCAAAGGGAACGTCAGTACAATATATATATATATATATATATATATATATATATATATATATATATATATATATATATATATATATATATATATATATATATATATATAGGCTGTGAGGCATTTGATTTTGCTTTTGAAAGCGGGTGGAAAAACGTCCTTCAGAAGCTCTTTAATTCTGTCCTCCATGTTAGCACTACTCCCGAGGCGTGGAGCAAAAGAGCGGTGGTCTTATTCTTCAACAAAGGTGACAACGCTCTCTTGAAGAACTAGAGACCGATATACTTTCTGAGTCAGGGCTGAATGGTGGGTGAATTAGAGCTTCAACACCAGATTCCTCAATTAATGTTTTTGTTCCAAGGGAGGTATGTGAAGAGGCATTATCGTGATGCAGCATGATTCCCCTAAGACCGGTCTTTGATCTTCTCTCCCGCACAGCTTGAAAAGCTTTGGGTAATGCTACTATAGTATACCATTCACAGACGACTGATCTACAATTTTCCAGCATAGACGTCGGCAAATGTCCGCTCTGCGAAAAAAACTACATTTTTTAGTCGACGTTGCGAGGTCTTTGCAGTTTTGTCGGTATTTCTGAGTAGACCCATACCGATGATTACCTTTAATTTTCCGGATCATATTGATAGATCCGTGTCTCATCACCAGTTACGATTTCTGCGACGCGCCTAGATGCCCCGTTTTTAAAACAAAGACGCATTTCATGGCACCAATCCACACAAGTCTGTTTTTCGCTTTCGGAAAGCAAACGAGGAATCCATCGACAACAAAGCTTTCTCACTCAAGATGTTTGTGTAGCATGGTATAAATACTCGCCGAACTAATGCCTACAATCTTTTCGATGTCCGTATGTGTAATTCGTGGGTCTTGTCGCACCAATATTTCAGAAGTCCGTACATTTTCTGCCGTTAGTGCTATTTGCGGGGCCCCGGTTCTTTAGTCATCTTTAAGGTTAATTTTGTCCCTTTTGTGAATTCAGCAAACCACCTAAAAATTGTTGTACGCAATGGAGCTGTGTCCCTTAATGTTGATTGTAACCGTTGTAAACTTCATTGTTCAGTTAAACCAAATTTAAAATCATAATAGATCATAGCGCGCAAATGTTCACGGTTAAGATCATTTTAAACGAAAAGCGCGGGAAGCGTTGCAGCAAATTAATATAACTTGTTTTTTTTTTTATATTGAGCAACTGGCTTATGGAGTTCTATTTTTAAATAAATTTGCTATTTATTTAAAAATAGAACTCGGTCGGCGGTGTGTTCCCCCGTCATCGAGAGTCGAGTTGGACGCAAAGAGAGAGCTTAACAGATCAGCTTTCTCATTTGCGGCATAGGCCAGTGAGCCGTCCTCTCTGTGCAGATATGGTGGAGATGACTGACAGAAGTCCCTTAGACAGCCTTGGCGAGAGACCAGAATGCACGGGTTCCCAAAGGAAGGTGAACTAGCTTCTCACCAATTCTACCGATGTACTCAGACCTTGCCTTGGCAATGACTCTTTTAAAGGACCTGGTGTTGGAATTATACATCTTTTTAAGAGCGCTGGTGTTTAAATCTCGAGATGTTGATGTGTCAGCCCAGTTCCGGTAGCACTCCTGCTTATAGCGTGATGCCATTTTACAGTACATCAGTACAGTACATTTATCATACAGTAATCTAGTGCATAAATCATTAATTATGTGGTGCTATATCCATACAGTTTTTTTTAATTCAAAAAATCGAATAACTTTGTCAAATAAGGTTGTAAAAATATTATTTCTCAAAATGTTACTACTCTTTAATTTTTCATTTTGCATTTTTTTTCGTTGTTTTAGTCCCGCAGCCAGTTATAGTCTAGTGAGAAATGCGGCTGCAACTAGTTTTACTGTGCTCATAGGACCGCGTGGACTTACACTTTGATAGAGCGGAACGCCTTCGTATGATTAATATCTTCCGATGCGCCGATTGCTAGTGTTGCTCTATGGATCTAATCAAGAATAAGTATGATGATAGCATATGTACCATCATCGTTATTGTAGAACATAGGGGTTGTGTAATTCGTTGCCATCCATCTTTTCATCCGATTGGAATGTGGGTGTCTTTTCGGGTAGGTTAGTGTGTGCCAGCGCTGTCGTCGCACCACAAGCGAAATACACATAGGCCTAAATCGCGCTATCAAAGTTCCAAATCATAAACAGTATGTATAGAACAGCTCAGAACTATCACATGGAGTGTTGGCCGCTCCCAGGGCAGAACACTGTGCCCGGCGGAAGATCACCCCTTTTCCTTTCATGGCCGCAAGTGAATAACACTGGCTTACAACAGTAAAAATATTTATTTATTTTTATTTATTTATTTAACTTCATATACACATTATGTTGACGACGCGCCTATAAGAATATTTCAATTTATTATTTAACCGATTACGAATAGCTTCTAAAAAGCAAATTATCAAACAACAATATTCCGATAAGAAAATGCTTAGTGGAATCCTAAAGAAATATCGAATTAATGATATGAAGGTCTTGGGTTCGACTGCCAGTCCGGAATAGTTTATCGTTTTCTTAGTAATATTTCTTAATGAATTCATATAGGGAATTTTTAAGATATAAATTATGTTACCGTATTTGTTCCCCGGTTGAAATCATCTTTCCAATAATGTTAATTTAAAGAAATATTAAAATAAAGTTTGAGACCAGGATTTGTTCCCCGGTCGAGATGATCGCTGTGCATAAGTAGAATTAATGGAAATTAATTGCATAAGTATTGTCTTATATGAGTTTGATATGTTTTGTATGAAAACAAATGCCTATTTTTTATGATTGATTTATGAAAACATTCACTTATATTGTTTGATAAGAAGCATGATAACTGATAAGAATCTGATTAGAAATAGTTTTCAACGTTCGGGAATTGTTCGGGAATCGTTCGGGGAAGTTCGGAGAAACTTCGGGAAAAGTGCAAGACCAGCAGTCAATAAGAAGAAAGAAAAAGTGTAGGGAAGTGATAGGGAAAAGTAATTACTCTCTCACGGAACGGTTTGAAGATAATTGCTGTTTTATTCCCAAGGAATTCTTCCTTCAAAATAATACAGTCCATATCGAAGAATTAAGGCGTTGGGACCGGGACGACTTCGGAAGACCCGTAATCCCCGCCTGAACCTATTTTCTGAAAAGGAAGAGGTTATCGCCCTTGTGTGTTACTCCGTTGCGGAGATCACATACGTTGTTCCCAAACCCAACGTAGGCGTTATAAGAGGCCGGATCGAGAGAAGCCTCGATTCCCCCCTTCTGTTTCTTAGTTTAACGTTTGCTCTGGTTCCTTTTCAAGTGGTCCTTCGAAGCAGGATTCAGGAACCAGCTGTGGACTGCCGGTTACGTAAAAAGAAGACCTTCGGAGCCGAGTGAAGGTCAGCAACCGAAGGAAGCCGGAGGTTTGAGCTGAAGCAACAGGACCAAAGGTCAGAAGACCAGGTCAGCGCAGTAGGACCGGACCTGGAACTACCGGAAGAAAGAAAACCGGGATTGCGGCTTGGGGCGTGTGCTCGCATGGGGTACGCATCGCAGCCAGGCGCAGGTGCCTTGTGAAGGCGCTCATCGTGGCCAAGCAGGGTTTGGCATTTTTCCTGTCGAGCAAGCGTGCTCGGCATTTTCCTGTCGGACGATCGTGTCCGGCATTTCCTGTCGGACGACCGTGTCCGGCATTTCCTGTCGGGTCATCAGAGGGTGCAAGAAGAAGAAGCATCCACCGCTGCTGCTGCCAGGCGAGGGTGCTCGTGGGCACCTGACTGCATCGCGGCCGGAAGAGGGCGCCTGGACGAGGCGTCACCGGCGACTGGCGAATTTTTAAGATATAAATTATGTTACCGGATTTGTTTCCCGGTTGAAATCATCTTTCCAATAATGTTAATTTAAAGAAATGTTAAAATAAAGTTAGAGACCAGGATTTGTTCCCCGGTCGAGATGATCGCTGTGCATAAGTAGAATGAATGGAAATTAATTGCATAAGTATTGTCTTATATGAGTTTGATATGTTTTGTATGAAAACAAATGCCTATTTTCTATGATTGATTTATGAAAACATTCACTTATATTGTTTGATAAGAAACATGATAACTGATAAGAATATGATTAGAAATAGTTTACAACGTTCGGGAATTGTTCGGAAATCGTTCGGGGAAGTTCGGAGAAATTTCAGGAAAAGTGCAAGACCAGCAGTCAATAAGAAGAAAGAAAAAGTGTAGGGAAGTGATAGGGAAAAGTAGTTACTCTCTCACGGAACGGTTTGAAGATAATATCTGTTTTATTCCCAAGGAATTCTTCCCTCAAAATAATACAGTCCATATCGAAGAATTAAGGCGTTGGGACCGGGACGACTTCGGAAGACCCGTAATCCCCGCCTGAACCTATTTTCTGAAAAGGAAGAGGTTATCGCCCTTGTGTGTTACTCCATTGCGGAGATCACATACGTTGTTCCCGAACCCAACGTAGGCGTTATAGGAGGCCGGATCGAGAGAAGCCTCGATTCCCCCCTTCTGTTTCTTAGTTTAACGTTTGCCCTGGTTCCTTTTGACATTAGATGTCTAGAGGCGGACGTAATGCCTGAGGCATATAAGCGTATAAATATATACATATATAAGCACTATGTAAGTATATATACATAAAATTAAATATCTATATATATATATATATATATATATATATATATATATATATATATATATATATATATATATATATATATATATATATATATATATATATATATTAAACACACTAAGTTGATTCTGCCATTTTATTGATGAGCAGTTCTCGCACTTTAGACTTGAACGAAATCCGGTTTTCGGCACTCCTGATTTCGGAAGGAATTACATTCCAAAGAAGAACAGATTGAACAAAGAACGATGATTGTACAAAGTTAGTACTAAAAGGGGGGTACTGAAGCAAAAGGTTATTACTAGTATGGAGAACTCTATCATAGTTGGAGCTAAGATATTGAAACTGAGGAGTTAAATAAGATGGAGGATTAGGAGACATCAAGATAGAGTAAAAAGTAGTGAGTGCACGTAGACTACGGCGCTGACGAATGGGTAACCAGTTAAGTTGAGAGCGATAAGTAGACACATGATCATACTTTCGAAAATTAAAAATGAACCGAATGCAGTAAAAATATCATAATTATCTTAAGCAAACGTATGTAGAATCAAATTTATACTTGGTACTTACTGAGAAACTTCCATTTTGACACCTTCTCCTGCTTTTTTGATTCTGGTTTCAATTTCTCTTCCTCAGGAAACACATCTGTAATCGTAAAAGTTATAAGCGGAGCTTAAATTTACAATCATAAATATTTGCTTCTTTATCACGATCAGCTCCTAATATCACAGCTGGGTATAAACCACTCCTACAGAACGTAATTATTACCAATATCATAATTCTTACCAGGCTGAACAAGAAGTATGTGTATAGAATACAACAAAAGAGGCCCATGCATAGTAGTCGATTCAAGCAGGATTATGCTGCTATTTATGCTCGTATTCTGTGAGGGCGTGGTCATTTTCCTGCCGAGTCGACATATTTGTGCTGGAATAATAATATAGCTGCAGCGAGACTCTATCACGTATGAAATATTATTTGAATAAGGTTTTGTATAAGTTTCACTTTGAAAACCTTACGTTTACATAATGATTTCTTAAATTTACGCGAACACTACACATTGAATAAAACTATTATTTACGGATTTTATCGCGTATAATTACTTTAATTTATTTTTACTATCCCGATGTTTCGGGTGCTTTACAGCACCCATGGTCACGGGGGGTCTGAGATATTTGACGTCCCAATGTCGTAGTTGGTCCGGCTACCTCCAATTTTTTCGAATATTAATTTTTGGCCCGATTTACGCAAATTGAGCTTATAGTATCATGAAGTCTTGCAGTGGTGTGCCTGGGTTTGGGTTTAATTTTGTTAATTATAGGATCCTAAGCAGCTGGCAGCACCCGTCCATCTTCTCTATTGAAATTTGGATGTTTTTTAATTTCAATAGCCTCGCGTATCATCCTTGGTAGGAATCGGTGTTCTTTTGCGAGGATTTGTGGTTTATCAAATCGAATGTAATGGTGGGGACGATCTTGAACATGTTCGCAGACTGCAGGATTCCCGGAGCATCGGTGTTTCGCGTCAGCTATATGTTCCTTCACGCGGGTTTTTATAGATCTTTTTGTTTGACCTATGTAAGAGAGACCACATTCACAATCTAGCTTGTACACACCTGCATCCTGTAGAGGAATATTACATTTGAAGGATGGTAAAAATTGACCAATCTTCTTCGGCGGCTTGTAGTATGTTTTAATGGAAGCTCGCTTAGAGATGTTGTGACTCCTCTGACATATGGCAATACAGCAGGCGCGCGCTCGTCTGTGGCTAGCTTCACTCGTTCACTGTGACGTAGGCGCGAGACACGAAGCTTGTTTGTTCTGCAAGACTTCATGATACAATAAGCTCAATTTGAGTAAATCGGACCAAAAATTAATATTCAAAACCGGAAGGTAGCCGGACTAACTATGACATTGGGACGTCAAACATCTCAGTCCCCCCGTGACTATGGGTGCTGTAAAGCACCCGAAACGTAGGGATAGTAAAATAAATTAAAGTAATTAAACGCGATGAAATCCGTAAATAATAGTTTTATTCAACCTTACGTTTATTTTTGCATGGTTATTGGTACTATGCAGATTATCTTATTAAACATAAATAAACCCGAGCGTGTTATCATTCTCGAGTTATCTTTTACCGCGCCATCGTCATTTGATATAATCTCGAATAATAAAAAATACCTGCGCACTCGTGATTTATTTCATTGTGTTAAGAGTAAATATTTATGCTGTAGCAAAAGTTAGTTTATACAGTTACGTCTATTTGTTCATTATGGTAAAATTTATCCTACACGTAACGATTAACTATAGTATGTTGTGTTTTTTAGCAAGTGAAATTAAATCAATATCAACACATGGACAAAGGAATATCAAAATCTCAATGCCGTTCATATATATTACTTCCCCGTAAATATTTTAAACTCTTAAAAATCCTTTTAAGTAGTTATACTCCGGGAGGCAGAGACATTATTTGTTAGATTATTCCTACAAAGCTGATTCTTTGTTACTTTGTTATTTTGAGATCGTACGTAAACAGAATGGCAGTTTACCGCACCGATGTTGTTGAAAACATTAATAACAATTTTTGAAACCCTTAAATAAATAATTTGTAAATATATTATACCTACAAGATTGAAACTTCTTACAGTGACCAAGGATACCTAAATATACAGGATAATGATAGTCTACTGCCTCGGAAGCGTTGCTATCTAAGGTACCACCCTCCATATAAGGTACCACCCACATAATTTATGGAAAAATTAAGTTTTTGGACTTATTTCTACAAGGCTGAATTTTTTTCTCAAATAGTTAGGTTTACTAAAAAACAAAAAAACAGTCTACTGTGAACCCAATGTTGCTAAAACCTTGGTAGACGTGATGGAATACACTATCTCCCGAGCGCTCAGTCGCTCTAAATAATTGGACATACCGGCAATAATTTAAAATATACAAAACTGGTCTTTCGCCTACAAGTGGTTTATGTTAATTATTATTAAATTATTGTCGTCTACTTTCGATAGAAGGTGGCTAAATCTTCGGTAGACTTGGCCCAAGTTGTATAAATTATAGCGGATCGGCGCAGTAGCTGCGCTCGGGAGATAGTGTATTCCATTCCGTCTACCAAGGCTTTAGCAAAATCGGATTCTCGGTAAACTATCTTTTATGATTTTTTTATAAACCTACCTATTTGAGAAAAAATCAGCCTTGTAGAAATAAGTCCAAAAAGTTAATTTTTCAACACATTACGTGGTTGGTAGACTTTAGATGGCAACGCTTCCGAGGCGGTAGACTATCATTATCCTATATATTTAGGTGTCCTTGGTCACCGTAAGAAGTTGCAGTCTTGTTGGTATAATTTACGTAATATTTATTTACAGATTTCAAAAATAGTTATTAATGTTTGCAACACTAAAAGCTTGGCATTATTTACACGGTATAAACATTGTTTGACTGAAAAATTATCTGTGTAGGAATGGTGGAAAATTTCGGTCGCTGTCTCCGGGACTATTAAGAGACTTACGCTCCATTAAACGAAATTACGATATGAGAATGAGCGTTTGCATAAAGTGGTCAAAACTGACTAAATTACTTTATCGTCATTACTGCCTATTAAAGACGTGCTATTTAAGCATGAAGCTCCTAAGCCATCTGCTTTCATCAACTTCCTTCATCCCTTACTTCAGTAGTTTATCTAGAGTGGTCGCCATATACTATGCTCGATTAATTTTTATTGATACAATCTATTAAAACAACATGCAAAGCAACTACTTCACATTACAACTTGAATAACGGTTTACAGAAATGATATGTGACCATTTTTTGGTCATAATATGTCATTTATATAAGCCGTATTTGTTGCTTCGAGACCCTAAATAGTCTAGTAATTCTTATTTTTAATGAATTTAGTTAATGACAGAGCAAATACTGATTTATTGTCACCACAAGGATCAGTTCAGGTCTCGCTCTTTATTTCTTATTTTCTATTGTCTATATTATCTATCTATTATCTTATTTTTTATGTTTATATTTTCTACAAAAAAACTTTTATTTCTTAAATTCTTTTGACTTACTACATTTGAACATTGCACTTAATTTTTAGGCCACGATGCAAAAGGAGGGGTGTTATATCTTTAAGGTGACTGGATATCTGTGTGTTATTTGTGTTTTCGCGTGTTCCCAAGATATTAAACCGCGATTTAGTTTAATTTATTTTTTGTGTCAAAGTTGACTTGATCGAGTGTTTTCTTACCTATGATTCAAGAAAATGTTTTTAAGTCGTTTGAAGATCAACAGCTCTTTTTGTTTCAGGGCTTTTTAATTTTAAATTTAAGTTATTTTATAACTTAAAAGTATAAAATTATGTCAACATTTTCAATCTAGATATATTTCATCATAATTAACTTTTGTAGTCTCAATGATTCACAAACCTTTCTTTAACCCTTCAATCCCCATTAAAATTCCCGAACGGTCGCATGCGACCGCACTAACCCACAGCAGTTTAAACCATTAAAACTTATGTTTAGGGACTACTTTTCTATAAAGAAGTTTAGCATTATAAAATCTATACAAAATTCTCTATCCTGTGGTCTAAACAAAACTCAGATTTTACTTTATTACAAAAAGATTTTATTGTATTTTGATAACGAAAAAAAATCACAAGCAGATGTCGGCAGCGTGAAAATCTCGAATTTATTTACGTAAAAAGATAAATTATATTCAAACGAAAACTTTCATTATAACTTTATAATAATACAATACCAAAAACACTAATAATTTTATTTTTATAATTACTTTAGAAGCCAAATACACTAATGAAGAAAATGACTATTACTACCTAGTGAGATTTATGTTAGAACAAATAGACAAAAATAAAATAATCAAGACAAAAATTCTTAACCCTCCACAAAAAGACTGGATAAACTGAGATATTAAAAACTCAATAAATTTACGAAACAACATATGGCAGCAGACTAAATCTCACCCAAAGTATGATAATCTACGAAAAAACTTAATTGAAGAGCAGAACAAAGTGAAAAATCTTATCAAGACACACAAGAAAATCTACTATCATAACTTATTTGATAACCGTTACAATAAACCTAAGAAAATGTGGGACATAATTAATGACTTAGCGTTAAACAAAATTAAAGACAGCAGTGCTCCTCCCAAACTAATATCGAACACTGGACTAATAACAGAAGGTAATTCAATATGTGACTTATTTAACTCATTTTTCTCCTCAATAGGCTCGGACTTGGCTAACAAAATTCCTAATAAGTATCACGTAAACAGCGGTAACACGCTTATGTACGAACTTAACTATACACATGAAATAACACTAAGTGAACTTACACCCTGTAATATTACTGAAGTATCAAAAATAATCGATGATCTTGATACCAACACTAGCACCGGTCTAGATGGTATCGGCACCAATTAAATGCTTAAAATTATAACTAACGAACTGCATAAATATGTGTTTGACACGTGGTGTTTTTCCCGACACACTTAAAATTGCTAAGGACAGTCCTATTTTTAAATCCGGAAGTAGGACTGACCCAAGCAGCTACAGACCAATCTCTGTCTTGCCTGTTATATCAAAGATATTTGAACGAGTACTTTATAACCGTCTAAATGAATACCTAATAAAAAAGAAGTTTTTAATTGACCAACAATATGGCTTTCGTTCCAAATCGAGCACTCTGACAGCTGCAGTAGACTTTAATCACAAAAATTAAAACTCGAATCGATCAAAGGAATTTCGCTGTGGGGATTTTTATTGACATAAAAAAGCATTTGACACAGTAAGCCATCATAAATTGTTGCAGAAACTAAACAACATAGGGGTTACAGGAAGACCCTCGAGATGTTCACATCGTTTTTACATAATAGGCGACAAGCTGTTCAAATGGATAGTTTTACCAGCTCGATTAAAAGCGTATCCTACGGCTGTCCGCAAGGCTCAATTATAAGTCCATTATTGTTTTTAATTTGTATAAATAATATAAACAAAGTAGGGCTAATAGGGCACCTAACATTACATGCCGACGACACATTAATAATAATTTAATAATTAATAATAATATCCCACAATTATCACACACAACGCCATCTAGTCCCAAGCTAAGCAGAGCTTGTGTTATGGGTACTAGACAACTGATAAACATACTTATATATTTCTAAATACATAAATATTATAGATAAATTACACCCAGACACAGAACAGATGATCGTGCTCATCACACAAACATTTGTCCTGGGTGGGAATCGAACCCACGACCTCCGGCATAGCAGTCAGGGTCACTAACCACTAGACCAACAGGCCAGTTATCTCTCTTCTATTTCGATAAATCTATTCACAACATTATAACCCATGCTCAAAAAGATCTTGACTTACTCGGAGAATAGTTAAAATATAACTTGCTAACAATTAATATGTCAAAAACATCTTTCATGATTTTTTCCTTTACCAGAGTTTGTACATCTTACTATTGAAGATAAAACAATAAAACGTTCAACTCAAGAAAAATATCTAGGTCTATTGGTAGATGATAAACTCACTTGAAGAATGCATATCGATCACGTCAAATCAAAACTGACGTCATTACTAAGCGCACTACGTAAAGTCGCAAACTGTACCCCGGAAAAGGTTCGTACAATCATATTATGCAACTCTTTAGTTAAATCACATATCGAATATCTAATTGAAATATGGGGAACAGCCGCTAAAACAAATCTAAATCCACTTCAAAGAACACAAAATAAAATTATCAAAACATTATTCGACTATCATTATCTAACTCCAACAAAAGTACTATACGAAAAAACTAACTTACTAGATCTTACACAACTATACATTTATTGCACTTGCACTCTAATAAAAAATATAACCACTAATTCTATTCAATCAAACATACAATTACATAAAAAAAAACAATACACAACTTAAAAAGTAAAAATGAACTACAATTAATAACTGCACGAACTAATTATGGCAAAAAAACCCTGTTGTTGTTGTTGTTGCTGTTCAATAAAATACCAGATAAAATAAAATGAAATTGTTTAAAAGTAAACTTAAAAAATACGTACGTACAGTGTAATCTTTTCCGAATATGTACTATCTCATATGTATACCTCATAGTAAATAATCTTAATCTTAATCCTAATCTTATATCTCATAGTAAATAAGCTTAAACTATAACACTTCCAGCACTAGAGGTAGATGTGATAGTTTTACTTTAGATAATAATTTTAACTTTACTTTATATCATTATAAGCGAACCATTGTATGTTCTTATGAGAAATAAATTTATTTAAATCGAATAAAACACTAGAAAAATTCGAAAATCAACACAGTAACATTCACATGAAAGTGGTGTACGAAACGAATGTAGATTATAAATAAATATCCAGAAACTTACTGACTTTTTATTCCACTAGAGGATAGAAAATTTCATATTGATTCTATAATGCCGAACTTCTTCGTAGAAAAGTGGTCTTTAAACATAAGTTTTGATGGGTTAAAATGCTGTGGGAGGGTGCGGTCACATTTGACCTCTTGAATTTTGACGGAATATTGAAGCGAATTCACCTAGTGTTTTTAATTTATGCGTACCTTCAAGATCAGCTTTGAGTGCTCTTTTAAGTGTATTTATTTCTTGTGTCATCTCTTTGGATGTTTCCTTAACTCGCCTATAAAACGCCACGGCTTTCATTGCATCCTAGAACGTAATTATTTTTGCCATAAGATAAATTAAAAACGATAAAACAATATTTCAATGTGAAAAATGTGACATTACACTCTAAACTTACGTTCTCTAATCCGTTTTTCATTAAGAACAATGGCGACCCTTTCAGAGGCCATAACAACAAAACTGCCAATACTGACATAGATAAACATATGTAAATCATCGTATTGAACTCCAAGCATCCACCCAATAAATATGAAAGGAGTATTCCAAGCCCATATGCAATTACTGATCCAGAACTCATCATTCCCCGAACGGATTCCTGACAGAACTCACTAACGAATACTGGGGCGAGTAGCAAGGTACAACCGCCAAATCCTGATATAAACATAGCTGATAATACAGCTTCCACTCTGGAGCTAATAGATACTATCAGCCATGCCACCTGTAAAATAAAAGAGTTATGTATAATGACGTACCGCATATACAAAGTACGTGCTATTGGTTGACAGTTCTCTTCCACTTTATCATCGATGTGTAAGTATCACCTCACCTACCGAGACCTCACCTGTTAAGGAGTTCTTTTACTAGATACCTGGTCTCCGTTTGGATATTTTAGTCTTCGTTGACTACAACGCTATCTATCACAAGCCTTAAGATACCACGGGATGAAAACAGAGTTATAAACCTTAACCAACTATGTTACAGCACATGTTGATGGTTAATAATGCAGGCATTAAAATCTATTAAGAACTCTACGGCTTGTGTCAAGATCAACGGGGCCTACTCGGGCTGGTTTGGAATACAAAATGGTGTCTCGTAGTATTGTGTAGGTTCTCCGTGGCTGTTCAATCTATTTATGGAGAGTTGTTTAGAAACTTTGGAATTTGATGAACTTCGATGATCAAGTTATATTTGATTCGCTGGAAGCCGAGTTGCAAATAATTGTAACAATAATAAATAGGTAATTAAAATAATAGGTAATAAAAGTAAATGCAAGTAAGACGAAAGTTATGGTGGTTAAAAAAGGAGAAAATAAAAGGATAGGTGAAATAAGAATAGAAGAGCGTTGGTTGAGCTTGTATAAATAGGATGATGCGTTTAGCAGGGATATTAGACTTGACAGAGGTATAGAACGACGAGTGAATGCAGGGTATTTAATGAGGCTCTTCACTCTATTTTAGGAAGTCAGAATGTATTAACGTGTCAAAAAGATACGTACGGCAATTCATAATACTGTTTTGGCGTGTGGCAGAGAAGAATGAAAGTACCATTATGCTATAAAAATTGAGTCATTTAGAAGTATGTTAGAGCTGATTCTGGAAGATGTGATGACAAATTGTGTGATAAGAGAAAAGTTTGGTTTGCACAACGTCGTTGCAAATTTTTGCTGCAGTAGTCAGTGGCAGAAGGAGTGCAAGAGAGGCACTAGATGGAAGTTTATCCACCAAATTGGCGATAAATTGAAAATGGGCCAAATTAAGAGCTCCCTTAAATGACGGGCTTAGGTATGAATGTGAAAGCGATAAAGGTTCGTGGCAAATAGAGGTCCATGGTCTCTGTCTAACTTTTTGGGTAACAGGCGTCATGGTCTATGTACGTATGATATGTATATATATTAACCAATGGCATTTTTCTTTTTACTAAGTATAAGCCAGTAAATATTTGACTACAGGTCCACCTGGAGGATGTAGTGATGAAGCCCTAGATGATAAATTGCAATGTCTTAATGGTATTTTCTGGCTTAATTTGAGTTTATTTATATCACTGTGTGTAACTATTTGACACATCTTTGGTTATGATTACCAGCAGAAAAATATAAATTATATAGGTTATTGGAAAGATAGGTGTTACCCTTGTCATAGACATACACACCTACAAGTACAGCAGAATTTACTTTATTTGTCACGGAACAATTGCGAAAGTCAGCAGCCTCTTTCGTGGTAAGGAGATTTTGTAGAATCATCATTCTTGCAGGCCTATTTACGATTGCAGTATCAGATGTCTTGCACCTCTGATGCTTTGCTCGTTGTTCGTCCGAGTGAATGAGATGGTGATATCGCCATTTGTAGGAAGCCATAAGATTTTCTGATATTTCACATACGGCACTCACGGGACGAAAGCGATGACAGATTCCCTTACATCGCCATTTAAAAGAGACAAGAGATTTTTTTATAGCATAGGGTAAGAAACGAGCACACAGTCCACCTGATGGTAAGTAGTTGCTGTGACCCATACATCATGTGGCATATACATTTATCCTCAATTGAGAATCGAAATGCAAATGCGTTATCACCCCTGAGAACTAAGATGGAATGCCTCAAGTCTCCGGTTCGCTACACTCATCATACGAAACATAGAATCATCAAGCTGCTATTTTACGCCGGTATTCTGTGAGAGCGTGGTCCTTTACCGGTCGAGCTGACCTATTCGTGCTACAAATACGCAATTAATATAGCTGCAGCATGGCTCTACCACGTTCAAAGTCTAATCATTTATTAAATGTGTTTTATAAACATACCATTTGCGGCAGAGAGAACAAAATGCAGCTATTTTTTCTGCCTATTATTATTAATATTTGAAAAAAGTTTAATGGTCGATGATGGCCACGCGTACATCAACGCCATGGTCAAACAGGAGTAACATACTGAAAGATAATTTTTTTATAGAACATAAATATGGAATAATTATGAAAAAAAAGCAAATTATCTATCTATGGTAAGAGAAGTTTGTGGATCAAAGACATTTATCCCAGAATAAAAATATATTCGTCATCATTGCAGATACGTTGTCAACCCAGAGGACTAAGAAGAAATGCTTCGTTACTAGTAAAAGTGTCATCTTAGAGAACCAAGTGGAATATATATATATATAGTTTTATTACTTTGGCAACGCTTAGTCCTTCGAGCTGGATCATGTCAACTTTCAGTCATCCGGTTAAACAAAGATGTTACGTTGTGCATGATTAAGCAAAATTTATTATCTTATTAATCGATTGACTTCGTGTATCATAGTTTAGGTATGTGATATGAAATCTTTTCATTAAGAACCTTGCCGTTATATTATATGCATATACTTCTTCTAATATAGTTATTTAACTTCACATGGTGGTTCTGCGAACTCCCAAAAATGAAAGAACATTTTATGCACTGTTAAATGCTGTTTTCTTCTTCATAATATATTTAAGGCTTAATATAATGTTATCGACAACCGATGGGGGCGAAATGTTTTTGAATGGCGGTCTTGTACATGTAAGCCACGGTAACTCATGCAGAAAGTTGACGAATTCTGGTTGCTCAGGACCGTGGTTTGAGGTATTCCTTGGGGTAGGCCTATGTTTAGTAGTGGACTTATTAAGCACCGTAATGAAGATGATGATTAGGATTGTATTCTCCAATCTAATTTTTGACATGAAATACCTGGTAAAATATTGATACTTGTGATACTTAGTATTGTACGAATATTTTTATACCATATTTCTTGTGAATCAATTTACTTATATCATTTTTATTTTTAATTACGGACTACAAAACTGTAGCTGTGAGTTTGAATCCGCTATTTCATTATTTTCATGGACTACTTTTAGCACAAGAATTTTAAGATTAGAATGGTTTCATTAGAGTAAGTTTTAAAATTTGGATGTAATCTATTTAAAAAAAAATTAAGAAAAAAATAAACTGAAAATTATAGTTGTCCAAAAATATCGATGATCTTTATACTTGCTAGTTTATAAATTAATTATTTAAAAAATAAAAGTGCTTATTTAGTTAAAATTTCCTTTTTGAAAACAAATTTTGATCACCACGCTTAGAACTCACCAATTATGGCACATCCTGCTTGATTAATTATAGACATAGCTGGTCTGTACACGCTTCCACTTCTCAACGGAGGTATTAAAATTCTACTGAAGCAAACGTTTAAGATAAAACTGAAGCTTGCTTCAGATTTATCGCCAAGATAACAACAATTAACACAGGAGTAAATAAAATCTACAGATCAAATTAAAGACGGTAGATAACGTTATTGTGTGACCGCATCTGTCGTTTACGTATGTACATTTAACAATATATTTGGAGCTAAATTACTATCACAAAATGATAGACACCGTATTTTATTATTTTTATAATATTTGTCCATCTTTTTTATAGTCAGCCCGTAAAATTCCACTGATGGGCCTCTCTGCTATTCCAGAGAAGATTTATTCCCGGCAGGCGTATTGACGATCGTAGTACAATGCGAAGTAAATAGTCTCGTGACACTGCTTCACGTTTTTACGCCAAGCGTTAACAAGATGGATATACGGTTATCCATCGGAAGACATCTCCTGTTTACTATATGTTTTTTAGAATGGCTGTAATCTTATTTTTGATTTTTATTAAAGCTACTACTGTCTGTACTATTTTAATTTTTGTAAAACCTAAATAGATCATAAAAACAAATCTTTTAATGCATTTCTGTAGGTGATGAAATTTGGGTTTTGTTTAAAATTAACCACAAAAAGTTTCTATAATATATTGCTAATCAAACAGAAAATATTACACAACAAGAAATTATGATAGTTGGAGTTCATGTTCTACCTTTTTGGACTGACGAGCCCGAGATACGATTTGCGCAAGTAGAAGGTCAGTTCGCAATATCAGGAATTACCAGCGACGCAACCAAATTAAGTTATGTTATAGGGCAACTTGACAACCAGTACTCAGTGGAAATTAAGGATATAATTATTAACCTACCAGCTATGAATAAATACAACAAGCTAAAAAGTGAGCTAGTCAAAAGATTGAGTGAGTCCAAGGAAAGAATGCTCACCCGGTTTATGATGCATCAGGAAGTGGGGGATAGAAAGCCGTCTCAGTTCTTCAGATACCTCAAAGTCCTCTCTGGTGCTCAAATCTCCGACGAGCTTATGAAAACAATGTGGATTAGCAGTCTACCAGCCAGTATCCAAACATTTCTGGCAGGTTTACCGTTTACTTCAATTGAAAACCTAGCCAACATCGCTGACACAATCCATGACCTTATACCATCAGCATTCCTCTAACCAAGCTCATTTCAAATAAATTTGTGGAATAAATCACATTGATGTCAAAGAAGTCACCGCTCTCAGAAAACAAGTTAAAGCGCTTACATTTACCCAAAGAAACAGCAGATTATTTACGTGTGCCGATATCTGTTACTTAATTATCTTGTTTTTAGTTTCTCTCGATTACTGTACTAAACTAAATAAGTTGAGTCTTATGACTGTATGAAATATGTTTGGCGAGAATGTCATTTGTTGAAAATTCCTGTTTACAACCATCATATTCAAAAATGTACTTTGTTGATGCCCATGATGTTACAATACAACCACAATATTTGAGAGTATATACTTTAATTACGCCGTACTTTTTGAACACATCGTGTGAGCGCGTCGCCGAGCCAAATATATTCTTGAGCTCCGGGCGCGAGATGACGCTTGTGCAGTGCCTACAGACAATCCGTGGTAAATTATAATGCCAGAACAACCAATTTTACAAATATAAATAGATAATGTATTACGACTTAAACTAAAACAATATCTGCATCTAATCAAAGAAAAGTAATTGAGGGCTTTGTTATTTTCTTTGTCTTTGTAATTTCTTTTTTTTTGAGGAGTGCATGAACATGCCTAACGGCCAAACTATTTTGGATTGGTGATTTCTCAGTTAGAGTTCTCTTAATATTAATGTCATCACTGTAAATCACTATGGGTTTTGCCTCAACATATCATACTAGCTAGTGGTCTGTTTTGACACGCTTTTAACGCACAAAGTCAAATATTTCTAAGAGTGAAATAATTGATAAAATCTATTTTAAAATTTTAGTCTATCTGCCTACCTGTCTGAACGTCTGTCTGTCCATCTAAACCGATTGTAATGCAAGTTTACGAACCGACAGAGAGCCATGCCAGAAAGGATCTAGGTTATATTTTATCTAAAAACATGAATGCACGCACATGCACGCCTCAAATCAGGGCGCTGATCGCATCATGTGCGCATCGGATACGAAATTTTATGTAGAACGCGATGTATCACATATGATCTCATATTGCGTATGGTTGTGGGTTGTAACTAGGGATCATGATACACGACCGCGCTGCGCGCCTGAGAAACATCAGGAATAACAAGCTTCCTCTTAGATTGTGGTTGTAGCAAACGAGTTAATTTAATTCTGTGTAGTTAAGGAAATATCCTGCTTATTTCCTTCCATCGCCTTATATGACACTCATGTTATTTTTTATCTCCTTATTATTGAGCTTAATCAAAATGTGAATATGTCGCTCCGTTAGTTCATCACCAAAAGAATTACCTACATTAGGTATACTTAAACTTATTACATTATAAAGCTCCCAAATCCGTAATTAATTACAAAAATTGCAAAAATAAAATATACAATAAAATTACAAAAAGTAGAAGAAATTATGTATTCAGTTACGAGTATAAAAGAAGTTCCCAGATTAATCACATTGAGAAGAGAGTGATCGACCCGAGAACTTGTAAAGTTTGCTTAATAATTTTATATCATCAGAATGTTGCTTAGCTAAAATTATATTACAATAAGCGAATTCTTTTAAAATGTGATGGCACTTATCAATAAGAAAGGCAGCATTGTGGGCACAATCCATCAAGACATGCGTTAGGTCCTCGGGAATACCGCATTGATCATTGTTCGGTGACTGGACCTTTTTCATAAGGAATGCAAATTTCCTAGATGAAATGTGTCCAATACGAAGCCTCATTACCACTACTGCATCTTGTCACGTCAGCTTATGCTTATTAATCCATTGTATTTTAAACTTAAATAACTTAAAACTTAAATAGGTTGTAGTGAGTAATAAAATATGGTGATATTAGAACCAGAGTTCAGAGTTCCATCGGATCAATAAGTCGAAATGCAATGAGCCGACCATATAGCTCAAAGTACCGTCAACCAATGGGGCAGAAATGTTCTCGAGTGGCAACCTCGTACTAGTAATAGTAACACATGTCTGTTCAGCTAATAGTTATAGCAATCATCTTCCTCTCAACTGTCCCGGCCCAAATGGTCACTTTGGCACATACTACGAGGGCGGCACTGAAAATTTTGGGAATCAAGGAAGTGACACAACATTACTATTTAAAAATGTATTTATTGCTTTTCGAAGTATTTTCCGCGAAATTTGACACATTTTTCCATACGATGGAACCAATCATTGAAGCAAATGGTTGCTTCAATGATTGGTTCAGTTTCAGGTTCAGTGTCAGAAGTTTGGGTCTCCAAAATGGTCGTTTTGTAGGCGTCCACAGCTTCTTCAGGTGATGAAAATCTCGGTCCACGCAATTTATTCTTTATTTTAGGGAAATTATAGAAATCGTTCGGGCTTAGGTCGGGGCTGTACAGCGGATGGTCTAATAAATCTATGTTTTATTGCTCCAAAAACTCTTATGTTCTGTGTGCGGTGTGAGAACTCGCATTGTCGTGATGGAGGATGATGCGGCGGTTGCAGTTCTCTTTACGGAGTTCAGAAACGACCTATGGCAAACAAATGCTAGCATACCTATCTGCATTAACCGTCCTTTGTCCCTCAAGAGGAATAGTCGTAACATGGCCGGTGGCCTCCATTTTTTTTTTGCAACACTCCGTGAACGAACAATTTTTGTTGGCTTTAACTCATTTTCGATCACCCAAACTCGTGACTAGTTTTTTGTTTCGGGTTCGTACGCGTATATCCAGGATTTGTCACCCGATTCGATATTGTATACATCATTTGAGGATCCTGCGTGGAATCTTTCGAGAGTTCTGACGCACCAAGTAACGCGAGCCGCTTTTTGCTCTACACAGAACGAATGCGGTATCCATCGGGAAAACAACTTTTTTACACCTAATTGTTCATGCAAGATTATTTGTTTTTGACTCATGCCCATGTATAAAGTTGCTTGAATTTCCAGTATGTCACATGTCACAAAAGATTTTAATATGACAGGAACAGTGGAAATATTGCCTTCCCGATACTTTTAGTGCAGCCTAGATATCCAACCCTAAACGAGTGATTTTTTGGCATACGTGGCGCGTGTCATTAAAATGGCAATATCTTAATAATTATGAATGGAAACTCTATAAAATATTATGTTGTTAAAATTATTGTTAAGTAAGCTAATAGAATATGTGTAAATGTGTACATTCACTCCTTTTTATATTTTCTAAATTCCATGGTAAAAATGCTAAAAGCTATTTTTTCCAGTTTGGTGAGAAAAAAATGTAAAAAAAAAACCAATTATTTCAATGAATATTTATTTTATTTACAATAAAAGAAATACACTTCACAATAACTTATTTAAAAAAAAACACAACTTTGCGTACATTTTTTTACACTACAAACACGTCAATAATGGGTGACCCGAAACAGGCACAAAAAGATACATTTTGTACTTCAGTAGCGACAATTCCATACCGAGATAACTAGGTTAACGATATTAAAACAATGTTGTACGAGTTAGAGGGAGGTACAGATACATTTACTACGGCTGTTGCGTGTCTGAAGTTCATAAGTAAATTGCAACCTTCTAAAGGTTGTGGACAGACGAGTACTTGTTTAATAGCGACCTTTAGAAGGTTTTGAACAGACGAGAGGTGGTTGCGCGGAAAAAACCATAGGATTATTATATTTGACGGTAGGAGTGTCAAGTCGCTTGTTCCTTTCCGAAAAACGATATCATTCGTACCCTCCTATCGACACATCGGGGTGGTGGGGTGGGAGGGGCAAGAAGATGATTCTAGAATGTCACGTAATCATCGGAGCCGAGGACATATAAGGCACGCGCGACCGTTGCGCGTCCTCTTTTCCACCGCAGTCGTCGCTGAAACCACACCGCTAGTAGAAACCGCTTTAGCCTGGAAGCAGTCGAGCTCCAGGAGACCCGCCTCACCTCGTGTGAGATATAGTCGCGCACCGCCTCTCTCCGGAGTGTTCCAGAAGAAGTTCCAGAAGTTGCAGCTATAGTGCTCGACAGGATAGAAGAAACCCCGGTGAGTCAACACTCCTTTATTTACTGCCTGATATATAGTTTTAACTCGCTCCAATTTGTGTTTTCCTAATCAGGCAGGATTCCTTTTCAGCGATTTGGCACAATAATAGTTTAGTTTTTAGGGAAGAGCGAGTGCATTATACCGCATTCTATAGTAGTCGCTTTACGTAAGCGTAGAACCAATCGCATATACAGTCCACTTTAGTTAATATCTCGCGTAATAGGTTTAAGGTTCGACCGGGGAACTAGACTTCGGCAGCCTTAAACACGTGGCCCCACCAAGAGGTATTACAATATGCAGGAAGCCAATGGGTGCGGGTGGCTCAGGACCGTGCTCGTTAGGGAAGGCCTATATTCAGCAGTAGACTTTTAAAAGGCTGAAACGATAATGATGAATTACATTAAGAAAGTAAAGATTACACGTTTTAATTTAAATGTTTTGTCGTAGTTTCGTAAAAAAAAAGTTACAATCTTATTCTATTTTAACTAAATAAGTGCTCACAAAATTATAGACCAGTAATAGCCAGTTTACATTATCTTGTGGTTGAAGTGAGTACATTAGTAGCACTTGAATGCGAGTTTTTTAGTTTCACGCGAAAAAAAAATTGGTGAAAAAAATTATTCCAGAAAGAGGAGACTCGTAGGTACAATAGGTGTAGTACTCTACACCCATTCTACTTACGTAAACCTATTCTTTTTACTGAACAGGTGGTACTTATGACTTAATTCTACCGTTTACATGTATCTAATAATATACTCACCTAAATCACTCTCCTTAAGACTATGTTGCGAAAGAGAAGAATATAAGCCGCCATGATATTATTATACATAATTTTCTAACTAAACTTTAATCAATAATACTTGTATCTTCACCTAAACAAAATATAAAATATTTATTATGGACAATATACACACAATATTGTATTTGCAGGGTAGTAACCAGAAATTTATTTGTGGCACCAATTATTATTGGTTGTCGGCACGACCGGGGAACGAACCGGCCGCCTCATGTGATAGATCAGTACTTAAAATTCTAATAAATAATATCACTGAAGTGTAAAATATACCAGGTCCCTAAACATAGATAAAGAGGCTACATAATTATTTGTTTTTTAAGAAATAGCCTCTGTATAAATTCGTCTCAGGCAGAAAGAAGAAATAGAACACGGCTGTACCAAAGCAAATTCCAGCGAAGATGTAGAACACCGGACGCAGGTCTATGGCAGATACTAGTGGGTTGAAGAAGAACAAGATCGTGAAGTTGCAGATCCACGCCCATTGTACACATATCATTGACATTAAACTCTTTATCTGTAAATATAAAAATAACATAACTTTTTTTTACTAATCACGTAACCCAGTCTGGTTTCGAGAAGGCTATTGTACAATAGACCACATCACCATAGTAAGTCATAGTAAGCCAAAAGAAGACCTAATATTCGTTTTATTATTATGATTTTGGAACTTACAGCTAGTTGCAAATTTATGAATAAAATTAAATTAAAAGTCCATAAAAATTAAGAATAGCCCCTTATAAATAAAATACAAAGAAAAATTGCATAGGAAACGAAAACGAAGTCACAACAAATTGAAAATATTTGAGTAAATGGTAAGAGTATAATAAAGTAATAATAATGCCATCAAAAACATAACTTCTCGTAAATCAGTTCTTTTGCCATAAAAATTTGTGGGATCCATGTAATACCAAGTCGGTTAATTTATTTAGTCCCTACTTAAGGGTCCTTCTGTCTTAAATTATTACGTATTTAGCTAATCAAACAACATCTCATAGTGACCATATCGATATAAAAACCTTTTACGTTTTGAATAAATGGAGGGAAAAATGGCGTTAGTTCACGGTTCACATCGCCTCCGTAGTAAATTTTATAAAATAAATAGAATTACATCAAATTTACACAGTCAACTAACTTAAAACTATAGGTGTATTGAAGAGAAAGTGCCACAAACGTTATTTACGTGAAAACGTTAAAAATAAATGTGTTTATGTGAAATTTTCATTGTGTGTATAAACAGAATAAAAATTCGACAATATAAGTGTGAGTGCATGAACAATGGACGATAATATTATCGTTTAATTTATATAAATAAACACGAATTTACTTCATTTTGACTCGGTCAGTGACTATATAAAAGACAACACAATCAAATTTTCTAATTATTCGGACGTTATAAATTCAAACTTGACATAAATAAAGATCAGCTGTTGAATCATCATAACGTTCATATCTAATCTCACTACTACTAATCACTAGACGTCGCTACTTTCCATATAAACAATTGCATTAATAAGCGCTATCTAGTTAATTATTGAAGAAAGTGATTCACGTTTACGGACATATATAAGTACGTCTTAAGTAACAAGTACCCTCGTCACTAGCTGCCGCTGCTTTCCATACAAGAAATACCCTGAATAAGCGTCAACTGTCTGTCGCCCTGATACAGTAACGACATCTACAAATACATTACTGAATTAAACGCATTGTATAGATTCTCATTGACAAAATGACAAAACCCAATTTAAAAAATACAGATAATGACCGTAGGATGACACTACAAGTTACATGTTCCAAATGTAAGCGCAAGGTTGACCCAAAAATACAATGTTATGCTCGCTATGCAGGAATAACTTTGAATTTGATTGCGTCGGATACTCAGAGAGACTATACCGCTTAAAAGATACAGCAGCTAAAAGTAAATGGAAGTGCAAAGACTGTAGCCAAAAATCAAAAGGGACTTCGACACCTTACTCCTCCTTATCCCACGTAACCACAAGGAAATATAAAATAGCTAAAAAATCCTACGAAAGCCCTTTTACTTCTATTGCAATTTTATGCCAACTGAGACGGAACCTTCAGAAATGGCGCCTGCAAGTGTGTCAGTACATCTGGATGATTCACAAACAATGCAGACAAGCATTGCTCAACTGAATGCCTCACCAATAAATCAAATATACGACTCACAAGCACTAACTGTATCCCGCGATTCCAACGAACCTGACGACTCACATGTGCTGACTACTTCCCACGATCTGAGTGAGCTTGTGGTTTCCTTTCGTAAACCACTTTCAAAAAGTTTGGACCAAACTATAACCGACTCTATTGCAATACAGGAAATGAAGGACACAATGAACCGACTCCGAACGGAATATAACATACTACAGAATGAATTCGATAACATAACATTAGAAAATAATCAAATTGACAAAGGAAAATAAGACGTTGACAGCCTTATGCCAATCTTCACATAACGTTAGCCAAACAAGCCTGAGCTCCGAAAAACGAAATAGACGATCCAAACTACAGTCAGTATTATCTTCTTCTCTCACTTCTCACTCTCACACTGGTTTTGTTTCTCCGGCATATAAAAAAACAGCTCATACAAACACCACACCCATGGCACTCCAACTAAAAATTTAAGACTTAGAGAAACAGCTTAAATATACTGAAAACCAGGTAATATGTCTAAAAAAATATATAAATACTATGGAACAGAAATTGATAACAGCCTTAGACAACACACAAATGCCTTTACAGACTAAATCCACGAGCTTAGTATGCACTAAAAAAGAAGATGACAAGAACCGGTTATACATCATAGGAACCCAGCGCTGTACCGGTCTCGCCTCCGCCCTAATTCAGTCTCGAGCGAACACGCCATACGTGAAATACGCTATCACAGCAATTACAAAACCATATGCACCGTCTTCAGATTTTATCATAAATATTGAAAACGTAAATTTAAAACCAAAAGACAAAGTAATATCTGCATTAGCGAAAACGACTATGATATTAAAATACTATCATCACAGCTACGACGGTCTCTTAAATATTTTCCTGATAATGACATAATTGTATTAAATTTATTGACAAATATGTACCTAAGTGTGACTGACATAAATAAAACTTTAAAGAGAATTTGTAATGAAAATCAAAAATGTCATTTCGTGGAATGTAAACACAGGAATCCTTTTCAAATATGTAATTCGATTAATTATGTAATAGATTGCATTGACTACGAAAATGAATATCTTAATCCCAAACAATTGAAAAAAATAATAGCACGTAGTAAGCCAGCGCCTGAAAAAGTTCCCTCTAAAGTGGTACAGTATCCAAAGGGAACAATCCCATACTATTTTTCCAGGACTCGATCGGGGGCTAATACCTCTATTAGTGGATCTAATACCAATAGGCCAATGCGTTTAACTCAAAGTACCTTACCGCTTTATTTAAAAAAAAATAGATAAGCCATTTTTTTTGGACTCACAGTAATAAAACTTTTAAAATTTTGCACCAAAACATTGCAAGTGTCATGGCAAAGCAGGAATTACTAGAAATAACATTACAAGAACTGAACGAGATGAAGAATGAACCAGATCTAATATGTTTGTCTGAAACTTTTCTGCAATCTGGCAGCGAGAAGTACCTAAATATTCATAATTATGAGTTAGCAACAGCGTTTTGTCGAGATAATCTGAGGGGAGGAACCTGTATCTTAGCCAAACAAAATAGTACCTGCAAAGAAATGTCAAAACTAAAAAAGTACGCAACACAAAAGAGCTTTGAAGTCTGTGGCATAGAGATGCCTCTACATAAATGAGTGGTTGTATGCGTTTATAGAACACCTACATCTGATCCAAATATTTTTTTAAACAAATTAGACCTACTATAGCATGAATGATTAAGAAACCGTAAGTCTGATACAAAAGTTGTTGTGACGGGCGATTTTAACATCGATACGCTAAAACAAGGAAAAATATCAAATTACCTCCAAGATATATGTCTAAATCATAACCTAAAAACACATATTAAGGTACCAACACGCAAAAACTCATGCATAGACAGGTCTATTTTTTGACTTGCTAAGTAACATTATAGACGCTAACACTACGGTACTACCTTTATACTTATCCGACCACGATACAGCTCAATTATTGTGTTTCCCTGTGCAAAGAAAAAATGAAAAACCAAAAACATGCACAGTACTTAGAAAGGACTACAGTTGCGAAAATATTTTCGTTTTTTAAATTCAGGGAGTGCCTAAAAAGCATAACTTGGTCTGAGATATACGCAGATATGAGTCTAAACTCTGCCTTCAATAAGTTTTAGGAACTACTGTGCATGTTTTATAATCTGTGTTTTACTTTCATTAAAATTAAAGTTAACAACAATCATAGGAACACACAAAATTGGATTACCAAAGGCCTAAGAACAAGCTGTAAAACTAAACGGTCACTAAGGTATAAATATTATAAAAATAAAACAGCAATCAATAAAATCAAATATATAAATTACTCGAAAGTATTAAAAAAATGTATTAATACCTCCAAAAGGAATTCACACATAAAATGTATATATATATATATATATATATATATATATATATATATATATATATATATATATATATATATATATATATATATATATATATATATATATATATATATATATATATATATATATATATATATATATATATATATATATATAAGTAAAAACAAATGCAAAGCGACATGGAATGTAATAAAAAGGAAATTGGTGGTTTAAAATGTGACAATATTATAAGTGAAATAAGTTTAAACAAAAAACAATTGACACATCCTTTTGACATAGCCTCAGCTTTTAATGAACATTTTATTGAATTGACAAATACAAAAAAACCTGACGACAAAAAATATACAAAAAACAACTGCTAAAATCAAACTTATACCAAACACGATGTTTCTTCTTCCGACTTCAAAAGAAGAAGTAAAAAAGAAATTATGGGTTTGAACAACATCAACTCAGAAGGCTTTGATGGAATCAGTACCAGAATAATTAAAATGTGTATTGATGAACTAGTGCCTATATTGACGTATTTAATTAATCTATCATTTTTATCTGGTACGTTTCCGGAAGCATTAAAACAATCAGTCGTCAAACCATTGTACAAAAAGAGTAAAAAAATGACGTCAACAATTATCGCCCAATTACTCTTATACCTATTCTATCGAAGGTGTTTGAGAAATGTATGCACCTGAGAGTACTTAATTATTGCAACACATACAACATCATTAGTAAGGATCAATTCGGTTTCCAAAAAGATAAGTCGACAACTTTAGCAACATTTACTCTTGGTCAAACAATACTCACAAAATTGAATGAAGGTTATCTAACAACAGGTCTATTTTTTGACTTGTCCAAGGCATTTGATTTTGTTGACCACGACCTCTTATTAAATAATCTTGAAACGATTGGTATAAGAGGACCTGCACTACAGTGGCTATCATCCTACTTGAAGAATTGATGTCAGCGCGTCACTGTTAACAAAATCATAAATAGCGAACTGGTGACATGTTCTTCTACCCTAAAAAATAACTCGTCCTCAGGGAAGTGTCCTAGGTCCACTTTTGTTTATATCGTACATAAATGACATAACCAAAGTTACTGGTCATAAACGTATCTTGTTTGCCGATGACATATCAATAATTGTGACATCAGAAAAAAATAGATACAATTCAATACATGACCACGAAATTGAGATTAATAATACTATTGACAAAATTATTAAATGGCTAGAGGAAAATAATCTAAAATTAAATTTAGATAAATCAAATTTCATTCAATTTAATAAATCCAAATATGATAAATTCAATTTTAACATTGATATTGAAAAGATTAAAGAAATTACACATACTAAGTTCTTAGGTATAACGATAGACCAAGATCTTAACTGGAAATTACACATTGAGGCCTTATGCAAGCGTATTAACAGCTTTATTTATGCTCTTTATAAAACAAGGAGCGTAACTAACTTGCAAACAGCCATTACCACTTACCACGCGTATGTCGCCTCCATTCTACGTTATGGTGTGATGATATGGGGCAATAGTACTGAGAGACAAAGGGTATTTATAGCGCAAAAAAATGCATCACAGCCATATGCGGGATTCCATCGGTCGAGTCCTGTAGAGCAGCGTTTTATAGCCTGGGCTTACTTCCTTTGCCAGCACTGTACATCTTTGAAATGAGTTGTTTTGTAAAACGCCATACTGAACTCTTTCAGAAAGCCAGAGATATAAACTCTCGATGGAAAAGAAATCTGGAGCGATTAGTATTAAGCGTCATTCCAAGATCTGCTAAATTCAGAAAAAGTTGTTTAGCAATGTGTGTTAAGGTGTATAATAAGATCCCCAATGACATCAAAAACCTAAAAATGAATTTATTCAAATCGAGACTCTATAATACATTGAAGAATTTATTGACATTAAGCTTTAATAATTATTGATTTGTTGACATTGTGTTAATGAATATATTTGACCCCTTTGAAATAAATGTTACCTGAATATAATCTTAAATTTGCATGCTAATTATAAGCAAAACATGTGAACTTATTTTACTGTACCACCTACAAACACCATGTTTTAAGCAAATAAAGAAATTATTATTATTGATTTGAAACCACAATGTATCCTACAAGTAGGTATAGTACAATATTACAATTAGATTGTTTAGTGCGATTGCCAAGTCAATCTATTTATTCAATCACTTTAATTATTTGAAAGGGCATCAGAAAGGGCCTCGCTGAACATTATGTTAATTTCTAAAGCAGTTCAGTATATGATAAATAAAGTTTGTACATTGCCATTAATATATTTTGTGAAAATAATTAAGTTAAATAGTAATTAATTAGTAATAGTTTACAATTTTGTTTTTGTTATAAGTAGTGACTACACGTTATTTCCGTTTCTTTTATTTCATAAATTTTTAAGGTAAGAATGATAGTGGCAGAATGAATTTTAAGTAAAAGAGCATGTAAGGAGTGAGTGAAATTTAAAATTTTACTAACATTTGTAAATTTCAAAGGGCATGTAAGGGTAATAGATAAAATTAAAACGGATCGTAAGTTAATGTGAAAAGTGTGGTAACAATATGGGTACGAAAGAATAAGATAAAAATAAAGCAGTGTAAATGGTGTGCAAGCGAGATAGATTATTGTAAGTATATAAGTAGGCCGAAAGAGAAAATAAGTCATATACGTGTAATGGCGACATGTGTTTCATTTCTATTATATATTAGGATAGGTTTTAAGATGAACATGGACAAAACAAACATCATGTGTAACGTCCATGTCACACCTAGGTAGTTGTTGGGAGCACTAAGCTCGAAGTTGTTGACGAGTATGTTTGCCTGTGACAAATAGTCAACAAAAAGTCACAAGGTGCTTCCAACTTTGGCCGAAAGGTCAATTGACGGGTTCAACTCGGCTGCGCAGCGTTCAGAAAATTACGACACATCTTCTCGTCAGCTATACCTTAAAATCTGAAAACGAGACTGTACAGCCAATGCACCCGTTGCCAACGATGACTTATGGAACAGACGCGGTTCTTCACTGCTGTCCGTATGAGGATGCTCAAGTTTGCTCAGCAAGGTATGGAGAGGGCTATGCTCGAGGTTTCTCTGCGTGATAAGCTAAGAAATAAGGACATCCGCAATAGAACTAGAGTGACTGATATAACTCAATGTATTAGTAGGTTGAAGTGGCAATAGGCCAGCCATATGGCGCGAAGAACCGACAACGAACGAACGAACCGATGGGGAAAAAAGGTTCTCGAATGGCAGCCTTGTACCTGTAGGCTTGGTAAGACACGCAGGAAGTCGATGGGTGCAGGTGGCTCAGGACCGTGCTTTGTGGCATTCTTTGGGGGAGGCCCATGTACAGACGTTGACCTGCAAAAGACTGTAATGATGATGATGATGATAACAAATTTTATTCACCTCAAAGACATAGGTACGTACATATCTACATGCACATACACTTATTAAATAAATATGAAACATTAATATGTTCCATAATACATAGTTTTTGTGTAAGCAGTGTGAAATGGCAATGGATTAGTCCCATATGTGACCGACGTGAAAGAGAGTTATAACCTCGCTTAGGTAAACGCAAAATATTAAGCCCCTGGCTAGATGGAGCGACTGGGTCCAGTAGATGCAGAAAGCAGTGACCTGCTATAAGATGATGATAAAACAGATAGGTGACGGGCAGCGCCGTCAAAAGTGCGAGTCGTCTGGTACTTTAATTATCAATTTACAAGCCAAGCGTTTCGCTTGTGGTAAATAAAAATTTACAATGTGAGAAGCCCATTTACAGCTGTGCGCCATTATGAGTTGATCAAGAAACAGAATCATAAAATAATAACACCCAACACCGTTCTTTTCACGTTGTGAGAAACTTAGGAAAGTATACAAAGATTATTTGACGTCTGAAAACGGTTACATAATTATTTTATATAATATCGGAGTTTTAATTATTTTTTATTATAAAAATAATTAAACCTCCGAGGCCTCCCTCAGATAACCGATGACCTAAGTGTATGTTGGCATTTTAAAACTACTGCTTTATACTGTTGCGTGCCACAGTTGATACCTGGTAATCCCAGTAGCGCCATCTAGTATCGAATGGAAGAACTAAGCTTTCCAGAAAGTTCCTTTCTGCACCTGGTCGGTCGGGGGCCGGTATTTTATTTATTATACAAAGCTATTGACTTAAGTTTGGATTTTTTAAGTTGAAGTGTGTGAAGTAACATAAAGTACTTGTCAAGCTTCATTACTCACTTCTGGCAAAAACACCTCAGACACCAGCACAGCTGGCACCGTTCCCGAAGCGCACGTGTGCGTGATGATGAACAAGTAAATGAAGATACCGTTGATCCAGTACGCACCCCAATGTTTACTGATTTCACTGCCAAGTATTAAGCAGCTAACCCCCGCACCAATAGAAGGGTAGATTATGAGTGCCTGAAAGATTTTATTTTAATTTAACCACGCGAAGAGCCGTGTAAGCTCAAGAGTAAGGTGAATTATATACAATAGAAGCAGTTTACCTCGTACTGGTAGGCGTAGTGTAGGGCGACCCCCCACTAGATGGAGTGACGGCCTGGTAAGATATGCAGGAAGTCGATGGATGCAGGTGGCTCAGGACCGTGCTTTGTGGCATTACTTGGGGGAGGCCTATGTTCAGCAGTGGACTTGTGAAGGGCTGTAATGATGATGATGACGATGAAGCAGTTTGAGTTCGATGCAGCAGTTCTTGTACTGGGGTGTGTTACATAATTAAGGCTGTATCTAGGTCCTCGGACCTTCTTTGTTTATTTGTTTTGAAATTGGGTGCAGGTGTACATGAACCTTATTAACTTCTCACTATCAGGTGGACTGTGAATTGATTCGTATTTTCAGTTTTATAGAAAAAGTGTAAAATAGCAATATATTGCTCACGTGTTTGGTACTGTAATTGGAGAGAACCGAAGACCGATCGAAGAGTTTTTACAGGTATCAAGGCATTCTTCATCGTCTTAGTCGTCAGGAGTGACACGCGTCACCATTTTGACGCTAAATTGGGGGTAGATGTAAATTATTTGGGCCCTAGCGTAACTCAAGGTAAACTAAAAAAACGAAAGCGCTTACCCGTCTTCCCACTATATCGATCAAATATGCAGCGACGCAGTTTGCCACGATCGATAAAATTGCCAGCAGAGCGCTAGATAACGTTGCGGACATACTGGGTATAGTCTCTTCGAAGAGTGGCTTAGCATATACCTGCAAGACCGCCAAACCTTGGAAAATGATTGCGGTATATAGTATTAAAACTACAAATAGTGCTCGACGAGTAGAACGGGATTTTTCTGAAATCAAATGTTTATTATTACTGGCAATAGTTGCGTATAGATTGCTTTACAGTGTCCGAGACCGACGTAAACTTTGACTCGCTAACCGATATGTCCTAGGCATATCATCTTAATGTAGTAAGCGGGTTTGCGCTCGTGGACATTGCACATCCCCGCCGTTTGTGGGCGGTGTTACAAAGTATAACGTTATGATACGTTTGCTATATTTCAGATTAGGGAGAGTTACACTTATAAGTGCTAACAACACTTTTGAGTGTACTCAACTCCATGTTTTAGTGCAATAGCTCTACGATACATAGATTTTTGATTACTGGCGTCGTAGTGTCGTGCTACTCTATGATACGATATTGCTCTTTTTTAATATAATATCAGTACACATTTTGTTGCTTAATTTGATGGCTGTGTTGTGAGGGGGCGCCTTTCTTATCTTAGTTACATTGATGCTTACTGCTACTTGCGGCATTGCATCTTGTGATGTATATGCGGGTGTGCTGCACGTGATTCGATGCATTTTGTGGTTCTCGTCGATGCGTATGCGTGATTGTATGGGGGACCTTGGGAGGGCATTAGCTCGATAATAATCGTTTTGATGTTTGTTGTGTGCTACGAAATTGCGTATCTGCGATGGTTGTTTGGTGGGTCACTATTCTCAATGGCGCTCTCGGCGTCTCGATATGATTCACATCTAAGTTCATTGATGCTTACAGCTACTTACGGTATTGCGTCTTGTCATGGATTTGTGGGTGCGCCTGATTTAAAGACCTGTCTTGTAGTTCTCGTCAATGGAGATACGCGGGTGGTGATGTCTGCTGGTATCATATGAGATGACCTTGATTGACCTTGGATGTAATCCCGACGATAGTCGTATTAATGTCTGTTGCGTTCTGTAGCATTACGTTTTGATCACGGTCCAGTTCCCAACTTAAAGTCCCTCTTCGGGGGGAGAGCCTTCATTGGTTGACGCTAACAGCACACTGCATCTGTGGAACCGTGTGCCTCCCCCTCTTTCTTTTTAAAATGTGACAGATTGAAGCCATAACGATTTAATAGTTTTCGATTCAATACATTTCATTGCATTCCTTTAATAAAGTTGCTTTTTAGGCTGTTAGTAATTTCAATTTAATTTACTTGAAGTTAATAAAGAAGAGTGCCGTGTAGTGGCGGTTGAGAATATACATACCATATTTTCCCGTGGGTGTCGTAAGAGGCGACAGAGGGAGACAGGCAGGAGATGGGAAGCAGCATCTTCCTGATAACAATGATATAATACAAAACTGCGGTTGCCAACCCGCTCGCCAAGTGTGGCAACTATAGCAAATATCCCCCCATGAGTAACGACGCAAACAAACGGCCCGTCGGGGTCTGGCCCCGGCGGCGCCGCTATTGCTGGCCACGGTGGCGACCATGGTAACGGCGAGGCAGGGGGTGCTTAGAATCTCCGGTAGAGGTTCGATTGCCACCTACGACGACTCGACCTGGCAACATATATACCCTGAGGACTGACGAGAAGATACTGGAGTTGGAAGAAGAGGTAGACAAGTTGTGCTGGCATATTATTGGGTTATCCGAGGTCCGAAGAGAAGGTGAGGACACGGTAATCCTCGAGTCCAGCAACTTGTTCTATCACCGGGAGGGTGACCATCTATCCCAAGGAGGTGTGAGATTTATCGTCCACAAGTCTCTCGTCAACAACGTTGTAAAGATTGGGAGTGTGTCGACGAGGGTCGTACCTGATACTCAGAATCACCAAACAGTGATTCTGAGTATCAGGTAGCTCGTGGAAACTGTCCATGCGGTCGGAGCTAAGTTCTGCAAGACCGGCAGCAGAACACAAAAGCTCTCCGATAACACTCTTAATCTCATGGCTGTTAGACGGGAGATGAGGCTGCAATCGTCAACAGATTTGACAGCATACAGGCAATTGAACAGACAGATCTCTAAATGCATGCGGCGAGACATACGCAAATTTAATACTGCTCGTATTGAAGAAGCGATTGAGCGGAACCAGGGCTCCAAAGTCTTTATCAGAGATCTGTTTGCCAGTAAAAGCCAACTGTAAAAGCTGAAGACTGAGTGTGGCAGCAACGTTTCCGGGACACCTGAGATTCTGAGTGAGATTGAGAGGTTCTATGGGCAGCTGTACACATCATCGTTGGAGTCACACGCAAGTGTGAGTAACGATCCAAGAGCGGGTATTATCCGACACTATTCCGATAATATCCCGGACGTCAGTATGAGCGAGATTAGAATAGCTCTCCAGCACCTTAAAAACGGCAAGGCCCCAGGCGAGGATGGAATTACAGCGGAGCTTCTGAAATCGGGTGGAACCCCGGTACTCGAAGTCCTTCAAAAGCTCTTCAATTCCGCCCTCCATGGTAGCACTACTCCGGAGGCGTGGAGCAGAAGTGCGGTGGTCTTGTTCTTCAAAAAAGGTGACAACGCCTTTTTGAAGAACTACAGACCGATATCCCTTCTGAGCCGCGTCTACGTGCTGTTTTCGAGAGTCATTACGAATCGTCTCGCATGCAGACTCGACGACTTCCAGCCTCCCGAACAAGCCGGTTTCCGAAAAGGCTTTAGTATTGTTACGCGTCTTAGTCGATGGCACTAGAGCCTAGTTGGAACTCGAACTCTCGGTACCTTGCGCGTGTTTACTTGAATATTCTGGATATTTCCGTGCTAATTTATATAAATAGGCGCTGCAAGATGCGATCGAGGAAGGAATTGAATTGGGCGAGACAAGCAAAGCTTCGGAGCGAAATAAAGTGAATCAGTGTGATAAATTTTTAGTGTTTTTAACTTTAATTTGTGTAAAGAAAATTAAAGTGTTAATTTAGGTAATTCTATCGGCAATTTTTATTGTCACGAACCTCAAGCTCGTAACAATTGGTGTCAGAAGTGGGATAAAATCATGCCGATTTTACCTAAGGAGGAAATGGAGGGTGTCCGTACCCGAAGTCAACGCCAGCAGGATACGGACCAACGAAGATTTGGTGGTGCAACGCCGCAGACGTCGGAGGGCCAGCCACCGGCTGAACAGCTGTGGGGCGAACAGGAGGAACAGGCCCGCCGGCAGGAGGAACAGGCCCGCCGGCAGGAGGAACAGGCCCGTCGTTTAGAAGAGAGACTCCAACGCGATAAGGAAGAGCAGATGCTCCTCATGAAGGACCTTCACGCTATCTTCGGAAAAGAGATACGGGAGGTGAAGGATAAGGTTGCTCAACATGACTGCCGCCTGTCGGAGGCCGAAACCCGAATCGACCAAGTAAACAATCGGGTTGACAACGTAATGGCTGACGTGAAGAAAACGCTGGACGACCTCAAACTTGGGGATGGAACATCAGCTCCCGTAGTAGCTACAACACCTTCGCTACGTGGATTCAAAGTGCCGCCGTTCGATGGTACCTCTTCCTGGTCAGCCTACGAGATCCAGTTCGAGGCTGTTATGAAGGCGAACGGCTAGAATAAAAGTCAGGCCATGACTGCTCTCACACTAGGCCTGCGTGACCAGGCCTTAACAGTTCTGTAAGCTCTCGGGGAGGAAGTGACTTATGAGTAACTCCTTGAGGTATTGGAGGCGAGATATGGCGACGCTCACCTGGAACATGTCTTTCGTGCGCAGCTTAAAGATCGCGTGCAGCGCATCAACTAAAACCTGCAGCAGTGGGCTCTAGAGGTGGAGAAGCTGGTGTGGAAAGCATACCGGTCTGTACCTGCGCTCATTGAAGGGAACCTGGTGCAGACAATCATCGACGGCATCCGCGACCTGGAAGTCAGAGCTGCTGTGAGGATCGGGCACCACGAGACGCTTAAGGACGCCTTGGCCCATGCACTGGAGGTGGAAGCCGTGCGGCAGGATCTTCGCTCCCATCTCGTCAGGGATGTTGCAGCAGCTACAGTTCACGACCGCAACAAAGGATACAGCCCTAGGTGCTATGGCTGTGTGGAAAAAGGCCACCTTCGATCCAGCTGCCCTAAGCGAATCCTACAAAGGGAAGGTGAACGATCTCAGGAAGGTAGTGCGGCCAACAGCACCGCCCAGCAGCAGCAGGGAAACGAGTAAAAGCCAGAACTGTGGGGCGGGTGCTGGCTGATGTTAAAAGAGCCCCAAGGATCTCGATCTCACAAACCCACGATGGGAACAGTCTAATCATCAAGGGTGAGGTCAACGGAATGCCGTGTAAACTGACCATAGACACTGGAGCCTCTCGTACGGTTGTTAGTTTCCAACTTATAAGTCAGTTCCTTGGGGACTCCGCATACAACCGAGAACGCATTAATTTGGTAACAGCCACCGGTCAGAGTATACCCGTCCGTGGAGAGAAGGAGATGGAGTTGAAACTAGGCAACGTGATCTACCTGCATAATGTCATCGTGGCTGATATAATGGACGACTGCATCCTTGGCCTAGACTTTATGAGGAATAATTGTTGTGAGATCGACGTTAAGCAGGGTGTTTTGAAATGTGGACAGGAGGACCTTTTTATGGAAGGTGCGTTACCAGGGAACGTGCACAGCATTAAGAAGATTGCTCTTCCGCCGAGATCAGAAACGATTGTGCCGGTTAGTCTTCCTCGAAACGCTGGGCAAGCTCACCGTTGTGTACTTGTGGAAAGGGTAAACCACGACCTTCCATGGAAAGTAGCTCGAACCTTGGTCAGGACCACTGACATCTCAGAAGTACGTGTGCTGAACCTTTGTGACTGGGAACAGATTATAGAAAAGGCACGCTGGTTGTTACTTGTGAGGAAGTGGATTGGTTACGTCGGTGCCGATATCTATCGAGTGAGACCCCTAACAAGGATGCACAAACAAGAGTGACCACACTTATGGAAGACTGTCGCAGCGTTCTCTCCCCGAACGAAATGGTCAAGGCAAAGAAGTTGTTTCTCAAGTACGCCGATGTATTCTACATCGGCGTACTTGAGTCAAATCAGTCTATCAGTCAGTCATCAAACGATGCTGACATAGGAAAGACTGGCTTAGTTCAACACAAAATAAACACAGGAGAAGAATTGCCTATCCGTCAGCGACCAAGAAGACTGCCGGTAGCATGTGAAAAGGAAGTAGAAACCATGATTGAAGGAATGGTGAAGGGTGGTGTTATTGAACCTTCCTCTAGTCCATGGTGTTCACCCGTAGTGCTGGTAAAGAAGAAGGATGGCAGCATGCGGTTTTGTGTTGACTACCGCCGTCTAAACGACGTTACGAAGAAGGACAGCTATCCCTTGCCAAGAATTGATGACACGCTGGACATGCTTACAGGAGTAAAGTGGTTTAGCACGCTGGATCTAAAAAGTGGCTACTGGCAAGTTGAAATTGACCCTAAGAACAAGGAGAAAACCGCGTTCTCGACGGGAAAGGCTCTGTGGCAATTTAAAGTAATGCCGTTTGGGTTGTGCAATGCTCCAGCAACGTTTGAAAGGCTGATGGAAGTTGTACTCACCAGGCTAATTGGCGATGCCTGTCTGGTCTACTAGGATGACATCATCATCGTGGACCGTACGTTTGAGGAACACCTTCAAAACCTGGAACGCGTGCTCATGAAGATTCAGAGTGACAACCTCAAGTTGAATCCGAAGAAATGTTCACTATTCAAACGGCAAGTCAACTTTTTGGGGCATGTAGTATCGGAAGAAGGTATCCGCACGGATCCAGAGAAAATAGCAGCTGTCAAGGATTGGCCGGTTCCAAAAGACAAGACGCAGGTTAGAGCATTTTTGGGTTTGTGCTCCTATTACCGGCGATTTGTGAAGAACTTTGCAGATATAGCCAAACCTCTGCATAAGCTAACCGAGAGAAGCGACAATTCTGCTGGGATGAAAGTTGCAATATCGCATTCCAGGAGCTCAAGGACCGTCTGTGCAAAACACCTATTTTGGGATACCCTAATGCAAGCAAAGAATTTATAGTTGACACAGACGCAAGTGATATAGGATTTGGCGGTGTGTTGTCTCAACGGAATCGTGACCAAGAGGTCGTGATAGCGTACTTCAGCAAGTCATTGTTAAAACCGGAAAGGAACTATTGTGTCACAAGACGCGAATTGGCTTGCTGTGGTAAAGTCGTTGCAGCATTTTAGCAAATATCTTCTGGGACGAAAATTTCACTTACGAACTGACCATGCTGCACTAAAATGGCTATTGCAGTTTAAAAATCGAGAAGGACAAGTTGCGAGGTGGATTGAACTACTGCAGGAATATGACTTTGAGATCGAACATCGCAGCGGGAAATCTCATGGCAACGCAGATGCATTATCACAAAGACCTTGTCCTGAAGATTGCAAACATTGTACTAGGCAGGAGAGTAAGGAAGTGGTATCCGTGAGGATACTTAGGACATACCACCTCAGCAACGAGTGGAAAGACAGCTTACAACATGCACAGCAGGAAGATCCGGACATCAAGCCGATTCTGGAATGGATGAAGGCCAGTGATCCCAAGCCCAAGTGAAGCGACGTCTCAGCGATGAGTTCGACCACTAAAAGCTATTGGGCCCAATGGGACAGCTTGCTGCTTCAGGATGGAGTTCTGTGCCGTAAATGGGAAAATGTTCGGGGAGACAGCTGTCACTTGCAAATGGTTGTCCCCAAAGCTAAAGTACCGGATGTTCTACAGCTGTACCATAATGATTGTTCCGGTGGCAATCTGGGAGTTAAACGAACTCTACTGAAGATCCGAGAACGGTTTTACTGGGTCCACTGTTGAAACGATGTCGAGGACTGGTGTCGCAAATGTACAAGTTGTGCGGCTGTAAAGGGACCTCAGACTCGTAGTAGAGGTACATTGAAGTTGTACAATGTTGGTGCACTATAGGAGAGAATAGCCATTGACGTGGCGGGGCCGTTTTCGGAGAGTGAAAGCGGTAACAAGTACTTCATGATTGTGATGGATTACTTCACTAAGTGGCCAGAAGTCTTCGCCATTCCAAATCAAGAAGCTTCAACAGTTGCAGATAAACTAATTCATGAAGTCTTCTGTCGTTTTGGAGTACCTTTAGAGATTCACAGCCATCAAGGAAGGAATTTTGAATCTCAAATATTCCAGGAAACTTGCCGAGTTATGGGTACTCATAAAACAAGAACCACTTCTTATCACCCGCAATCTGATGGAATGGTAGAACGATTTAATCAGACATTGGAGAGGTACCTAGCAAAAGTTGTAGACAATCGGCAACGAGATTGGGACAAGCACATACATCCGTTTTTGTTGTCATATCGAAGCGCTGTTCACGAAAGTACAGCAGTGACACCAGCTTTCGCAAACTTTGGAAGAGAATTACGGCTGCCTGCAGACCTGATCACCGGGATACCACCTGATGCTCCACGTAGTATAACCGATTATGCAAATAACTTGCGGAACAAAATGAATGACACTCATGAGCACGTCAGAAAATCGGGCCAGCAAATGTCTGAAAAGATGAAAACCCGGTACGATCGCAAAATGAACAACAAAGGGTTCGACGAAGGTTCACTAGTGTGGTTGCATAATCCCGTCCGCAGCAAAGGGAAATCTCCTAAGCTTCAAGCTAAATGGGATGGCCCGTACCGGATTGTGACCAGGATCAATGATGTAACCTACCGGATACAGAAAGGCGCAAGAGGGACTCCTAAGATCGTCCATGTGGATCGCCTGGCGCGTTATTATGGGGCCGATAATGCTCGGGACGAGCATGTCTTACGAGGGGGCAGTGTTACGCGCCTTAGTCGACGGCACTAGCGCCTAGTTGGAACTCGAACTTTCGGTACCTTGCGCGTGTGGACTTGAATATTCTGGATATTTCCGTGCTAATTTCTATAAATAGGCGCTGCAAGATGCGATCGAGGAAATATTGAATTGGGCGAGACAAGCGAAGCTTCGGAGCGAAATAAGGTGAATCAGTGTGATAAATTTTTAGTGTTTTTAACTTTAATTTGTGTAAAGAAAATTAAAGTGTTAATTTAGGTAATTCTATCGGCAATTTTTATTGTCTCGAACCTCAAGTTCGTAACAGTATCATAGACCACATACATACCCTTTGGCAAATTGTACAGAAGTCCGAAGAGTACAATCTGCCACTTTGCCTGGCGTATGTGGACTATGAGAAAGCCTTTGATTCCGTCAAAATTTGGGCGGTGCTACAGTCTCTTCAGCGGCGCCAAGTTGACTGTCGGTATATCGAAGTGCGGAAGTGTTTGTACAGCAGAGCTACGATGGCTATCCGAGTAAAGAACCAGAGTACGAAACCTATCCAACTGCCGAAAGGTGTAAGACAGGGTGACGTTATTTCCCCGAAACTCTTCACCGCTGCATTGGAAGACGTTTTAAAGCTACTGGACTGGTAAGGATACGGTATTAACATCAATGGCAAGTACATCACTCACCTTCGATTTGCCGACGATATAGTCCTTATGGCAGAATCTTTGAAGGACTTAAGCGCGATGCTCAATAGTGCTCCCAACGGATAGGTCTTAAGATTGACATGGACAAAACAAAGATCTTGTTTAAGTCACTCGTGTTCCAATCCACTCAATAATGCAGACACCCGCACACATCTACGTCAAGCTGACAGAGTAAAATATCTAGGAGTTATTATCGATAGCACTCTACGTTTTCATGAACACATTAATACACTTAATAGCAGGTTGCGTAAATTAATATATGTATTTAAAACTCTGATAGACGCGGCAGGTGATAAACTAAAGAAATCCGTTTATTTTGCCTTGGCCCAATCTCTATTAACATATGGTATTACGTCCTGGGGCGGTGCTCCAAAATCAATAATGCTCCAATTGGAGAGAACGCAGAGAGCCATCTTAAAGGTCTCTTTTTCGCTGCCGTATCACTATCCTACAGAGCTCCTTTATAAAGAGTTGAAATTATTAACTGTGCGGCAACTTTTTATACAAAGAACCTTACTGAAACAACATGCTCTATTAAAATACAATCCCTCACTCTCCCGAGGGAAAAGGCGTTTTAACCCCGTGGACCGCACTCATATAACTCTATCCACCAAACTATCTAAACGTTTCTTTTGTCACCTCGGAGGTTTTCTATACAATAAAATCAATAAAATTATCCCTATATTTAACGTCAATATGACTACATGCAAAAATAAAATAACTATCTGGCTACAAGAATTAAATTATGATAACACTGAAAAGCTACTCACTAATCCTAACTAATTACTATCCGTACTAAAGTTAAATACTAACCCAATCCTAAATTTAATTTCTATCCCAGTTACTACTACACTATTAACAAACAAAAGCACGCACACACACTCACACGCACACAAACAAACTCTATCTCTCTCTCTCTCTCTCTCACACACACACACACACACACACACACACACACACGCACACGCACACGCACACGAGCACGCACTCACACACACATACACACACTCACACACACACACACACACACACACACACACACAGACTAATACTAGCACCAGATTTCAATATATATTAAATACTAGTTAAGTAAAAGAAGGTACATTATGTAAATTACAAATATGGTACATGTACATGGTAAAATATTGTAATTACAACCATAGGGCGGACACCTGGTGGCCTGAAATACAGGCGTAAAGCCTAGCTTAGGCACCAGTCTCCCACAGTATAACATTAAGGTGTAATATTCTAATATTATGTACAATAATTCTGTAATATTGTGGTGAGAAAATAAATCATTTATTATTATTATTATTATTATTGTTATTATTATTAATGTCCATGTCACACCTATGCCGGTAGTTGTTGGGAGCACTAAGCTCGAAGTTGTTGACGAATACGTTTACCTGGGACAAATAGTCCGGCTAGGTAAGTCCAACTTCGACCGAGAGGTCAATCGACGGATTCAACTCGGCTGGGCAGCGTTCGGGAAATTACGACACATCTTCTCGTCAGGTATACCTCAAAACCTGAAAACTAGGCTGTACAACCAGTGCGTGTTGCCAGTGATGACATATGGAACTGAGACGTGGTCTTTCACTGTTGGCCATATAAGGACGCTCAAAGTCGCTCAGTGAGCTATGGAGAGGGCTCTGCTCGGAGTTTCTCTGCGTGATAAAGTAAGAAATGAGGGTATCCGCAATAGAACCGGAGTGACTGACATAGCCCAACGGATTAGTAAGCTGAAGTGGTAATGGGCCAGCCATATAGCTCGAAGAACCGACAATCATTGGGGAAAAAGGTTCTCGAGTGGCAGCCTCGTACCGGTAGATGAAGTGTAGGGCGACCCCCCACCAGATGGAGTGACGACCTGGTAAGACATGCAGGAAGTCGATGGATGCAGGTGGCTCGGGACCGTGTTTTGTGGCATACCTTGGGGGAGGCCTATGTTCAGCAGTGGACTTGTAAAGGGCTGTAATGATGATGATGATGATAATAAAGATATTTATAGTTACTTTGCAAACATCCGCTAAACTAAATAAAATGATGTGTCTTCCCTAGTTTGAAGAGCACCCCCGCCCTCCCTCAATTGCGTGCAATAATCCCGTCACCGCTACTCCCTACACCTTTACTCCCAACACCACTACTCCCATCACCACTATTCTAGGAAAGAAACACCATCAACGATGATACGACACGTGTGTCGCCTCAACACGAGGCGTCTTCAGGTGATGTTGACTTTACGGCGGCTGACCGCTAAGAGCTAAGCTTATTTAATTTAGCAGATGGTTGCAAAGTAACTATTAACATTTTTATTATAACGGATTACCGCAAAGTAAAGCCTGATTCTATCAATTACTTTAAGCTCTTAGCTATTACGCTACCCAGTGTAAGGTGGTAATGAACTTGAATGGTGATTACATGTTAAATCACAAAGTCTTCGCGTATCAAAAGCCTATCAAAGAAAGCTCAAATTATAATCGGATGGAAGACGACTGCAAATTATTCCACACCTTTGGTGTTCGCGTTACGAAGGACGAAGTAAACCGTTTGGTTCGAATGCATGTAATTTCAACAGCAAAAGGGTGTAGACCTGAAAAAATGTTTGTCTGATGGTGGAAAGGGGAGTAAGGAGTTAACTTTCTGACATTTGCATATCAAAATATTATCGAGTAGGTAGCGGATTAAGCAATTTTGACAAATTTACATACAGAGTTTTTCATTAAGAGCTCTCGAACTTTGAAATGAAATAAAATAACCCGAGTAAGTGAGTGATGATTTTTTTAAAGCACTTTCAGCCAAACGGCCTCCATCACTCTGCTGTAGGTGGTGTATACTGGACGACATTTTCACATAAATGGGTACAATTTCATGTAGAAGGCAATAATTGCTGCCCTGAGGATATTGGTCCTCAGGGCAGCAATTATGTGTGTGTTTTTTGCATAGATCGGAAATTTTACAGAAAGTAGTTTAGCGCCGCTTAGTCACACGCTCTCGGTCGCCATTTGATGTCGCCACCACGCAAGAAGACTAAGAGCTCGATGCAATATGGCAATCGACATCATCCTTTGGAAACCACATACTTGTGTTGTCCATGCCACCCGTCTTACGACACAAAAACATGTTATCATTGTCCGATATCGGTCATCATTGACAGAGAGCGCGGCTCCATGCGCATCCTCGAAGAAATAAGGACCAATGATAACGCCGGACGAAAATTCACACCAAAGACTTATTCGAAGTGTGGGCTTTCCCGTGGATTTTCGTCACTTCAAATCCAGTAATTTTGTTTGTGAACAAAGCCACTGAACCAGAAATGAACCTCATCACTAAAGATTATTTTATTACCGAAAACAAAGTCAGTCAGCAAATGTTTAATGACTAATCAGCAAATACACGGCGCTCTCTATGGTCGGTGGATTTGCGTTCTTGAGTTAATTAAACTTTATATGGTTAAAGACGAAAATCTGCCAATTTGATGTCGCAGAAAGACTAACTCTCGCACGGGACACAGAATGGAGTTTTCTCGCACACTGCCCCGAACGGGAACAATATTCTGTAACGATCCTGTATATCCTTGATATGCAGGCATTATTTCATCGATCATAAACTCGGTTGTCTTTAAATTATTAACTAATCGACAGATTTTGGACTATGTGGGATGGTCATAAATGCCATAAATTGGAGGCAATACACAGAACGTTAGGCGAACAGAGCATTGATTTCAATAAAAAAATATTCAACGCGTTTCTGAAGCGTGTAGCGCTCCATGACGGGATGTCAAAACAACGTAAGTATTTATGTCAAGTTTGAAAGCTATCGCTTTACCAAGATGGCCGCTATATGCTGTCAATGTTCGAGCGTCCCTTTTGAAAAACCTTGACATAGGAAGCATTCATTACACTTATATATCTAATATTAATTTGCAATTTCTTTATTGAAATATAAAGATTTAATGCTATTTCAAATTGGACTGCAAAATGATTTCTTATATTTACGCGAACGATAAACGCGATAAAATCCGTAAATTTAGTTTTATTCAATGGACTGGAAAAATTATAATAATATTTCTTTCCCGGGATAAAAAACTATTGCGCAATATCACCTTATCACTAAACGTAATAACTGTGTATATGCTTAATAATCATTTAATCAACACCGCTATCCACAATTTACTATAGGGTCGTAGGGTCGATGTACATATGTATTAAATTTAAATTTAATGTGATGGTCAAAGGTTAGAATAGATGTTCGAACATCCCTTTTGAAAAACCTTTGTATAGAAAGCATTCATTACACTCGTTTGAATTTTTTTTTTCATTACCTAATATGAATTTACAATTTCTTTGTATAAATATGAAGATTTTATGCTATTTCAAACTGGACCGAAAAAAATATAGTAATATTTCTTTCCCGCGATAAAAAATATTGTGAAATTTAACCGTTTCATTAAACGTAATAACTCTGTATATGCTTAATAGTCATTTAATCAACACACCTATCCAAAATTTATTGTAGGGTCGTAGGGTCGATGTACATAAGTATTAAATTTAAATTTAATATGCTGATCAAAGGTTAGAATAGCAAATGCGCGGATTGAACTTCTTTTTTTTTGTGGAAATCGCGACACTTCTTACTTGAAATTAAAATAATTAGAAACTTATTTCAGAATTGCTACTTAATTTACCTATAGTCAGAGAGAATTAGTCTGGCCCACAAGGAACGACGAGGACAACGGTCAGGAATGCGCAACTTATAGAGAAGCATGTGAAGCTCTGCATCTTTTAGAAAACGATAATCACTGGGATGGAACCATAGAGGAAGCTGTGCAGTGCCAGTCACCAGACAAAATTAGGGATCTTTATGCAACTCTCATATTATCTTGCGGGCTATCTAATGCACATGAATTGTGGCGCGAACACGCGAACATGACATACAATGAACACATTTATAATGAAGCACTTGGAAAAATTGAAGATAAAGTAATGGCAATGGTAGGCAAAAAATTAAGCGACTTTGGAATGATAAGCCCTCAGCGAACAACCGAAAATGAACTAAGTGATGAAATTATACGTGAAACAAACTACGATATACCAGCTTTGCAGCAGCAAGTAGCCGAATTTGTACCCCGCTTGCTTCCCGAACAAAAACGAGTTTTTGACAAAGTATTAGGACAAATTGAATCTGGAAATGGTGCACTTTTCTTTTTAGATGCCCCTGGAGGAACTGGGAAGACATTTTTGTTAAATTTATTATTATCGTAAGTACGGAAAGATAAAAACATTGCTGTGGCCGTAGCTTCCTCCGGTATAGCCGCCACGCTGCTAAGCGGGGGCCGTACTGCATTTTGCAGTTCCCTACTAAGCTCAGTTTTGCAATAGCAACTAATAAAGCGCAAGGGCAAACGTTACAGGTAGCGGGGGTCAACTTAGAAAAACCGTGCTTCTCTCATAGTCAGCTGTATGTAGCATGTTCGCGTGTGTCAAATGCTCAGAATCTCCACATTCTTTCCATGAATGGAAAAACATATAATATTGTGTACAGTAGCGTTTTAAAATAGTGTTCAGTTAGTTTTTTTCCAAAATTCCCACAATAAATTAATCAGAATTCCCACAGATCTTCCCTTTCAATTCAAAATTTCCTATTTAGCTCAGTTCCTTTTCAATTTCAAATGCTGTACCTCTGACGGACCTATTAAGCTCAGTTTCCTTTCAACTCAAAAGGCTGCATCTCTGACGGATCTTTTATTTGGCTCAGTTTCCTTTCAATTCAGAAAACTGCATCTCTGACGAATCAATTTAGCTCAGTTTCTTTTCAAAAGTCTGCATCGCTGACGGATAATTATGCTCAGTTTCCTTTAATTAAAAAATATCCCATTTACATTTGGAATAAACAGGCTATTTTCATGCTTTCCTTTACGTTGCGTTTCAAAACATTTAAATAGGCTGACGAATCAATTTTGCTCAGTTTCCTTTTAATGGCTGCATCTCTGACAAATCTATAAAACTCAGTTTTCTTTTAATTCAAAAAGCAATGGATAGTTCATTTCCCAGTGACCATGCGGGCAAAGCCGTGGGTAACAGCTAGTATCTAATACATACGAAAATAGCCATTCCAATCGTAGCACAACACAAAGCCAAAACCACCTGCCATTAATGCCGGGATACTAAACTTTTAGTAGTAAAACTGTATATATCCAAAATAACGGAGTAGTAGTCTTTGCGAAAAAAAATGAACATATCAGTCGAAGAACTTGATATGCAAGATTGTAGTAGGTTATTGGTGAAAGTGGGCCATGAAACTGCTATTCTAACTGTTTACAGACCTTGTGGTTTTGAACAAATAGACAATTGTATCACGTAATACGCATAGGCAACTGTCGTCATTTAAAAATATAGAGTTAACGGGTGATATGAATATGGATCTCAACACAGAATGCAGTGAAAGCGGAGCAAAAGACTACCTTAATATCTCTGTGCATGCCAGGGCCTGCTTCCAGCAAATATGCTCCATAATCATCTAAATGATTTCTGTTTAGACCACATTTTAATAAAAACTAAGTTACCATCTATAGCCCTTGTCACCAGTCGTATAGTAACCGATCATAGTGCCGTCATTCCTAACTTAAGCCCTAAAATACCGAAACCTAAGTGTAAATACTCCATTACTAATACTAATATGAAAAACCTTGAACAAGCAATTCAAAACACTGACTTTCGCCCAGTTTATTAAACTGATGACGTCAACATTTCTTTGCCTTACTTAATAAATAACATATGAAATGCCATTCTTAGCAATACTTCGTATACCACAGTAGCAAAAAAAATAACTTAAAGTCTTGGATTACACCCAGTTTGTTGATATTGACTACCAATGTCACTAAATTCGTTGTTGTATAATTCCATTAGAGTTTAAAGGGTGCACCGGCATTTGTTCTATTTGGTATAGGGAAGAACATTTTATGTAAATGAAACTCGTGTATACGCCACGAACTGCTGAGTACACAAATGTATATTTAATTGGTGAATTCATTATTGTTATTGCATATATTGTCAAGTGAAATCTAATCCAAGACCATTCTTCTAGATTCTAAAGAAAGATTACTTAATTTTCTTATTAAAAGTTTTTAATATTCGTTTGAACTTGTAACTTTTAAAACTTTGCACATCGTTAATTTTATAAAAACTATCTATCTACTATATCTACTAGTATTTTGATTCCTAATAAATTTATGTAAGTGTGTACAGGCCACAGCATACCAACACTTATCATCGGGTGGATTAGGTGCACGTTTGTCTGTCTCCCATACAAATATAAAAAAATAATCTCATGGCTTCCGATAGACGGCCATCACACATACCCATGCAAAACTGTGAAACGCCCGTTACTGAGATCGCCAATCCATCGACCTTGAGCCTAAAGAACTAAGTCTAGCCGTGGACAACTGATAATAACGACTTGTTATTAAACAACAAAACATTCAAATGAACATCGGCATATAAGAACATTCAACAAATTTAACTTACTAAAAATGCCTCTTTCTCCGGAATCAGATCTGTAAACATAAAAAATGTTTATCATTCTTTATTGCATGCTTTTAGAGAGTATGTCGTTGTTGACCCTGTAGGTTTTAATACTTCTCCGGAATAGACTCGCAAGAGAGGAACGCGGTATCCTAATATTGTGTAGTGACGGTGCATACTCATAGAATTGTGCGTTTACTGTTTATACTACAGGTCACTCCATCAGGCCTAGGCCTACCCCAGTTCGTATTTATTCTGGCAGGTTACAGTGTCATTGCCTTCAGGAAGTGAGACAGTATTCTTAGAAGGAATATCTAACCATCTTTTCAACTAACGTATATTGATGATCTTTGATCAAGTGGAAGTATGTTATCGATAATTCTTTAAGATACAACTGGTTTGTGGATATTAAGAAAGCATGTTAGTGATGAACGTTCCTCGTATAAGTTTTATAGGCTATATACCTGTGATTAAGTGTCGGCAGTTATTTTGAACAGCTTGTAGCTAGTGAAAGCGGCGGGACACTAGCATAGGACATATTTGTATACGTCATAGGTAATGACGCATATGTGAGTTTTGAATAATACCTGTTTTTGTCGTCAGATCATTTTACTGGGAGAAAAGCTATACCTGGTGAATCTCAACCTGTTCCTGATCCTCTTGATTTGTTTAGAGAAACTCACTGAATGATTTTGAACGAACACCATACATAACCTTACTTGACGTGTTGTAGCGAAATAAGAACACTTACTACCCAATATCATCCCGAAGCTGTCGCACGAAGCGACACAGGGAAACTAAGAGAACATGAGGAGAGCAGCGTTTTCCTGATATTAGTTAAAGCTAATCAAAACTGCGGTAGTTCAAAATAATAAAAACAAAATATCACCCTTAGGGAAGATTGAATGGGGTCTAGCTTCAGAGAGTTTAAGTGGATGGAGTTGTAATGAATGTGTGAATGAATAAATTAATAAATATAAAACATAACGTATTGCACTCATTTCGGAGAACAGCGTTAATAGAGAAAAAGAAACAACTAGTGTTGCGACCTCCAATCCTCCTATCAGGTGTTCTAAGGCTACCTGCAATCATTTTCGATGGGACACTTATCCCATACAGTGACAAAGTTAAGAATTTAGGCATTATATTCGATCAGACTTTGTCTTGGGGACCGCAAGTTAGTGAAATAAGTAAAAAAATGTTTGCCGCAGTTGGTTCACTTCGAAGATTATGCAATGTTCTCCCCATTCCTACTAAAGTTGCGCTGGCTCAGTCTCTTCTTTTACCGATCCTTGACTACGCGGACACTTGTTATCTTGACCTAACATACGAGCAACTTAATAAACTTGAGCGGCTTCAAAATTATTGCATAAGGTTTATATTTGGGTTACGAAAGTATGACCACATATCCGAATTCCGCCTTAAGCTCAAGTGGCTCCCGATTCGTCTTCGCAGGAATACTCACATTCTTCATCTTCTTTACTGCATTCTGTTCAATCCGACCACTCCTTCTTATTTGAAAGACCGATTTATATATTTAAGTAGTTTACGATCTCAAAATAATCTCCTTCTTAGTACCCCTAGACATTCCTCTTCCTTCTATTCTAATTCTTTTACGGTTACCGCTATACGACTATGGAATTCTCTCCCCTTACATATTAAAAAATCTAAATCTCTTCCTATATTTAAAAATAAATTAAAACTTTATTACCTTTCCTCTTAAGTTACTACCTGTCGTCATTCATTTTTTCTTTAATCATTTATGTTCTTCTATTTATCTTTCTTTATCATATTCTGTACACCCCTTCCGCTATCTTTAAAATAGTATCCTCTGCCCTAAGGTTGCCTGGAAGAGATCGCTGTTTTAGCGATAAGGCCGCCTGTTGTACCAATGTCCCATTAAATATATAAATAATGTAATATGTTCCTTGGTGTACAATAAAGTATATTTTACTTTTACTTACTTTACCTGCAGCCGTAGATCATTGATAATGATAGCATGATAGTACTTAACAAAGACTTAAATTAACATCATCATATAAGATCAATTTAACAAATAAACTCACTAAAAACTTCGTATTTTGACATATTCTCATGCGACTTAGCGTCTTGGTTCAGTTTCTCTACCTCCGAAGTCAGATCTGTAAAAAACAAAAATTGTTCATGAGACTAATAATGCATATACGTTTTCTGAAAGTGCGTTGTTATTGGCCCTGCGGACTTTTCATCTTATCCGGGATAGAATCTCAATGGAAGAACGCCGTGTATCCTAGTGTTGAGTGATGATGGTTCATGTATGTGGATGACTAATTTTGTGGATCACATTCATCTGGCCGGTTTTAGTGTTAAGCACCTCTGTGGGGTCAGTATTCCCTAGGAGAATAACTACCCTTGGTTACTGACCGATTTTGAAAGTTACTAAATTTTTAGCCTTATCTACATTTCTTTCTTATATGACTGAATAGTAGGCAATTTGATGTCGCGATAAAGATACATGTCTCTCATGTCATAAGTGAGGGAGTGGGGGGGGGGGGGTAATTAGACAGAAATGCATTTTATACAGTTTAAGCTTTGATAGGAAATTCAATGCGTTTTTTACCAATTATCAGCCAGTGATTGACCAGTAAGTGGCGACAAAACTGTATATGGTAAATCGCACTGTCTTTGCGTGAGGTATATTATAAGGAAAGACTAAAAAAGGAATGTGAGATGAATGTCACTTTTGACCTTATTTAGGAGCATGCTTCGTGGGTACTTTTGGGAACGAGAGAATAACTAGACCAGGGGCTGGCTAACCCGATGATCCCAACCGGGAAGTAAAAAAAGTTTAGAACTGGGTCGATAAGGCAAGGATACTCACAACACTGGAGCACTCCTCGTGGTCATAGTGAACTCTAAAATATTTACGCTGAAGTTCTAGTGTATACACAGACACCACACTCCACTTCGAATGTATTGGACACGAGCAATTGCGCGATAGTCTTACAACTTTATTTATTGAGTAATTTTAAACGCGCGGCAACATATACGGTTTATGCATACGCGGCCATCTTGTTCCTTATTTTTCTTGACAATAGGTGGTGCACCATTCTTGAGTAGTGCGTATAAAGGAAAAACGGGAGGATAGAAAATACTTAGGAAAAGAATATTTTATCGGGACTGTTCCGAAGCCAAAACAATGAATGTAACTGGAATAAACTCCAGATTGTAAACCTCGGTGACCGTACGACTTTTGTGTCTTCTTAGTCTTTTATGGATACTTTAGAATTGAGTTCATTTTAAAAGAATGTGGCAAGAAGGAATTTATTTTACATTTAACAGTATCAATATTATACAGGAATCTTACTAATAAAAAAACAAATGAATTATCTTATAGTATTATTGTATTCTGTCGGCGCCGGTAATAAGAACATACGAGCAGTCTACAAACTTGTATATTTTATTTATGTTATAAATAATAAACAAAGATAAATATTCTGTATTTGAAAATTATGTGCACAGAGATTTGAGAATCTAATATTTGTGGTAAAAAGACGCTTAATAAATTTTTACCACTTGATTGATTATTGATTTGATCAATGGAGGTTATATTTACGTAATATAATTACTACTCGTATCGGTCGAAGTGACGGTTCATAGCCCGGCTTGAATCCGACAGGTGACGTTGTAGACAAGTTATTAAAAAATGCTATATAGAGTGACCAAAATGGACTCCTATTCATAGAAGTTAGCGTACTGCCAAAAAAGAATATCACTAAATCTAAGTACTACGGTCAACATAATTATATTTTATATTTATTTTTGCTTTAGTTCGGACTGAATTAGTTATACTCGTCACGACTCCTATCAGAAAGGACAGAACAACTTTTGCAGGGCCAGCCGCTATGATAATTTATCATCAGAATCTTATCAAAAACGAAATATTTACGGAATAAATGTAAATACGGCCGTAATTTATGTAGAATTGATCAAATAATAATGCGACCTTGATGCTCTTTGTGACCATGAATAGGCTTACCACTGAGGCCAACGATCACCTGGCGTGACAGTGCCGTTTTGAACGCCTTAAATTAGATGGAGCTAGTTGCGGTTGCAAATTGCCGGCCAAGCAAAGAGAAAGATGTTTCCGTAGAATAACCGAGTGGAAGAAATATTCAGCCAGCGCAACGTCCAACCGAATGCATACGCAAACACACAGCTTTGGATTTCTTTTTACTCAACTTAAGATCGAACCCTTTATTATGAACGGGATCGATATCTACGTAACACAACCAAGTTTGAAACAATCTCTTCTAGTCCTGGTATACCTAGGCTCATTGCGCATGACCACCCATGCCTTCACAGACTACAGGTCCAAATGACATGTAACTGCGAATCCATAGACCTGGTAGAATCACAGGCCTACTTAGGACTCGTGATAGATAGTCGCCTAATTTGGAAAGAGCATATTGAGCATGTGTGTGATAAACTTCGTAATATGCTTGCAAAATTTTCTATAATTAAAAATAAAATTCCGTATAAAATACTTATACAGCTATATAAATCTTGGTATAAAAAAAAATTGGGTGTGAAATTGGGTGACATAAAAGTTAATTGTCTGCTGTATGCTGATGATGCAGTGCTTATTGCACCATCAGAAGCAGAACTGCAGGCATTAGTCACGTGTATGAAAGAGGAATGTGAAATTAAAGGTCTCCGTTTGAATGCTAATAAAACTAAGGTTCTGGTATTTGAAAAGGACGAAGAGAGAACGAAATGTGAAATATGGGTAAATCAGGAATGTCTAGAACAGGTAAATGAAATTGTATACTTGGGGAGTGCTTTCAGCCGGGATGGAAGATGTGATTTAGATGTGGATAGGCGTGTCGCTGCCGGAAACAAAGTCAATGGTGCCCTGAATGCATTAATAAAAAGGCAAGGCGTGGTGAAGAGTGCACGCCTTGCAATACATAACGCAGTGTTGGTACCGACTTTGTTATATGGCAGCGAAACCTGGGTATGCCAGAAGAAGCATAAAAGCAAGTTGAATGCAGTGGAGATGCGATCTCTTCGTAAAATGTGTGGCGTTACCATAGCCGACCGAAAGCGAAACGAAGAGATTCGCAATATGGCAGGATTGAAAGATGACCTTATCACAAAAATTGATAGGGGCGTACTCCAATGGTTTGGACACGTTGAACGAATGAGTGAAGACCGAATGGTGAAGAAAATATATAGAGCGAAAGTAAATATTAAAAGGTGCCGAGGTAGACCGAGACTAACTTTCGAAGACCATGTGAGCAAATTGCTCGAAGAGGGGAGGGTCAAGAGTACTCGGATACCTAGACGTGCATGTATGAAGAAGTTAATGAACCTGAAAAAAGCGAAAGAGGTATGTAAGGATCGTGACACTTGGCGATCTGTTCTCTCTGGCTACCCCGTTAGGGATTGTGCGTGACGATAAGTAAGTAAGTAAGTAAGTAAGCTATATAAATCGCTGGTAGAGTCAAAAGTAGCATATGGTTTGTCTAGCTATGGCAGAATGTATAGATCACATTTAGAACGTATTTATCTACTACAGTTACGTATTTTAAAAACTATAGTCCCGGAGAGTATTAAAAACCAGTATAAAGAATCAGATTACCATAAGTTTTTTGGTCATTGCAAAATTATATCCATACACGAAAAGGTAAAGTTAACCCTTCTTATAGAAGAATTTTTCCATGAACAGTTAAAAATTGCACATACACGTGAATACTCTAAAACTCGAAACTCAGGAAAACCTGAACTAGCCTTACCTAAATACAATAATTTATATGGCAAACGTACCTTAGAATATATGATTCCTAGCCTAATTAACCAACTACCAGTATCTGGAAAATCAGAACTAAATCAAAAAAGTTTTAAATTAAAATTAAAAAATTACTTTATGGAATTTATTACTACTAATTTAAATTATACAAAATATGATTTATTAATAAAATTTACTACGATAACGTCCTAAAACAAGCACCCTGTATATAGGATCTAGGAGGATATAGGATCCATGCACGATGCATTATATAACAGAAGGTCACGCAATTAACTAATAAATACTAAGTGTATTTTTTTTCTTACTACACCCTCATATTTGTTATTGTCGGTGATACTGGTACACCATAAAGTTCCTATAGACTTATGATTGTACCGTAACGTAACGTGTAATTAATAAATGTAATAATATATTAAATAAATAAAAAATAAAATAGTGCATTTTCAATTTTATACCTTTTTTAGGGGTAAATATCTGTTAGTGTAATTCCAAACATTACTAGTAGGTAGGACTAGCTTAGTGCCTATAATTTCGGCTGTGTGTGGGTGACCACTCGTCCACGTAAAAAAAGTTGAGGTAAGCTACCGTGGGCTTTTAGTTGGTAGAAGTCCAACCAAGCCTATCTACTACTAACTAGGATAGCTGAGAATTTTATGAGGATTTCCCTAAATAAAAAAGTTTTAATTTCTGACATATTTCTGCCACAAAATACATGTGCTTTGTTCTGCAGAGATCCACTCTGAAGGATGCAGAGAGCCAGTCATTAATTCAATTTTGGAGTACTCAGAGGTGACCTAGCATCGGTATCTTTATTTTTCTTCTTTTCGGCATCACTTGAATAGTACTAATTGTTCTGTATATTTCTTTGTTGATCTGAAATGGTTCGTATAATGACTGTTTCGGTTGGCTTCAAAGAAGATGTAATCTGAATGCTATCGATTATTATTTCGCGAGGCATTAAGTCGAAATTATATACGCAACAATACAAGAATCTAAATTTTCTAAACTTATTACTTTCGTATATTTTGATACACGGAGTCAAAATTTGTACCCCTTTTTAAGTATATTGTGCGCACAAAGGAGTGTATTTTTGAGCATAGTTAAAGTTTTGGCATAGTAAAAAAGAAAAGCAAATTGGCAATTGAATGACGTGATTGCAACTAAGTAATATAATTTATATTATTACCTTAGTATTTTAATATTATTTTAATAGGTTTTTATTCTGGAATTCAACAAATGGACCCGAACGAGTGAAGTATGTGTTAAACCACTACACCAAAAACCCTTATATTGCATGGTGACCCTGCCAGTGCTACCTATTGGCAGCATTGAGCATAGAATCTGATATATCGTGAGTTCAACTTCACAAAAATTCAAGGCGTTACTAAAAACGTATTTTCATCGAGTAATGAGCTCTCATTAACGAAAAAACACAACAAATCAAGTAGCATGTCAAAAAGTCAAGAAAGATGAATGGAAAATCCAGATCAATGAAGAAATTTTCCAATTTTCATTTTCATTAACAAGAAAAATATGTCTACAACCACTAGTAATACCAGACCGAATAGCAATAAAGTGAAAGTATTCGTGAGAAGATTGTGTAAGCAACCTTTTCTTTTCTTCTTATAAAAACCGTAACGGAATAAAACAATGGAGAATCAAGAAAGATACAGCCCGAACGATACAATTAGAACTTAACAGAAACAATATTGCTACAATCTCATGTGCCGAACTTATCACCAACCTGTCTGCGCGTACATCTGAATCCAAGGGTTCAGTCGTCGACTGTTAAACATATTGCCAGAGCAGCAGAAAGAAATCAGGGATACAACGAGCAGCTATCCAGGAGTTCCGTAGCAGACAGAAGGCATACAAGTATAAGTCTAAATGATGTAACTTCTATTATATAATATGAATTTCCAGAGAATTTTTAAGCCATTAATTAACAGTGGTGATATGATGAGCAACCATGTAAATATACAGAACTTCGAGTACAATTAAATTCAAACTAACGTAATAAGAGTGGAGCGCAATGAACTGTCGTTGCATAATGAAATGAGCTGTCGTTGACAAATTCAACCAACAAACAGTGAACGGCGCACATTTGAAAATAATTAATGATTTATAACAAAAATCTTTATTTTCTTTATTTGCATGAATACAGTAGTACAGTGGTGTTCAAGTATAATTAAAGCTCTAGATGTTCTACTTTAGTTGTGTGAAAATATTAATGGTCAAGTAACTATAATATTATTTATTGAATTTTTAAAAACACAAAATTTACAAGCATTTGATATTATTCAATTGATTTTATAACTAATTAATTATGTAACAGTGTCCGAGGAAAGGCCAATGTACGATTTATTATTACCTAAATGTGAAATATTTAACAAAATTATTATACCTATTTATGTATTTTTTAATATTTAATACTGTCAATCATAAATTATTAATTAATAATTTTCATTAATTTATTGCTGTATTTATGTCAATTTTATATAAAATTCAAAATTACTACCTGAAACATTTGTAAGTCACGTAAAATTCAAAAATATCATTTATTATTTAGTAGGTTTTGTCGAGTATGAATTTTCCTTCAGAATAGTAATTTTTATAAGTAACAACTTCAAAACCGTATCCATAAATAACAAAAATAGCTTAATACAATTAAAAAATAACAACAATTCAATCTCTCTTTAAATTATTCATTTTTTGTGTAGCCGAGATCAACGATAAAAAAACATCTGATTCTTCAGCAGAATCTTCTATTCTGCATCCAACCCACCTGGACTACTAAAGTGATGTTAACAAATAAATGTATCACACTTTTTAGCATTTGCCGATTTTTCGTTGAAGTACGCTAGTTACAGTGACAGCACGCTATTTAATTCGACGTTTCTGGTGATTTTCTATAAGTGCTGCTGAAAATTTCTTCAAAAAAAATACAGCTAATATGTGTGTTACTCCTATCATTAAACAACATTATTGATAGCATTAGCAGAAACAGCAATATATTGCTTATTGTTGGACACATTCGCAAGTCATTGCAGTATCTCTCTTTTGCGAATCGTCTTAAAACAGCCAACAAAAAAAAAAAAAAGAAAATTTAATAAAAATAAAGACAAAAATAAGTAAAATAAATATGTCCTATAACAATACACAAATACTAATAAAAACAAATGACTATACGAGTACAAAGTAAGTAATAACACAAAAAATAAATTTTACCTCAGTCAAAAAATATAACGTAAGTGGTCGCATGGTGTCAGCACCCAAGAGATTAGCCACATCTTCGTACTCGTGGATGTTCTGGCCACGGCTAATTTGCTTCCCCACGGGGAATTAGAAAGCTATAAGTAGCGCGAGTGCCCTCAAACATTCAAACACATTATTTTTTGATCAATTTGAAGTTGTCCTGACCATATGCGCCTAATTAAGGGTTAATATTAACTGGTACATAGTTTATTATAATTTTAATTGACCTGGCAGATGTATTCTTAATGATAACGCATTGCATAGAATATAGAAGCATTGTTTAGAAACATTTTAATAGTCAAATCAACAGAAAAATGAAAATAATTTTGCCCTAAAGGTACCTTTTTAATTCATGAATCATATAATTAAAAATAAGGCAACAGATTACTACGTTACATAACACAATGAGAATTATCAAATTACTTATACTTTGCAAAATATAGACTATAGATAGAAAAGAGTTGTTATACGTTTAAATTTTCGCAAAAATAGAAATAATATTAAAGTTAAATGCAAAAAATAAAAATATATAAAAGAAGATAATATTACACTTATACTTATACTTTGCATTTATACTTTGCACTAAATTGTGTTAAATAAAATAAAATCGAGATTATAGTTTAAAAAAGATTTCTATTAAAAACAGCCATGTGAATTATAACTAAAGGTATTAAAATTTATTTATATTAGAAAGAATACAATTTAATTATAGAAAAATCAAGACAGGTACATAAAACCAAAATATCCTTAGGTAGGGTATACTCGTACATCTTAATATTATATGCATAGTCAAAAGGTATTCTTTTGTAAGTATTAGCGCTTATTTTAAACAACAATGCACACATTCATTGCCAAAATTGCAGTTCATACATGAATAAAAATATAAATATAAATATAAATACGACACATACAAATAATAGTCAAAAGTAAATAAAAGTAAAAACAATACATATTATTAAATTATAGTAAACAAGAAACGACAACAAACAAATCTAGATAAGTTAAATATAACAAGAATCAATCTTTACACAGTGAATATAAAAGGTCTGCTAACCTTTTTCTCATGATTGATGCGTATCTAAAAATATGCTATGCAATGAGCAACATATGATCCATGAAAAAGTACACAAAAAGAAACAATAATTGCATTGTAATAAAGATGAATATATAACGAATAGCAGTAAAGAAAGAAATGTTATAATTAACACAAGGTTTAATAGTGATGTTCCATAACAGAGTTAAAAACGGAAAAGGAAAATTGACTAGAAAAATGGTATCCTATCATATAAAGTAGGTTCAAAAGTATGATTATGAATGATTGAGTTCCTAATCAATATTGGACAGATCACCTACCTGATGGCGCTTAAACTCTTGGTATTGTGTTCATTATGAACAGTAATAACGGAAGATTGTATGAAAGTGGAGCATGAAAGTATATAGCCAAGTGGTTAATAATAGACAGAATAAAGATAATATATATAAAATATAATAGAATAAGATAAAAGAAAATAATTGATCTTAATAAATAAGTAATGAAGAGATACGAGAACGTTCGGTATTGGTAAAGCATATAGAGCGTATATTATCTCACTTTAGAGCGCAGAGTATGCTTCCATGATTGAATGATAAAATAGGAAGTAACGGGAACAATATTTTCAGGGCAAGTGATGTGCACTAGTCTCATATTAGTAATGTTGGATACCAGAGAAGTCTTAAATTTGCCACCCTTAAGAATGGTACATAGAGATTTCTTATATTTACGCGAACACTACACATGATTAAAACTACTTTTACGGATTTTATCGCGTTTATTTTTACTTTTTATTTTTAATTCCCGACGTTTCGGGCGCTTTCCAGCACCCATGGTCACGGGGGACTGAGATGACTCACGTCCCGATGTCATTGTTAAACCCGGAGTACCTTCAGCTTTTTAATTGCATAGATCGGACCATAAACAATAATTAAAAAAGCTGAAGGTACTCCGGGTTTAACAATGACATCGGGACGTGAGTCATCTCAGTCCCCCGTGACCATGGGTGCTGGAAAGCGCCCGAAACGTCGGGAATTAAAAATAAAAAGTAAAAATAAACGCGATAAAATCCGTAAAAGTAGTTTTAATTATGGTACATAGAGGTCATATCCTTCGTTAGATCATAGTGTGAACTAAGTTTTCCTCCGTGTCAACTGCTGGAGTAAGTTCTCTGGAATTCCTTGCCTGATGATATCAGGTAATGAATTCCAGAGAACAAGCTCCTAACAAATGCTCGTTTAAAAAGACGGCTAGCGTGCATTTACTGAAGAGTCATTAGAATTACAATATTGTTAAATAGTCATATTTATACGCATGTATTAACTTTGTATTTATGTATATTTATATCCATACGTGTGTATGCATGCATGTTTATATATGTTTATTAGCATATGAATGTATTTACATTACAAATATATATATATATATATATATATATATATATATATATATATATATACATATATATATATATATATATATATATATATATATATATATATATATATATATATATATATATATATATATATAGAAAGTAGTTTGTTAAGAATCAACTGAATCGATTCCTGTCATTTTTAATATGAGTAATTTTTTATCCCAATAATAATTAAAACTACGTAAATTACAGTCACACTAAATCTGTGCAGTCAAAGCAAACTGAAATGGACCGTAACTTAAGGCAATAAGACTTTTAAGAGTGCAGTTTTATTTGTATTATTACTAATTCTGTCATTTAATAAAAATAAAGAATAATGAACTTACTGTGACCACAACATTCTTCCGGAATTAGTATAACTAATTTGATAAATAATCAGTGCACAAAATGTTTAATTAAGAATTCAGTGTATGTATTATGATTATAACATAATATACTAATTGGGGTGTCTGAGGGTGTGCGTTAATTACGTTACTTATTGTATATATATATATATATATATATATATATATATATATATATATATATATATATATATTATTCGTTATAAATATATAATATAAAAAAAAAAAAACAAAAAAAAAAAAACAATTATCTTTGCGCAAGATGGGAGCTGCTGATCCCGCAGCCCGGTTAGTGAAAGCCTTTTTACAAGAACAAAATATCCAACTGTTGAATTGACCAGGTAACAGCCTGGACATGAATCTCATCAAAAATTTATGGGAGCTGATGAAAAGAAAAGTGGCTACCTTCCAATACTTTGTTCTAAGTATTGGACGGTGGATTGTGCTTATGTCTCTTGTTTTAATTTTATAGTATACTCCTAATAATAATTACTCGTTAGACCCACTGCAGAGCGTAGTTTTAGTCCTATAACTAGGTTCAAAAGAATATTTTACAGAGGACTCAAGGTATATAGAGAGATTATAATATTTGAGTCGACACAATAATGTAGTTTCAGTAAAACGAATATTGTTCTTTAAATAAATATCACTTGAGTATAAAAATAAACATAAATCATTAATTGCAAGACAGAATGATATTCAAAAAAAAAAAGAAATAGTATTAATTTAAACGCATTGTATAAATAAGATAAAATAGAGAGCTGAGCGTAAGACAAAACTATTATATAGTATAAGTTATCATCAAAAGAATTTACGAAATATGTAGGTAATAACTACAATAATCTGCACTTAGCAACGATTGGCTTAGTACTATCACTAGGCTTGCCAGGGCCTGATTTATTAATAGAACGAACTCTAAATTCATAAGTTCAGCCTTCTTTAAGCCCATCTTGAGTTGCTCCAAGGTAATCTCCTGGGACTCCCTTGCCCTATACCCAGTCTTTGCCAAATTTACACACTTAAACATATATAAACACTCACGCCTGTCACCCAGAGGGGTAGGCAGAGACTACAGACTTCCATTTGGCACGATCCTGACACACCTCTCTCGCCTCCTTCACATCCATACACCTACGCATACATGCTCGTCGGTTAAGGGTACTCCTAATTTGGCCCGTTTTCAATAAATCGCCAATTTGGTCGTTAAATTTTCGCCTAGGACGTCCCTTTCCGACTCTGCCATTCACTTCTGCAATATAAATTTTCTTTGTCACTCTTTCCTCATTCATTCTTTCCACATGACCAAACCACCGAAGCATACCTATCTTAATCCTGGTCACAACATCATCTTGCAAACCACACTCTTCTCTTATTACACAATTTCTTACCCTGGCGTTCAGATTCAGCCCTAACATACTCCTTAAGGACCACATTTCTACTGCGTTGATTCTACTCTCGTGCTTCTTCTGCCACACCCAACTTTCACTACCATACGTTAAATTAGGGACCAACACAGCACTGTGTGTAAAAAAGCACTCACTCACATACACACACACGACACATACACACACACACACACACACACACACACACACACACACACACACACACACACACACACATACATTAATAAGAACCAAGATACTTTAAGGCAGTCCACATGCAAGCAGTTGGTTAATACAAAAACCATCGGTCCATCTTGTCCACGTTCGGTTAAATTTCTAAAGAAACCGTATGTGCGACTCGTGGTCGTCATAATTTCGACAAGAAGGTTTATTTCTCACCTAAATTTTATGTAGCCTCTCACTGATGAAACGAACAAGCTTTCTCATAAATGTTACTACGGTGAGTAGTAGAACTACAATAAATTCGTTTTTAGGTTTTTAAATTATTATTTTATGGGTAGTATACTCTAACATAATATTATAATATATATACACCATGTATTCAGACTTACCTACTATACTTTCAAGATCCGGACTGAGTGCCATCCTTATTTCGTTCATTTCCTGTAGTAACTCCTTGGAATCCACTTTTAAGCATCTGTAAAAAGCGATGGCTTTTGCTGCATCCTAAGACAAAGATATGCAAATGTTATACAAAAAGTCAACTGCAAGTAAAGCTCATAGAAGCTCAGTGTGTTTGTTATATACAAATTCATCAAGATGTCCAAACAAATTAAATGTCCCAAAAAGTAACTTAAATTGGTTCAAGAATCTATACATATAATAAACCTATGGCTTAGACAAGTACTTTACAAATAGTGTAATCAAGATGGTCATACCGCCATTTATCGGAAACCATGAAACGCTTTTGGCATATTATCCCACAGTTGCCTCTTGCGATATTTATGGTACGATGGTTTCGCTTAAGCCGCTACCACATGGTGCCAGTATTATCGTCAATGTATTTGTCGACATAATTTTTTTCAAAACACAAAATATTACCTTCTTCAGTCCCTTCTTCGTGAGAAATAACGGTGACTCCTTCAAAGGCAGAAGCATTATCACACCCGCAACCGACAAAAAAAGGCATGTGTAAATCATGTTATTGTACTCCAAACATCCGCCAAAAATATAACTAATTAGTATTCCAAGGCTAAAAGCGATGACAGACCCTGAAGTCATCGTGCCTCGTATCGAGTCCTGGCAGATTTCGCTGACGAAAACAGGCACGACGAGAAAGCAATTGCCGCCCAAACCAGAAATAAACGACGTCACAGGAATTGCTTCCACTCGGTTACTGACGACGACGATCGCCCATGACACCTGCAATTTAATTTATATATATTATGTATCATAAAAGCGATTTACATATGTTACACACATAAGAAATGCTAAAGTTAAATTGATTAACGTAAATGAACCTAGAAGAGGAGCAATAATCTATATGTAATACTTATTCAGGGATTTGGACCTATTGCTTGCAGCCGCATGCAACAAGATCTACACACACCAAGCGCTTCATACATCATGCCACTGTGTCACCCTGCAGGCCATTCCCAGAACTTCCCGCTGATTTCAAATGCAAAGCGCTCCAAATTTCACCAAATTATGTTGCGAAATCTCGAAGTTATGTTAAAAAAAAAGTTTTCTTAAATTCTTTCTCCTTCGCTATCTCACGAACGAATGAACCGATTTTTATTTTTCAAACGGCATTCGACGTCATTTTTTGAGGTTAAAAGCTGATTAGTTTTTGAAAGCGATCGGTAAAGCTCACAGTGCAGCACAGACAAACATCTGTATGGACGTCCACGTGGAATTAGTCAGAATAGATGCCTGGGATCTCCAAACGTCGAGATCTGACGAAAACTCGATTTTTGAAAATCGGAGTTAAACCAATAGCTTTCCTGTTTGCGAAAATTTTCAATTTTCTTAGCGGGAAGTTAAAAATTACCCTCACACTAGGATTTTCTCCTCTATCCTCTTGGCAGTTTCTAAATATAAATATCGCAATTTTATTAAGCGCGTATTAAGCAAAGCAGTAAGTTAAGCAGATACTTCGAATAATAATACTATGCAATTCTTAACTGTGTCATATGAAGGTGTAACGTTTTGCGTAACTGCCTTATTTGACTCGTGTTTACGCATCTTACCAACTTTACTTGAAAGCTGTGACCTATCAACGAGGAAGTGGTTGCTTATTTCCGGTGAGAGCTCATTCTATTTAGTGTATCCTATACTCATAAGAGTAGTGAATTATGATCAAGGATGAGTAACCTATATTTTATTTTATTTATAAAATACTGGATGGATCGAGAACGCGAAAGAGATTGTGTTACTCTACTTGAGGCTCATATCAATGAGAGAGTAGGATTGAGGGTGGATCGGGAAAGTCTCACTCGTTTGTGCCTGTGTATAAAGATTATTATCGTACGCGACAGATTCTGCTTAAGTCATTCCACGAGTGTTAAGACTCGTAGAATAACAATATCGTTGTTCTGTCCGTTGTAGTAATTCATCTATTGAGATCGTGTTGCTAAGAGGCTGTCCTGTGTTTCATTAAGATGAGAAATGTTGCTATAGGTTTGCATAATTTGGTGTTATCGTGTAATTACGTGCCTCATGTTATACTACTGTGTGTTGGTGACGGGGACATATTACGATATAAACGAAATATAATTACTTTATATCTAATGTATAGTGTACTACTTTTTGATGTATTTCCAACAAATACATAAAAACTGTAATAAATTTACGTAATCATAACATAAAAATATTTTGTAAATTTCTTCAAAATATGATGTTTGGCATTGTAAAGTTTGTGGGAGATTTTCCCGCAAGCTTTATTCGTCCAGAAGAACTTTCGCTTTATTATTTTATATTTATTCGGGTAAGTCCTATACTATTAAACGAGCAATTCTTATATATATATATATATATATATATATATATATATATATATATATATATATATATATATATATTTATATATATATATATATATGTATATATATAAATAATAGCTAGGATTTATTTTTAGAAAGTGTCTTTTTGTCCGTGTTTTTAGGCAATGAAAAACTGCTACAATATCGTTAGAATAAGAAGGTAAATTTTGACAGATTGTTAATGATTATAAATAGCTTAATTTGTACAATGGGCGGTCATATAATCGTAAAACCCCGGTTCGAGCCCAGACCGACCGACCGACTTTTTTTAATTATTTTTTCAAGTTCCTTTCTTTTTTGAGAAAATCTATTTTTCGAGCCCTTTTTTAGTATTTTTTAAAAACACGAAAATTTAAATTAAAATAATTGCACTCATGATTTTTTATTCAAATAACCAGTTCCGTTTTTTCTGTTATGTCGCTAAGATCAAAAAATATTATTTATATTTCATCAGTATGTAATTTGTATCTAAATATAATTTCCAAAACACACGAATTAAAAAAAGTCGAGCGAAAAATACCGAGCAAAGCTCGGTCTACCAGGTACTAGTCACTAAATGCACAATATCAGCATAGTATATAAGTTTACTAGCAATGTATACTAACTAGTTTCCGGTCAGGGCTCGCCCTATGTTTACTGAACTACAAGCAAGAATAAAGAAGTCGTGTGTTATGACGACAAAACACAGCTACCAACGAAAAATATCCAAATTACGCACCACTTGTGTCGTGGAAGAGAGTATGCAAGTGTACTTTCTACCGAGGTTGTCGAGAAGTAACGCTGATAGAGGTGTGCTAACGAGCGCACCGATGGATGAGAGACTTCCAAATAGTGCTATTTCCATCTCATACATAGGCCGGTGCAGTGTTGTGTTCGCTGACGAAAAAATCTTCACCGTCGATGAAGGCCAGGCGTACATCAGTCCCGTAATTAAAGATGTAAAACAAACTGAAATGAAAAGTTAGTTATTTCAAACTAGTTATTTAAGGCTCCATGAAAAAGTATATCTTCAAACTAGTCAAATAGAATGCAAAAGAATCGATTCTCGTTGAAATCAATATCTTCAAGATTAATTTCAGCTTGATCGGTTCGAAGATCTATATCATCTAGTACAATAAAAATTATATTATTTTATTGATACATATTGTAGGTAGTGATGGTATAAAGATACCTTCCCCTCATATCATCTCTTAAGAGTCGATAGAGTGGAAACACAAACGGGATGTGGAAATATTCAAAAATAATAAAAAATACAACATAACATAAAAATGCAACTATGGAAAATTTTTACATTTACGAGACTGTCTATGTTGGAGTCTGTTTTTCAACGGTGGAATTTTAGTAGGCTGTAATGAAGGCATAAAATACCCAGACGGACTGGAGACGGCACGGAAAAGCAGCTTCAAAGTTGACAAATGTCTGGTACTAAGCTCGTCAATTCGCTACTTACAAGAGGAAAGACTTTGACTTAGACTTTGACGGAAAACGGAACGGAAAAGAAAGAGACGGTGAGATTATGTATTGCCCAAGGAAACCTTCCTACTATCTTCGTTTTATATATTACTATCTTCGTTTTATATATTTCATATATATTATACTATATAAGTTAAGCTTTTTCATTTAGGCATAAACGTGAAAGACTATTGATAAAATTTAGTTAGATATTGGTAATAGTTAATGATTACTCTTAGCTAACCTATCACGGTGCAGCCGGTCTGATACAATATTGACATTTTTGATTACGATCAAATGCCACTTCACACCAAAACTTTTTCGAAGGACGTGCTCTTCTGAATTACTACTGAAAATTATTTACGGTTTGTTATTAGTAACATTGTTTAGAATTTATAAATAGTAATCAATAAGTACTAAACGCACCACATTTAAACAGATATAGACAATGATAAGATAACACTGTTATAAGAATCTATGCGTTTTCAGTACATAATCCGTTTATGGCCCAATAATAATTTATGGTAATACTAACAATGCAGAGCTTAGATAGTGTTTCAATACTGCAGGCAGCAAGCGCAATAGTACTACGAAACGCTTATCATTATTTAACAGCCCAACGGACTTAACATAGGCCTCCCCAAAGTAATGCCACAAAGCACGATCCTGAGCCACATTAATCCATCGGCTCTCTGCATGTTTTACCAGGACATTACTCTATCTAGTGGGGGGCTGCCCTACACATAATATACCGATACAAGGTTGCCATTCAGAAATTTCGTCCCCATCGGTAGTGGGTTCTCCGAGCTATATGGCCGGCTCATTGATATTTCTTCTTTCATTGGTCTATTTATTTGTTTATATCTGCCAAAGACTTCAGTTTCATTTCCCATCTAACAACTATGAGATTAAGAGTGTTATTAGAGGGTTATTAGGGTTTTTCTGCGACGGATCTTGCAGAACTTAGCTCCGACACAATGGACACTTTCCAAGAGAATGTTAGTCATATCGTTCACTGTATTTCAGTTTTCAAGGCACTGAAAACGGTTTTGTAACTTGAACTGACGGTATCAGGGCTTTCGATTGGTGAATGATGGGAACGGAGCGTTGACTTTACTGGACGTGACCTCTTTAACTTCACGTTTACCTCATCAATCGGTGATCCCTGCCAGTTTTCACCTTTGCTTTTACTGAGATATCAACAAAAAGTTGCTGTCTGGTCATTATAGTTAAGTCAATTTCATTTTTCAAATTACCGAGGCTCGACCAGGTCCACTTTCTGTGGGGCCGCTTTTGGAAGAAAGAGTTTGTCTTTTCCATGAAGTCAGCCAGCTGATAGCCTCTTAGGTTTCGTTTCCCTATTCAGAACTTCTCCACCTTTAGCTCACCGATGTTGTGACTAGTTTCGCGTTAGTTTCCCATGAACCGTACTGTAGGTTTTGGAGGAATGTATCGAGATGCGCCGAGGTAGATGTGTAAACCTGTATGATTTATAATCAATACCATTTGGTGATTCTGAATATGAGGTACGCAACCCTCGTCGACACACATCCAATCATTACAACTTTGTTAACGAGAGACTTGTGGACGATAAATCCGACACCTCCTTTATTTATGTATTTATTTATAAGGATCACCGACAGATGATACACAAAAACAACATACAATCATTGTAAGAGACATGCAATGTGCTCACCTAGTTATATGCAACTACAGATTATACAGAGTAATGTTACGAAAAGTATAATGTAAAATTTTGTAGTACAGTGGCAAAATTGGGTATTCATGAGAAACGAAAAGGGTTTACATCTATAACCTAAATAAAGTATTTACATGTACATTTTTCTTATGAAATTATTCAAACTGTCATTGAAAATATCCAAATTATAGCGACAGTAGCCTAATGGCAGGGCTCGGACCGCGAACTCAAAAAGGTTGTGGGTTCGAATCCACCATTCGACTACTAGCGTGAACCACTCGTAACACAAGCAATTTAGGCTTAACACGAGTGGTTAAGGGGAATATAAGTAACGTTTACAGCATTGTTAATATTCTTTTTAAAACAAAAAAATAAATAAAAATGAAAATAAAAATAAATACCTCATACATTCCAAACGTTTCATATTAATGCCGAATTAAGACCGAGGTAAATCTTGTTAGATGCAATATAAATAGCTTGTAGACATTTAAACGATGTAATATACTTGGAGCCTATTGTTAACCATTTCCAGTAATTGAGAGCATTTAATGACATTATTGCACAGTTTGTAGAGAACGTTTAAATCCAAAAATTTGCACCTGTTTATTAAGGAAGATATACGTAAGTGCTTCAGCAATTCAGCATATGAATTTAAGAAGCGATGACGGTTAAATTTCAATGTTAACATACTAAGAAATCCCCACTGGACTTGTTATATCCTTCACTTATGAACCTCATAGAAAGGAGATCTAACTTGAGAGCAATATTCAAGTTTTCTCCGAACTAAGCTGTGAAAAAGTAGTAGTAAAGTTTGAGTATGTCCGAATTGTTTGGTGATTCTAGCTAAAATCCGGACATTTTGGACGTCGTCGGTATTGTACCGTTTATATGTGGCACGAAAGAGGCTTTACTATCCAACAAGATGCCTAGGTCACGACGTATACTCTGTACTTGACTCCTTAGGACAGGTGACCTACCGATGACCTGATGAGATACCGGTGATAGAAAAAGTTACTGAAGTCAAGGATTGCCGCGTCCTACTTCTCTCTTCGGACCTCAGATACAGCGTGTCTTCTTCTTTTTCCAGTTACAGTTTCTTATCGTCAGTCCTCAAGGCGCATGCATTAAATTTTGCCAGGTCCAGTCTGTTTGGATGGCAACCGACTCTCCATCGGAGATTTTTAGCAACCCTTGCTCCTTTCTTGACATAGTCACCACTGTAGCAGAGAATAGCGTGGCTACCGGGGACTGGAGGCAATATTTTTGTATCGTTGTTCATGAAGGATATTTGCTATAGTTACCTAAGGCACAGGTTTTACCTAGTTTAGTCACCAGCTTATTAAAAAAATAGTTGCCACGCTTGGCAAGTGTGTTGACAAGAGCAGTTTTTTATTGTAACTTTGCTGTTATCATATATAGAAAAGCAGCTATACATAGAGACGCCGCTGCCCATCCCTATCTCAATTTTCCTCTGTTACCTCTTACGACAAACACGGGAAAATATGAAGTAGTGGATATTCTTACACGGCCACTGCACAGTATGCTTGCGTATAACAGTGATTAATGCAGATATCTTTCGTTTGATGCATGTACGGAACCAGATTCGCTGTCTACTGGTAACGAAGCATTCTATCTTAGTCTTTAGGGGTGGCAACGCATTAGCATTTTGATTATTAATCGTCTGATATTAACTTCACATTCAAACAACTCGCGTGTAAAAAGATACAAAAACTTAGATATATGGGATAGGATTAAAAACTCACGGTTTGTTGTTGCTGCATTATCGAATATGAATCGTGGCTGGCGTGGGTATTCACCAGGAATGCCAAAAACTATTAGGAAAAATATAGTACTTAAGAAGCAAAAACTTCCAAGATAGTAAGAAATACCTTCGTTACATTGACGCAGAAATTTTAATACTTCTTTATTATATCAGTTCCCTTTATTTCAAAAATATGCGTGATATATTTTGGTATAATTTATCGAACCGCTATATCACTACAACACTATATAATATAAAGAGAGTAGTACAGTAGGCAGCACTATTGGCCTACCCTTTTATTCAAATTCATCATACGCGCGCGGTATATCTATATATATCCAAGTATATTACTCTGTATAATCTGTAGTTGCATATAACTAGGTAGATAACCACAAAATATTGTGTTTATATACTTATAATTTAAAATGTATTTAAGGCGCGTTGAGTCATGTATTTTTCAAACGATTTTTAAAACTCGTCTGCCCCTTGCTTAGAGAAGTATAATTTAAATAAAAGAAGGTCGCGACGCGACGTCGTAACTTAAAAAAAAAGAGACGGTAGAAAGATTTAGTAATTATAAGTGTGATAAGAACCGGTGTCATTAATATTGATGACCTTGTTAATATTAGATCTGTTTCAGTAGATTTGCCTTTGCAGTAAGCATGTTTGTTAAAATATATGAGCATATGTGCTTCTGCACTTCTGATCATATTTCTCCTCCAAGACTATTACAAACCATGTTCGGGATATAGAATGAATTTATATGAGTTACTACTTATATTTGTTTTTTCGACATAATTTTTTTTATTTTTTTTAATGTAAAATACAGTACCTACTTACGGTTCAACAATATAAAAATGACGCCAAACTCAGTTGATATTAAAATTAAAATTGCTTGCCAAATGTCGTCTGTTTTACTAAACATTCTACTTGTCATGGTTCAGAACCACCTGTATACATCTGCTTCTTGCACATCTGACCAGATCATCACTCCATCACTTCGTAAATTACGTATCATAAGAAATAAAACAGTAAATGGTATTTTGACCAGACCAGAGTCATCTTTCTTCGATCGTTTGATGTATAACCTAAGATTTAGGACCATTTTGCTCTAGAACATTGACCACAAACATATTAAATGAAAAAGTACCTAAATTTTTGATTAAAATATTTATTTGAATAATACTAATAATACTATATTTACATGTAATAGTAATAAAATTTAGTTTATATATAATTTTTATTATAAAATATAATATATACTATAAATAGAATTTCTATTCATTTAATGATTTCTTATACGTGAATACTACACATTTAAAAAATACTAGTTTTTACGGATTTTACCGCGTATATTTAACTTTTTAAATAGCCGACGTTTCGAGCACTTTACAGCACCCATGGTCACGGGGGTCATCTCAGTCTCCCACGTGACCATGGGTGCTGTAAAGTGCTCGAAACGTCGGGTATTTAAAAAGTTAAATATACGCGATAAAATCCGTAAAAACTAGTATTATTTAAATCTATTCATTTATATATAGGTGATAGAGCCACTAACAGAATATCAGCGTAAAATCACAGCATAATGCTGCTGTATAAGTGATATGGTGAATATAAAACACCGAATACCCTTTTAATTGAAACGAGGCATTCCGTCTTATAACAAAGAAGTGACAACCCATCCACATTTTAATTCTTAATTCTAAATGCAGCATCTACTTACCCTCTGGTGGCTTGTGAGCCCTTTGATCACACTTATTCCAGGTGTAAAAATAACATGAAATCGAACTTAGCCATAAGCTGTTGGTAGCTCAGAGGTCAGTCGTAAAAGGTTCACGCGCATTACGACAAAAAGGAATCAGTAGGATTGTAATAAAGTGCAAACATGATCAGTCGTATTGGGACGATAGGTCGTTTTTATGACATATGGCATAAAGTTTTTATACGTGTTGCAATCCCTCTAATGCTCCAAAAAAAAACAACAAGAGATGGGATGCGGCGTATCAGGTATTGTATCGCATCGCCATTTTGTGATACAGAATAAAATTATGTTCATACTACCAATCACGATACGTGTAGGTACATTACGGCATCTTCTGTACATTAGATACGTTTTGTGCGGAACGGGACGTATCAGATACGACATCACATCAGCGTGTCAAATGCGTTCATTGTTATCATTTGATTTTGTGTTCTGTGTTTTGTGACCGACTGAGATACAATACATCAAGATGAACAAGGCTCCTTATTAGGTTGCCTTATAGGGGAGATTTTCCCAAAGTTTAAACGGGTGAGTGAGTGATAGTCAGGTGAATAACGAGTATATAGGTTTTATACGTGGTAGAGCCATGATGCAGTAATATTAGGAATATAGTTGTAGCACGAATGGGTCGGCTCGACCGGGGAAGAACCACGTTTTCATAGAATACCAGCGTAAAATAGAAGCTTAATACTACTGTGTTTCGTGTGGTGAGTGTAGAGAACCGGAGACCCTTTTTACTGGAAACGAGTCATTCCATCTTAGTCCTCACGGGTGACGACGCATCTGCATTTTGATTCGTAATCGAGGATAGATGTAGATGTCTATGGGACTGTGTGCTCGTTTGTCACCCTTTCCTATAAAAAAACGCATTTGTGATTCCGTTCAGTTTTCCCAAGAGAGCTTAACTCTGTAAGGAATACTTAGATATTATTGATATTATTGATGAAATTGAAGTAAACCATTCTTTTTTCATAATTAAACTATTATGGTAAAGTAACTTGATGACTTCTTCCAATGCAGCGGTAAAGAGTTTCGGGAGTACAACGTCACCCTGTCTTACAATTCTCTGCAGTTGGATAAGTTTCGTACTCTGACTCTCTACTCAGATAGCCTTCGCAGGCCTACTGAACAAATATTTCAACACCTTGATATATCAACAGTCAACTTGGCACCGCTGAAGAGACTGCAGCACCGGTCAAATTTCGACGGAATCAAAGGCTATCTCATAATCCACATGTGCAATACCAAAAGGCAGAGTATACTCTTCGGTCTTCTGTATGATTTTCTAAAGGGTATGTATATGGTTTATGGTGCTAAAACTATGATGGCTTCAATATGACGTGTACAGCTGCCCATAGAACCTCTCAATATCACTCAAAATTTCATGCTCCCGGAAACGATGTGTAAAAATATTTAAAATAAAAAAAATAATTTTCAAAGCAGTTCAAGCTTACTAGTCGTTCACTTCAAGAATGCCGTTACCTCCCGCCGTGCCCCCTCATTCCGCGCCTCAAGCGTCGCCCTTTTAATACCGATAGCAACGTCGAAGTGTACTTACGTCCGTTTTTTATGCTCCCGTACGTTCTCTAGTTTGTTACTGTTTTTGCTGTTGTTTTTGTTACTGTTGATTTTTTGTTTTTGTTTCTGTTGATATTCGTTAATTTGTTCTGTTACAATGAGTAATTTTATTTTTTTCGAATATTTAAAAATGTATATGTGTAAAAATGAAAATTTTATTTTATCGAACAGGTTATTATTTCATCATCATCATCATTCAAAAAATATTTTATTTCATCGAACACGTTATTATTTAACTTTATTGAAAATATGAATACTAAAAAACATAAACATGATGACTTTTTTCGTCTACGGTACCGTCATCTGTGACGTCGTAACGGTCTACGACGGCAAACTCGAAATGAACGCGTAGTAGCACCAGAAGTCCCATGACTAAATTGTGACTTAAATGACTAATGTAGTGTAAGGGATTTCAAATTAATAATTATATTATGCATGTTGACATATGATGGACGTAATTGCATCACTGCGTATCACTAATTTGATCTGATAATTTAAAAATTTTCTACCATTAAAATATTAATGCCACTATTTATAAATTAAACCAAAATGAATTAAGGTTGAATTCCCAAAGCTATTTTATTTTCCAAGGTAAATTTTTTGCATTCTAGCTTAGTTAGCTATTTAAGTCTTTATAATAAAGTACCTGGATGACTGAGCTTTCCTCGGTTTTTTTTGGAAATCGTGTGTTTTGGAAATTATATTTAGATACAAATTACATACTGGTGAAACACGAATAATATTTTTTGATCTTATTGACATAATAGAAAAAACTGAACTGGTTATTTGAATAAAAAATCATGAGTGCAATTAGTTTAAATAAAATTTTCGTTTTAAAAAATACTAAAAAAACCGGCCAAGAGCGTGTCGGGCCACGCTCAGTGTAGGGTTCCGTAGTTGCCCGTCCGTCACAATAAAAACTTTAAACTCAAAAGTGTTCCCACTTATGAGTTTAAAGGTGGGTATCCATTATGTTCGCGCTCCAGCAGCGCTCCGCGCTCCTGCAACTGCTCCCGGTAGTGGGTACTGTCGTTTCCATCCAAGTTCAAAATGATTTTCCTAGAAAGTCCTAATAAAGTTCTACTTTTCAGATTTTTTTTCGTATTTTCTAAACTTATGGTTCAAAAGATAGAGGGGGGGGACACATTGTTTTTTACTTTTGGAGCGATTATTTCCGAAATTATTGACATTATCAAAAAATGATTTTCGTAAACCCCTATTCATTTTTAAATACCTTTCCAACAATATATAACACGTTAGGGTTGAAATAAAAAAAATCACTTCCCATTTTACATATAGGGGGGCTACCCTAATAAAACATTTTTTTCCAATTTTTATTTTACCACTTTGTCGGCGTGATTGATACACATATTGGTACCAAATTTCAGCTTTCTAGTGCTAACGGTCACATAGATTAAGCGAGGACGGACAGACGGACAGACAGACATGGCGAAACTATAAGGGTTCCTAGTTGACTACGGAACCCTAAAAAGGAAATAAAGTCGGACCAGACAGGACGCGAACCAAGGCACTACGATTTTGCCACCGCTCGATATCCACTTGAGCTATTAGGATCGTTAACACAGTGTCAAAACTTACCTTCTTATATTGTACCAGTTTTTCATTGCCTGAAAACACGGACAAAATGACATTTTCTAAAAATGAATCCTAGCTAGATCGATTTTTCGCCCCCGAAAATCCATGAACACCAAATTTTATGAAAATCGTTGGAGCCGTTTTTGAGATTCCGATAACATATACAAGAATTGCTTGTTTAAAAGTATAGAATTAACAAAGCGTATTAACCAAAAAAAAAAACGTTTAGATTTTCCAGTGCAGTTGAACCTACATAATATTTATTTCTTGATTGACGTTTCGAAACTTAGTTCATATTATTACAACAATAAGATTGTTTTCAGTTTACAAATTCCGCTAATTACACCTGATAAATTCACTGTATATAAAATATCCCATTACCGATTGCTCACGACGAGTCACATAATATACAAACTTGCACTTATCCAACCTTCCAATTCTTATATTGCTTTAAATGACGATAGAATACATTATACGATGTTAAATGACTTAGATGATTGTAAATTCATTAATAATAACTGTTCTATTTGTGAACTATTTACTATAACGTATAGTATAAATAATCCTAATTGTGAATCGAAATCGGTGACGAGGTTCGCCACCCGTCACGTTCTGTCTCCCGGAGGGGCGAAAATTGGATTGCGGAAGCCCGTCTGGCTACGCTGAATGTATGTGGAGCAATGAATGATAAGATGGATGAAGTATGCAAAATTATGAATGATAGAGGAATAGATGTGTTATGCGTAAATGAGACGAAATGAAAGGGAAAGGATGCCACTGTACATGGCATGTATACCGCGTATTGGTCTGGGGTAGGTGAGACCGAACGGGCATGCCAGGGAGTCGGTTTCATCCTTTCAGAAAGAATGCGTCAATGTGTGAAAGAGTATGAATGTGTAAGCCCGAGTCTGCTATGGATACGAATGAAAGTGGGCTTAAAGAAGCTGTTCTTGCTAGGGGTGTATGCCCCAGACATGTCTAAGCCCACTTACATCCGAGAGCAGTTTTGGGACATGGTAAGGATGGTGTTGACAAAATGTAAGGAAAATGAAAATATTATTATGTTAGGAGACTTTAATGGAAGGGTTGGGGTGAAGAGGTCTGGTTATGAAAGGATATTGGGAACGTTTGGTGATGAAAGTATAAATGAGAATGGTGAAGAATCTCTTTGTGACGAATAATTTTTTTCGTCATAAAAAGATTCACATGTATACATGGGAAAGAGGTGATGATAAAAGCATGATAGATTTTGTAATTGTGGACGAAAGAATGAGGAGCGCTGTCGTAGATACAAGGGTTTACCGGGGGTCCAACGTAGGGACGGATCATTACTTGGTCTTATGTCGAATTAATGGTCTTTTCAAGCGTTGGCGGCGTCGGACATCTGTGTCTACCACTGCGTTACAGCGTATAAGAATAGAGAAGTTAAAAGATGAAGATGTGAGAGAGAAGTATAAATGTAGACTGAGAGAAAACATTAGGTGTTTGAATGAGTTGTTTACGAATGATTTAGACTTGAATACTGTGTGGGATAATATTAAGAAAGGTTTGGTGGATGCAGCCACCGAAGTATGTGGTCTAAGTAAGAGAACAAATGAAAGGAAAAGGAATACGTTGTGGTGGGATGATGAGGTACGGGTAGAAGTTGAATCAAAGAAGAAAGCATGGTTAGATTTACTAGCAACTAAAGCTGGTAATTCTGGTGGTAGGAATGATGAGATTAAAAGAAAAAAGGCAGAATTTAGACGTCTAAATAAGAGAGTAAAAGAAGTAGTTGAAAGGAATAAGAATGATAGAAGGATATCTGATAATTTCCAGGCTAATATAAAGATGTTCTGGAAACTCGTAAGAACTGCCAGGGGAAATACAAAACAGCCTATAATTAATGCTATAAGAGGCGAGAATGGATGTATTCTGAATGATGAAGTTTCGAATTTAAACAGATGGAAGGAATACTTTGAAAGCGTGTGTATGAGTGAAGAGTCGTCTGAATTAAATGAACAAGAAATTCCGAAAGAAGTGGAAAGGGGTATGAAGATAAGTGTAGATGAAATAATGAAAGCAATGAAAAGCATGAAAACAGGTAAGGCAGCTGGATATGATAGAGTATCACTCGAGATGCTAAGGGCTGGAGAGGGAGTGGTGGCAGGCCTGCTGTACACCTTGTTTAATTTATGTTGGGAATTAAAAAGGGTACCGGATGACTGGTGTAAAGCAGTGATAGTACCAATATATAAAGGAAAATGGTCACAGCAGGACTGCAAAAACTACCGTGGTATCAGCTTGCTTAGTATTGTGCGTAAACTGTATGCTAAGGTGTTAATGGAAAGAGTTATGAAAGAAACTGATGGAAAAATTTGGGATGTGCAAGCGGGTTTTAGAATGGGAATGGGGTGTACAGATCAAGTTTTTTCCATGCGCATGATAGCGGAGAAGTTTTTGGTTAAAAACCAGAAAGTTTTTTGTGCGTTCATGGACTTGGAAAAGGCTTATGACAGAGTGCACAGGAATGTGTTATGGCAAACACTGAACTCATATGGGTTGAGCGCTTGTTTTATACAGGCATTGAGGTCTCTTTATAGGGACTCTAGTGCTTGTGTCAGGATCAATGGGGTCTACTCGGACTGGTTTGGCATCCGAAAAGGTGTCCCCTTGGCTGTTCAACCTATTTATGGACAGGTGTTTGCAAACTTTGAAAGATGAAGAATATGGGTTAAGAATGGGCGAGTTAACCGTCAAATGCCTTTTGTATGCCGATGATCAAGTTATCCTTGCGTCGTCAGCGGCTGAGTTGCAAATGATGGTTACATTAATGAACTGGGCATTAAAAGAAAGGGGAATGGAAGTGAACGCAAATAAGACGAAAGTGATGGTTTTTGAAAGAGAAGAAAGCAAAACGGTATGTGAAATAAGAATAGAAGGAGAGTTGATTGAGCAAGTGGATGAGTTTGTGTATTTGGGATGTGTATTTAGCAGGGATGGTAGATATGATAAGGATATAGAACGACGAGTAAATGCAGGGAATAGAGTGAATGGGGCACTACACTCTATTGTGAAGAACCAGAATGTGTCAAAAAAGCTACGTATGGTTATTCATAATGCTGTGTTAGTCCCTACTTTAATGTATGGTAGTGAAAGTTGGGTGTGGCAGAAGAAGCAAGAAAGTAGAATAAATGCTGTAGAAATGCGGTCTTTAAGGAGTATGTTAGGGTTGAATCTGAATGACAGGGTGAGAAATTGCGTGATAAGAGATAAATGTGGTATGCAAGATGATGTTGTGACCAGGATTAAGAAAGGAATGCTTCGGTGGTTTGGTCACGTAGAAAGAATGAATGAGGAAAGAGTGACAAAGCAAATTTATATGGCAGATGTGAACGGCAGAGTCGGGAAGGGACACCCTAGAAAAAAGTTTATCGACCAAATTGGCGATATTTTGAAAATGGGCCACGTTAGTAGTACCCTTAACCGACGAGCATGTATGCGTAGATATATGGATGTAAAGGAGGCGAAAGAGGTATGTCAGGATCGTGTCAAGTGGAAGTCCGTAGTCTCTGCCCACCCCTCTGGGTGACAGGCGTGAGTGTTTATGTATGTATATGTATTATGAATCGAAATTATTAACTGAAGTAACTCTTTTCTTACCTTCTGAGTGTATGGTGTAACGCCAATTTATTATTTGGCCAAATCAATATTTGGCATAAATAAAAAAATAATAGATGGATTTATGTACAATTTAATGAAAATAAATTAACTATCAAATGTGATAATAATATTACTAATCATTCTATAATTGGCACAGGTATTATCAAATTAACCGAAAATTGTATCGGTTATTCCAAAACTATTCAATAACTACCAACAAGTACTTATCAATTTTCGATTAAATCAACTACGGATATAAGCTTTGATGTAACAAAAGACGATTGTTGCTAAAAGGACATATTTAATAAAAGTTTACCACATTTAACGCCAATCTCTTTAAGCAAAGTTAACTTGGATTCTTTAAAATATGCAAATCATCAACTGGATAGTTTAGAATTTGAATTAAATAATCTCCAAGAGCAATCACATTTTATTAAATATGACTTATACTATTCCACATTTACTTATATTTTTATTTTTTCCCTATAAATTATTTAAATGCTTCAGAAATCGTCACGATAATAGTGGATATTGTATACACATATTTAATCAATGTAATAATAAAAAGTCATCCAAAAATAATTGTAAAATTACGAATTCAATTGAGGTCACTGATAAATCGACGTCTGAAAAAGATAATATTTCCCTAAAATCTTAACCAAATTGTACTAATTATTAGCCTTATAAAACTGTAAATCAGGTTCACTCTCCTTCTGGAAGAAATCTTAATTTCTAACTTTATCAAATTTTAGTTTTCAAAATGTTTGTATTAACACAAATAATTGATTTTATTGTCATACAATTTTCATTTCTACTTTGTCATTTTATATTTTCTAATTGCTACATTTTACTATTTTTAATGCAATTTATGTAATTGTTATAAAGATTCCTACTTTGTTTAATATAGTACAAGTTAATTTTATTTAAAATACTTTTAATTTTAGATTATACTACTTCATTTTTGTATAATTTTACTACTTTAGTTTTAAATTGATTATTTCGTAAATTTTATTCCGTCTCTTTTGTATTATTAACTTAGTTACAAATTATGCTATTTCATCTTTATGTAAAATTAAGTAGTTCAAAAGTTTTTGTATTATTATAAGATAAATTTGCAATATTTTACTACATCTTTTGATTTTCCATTTCTATATTTTGTAATGCTTTCCGACTTCTTATCGCTTTTCTATTTGGAAACTTCGCTTAATCTTAATTTAGAAAAAGCTCAGTCAAAAGAGGGGGAGCTGTAACATCTCTTCTTACGTGGCAGTAAAATCTGAGTAGGCATTTTTTTAATCACACGGTACTTTTCTTTCATATGAGTTTAGTCAACAATTGTATTGTTCCTTTCTATGTTAATTTTAATTCTATTTTTAAAAATCAGTTAGACTCAGAGCCCGCGTGGATCGGACGTAGGTTCCGCGACGTATTAGAGTACGGAAGTCAGGGATTATATTAATTTGGTGTATGAACTTTTGTAATAAACTTTTAGGTTTACTTAGTGTTTTTTTAAAGTGAAACGGGATCGGAAACCTTCTAACAATACGTAATTACGTGTATTTGTCCGCGATTTTCCCAAAACAAGATATCATTCAAAAATATATGGACATTAGAATGAAATATCTTGTAAGTAACTGTAATCAAAGAATCAAAACGGCAAAACTTTTTGTAAAGGGCAGTTAATTAATTTGACTTTAGTGTTGATTAATAAACATCGTTTCTTGAATTTGTATGTAATGCAACAACAGGAGATCCCACATCTAATCTCGGAAATACATGAATAAAGTTTAAAAATTGTGAGTTAAAAATGTTGATCTGCTCTCCTGCTTACGCAGTTAATCATTATCAGTAATACGCAACCTCTCGCTCACTCTCGATCCATCCGGTATTTTATATACGCGCCTACATATTCTTACATGTGTTTTATTGATCTGTTTAAAGTTAGCTCATAATTACGCACCTACTTAATATGTACTGAAAATTTACCCAATCAAATTAATAACTTAAGTACAATAACGCATAGACATCTTGGCGCATCACCATTCATGCGCTTCATCTTTGAATCGTACAATAACGCATAGACATCTTGGCGCATCACTATTCATACGCTTCATCTTTGAATCAGTATCTATAGAACATCTGCTTTTTTCATTCCTCATTTTTTGAAGTCTGCTAATACTTGTTCGAAATCACTGCTTATTCCATTTAGATATTTCTTTCAGTATGCATCTTCGATAATTAAAGAAAAAGAGGACCTTGATACTATATACCTACATAACGTATATATAATTTAACAAACTTTTATTTATTTATTTATGGCACACCAACGTAAATAGCATTAATCAAAAGATTTTGCTATAACTCGTACGAATTAACTTGAGACCTGGGCCGATGACGTAATTGTCAATGTACGGTGTGCAAAATAATGCGTCGTAATATTTTTTTATTTGAAATTTTTGAGATTTGCATGAGATTATTAATAAAAACAAAATAAAATGTTCTGGCAAGGGGTGAAGTAATAAGTGATATACTGTTGCCATTTTTATATATTTTAAATATTTATTTTTTATAATATATATAATATTATTTTTAGTTAACGCGTCAAGGAAGAACAAAGAAATAAACAAACACACTTTCTCATTTATAATATTATTAATTTATTTATTCTACACTTTATTGCACTATAAAAAGTGTTACAGATTCGTACACAATAAAAATACAAAGCATAACAGGCGACTTTATTGCTAAAAAGCAATCTCTCGCAGGCAACCTTAGGGTGAAAGTGAATCAATCTTGGATAAGCGGAACAGCACAAACTATGTAAAATCAAGGAAGAAAAGTAAGGAATATTAATAAGGATGTATTATAATATTTATTATCCATTAAATAGGCACAACACAACGTCCAAACTTAACAATAAAACAACGCAATTAACAACAAACAGATAAAATAACGTTCAAGTATAACAAAAACAAACAAAAGTCCAAACCAAACAACAAACAATTATCAAAAATATCGAACTAGAGTCGAGACGCGTATCCGTAACAAAAATGCTATCGGTACTGAGCGCGCACGGCCAGCGCGGGACGCGGTGCGGGGTGTCGGGAAGGGGGTCGCATTCCAGCGGAGTCTCAAGTTAATTCGTACGTGCTGTACATACCATAAAATTAAATCCATAAAATTGATGTTTTTTTACGTACACTAAAAGTAATGTATAATTGCCGGCACGAGTAGTGAGCACACTTTTTATTGGTCGATATGACGTTGACCACGCTGACGCTCAACGTGATTCGTTCCTCTGTGGACGTTCACGTTCGTCATCTATTTGGTCCGCACCTATCATTCGGCTGTCGCTAGCTACACTTGAGAGCAATTTAAGTGACAACTTTTAATTTAATTTATTTTTGTTAATTGTTTTTTTATCTTGTTGTTAATTGTTGTTTGTGTATTTCTTGTTTTTAGTTGTTTTTTTTTATTTTTTTGCTGTTAATTATTTTTGTTGTTATAATTTGAGTATTCAGATTTTGGTCTAAATATGCAGAGACGAAAGAATTCGGTGTTAAATAGACAATCCCGAGAAATTCAGTAATCAGTGCTTTTTACACGAAAAATTAGGTATTGCGAAAAACATAATAGACGTTTATAAACAGACTGCTGAGGCGACTTATGTCTCTGTAGCTACTGTACGGTGTATAGTTAAATGAGTCAGAATTTCGAAAAAAAGTCGGTGAAAATATTCAGTTACGAATTGAAATAATAAAGGCACTAAATAATTTTGCCCGACTGTGTACCTACGCTGGCTTAACCCCCACCACAGTTCATCTGTGCTCACGACTCGCGCCGGCAATTTTACAACATTTTATTTACAAAAATAGTTTTAGATTTGCTTTATTTCAGTCCTGACGAAGTTTGTATCATAAGTATACTTAATTTCAAAGGATGCCAATGATTTACACACTACTCATTTATTACGTGTAACTTTTAAACATTTTGTCTGTATATCGGAGAAGAACGGGGAGAGGAACGGAAAAGCACGCCTGTAACAATGCATGTTTCAGCGAAGATGTAGATCACTGGACCCAGCCCTATGACATTTACAAGCGGTTTGAAAATTAAAAGGATCAAGAAGTTGCAGATGCACGCCCATTCCGTAGATATTGCCGTCAGTAAACTTTTTTTCTGTGGATTTAAAATATATTTTTTATTAATCACGTACCGATGTTAGTGACCGGTAGCATCAAAGGTACAACAACCTGCGAAGCGTCACGATTGAGACAAATCGTTGCTAATACGCGAGTTTCCTGTACCAAGCAATAGACTTTTGAAGCTGGTGAAGAATACTAAGATTTTTTTTAATTTGCATAGAAGATGGTTTACCGGACCAAGGGTTCGCTTTGAGTTTTGTACTACGAAAGCCACCTGAGTTTTATCCCCGCTAGTAACAATGAAATTGTATATTACTGTTTTATTTGTGAAAAATATCGTTAGAAAACCAGTATATTAAGCTTTCTTAAAAAAGAGGGCTAAACATAAAGCAAAAAACTACGTATTCAGGCTTGCACAATAGTATGTGACGATCGTCCCTCAGGATTAACTAAAACATTAGAGGAATTGCAGTTGCGTTGTAGCCAAAAAGTACGAATTTAGATAAAAGTCCCGAAGTCGTCCCAGATTAGGATCGCAATTCACTGAATGCGGTCAAGTGGAAGGAGTCGCGAGAAGGAGAAGAGGTCGCGGCTTGTTAAGTGCAAGCGATATGGCGACTATAATAATGACCTGCTCTACTAAGTGCACAAATTTTTAGAGGCCAAATTAGTTCTCGGACTCTTTTTTAGGGAACTCGGTAGTAGTCATCACTCGCAATGTAAATGCAGGGGTTTTCGGTGCTATTTGAGGTAACACGGGATTTTAAGACATGCGACAAAGGAATTTTAAGCTGTTAGTGTTTAAATCTGTGCCTTCTGCAGAGAAATTAAATTATTTGTTGCACGCTGCAGCTACGTATATGGTATACGTATATGGTATACGTATATAATACGGTATAACTTCAGTACTGATGGGATGGCTTAACCGGGAAAGGACCACAATCAGAATACAACATAATAGACTAAATGTCGCTAGGTACAATATGGTGGGTGTCAATAATCGGAGAACCTTTTAACACTAGTAACGAGGTATTCCACGTAAGTCCACCCGTATCCATATCCTTCCGTGGTTATCGTAAGAATCTTCCGTATTTTAATTCAATAAAAATATAAAAACCTTTAGTTACAAACCTATCTGCTAAGCGTTTCAATTATGACAAATCCCCCTCCCCTATGCAGCATTCTATAGGGGAGGCCTATGTTCAGCAGGGGTCTTTGATAGCGTCCTCTGCCGTTCTCCGAAGGTGCTTTGCTGACCTTATAAAATGTTGTAGGCTCTTTTTTAGAAGGTTCATAAAATGGACCTCTGTTAAATGACACCGGTGGTTGTCATTTAGCAGAGGTCTATTATAATGCCTTGCAAATATTTGAGAGTTTGCTGACTATCCAACTGTCTTTAATATGTTATTTTAGGAGCTGACTCCGTAGGGGTGCCTATTGGTGACCATAATGAAAGGTGAATTCTTTTACTAATATATATTTATTATAGCGAACGTGCCATACAGTTGGCGGGCAACTAGTGACTGCCTGAAAAATCTTATTCACTACATAATATAGTTACAATACAACGTTGCGAAGTTTACATGTGTGTGCGCGGCACACCTACAATACTTCCCCCTTTACAACAATTGAATACAAAAAACTTAAAACTATACAATGAATATAAACTTAAAACTAACAACAAAAACTTGCTAATGCGCTTGTGCGCAGGGCTGTACGGAGACCCCCGCGAAAGGGGTGGCGGCCGCGGCGGGCGCGGGCACATGCTGCAGACCGGTGCTAGAAGCACCTATCATCTGACCCATATTCTGGCCCGATATCGGAATGCCTGCCATTAACACTTAATGACGAAGCCAGCTTTTGAACTTCTTATTAAACTTTACCCAAATAGTGTACAGGATTATCGCCCCCATAAAACTGGCTATCACATATAACCATGTTTGAAAATTATCCACTTTATTCTCTACAGTATTTTGAGCCTGAGAAACAATAACTGGTTTTTCTTGCAAATTACCCATAGTAAAAATCGTAAAACTTATCGCGCTAATGCTTTCGCAAAGGAAGTATTTCGAATGAAATTATATTAAATACATTATAACTAAACTAACTACCTGGAACCTATATGAAAGTGCAGTATACGCAAAATACTGAACACGATGCTTCTACAATTACATTCAACTTAAATAATGTAACTTGAATATCCTGAATGAAAATATTATGCACTAGACAATGCAAATAATACTTTCACATCCATAGTAACTAAACCTGATTATCATTTAGACATGTAATTGTATAATATATATTTTATATTAACACTAGCTTATAAATCGTGAAGGTAACTTAACAATCCGACCACTTCGCGTTGTTTTCACGGTTATCGGGTTGCTCGGGCCGGGTAACAACGACGTCAGCGGTGTGGACGGTGGTAACGGGAACCGTACATGCGCAGGTGCAACATCCGCTGCGTTGTCAGCGTTACTTTGGCGTGGCGTTGCTTCGTTACCATCACATTCCTTTAATACATATGCAGGCTTTAATCTGTCGATAGAAATATGTACCTGTCTATCGGGTAATTGAATTAGGTAAACCTTTGAGCCCCTTTTTATCACGCGGTACGGACCGTCGTAGGGTGGTTTCAAAGGTTTACGTATTGAATTGTCCCTAACAAAGACATATTCACAGTTACGTAAGTCCTTGTGCACAAAAAGACTATGACAGTTACGTGAATCGTCGGATGTAGGCTTATAACTACTAATAGTATCTCTAATCTTATCCACTAAACAATAATCATTGACGTTACGGTTGTTCGAAAAGCTGTCATAAAAGTCTCCCGGTAGACGCAAGTTTCGTCCGAACGTTAACTCGGCGGCGCTAACCCCTGAGTCGCTGCGGGCGGCCGCGCGAAGCCCCAGTAATACTGTGGGTAGCTCTTCCACCCAGGACCCATGTGACAGGCGAGCTGAAAGTGCTGCTTTTAAAGAACGATGCCAACGTTCAACTGCGCCATTGCTTTGCGGATGATAAGGAGTAGTTCGAATTCTATTAACCCCCAACATTTTTAACAGCTGGTTAAAAAGACTACTCTCAAACTGGCGACCTTGGTCGCTAGTTAACTTTATCGGGCAACCGTAACGACAAATCCAACCTTCATATAAATGTTTGGCAACAGTTTCTGCCGTAATGTCTCGTAACGGAAAAGCTTCAGGCCACCTGGTCCTCCTATCAATTATCGTAAGTAAGTATCTATAACCATCTGGAGAGATCTCAAGAGGGCCAACGATATCGACGTGCAAATGCTCAAAACGCTCTACTTCCGGAAACTTAGTCAGATTCGATACCGTATGTCTGTTAACTTTAGAACGTTGACATTGTATGCACGTTTTTGCCCACAAAGAAACATCACGATTCATACTAGGCCAGAAATACTTTTTGGCTAACATCTTTCGCGTAGAACGAATTCCAGGATGGCTCAAATCATGTAAACTATCAAAAGCTAGGCGTCGAAACTTTTCCGGTAGGTACGGACGAGCTGTATCAGTAGACATCTCACAAAAAATAGACTTATTTAACATAGGTATAACTAGTTCCTTTAACAAAATATTATCGGTATTTAAACCAGACATAACATTCATGATATAACTGTCGCTACGCTGCTCATTTGCAATGTCATCGAAATTCAACGCAGTTGGCATAGTCACGGCTTCGATGCGCGATAAGGTGTCAGCTACGATGTTATTCGTACCGGTTATATGTTTTATATTTGTAGTGAACTCACTTATGAAAGCTAAATGTCTCGTTCTCCGAGGCGTTTCGCTTTCATCGCGTCCTACCTTTTGAAATGCAAAAGTTAAAGGTTTATGGTCCGTATACACGGTTATTTCTTGCCCTTCAAATAATTTCCGAAAATGTTTTATAGCTAAGTATATAGCGAGCAACTCGCGATCGTATGTGCTATATCGCTGTTGGGTGGTGGTCAATTTTTTTGAGAAATAGCCCAATGGTTTCCAGCTATCTCCTTCCTTTTGTTGCAAGACTGCTCCCACGCATATATTGGATGCATCAGTCATTAAAGCGAGTTCGGAACCCACTCTAGGGTACGTCAATGTAGCGGCCTGTGTGAGACCTGCCTTACATTGCGTAAATGCTTCGTTCGCACTATCCGTCCAGACGATGGGAGTCTTATCATTTTTCTTTGAGCTTTTAAGATATTTATTTAATTCTGTTAGATATAAAGTTGCGTTAGGAAGATGAGCTCGATAAAAATTGACCATACCGAGAAAACGTCTTAGCTCTGCAACAGTTTTCGGCTTCGGAAATTCCACAATTGCCTGAACCTTATCTTGCAACGGCCTGACGCCGTCGGTACTAATCTCGTGTCCCAAAAATTCTAGTTTAGTTTGTCCGAAACGACATTTTGCCAAATTAATCGAAATTCCATATTTATTAAGCCTTTTAAAAATAATTTCTAAATGTTGCCTGTGTTGAACTTCGTTGTCACTAGCTATAAGTAAGTCGTCTAAATAACAAAAGACAAAATCAAGACCTTGTAAAATGGAGTTCATAAAGCGCTGGAAGGTTTGTGCTGCTCCGCGCAAACCGAAGGTCATTCGAGGAAACTCGAAAAGTCCGAATGGTGTTATGATAGCGGTTTTCTCCACGTCACCTGGTGCGACAGGTATAAAATGATAACTTCTATTGATGTCTAATTTTGAAAATATCTTTTTATCCGGAAGAATAAAAGTAAAATCGTTCAAGCGAGGAATCGGGTATCTGTCGGGCTTTGTTATCGCATTCAGCTGGCGATAGTCCCCACAAGGTCTTATATCTCCATTTTTTTTAGGAACTACATGGAGCGGACTAGCCCACGCGCTCTTTGAAGGACGACAGATGGCCAGTTCCTGCATGATGCGAAATTCTTCTTTAACTTTTTTATTCCTGTCAGGTGGCAACGGGCGCGCTTTCGCGTGCATGGGCGGGCCAGAGGTCTCGATATAGTGGACGACATCGTGTTTCGCAGTTTCTCGGAATGACGCTGGTTTAGTGATGTCCGGATACTTTAACAATAAATCCTGATATGGATGATTTACATCAATAGTTTTAACACTAGGTTGAGATACATTGACAACAGATGCCGAAACATTCAATTCTGTAGTTTTATCTATTAATTTACGCGCGTTTAAATCAACTAATAATTTGTGGTACGCTAAAAAATTGGTTGTTTGACATCTGCTACAACGAATTCCCAACGATAAGGTCGGCGTAAGTTTAAGTTTAACACTATTGTCTTGGTACCGTAAGTTGCGATTTCATTGCCATTAGCTGCGTATAATTTATATGCACTACACTGATTTAGACGATCTTTTCTCGCGGCTGGTAAAACAGACACATTGGCACCGGTGTCAACTAAAAATCTAAGTCCGGAGTTACTGTCTGACACACACAAACGATTGAATGGAAAAACGGTACAGACCTGAAGACCCTCGGACTGTACCTCGCTGCTCAGTTTTCCGGCTGTGTTGTTTTCCACGCGCAAGGCTTCGTACACCTGTTGGCCTTTTCTCGGAACTTGTAATGGTAAAAGCATAAGTAGTTCTCCTTCCGGGGACGGCAGGAACTGCTACGGCGCCTGGACTGTGAACGACGCCGGTTGCGATCCGGGGCGCGGGACCGCGACCTCTGCTGATCGATCCGGTCCACGGTAGCCTTTATTTTAGCCACCTCAGCTCTCAACAGGGCCAAGTCATAGGCGGTAGTAGATGCTGGCGCTGGCACTGTGTAAGTAGCGGTGGCGGCATATGAAGGCCGCACAGCTTCCATGACGTTATCTGCAACTGCTGCTAGGTTGTCCAGGTCCTTGGAGTCGGACACAGTTAGCACGGCTCGGACTTGTGTCGGAAGACGACCCTGCCACAAGACGCGAAGGGTTTCATCAGGAACCTTGTCAGTAGCGAGCTCACGCATCCGCCGAAGCAGCTGAGATGGTTTCTGGTCGCCCAGCTCTAGCTCGCTCATAAGCTTCTCGATCTGCCTCGACATTGACTCCTCATAGATGTGGAGTAGCCGAGCTTTGAGTGCGTCGTACTTGTAGGTAGGAGGCGGGTTGAGTAATATGTCCGTCACTTGCGCGATAACCTCCTTACTTAGCTTAGACACGACCAGGTCAAACTTCGCCTCATCACTCAACCTCTGAGGTGCGAGGATAGCTTCCGTGCGTACGAACCATACGCGTGGCTGGTCCGTCCAAAAGTCTGCGAGGCGAGACTGTAGGGACACTGCATCTACACCTGGCGCCATGATGGGCGGTTGCGCGGGTGGCTGGATGTCTTGAACGGGTGGCACGTTAACAGGCGGCACGTTCTGTGACGTAGGCGGAAACGGCGCACTCATGTTACTATATCTATTGTCCACTGATCACAACCACGCGAATATTGCCCACTACTGCATTAACATCACATAGACCACTTCAGTCATCTTAATCACGTCGGGGTCACCAGTTTAGGAGCTGACTCCGTAGGGGTGCCTATTGGTGACCATAATGAAAGGTGAATTCTTTTACTAATATATATTTATTATAGCGAACGTGCCATACAGTTGGCGGGCAACTAGTGACTGCCTGAAAAATCTTATTCACTACATAATATAGTTACAATACAACGTTGCGAAGTTTACATGTGTGTGCGCGGCACACCTACATTATCTATCGTAAGTCCTTGTCTTAGAGCCTTGGACGTTGAGGCATGTCTAGTTGAGTGTGGTGTAAATGTGCTTGTATCCATACCACTTTCGTTCATTACTTTTTTAAGCCACCTACTTATGCTTTGACATGTGGCTGCTCTATATGGTTTTCTGAATGTTATGAAGATATTTTGTGTACATCCATCCTGGTCTCTCAGTTTTCCAGTGGTATCAATGTGAAATAATAAAGTTTTTGCTGGGCAACTCTCAGGGTTTTCTTTAAAGTATGGGTTTTTTTTTAAATATAAATAATTAACATTGGCTGATGTCTTCTGATGTTTTAAGTAAGTCTGAAACTGGTATTGTAACATGTGTCTCAGTCACATTTACATTCCTAAATTTAATAAAGTTGTTGTATCTTTTGCCCAGTGCTAAAGGCAATCAAACGTAGTACATTTTTGGTAAGTTTAAATAAGGCAAGTCATTCAAGTGGATACAGTATTTGAAAATAATTTAGGACTATTGAAGGGTCCCATATCATACTATATTTTGGAGTTTGCGGTCTAAGACTATATACTCCTTTAAACCACCTTTTATTGTTTCATCTGTTCCTAGATGTGATCCTATTTTTAAGGAAAGAGTTGATTTATGGCAATTAAGGGTCTGATAAATGCTTTATAAAATTATATATTAATTATATATAATAAAAAGAGATTAAATATGCTATTATATAAGAAACTGATGCCCTTTAGATTTCGTGTTTATTTTGCATACAGTAATGCCACCAACGTTTTAAATATGTATTATACAGTTTTAATGTATTTGAGGACAGAGATGCTAACATCTAATCAGACGCAGACTCCGGGGTTTGTTTTAATTGGAACGCTGTCCTTATAATATGCATACCCCCAGGATAAGAATTCTGATGAAGGTTGAAAGTAAATTACTTACTACCATTTATTTCGTCATCGGATACTAGGGCTCAGCAGTCCAAACAGGGAAATTAGTAAACCCCTTGCCTTTTATTATTAATTTTTGAATTGTTTTTAAAATAATTGAAAATGGTGAAAATGCATAAAAGTAGAAAAGAGACCACCACAATGTAAATGCATCTATATTTCATGCTTCTGGATCTCTTTGCCATGACACATATTTAATACATTTTGTATTAATGTAGATACATAAAGTACTCCCCAACCTGTATTAGAAGCGACAGACCAAATTTCTAATATAAAATGATACTGTTTTATTAGGTTATATGCAGTTTTAATCTTATTTTGCCAGCATAGTAAATCTAATTTCACATTTTCATATATTTTCATTTGTTTTTCATAGCCTCCATTTGATCTTTGTAAAGCTATCTATTACTCCCTCTCAAATATTTTTGTATATACAAATCCATATGATACTGTCATACATATATAGATACAAAACTACCAACCAGGGCAGTAAATTCTCTAATAGAACAGTGGTTTAATTTAAGAAATTTATATATTGCAAACAATAAAGATTTTTTTTATTTTCTATGGGTTTTAATATAATTTTTTGTGTATTTATGACAAAACCTAAATATTCTCTTTCTTGTAATGGAATTAATTTACTCTTTTTCGAATTCATTACAAAATCTAAACACTGGAGTAAATTTACAGTCTTGTGAACATTGTCTAGGCACTCTGCATATGAAAGTCCTATGCAATTAAGATCATCTAAATAGGTAACATTTATATGGCCATGATTTCTGAGATGTTCTACTATCGATTTTAACAATTTTGTAACAGTATGATGCAGTAGACAATCCAAATGGTAAACAATTGAACTCGTACAGAATTCCTTTATATTTAAAACGTAAAAACTTCCTGAAATAATCATTAATATTAATTAAATAGTATGTATTTTATATGTCAAATGTACACTTATAACTGTCCTTAGTCACCATTTTGTATGAGGTAAGTGTTGACGACGCTCACGTTGCTTCTCGAACACCTGAAATATAAATAATATTAATCAATAAAAATAAAATATGTAAAAAAATATACTCATAAAACATTGTTACTTACCTAATGTACTTGCTGTTTTTCTATAATAAATAAGTACGTGTGCATACGGGGACGGTGGCACTTACCGCGATTTTTATCAGTAGGGTGAAGGTATATTTGCAACAACGGTGTTGCACCGCTGAGTACATGATCCCGCGTTTCGAGTTAGTTGCACTAGAACATCATACGAGGTGACACCTATGTCTCCCTCCCCGCGGATGTACACGCGCTCACCAAACTTTTTTTGTATATTTTTCTCCCAGACGACACCAGCGGCCTACATCATCAACATAGTGGTCCTTCGGCCGAATCCTTACGTCGTCTGCAAAAAATATAATAATAATAAGTACCAGTTATGTTCCACGCGCCGGCTACGCCGCAAAAAAAGCGACGACCACGTGGCACCGCTGCAAAATCGGAGTGCAAGAACAACCAAGATGTGTTACCATCGTTCAGCTTAAAGGATGAAGTGCTGGAAAAACCTGGAAATGCGCTAAGTGCCTCTAGTAAGAGTAAAAAGTCATCAAAGACCGCAGGCACGTCGTCAAGTACGGCACGCAAACGGCAATTGGAATACGAAACCGCTAAAGCTATGGCTCTCGTGGAAATACAAGCAGCGGAAGCTGAAGTGCAAGCAGCTGAAGCTGAAGCAGAAGCCAAAGTTAAGAGTGCTCAGGCAGAAGCTGCCAAGCTTAAGGCAAATATTCAGTCGAAGCTGCTAAACAAACAGCTTGCAGCTGAGATGGCAGAATTGGAGTCTCATTCACGCTCTTCCCACAAGTCGGCTAGGAAATCTTCGACCAGCAAAGTTGAAAATTGGCTGAATGCTCCAGGAAACCAGCATGAGGAGAACCGAGAAGAGTACTCTTGTGAAAAAATCGGCCTAGAAAAGCTGGCACATGCCTTGAATGATGCAGTAGCTGCCTCATCATATAAAATACAGAACCAGGAGCTCTTAACAAGATTAGCAACGTCTAAAGACCTGCCTTTATTTTTTGGAGATCCAATGGAGTGGTTGCAGTTTAAACAGGCGTACCAAGAATCTACCCAATTATGCAAATATAGTGACACAGAGAATTTATGGCGGCTACGTAAGTGTCTTCGTGGCGATGCTAAAGAAGCAGTGACTTCACTCTTGATTGGTGGAACTACACCCGATTTAATAATTGACACCTTAGAACTTCGATTTGGCAAACCAGAAACAATTATGAGTAAAATAGTTTTACAGCTTAAAAAACTATGTCCGTTGCCGTTAACTTATCATAATGATATCATTAATTTTGCAATAAAAATAAAGAACTATGTGGCTGCTGCCAAAGCAATGCAACAAAGTGATTATCTTCGCAGCCCGGAGTTAGTATCGATTGTCGTATCTAAGCTTCCAACTTTGCTTGTCTCAAAATGGACCGACTACGTTTATGAACAGCGAGAGTGTAATTTACCGAAGCTAGAATTGCTTAGTGATTTTTTATATGAGGAAGCCACTAAAACAGCTGCATCAGGAGTAAGTCATATTCACGCTCAATATAATTTAAAGAAGCCCGATGAACGTAAACACCGTTCACACTCGTTGTTGTACACAAATAGTAATCAATTACAAAACGCGGAAAAGTGTACATTTTGCCGAAAATGGGCTCATGGTGTCGCAGAATGTTCACGGTTTAAGCGCGCCTTACGCAAAGATCGCTGGCGATTTGTACGCGTAAATAAACTTTGCTTCAAATGTCTTGCGCCCCGCCATACGAATGGTATGTCTTGTATTGGCAGTAATTGCGACATTGACGGCTGCAATCAACCGCATCATCGTTTACTGCACTGGATTAAACCATTGGAAGAAAGCTTAAAAACTGTGGAGCGAAGTGAGGATGAGCATCCCAGCACCAATGAAACAGTGACTCATACGGTGGCATCCCACTGTCACAAGGTGTTTTTGAAAGTGGTGCCGCTCACTCTTCACGGACCGAATGGCAGTTTGCATACGCATGCACTACTGGATGATGGAGCTACCGTGACGGTGATATCCTCTGATATCGCAGATGAGCTCGGATTATACGGTGCAAACGTGATATTGCGCGCGCGCAGCGCATGGGACTCGGGCGAGCTTGTGTGTGAATCTCAAGTAGTGAGTGTTAGTGTTACTAATTCGTATAACGAAATGTTTACTTTCCGTGCGCGTAAAATTAAAGAATTAAATTTACCAACACAAAAAGTGCCGAATATGGACTTTAATAATTATGGATTGTTAAGTGAAGATCTTATGTTATGTAATTGTAACGCTAAGCCAAAATTATTAATAGGTCAGGACAACCATCATTTAATTTCTCCCATTCGTTGTGTTCGTGGTAAGCAGCGTGAGCCGTACATAACTCAAACTGCGCTTGGATGGTGTGTGCACGGACATATGGTAAGTGATGTTAATTGCACTGATCGCTTTGTCTCTTTCATTAATAGTTGCCACGAAAAGGCGGGACAGTCGCAGTGTATCTTTCACTTACACACGGTAGAATCGATTGCTAGCGATCTCTCTCTCGATAACGATAACGGTGAATGCACCTGCGCGCAATTGCACGATGCGGTTCGTAGATCCTTCGCGTTAGAGTCTATTGGTGTAGGTTCGAAGCCGCGCCGCAACCCAGACGAAATACGCGCTTTACAAATTTTAGATGACACTGCAGAGTTAGTAAATGGTCAATGGAATGTCGGCTTACCGTGGAAATACGATGAATTACATTTACCCGACTCTTACCCTAACGCTTTTAATCGTCTAAAGTCAATAGAAAGAAAATTTTTGCTCAACAAAGAGTATGCAACTCGTTATTGTGAAAGAATGAGATACTTATTTTCTAATGGTTATGCTAGAGAACTTAATGAGACCGATGAAAACTCTAATAAACGTATAATATGGTATTTGCCGCACTTTGGTGTAGATAATCCAAATAAGAAAAAACTGCGTTTAGTTTATGACGCGGCAGCAAAGTCGAACGGTTATTCTTTAAATGATTTTCTTTTACAAGGCCCTGATTTGTTACAATCGTTATTAGGAATAATGTTACGATTTAGAGAAAACCGCGTAGGTATCATAGGGGACATAAAAGATATGTTTTTAAGGATTAATGTACGAAAAGAAGATGTTAATTCTTTGCGTTTTTTGTGGAAAGATATCTATTTAAGCAATGAAAATGAACAATTAGGCTTCGGAAGTAGTAACAAAGGTTCAAAATTACCTATACAACATCCTGTTAAGAAATATGTTATGACGTCATTAATTTTTGGCGCTAACTGCTCCCCATTTATAGCACAATATATTAACCAAAATAAAAACACATTGCGCTTTCAGAATAAAATGCCGGATGCAGTTAATGCAATTAGGAAAAATCAATATATGGACGATTTTATCGATAGTTTACCAGACGTCGCTACTGCTACAAAAATGATAAAAGATGTTTCATATATTAATCAGCAAGTTGGTTTTGTGATGCGTAACTGGTTAAGTAACAAGTCAGATGTTCTTAATGATATGCCAAAAGAGACTTTAAATGACATGGCGATACGGTTTAATGTTGAATCCCAGCCGGAACGAACGCTTGGGCTTTTGTGGTTTCCCGCGAGTGATATGTTCGGGTTCGATCTTTCGTTAAAGCGTATACCGAGTGATATTTTACAACTATCACGAAAACCGACTAAGCGTGAAGTTCTTCGTATTATAATGTCTGTATATGATATTCATGGTTTTTTAGCACCTTTTACGATAAAATCCAAAATTTTAATGCGCGAAATATGGAATGTAGGTATAAAGTGGGATCAGGAAATGACAGATAGTTTATTAGTTTTATTTAAAGATTGGATTTCGCAGTTACAAGAAATGAGTTACGTTCGAATCCCGCGGTGGTATTTCTATAGCAACGATTCTGTCGGTGTGAATGAGAAGAGCGGCCACACCGTAAACGACGATGAGACGTCGTTGCAATTGCATATTTTTTGTGATGCATCTCCATGCGCATACGCATGTGTTGCTTATTGGCGTAAACAAGACAGCAACGGCGTGCAGGTGTCATTCATTGCGAGCAAAAGTCGCGTTGCGCCGTTAAAACCGTTAACTATGCCTAAACTCGAACTTCAAGGCGCGCTATTAGCATGTCGCTTGGCAGAGACTATAAAAAAGGAGCATAGAATTAAACCGTCACGTGTTTTTTACTGGACTGATTCAATGATTGTTATTTATTGGATACGTAACGAGCATAGAAATTACAAAGTTTTTATTGCGAATAGGTTAGGTGAAATTGATGAGTTAAGTAAAATTGATGAGTGGCATTATGTGCCGACAAATTTAAATATAGCCAAAGCATTAAACAAAGGAGTTTCCTGGCAGTTTATACCACCGGCCAGTCCTCATATGGGGGGAGCTTGGGAGCGTCTGATTAGAAGTGTGAAAACGGCACTGAAAGTCGTTCTTAGAGAGAGGGCTCCTCGAGAAGAAGTTTTATTAACGCTTCTCGCTGAAGTCGAAAATATAATTAATAGTAGACCGCTTACCCATGTTTCGGTGGACCCTCAAAGTAAAGAGGCATTAACTCCAAATCATTTTTTACTAGGATCTTCGTCGAACTTACCTGTACCTGGGGTCTTTGATGATGGCGACATGTATGTTAGACGACAGTGGCGTATTGCCCAACGGTTGACAGACTTATTTTGGAGCAGATGGGTAAAAGAGTTTTTGCCAGAGCTAATTCCTCGTCGTAAAAGGGATAGGGAAGGTCCGCAATTAAAAGTAGGAGATCTTGTAGTAGTAGTCGATCCATCATTATTTCGAAACTGTTGGCCAATAGGTATTATTGAAAAGGTTTATCCAGGTTCAGACGGCAGAGTCAGAGTAGTTGACGTTAGGACTAAGTCAGGAGTGATGAAGCGATCAGCTGCTCGCGTGGCCTTTCTCCAGCTTGATAATGAGTGTCGGCGAACCGACACTTGGGGGGAGGATGTTGACGACGCTCACGTTGCTTCTCGAACACCTGAAATATAAATAATATTAATCAATAAAAATAAAATATGTAAAAAAATATACTCATAAAACATTGTTACTTACCTAATGTACTTGCTGTTTTTCTATAATAAATAAGTACGTGTGCATACGGGGACGGTGGCACTTACCGCGATTTTTATCAGTAGGGTGAAGGTATATTTGCAACAACGGTGTTGCACCGCTGAGTACATGATCCCGCGTTTCGAGTTAGTCGCACTAGAACATCATACGAGGTGACACCTATGTCTCCCTCCCCGCGGATGTACACGCGCTCACCAAATTTTTTTTGTATATTTTTCTCCCAGACGACACCAGCGGCCTACATCATCAACAGTAAGAATATCTTCTAATTTGAAGTGTGGAGGATTTATGAATTTGTTAAGGGACTTAAGATTTAAAATAAATCTATGTGATTTATCAGCCTTTGAAATTCTATACTATTATAGTCTGATTTCTGTGGACATAGTGCACTCTTGTCGGTACCGCAACCAACTTGCTAGAGCACAAGCCTTGCCTTGCTTTGACGCGCGCGCTGCGTGCACTTAACGTGGTCTCACAATAGACTGATTTGTTCAGCTGTACGAGGGCAGCGCTGAAAATTTCGGGAATCAGGGAAGTGACACAACATTACTATTTAAAAATGTATTTATTGCTTTACGAAGTATTCTCCGCGAAATTTGACACATTTTTCCATACGATGGAACCAATCATTGAAGCAACCATTCCATTCGGAAGTTGGGGTCTCCAAAATGACCATTTTTTGTAGGCGTCCACAGCTTCTACAGTTGATGAAAATCTCTGTCCACGAAATTTATTCTTTATTTTAGGGAAAGTATGGAAATCATTAGGGCTTAGGTCGGGGCTGTACGGCAGATGGTCTAATAATTCTATGTTTTCTTGCTCTAAAAACTCTTTTGTTCAGTGGGCGGTGTGAGAACTCGCATTGTCGTGATGGAGGATGATGCGGCGGTTGCAGTTCTCTTTATGGAATTCAGAAACGACCTGTGGCATACAAATGCTAGCATACTATTCTGCATTAACCGTTTTTTGTCCCTCAAGAGGAATAGTTGTAACATGGCCGGGTTTGGAGACAAACGTGGCCACCATTTTTTTGCAACACTCCGTGAACGAACAATTTTTGTTGGCTTTAACTCATTTTCGAACACCCAAACTCGTGACTGGTTTTTGTTTCAGGTTCGTACGCGTATATCCAGGATTCGTCACATGATACGATGTGGTATACAGCATTTGAGGATCCTGCGTGGAATCTTTCGAGAGTTCTGATGCACCAAGTAACGCGAGCCGCTTTTTGCTCTTCACAGAGCGAATGCGGTATCCATCGGGAAAACAACTTTTTTACACCTAATTGTTCATGCAAGATTATTTGTTTTTGACTCATGATAATGTCTAAAGTTGCCTAAATTCCGCAGTGTGTCACATGTCGATTTTCCTCAATCAGCTTACGCACAGCATCAACGTTTTCTTGGGTGACTGCAGTTTTTGGACGACCTTGACGGGGATCATCACTGAGCTTGACACGTCCACGTTGAAATTCAGCAAACCAGCGATAAATTATGGTTTTGAATGGGGGCTTCATCACCAAATGCAGAAATCACCCAGTCAACACACTGTTTTTGTGTTAAACCACTTCGAAAGTCGTAATAAATCCTCGCTCTTGAATTTTCTCGAGTCAATTCCATTTTCTCAACGACTAAAAAAGTTTGACAAAACCTTGTGACAAGACCGAGAATCTTTTTTTAAATAAATAAATGGTATTCGATTTTTAATATGACAGGAACGGTGGAAATATTCCATTCTCGATACTTTTAGTGCAGCCTAGGTACTCTGAACGAATTCACAAAGGCTGCTTATTGTAAAATATCTTTAAGTTGTGCATAATATACCTATATTATGTTTGTTCTAGTTTCTTAGTTTGTAACTGCTTCATAATCTTAGGTAATACACCTGTGTTGATAGTTGTAAGTGGTAAAATAAATAAATAAATAAATAAACAATCTTATCTTCTAAAGCTGACAACCCATCTCTTAATGGTAAGCAATTTTGAGTTGGATTATCAATAAAAGGAAAAATTCCTTTTATTGATAATCCTGTATCAATGATAAAATGGTGTTATTTTTTGTAAGCTTATTCCAACGGTTATAATTTTTTTCACTTATTTTCTCACCAAATAAGAATTTATCCTGTTTGAGATCACCAAGAGTCTTGGATATAGTTTTATCCAAATAAGGTAATAATAAGTTCTTTCTTATTACTGTATTTTCTGAGAGAAGATGGGATAGAATCCTTCGAATCTTTTATATATCTCAGGGTGTATTGATTGACCACGAGAAGATTCAGTATTAATCGGAGAACCCATGACTTGTATAATATCCTCTTCTATCTGTTATTCTTTAACTTCCATTATTTCTACCTCCTCCCCCTCCTCTGGTTCGATACTTTCCACTGAATTTTAATAATTATAATAATCATCATTCATCATTACAACCCTTCATAAGTCCACTGCTGAACATAGGCCTCCTCCAAGGAATGCCACAAAGCACGGTCCTGAGCCACCTGCATCCATAGACTTCCCGCATGTCTTACCAGGTCATCTCTCTCTGGTGGGAGGACGCTCTACACTTCGCCTGCCGGTACGAGGCTGCCACTCGAAACCTTTTTTTCCCCATCGGTTATCGGTTATTCGAGCTATATGGCCGGCCCATTGCCACTTCAGCTTACCAATCCATTGGGCTGGTTCTACTGCAGATAACCTCACTAAGTTTATCACGCAGAGAAACTCCGAGCGTAGCCCTCTCCGTAGCTTGATGAGCGACTTTGAGCTTCATCATACGGCCAGCAGCGAAGGACCACGTCTCAGATCCATAGCTCATCACTGGCAACACGCACTGGTTGTTCAATTGAGTTTTGAGATTTTGAGGTATTCTTGACGAGAAGATGTGTCACAATGTCCCGAACACTGCTCAGCCGAGTTGAATCCGTCGATTGACCTCTCGGTTGAAGTTGGACTTACCTAGTCGAACTATACTGTAGTATACATACATTATGCAAATTTTCTAATATTTGCCTTCTTTTCACTCTCCCCTTGTTTAGATATGTAAAGCCCATGAATCACTTCGTCTTTTACTACAGTACCAATGTAATGGTTTAATAGTGACACTCACTTGAAGAGGATTCCATATTAAATGGTATGGCATGAAAATTTGCCACGGGATAAGTCGAAAGCGACAATCACTTTATGATTTTGTGAGATATTATAACTAAGCATATTATGACTGGCCAACTAATCCCCACGGGAAAGACGTGACTTTGCCCCGTGGAAACATTCACCGTCTAAATGTCAACATTAATAATATTTTGAAACTATTTGTTTTGTTTATATATATATACGTAGGCGGTCCCATAATGAATTGGCCTAACTATGAACCAATGAAGGAAATGAAACGAAACCAATTTTATTTTTCAATATAATCACCATGAATACTAACACACTTCTGACATCTGTGAATCAACATCTCTAAACCTTTATAAAAATAATCACATTTTTTATCCTCAAAATGACTGAAGACGGCCGCCTGCAACTCTTCATCGCCTGAAAATTTTCCTCCTCTTAAGTCCCGCTTTAAATTTGGAAATAAATAATAGTCGGAAGGGGCCATGTCTGGACTGTAAGGTGGATGTTGAACTTCTGTGAACCCGCATTGACGAACTGCATCCTTCGAAACACCAGCGGTATGAACAGGGGCGTTGTCATGGAGCAACAGGATACCTTTAGACAGCTTGCCTCTTCGTTTTTCCTTTATCTTGTCTCGTCATTTATATATTAAAGAAGCATAATATTCGCCGTTCACGACTGTATTACGTTCTTTAAAATCCACCATCAAAATGCTTTGAAAATCCCAAAATATTGTGCACATCAGGTTTTTAGTCGATTGTTGCACCTTTGCCTTTCTAGGGGGCTTTTCACCCTTATAACGCCATTCCATTGACTCGCGCTTGCTTTGTGGATCATAATACAAGATCATAGTTTCATCACCAGTCACTAGCCGCTCGATCACAGTCTTTGGATTTTCGCCACAAAGATCGAAAAACTCCGAAGCGCAGCGCACTCTTTCCTGTCTCTGTACCGCTGAAAGAAGTTTCGGTACGATGGGTACCTTGCACTCATTTTTTTCATGTGAAGATGTTCATGGATCGCGCGATGAACGGTACTTTTAGAGAGCCCAAGCCTTGCTGCAATTTCTCTAATCTTCAAACGGCGGTCACTCACCTCCTCTTCGATAAGAGCAATCGTTTCGGGAGTGAGCACTTCCACAGGTCGACCGTCGTGGCCAAAGTCTTCGACGGTTTCTCTCCCGAGGTGAAACTCTTTCACCCAATTTTTCACTGTGCTATAGGAGGGGGCAGACTCCTTATACACGCCATCCAATCGTTCTTTTATTTGGGCAGGGGATAAACCTTCTTTAAACAGAAACTTTATGCAACTTCAATACTCAGTTTTCGACATTTTGAAAAAATACGCGACTCTCGTTATTCAAATGCCTGTTAAACGAAGACTAAGCATTTCATGTCGATGCATGTTTCTTATATTAAGTGCACGATAAACGTACTATTTAATGCAACACAACATGTAGCGACATGTCGCGTTGAACTATATCAGGCCAGTTCATTATGGGACCGCCTGGTATATATATATATATATATATATATATATATATATATATATATATATATATATATATATATATTTAAAGTTCCATATAAATCGGTGAATTAATTTTCAATAATTTTATAAAAAATTGAGTCATGATAAAAATAGACTTACCAGACATTTTCGTTTCTATTATCTTTTGAATGTTCGTCTTTACGCCATTTAAAATGTTCATATCGACGGCGAAGTTGCAATTACTCCTGACTCAAAAAACACTATTTTACAGTAGACGAAAAAAACGCTTCACTTAATTTTACGTATACTTTTGGAATATTGTAAAGTTTTAATTTTGTTACAGGAAGATAAAAAATAAGACAGTATTGATAAATATAGTGAAATATTACTGGTTTCTGAAATATTACTATACATAGGAGGAATTGTTACAATTTTTTTTTAATTTTTTTTTCTTTTCTTGAGGTAGCAGGTATTGCAACGAAAAATAAACTGTATTTTGATTGAATAATCACTATTTATTAATCACTTTTAGTGAAACATTGGTGGAATAAGGTTAGTATTTAAAATACTGGACGATATCACAAACATTTTACGTTCAAAAATCCACAGTGTTATTACAATAATCTAAAATATAAGTAAGCACCAATTTTTAAAAAAAAGTAAAGACACATAACAAAAAGATAACTTGAAATCTGAGAACTACAAATAATAAATCAACGATTAACTGGACCTTATCATGATAAAAAATCAACTCAATTTGCAAGAACTATATTCGTGTCAGTAGATATGACTTGCTGTTGAATATACTTACAATCTTTTGATTACCTACCTAACTAACACACAAGTAGAAGTATTCGCTTATAGAACTAATACCCAAATGTCACTAGTATGTCATAATAGAAATAATGTCACTGTAGAAAAAATTTGTAAAAATATGACAAATACCTATCTAAGAACTTAACTAGGTACCTACTAAAATACAAATTATCATTAGTTATACCTCGTAACATTTGTAAACAAAAAATTTTTGCATTAATAACAATCATAAACCTTTTAAAAAGATAAATTGTAATTAAAGAAACAAAACACAAGGAACATAATTTTTACAGCCACCTACTACATCATGGCATAAAATAGTGCAATTATAATAAAACCCTGCATATTCGAAAGGCAAAGAGTTGTAAAAGGCATGACGATCGTTAGGAAGTACTGCCTTTAATTGCTGAAGATGATTGAATTTTGTAGCTTTTATTGGAATTCTATTCGAATACATTTGACGATGAATACATTTCGGAACTTATAATCTTGGGTCTCTGTGGAAGAGAAGTCCAATCTTCATCAAAGTTGAGCTTTATTTCATCTGTCATTTTGTTGTATTTTATAGCTCTTATGTCTACTACTTGTGGATCGCCAGCCCTACGTCCAGGTCTTTTGTAATACCAATTTTTAGTATCAGCGTAGTTTTTACAAACTTGTAGTCAACTTGTATAACTTCATAAGGATTTATCCCGCGTGCTTCTTTTGTAATTGTACTGTAATCGCTTGGTAAGTGAATTTTCTCGATTTTTGAGTTTCTGTTTGATTGCCGCATGGACAGAGTTGCACTCCATTTGCGTATGTCCTGGTTCTAGAAACTTTTGAGTTATAGTGATATTATTGTACTTTTTACTTAGAAATAGCAGGGCATTTGACATAATAGTATTACAATTTTGATACGTACACCCATCTGAATAAATTACGATCGGTAGGAGTTGGTGAACGCAATGTATTTCGATATAATCAACTAAAAAATGACACAAATCTACTTGCAGTTAAGTCAGCCGATGTTTCATCAAACCAATAGCAATGTGTACTAGTTAAATTGAACACTGTGAAGTTATGGACCGTTAATTTGGTTTTAAAGTATAACGCAATAGCGGTTAAAAAGGGACTACATAACCTTTACAGATTCCAAATCCATGCTCAGTAAAATAAATTCCCCGTCAGCAGGTTTCTTTTTATCAATTTCCTTTTATTTTTTTATTATCTAGAAAGTTGTTTAACGTCAATAACTTTTCTCTTGATGTAGAATTGCGGACTAAGTTTCTTAATTCTTGATGTGGTATCATACCAAACTCATTATTTTTTGTCCAATAACGTACAGTAAAAGTTCCCAGCGAAAGCGTGTTAAGGAACATAGTTTGACACACTTGTACTTTATCTGATCCGTCACTATTGATAGGCAAAAAATATAATGCAGTTTCTGTACGCCTGGAATGAACATTGTTTGTTGTTTTTTGAGCAGTTTTTGAGCGTTTCACTAGAGAGACTAGATTTTGTGTTCTCAATTCATTTGCTTCCAAAAGAATCTGTGTATTTGTTTTCTACAGTTTTCACTTATTTGAGAACACTCTCTTAACTTACTTTTAACATAATAATCAGACATGCATCGTTCTCCCATTATTCGAGCAGATCTTAAAATATCCTGTAAAAAATTTCTATTTGCTGGTTTTGAATATCCTAAGTACTGCTCTCCTTGCATCCTACGTAATTTGTCTTTGTTTCTCTTCCACGTATTTGGCAAGGCCTTGTGGCGACGCTTCTCACCGTCGTTGATATCCTCAATATCTTTATCTGTATCAATGTTGGTTTCTGTGTCAGAATCATTACCACTAAGACTTGCTAAGTCATTATGAAAGGTTATCCATAGTGAAGTATTATCAAGATGAGAATAAACAGCTTCACAATTCTGATTCAGCAGAGGAAATGACATCGTTTTTTTAAGCTGCTGAAGGGGTTCACGGTATCAAATTAGAAAGCGACCAAGATTTGGTTAAACGGTTGCTGCAATGCCAGTTGTGTGATAGTTATTTTTGTATATTGATATTGAGTCATCATCAGCTAAATAGGAGCTCCGAACAGCTAGTGATTGTAGATGAAGGCAAGCATTAGTTAGTTCAACATAGCGATTTATTTGCGAGAAACGACCTAAATCATTATACATATTCAAGAACACTTGGACTAGGTGAGTTAGACTTAAGATAAGGTTCAATATCAACCCCTATTAAATCTAATAGATTCTAGATAGATTTTCATCCCATGCACAACTAACTTCAACCTGCTCGATAAGTCGCGCGAAAATTAACAGTCATTCAGTCGGCTACTAGATCACCACGAAACGGACGTGCCACATATTGCCAGCAATTTTTTTTAGAATAATTAAGAAGGTATACCTCAATATCTTGCTCAATTTTGACTCTAAAGACCTGGTGTCTTCATGAGGACCTGAATTAGATAATTTTAAGTATAACTATGGAATTAAAAAAAATCGCAAAAATTGAGATAGGAGTAATTGCCACTTCGTCGTCGATATGTCTTCTTATATTTGTTCAACTTCCTTTCTTCCCTTTCTTCTTTTGACTTCCTTCGTCTTTAAGGCATTTTAACCTCTCAAATCCCTAGCGGCCATATTCTGTCAAATGCCTAGCGATCTCATGAGACCGCACCCACCCACAGCACTTTAACCCATAAAAAACTTATATATATATATATATATATATATATATATATATATATATATATATATATATATAAACTTATATTTAGAGACTACTTTTCTATGAAAAAGTTTGGCATTATAGGCTCAATGTGAAATTTCATATCCTCTAATGCAGAGTTTCCCACACATTTTGTTGTGTCGTAGACCCCTTGCCTGTTTTTCCGTATTGGGTAGACTCCCTACTTTCCTGATATTGATTTCCTGTAAATTTCTAACTTTAGTGAAGTTTAGTGTTAAAAACTTAAAGTAAAAACACATGTTAATCAATACATTTATTAACTGAATTTAAATTAAAACTACTCAAAATAAAATTTTGTATCTGTTACGAGGGTGGCACTGAAAATTTCGGGAATCAAGGAAGTGACACAACATTACTATTTAAAAATGTATTTATTGCTTTACGAAGTATTCTCCGTGAAATTTGACACATTTTTCCATACGATGGAACCAATCATTGAAGCAACCATTCCATTCGGAAGTTGGGGTCTCCAAAATGGCCATTTTTTGTAGGCGTCCACAGCTTCTTCAGGTGATGAAAATCTCTGTCCACGCAATTTATTCTTTATTTTAGGGAAAGTATAGAAACTATTAGGGCTTAGGTCGGGGCTGTACGGTGGATGGTCTAATAATTCTATGTTTTCATTCTCTAAAAACTCTTTTGTTCTGTGTGGGATGTGAGAACTCGCATTGTCGTGATGGAGGATGATGCGGCGGTTGCAGTTCTCTTTACTGAGTTCAGAAACGACCTGTGGCAAACAAATGCTAGCATACATTCTGCATTAATCGCTCTTTGTCTCTCAAACTGTGTCTGTCAGACAAACGTGGCCACCATTTTTTTTGCAACACTCCGTGAACGAACAATTTTTGTTGGCTTTAACTCATTTTCGAACACCCAAACTCGTGACTGGTTTTTTATTTCGGATTTGTACGTGTATATCCAGGATTCCTCACCTAATACCATATTGTATACAGCATTTGAGGATCCTGCGTGGAATCTTTCGAGAGTTCAGACGCACCAAGTAACGCGAGCCGCTTTTTGCTCTTCACAGAGCGAATGCGGTATCCATCGGGAAAACAACTTTTTTACACCTAATTGTTCATGCAAGATTATTTGTATTTGACTCATGCCAATGTCTAAAGATGCCTGAGTTTTGCGGTATGTCACATGTCGATCTTCCTCAATCAGCTTACGCACAGTATCAACGTTTTCTTGGGTGACTGCAGTTTTTGGACGACCTTGACAGGGATCATCACTGAGCTTGACACGTCCACGTTGAAATTCAGCAAACTAGCGATAAATTGTGGTTTTGGATGGGGCTTTATCACCAAATGCAGAAATCGTCCGGTTAACACACTGTTTTTGTGTTAAACCACTTCGAAAATCGTAATAAATCATCGCTCTTGAATTTTCTCGAGTCAATTCCATTTTCTTAACGACTAAACAAGTTTGACAATACCTTGTGACAAGACCGAGAATCTTTTTTAAAATAAATAAATGGTATTCGATTTTTAAAACCAAGGAGTTTTCAATTAAAAAGATTTTAATATGACAGAAACAGTGGAAATATTCCATTCCCGATACTTTTAGTGCAGCCTAGTATGTAAAATATACGTAGCATTAAATAAACATAAAATAAACTATAAATAAAATAGCATAAGCAATAAGTCAATATTTTTAGTGAGAAGGATGAACCTGATGCTTTAATAATAAAATAACAACATTTGGCGTCAATTTTGTGAGGGTTAATCTTAAATCTCCTCGGCTAATGATGTTCAGTCTGTTTCTTTTTCGTTAGGAGCTTGGTAACAGCGCTGAACCCACTTTCCACTAGGTACGACGATGGAAAGGGAATTAAAAATTTCCTCGCTGTATTCCATAATACGGGATAAGTAACGGGTATATTGTTTTGCAGCCATAATTGCTGATATCCGTTTTTAAACTGAACCTTAAATTCTTCGTTTGTACTTAGTTCAGTCAGTTCCTCTTGTATTATGACATTCGTTTCTTCTATGTCACCATATGGATTATTTATGCACGGTGGTATTATCATAGTCAAAATATCCTCAAACCTAGATTCAAAATCTGAATAGAGGGCATTTAAATGTTGAACGTAAGTTGAAACGTCGTTTTACTGGCAGCTTGTCTGTGACAAATTGGGGAACTGAGAAAATTTGCCCCGTCCAATATTTTGCTTCATTAGTTGAACTCTGGCAAGAAACGCTGATAAGATGGACTTTGTTTTAATCAAATTTAAACTGTCGCCTTGTTGTTTTTGTAATTGCAAATTAACCATATTAAATTTTGTAAACAAATCTATTAAATAGGTGATGTCTGTTTCTCTTCATTAAATTTTCTTTTAAAATTTTATCTTTAGTATCCAGAAACTCTAAAATAGTCTAAAAAAGTGCAAAAAATCTTTTCAAACATAAGCCTTTCGATAGCCATCGTACTTCAGTGTGAAGGAGTAATTGATGAAAGTGTTCGTCATTTTCTTCACACAACTGCGCAAATAACCGCGTATTCAACGCGTTGCTTCAGATTCGGTTTACTGCATCAATGCTAACACCCCTGACACATTTTGTTTAAAATAGCTTATAAATCCACGATAACGTTCAACTATGGCAGGTGCTCCATCTGTAGCTACTGATATTATATTTGATAAAGGAATTGCTTTTTCAATGAAGTAATCCTTCAAATCATGAAATATTGATTCACCTTTAGTGTCGGTTATCAAAGTTCTTGCGAAGAGCAGTTCTTCGTAGATTTCTTGATTCATAATAAAACGAACATATGCCAATAATAATGCTGCATTATCAGGTAAAGTTGACTCGTCCAGTTGTATAGAGAAATTGGTCGCTTGCAAATAATTACATAAGAAGCTTTCAATATCAGAACTCATTTCATCAATACGTCTTTCAACAGTATTGTTGCTTAAGGGAATTCTTTTAATGATATCAGATGCAGGTTTGTGTAAAACAGTTTTTAAAACCTCTTCAACGGCCGGCAAAATTAACTTCCATCCGATAGTATGCGGTTTTCCGGATTTTGCTATAAGTAACGAGATATTATAAGACGCCCGCAAACCATCATCATTTCTTTGTGACGTCGAAGCGAACATTCTGTCCAGTGTAGGTCTCTTCTGAAGTTTATCTGCCTTCGAATAAATCATATCTAAACTAATCTTTCGGTTTCGATTTTGACTGAATAAGCCTGCTGCTAAGCAGCTGAACTGATTGAATAAGCCATAAAAATGTTGAAAGTGTACAAATTTATTCCGTCTCACTTGCAAGTGGTAACAATAAAATTGAAGGCATGACATCTTTTTATTATAATTAGGTGCGCCTGTATGCGGATCAGTTTGGTATAAAGCGAAATTATAACCATCTTCCCCTCGATAGTATATCAAAGGATATTGCAAACTGTCGTAAGCCCTGTAGGTTTCGTAAATACGTTGCAAACGATTGTCTCTGGAACGGATAACGATATCACGCCTACCACATTCCTGGTCGACCAATACTACAGCAACTTCATTCATGGATGGAACGTTATAACGCCCAGGGTGTTCCTGAGCTGGACGCTTATCAGCATTTATAACAATTCTATAATTGTTATCACCATATTGAGGAAGAGCTTCTAATACCGATTTAAAACTGCATACATACGATTTAACCTGATGCAACATGTTCTGAAGTTGTGAAATAAGTTCAGTATTTAAATTCGGGAAATATTGATTTCTTATATTCGACTGTTCGTTGTAGTCGGATACAAAATATATTTGAAGAAACTTAGGTTGGTCTTCAGGCAAAAGGGATCTTATCAAATGGTAAACCTGACCTTGTATCTTAAAAGTAGGCATGAAAGAACCTTCTGAGATTTGTTGAGCACCAAAAGATGTCATTTGAAACGCATTATTATAAGTGCGAATATTGTCTAAGAACTGTTTAGATTTCACATGTTCCCCTAAAAGTAGTGACTTCAAAGGTTCCGGTGGATCTTCGAATGAAGGAAAATTTATTTTACCTCCAGAACAACAGAAACCAGCCGACTCCTTACTCCACTTTGAAGCATACAAAAAGAACATACACGTACTACGTTCATATCGCCTATTACAGAAGATGATCTGTAATCAATTGTGAGGTTATAAGCAAACCCACTTTCATATTTGTCGGACCACGCCACCAAATTTGTAGATTGATCTTCTATGTGCACATCTAAGTCATTAAGACTATGTCGAAATCTGTCTGCAGTAAGACGGGCCTCTCGATGTTCGTCTGTTTCAACTTATTAATCGTTCTTGTCTCAAAGAATTGTATTCACTTCCCGTGTATTGTATTGTATTCGCGTCCCGCATCCCTAGGCGTTGTTCATGCTCACGATCATCTTCAAGAGATCGAATAATATTATGGTGGTATCGAATAATAAATGATAGGGTCGTTCGTAAAACGGTCTTCATATTGAGTAAAAGTTTCAGATTCTCGAGATAAAGTATGACGTTCGCGATCAGCTGTGAGACGTAATTCCCTCTCAGTGTAGGTTTCGGACTCGCGAGATAATGTATGCCGTTCGCGGTCAGCTGTGAGACGTAATTCCCTCTCAGTGTAGGTTTCAGACTCACGGGATAGTTCATGCCGTTCGCGATCAGCTGTGAAATGTAATTCCCTCTCAGTGAAGGTTTCGGACTCACAGAATATTACACGCCGTTCGCGATAAGCTGTGAGACGTAATTCCCTCTTAGTGTAGGTTTCAGATTCGCGATATAATGTATGCCTTTCGTGGTCAGCTGTGAGACGTAATTCCTTCTCAGTGTAGGTTTCGGACTCGCGAGATAATGTATGCCGTTCGCGATCAGCTGTGAGACGTAATTCCCTCTCAGTGTAGGTTTCGGACTCGCGATATAATATATGCCGTTCGCAGTCAGCTGTGGGACGTAATTCCCTCTCAGTGAAGGTTTCGGATTCACAGAATAGTACATGCCGTTCGCGATAAGCTGTGAGACGTAATTCCCATTTAGTGTAGGTTTCGGACTCGCGATATAATGTATGCCGTTCGCGGTCAGCTGTGAGCCGCAATTCTCGTTGTGAAGCAGTTTCAGCTTCTCGGGATAACACATGTTGTTCTCGGTCAATGGTAAGCCTTAGTTTTCGTTGAGAAGAATTTGAGACGCCCGTGATGTAGCTCGTCTCACTCTGTCACGCATCTCTCTTTCTGGAGAGCTTTCATTGTCTCGAGAAGTTGAGGCACTAACTCTCATAGAGTTTAACTGATGTGCTCTTTCCTCTGCCGATTCTTGAGAACGCACATTTCTAATTCTCTTAGCTTCTCTCGAATTTCGAGATAAAGATAATCCATTTTTAGGTGGCGTTGTGTATTTTATTTTTAATCGACAGCATTCAGTTACCTGACAAAATAATCTACGTTAGAGGTCCTAACTATAGCTACCTACCATACACTTAAATCTATATGCCTACTTAAATAATAAAACGGATCCTAAATAAATCCTTAAATCTATTTAGTAAATAAATTCTTAAAAATATCTAAGTAGGTGCCTAAACTACGTCTAATAGCATGAAATAACCTATTTGATACCTAGATATCTATTTAAAACTACAGCCAAATAAAAAAAGTTTAATTTATAATTAAGCTAATACTAAGAAATATTTAAACACTACCAAAATAACTAATATCTATTTTATAAAATAACAACCAAAGAAATCTAAAAATAATTTATTAAACGTAAGAGTAGACTGAAAGTCGCGCTGATAAGCACGGTTTGTTAAAATCAATTATTGTCTGTCAATAAGGTCGAACACTCTGAACGTCTATTCGCTTCAACAGCAAAATATTGTATGAAGCTCGTACGTTTTTTTTTTTGTGCCCGAAGCAAATATGGGCAACCCTCCGGAAAGTGGGGAAGGGAGGTGGGGAATGCTCATAGCATACCACGCAGCCGGCTGCGTGGTTATGTGGAGACTTTTACCCAATAAACCCCACCTTATAGGGACTGTCTTAACGGTCTAACTAGAGATATCTAAGCCGTATACGGACGCGACCCTCCTTGGCAGGAAGGAGGGCGCAAAGCTCGTACTCTGACCCCCCGCCTTTTTATACCTCCCACCGCGAGCCGCGTCAATTGCGGCGACCGTTACACAAAAATAATCCTTATAGCATGATTCAGCATTCACGCGCGATGGCTTATTACCGTATTTCATGTATAACTTTGGTGTTTCTATACCGATTTCTATGATTCTTTTTTATTGAATAGATAATAATGTTAACTTTTTTTAATTAGGGATGAGTGAGAGTGTTATAAAAGTAACGTACACCTATATAATCAGAAAGCTCCGAACTGTTAAGCTATCGGGAGTTACACGTGTTATTGTGAGTCAACCATAAAAGATAGACATATGCTGTCATGAATTTTAAGGAAAACATTTCCGTTATACATGATTTATGTGTAGCTTTAACCATTAAGGCTGCACACGCGACGGAAGCTTAAAAAACGGAGTAATATCTACCGTTTCCCCAACATTTCCCTTCTCTGCTCTGCTCCTATTGATCGTAGTGAAATGAAAAGTTTACGATAACCTGCTCAGGAGTATGAAGAATGATTGTACCAAGTTTCGTTAAAATCCGTCGAGTAGTTTTTGTTTCTGTAACGAACATACAGACAGACAGACAAAAATTTTACTGTTTGCATTTTTGGCATCAGTATCGATCACCAATCACCCCCTGATAGTTATTTTGGAAATATATTTCATGTACAGAATTGACCTCTCTACAGATTTATTATAAGTATAGATAATAAAAAAACCGGCCAAGAGCCTGTCGGGCCACGCTCAGTGTAGGGTTCCGTAGTTTCCCGTCCGTCACAATAAGTGTTCCCACTTATGAGTTTAAATATATATATATATATATATATATATATAATGAGTGGGTATCCGTTATGTTCGCGCTCCTGCAACTGCGTAGCAGCTGCAGTACCGGTAGTGGGTACTGTTGTTTCCATCCAAGTTCAAAATGATTTTCCTAGAAAGTCCTTATAAAGTCCTACTTTTCAGATTTTTTTCATATTTTCTAAACTTATGGTTCAAAAGTTAGAGTGGGGGGGGGGGACACATTGTTTTTTACTTTTGGAGCGATTATTTCCGAAATTATTGACATTATCAAAAAATGATTTTAGTAAACCCCTATTCATTTTTAAATACCTTTCCAACAATATATCACAAGTTAGGGTTGAAATTAAAAAAAAATCTCTTCCCACTTTACATATAGGGGGGCTACCCTAATAAAACATTTTTTTCCAATCTTTATTTACCACTTTGTCGGTGTGATTGATACACATATTGGTACCAAATTTCAGCTTTCTAGTACTAACGGTCACAGAGATTAAGCGAGGACGGACAGACGGACAGACAGACATGGCGAAACTATAAGGGTTCCTAGTTGACTACGGAACCCTAAAAATGGGCCGTCCCAGCAGACAGATCTCCGGCAAAGACTTTGGAGCCCTGGTTCCACTCAATGACTTCCTCAAAACGAGCTGTATTAAAGTTGCGTAAGTCTCGCTACATGCATTTGGAGATCTGTTTGTTCAGTTGCCTGTACGCTCTTAAATCTGCTGACGACTGAAGTTTCATCTCTTGTCTAGCAGCAATGAGATTAAGAGTGTGATCGAAAAACTTTTGTGTTCTTCTGCGACGGGTCTAACAGAATTTAGCTCTGACTGCATGGACAGTATCCACAAGATTTTCATTTATATTGATCATTTTAAAGCACATAGAATAAAACTAAATTTACGGATTCTATTGCGTTTAATTAACTACTTTTACTTATTTTTGATTACCGACGTTTCGGGTGCTTTACAGCATCCATGGCCACGTGGGGGGGGGGGGGGGGAATGAGATGTTTGACATCCATATGTCATTTTTTAATATTAATTTTTCGTTCCGATCTACGCAAAACGAGCTCACAGTATCTCGAAGTCTTGCAGTGGTATGCTTGGGTTTGGGTTCAATTTTGTTAATTAACGGATCCCAAGCAGATGGCAGCACCTATCCATCTTCTCTATTGAATTTAGGATGTTTTTAAATTTCAATAGCCTCGCGTATCATCCTTGGTGGGAATCGGTGTTCTTTTGCGAGGATTTGTAATGGTGGGGACGATCTTGAACATGTTCACAGACTGCAGACTTCCCGGAGCGTCGGTGCTTCACGTCAGTTATACGTTCATTCACGTGGGTTTTTATGGATCTTTTTGTTTGACCTGTGTAAGAGAGACCACATTCACAATCTAACTTGTACCCTTCTGCATCTTGTAGTATATCCGGCTTGTACTATGTTTTAATGGAAGCTCGTTTCGAGATGTAGCCAATCTTGTCTGTCGAAATCCTGATAACACCATTGGTCACACTCTATATAGGAAAAAGACCCATACCAACCGATATTTAGTTTCTTTTTTTCGTTTGTTAGTTTGTTTTCCCGAGAAATATTAGTATGATCGGTGTATAAGGTGTCATCAGTGCTATCGTCTGCATAGAAATGATTGTTACCGGTTTGTAATATATAACTGATATGCAAAGATAGTAGGCAGCCTTGTGGAACACGAGCATTAAAAGGCATATAATCAGAGCGTACACCATCTACTAACGACTTTAATGCTCCGATCAGCAAGGAAACTGATGATCCAATTGCACAATTTCTTGGGAAGCTCATAGGAAGGCAGATTAAAAAGAAGCGCTTTGTGCTAGACACGATCGAAAGCCTTGGACTCTACTGCCTCTGCGCGTCAATCCAGCTGATCGACCACGATGAAAACCGTACTGTCGGTCACCAGTCAGTTGGTGATCCTTAATGTACCTCATGAGATGGCAGTTTATAATAAACTCCATTATTTTGGAGAACAAGGACGTGATGACGATACGCCTGTAGTTGGACGGGTCTGAGCGGTTGCTTTTTAAGTATCTCTTAAAAAGCGACTGCTCAGGCAGCTGGGGGACCAAAGGTGTCTTCCGTGAATTTGGGACTACGTCTTGGGATTAGGAGTACCGGAAAAGACGCGTTAAAACCAGTGTCAACTTCGAAGCACACGTCTTCAGCACAATGGGAAGGACTCATCATGCCTACTCAACTTGCTGATGTCCAGCGAGAGGAATGCTTTAAGAACCGAGCGCTATGTAAGACGTACATCCGGCATGGAGTACTTACACCACGGGATAGTCGGTGGTGTGTTTCTCCCGTCATCGAGAGTCCAGTTGGATGCAAAAATAGAGCTTAACAGATCGGCTATCTCCTTTGCGACATGTGTCAGTGAGTCATCGTCCCTGTGCAGAAATGGTAGAGATGGCTGATAGAAGTTCCCTTGGACGGCCTTGTCAAGAGACCAAAAGGCACTGGTTCCCAAAGTAAGGCGAACTAGCTTCTCGCCGATTCTGCCAAGGACCTGTAGGCGGAATTATACTTCAAGAAAGGGCACTATTGGACACTGTTGTTTCAGAGACACATCCCGAGATGTTCACATATCAGCCCAAGTCTGATAGCAATCCTGTTTAAAGCGTGATACAATTTTACAAGAGCGACCAAACTATGGCGGGGATCGGCCTCCGATGGATACCGTAAATGATTAATTAAAAAACTCCATACAATGTAGTACCACATCAGCGACAGAATCAGCGACAATGCTGGGGCTGTCCGGCGAGACTCAAACCCGCTCACAAGGGTAGGATGTAAAAAAAGACCGCATCCTATCCCAATCAGTTGAAATATAGTGCCAAACATGGCAGCAGCCTGCAAGATGCAACGGCGACGATAGTGTGAATGGCACCTTACTCATAACAAGAAAATGGTCCGACGAGCCTAGAGGGGCATTGACGGAAGCCCGATATCGGGTGATAGGTCAGCAGAAGGTCCAATAAGGAAGGTCCTCCATATCTGGAATCCGTTGGTGAAGTAACCTGCTATGTAAGACCATGTACCAAGGCAAATTCATAAACAGATCTCCCCGCATGATCGGTTAAACCTGAGTCGAGTCATTCGGTGTGGTGGGCGCTAAAATTGCCTAGGATCACGATTTCTGCGGATGAGATATGCTGTAGCAACGAATCTGTAGCCGTTTGGACGTAGCTCATAACCTTTATAGGCACCCATTGACGCGGTGATGGTCGTCGCTGTCTACATGTAGCCATAGGATGGGCAGGCCCGACCTTCAAGACTGCCGAGGCGTAGAAAACAGATATCCTCTCCGACGTATACGCAAAATCCAGCCGGGATATAAAGGTGTGTTCTAATTTCCACCCCGGGTAAGAGAGATACGAAGTATTAGCCGGAGAGGACACCTGTGTCTCGGCTAAAAAGAGCAAGGCTGGCTTCGCCATCTCCAGAAGGTTGGAATGAAGTCCCTTTATGTTGCAAAATTCTTCTTCTTCCAGTTTGTCTTACCAGGTCGTTACTCCACCTAATGAGGGGTACCCTTCAGTCACACTTCAGAGCTGCCACATGAGAACCTTTCTTTGGTTCGGTTTACTAATCCTTTGGGCTATGTCGGTTACTCTGGTATCTGGGGTACATTCTCTTTTTTTTTTAGTCTATCATACACAGAAACTCCGAGCATTATATCCCCTATTTAGGTTCACTGAGCGACATTCAGATCCATAAGTCATTATTAGCAGCACGCATTGGGTGTACAATCTTGTTTTCAAGTAACAATATTTGAAGATGTAAATTAAAAACGTGTTGTTTTTCTATGACTTTAATTAGAATATCCCTTATTTTACACATTATATATATATACATACATATATATATATATATATATATATATATCGGTGTGAAGGGGGGAGGGGGTAACATGACACTACTCCTCCCACTAACAAAAAATGAATAACTTGTACACTCGTACACTTATTTTATTTAAAAAAAATACCTTATAAACTATTATTCACAATATTGTTTTTACTAGCATTTTCAACTCAGTCATTTAGATATTTAGTCACTGAAATCATGTTATCATTATACAGCTTACGTAGTCCAGACAATAATAATATTTAATACACTTTTCATTTTCATACCTTTTCATCTTTCAATATTTTATTTTATTTTTTTAGTTTATATATTATTTACGTAACTTTTTCACGTAAACGGCTAGCAAACATACATGATTGAGGATTTAGGTATATAATTCTCATTTAACTCAAACAAATTATAAATAAACTATTATAATCTCTTAAGTTTTTTTCCCTAAAGGGTACACACACACATTTCTAATCAAAAGTTGCTATGTAAGTTGTTGTAAGTTATGTGTAATATATTGTAACCAGGATTCAGAAAGAAATGCTCCGGTGGTTTGGTCATGTAGAGATAATGAACGGGGAAAGAGTGACAAAGCAAATCTATGTTGTAGAAGTGAACCGCAGTGTCGGGAAGGGACGCCCTATACGAAAGCTTATCTACCAAATTAGCTATATATTGAAGATGGGCCAAATAAAGAGTACCCTTAATCGACGAGCATGTACGCGTAGATACTGTAAGGATATGTAGAAGGCAAGAGAGTTGTGTCGAAATCGTGCCAAATGGAAGTCCGTATAATATCCTATGGGTGATTAGTGTAAGGGTTAATGATTTTGTAAACAAAAATACAATTTTAATCTATTTTAACCAACTAAAAACTCACAAAAAATTGTCAATTTCAAGTAACGGCCGGTTTACATTATCTATCTATCTATCTATCTAAATATATATATATTTATCGAATGTAATGCCATGTAATGCAATGCAATGTAAGCCGGCCATAATATTAAACTTGAATATCTAATAAATTTTTTACTAGCAATATTTTAACTATTGTCACTTTAACTACATAAGATATAAAATATTGGCATATTATGTACAATATACACAAAATATACATCAAAAAATGAATGTATGCCACATTATCCTCCTATATTTTTTCGCATGGTAATAACTACAATTTTATAGCAAAATATTTACATTTTGCTATTTACCATCTACTAGTATATATATACATATATTACTACTAACACAGAAATAATAATTAATATCCCACAATTATCACACACAACGCCATCTAGTCCCAAGCTAAGCAGAGCTTGTGTTATGGGTACTAGACAACTGATAAACATACTTATATATTTCTAAATACATAAATATTATAGATAAATTACACCCAGACACAGAACAATTGATCGTGCTCATCACACAAACATTTGCCCTGGGTGGGAATCGAACCCACGACCTCCGGCATAGCAGTCAGGGTCACTAACCACTAGACCAACAGGCCAGTCGAATCGTCTATTACCGTGGACCACATCATAATCTGTTGATTCTTTCAATAATTATATTATATAGGTACAGAATGATAAGAAAATAAAAAAATACTTTAAAAACATTATAATTTTGACGTGACAACGTCTTATAAATTGGTTTGCCGGGTGACACTTCAAGAAACTGCGTTACGCTCCGCTCACGTTATGCGCTCACAATGAGAGCGAGTGAGAGGCACGCGTCCCTTCCACTCGGGCATGGTTAGCCCGCCTAAGAGCGAGAGAGACAGACATAAAAAGTGTTATTTCATCCTTCTTCCTACTATACGAATGAATATTCACATTAAAATTATTTTACCACTCAAAGTCGTTGTCACGTAAAACTTTCGCCCGTATACCGACTTTACAGGCAACCAATTTTTTTTTAAATAAGAACCGACTTCGAGAAACTAAACAAAGTCCATATATGGTTTCAAATAATGTTTTCTGAAGTCGGTGCTAATTTAGTGCATTTTAAAATTAAAGCTCCAACATCAGAAGTTATTAAGCAATCAAAATATTACTGTTAGTTCTTTGTAATTACTTTTTAAGTTGATCGAATGGTTACAACTAGTATGTCTTCTATTCTATACGATAACATGAAGAGTTTCATCAATAATTGAACCTGAGTTACTAGTGACCTGTATACATAATATATAATGTGACTACTTAATCATTACATATATTTTTTAGCAAATAGTGTCTGTATCACGTTAAAGCTTAATCCTTTAGTCTCAGGCAGAAAGAAGAAACAGAACATGGCTCCACCAAAGCAGACTCCAGCGAAGATGTAGAAGACTGGACCAAGGCCTATGGCAGATACTAGTGGGTTGTAAAGGAACAGAACGATGAAGTTGCAGATCCACGCCCATTCTAGACATATCATTGACATCAAACCCTTTATCTGTAAATATAAAATAATATTTTTATTTATCATGTATAGACACTGGCTGGGTTTCAAGCAATCTACGGTACCATAGAGTGCATCCACACAGTAAAACAAAGTCTATAGAAGATGACTCAATATAATCAACCTTTTTTTGTCTTTTTAAACGACGAGAAAGCCCTTTTATCCATCGAAAATTTAACGAATATGGATTTCTTTTGGTGTTGACGGATTAAATAGAGACATTGAAGTGATAAGATATGCAGTCCATATAAATAAAGAGCAGTTTAACAAAACCTGTTCAGTTACATTGTCGAGGGAAAAAGGGGAATGTACAAAAACTAATAACAATAATACTATTCGGCTGTTCTAAAAACTTAAAGAAGATCTGCTGATCTACTTTAACTTTGTAGTTGTCTTTATGAAAACTTTCTATTACATTCTTGCGATGAAAAGTTTTCAGGAATCAGAATTTTGTAGAAAGCATTCGTTATAAAGAAATACGCTGTAGAACCAAAGTAGTCAACCAATTTTTCTTTACTTATTCCTTGATATAACCTTATGAAATAAACGAGAACAAAGGGAGGACTTAATGCCTGTTGGTATTCTCTACCAGTCAAACCTATGCGTGATGTGAAGTAGTGATGTCATTAATTGTTTGAAATTTTGTAAAAAATAATATTTTCTCCCAGTTTTGATACCCAATTAATAATGAAAAAAATAAATATATATCTGAATATGTGATAATGTGTATAATAAAAAAACACAAATACATACATATACATACATATCTACATATAAAAATACATATAGAAATTGGTTGCACGTAAAACGAATACCTACGCATTTTTGTTAAGTTACTTAGTAATTAGTCGATACAGTACGTCCGTTAGATAGTATACGCTACAAATAATGCATTCTTAATTATTTCAAAGACGTGTAATGACCCAATCTACACTAACTTGGCCTTTACGTCTACCCACAACGTAAAAATAAATTGTTACATCTCGTTGTATAATTACCCGCTTAGGAAATTTAATCGTGGCAAATCGTTTGATTTAATATTATTTCGTGGAACAGTGAGCTGGCAAAGCATTGCTTGATTTAGTGTAGTTTCGGATATATAACGTCGGTTAGTGGTTAACCACTCGTGCGTTGGTACGTAAAAATACTAGCTACCTAGAATAACAGAAATCGCCCAGTAATCTGTGGTTTTACGTTATATAACAAAATATTTTACAGAATTTTATGATAAATTATGGATATGTGAAATTCTTTGTACACGCGTATACCTACTGTGTGTGGCTGGAGAAAAGTTAATAACTTTTGGCTAGGCTTGGAATTTCAGTAAAATATTTCTAAAAACCATTGCAACATCCAGACCTTATATAGTTCTTTTATCGATAAAATTTAAATTTTAGTTAGAAATGCGACACCTAATCTTATCAGTACCACTGTCAATTATACCTTGTAATTTTAATTTTATTAGTTGCCTTCTTAATTTTGCTGCTACTATCGAATCTTCAAGGAGAACGTTTAACAAGTAAAAGTATTATTTTTTTCATTCATTTACGATGTAGATGATGAATCAGACAGGCAACGTGCAGCAAGTGCAAGACATCCGGTACTACGAACATATATCTGTCTGCGAGGCATAAAGATTAAAAGAAATCCTCGCAACACAAAGGGATTGGCTTGACCGAAAAATACAACACTATCACAGTTTACTAGCGTATACTGATAACGAGGCTTTCTATCTTAGTCTTCAGGGGTGTCAACAAATCTGCATTTTGTATGTTTCTATGGGCCATAGTATTCACTTATCTTCATGTAAAATATAACATTGCATTGTTACTCTTACTTTTATCAAAATATTTTGAAGTCATGTGAAGTAGAAGTGTTAAAAGTGTAAAAAAGTGTAGTGTTCAGTGGCAGCGTAAGATAATCTACTCCCTGATATCATACCGTGGGTTTCATAAGAAGAAACAGAGAGAAATAAAAAAAGAATAATAGCAAAAAAACTGCGTTTGGCAATCCATCTGCAGTGGTAACGAGGTACCGTAGGAAAAAATGGTGCAAGAAGTCTGGTACTTTGATGATAAATTCACCTGCCAACCGTGGAGATTACACAAAATAAATACCTGCAATGGCACGAGGGTTGAAAAAGAAAAATAATCATAAGAAAGTTTTATGCCCGATTCCTTTTTTTTGAGTCTGAAGAACATAAGGAAAATATATAAAGATTATGTGACGTCTAAAAATTAATTTTAATTTAATAAGTTAATTCGTACCACAGCTGAGCACCTCTTTTCAATTCAAAGTATTGTAGCTAGCTGAAAAAAGCCGGCGCTCTTCTGTAATGCTGTTTGGCTTTCATGAACTTCTGCTTAACATAGGCTTTTTCAAGAATACGTACTAATTAAAATTGTTGTCCGTAAGCAAGCTTTAATCGAAGCCATACGCCAATAAGAGCATAATTTAAAATGCAAGATTTTAAAATATGCTCTTATTGCAAAGATCCGAACACAGTATAAAAATCTCGACTTCTGGTTTTTAATATGATATTGTTTGAATTAAAATAAGTAATTTTCGAGCTTTATCACTCACCTCCGGCGAAAACACTTCAGATACCAACACAATCGGCACTGTTTCTGAACCAGCCATATGCATGATGATGAACACGTATATAAAGACAGCGTTGATCCAGTGTGGTCCCCAATGTAGAGAGATCTGGCTGCCCAGTAACACGCAACTAACGCCCGCAAAAACGGAAGAGTAGATTATGAGTGCCTGAAAGATTTTTCTAATTCAACAACATGAAGATTCGTGGAAGGTTAGGAGTAAGGTGCTCTGTATCAATTTCATAGTTCGGCAACAACTTAAGCAATTTTAGTGCTGATTCAGCATGCGCTCGACGGTAAAGAAAACCGTTTTTAGAAATTCTGCATTTCTGATTAAAAATAAATATTTCGAGGAATGAAGTCCGCCTACGCAAATTGGGGCAGTGCGGTGGACACTTTATGGCTTTAAAACCCTCCCAAAAATAAAAAATTCTATTCTATTCCTATTCTATTCTATTGTTCACCCCGATTTTTGAAAATCGATTTCTCAGATGTCAACGTTTCGAGATCCCACGAAGCTACTCTAGCTATTTTTGCGATGATGTCCGTATGTATGCATGTGCGTGCGTACGTGCGTGCTTGTGTGCGTGTGTTCGTGCGTGCGTGCGTGCGTACGTGCGTGCGTGCGTGCGTGCGTGCGTGCGTACGTGCGTGCGTGCGTGCGTAACTTCAACTTCATTATTTTAGAGCTATTCAACTCAAAAACAACGTCTATTACCGTGGACCACATCATAATCTGTTGATTCTTTCAAGAGATATTGTTGACGAAAGAAATCTCGAAAAAGTGTTTTTTCAAAATAACTTGAAAATTTTTCGTGAAATTGATTTCTTTGTAAGAGGCTTTTTGTTAAGCTGAAAAAAATGTGTTTATGGCCGTAATTCAAATTGAAATTGATTGATTTGCTTGCGAAATATTCAATTTAGAAAAAAATAAATAAACGTGGTTTTCCAAAACTATGACTTCAACATAAGTGTAGTGGGCCAATAGATTCCTGGGTTCGAATCCGGAACGAATTGACCACCAACGGTTGAGCTAATGGTGGACTATATATCCGCGTGATTCCTTATAAACTAAAATAAAATGGCGGACGCGGCACGTGGCGGTTTTTGGACAAATATACTTGCTACAATTTAATTTATTATATTATCCGGCACCACGGAAAACATGAGCTGTTAAGGAAAAAGAACAACAATTAAAAACAGCTCAAGATTTAAAAAAAAACAGCCACTTACTAACGGCCTCTTACTAAGGCCTCGATGCGATGGAACTACGTTGCAACTGGGTGGTGCACAACGGAAAATGCGTTGCGGCTGACTGAACGCCACGACAAATTGTTTTGCACTAGTGCACAACAAAATTTCACTGTGCAAGCTGGCACTATGAAGGTTTGTACTGTTCAGGTTTGTGGGTCGACTTTACAGTGTGCTATCTGTCGGTTTGCGCCAGTGGAGTGCTTTCGCACTTCTTTTTTGGCGAGCGCCTCTTATTCTAAGAACAAAATGAGGCGATCAATCTAGCCCCTAATCTATCCCTCTAGTAAAGGGTGGTTGTACCGGCTAACTTTAAATAACAAATAAAATGCGAGGATGTTCGTTTTCAGCGCAACCAAAGTGGAAGTCCTCAGGGTTGACAACGCATCACAATTTTGATTGTTAATCGGGATAGATCAAATCAAAGGGCACTAGCATACACTTACCATTATGTTAACTATTAGCTCGTTAGAATTATTTACTTTTATAAGAAAGAAAACGAAGGCGCTTACCCGTCTGCCCACTCTGTCGACCAAATATGCACCAGTGCAATTTGACATAACTGAAATAAGTGCCAGCAGACTGCTAGACAACGTTGCAGATATATTGGGTATAGCCTCTTCGAAGAGTGGCTTAGCATATACCTGCGCGACCACAGTACCTTGGAAAACAACTGCGGTGTATATTATAAAAACAACTAATAGTGCTCGACGGGTAGAACGGGATTTTTCTGAAAAATAAAAGTTTTTTATTACTTGAAACATCCTGTTAGCCAAATTCGAAGTACTATGAGAGTTTCATTTTCACGTTAAAATATTTAGTTACCATTTTAGTGCGATCGCAAAGTTCATTATATACTGTATGTTACTGTTAGGGTTGACGTTATTTTAAGATTGCAATGAGTTCTTTGTTATGTTATAATACGAAGTAAGAAAAATATCTAATAAGACTGCCTTTAAAAGATTTAGTGCTAATTGTATTTGTTGCGGCGGTCGCGCCGCAAGCGAAACACACCAAAGCTTAAATCACGCTATCAACATTCCGAATCATAAACAGCATATATAGAACATCTCCGAACTATCACAGGGAGTGTTGGCCACTCCCCGGGCAGAACACCTTGCCCGGCGGGAGATCTCCCCTTTTCCTTCCACGGCCACAGTGGTGACCCCGACGTGATATGAACACGCAACCAAACACCTTCGGAAACTACAACTTCAAGCCTTCGTCATTATGCTCAAGAACCCCTATCATTCACTACTGAGAATCGTCTTCTGCAGTCTTCAGTTCCTGCAAGCCAGTCCAACTTGTCTTCATCTCGACTCACCGCAGATTTATAAGGCAGACTTCTGGCACTTGCTCCGGCACATCGTTCTCACCGGCATCACTTGCCAGTGCGTAGTACGGCATGCATTACACATCGGCATATTATTCGCAACGGTGTCACTTGCCCTTACGCACACAGCATGCATTCCCCACCGGCATTAAAAGGACACACCGGCAATCGGAATGCACTATCGACCTCCGGTCTGAGCAGGGGGGTGATGTGGCGGCGCTGTCGTCGCGCCGCAAGCGAAACACACCAAAGCTTAAATCACGCTATCAACATTCCGAATCATAAACAGCATATATAGAACATCTCCGAACTATCACAGGGAGTGTTGGCCGCTCCCCGGGCAGAACACCTTGCCCGGCGGGAGATCTCCCCTTTTCCTTCCACGGCCACGTATTTATTATTGTTAAATTATTTAAAGTATTTGTTCTAAATAAACAAAAGTGTTAAAACACTGCTAAACTACCTACCAACACCAACTCTACTACTCTACCAACACGTGCTGTTATTAACACTTTTTATCTTTTTAATGCTAAACCACAGTTTTCCACAACAGTCTAATATGGACCCACAGCTTTTAAACAATCTTGATGAACTGGAAGAATTATTTGCTGTTCGCATGCGTGAGTATGAAGATAAGTTTTTAAAAGCTACAGATGGAACCACGCCAGTTCACCCAGACATTTCTTCACTGTTCAAGGATTTCATCAATTTCAAATCCTTTGTTTGTCAATCGTGTTACAAGGCAGTGTATTGGGACTATTATTATTCCTCGTGTATATTAATGATCTCCCTAATATCACTCGCCATAACACAATCTTGTTTGCTGATGACACAACCCTTATCGTGAAATGTAAAAATGCAGATACATATGAAATAGAGATAAATAAAGCAATCAAAAACATAATAGACTGGTTTTATTGTAACAATTTATAGATTAATACGGAAAAAAACTAAAATGATCAAATTTCGGACATATCAAAGAAAACTATTGAAAATTAATGTTAAATATAATGATAAGATCATCGACCAAGTAGCAAGTAATAAATTTCTGGGTATAATGTTGGATCAAAATTGCGACTGGAAAACACATGTCGATTACGTTTATGACAAACTCGACAGATTTGTCTACGCAATAAAAAGATTACGAGTCAAGGTATCACCTGATGATGCTCTCTGTGCATATCACGGATATGTTTCGTCAGTATTATCATATAGTCTTTTATTGTGTGGCAATTCAGTAGATATAATAAAAGTATTTAGAGTACAAAAATGTGTGCGTGCAATCTATGGAGCAGGGTATACGCATAGCCGTAAGCCCTTGTTTAAAAAGTACAATATCTTGACATTAACATGCTTGTACATTAAAGAAATATGCATGTTTGTAAAACAACATCCCGAACACTTTGAAAGGTATATAGATGTAACTGAACGAATTGTAGCTCCTAGAAATAAACATAAATTATACTTACCTCAATGCAGGCTTAAATTGTATGAAAGGAACTCTTACGTAAATGCTATAAAGGTGTATAACAAAATACCCAACGACTTTAAAGAGTTATCTTTAACCATGTTTAAAAAAAGTTGATACAATGGTTAAAAAAAGTTGATACAATGGTTAAAAGAAAAATGTTTTTATGAACTAAATGAATTTATGTCTTTTTGTGGAAAATAAATCTGAAGTCAGTAATATTGATAAATATCTAATAATAAATTTATTACAAACAAATTGAAAGTACTCGTATGTACATTAACAATTAAGACGAGGCATGATGATAAATGCAAGTTTTATAATGCTCAAAGTATATGATACATTGCAGTAAACAAACCCAGAAAAATATATGATATTTTCCAGGATATATGCTAGCTAGATAGTGTGTTGAAAACATGATACCACTCATTTAATATGACAGAAAAAAATCACAAACATACCTCTAAAAATTTCTTGTAACGAGTAAAAACCATACTAGTATACATGCAATCATTCAGATTTTTTGTCAGATTTTTATACATTCAGCATGCTGACAAGGCTGCATTAAAAGTATCGGGAATGGAATATTTTCACTGTTCCTGTCATATTAAAATATTTTTAATTGAAAACTACTTGGTTTTAAAAATCAAATACCATTTATTTATTTAAAAAAAGATTCTCGGTCTTGTCACAAGGTTTTGTCAAACTTGTTTAGTCGTTGAGAAAATGGAATTGACTCGATAAAATTCAAGAGCGATGATTTATTACGACTTTCGAAGTGGTTTAACACAAAAGCGGTGTGTTGACCGGATGATTTCTGCATTTGGTGATGAAGCCCCATCCAAAACCACAATTTATCGCTGGTTTGCTGAATTTCAACGTGGACATGTCAAGCTCAGTGATGATCCCCGTCAAGGTCGTCCAAAAACTGCAGTCACCCAAGAAAACGTTGATGCTGTGCGTAAGCTGATTGAGAAAGATCGACATGTGACATAACGCAAAACTCAGGCATCTTTAGACATTGGCATGAGTCAAATACAAATAATCTTGCATGAACAATTAGGTGTAAAAAAGTTGCTTTCCTGATGGATACCGCATTCGCTCTGTGAAGAGAAAAAAGCGGCTCGCGTTACTTGCTGCGTCAGAACTCTCGAAAGATTCCACGAAGGATCCTCAAATGCTATATACAACATCGTATCAGGTGACGAATCCTGGATATATGCGTACGAACCCGAAACAAAAACCAGTCACGAGTGTGGGTGTTCGAAAATGAGTTAAAGCCAATAAAAATTGTTCGTTCACGGAGTGTTGCAAAAAAAAATGGCCACGTTTGTCTCCAAAACCGGCCGGATTTTACCGGATTATCAAAGTTCACCTTCAGGTCACTCCGTCAAGTCCGGAGGTAGGGACTCATCATACCTTACAAAACGAGCCCGAACTCGGCACACCTAGTAGTACTCGGCGACCAGTTCCAATACCGATTATTAAAGTACACCTTCAGGTCACTCCGTCAAGTCCAGAGGTAAGAACTCATCATAATCAACAAAACAAGCCCAAACTCAGCACACCCAATAGTACTCGGCGACCAGTTCCATTAGCGATTACTAAAGTACACCTTCGGGTCAGTCCGTCAAGTCCGGAGGTAAGGACTTATTATACCTAACAAAACGAGCCCAACCTCGGCACACCTAGTAGTACTCGGCGACCAGATACAATAGCGATTACCAAAGTACATCATCAGGTCACTCCCTCAAGTCCGGAGATAAGGACTCATCATACCTAACAAAACGAGCCCAAACTCAATACACCTAGTAGTACTCGGCGACCAGTTTCAATACCGATTATCAAAGTACACTTTCAGGTCACTCCGTCAAGTCCGGAGGTAAGGACTCATCATACCTAACAAAACTTGCCCAAACTCGACACACCTAGTAGTACTCGGCGACTAGTTCCAATACCGATTACTAAAGTACACCTTCAGGTCACTCCATCAAGTCCGGAGGTAAGAACTCATCATACCTAACAAAACGGGCCCAAACTCGACACACCTAGTAGTACTCGGCGACCAGTTCCAATACCGATTACTAAAGTACGCCTTCAGGTCACTCCATCAAGTCCGTAGGTAAGGTAAATAAACACAAAACAGTAAAATTAGTTTGAATTTTCAAGTGGTTTTATTTGAAACTATTCTTTTTCTGTTACAGATATTTTAGCTATTTTGCCAATGAAACTTGGGTTTTTTTTAGGATTTGTGAGTAGGCGTTTTAAATTTATATGTATGTAAATAGTTGACTAAATACCTGCTCATATCATAAAACTGACTTTAAAAAAATATTGATAATTAAAATGCAGTGTGATATCCAGAATCCAGACCTCGTAAAAGGTTTTGATATTAGTGAGTTGGTACTCAAAATATTATTACTAAAATACCTAGTAGTGTTGCGAACAGGAGACCTCACGGAAAAGTTTTTGTTTTAGGTGAATTGTCTGCTTGCTTTGCGCATATACTGTGTTCACGCTACGCTCCCCGACTGCCGGTTGCGCTCCGCCCACTGCGGGATGCGGGGGTGAAAAACGAATTTGAAATCGTGCTAAGACCTCGTCTTAAGAACAATCTTAAAAACTTAAATGACATGATATCGACATCAATAATTAATCATAAATGTACAAAATTGAATTCCCACTTGTTGTTTAATTTTTTTTTACATGTATACATATAAATATAAAGTGGTAGAATGTAAATGGGCCATTATACATAATTTAAGATCATAATTTATTGTACACATACATTCTGGCAAATAAATGAATTTGAATTTGAATTTGAATCGCTATTACTGATCAGAAAACAATTGGACTTGGTTGCATACAATATTGACAAACAAGAAACAGCAATGAGAAGAAAAAATTCTGCTAATCCATGGTTTTTGTGAAGATAGAATGAGAAGTTGCATGAATAAGCTGTTTTCCGACCAAATGAAGGTGACCGATTTGAAAGTCGTGGATATACAAGTATGCTATCGTCTAGGTTCTTCTCAAGCCTCAACACATCTAGTGCTTGTTAAATTCGTTAATCTGGAGGTCTTGTCTGGAATAACAAAACTTCACTCAAATGTTTAGGTATCATATATGAGTTTTTGACTAAGACATGGCTCAAAGTATTTCCGACAGCTCGTAAACACTTTGGGATAAAGAACTGCTGGTTGGCCAAAGGCAAAATAGCTATTACATTATCATATAAAGTACGTCAAAGGATTGAATCTACGGCAGTGCTAAAATCCCTAATTTACCAATATCCTGACAAGTCTAATACGATCAATGACCCTGGGCAGTCCAAAGAACCCACTTCTTCTTCACTTTCTTCCAACGGAAGTTGCAGCTAGATTAACTACTAATGCTCCACGGAAGGCTCGTCGTCGCAACTGATCCCTAGTTTCGTTGATTTCTTTAAGAATATATAGGTGTCATATTCATTTTTCTATTAGCCGCATTATAAACACTTTGTAATATTGTTTTATAATTAATTTATATTTTGTTGTAACGACATGTTTTTGCAGCTGGCACTTTGATAGTAAAATAAGCATTTTTTTTATAGTTTGGCGACTTCCAATGTATTCTGCCAGCGTCAAGTATTTCATGAAAGTCGCACAGAGTATTCGACTAGTTTCCGTTTCCGTAGAAATGCTTACTTAGCTTAATGTTACGAAGTTACATACATAGGTAGTTATTTTCGAATGAAGTAACATATAATAGTTTTATGAAATTATTGCTAATATAACAAATAATAAAATGGATATAAGTCAACGGTAAAAGTACTATAGTTCAATGTTATAAATGGATATGTAGTCAAATAATGAGCTGTTATAGACCGATAGCATTAATACCGGTTCTATCTAAAGTTTTTGAAAAAGTGATTCATGAAAGATTAAATAATTATTTCGAAATAAATAATTTATTTTCAAAAGAGCAGCTAGGTTTCAGAAAGAACAAAACTATAAATATGGCAGTTTTCTCATTTTTAAAGAGTGTTATGGTAAACATGGATAATAAAAATCATGCCTGCGCCCTTTATATGGACCTAACAAAGGCATTTGACTATGTTGACCACAATATATTGCTAGATAAGCTATTTGCCTATGGAGTTAGGGGAAATACGCATGATCTTATTAGGAGCTATCTTGGTAACAGAATACAGTCTACACACATAACGAGATTGTGTCCTCACAAAAAAATTATATGTGACTATGAATCAGAGTACAAAATCAATAACTTTGGTGTGCCACAAGGCGGTATATTGGGTACATTATTATTTATTATATACATAAATGTTCTCCCGAAAGTAACAAGCAATGACACTATTTTATTTGCTGACGGCAGTACAATTACATTTACAGGAAAAGAAAAAACACAAATAGAATTGGACATAAACAATACCTTAGATAATATTATTAAATGGTTGACTTTAAATAATTTAAAAATAAATTTGGAAAAAACTAAATTAATGACGTTTCGAAACAGAGTTCACAAATTAACTGACATGAAAATCTACTATACACAAACAAAAATTGAAGAAGTAGAGACAATAAAATTCTTGGGACTAAACATTGATTCTCAACTAAACTGGAAGTCACATACAGAGATGTTGTGTTCGAAACTTAATCAATATTCATATGCGATCTACATGTTGTCCAAAACTGCCAGTACATCCACAGTTTTAACGGCTTACCATGGACATGTTACTCCTCTTTTAATGTATGGTGTTATGTTTTGGGGCAACTCTGTGGGAAAAGAGTTGGTCTTTAGGGCGCAAAAGAGATGCGTTCGGGCTTTATACAGAATGAAACAAACCGAGAGCTGTAGGTCGATATTTTCAAAGATTAAAATATTGACACTACCGTGTATTTATATACTGGATATGGTGTTATTTGTAAGAAATAATAGTAACTTATTTGTTAGATTAAAAAGCAAGAGATACCCTTTCCAAATAAGCTTCATGTATAACAAAACTAAACTTTTAAACAGCAGTGTATTCTGTATGATTCCGAGAGTGTATAATCATTTACCCAACTCTCTGCTTGAAATTTCAAATAATAAATTATTTAAAAAAAAAAGTGAAGACACTACTTTTAGAAAAATCATATTATTCGGTAAGGGAATTTCTTGAAGACAAATTAATAGATGTAGTATTGTAACCGATTAGTGGTACTGTGAAATTAATTAGACATTTTATGTGACATTATTTTACAAAGTTGACATTGTGTATTAATTAGGTAATCTCATTTGACATTATTTTAATAATTATTTAGACACTGTGATTTGATATGTAATAATTTTAATTTAATCTATAGCATATAATTAAGAATTTTTGCATGGCATGAGCCTAAATATGGCGATTAACAATGTAAATTGACCACTAAAACACCATCTGTACCCATATTGCGCAAATTAAATGAATAATAAAAAAAATAAAGTTTTTACAAAAGAAGTGTGAACTAAATTTAACAAGGACTTAAGATTTATAACACGAGGGATGTTATTAGGAAGAAAATTGGTATAGTGAAACGGAGAGGTTAGGGCAGTTAAAAAGTTTATGATCGATCGTACCTTCATCTAATCCACACTCATAAATTGAGTTATAATGACACAGTAATTATCAAAATGTCAATTTTAAGATTAACATAATATACGCATACATGTTTTTTCCTATAAAAAAAAACATATACGCTCGTGAGTTTGAGATGGCTATTATGCATTTTTTTTCTCTTAGTTGTGACACACGGCCCAGTGCTACTGTCGAGTTATAGCTTGGGAAAAGTGCATTATTTATTCTGCTATGCAGTAATATGTAATGTATGTAAAAAGTAAAATGTACCATACAATATTTTACAATATTTCTATTAATCTCTTAATGAAGAATTAAATACGTACATAATTATAAGATAAGTTCATATCATAACAACTTATATTTACTGTCGTAATTATTAATGCACTTATCTTTTATATTTTTTAAATCGAATCTTATGTATAAATAATTCCCTCATAAGACATAAATTATTTCATTATTTTCCATAACAGTTCTATGATTGGTGATTTTAGAATTTTTATTTACTTTCATTTTTTTTTTGTTCCGTTCGTATTAAATTATACCCAATATATTTAGTTATATATATATCTGCGTAAGGGATCTGCTGTAGCAAAGAATCTGTTGCCATTTGTACGTAGTCAAAGATTTGGCCTCTTTCGGCATTGCTGCTTTGGGACCTATAGAGGCACCTGTAGACGCGCGGATGGTCATCGCTGTCTACGCGTAGCAAAAGGATAGACAGGTCCGCCCTTCAAGACTGCCGAGGCGTTGAGAACAGATGTCTTCTCTGACGTATACGCAAACTCTGGCCCGAGGCACAAAGGAGTGTTCCAGTTTGTACCCCAGATGGGAGAGATACGAAGCATCAGCCGGAGAGGACACCTGCATCTCGATCAGAAAGAGCAGAGCCAGCCTCGCCGTCTTGAGATAGTAGCGTTTAGGTTAAATTCCAGAAATTAATTGGTTGATCCTACACATCTGCCTATCGTAGCTATATTTTTTTCAAGAATATGGCTAGAAAATGTATATTGTATAATCTAGGAAACATATGTGTAATAGTATGCCCCAAAATGATGAGTTACTAAAGCTCAGTAATGACTGACAAAACCGTTCGTATTTGAGATTTTTTATTGCATTGGCAAGCTTAAACTTGCACAAATATGCACTCTAGTAGTGACTATAGTCGACTCAAGTATTAAGCATACTTCTGAAAAAGTGACAAACCAGGCGAATTATATTGTATCGGCATCCATTGATGAAGTTTTGTCAATAGTTGGCTTAATATTTGATTTGCAAATCCGATCTGATGAATAACAAAAACTAAACTATCTCCTGAGATATCATGTTCACTCGTTTTTGTTTCTTCTTATCCATTATTAACTGCACTGGGAGTGAAATGAGTGATAAATATCTGTGGACACAAAAGATATATCTCTCATTTCTTCTCAGTGATATATTTTCCGCGTGTCTAGAAATTGGAATGTCACACAAGTTCCAAGTTAATTTGGGAAATCGCAAACTTGCACAAGCTTGAAATCGAAAATTAAAACATTCCTGAAATTTGAACAAGTCAATAGACGAATCACAGCATATATCACAGGATTTAATTTCCAGTGGAACTAGTTTAGTCAACGTACAACGGGCGATGTTATTGACATAATCTAAAAATAAAATCAATATTTTATTCAACATTGAAATAAAAGCCGCTTTGACAAACATAAACCCGTCATTTATGAATATGAATATGAATATGTAGATGTAGAATTAATGCAAATAATATTTTCAACTTCTCCTCGATTTTATCAGTTAAAAAACTTCAACGCGTCGGTACGGCGCCTATGGTATCCATTTTATGTACAGTACGTGCACTAAAATATAATCTGAGACTAAACATCCATTTTTATTTTATTACTAGATTTTTGGAATAATATAATTCGAAGTTTTGAAATATACAATAAATTTTATGAATAACATACGATATCAATGTAACATTTTGCAATAATTATAATACATTGTATTACTAAAGTTGCTTTCTAGTTTGACCGTGAAAGGAAAAGGGGATGTCTCCTAGTGGGCAAGGTGAATGACTATGAATTGGCTTGCAGGAGCTGAAGACTGTAGAATATTTTGAAATAATACTAGTTTTTACGGAATTTATCGCGTATATTTAACTTTTTAAATACCCGACGTTTCGAACGCTTTACAGCACTCATGGTCACGGGCGGAACTGAGATGTTTAACTTCCAGATGTCATAGTTAACCGCGGTTACCATAGATTAAAATTTAACTTTTGTTCCGATCTATACAGTATGAACTTATGGTATCTTGAAGTCTTGCAGTTGTATGCTTGGGTTGGGATTTAATTTTATTTATTATAGGATCCCAAGCAGATGGTAGCACCCAGCCATCTTCTCTATTGAAATTAGGATGTATTTTAATTTCAATAGCATCGCGAATCATCCTCGGAAGGAATCGGTGTTTTTTTAGCGAGGATTTGTGGTCTATCAAAATAACCTCCTGCGTTCATCGATCCACCGTTCATAATAATGGCAATTACTAAGTTAATACGAAATTAATTTAATTTATTATGGAAATGTAGTTCATAAAATACACCCAGGAGGATCGTGCGTGTATCTGGGGTTATGACAGAATCATCAGCGCTGTAGTTAACCTTGCAGCATTACGCTGAGTCATAACCTTTTCACTGGCTCGATACACACCCACTTGTACTATTAATCTGCTAAATTTTAACTGTTTATTATTTTATTTTTGTGATGTGTACAGTTCCAGTGAATAAAAGTCTTTCTATCTTTCTTTCTTTCTTTCAAATTCAAATGAACTTTGTCATATAAAAACGATTTAACAATTAAACTTACTAAAGAATGCCCAATTGGAAGTTTTACTCAGCAACAGCGGATTTCGGTTTAATTTCTCTTCCTCCGGAGTCAGACCTGTAAATCAAAAATTATTCATCATTCTTTATCGATTTGTAGCCAACTTGTACCCTTAAAATTTTTACAAAATTTACTAGTTAGGGAGGAAATTTGCGTAAACTATTGATGTGTAAATACGGTGCATTAGCATAAGTAATTAATTGTATAGGGTCCCCTATCAGGCCTGATCCTACCAGGGGTCGGCTTTTATTATAACTGACTAAACTGTCATTTGTCTCTGCAAAGCCTTTAGGTTAATAGCTGTTTTATAATAGTTTTGATTGAAAGCTGTTTATGTTTAATGCCTTGACAGTCGCAGTATCTCTGACTCCCTTGATATGATGGAGAACTCATTGAATGCTTTATAATGTTTGACTGAATTTTGAATGACAAAAATACTACCCCATTTATATAAAATGAGAAAGGATGTGTTTAAAACGTGTAAGGAATGAATGTTCAAACTTAACTCTATTCAACGTAGCTCTACTTACAAGCTACACATGTAGTAATCATAGGACTTATCAACACAACAGATAAAAAATTAAATATGATAAATAAATGTTCGCGTAGATTTATATGAATTTACAAGATTTTATCATATTTAGGCATATTGATTCATATTTACAATAACTCTATCTTAAATTTCTTTTTGTGTTATGTTTTTTTTTTGTTTATGTAAAATTTGTATAATTTTACAAACAAACAAATTTGGTATATTACTTACTAAAATAAACTACCTGATAGCTTGGAGTCACATTAGAACCCTCTTAAACCTTTGCGAAACACATTCGTACCGTCCAGATTCGTGCCAAAATCGTCACTAGTCGCCTTCACCGGCTTGTGTAAGAGCAAACTGTCCTTAAGACACAAGCTCTACCTCTACAACGCTTGTGTAAGACCTATCATGTCCTATGCAAGTGTAGCCTTAGCACACGCGGTTCACAATCAATTTGACAACCTTCTAGTCGTCAAAATAAATTAATTCGCACTGCCACAGAAGTTCGGTGATACCAGCGAAACTCGGACTTGCACAGAGATCGTCAACTTCGGACGATCTCTGAATATTTCAAGGAAATGTCTCGTTGCTACTTTTAAACCACTGAAACATATCCCAACTCGCTAGTGGTAAACGCAGCAACCTACACTACGACTCCGTATGTTAAGCAGTCTCCGTAGGCCCCGTAACGTTTTAATCGAACCCCCATTTCCACTAAATCCCGACGACACAAATGTCGCCGACCCGTCATACAGAGACTACACATTCACCCACACACACACACACACACACACACACACACACACACACACACACACACACACACACACACATACACCTACTGCCATATACACTGTTAAAACAATGAATGGGACACAGCGAGTCCGCATACTAGTAGAGCAAGCCGTCTTGCTAGACTTTGTCGAACGCTTTGGCAACGTCGAAGAAGAGGTCACCGGTGTTACGGATTCGACCGTTACTCCTTGAGTGGGAGAAGCCCTCTAGGATGAACTACGTAAGACGTTGGATCTGATTAGTGCACGAGTGTTCGGGTCTGAAAACGAACTGCTCGTGTGTTTGGTAGTGTGTAACAAGCCAAGCCCTCTTTCATTGGTTTGTCAGTTATTTTGTTGTGGACTACGGTCCTGTTTCCAACTTTCGGAGGTGGAGCGAGTAGTTGAATCGCGCTTACCGTACACGTTGTATGAGAAAACCGTGTGCTTTCCCTATATTTTAAGAAAAGAAGCCCTTGTATCGGGTATTTTAATAAAAATAACTATTGTGAGCCTTTCTAAGCAGGAAGGGAATTATAAGAAATAGATTGATGTTGGAATATAAACGTTGTAATGTTCTTAACCTTTTGAGACCTTTCTTCGTGAACGGGGATCTTTGGCTTAAAATAATATCATAAGGCATTACCAACAGCTTTTCACAACTCAAGTGAATTTTCATTCTTCCAAGAGACACCTTAAAGAACTAAGTTACTAAAAAACACAACTTAAATAAGGGTTCTAACTAAGACGATCGCGTAATAAATTTAGTAAACCGTCTATAACTGAAACTTAAGATAGAACCTTAATAAAGATTAATATAGTGATTATGTATTATTTTATAGGCGGCAAATTTTCCACATATTGTAGGATGTACGTTACAATTTCAACGATATGTTGCAAATAAATTACATTCATTGGTATGCAGATGACAGCACTGTTGATGGTTTTTACACCGGTCGTGCCAACATTAATCGGGATTAATTCAACCGAAACAAACTTGTGTCAAGTCGAGTCTTACTTCTTGAGTGCGAGAAGCCCTCTAGGATGAATATATATATAAATAAAATATATATATATAAAATCGGAATCTCGGAAACGGCTCCAACGATTTTCATAAAATTTAGTGTCCAGGGAGTTTCGGGGGTAATTCCTTTTTTTTCAAGCTCCCTTCTTTTGTGAGAAAATCTATTGTTACGAGCTTGAGGTTCGTGACAGTAAAAATAGCTGATAGAATTACCTAAATTAACACTTTTTTTCTTTACACAAATTAAAACTTAAAACACCAATTTAATTATTGCACACTAATTCACTTTATTCCGCTCCGAAGCTTCGCTTGTCTCGCCGAATTCAATACTTCCTCGACCGCACCTTGCAGTGCCTATAAATACACCTTAGCACCGAAAAATCCAGAACATTCAAGTAAATACGCGCGCCAATCGACTAAGCATCGAAAGTTCGAGTATCGGGCTTCTAGAAGCTTAGTTCTTCGTTTCGACAACAGATGGCGCTGTCGGTTGAAAGATTAGTGATGTCATTTTCTGGAAAGCTCTCTCCTCTCTCTGTTACCCGACACTAGATGGCGCTAGTGCCAGATGTCAACTTAGTCGCGCAACACTATTATTTCGTGCCCTTTTTTTAGTATTTTTTAAAAATACGAAAATTTTAATTAAACTTATTGCACTCATGATTTTTTATTCAAATAACCAGTTCAGTCATGTCAATAAGATCAAAAAATATTATTCATCAGTATGTAATATGTATCTAAATGTAATTTCAAAAAAAAAACCGTGCAAAGTTCGGTCATCCGGGTACTTGTAAATATAAAATTGTAACTAGAAGAAACATATATCGAGTTATCGCTTTTGCTCGATTAAGTAAATTCAATGACATTATGTTATGAGGTATTGTATTCTGAATCGTCTACTATACCTTCAAGATCTGGATTCAGGGCCATCCTTATTTTGTTAATTTTCTGTAAAACCTCAATGGAATCCTCCTTTGCACGACTGTAAAAAGCGATGGCTTTTGCTGAATCCTAAAAAAAATCATGCAATTTAAATAAAACTAGTTTTTCACATTTTATCGTCTATAGCATACAATCCAATAATATAATAATATAATTTTAATTTGGAGGTAACCATGGTTAACTATGACATTAGGATGTCAAGCACGAAAGTCACCATCCGTGACCATGAATGTTGTTAAGTGCTCGAGACGTCGGGAATATACAATAAGTTATACGCTATAATATACGCTATAAAATCCGTAAAAATGAGTTTTATGGAAATGTGTAGTGTTCGCGTATACGACGCAATATAAGATATAAAAAACATACAAATTTTAATACAAATGGCAGCAGCACGTGAAGCTAATGTAGTCTCAGGATGTTTGCTTTATTTATTTAAAATTCCGGAAAAATCATATGTGCAAAATGTAATTAAATTTTATTTAAGAATAATTTATACATGTATTATATAATCATCATTACAGCCCCTCACAAATCTACTGCTTAACACAGGCCTCTCTCTCTCAAAAATGCCACAAAGCATGGTCCTGAGTTACCTGCATTCATCAACTTCCTTCATATCTTACCAGGTTTTCACTTCATCTAGCGGGGGCCGTCCTACACTTCGCTTACCGATACGAAGTTGTCACCTCTTAAGTTGCAAGAACTGATAGGGCATGCCCTGTGCATTGACGGTAAGCAGTCTTAACAATCGTTAGGAATAATAATATTTGAAATGGCGGCAAGTAGGTCAAAGTTCCTTACATAATTAATTAATTTCAAATTTAAACTACAGTTACAAAATTTAATGGCCAAACTAGATCTATATTTCTGATTTGAATATTATTCTTAAAATATATTGAATGTATAATTATTTAAATTTACAAAATTTTGCATATAAATTTCCCGTTTTTATTTAGAGTTCTAGCGTTAGTAAAAAATTGAAACATCTCAATATTATCCATCGACTACAATATTCGCATGCCACAAGGACTTTTGCTCATTTGCCACTATAAATTCTGTTAAAAAATGTCTCTAAAAAAAAGTTAGTGCTTCTTTTGCTTTACCCAACTTTCACTAAAATACGTTAAAGTAAGGACAAACACAGCATTGTGAATTACTACAAGTGCTTTTTTTGACATATTCTGACTTTTCACAATAGAGTGTAGAGCCCCATTTACTTTATTTCCTGCATTCACTCGTCGTTCTATATCTTTATCACATCTCCCATACCTGTTGTTGTCGGTTCTTTGAGCTTGATACGTAGGTCACTCTGATTCTACTGTGGAACCGGACTACTGCGGCTCATTTCTAAGCTTATTACGCAGAAAAACCGCAACCATGGCCGCTCCATAACTCGCTGAGAAACCTTGAGCGTCTTCATATGCCCAGCCGTGAAGTACTACGTCTCAGATCCATAAGTCTTCACTGGCAACACGCACTAGTTGTTCAATCTTATTTTCGGGTTTTGACGTATACATGACGAGAAGATGTGTCGCAATTTTCCGAACGTTGCCCAGCCGAGTTGAATCCGTCGATTGACCTCTCGTTGTTGGACTTCCTAGTTGGACTATTTATTCCACGTTAACGTGCTCGTCAACAACTTGAACTTAATGCTCCCAACAACTACCGGTATAGGTGTGACATAGACCTATCCGTTGGAAGACACTGTTGAGGTCATTGAGCATATTGCTTAGATTTCCAGTGATTCTGCCATAAGGACTAAATTGTTGGCAAATCTTAGATGTTTGATGTACTCGCCATTAATTTTAAATAAGGTTAATACCGTATCCTTTCCAGTTCAGTACGCAAGGCAAAAAGGCAGATTGTACAATTCGGTCTTCTGTATAATCTCCTGCGAGGTATATAAATGGTCTGTAGTCTGATATTGTAGCCTTTTTGTAAACCGGCTTGCTCGGGAGGCTGGAAGTCATCGAGTTTGCGTGCGAGACGATTTGACGAAGGGAAATCGGTCTGTTGTTCTTCAAAAGAGCGCTGTCGCCTTTCTTGAAGAACAAGACCACCGCACTTCTGCTCCACGCCTCCGGAGTAGTGCCACCATGGATGACCGAATTGAAGAGCTTCTGAAGGACTTCAAGTAGCTTTCAGAAGCTCCACTATAATTCCATCCTCGCCTGGGGTCTTGCCGTTTTTAAGGTGCTAGTGAGCCATTATCTCGCTCAGACTGACATCTGGTATATCATCGGAATAGTGTCGGATAAGACTTGCTATTAATATGGCAGTAATTGTTCAAAATGTCTACCGATTTATTCTAAACAGAAAGTAGCACCTCTTTTTAAATTGTTTGTTAAACTTTCACTAACATTTAGTGCTTCTTCTTTGTACACTAGTCGTTTTAGTTCGGGCTAAATATAAAAGTCTAAAGGTTCTAGGTCTGATAATCTTGCCGGCCACTTCACAGGCCAGCCGCGGCCTATCCGCTTATCATCAAATTGGCTGTACAGATATTCGCGCACAGATCGTTCGTAATCAGCTGAACATCCGTCGAACTGAAAATATTTTCCTTGCAGATGGCTCAGAGAAACGTTTGCAGATACCTTACTCCCTTCAATCGACCTCCAATCCACATTGGACCAATGACGTGGTAGTTAATGATGCCGCCAAACGCTAACATTTGATGAGCATGTTCTTTGATTTTGTGTGAGTTTTGGAAACTCTACCAGTGCTCATTGTGCACGTTGTAAATTCCAACACGGGCAAATATTGACTGATCGTACCTTCGAAGTTTTCACAAGACAAGACATAAAATCTCACCATTGCAAGGTAGCTAGGTTCCGACATTAGAATATTGGTACATATTTACGATAACTATCAGCAGGCGCCCGATACACACGCGGAAACATTAACACTTTAGATGAATTCACACCGTAGATATTCACAGCTGACTGAAATGAGAGCGCAGACGGCCTACGGCAAGTGTGGGTAGTTCGTTACAAATTCATTGTTTTATTGCCGCTGGTAAAGTAGGGTAAATATGATTTGAATTCCCATAGTTTTAAATTGATTTCTTTATTTAGTTCAAAATTTTTATTTTTATCTTTTTGGGTACAGAAAGTTTATTTCAATGTATTTATTGATAGATCAATTTTATAATATGGTAACGAATAAAAAAAAAAACATTGTAAAATATCAGTGCCGTAGGCTTCTACTTCGTTCACTTGATACACTCAATTTATTCCAGACAGACGGTAAAGAAAACTTAACTTGTTTCGTAAGTATTATGATTCGCACCTGCCAATAATTGTCTTCGGCATCCAGGGTTACTAGCAGAGAACCACGTGTCAATGTCACGAGCCACGTGACATTAAGTCTGCGTTATGTACCCTTTACTTTAAGGTGTCAAATATAAGTATATTAAAGTATGTATTTATTGTAAATAAATAAAATAAAAATGCATGTTAGCTTACAACTCAAATATAGTGAACATGTACTCATTTCTTACAATATAATAAAAGAAATATTTCTTACGTTAATTAATTTAGAATGTAAGTTTGTAGCTAAAATATTCGCGCTAAAACGCTTAGATCCTATATAGATATATCAACTAATTTCATTGTGTGTGTGTGTGTGTGTGTGTGTGTGTGTGTGTGTGTGTGTGTGCGACATCTTGATCGATTGATCCCAATGTGGAATAAATTTGGTGATAATATGAACTGATTTGGACGAGGAGATTTTGAGAAATCCCAAAAATAAAAATTTTGATAAACATTTTTTGGAATAACTTTTAACCGGCTTTACCAGTCGATTTTAAAAACTAATCGGCTCATAACTTCAAAAAATTACGTCGAATGCCGTTTTGAAAATAAAAATCGGTTCATTCGTTCGTGAAATATCGAAGGAGAAATAATTTGAAAAATAAAGTTTTTTTTAACAGAACTTCGAGATTTCGCAACATAATTTAGTGAAATTTGGAGCGCTTTGCATTTGAAATTTGCTGGAATTTACCAATTTTTTTTTAATTTACAACTATAAGTTTGTAATTTGCATAAGAACTTTGTGAAAAAGATTACCAGATCCGTGAAATGGTATAGTAACTTCCTTATTTAATTCTGTTAGCCTTGGGAATGAGTTAATATAATGTAAATAATTTTGAAAAATATTCAAGTTTGTTATTGGTATAATATGTACATTGATGGTAAATTTAGAATTCTTCATTGTTTTTTTTTAAATATGGAATAAGGTGACAAACGAACACACGGTCCACCTGATGGTAAGTGGATGCTGTGTCCCATATCCTTGATTAGGAATCACAATGTAGATACGTCATCAAAACTTAGGACTAAGATGGAATGCCTCGTTTCCAGTAAAAAGGGTATCCGGTTGTCTACACTCACCATACGAAGCACAGCAGCACTGAGCTGCTATTTTACGCTGGTATTCTGTGAGGGCGTGATTCTTCCCCGGTCGAGCCCAGTCATTCGTGCTACAAACATAATTAAGCGACAGCATGGCTTTTCACGTAACACGTAAACAACCATGTCTGATACCAAACATTAACCTGAGTGTATACTGATATACATTATTAATTAAAATACACAAAATATTACCTTCTCCATTCCCTTTTTCATGAGGAACAATGGTGACTCCTTCAAAAGAAGAAGCATCACCATACTCGCAACCGACATCGAAAGGCATGTGTATATCATGGTATTGTACTTCAGACATCCGCCTAAAAGATAACTAACTAGAATTCCAAGGTTGACAGCAACCATAGATCCCGAAGTCGTCATGCCTCGTATCGAGTCCTGGCTGAATTCGCTAACGAAAATAGGCACGATGAGAGCGCAATTTCCGCCCATTCCAGAAATAAATGTTGCCACAAGAATTGCCTCCACCCGGTTACTGACGACAACGATCGTCCATGACACCTACAAATTAAATTATAAATTAATAAGTTTTAAAGTGTTAACCCATTGGTATTTCTTCTATATCGTGAAAGCGAAATACATTAATCGCATACAGGAGAAATGCTAATCGTGATTTATATACATGATTTCATTTTTTCCGTGACTACTCGTGGTGAAAAGTTGTGAAAAGTATTGATTCAGAAAATCTTTATTAATTCAAATATTGTAAATTAGGAACTTTTTCCTATCTATATCTATATCCAATCCAACTCAATTTTATGTTTATTTTCGCAGCCACCTTGTAATGTTTTACAAACGATCTCCATAAATATACTATTGTTACGGGCTTGAGGTTCGTGACAATTAAAAAGAGGCTTCTAGAAAGCTTAGTTCTGCAATTCGATACTAGATGGCGCTCTTGGTTGAAAGATTAGTCACGTCATTTTCTGGAAAGCTCTCCTCGCTCTGTTACCCGACACTAGATGGCGCTAGTGCCAAACGTCAACTTAGGCGCGCAACACCATTAAACAATTTTGTTTGTGTCGGAGTAAGAGATGACAGCAGGTAACGGACATCGTTTAAAATTTATGTATTTCTTATTTCATATTAATAGATCTATTATTATTACTCGGATTAATATATTGTTTCCGGATTTTTCTTTGAATTGTTTTTATGATGATTTGATTGGAGGACTGGCTTATGATAGTTTGAAACAAAGTTTCTCTCCTAAATATGTTCAATAAATTTAATGTTACTAGTCTTACGGATTTTATCGCGTTTAATTTTAACTTTTTAATTCTTGACGTTTTGTATGCTTTACAGCATCGCCAATTGCAAAGCAAGGACCATTGTAGAACGAATCCTGAAACTAGTAAAATAATATATAAAAATGTTCACAGAGTCTTTCACCCATTTCACAGAATATATCTTCAAGATTAAGTTAATGTGATGACAGGTATTTACGTAGCAATTTAAACACAATGCGACTAATTTTACTATATATCAATATATATAGTGTTAATGATAAAAGGAAAAATATCTATACTGTGGTCCCTCAAAACACATTTTTTTATTTATTTAAAAGTTAGATCAAGTTACAGCCTATATATACGTCTGTAGAGCGTTGTCGTCGCGCCACAAACTAAAACATATAGATGCCTAAATCGCGCTATAAAAGTTCTGAATCAAAAACCGTATAATATTGTTGCGCGCCATAATTAAAGCCCGGTATATAGCGGGTGATTATTAGCGCGATCTAGTATCTCGTAACAATATATAGAATAGCTCTGAAATACGACTCGAAGTGTTGGCTGCTCCCCGGGCACCATGCCCGGCGGGAGATCTCCCCCTTTCCTTGGTTGGATCAGCCACAGTTGTGATCCTGACGTGATCTGAACACGCAACCACCTTCGGAAATTTCAAGCTTCATCATTTTTTATAAATACCCCACCCATTCGCTCCCAAGTTAGATATCGTAACTTCAAGCTTCATCATTTTTTATAAATACCCCACCTATTCGCTCCCGAGTTAGATATCGTCTGCAGTCTTCGTATCCTGCAATCCATCTAGCTTTACAAGTTTAATCGCAGCACTGGAATAATAATACTTCCTGTTCCTTCAAGTAATTAATCTCTGAAAAGTTAATCTCTGAGCTACAGTGTTTTTTCTTTTTTCTCAGACATGCAGATTTCCTTACGATATTTTCATTCACCGCCGAGCATGTGTTGAAAAAGTATTTAAAATTGAAACTAGCAATTTTGTTGGTGTCGGCGGGGATCGTATACTGTGAAATATACAGTGAGCGTTTAGCCTCTGAGCTACCACGGCTCTAAATTAAATTATTTATATCGTAGTTATTTCTCGTTCAGGTTTTAGTAAAAGTCTTAAAGGATTTCGTGAAAAACAAATAGGGCTTACTAGTGGCGTAATTTTAAGATAGCTACTGTTAAACTGGTCCCTTATTCTACACGTCTCCAGACGTGTAGAATAAGGTAATATAAAAAGTTGAATGTATATTGATAACGCAATATTAAGCAGTCACGATGTCATAGTTAGCTTCACCTTCATTTTTCGAATATTAATTTCTGATTCGATCGAGCTTACAGTACCTTGAAGTATTACAGTGGTATGCTTGGATGTGAATTAAATTTATTAATTATAGAATAGAATATAGTAGGGCCCCTCAATCCTCTCTGTTGAAATAAGGATATTATGTTTTTATTTTAAATAGCCTCGCATATCATTCTTGGCAGGGATCTCTATTTCTTTGCGAGGTTTTGTCGATCAAATCGATGTAATGCCGGTGACGATCTTGATCATGTTTACAAACTGCATGTTTGTTATTGACTGTATGTTGTTTTACGTGCGTTAATATAGATATTTGTGATAGAATCTATCTGGCCGCCGAGCTTCAGCACATCACGTATTGCAAGTTTAGCTCATGGTTTAAATCATACAGTCTTGTTAATTTATTACCATTATTTATAGAAACAGAAACAGAAACTTTTTTATTCAATGTAGATTATAAACAATACTTATTGAAAATCAATTGTTTCATTTACCACTGGTTCGCAAAAAACCTCTGTCCTGGGAAGAACCAACAAGAAACCCAGCGAGACTATTTTTTTTTCAAATAATAGCTTACAATTATGTTTACAATTAACAACACAAGACAAATTAGAAATAGCTTGGTAGCGATCACCCTTCCTAGGGGTTATTATCATCCATAAACTCCTTAATATTATAATAACCCTTTTTATACAAACATAGTTTAATAATATTTTTGAACTTTGCTATAAATTCAAAGCATCACATAGTTTTTAAACATTTTAAACTCGTTCCTAAATTAATCATTCAAAATTTAAGACAACTGTGGATAGTTATAATATGATATGACAAAAAATTTCCATCAATTTCATATAAAATTATACAGATTATTTGTATGTTACATTATATAAAATGGTAATTTGGGAATTTAATAGAACATTTACTTCTAAATCTTTCTCCTTAAACGGTTTCATATCGTTTAATAAATTGGCTAAAGAGCGAATTTTGACATATTGCAGACTTTCCGGAGCATTGATGGTTTACGTCGGTTATAATGTGTTATTTTTGTATGGTTAATTAAATAATTAATTTTAAAAATTAATTTGCTTGTGTTAAAGCTATTTACATCTTTAAACCGAGTCGGTCTCTCAGAGACTATTTAAATAAATAAATATATTAACTTTGAGAAGTAGTGAAACCAGTTTCTCGACTCCACATATTAACTGGTTTATTCATGGTGGTGATTTATTCATGAGGAGATGTATAGCTATAATAACAATTCTCAATAAATAAACAATGTCTGTCTATTACCAAGATCAAATATTTTATAAATCAAAAACGGTATAGAACGGGTTCTAATATTGTAAATGCGTAATTATCAAGCTGTTTCTATATGAAGATTTAACGCTTTGCATGACTGCTTTATTCGGTACGTGGCCCCTCAGCCTTTTTTAAAATTTATCACCTGTGGACGAGGATGTGCTTACTTATTTCATGTTAGAGCTGTTCTTCATACTGCACCTATATTGAACCTTAGAGTAGTAGTGCTAAACCATGACCAATATGAATGCGACAAATGCTGTAATATAATATCGCAATTTCAAAAGTATATTTGTGAATTTCTCCAAAATAAGATGATGTGTCATATTGCGTTGTTTTTTTTTAAAGATTTTATCGTAAGCTTAAGACTTAAGACGCAGGCAACATAACTTGAGGTATATATCCAGCTGAGCTTTTATTCACTGTTTCAACAAAAAATTTTAAACTGTGGTAAAACCACGTGGCAGCTTTTGCTGTCAAACAAATAGGCCGGCTCGAACAGGGGAAGTACTGCGACCTCATGGAATAGCAGCGTAAAGTGGAAGATTTACTTTTGCGTTTCACCTGGTGCAGGTGCAAGTGCAAGTGCAGGTGGCCGGAGCCCTAATCCGCCCACATAACATGGTAGTGAAATTAAACAAAAGACTACCCCAGGAGAGTAAAAGCACTTCTCGTAATGGGGAATCCCTCACAGAGCATGCACTCAATCCCTCACAGAGCATGCACTCATGCCTCACGTATTCTGTAGGGTTGGGGGAGGTGAAATTCCACTCTACATTAGCAATGCTCGAGACAAGCAGAGCAATAAGACAAAAGCTGTAATTATAAATATCTGTAAATTTCTGCAAAATCAAGGGACTTCACTCAAACCTTAACGGCGTCCACTACTATCTGATTGTATTATATAATCTCTTTCTAATCGAGTCGCGGGTATCCTCTTCGGCTGATATTTCGTATTTTCCTACCCGGTGTACAAATTGGAACACTCCTTTTTGTCACGGGCTGGAGTTTGTGTATATGTTGAGAGGAAATTCTGTATTCGACGTCTAGGCATTCTTGAAGGTACGAACCTGTTATGGCTGTGCGTCTACACCAAAACCGCGTCTGAGGGAGCCTCTATAGGTTCCACAGTAGTACTGCCGATACAGAAATTCTTTGAACATGTGAAAATGGCTGAAGCCTCCGTTTCAAAACAGATTTCATCTGCAGAAATAGCTTAACCGATTATGCGGGGAGATCTGATTATGACTTTATCCGCATAATACGGCCTGATTTAACTGCTTTCTTTACCTGCGTGAATTTCATATATAGAGAATCATGCACCTTTCCTGTTGGAACTTTTGCTTACATCTAGTTATCTTGATTCATAGATGAGAGGTGATAAAGTCCAATAAGGGTATCTCCCGTGACCGTCAGTTTGGACGTCGCAAAAGCCTTCAATCTGGTTTGGCACAAAGCGGTTTTATCAGCGTGCATAGCTTACTCCTTTTTAAAATACAGGAAAAGCACCTGCTATTCAACGGATTTTGCAATTCTTCGTGGGGAGCAGTGAACACTTCCCATCAAGTGAGTCGCATGCCTATTTGCCCCTTCTCCTATAAAAAATGTTAACCTAAGTAACACAACATAAGACCACATCTACGTATCGAAATTCACTCTAAACCATTATTTAAACGAAGATACAGAACGGGCAATATCCCGCCAAAACTCCTGTGTCCGTTTTCTATGGTCAGCGTTCGCTCTACGTACAAATTAACCCAAGATGCTTAAGTCATGTTTGTTGACTACAGAACATAGCCGTAAAAGAAAAATTACTTACCACTTGTGCCAGCGAACAGAGCACGCAACTGTACTTTCTACCGAGTTTATCGAGAAGTAATGCCGTTAGAAGCGTGCTAATGAGCGCACCGATGGATGAGAGACTTCCAAACAGCGCTATTTCCGTCTCATACATGGGCCGGTGCAGGGTTGTGTTCGATGATGAAAAATTCTTCACTGTCGTTGACGGCCAGACGTACATCAGACCAAAAGTGAAATATGTATAGCAAGCTAAAAATGAAAGTTAATTATTTCAAAGTAGATAAAATATCATTGCTTTTTGAAACAAACGAGCTTTTAATCGTCCTATTCCTTTAAACGAGTAATTCTTGTATATATATATATATATATATATATATATATATATATATATATATATATATATATATATATATATATATATATATAATCGGAATCTCGGAAACGGCTCCAACGATTTTGATAAAATTTAGTGTCCAGGGAGTTTCGGGGGCAATAAATCGATCTAGCTAGGATTTATTTTTAGAAAAGTCCTTTTGTCCATGTTTTCAGGCAATAAAAAAAAACTGCTACAATATAAGAAGGTAAATTTCGACAGGTCACTATCGATCGCTATAGCTCAGGTGTGATGTCGATCAGGCGTGATATCTGAGTTCTGTGGTTCGCGTCCTGTCTCTGGTCTAGCTTTTTTTCCTTTTTTTTCAAGTTCCCTTCTTTTGTGAGAAAATCTATTATTTCAAGCCCTTTTTTCAGTAGTTTTTAAAAATACAAAAATTTTAATAAAACTAATTGCACTCATGATTTTTATTCAAATAATCAGTTCAGTTTTTTCTATTTCGTCAATGAGATCAAAAAATATTATTTAAGTTTCATCAGTATGTAATTTATAAATGTAATTTCAAAACAAAAAACCGAGCAAAGCTCGGTCATCCGGGTACTAAATGTATAAAGAAACAAAGGAATCGATTCTAGGAATCGATATCCTTTTATATATTTCAATAATAATTGAGGAGCTGGTGAACAGAACTATAAACTCAAAAGCATTTTTTTTGAATCGTGATATCCAAGACCCGTTGCGTCGATCCCTGTTGAGAGCCGGTTTTGATATTCAATCAAAACCGTCTCTTGGTTGGCCAAAAAAGGCTTTAAAAAGTGCATTTTCAAACAAAACCGGTTTAGTACGATATCTAACTTAAAGATTTTAAAAATTTCATGTATTTTCATTCTGAAGCGGAATTGTACTTTAGATTATTCATTCCTTTACCACATTCTTAATCAAAACCAGAAATATAAAGCAAAAATAAAACACGAAGTAGAAAATGTCTGTATTTTTTGGACGGCAACACTGGCATTAATGTGGCTTGAAGTACTTGCAATCATTGTGGGTGGGTTGTATTCTTAATACCATTTCAAGTTTAATGTTAAAAATAGACGAGAATATGACCGGGGAAATTATGAACGATGGTTGTCGTAAGAGAAAAAGCGACTTACGAGGTAAACGAGAACGTACTTTAGAAAACAATAAACATTTAAAGTAGGGAAGAATAACATAAACTACAAATTTTTTAAAATTCAAATTAGATGAATAGTCTCGTATATCGTATATATTGTTTTAATGGCTTGTTTTAGGTACTCTGAAAAATGCAGCTTCTTTAAATGTAGAACTCTAACACTAAACTAATTAATAAGTAATCGTAGATATTTGTATACAAATATTGGAAAAAATGCCCAAGATACGTACTCAACACGCCTTATTGCACTATACCTTGTCAAAAGAAAGAGAGAAAGACAAAACTCAACCTCACCACGAACAAATGAATTTTCTGTTACCTACTACCTACTTCGTGATTATAGTCAGTAAGCGAGATTAAACTTCAAAAGAAGAAAGAAGATAAGCGTATTTTGGTGATGAATGGGTCGAAAATCTAGAAATAGAATGGTATAAAGAAGTACTACAAACTGCGTCAGGATCTACAGACACTATTGAGAATGATGAAGCAGATGAATGTGCTGACGTTGACGACTGCGAATGTCTAGAACAGGATATTACGGAAGTTGTAATCCGATTTGTTTCAAACAAAATATTGGGTCCTTACATATGAAATTAGCGTTTTGTCGTACTAACCAATTTGATCTGAAATATCTCCTCTTTGGTTAAGAATTCCACATACAGTTTATAAATTCTTTTAGCTGGTACAATTGAGTTTTGAAAACAGTCATTCGTTTGTATTTTTTTCTTTGGCATCGCTTATTACCACACAATGGAAAACATAAAATATCGGTATATTTACGAGTACGAGTCCTACCGTGGTACCAGTGCTGCAGAAATAGCTCAAAGGAATAATGATGTGTAATGTGCTGGTGTCGCAAAAGAAAGCATGGTACGTTCTTGGTTTCAACGTTTTCGTTCTGGAAATTTGGACCTTCAGAACTAGCCCCGTGGATGGCCGGAGACCAAAGTGGAAAATGAAGAATTAAAGGCTATTGTGGAAGCGGATCCATCACAAAGTACTTCAGAGATAGTTGCAGGCTTAGGGGTAAGTGATACAACTGTATTAATCCACTTGAAGCAAGTCTTGAAAGTAAAAAAAAACTTGATAGATGGGTACCTCATGAATTGAGCGAATCGAACTTGCAAACACGCGTCGACTGCTGTGTTAATTAGCTTAGCCGACACAAAAATGAAAGGATTTTAAATCGAATCATTAACAGGAGACTGTACGACTATCTGAAGCGCTCGTTGCAATGGCTGAACCCTGGAGACCCATCCAAATCCCGCCCTAAACGAAAATCGACTCATAAAAAGTTGCATGTGGGTGTTTGGTGGACTAGCGCCGGTGTCGTTCACTACAGTTTTCTAAAATATGGCCAAGCGATTACGGCAGATATCTATTGTCAGCAAATGTAAACCATGAAGGAAGAACTAGCTGCTAAACAAACGAGATTGGTTAATCGCTCCAGGCCACTGCTGCTTCACGCCAACGCAAGACCACACACTGCACAACAAACAACCACTAAATTAGATGAGCTACAATTGGAATATCTGTGACATCCACCGTACTCCCCGGACCTTGCTCCAACAGATTACCATTTATTCCGGAACTTAGACAACTTGTTATAAGGAAAAATTTCAACATCAATGCGGCAGTCCAAACCGCCTTCAAAGAGTTTATTGATTCTCGCCCTCATGGTTGTTTTTAGTAAAGGGATCAATGAACTACCTATGAGATGGCAAAAGTGCATAGATAACAACGGTACATACTTTGATTAATTTAATATATTTTACACAAAAAAGTGACTTTACACTCCTCCCATATAAAACGCCAATTTCATATGTAAGGGCCTATTATAATAAACCTTTCAAATCTATACTTTTTTTGCTTTTTTAGTTTCTCTTTTATACAAAACCAGATTTGTGCGATACTAATAAAACCGGACTTGTCACACGTTGGTATTCACTACCGGATAAGTCCACCTTTTTCAAACAAAACCAGATTAGTACATTTTTATTTCTTAAATAACTTCTAGAATATAAAAGTTTAAAAAATTATTATTACACCTAGCTACAATAATGCATTGTTTTGTTATTAATCACCTCCACATATTGATATTAGTTTTTAGCCAGTACTTAAAATATATTTGTGCGGACTAATCCTGTTCTGTTCGTTCCTCCATTATTTTTAATATGCGTGGCAGTTCAGGTTCCAAGCGTTCGGAGTAAATTTCACATTACGCGACCAAACTTGGTTCGATCCCCGCCAGCACTATTGAAATTGTTAATTACAATTTTAAGTGCTGATCACGTGCTCGGCGGTGAACGAAAACATCATGAGGAAACCTGTATGTATGAGAAATTAGGAAAAAATATTTCGTTGATATATGAAGTTCCCCAACAGACACTGTGTCATTGCCCAAAAATCCTCTCAAAAATGAGAGTGGGTCCCGCATATATAGGCTGCAATTCTAACTAATTGATACTTATCCCCACTACTACTTTAATTTTTTTGGCTTCCGATTCATGGCGGTATACTTAATCATCTTAAATAAAAAAAATACCCAGATAGAATGATGAATGATGAGACGGAAAGCAAAGGTGCGCAAAAATATGTTATTGCGGTCGTCAATCCGCTTGCAAAGCACCACAATTAAATCAATTTTCTTATAGAGTAAGGGTGACAAAATAGCACACATTCCAACCGATGGTAAGTCGATGCTGTGGCCCATAGACATCTACATTAGTTCTCTATTAAGAATCAAAATGCAGATGTGTTATTACCCCTGAGGACTAAGATGGAATCCCTCGTTTCCAGTAAAACGAGTCTCCGGTTCTCTACACTCACCATACGAAATACAGCAAGCATTAAGTTGCTATTTTACGCTGTTATTCTGTGAGAGCGTGGTACTTCCCCGGTCGAGCCGACCCGTCCGTGCTCCACCCATAATATAGCTGCAGCGTGGCTCCACCTCGTATAAATCCTCCTGACAAGAGAGTAAATATAATATATTGCCCAAGGAAAAACGTTCTACATCCTTCATATCATAAGTACAGCAGAAATGGCAGAGACTATTATAAATGACAAATATAATTATGTACTATTGGTAATATTAATTATCTCACTTAGCTTACCAATAATGCTGCATCCAATCTGAAACATTACCGACATTTTTAATTACGATCGAATGCCACTTTATGCCAAAACTTTTCCAAAGGAGTTACTCGTCTGATTTATTACTGAAACAAATTTAATGTTTGTTATTAGTCATATTGTTTAAAATTTATCGATAGTAATCGATACATACTAAGCACACAATATTTAAACAGATAAAGACAACAGTAAAATTACACAGCTAGATGATATTTTTTCGTCTTCATTAGAAAATCAGTTTATGGCCATTAATAATAATAATTGCAGAGCTCTGAAGGTGTTTCACTTCAATAGATAGAAAGCAATATAACACGAAGAAACATAGCTTTATTTACTAGACCATCAGTTTCATTATAATTTAATTGTTCGTGCTACACTGTAGCTATGTTATCATTTAGTTCGCTAAAGCACAAGTGGTTTGGCGATTAATGCTGCTGTTATACCCCTTCTACTGGTAACGAGAAATTTCATCTTAGTTAAGAGCGGTGCCAATACGTCGGCATTTTGATTCTTAATCGATTATATAATACATAGATGTCTAAGGGCAATGGCATCCACTTACCTTCGGGTGAACTGTGTGCACATTTATTAGGTACTCTTGTAGTGTATGTGCCCCCAACCTACTAGCAATGTAATAAATGAATGTACTCTTAAGACCGATTTACACTTCGACAAGTACAGTAGCGAGTTTAGTTACAGGGTAGTTGACAGTAAACGGTTAAGTGGGCAGTAGCGTTCAAAAAATATCTTCGTGGCGAGTTTAGTTAAGGAAATTAGTTCATAGAGTTCGTTGGAGTATGACGTTTCAAGACTACAGAATTTTTCTGGTTTCCGTTTTAGATGGTTCTAGGAATACGTCAAGAATTAAATAATCCAGTCAGAGAAGTATTAATGGTTGTTGTTAAAGAGGTTTTTAAGAATTTTCATGAGTGCAGCATCTCGAGCAGGTTTAATTTTACAATTTGAACTTCTACTATTATATAAACATTCGTGTTCTAAATACTCATGTACTAATTGATACGTGATATCTTCCGTCCGTTTTATTATTAAAACTAAATATAAAACGTATAAATATTCAATAAACAGTATCGTACAAACTTTGTGGCGTGTTTCGTTATAAAAGTACAATTGTACGTTTTGGTACGTTTCAACTTATGCACTGAAATAAACTCGCTCGTTTACACGAACGGCGAGTTTAGTTGCGGGTGGCGGGAGACGCGCGGGAGGGTAGCACTTCGCACTTAACTCGCCAAAAATAGCTCGGCCAGCTATCCCGTTCAACTAAATCGTTAACTTGCTACTTAACTCGCTTATTGCCGTTCAAACGAGGTTCAAACTTAACTCGCCAGGTTCGCAAGTTAACTCGCTACTGTACTTGTCAAAGTTTAAATCGGTATTTAGGTTTAGTGGGGAGTATAATAAGTCTTTAACTGAGCAACACGTCTCCTTTTTATTGAACACCGTCCAACATTACATGGCGACCCTGCGAGGCGGTGCGCTGCGACACTGCACTCGCACCGCTGGGCCTATATAGTTACAATGTGCGAAATAAACTTTAAATGTTACCAAATTAAATAATAAAGACATTTATTAGTGCAAAAACTGACAAATAAAAAGTAATATTATAATGGAATAGACGCAATTATATATTACTGTATATAGACGCAATACTGGACGTGGCGAAAGAAAAACTAAGAATATAAGAAAAGGCTAACCACAAAATTTTAAAGAAAATTACAGAGAGTATTTCATAAACTAAGGAAGATCAACTTAAAAAGTCAAATATTACGAAAATTTCAAAGATAATTTGAAGATTAAAATATTTAATAGTGATAATTATGAGAAGTGGAACATAGAAACAGCAGTAGTATTCCAGCGAGCTTAGCCCAGAAGGAAATGAAAATTGAACCAAAAAGAACAAAGAAGCGATTAAGAGGTAACATCGTATCAGTGTAAAATTTAATTCTATTTAAAACTTCATCAGGTTGATTTTTTAAATATTGTTTTCGCTATTATATTTTTTAAAGTTATGTATTAAATGTTATTTATTTAACTTATGATTAATTTGAAATTATTTAGCAAATCCATCAATATCCAATAGATTTTTAATATATTTATGTATTTGAAAAAAAAACCGTAACGCAATATTTACAAATTAAGTTACATTTTAAGTACTTATGCGGTTTGGCAATTTTATATTCACATTTATTCAGTTATAGTTTTGTATTATTTTTATTACTGTGTCGTGCCAAAAAAATCAATGAAATAATTTTATAACATTTCTACGTACTAATTTCACCATAATTTATAGTTAAATAACACTGTGATATATTTCGTTGTTTTTTCCCCTGAATTTAAATTTTGAAAAGGGTTATATTATACAATTCACTATGGCTATTAGTTTTAGTTTCTTTTTTTTTCTAAAGGCGTTAAATTTTAAATTCATATAATAGCCTACTTAAAATATTAAAATTTGTTCTTTGGAATGCTTAAATAAATTAACGTACCGTTATATAAAGTTGAAAGCTGTTATAGTGATTTTATTGAATATCATACTTCTAGCAATTTTTCTCGATCTACGTAAAAGTAATATAACTATTAACAATGTAACTATTTCTTAACTTCTGTATAAATTAAAGAAATGTTTAAGACTATGCTTTTAAGGTACATTTTACTTGAGTTCATATTTTATCATATTGTACAAGTTTTCTAAAAATTAGATGTAAATCAAAACGTGTGGTCATGGTTCGATGTAAACGCAATCATTTTGATTTTGATTGGAATTTAAAACAAAGCTGTCTCTAATTGTTTTCGATGCTAATCGATATACTATTATTATAAATTTTATAATTTAATAGTATTTTTTCTTTATAAAAGGCAATGAAAAAATAGAGTTATGTTATCTTCTTGAAATAAAATTGTCTTTTTCAATGTTAGTTAATATTGTAAGTTAAATGTGAATAAGTACTTATAAAGGAAGAGTAGGTATCGCTAAATATGAAATGTAATAATTTATTTTCATTTTTATATTTTTTGAACTTTTAAAACATAGCTTCTAAAAACATACTAACTGTAACAAATTATTATTTTCTGGAAGATAGGACTTATTTGTAAAGATTATGATTTTGAAACTCGTTATATTACGTATAGAATTAATTAATTTAAATAGTTAAATGCAAAACGCAATACTACTATCGGCCACGTACATAAATGATCATGTTATAAGCATATAAACTAATAAGTAGGTATATAAGCTAATAAAATAATTATAATATAAAAATATAAATAAAAGGGTTAACCAAGAAATTTTTCTTTATTTCTTGGTTAACCCTTTTATTTATATTTTTATATGTTTAAAATGTGGGAATGATCTGAGTGTTCCTTATTTAAATAATAAATAAAAACATACACGGCCATGAACCCGTGAAAATATAGAACAGGTGTTTAAAAGTGAAATGTGTTTACATTAAAAGAGAAGCTATAGTTCATGTAATAATTCTCGAGTGAAAATAAATGTTAAAAAAATATTAATATAAGGTATGATAAGTGATATATTCAAATTAACGTGTAGTAGTAACGTTGATTAATATCAAAATACGACAGATTTAATGACGTACGAAATAAAAATGTAAATGAAATAAAATCCCATGCGTATCATGGATTGACTTAATAATATTATGTATAACTTAGTCATGATAGTGGGATTGTATTTTTTAAATGAAATTAATTTTATATTTTGTTTAACTATATTATTTTATTAAATTATAAAATTTATAGTCTATGTAACATTGTATTTTATTTTAATCTTTAATATTAAAATTATTATTATGTCATAAGATTTTGGGTTCATATGAAAATTATATTTAAATATTTAATTTCACAATTTAATTTAACTGTAACCATACATCAATATTTAATTATATGTATCAAGAAAGTAAATCGTAGAAAAAGTAAATGGAGAACATTTCTAAAAGTATCGGGGGAGGTGTAATGTACTTGCCTCCACCCTACTAGCAATGTAATAAATAAATGTAGTCTTAGGTTTAGTGGGGAGCATAATTAAAGTCTTAAACTAAGCAACACGCCTCCTTTTTATAGAATACCGTCCATCGTTACACCCTTATTCTAATAAAAATATTTTATGAGTAATTGTTTAAATTTAACGCCATATAGCTTTGAAGGGCTAAGCATTAGCAAACAACGAATGATATGTAGAATTTCGTTAGTTTCATTATATTTATCTGTGTGTATCTACTATGTACTTAAGTTTTAAAGTAAGCTTTATATCATATAATAAGATAAGATGTGGCCAAAAATGATGATTGCACCTGGTTTTTCATGCAAATTTTATGACAAATTAACTTCATATAAAACAAGTTGTTCTAAAAAGACAAAATAAACATAGCTATAAGGGATAAGCTTAAAAACTCACGATTTTTTTCCTCCTACCTCGTCAGATGTGAGCCGTAGCAGGCGAGCTAATCACTAGGGATTCTTACTACATTGAGGAGAAATATTTAAATAGCAAAGTACTTAAAGAGCAAAAATAATTTAATAATTTACTAAAGTAAAAATACTTTAAATAGCTCGTTACTATGACGAATAATAGTTATCTAATACTTAATTCTTAGTCAAATTTCGTTCTAAAAATATGCGTAGTAATTTTTTAATAAGTACTATATACTTTAGATCTTAGAAATTTAGATTTTAAACCTTAGAAAAATATAGTACAATACTATATACTCCCCTACTCTTCAAATATATCACACGCGAGTAACAATTAATCACTGTATTTATACACTATTATTGCAAGTGGTTTAAGACGCCTTTAGAGCTTGCGAAATGTGTTGATCAATCGATTTTAAAAATGCGTCTGCTAAAAGTAGTATAATATGACTAAAAAGAACCTATATCAAAACGTAAAAAGGAGAGGGAAGAAAGATTTAGTGATGAGAAGTGTGATAAGGACAAGTGAACACAGAAATGTCGTTCTGTTTTTTATAACACTAAGCGTATAAGCCATATGACTAAAATAAACCTAAGGATAACGTTTAAAAACTGGTTTATCGTCCCTTGGGTGCCGTAAGAGGCGACAGAGGGAAACGAATCTGTCACCTGATAGCAATAAAAAAATTTTGACCCTGCGGGCCATCTCTGGTACTTCCCGCTAATTTTAAATCCAAAGCACTCCGAAGTTTACAAAATTATGACGTTGAATATGAAATATCAAAGTAATAAAAATAAATTTTTAAAAATTTTCGTTAACGATATCTCACGAACGAATCAACCGATTTTGACTGGACCGGCGGCGATCGACGTGGTTTTTTAAGTTTAAAAGCTGAATAGTTTTTGGAATTGATCGGTATTAGTTAAAATTCATAGGAAATATCTAAGTTTGATGAAACACTTTGGAAATCCGCTTAGTTCATTTCAAAATCGGTCAAGCCGTTCAAAAGTTATAAGAGGCTTACATTCATCCACATAAACACACACACACACACACACACACACACACACACACACACACCCACACACACACACGTACAGATATAAAGACACTATCAAAAACAACATTTTCCGTTCTTCAAATTCATTAATGGATGTTGCTTCCCCTGGCTCTAATGACTTCTTGCAGCCAGTTTGGTAGCCCATCCATAATATCATGGAATCAGATTGAGGAATGTTCTGCCATTCTTCTACTGCAGATGCTTACAACTTTCGTATGATGGCAGGAGCTGATATCATGGCTCTAATGCGTCTTTTGAGGCTATATATATGGAGTTAAACACATTATAATAATATAATAATAATAATATTCCACAACCATCACACAACGCCATCTAGTCCCAAGCTAAGCAGAGCTTGTGTTACAGGTATTAGACAACTGATAAACATACTTATATATTTCTAAATACATAAATATTATAGATAAATTACACCCAGACACAGAACAAATGATCGTGCTCATCACACAAACATTTGTCCTGGGTGGGAATCGAACCCACGACCTCCGGTATAGCAGTCAGGGTCACTAACCACTAGACCAACAGGCCCGTCGACATGTCACATTAATACCTACTTGTACAGTCAGATAGCTTTATGTTTAAATATTAACTTAATTAAACTTCAATAGCTCAACTACCTTGCAAAACATGAATATGGTAGGAGTGTTGGCCTTTAAGTGATGTGATTATTGGTGACACGGTCACAGTGTCGTTGCGTTGCAATGCTCAGATGCGAACACTACTCCATCAATGGATGTTCTCAAATAGTTTGCGACATTTTTTGTATACAATTAGACTCATATTTGTAGCATTATGTACTTGCACGTCATTATTGTATTATGTTTAAACATATCCACCATAAGATATATAACAACTATATTTCTTGCAAAAATTATTATTATTATTGAGATATTTCCATTGTTTTTTTTATCTGGTTGGGATGCATAAATAACTTTATAAATATACGAGCATATACTATAAATATTAAAAGAAATGAATAAAAGATAAAAATTCGTACATATTTAAGTAAACATATTAAGCCTATAATATTTATAATCATGAGATATTACTTTCTCGTCTAGTTGAGTTTTTCTGATTATACAATTATATACCTAAGCATAAAATATTGTAGACACAAAACGATAGCATGAAATATATACTTGTTAATATAAATACAATAAAACATAATAAATTAATCAGTTAAAACCCAACTAGACGAAAGAGCTCGAAAGGGGGAGGGGGGACTAAGCGGCCGAGGGTTGAGAGAAAAGGGACAGAAACTGTGGACGGTGCGGGAGATGTTGAGTGGCACCGCCTTTTGTATTTAAGCCCTCAGCGATCCGTCGTCACCAAATTCCAGTCACTTTCGATAACTTGAGAGGCTGACTGAGATCAACCAGTTTTGCAAGTTTGCAGACGACTACTGTCATCATTTGAGTCGGCATAACGACAACATTCCCCACATCATGTAGCCGGCCTAAAAATCAGAATACCATTAAAACGTTTACAACGAATGTTTTCTAAATTCTATCTAATTCAGGATAATTTTCGAAACTTTTTAACCAATTGCAATTAAACTTCACGAAAGATTATGAGCAATGCCAGGAGTTATCTACGCTATAATTGTTTTTGAGAAAAAATTAGTTTTACTTTTGAAAAGAAAAAACGAAAAATTGATAAAAGTGATCTTTGACTATTTTATATCTAAATGACGCCACATTAATAGTTCTTATTCAAGCATATCTAGGGTGGATCGCCAGTTATTTAATAAAATATAATATAATATATTTGTACCAATACGCTTAGTCCACTATTGTGTCGACTGTGGATAAGGGCGTACTGCTAACAGATCTCTTAAACATAGATATCGCGGTTAGTTTAAACTATAGCCTCTTGTGCAATTCCACCTTCATATTTGAAAATTACAATACATAATGCTACAGCATCATTTCACCTGCAGTAAAACCAGAGTGACCGAAATAGTCCAACGGATTAGTAAGCTGAAGTGGCAATGGGGCGGCCATATAGCTCGAAGAACCGCTAACCGATGGGGAAGAAAGGTTCTCGAGTGGCAGCCTCGTACCGGTAGGCGTAGTGTAGGGCGACCCCTCACTAGATGGAGTGACGACCTGGTAAGATATGCAGGAAGTCGATGGATGCAGGTGGCTCAGGACCGTGCTTTGTGGCATTACTTGGGGAGGCCTATGTTCAGCAGTGGACTTGTGAAGGGCTGTAGTGATGATGAATGATGATGATGAAACATAAAGTTAAAAATAAATACAAATCACACATTAATTATTATAGTAAATTAAAGGCAAAATATTGTCTTTCAAAATAAATAAATTCATTAAAAATATTCAAAAGATAAATAACATTCATAAGACAATTGGAAAATTGGTAAAAATTGTCTAAGTCATGGAGGGAGTTCGTATATAAAAGGAAATTTTCCTAAGTTATGGAGGGTGTTCACGTTCATGGCTTATATGGAACAGCTGCCGGAGACGCATACCCACGATCGTACCAATTGTTATATATTGCCGATTGAATTACCAAAATTGACACTTTAATTACTGAACACCAATTAAAACTTAAATCACACTAATAATTATTCACACTTATTACTTTAGTGCGCTTTATTTCACTCCGAAAGCTTCGCTTGTATCTCCAATTCAATACTGCTCCGATCGCGGCTTTCAACGGCTTTAAATAGGCCTGTTTCACCGAAACAGCCAGAATGTTCCAGCAAATACCGGTCCCGACCGACTAAGTGCAGAAAGTTCGAGTGTGGATCTTACTAGAAAGCTTAATTCTTCTATTCAATACTAGATGACGCTGTTGGAAGAATTCTAGAAAGATTTTGACACTCCTCTTGAGCTTGAAGAACTGATAATCGATGGGGAAGAAAGGTACTCGAGTAGAAGCCTCGTACCGGTAGGCGTAGTGTAGGGTGACCCCCACTAGATGGAGTGATGACTTGGTAAGACATGCAAGAAGTCGTTGGACGCAGGTGACTCAGTACTGTGCTTTGTGGCATTCGTTGGGGGAGGACAATGTTTAGCAGTGGAACTATGAAGGGCTGTAATGATGATGATGATTAAGTAGAGAGGCCAAAATTAATATATTTATTTCTTTAAATTTATGTTTAAGAGACACTCTCGATTTTGCGTTGTAAATAGCTCTTATGGTCCTCTTCTGCAAAACAATAATATTTTTGTGGCGGCGCTGTAGTCGCGCCACAAGCGAAAATACACCGAAGCCTAAATCATGCTATCAAAATTCCGGATCATATACAGTATATATAGAACATCTCCGAACTATCACACGGGGTGCTGGCCGCTCCCCGGGCAGAACACCTTGCCCGGCGAGAGATCTCCCCTTTTCCTTTCACGGCCACAACGGTGACCACCCGACGTGATCTGAATACGCAATCAACAACCAACCTTCGGAAACTTCAAGCTTCATCATCGTCATAGAATATCCCAACCATTCGATCCCGAGCAGATATCGTCTGCAGTCTTAATATCCTGCAAGCCATCTAACTTCAAAAGGTTTATCGCAGCATTGGAATAATAATGCATCCTGTTCCTTCAAGCTACTCTCTGCGCCATACAGTGTTCGGCATGGTTCTGAGCCTTACTGCTCGCCTCTGCTTCACGGCACTCTCGCATATTACTTGCCTTCTTCTCGACTCACCGCAGATTACAAGGCAATCTCTTAGCACTTGCACATTCGTCGGCAACGAGGCTGCACTATCGATCTCCGGTCTGAGCAGAGGGGTGATGTGGCGGCGCTGTAGTCGCGCCACAAGCGAAAACACACTGAAGCCTAAATCACGCTATCAAAATTCCGGATCATAAACAGTATATATAAAACATCTCCGAACTATCACATGGAGTGTTGGTTGCTCTCCGGGCAGAACACCTTGCCCGGCGGGAGATCTCCCCTTTTTCTTCCACGGCCACAGTTTTTAAATCAGCCGCATTTCCCCATAGCAAAATCCCGTATGACATTATGCTATAGAAGTTACTGAAATAAACTAATCTAGCTGTCTCGACACTAGTGTGATCTGTACCTTTATTACAGCATAAGCTGCAAAGCTTATTTTGCTTACTAGTTTAGTTAAATGGGTGCCAACTGAAGCTTTTTGTCAAGAGTGATGCCAAGAAAAACAGTGGATTCGACAGGCCTTAGTTCTTGCCCATTTAAAAACACATTGATGTTCACATTTTTAAGATTTGTTGTTGTAAATATTATACATTTAGTTTTATTGCCGTTAAAAAGTATTATTATTATTAACGTTTAACTAATGCACTAATTTCGATATAGCATTATGCACTTCGTCATATTTCAATCATTGTCGTTTAAGTTTAAAAATCAAGGAAGTATCATCAAAAATTACTTCATCATGATTATTTACTACGAGGGAAGGTAAGTCATTAATATATACTAAAAATATGAATGGGTCAAGAAATGAGCCCTGAGGGATACCCATCTGTACGGGCATCCGGAAGAACTTTTACAATTCATAATAAATTTCTGCATTCTATAACATAAATATGAGATTACTAGTGTAAGCCGTGTTCTTGACGCTGTAGTACTGTAGCTTCCTGTTTAATGTCTCATAATCATCAATATACCTAAAGCATCCTGTGAATTCTCCCATGCACAAAAATATGTTTTCGGTTGTCAATCCACCCTTTCTAAAGCCAACTTGAATTGTATGAAACAATTTATTTATATTAAATTTTTTTTTATATCTGATGTAAAATAATTTCTTTAAAAATTTGACTTAACTTCTCAAACGGCAAGCATCCAAATTTGACTGCTTCGATATTCCGTCAATATTCAAGAGATCAAATTTAACCGCACCCACCCACAGCACCTTAACCCATAAATCCCTATGTTTAGATACTAATTTTCTTTGAAGAAATTTGGCGTTATAGAATCAATATGAAATTTTCTATCCTCTAGTGAAATAAAAGTTACGTAGTCATTATATTTAAAATCTACGTTCATTTCGTACGCCATTTTCGGGTGAATGTTATTGTGTTAATTTTTGGATTTTTCTAGTGTTTTAGTGTAGTGTTTTACTATAAAATCGTTATTAAAATTGTTGTGTGAATATAATTTATCTTTTACCTAAATAATTTCGCATAATATATAGAAATAATTGTGATTTTCACGCTGCCGACATCTGGTTTGTATGTTTTTTGTTGTCAAAATACAAAAATAATTTTTTGTAATGAAGTACAACCCGACTTTTGTTTAGACCACAGGATAGAGAATTTTGTATAGATTTTATAATGCCAAACTTCTTCCTAGAAAAGTAGTCTCTAAATATAAGTTTTAATGGTTTTAAGTGCTGTGCTTTAAGTGCTGGTTGTAGGTGCGGTCGCATGCGACCGCTAACGGGATTTGCCAAGCACATGAGACTGCATGGGAATTTTATGGGAATTGAAGGGTTAAAGTTAGTAATACAGAAGTTGGTCTAAAATGGCAGGATGTAATGTTCTACCAGATTTAAATAAAGGTATAACTTTAATATGTTTCATTAAATCAGGAAACTCACCAGTTTTGACGCTTATATTAAAAATTGTGGCTAGATAAGTTGCTATTGCAGATAAAAAGTAAAGTTACAGCCTATATATACGTCCCACTGCTGGGCTCAGGCCTCCCCTCATTTCTGAGAGGGTTTAGGGCAAGGAAGTGTCCGCCGCGCTGCCCAAATGCGTGTTGACGAACTTCACATGTCTTCGAAATATATTTTTTTTTCTTATTCCTCAGACATGCAGGTTTCCTCACGATGGTTTCCTTCACCGCCGCGCACGTGGTAAATCAGCACTTAAAATTGCAATTAACAATTTCATTGGCGCCGGCGGGGATCAAACCCGGGTTACTCTCGTTCTGTTATATTTACAGCGAGCGTTAACCACTGAGCTACCACGGCTCTACTGAGCTACCACGTCTCTGCATTTGCAGATACCATAAATGTAATTGAAATCCGCCGTTTTTTTACATTAATATTTTAAAAATATTTAATGATATCCCTCAACAATAATCTATGGAATTGAAAACTATTTGAACAAGCCTTTAAATGATGTTTAAGCAATGATTGGGCGATAGTGGGGCCAATGACCAGAAATATTTTCGGCGGGATGAGTCTCGGGTTCGATTCCCAGGTCGAGCCTTGACCTTATTATACGAGATGTTACTATGTGAACTGTATGTGCGGATTCTTACAACCAAAACAAGATGGCCGACGTGGCACGCGGCAGCCTTGGACGATGCACTCGCTATTCCAAAATCTACTGTTTTGCCAGTGTCTCGAAGGAGTTTCCACTTAAACCGCTACGGGAGAGAATTGCCACAAGGAAATAAAAGAGCGGTTCAAGACGAATTAAAAGGAAGTAATTATCAGGGTGGGCTGGGTGCGGTCTCGTGGACGATGCTCCGTGTCTTCTTGTACGTTGGAAGAAGGCGGTGCATGAGGAAAACTCGCACTATGCGAGGCGGTTACTTCTTGATTGTTCTGTGGCGCAACTGTCACAGAGGTGCGGACATAAATAGCGGTTCTTTTCTACTACGATACAAGAAGAGCCAGAGCGGCAGTAGGGTGGCCCTTTTTATTGGTCGGCTATATTTCCCTCGTTCCCCCACCTTCCTTTAAGTGCGTGAGGAATCGATTGCGTAGTGGGTCGGAAAGAGATACTGGCAAACAATAATCAACCTAACAAAATGTGAGAGTACCCGATTCTTTTTCCGCAGAATTATTCCCCCCGGCTTGAAGGGCCCCTTCAAAACTAATGCTAAGACTAAACCTAATTTAAATTACTAATCTAAATAAGAAGACAATTCAAAACTACTAATTGGGCAAAGGGCATAGACGGACAACAGGACGCATGTATGTTTCAGCCGTGGTCCTAACGCAAGATACCTTAGTAATCCCGCAGCCCCGGGAAAAACCGCTTTGACGATCCCTAATGGCCAATGAAGAGGCGGCGTATTTTCCTTGGTGAGCACAACCACCTTTCCGACCGTTATAGGTTTAGTTTTTGTGTTTCATTTCCGCCAAAACTGCAACGTATGCAAATATTCCGTCTTCCATCACTTCCAAAATAACTCCACCAGCCGGTCTAACAAGTTATGGCGTTAAGAAACATTAAGTTTGTCCTCGTCTATGTCTATGGCGGGCAGATGTTTCAAAGGCGTTAGATTCATAAAATGCGCTGTAGCTAGAGCCAGCGGCTCCGAGGGGTCACTTGATGCACTCGATTTGTGCAAGTACAGTACTTAATTCTCTGCTGGGACGCTGCTTAACTCGCTGCGGGGACGTTCAGAGACCACTCTCGGCTAAGATATGAGCGAACTCCGAATTATGATATTTAGAGTACAATCTTGTAATTTCATCGGAAAAATGCACACGTTAAAGCACACGCAATATTAACAACATGGCATAACTATATAACTGTAATCAGACGCAACGATGTACGGACGTCGTGGTAGAAGCTTCGCGAATCGACAAACGTAAACTATGTCACGCAATATAAACTACGTATAAATAACCGATACTACAAGCACGAACAAACACTACAGGGGAAATATAATGTCAAATGGCTTAGCAAGATCCTTCGTTATGCCGAAAATATTGCAGCATTAATTTTGAAATAAATATGTATATGGTAAAGTTGAGGATTAATATTAAGGATTATGTTAGACGAAAACACGATTTCGTAAAATTTTCTCGATAGAAAAAACCCAAAGTTACCTACAAAATAAACAATAAACCGCTGTTATTCATAAAATACTTTAAATAAGATCATGAAACTTTGCATAATAACTGAACTAACTATAAAGCAGTGCTTATGTTATTTACTTTTTTTAAAATACCATTATTTTTACTGTAAAAAGAAATTACCTAAACTATTGGCCTTTTGAAGCGTGATTCCTGCAGTACGGTCACTTGGCCTCGGCCTTTGAATGGGGAGGTTGTGTCGCTTACGATCAGAATATACATTACGCAACAGTACGACGTAAAATTAAAATGGGAAATAACCGTGATAAAAATAAGAAGCGGCTGGCTTGGCGTTAAGAAACAGGCTTAAATATGATAAACCTAATGAAATAAGTATCTAACGACCTTTCTACTTACAGTATTAGTGATTACAAACATGTCGGTACATAGCATACGATGCGCGGGCAAGTGGGAACGAAATTAGAATTTGAGCTGACGTACACTATCCTCTTAATCACTCTAGAACTACAAAGGTGAACTATTGTAACGACAGAAATGATTCAAATATCACTGCATCAACGTAATGCTGTGGCGTAACTATCCTATACATTTCATATGCAACACTAATAAGCAAAATAAAACTAACAAGGTAAATATTAATTTATAATTCCACTAAAGATAAGCCAATATTTAAATCAAGCAAACTACATCATCGTAAAAATGCAAGCGAATCGAAACTATCAACAACTATAAGCGGTGAAGCTATGCGACGAACGTTTCGGAACAATATTGCTTGTGGCTTGTTGATCGTGAAGCCTCACTTCTTTCTGCCAAGCAAAGACGGCTTCAGCTGGTTTATTCCATAGCCTCCAAAGCGGCACGCTTTCTGCCGCAGTTTCTACGGAGCCAGAGTTACAAAGAAAGGCTATTTTTTAAATTCATTAAGTGAACAGTTCGGTGCATCGTTCAGTCCAGAACATAATTTCAAAAAAGGATGCGTCCCGAAATTAAAGTCCGAACCGTACATGCCGCGAAAGAGTCTACGCACCACTGCGCCATAGGTGAGCGCAACGAACGTAATGAGCGTTATAAAAAGGCAACACGTCACCGACAGAAGGTTATGGCTACGCAAAAAAAGCCTAAAAATAAAATAACACGAAAGTGTGTTATATGTAATAAAGAGCACTTTGTAGAAAGTTGCTATAAGTTTAAAAATATGGATAACCGCGATAAATGGGAAGCTATAAAAAAGGCAAATATATGCTTTCAATGCTTGTCACCCTATCATAGGCGGGCAAACGTAAAGCTCAGAAGTGCGGTGTAGATAGTTGTAGCATGGCACACCACACAGGAGCCCTGAAAAAGAAACGTTACCATCAGAGGGCGACAGGGACAAGCAAGCGCACATTACCACTTTGAATACAGTGAATGCACTAGCACGTGCATATTTAAAGATTATACAGGTCGAGTTGGATGGACCTAAAGGTAAGGTCAAGACCACATCTCTTCTGGATGAAGGTTCAACCATGACTCTCATAGACGAGCATATGGCTCAGCGGTTAGCGCCCCGAGGCCCCAAAGAGAAGTTACGAATTGAGGGCATCGGCGGTAAGCGAATTAGCGACAACAGTTCGTATCGCTTAAGAATAAGAATAAAAGGAATGTTTTCACGCGACTTAGAGATAAGCGTACAAACGATTAAATTGCTTAATCTTTCTCCGCAAGCAGTAAATCGAGTTATTAAAGTGGTGTATTCATTTGGCACCCATTGAGGGTGAACTATATTATGAAACGTCCAAACCTACCATATTAATTGGGCAGGATAATTGGCATCTTATAGTTACTCGTGAATTAATTTCTGGAGAAAAGAATCCCCCTGTGGCTTCTTTCACCAAACTGGGTTGGGTTTTGCATGGCCACATGACAGGTTTTATCAAGCCGGTTAAGATTGTTAACCACATTTCCATGAAAAAGGAACAGGAAAAGGAAAATTAATTAAAGATCATTTCGATCCCGAGTCGTTAGATATAGCAGCGCGTAGACCGGTTAACGACCCAGAGGAGCGGGAATTAAATGTCTTGAAGGACACATTGCGTCGCTTACCGGGTAACAAGTTTGAAGTGGGCTTGTTACGGCGGTCGGATAACGAAGTTATGCCGTCGAATAGAATGCAAGTTGAAAATCGCCTATTCAATATCGAAAAGAAGCTCGATAAAAAATGCAGGTGGCTATACCAAAAAGGCAAATCATAGTTTCATTTTCCCACGATTCTGTTTTTTATCATATTTCGTAGGTTCACGCCCGCGTGAGATTAAAATTCGGGTTGTGTTCAGTGCAGCCACTAAGATCAGGAAACGGTGTGATGATAATGCGTTATCATTTATTAAATTCCGCAAAGGAAACGCGACAGTCATGTCAAATATGGATGATGTTTTTGTTAAGATAAATAAAATTTGCCGTTGATTCACAAGAAGTTCTTCTTGCTATTGGGTTTTACCCAATATGGGAAATTTTCTAGAAGTGGATTTATTTCGTTGTTTCCTCGCACGGTGTTCTTAGTTCAAACCACATGCGATTGTGTTTCGCGACGTTGTCGTTATTAGTCGTGATTTTGCATGGCTTTGGTTTTCACCACATGCGATTATGTTTTTCGATGTTATTGTTCTTTGCCGTAACTTGCCATGGTGCTTCTGGTCTTGGATATCTCCACACACAATTATGTTTCAAGAAGCTGCGGTCGAGGACCCTGGCTGTGACTTCACACGGTGTTCCTGTTATCGGACTTCGATGTATATGGTTATATTTCTTGAAGTTGAGTTTTATTTCGTTTTCAGTCACCCTGCAAGATGTTCTCGTCATCGATTTCAGACAAATTTAACGTTTCAGCTTGAATCAAGTCGGATCTTCGAACGTTAAAGCCATTTGTGGCACACAGGTTAGCTGAGACTGGAGATCACATGTTATCACATTTGTGGCATACAGGTATAAGCAGACACTGTGAATGGCGTTAGGTTCTAACGTCAGAAAATGTGGCAGACGACGTCACTAGAAGCTTTATTTCCACCTTCGATGAGAATCATCGTTGGTTGCAAGGACCCGATTTCCCCAGGTTAAGTCCTGATTCATGGCCTACACAGGTAGACATGAAAGAATATTGAGAAACGGGTGAAGAAAAATCGTCGGAAAGCGTAAATACACTGATAAGAAAAAAATCGTGGAGTTTACCCGACTATGGACGATTCAGTAATTTCTAAAGATTTCTTCGGGCTACGGCAAGAATGTTGCAAGCTATAGAAAAATTCAAGTTTTTATTTTCCCTCAAATTAACTGATTCGAAAAGGTTAATTATGTTTTCAAAAGATATTTCGACAAAGTCGGTTAAAGGACCCTACAACGTTTTGGAAATAGCCCTTTTAAAGAAGGCTGAAAGTCTTGTACGGAAATTCGTTTAGAATGAATGTTTTCATTCGGAAATATGCTGTTTAAAAGCGGGAAAAACGTTGAAAAGAGTTCACTTTTAGGCAAATTGGCTTTAGAAATAGGAGATGATAACCTTCTTTGACTGAATGGTCGTTTACCATTCAAATCTAATTTGTCAGAAGAAAGTAGAAAACCTGTCATTCTAGACAGTAAACATGACATAGTGAAGATGATGATTACAGGAGTTCATGATCATTTTGGTCAACTAATCATCAAACGGTGATGAATGAGGTGAACCAAAAGTTTTATATTCTGAATTTACGTAATACAGTTTGTAATGTTACACGTAACTTTCAATGGTGTAAGACCTATAAATCTATCCTATAATTACAAACTGTGCCGCAACACAATCTTCCTATAGAAAGAATAGCTCATCATGAGCCGCCTTTCACATGTTCAGCTAAAGATTATTTCGACTCCATGAGTGTATCCGTGGGAAGGAGACATGAGAAACGGTGGGGATTTCTATTCACTTGTTTGACTACCAGAGCAGTACATCTGGAATTAGCAGCGTCATTGACACCATCGTCAATGATAATGGCATTAAGGCGATTTATCGCCAGAAGAGGAAAACCTTCCGTGATTTACAGTGCTAACGGAACCGGATGGCTTGGTAATCTGCACCGGCGAGGATCGTCCGGCGGATGCAGCTAGGGTCGCACAGGTTGTAGACCCCCAGCTGTAGGATTCCTCACCTCCTTGTTCATACTGGGCCGAGTCATGACTGCATCGGTCCGGTGAGATGGATGGTGGTCGTTGCGGTGGTGATGGCGACTTAGGAGATGAGGTATGAACCATCTTCCTACTCGCGTGTTGGGGCTGCTCATCATCCGATGATGATGATGATGATGGTGCAGATGAATCATGGTCATGAGACCCAATGCGCTGCCTGTTCTCGTAGAGTGAGGCATCGGTCTCTGGCGGGTTGTGGCGTCTTGCCGTTTTCATAGCCCGCTGAGGTTGGAGTGCCAGTTTCTGCCCGGCCGTGTGCTTAGACACGGCAGGCGTGAGCGCGTCGCGCGGTGCGGGCTTCTTCTTGGGGGAAGACGATGGCTTCCTGGTGGGTATTTGCAAGTAGGATTGAACTACCCTAATCCGTTCAGAGTTAAAAAGGTCCCGATACGCAATGGGTCGGTCCAAAATGCCTGGACGGTCCGGCGGTTTTCTTGTACTAGGGGGGAGGGGGGCTCCCCTTTGCCTTTATCAGACATGGTGTCACCTACCTACTTTACTGGTAAAGTGTTCGAACGTAATCTGATAATAGGCCCTATCTGTTCTACCAACGACCGATAGGCAATGACGCGCGACGTGATGGCTGGGATGGCTGTAGATAATAAGATGGCTTTGGCACTATGGGCACTGCCTGCCACTTTTATAGCAAAAGGGTTGGGGGAAGTGCGGTAGTGGCACTTTAAGGACCGCGACTGGGCACAGTAGGACACGAGCGTCTTAAAGTGCCTAAGAATCTGCCTAAGGGCCGGTGACCTCGACGCCTCACGGAGTAAACGGACTCAACGATCGGCGGAGTATGTCGTACCGGCGGTTGTATGCAGCCACTGCTAACTACAAACAACGCACACCTAGAAGATCCTTGATGATATATGCGAATTGCGGATAACTCGCCATGGGGCTATGCTTTTCTAGCTATACCGTAAAGTAGTGCAAAAAGCCTCCTATTTCACGCGCATTTTTCGTAATCACATTTATTTTTTTGTCGAAATAACTTTATTTTCAACAAAGACAAAAATTATGCTTATCCAAAAAGAACACATAATGATTTCTTATATTTACGCGAACACTACACATTGAAATAATACTAGTTTTAACGGAATTTATCGCGTATATTTAACTTTTTTTACCCGACGTTTCGAGAGCTTTACAGCACCCATGGTCACGGGAAGGACTGAGATGTTCAACGTCCAGCTGTCATAGTTAACCGCGGTTTGTTGAACAAAAGTTAAAATTTTAATCTATGGATGGGTAAAAATTTAATCATTGCGTATCGGGACCTTTTTAACTCTGAACGGATTAGGGTAGTTCAATCCTACTTGCAAATACCCACCAGGAAGCCATCGTCTTCCCCCAAGAAGAAGCCCGCACCGCGCGACGCGCTCACGCCTGCCGTGTCTAAGCACACGGCCGGGCAGGAACTGGCACTCCAACCTCAGCGGGCTATGAAAACGGCAAGACGCCACAACCCGCCAGAGACCGATGCCTCACTCTACGAGAACAGGCAGCGCATTGGGTCTCATGACCATGATTCATCTGCACCATCATCATCATCATCATCGGATGATGAGCAGCCCCAACACGCGAGTAGGAAGATGGTTCATACCTCATCTCCTAAGTCGCCATCACCACCGCAACGACCACCATCCATCTCACCGGACCGATGCAGTCATGACTCGGCCCAGTATGAACAAGGAGGTGAGGAATCCTACAGCTGGGGGTCTACAACCTGTGCGACCCTAGCTGCATCCGCCGGACGATCCTCGCGCGTGCAGATTACCAAGCCATCCGGGTTACCACAAGATGACGGCCAGCGGCCGTCAACAAGCTATGCCCAAATGGCAGCGGCCCCAGCAATACCACGAACGCAAGTGGCGGAAGAGCCCCATAAAACTGACAAAGACAAAAAGAAAGCCAGATATCCACCGATTGTTGCTGAATGCCTCCCGGACTGGACTAAGCATTTCGGGGAGCTCAACGGAAAGTTGGGTCACCCTCCTAATTCCCATCCGTTCGGGAAGGGTGTAAGGGTGGTTCGCACCCCAGAGCTCGGAAGAGTTTCGAACCATAGAGAAGTATATGGTCGAACTCTCCGAAAAAGTACCAGCCATGTCGTGGTATTGTTATACCCCGGCGGAGAAAAAGCCTACTAAAGTAGGCATCCGGGATCTGCCAGTGAGCACTGATACCAAAATGATTAAGGAGGCTATCCGGGCAAAAAGCTTCCCCATCATCTATGTGAAGGCCATTCCACCACGTAGAGGCAGACTTGGTTGCCGCTACTATGCACAGCTGGACCATCTAAGCCTGGAGCGGCTACAAGACCTGTATCGGATCGACGAGCTCCTCTACATGAGAGGAGTCGTCATCGAAGCCTGGCAGAGGAAGACGGGACCGGCATAATGCCACCGTTGCCAGGCTTTCGGACACGCCTCCGCAAACTGCTTCATGCCAGTGAAATGCGTTCGCTGTGCTGGGGAGCATAATTAGTAAGGTCACGGACACCGCGCGTGTTACACGATGTTTCGTTCTCCTCCCGCTTCTCGCGACCGTGACAAAGTAATAAGTGACAACAGTGTAGCTAAGTGCAAAGACTGTGAAGTGGTGATCAATGAATTACTAACTTTTGTTGCGACCAAGGTTTAAGGTATTAGCCGAGCTTGGACTTATACAAATATGTTTGAGTATATAAATTACTTTCCCCACAAAAAAAGATTACTAGGCGTAAGGAAGGGAGTGAGAAAAATAGTCTGCAGGAAATAATAAAGCTACATAAACACTCACGCCTGTCACCCAGAGGGGTAGTCAGAGACTACGGACTTCCATCTGACACATCACATCAAATCAAACACATACCTCTTTCGCCTCCTTAACATCCATATATCTACGCATACATGCTCGTCGGTTAAGGGTACTTTTAACGTGGCCCATTTTCAAAATATCGCCAATTGGGTCGATAAACTTTTTTCTAGGGCGTCCCTTCCCGACTCTGCCGTTCACATCTGCCATATAAATTTGCTTTGTCACACTTTTCTCATTCATTCTTTCTACGTGACCAAACCACCGAAGCATTCCTTTCTTAATCCTGGTCACAACATCATCTTGCATACCACATTTATCTTCACGCAATTTCTCACCCTGTCATTCAGATTCAACCCTAGAAATGCGGTCTTTAAGGAGTATCCTTAAAGACCGTATTTTTACAGCATTTATTCTACTTTCGTGCTTCTTCTGCCACACCCAGCTTTCACTACCATACATTAAAGTAGGGACTAACACAGCATTAAGAATTACCATACGTGCCTTTTTTGATACATTCTGGTTCTTCACAATAGAGAGTAGTGCCCCATTCACTCTACTCCCTGCATTTACTCGTCGTTCTATATCCTTATCATATCTACCATCCCTGCTAAATACACATCCCAAATACACAAACTCATCCACTTGCTCAATTAACTCTCCTTCTGTTATTATTTCACATGCCGTTTTGCTTTCCTCTCTTTCAAAAACCATAACTTTCGTCTTACTTGCGTTCACTTTCATTCCCCTTTCTTTTAATGACCTGTTCATTAATGTAACCATCATTTGCAACTCGGCCGCCAATGACGCAAATATGACTTGATCATCGGCATATAAAAGGCATTTGACGGTTAACTCGCCCATTCTTAACCCACATTCTTCATCTTTCAAAGTTTACAAACACATGTCCATAAATAGGTTGAACAGCCAAGGGGAAGCCACACTGCCCTGTCTGACACCTTTTCGGATGCCAAACCAGTCCGAGTAGACCCCATTGATCCTGAGACAAGCACTAGAATCCCTATAAAGAGACCTCAATGCCCGTATCTAACCAGCGCTCAACACATATGAGTTCAGTATTTGCCATAACACATTCCTGTCCACTCTGTCATAAGCCTTTTCCAAGTCCATGAACGCACAAAAAATGTTCCGGTAATGATGATGAATGATGAATTAAACTAAAAACGATATCAGATTTTATAATTTTTGATGGATGTCACTATCTATACTGAACTTAGTGAAATAACTAAAAAACTTACAAAATGACTGTTAGAATTTTAAAATCATTTCATAAATCGATTTATTTAAACATACAGATGTAAGCTGCTTATATATCTGCTAGAGGCAAATGTACAAGGGACAATTTTTTGTAGTTTATGATAGATGGCGCTGTTTTACGTAGATTGTAGACGTAGATTCTAATTATCACATAACAGCATAAACTAATTTTGGGCCTTATTTATGAATGTGTTTATTTAAATATAAACACAATCTTATTTAAAAGAAATTATACTATTTAATTGAAAATAAATTATACTTATATGTTATACACTTATATGATAATTGTTAACTGTAACTTATAGCCAATTTCTATTAAGTAGCGTTATGTTAATTATTAAGTACGCACGCTGCTACCTACTTGCTTTATATATAAAACTATTTCTCTCCCAATAGGTTTGCTGGAAGAGAACTCTTATTAGGGTTAAGCTCGCCTTTGTACATTTATTTAAATATTTAATAATTGTTACCAACTTATTGTGTGTACAATAAAGAATAAAGAATAAAGAATAAAAGAAATTAACATCTAAAAGAAGGTAAATCCTTAACCCTCCTTTTTTGAAGTTCCGTAATCAGACAAAATATATATAAATTGCCTCGGATTTCTATGTCCGTTCAGTAGTTTTTGCGTGAATCGTGAATACGCAGACAGACTAACAGAAAGTCTACCGTACCCTTCCCTTCGTTCAGTCCCTTGGACTTGTTTTTTTACAGATTTATTATTAATGTGTTTTTTTTTATAGAAAAGGCGGCAAACGAGCATGTGGCTCACCTGATGTTAAGTGACTACCGCCACCCATGATCAACCGCAACACCAGGGGAATTGCAGGTGCGTTGCCGGCCCTTTAGAAAGGAGTAAGATCTTTTCTTTAAGGTCCCCAGGTCGTATCAGTCCGGAAAATATTTAAAAAAATTCAATAATATTCAGTTTTGAGTTTTCAAAAAAATACAGAATATCCTAGAACGTGTATCCGGTTTTTAGCCAAAAACTTCTCCGCAATCATGCGCATGGAAAAGACTTGATCTGTACACCCCATTCCCTTTCGAAAACCCGCTTGCACATCCCAAATTTTTCCATCAGTTTCTTTCATAACTCTTTCAATTAACACCTTAGCATACAATTTACCCACAATACTAAGCAAGCTGATACCGCGGTAGTTTTTGCATTCCTGCTGTATGCATGTATGCTGTATTCCTATATATATTGGTACTATAACTGCTTTACACCAGTCATCCGGTACCCGTTTTAATTCCCAACACAAATTAAACAAGGTGTACAGCAGGCCTGCCACCACTCCCTCTCCAGCCCTTAGCATCTCGAGTGATACTCTATCATATCCAGCTGCCTTACCTGCTTTCATGCTTTTCATTGCTTTCATTATTTCATCTACACATATCTCCATACCCCTTTCCACTTCTTTCGGAATTTCTTGTTCATTTGATTCAGACGACTCTTCACTCATAAACACGCTTCCAAAGTATTCCTTCCATCTGTTTAAATTCGAAACTTCATCATTCGGAATACATCCATTCTCGTCTCTTACAGCATTAATTATAGGCTGTTTTGTATTTCCCCTGGCAGTTCTTACGAGTTTCCAGAACATTTTTTATTATCCTGGAAATTATCAGATATCCTGCAATCATTCTTATCCGTTCTTTCTTTCTTTTTCCTTTCAACTACTTCTTTTACTCTCTTATTTAGACGTCTAAATTCTGCCTTTTTTCTTTCAATCTCATCATTCATACCACCAGAATTACCAGCTTTAGTTGCTAGTAAATCTAACCATGCTTTCTTCTTTGATTCAACTTCCACCCGTACCTCACCATCCCAACACAACGTATTCCTTTTCCTTTCATTTGTTCTCTTACTTACTTACACCACATACTTCGGTGGCTGCATCCACCAAACCTTTCTTAATATTATCTCACACAGTATTCAAGTCTAAATCATTCCTACACAACTCATTCAAACACCTAATATTTTCTTTCAGTCTGCATTTATACTTCTCTTTAACATCTTCATCTTGTAACTTCTCCATTCTTATACGCTGTAACGCAGTGGTAGACTCAGATGTCCGATGCCGCCAACGCTTGAAAAGACCATTAATTCGACATAAGACCAAGTAATGATCCGTCCCTACGTTGGACCCCCGGTAAACCCTTGTATCTACGACTGCGCTCCTTATTCTTTCATCCACAATTACAAAATCTGTCATGCTTTTATCATCACCTCTTTCCCATGTATACATGTGAATCTTCTTATGACGAAAAAAAGTATTCGTCACAAAGAGATTCTTTTCCACACATACGGTGAGGAGGTCTTCACCATTCTCATTTATACTTTCATCACCAAACGTTCCCAATATCCTTTCATAACCAGACCTCTTCACCCCAACCCTTCCATTAAAGTCTCCTAACATAATAATATTTTCATTTACATTTTGTCGACACCATCCTTACCATGTCCCAAAACTGCTCTCGAATGTAAGTGGGCTTAGACATGTCTGCGGCATACACCCCTAGCAAGAACAGCTTCTTTAAGCCCACTTTCATTCGTATCCATAGCAGACTCGGGCTTACACATTCATACTCTTTCACACATTGACGCATTCTTTCTGAAAGGATGAAACCGACTCCCTGGCATGCCCGTTCGGTCTCACCTACCCCAGACCAATACGCGGTATACATGCCATGTACAGTGGCATCCTTTCCCTTTCATTTCGTCTCATTTACGCATAACACATCTATTCCTCTATCATTCATAATTTTGCATACTTCATCCATCTTATCATTCATTGCTCCACATACATTCAGCGTAGCCAGACGGGCTTCCGCAATCCAATTTTCGCCCCTCCGGGAGACAGAACGTGACGGGTGGCGAACCTCGTCGCCGGTTTTTCTCCCGGAGCTAGTAAAGCTAATAAAAGAATTTGAGACGGACTGCCTGCCCGTTTTCGTGGCAAAGGATTTGAACAAGTTACCGCCAGTTTCTTTTGATAACATCGATGTGACAACGTTCCTTAAGGATATGTCGTTATAAAAAAAAAAGAGATCGCAGCTTTACGCACAATCTCCATTCCCTACAGTTTCTCTCTGGAATCACTCAAAAAAGATCTAGCTGACGTTAAGCTTGCATTGAAGGAGCTGCAAGAAAAAGGAATTGGGGTTAACCCTGCACCTGTGATACATATCCGTCTCCTATATCTTGTGAGGACAAGATTCCCGGAAGGCGGGTACTTAAGAATAAAAGTGCACAGAAATCGCTGTTAGCCAAGATAAGCTCGCACGAGTCCACACCGGCCGCTCCCCCTCCACCAGAGCCCACAGCGAGGGCATCGTGCTCACCTACGACTTCGCAAGGCGCAGCGAACAATAAATCAATCCTACAGTCCAGCGGTACAGATTCTAAACAATTGTCAATATATATATGTATATATTACGAGTACACAGAGATAGTACGGCGAATGACATTGCTGGCTTTATTTAGTACAAGACTCAACTGGAAACGGTAGTTACTAAAATTAGTAGGTACGAGAATAGTAATTTAAATGCCTTTATCACAGTGCCGCTTCACAAGGCTGATCTCTTTTTGAATGGGGAGGATCAATTTTGGCCCGCAGGAATTGTTTTTAGAAAGCTTAGAGAGCGTGGGTATCGCCCCGTACAAAGAGAACCGAGGAATGAGACCAAAATTACTAATAAACAATATGGATAAGTCCGATATATCATTTATTTCCTTCAACCGTAAATCAGTTAAAAGATGTTTTGTTCAAATACAACTTGCTGGCACTCCAAAAAACCTGGTTGTTCCCACACGATCTAGGTTTTCTAATACTGTAGACTCAGAATTTGAATCCTGTGGAGTATCGGTCATTGACAGGTCTGAAGGACTAATCCGCGGAAGACCCTATGGTGGTGTAGCACTTCTATGGAATAAGCGAATATTTCCGAGTGCGGAGGTCATACCTTGCTATAATAACAGGATGTGTGCTGTGAAGCTAAGCCAAGGAAATGGACATGTGCTCATCCTAAGTGTTTATATACCTACGAACAATGAGCACAACCTAGCGGAGTTTACAACCCGTTTAGGAAATATTAGTGCAGTGATAGAAAGTGCGGATATAGAATCAGATTTTGTTCTAGGTGATTTCAATGTCCACACGGATTCACTTTTCGCAAACGAAATATTAAATTACTGTCATGAGCAGTCATTAAGTTGTGTTGACATCGATGTTCTAGGTAAGGAATCCGACACGCGCACATTTGTAAGCGTTGCGCACGGGACATGTCGATGGCTCGACCACTGCATCGTGACTGCGGCCGCCGCTAGCGCAGTGAGTAGTGTGTCGGATCACTTTCCGTTACTTATTCAGTGGACTATTAGTACAATTATACCAATAGAAGTGACTAATTTAACTAGTAACAAGTCAAAGATAGTATGGGGAAATAGAGACTCGGCGGAAATTCGGCAATATAGTACCTTATGCGATTTTAATTTAAATAATCTTCTAAGACAAATTATTTTTTTTAATAATAATATTATATGTAACTCAATAAATGAATTTTATAATAATTTTATTAAGATATTACAGACTAGTGCAAAGAAAGTTATAGGCAAATAAAAGATAAAAAGCCATTTGTGATTGGTTGGAACTATCACACGAGTCATCTACATATTAGGGCTAGATTAAAGTTTAGTGTCTGGTTTGCTGTTGGCAAACCATCTTCTGGTTATTATTATAACCTCTTGACTACCACCGTACTTCATGTAGTACATAGAAATTTAAAAATTCAACCAAAAATGTTTGAAATGGCAACCCTTTTTTAATCTTGCAATGCCATCTGTTAGTTCTTTTTGAGTAACTTTCGTCCATATTGCACTCCGTCACATCTGTAATTTCATTAAAAATGGCGTTCAAAGCAAGTGAAGTAGGAGCGCTCTCGCACAGACGTAAGTTTATCCATGTTAATCTCTAATGTGTGTTTGATATTATGCACTATTTTTGTATATTTTACCTAAAATAAGATTATTTGTTTGATTTGTACCTACATTTATGGGAAACTTGCAAAATTCAGTATACCATAACCTCAAACATTTTTATGTCCTCTGCAAAGTATAAGGGTCGCAAATCAAAGTTTTGCATTACTAACTACCCACGTACTGTACAAAGTACATTGCAAAACTTTTGGGATTATTTATGAGTTTTCACTTTTATTTCAGCCATGAATGATGAAAGTATCGCTAACGCACTAAATGAATCTGAATTCGACTATTCGGGCGATGATTCAGATTGTGATCTGACCTTCAAACCTCTGGAACTCGACTGTCATGTTGTTGCAATTGGTGCTAATGATTCCGATACGGACATTACAGACTCGGATGATTCAGATAATGCTACTGAATCAGATTACCCTGCACCTTCACCTACGTTATCTACTGACTTCAGGGCTCCAAGGTTACGAGGAAGAGCACAAAGCAGATGACCAAGCAGAGGTCGTTCACTTACAAATCCTCGTGTAATCACACTACGCGGAAACTCTGAAAATGACAGTGAGTCACTAGATAAATGGTCAGCAGATGCGTTTGACCCAGAAGCCAAAAGTTTAACGCAACCAGCTTACCTGGTCGTAGATTCCACTGATTGGGAGTGGCAATCATTCTACGAACAATATATTTCTGATGACATCCTGACTACCATTACTGATTGCACAAATAGGACCAACATATTACATAAAGGAAAAACACTGGGACTAACAATAAAAGAACTAAAAGTTTTCCTTGGAATAACGATGGTTATGTCTGCTCTCCAATATCCCCAAATCAATATGTATTGGTCAAGAAAATACAGAGGGAACATTATTGCTTTAGCCATGACTCGAACCAGATTTAATGCTATCAGGACGCAATTAAAATGTGTATACGATGCTGATGTTATTCCGGAGCAGAAAGAGGAAAAAATCCGGAAAGTTAAACCATTATTTGATTGTATTTTGAATGGCTGCCATCAACAAGATCGTCCACAAGATATGTGCATCGACGAAATGATAATTGCTTTCACTGGGCGATGGCACATGCGACAATATTGTCCAAACAAGTCAAACCCAGTTGGCCTCAAAGTGTTTGTCCTTGCGTCACCACAAGTTATTGTATGTGATATGATAATTTATCAAGGAGACAAAACTCTTCCAGAGCTTAACTCTCATGGGTTTGGATTGGGTGAATCAGCCGTCCTACATCTTACGCGAACTCTAGTCCCAGGGCATTCCCTATACTTTGATCGTTACTTCACCTCGGTGAAGTTGTGCGACGAATTAATCAAAAGAGGATTTCATGGAACTGGTACTATACAGAGAGGAAGAATCCCGAAAGATTGTAAGTTGACGCCAGAAAAAGAATTCAAGAAACTGCCACGAGGTTCAAGTGAAGTGAAGGTGCGAGAAGACGGCCAACTTGCAATAACAATGTGGCTTGACAACAAGCCCGTGATGATGATGTCTTCTTTCTATAGCAATAAAAATGAAGATTACTGTGAGCGATGGTCAAAAAAGAAGAAAGGCTACGAAAGAGTGAAAAGGCCGGAAGTCATTAAAAATACAATCAAAATATGGGAGGAGTGGACCTCTCTGATCGCATGCTGTCTGTGTGTCCCTCACGAAGCAGGACTATCAAATGGACTGTAAGAGTGATATCACATCTCTTTGATTTGGCGATTGTCAATTCGTGGTTCCAATATCAAGCTGCAGAGTTAGAAAAAAAACACAAACAGGGCCCTTATATGGAAACTTCGAGATTATAAGCTTAACTTGGGTACCAAGCTGATTGAAGATAATGACACGGAGAGTGATAGCGAGAGTAATCCAGACCAACTGAAAGAGTTGGAACCAAAACATAAGAAGCGCAAAGTTATAATCAAACCAGTTCCATCCAAGCAAAGACGCCTTCAGAAAGCATCCCATATGCCTGATTATGGACCAAAGCAATCAAGATGCAGAAATAAATCTTTCGACAAAAAGACCACAGTCTTCTGCAAAAGATGTGAAGTGTACCTATGTTTCGTGCCTAACAGAAACTGCTTTGCAAGTTTTCATGAGATAGTTGAGGAATGATTTCTAATTTTGTTTAATTTTATTCTTGTTGATTTTTAGAAGCTTTGTTTTTTTCACTAAGATCTCTTATTATGAGGCCGATTATTCAATTATTAAGATAAGGATAAACTTTAAGTTGTTAACATTAATCTCTCAAATATAGTGTTAGTTGAAAACATATTAAGAGTAAGAATACTATTTTTTATCTCCTTTTTAAGAGGGTAAATGAACAAGACGTTAAGTTTTTGAAAGATATATTAAAAATTGTGCTTCAACATTTTTTTTTACGTTTTATTTTTTAAATTGATACGCAATGTTACTAAAGTCTAGCTGGTTTAAATCAGATGTAACGCTTATGTCCTACTAGAAGTACATCTAAATTAGCTACAATTGTACTTTATAAAGAACATAAGGAAAAGCTAGATTTTCCGGACATGGATTTTTTTCACTATTTTTCCCTAAATACTTATGCTTTAAATAATAACCCATAGAAGTTTCATGAAAATTCTTAAACTTTAGGCTTCCTGGTCGTCAGGAGGATAATGAAATATCTTCAGCTCGCAAGGAATTTAAACTCGCACTTAAATTCATTCAAAACCATCAAGAAAAGATAAAGTTAGATATATTGGCCCGTAATAATAAATCGAAAAAATTTGGACAATTTTGGAAGGAGGTGAAGAAATTAAATCCTACAGCGGGTCGTCCTATTAGTATCCAGGGTGAGGTGAATCACACAAAGATAGCCAACCTTTTTAAAAATAATTTTAATGTTGACGTGAAAAATTAGCAAGACACACCCCAATTAACTACTCAGAAACATACCTTGTTGAGTACAGAAACATCTTATGCTCAGTTAAATTTCGAGAACTGCCTAGTTACGGAGGAGGATGTGGTATCCGTCTTACGTAGCATGAAAAGGGGAAAGTCTCCGGAATGTGACTACCTGAGTATAGAGCATCTTTTTTTAATACTAGCAATGCTATAATCATTACTAATATTCCCTTTAGCCACTCGTGGTAAGCTTAAATTGCTTGTATTACGAGTGGTTCACGCCAGTAATCGAATGATGGATTCGAACCCACGACCTTTTGAGTTCGCGGTCCGGACCCTGCCATTAGGCTACGGTCGCCTTCAAATGTTGCATGCCGGTCAGTATATTTGTGTAGTCCTCTCTGCATTATTTAACTTATGCATGCGCCACTCATACCTGCCAAATAATCTATTACGTACCATTGTGGTGCCGATTCCGAAGTGTAAGACTGGAGATCTCGCAAGCATGGCTAATTACCGACCTATATCTCTCGCTACTGTTGTGGCCAAGGTATTTGAGCGTTTGATTCAAGCGAAAATTACACCCTACATGTCCATTAACGATGGTCAGTTTGGTTTTCAACCAGAGCTATCTACAGATATGGCTATCTTTGCCTTAAAACAAGTAGTAAATTACTATGTTGATCGCGATACTAGTGTATATGCCTGCTTTCTTGATTTGAGTCGCGCTTTTGACACCTTGAATCATGATCTGCTATGGAAGAAGCTAAGATCTAATAACGTTCCTGCTAGTATTGTTGACCTGCTCACTTATTGGTATAAGAGACGGATCAATAATGTAAAATGAGGTGACTCTCTGTCCGATGACTACTCGCTGACTTGTGGAGTAAGGCAGGGGGGCTTACCTCACCCGACTTCTTGAACATCTATGTGAATGACTTGATTGTGGAGCTGAGGAGAACCCCAATCGGACTTAGGCTTGGTAATCGTTATGTTAACAACCTAAGTTACGCTGACGATATGGTTCTGCTCAGCCCTACAATCAAAGGTATGCGGAAATTAATATCCATATGCGAAAACTTTGCTAAAGATCATAGTTTAATTTATAACGCAAAAAAGACAGAGATGGTGATTTTTAAGGCGGGTAAGGGCCCCACTAATGTAGCTGAGGCGCACGTGGCGGGTCAACCCGATAAAATAGTTCAAACGTTCAAATACCTCGGTCACATAGTGACAGCGAACAGAAAAGATGATTGCGTAGAACGACAGAGAAGAGCTTTGTCTGTCTGTGGCAATATGATATGATGTTTGTTAAAGCCTCCAAGAAGGTTAGGACTATGCTCTTCCAGACGTATTGTCAATCTTTCTACACCTGCCAGCTCTGGACTGAATATACGGGGCGATCTTTGAATGGTATTCGTGTGCAATATAATAACATCTTTAGAATGCTTATGGGTCTCAAAAGCTATTGCAGTGCTTCAGGTATGTTTGCCGAAGCACGAATTAATACGTTTAATGTTATTCCGAGATTCAGAATCGCATCATTCATGTCCAGGGTTGGTGAGTGTAAAAACAAGATAATTAGTGAGTTTGCGGTAAGACTGCCGGCCACAGCCTTTTATCAAAAATGGCTTAAGATAGCTACTTGACGTGATGTTTCCCTCCATTTAGACTTAGATATTATTATAATATAATTATTTTTTAATTTTTAGTAATTCTGTACTGTATTGTCTTTTTTTGTCGGTAATTTATATGGGTGCAATGTGCCTGAAATAGAGAGATTTTATTTATTTATTTATATTGCTAGCCTTTGCCCAAGGGGTAGAGAGGAAGAGCCGAAGTGCGCAAACTGTGCAAAGAACCATACGACCAACGATCGCCGCTGCCCAGTACTGAGGAGGATTGCTAGGAAGCAGGGGATCGTTCTGCCAGGGCTACTCCCGGAGAACCCCAAGAGGATCCCCCAGAGTCGCCTAAAGGCTGTTACCATCCAGGAGGATGGGTGGGCTACAATCACCAGAGGAAAGGGTAGGCAACCAGCCCCCCCCCTCACCCCCTCCTACAACACCAATGGAAATGGTGGAACCCACAGAGCCAAGGGCAACCACCAGGGCGACTCTCCAACCTCCTCCTAACAACGCTATGGAGAGGCAACCTTCTCAAAAGAAGAAGCGGAGGATCAGGAGCAGGAAGTCGGAACAGCCTCCTCCTCAGGCTGTCGTCACCTCCACCCCTACAACATCAGGACCGATAGCCTCACAGGCGCAGGTTACTGAAAGACCACCACCGAAAAGCACGACGAGTAGAGCGCCAGAAAGGGCTCTACCAGAAAAAGAGCCTGCTCTACACAGAGAACGCGCTCTACATATAAAAAAAATACAATACAAAAATATTTATTCATAACACAAGTCTCATTTACAGTGTTAGATATGGATCTCACCCTTTTAAGTTTGAAAAACCTGTATTAGGATGACAGATAGATAGAATAGAGGACATATAGAGAAACTACCACTAATGCCCCGAGAACAGTGCCTTTACAACGACGTAGACCACCACCAACGTCCGGCCTCGAGACAGCTGATGCCATCCACAGATTGGTAGGCATAGCTGTCAAGGTCGGTACACAAGTCCTGGCCGACATAAGGGCCGGGACCGGCCCAGTAACCACCGCTGGCAACACTACAGGCTAGGCACTACGGAGGATAGTAACCTGCGTCTGCTTTACTGGAACCCGGACGGGATTCAACAAAGGATCCATGCACTCCACACGGTCGCCCAGCAGCAGGACATTCAGGTGATCTTGATGGGAGAGACCAAAATAAGACCATCAACGCATCTAAAGCTGCCAAATTACACCATCTACAGGATGGACGAGGTCAAGGTAGAGGGTTCAAGGGATCGCTTATAGAGGGACAGCGATTCTGGTGAGGAGAAACATCGTCCACCAAGAACTGGACCTACCAGATTTCCAGACGATGCGTTCAATCGGCATAAAAATGGAGGCGGCGGGCGAGGAACTAAGGATCTTTGCAGCATACCGCCCGCCAGGGACTCCATTCTACTCCTCAGATATCTAGACTGTTATGGAAGGTACGACACCCACCATCATCGCCGGGGACCTGAACGCCAAACACCCAGCGTGGGGGTCAAGATTGATCAACCCATCGGGTCGTGAGCTTTACGAGAATGCAGAACACCATAACTATGACGTTCTAGGAAACTAGGAACTAGGAACTAAGAACTAGGAACCAACGCATATTCCTACAGACACCAGGAAGCGTCCGGATGTATTGGACATCGTGCTCTCTAGGAATGTCAACTACCCGGTAATGGTAGAGGTGCGGTACGACCTAAATATACAGCACCTCCCGATTATGATTACCCTTGGCACCAAGGTAGTGACTTCGCTGCTCAGAGCCGTTAAGACCAAGATCGACTGGAGGCTCTACCACCGATACCTGCAGGAGAGACCTCCAGTCCACGCACCGATCCACTCAGCGGACAACGTAGAGGCCGCTGCAACCAGGATATCCACGAGCATCCAGGAGGCCCTCAACGCGGCCTCTACGATCGTCCCTCTCTCTGGTAGAAAGGAAGAGCTGCCGCTAAAGATACGCGTGCAGCTGAAGCATAAAAGAGCGCTGAGGAAGCTAACGGACGAACTGTCGGTTGCAATACAGGCCCACAGTGGAGTGGCCTGGGAGCGGCGCATTTGGAAGGCTGACGAACGTCAAGCGTCACTCTACACATTGAACCGACAGTTAACGAAAACTCGCCCACCTGTTTGCCCGCTGACCAACAACGCGGGCGAACAACGTTACGATGCCAAGGGCAGAGCGGATATCCTAGCTAAGCACTTCGAGGAGCAGTTTATGCCGAACCCAGCAAGTGCAGAGTTCATGAAAATCCATACTCGGAAGGAGAGCCGCGTGCAGGTGTTTCTGTTGTAGCCGGCGCCACCGCTTGCAGGAGAGTGGTTTATCTCCCCCGCCGAACTGCGGAGGTCAACAACCCGCCTGCAACCGAGGAAGGCGCCGTGGCACGATGGGATTACCAACGCTGCACTACGACAGTTGCCCAATAGAGTCCTTGTAGAGATAGGTCGGCTCTACAATGGCATATTGCGGACTCCCACTTCCCGGAGGACTGGAAGAAAGGCAAAATCATCATCTTGCCGAAACCCGGGAAGGACAGGCATAGAGCTGCCAGCTACAGGCCGATTACGCTGCTACCGCATATAGCTAAACTGTTCGAAAGAATACTGCTAAGACGTCTCCGCACGTGCATCCAACTTTGGGTGGAGTAGCATGGATTCAGGACGGACTACTCAACAGCAACGCAGCTAACCACAGTGCTGCACCTGCTTTCTCGTTGGGCGTCTTTCTCGATATCGAGAAGGCGTTCGACAGGGTGTGGCACCCGGGACTACTCTACAAGTTAGAAGATCAGACCAGTGTCCCTCCTGCTATATTGCGGCTGGTGGCGTCCTTCCTCGTAGACAGGAGGTTCTACGTCTGTGTAGAAGACGCCGAGTCCGCAATAAAACCCATAACAGCTGGTGTGCCACAGGGCAGCTGTCTGTATCTAGTCCTGTACGCGGCTTACACCAATGACATCCCCACCTTGGCAGGGCATCTGCGCGAATGGGAGGTGACGTCGAGCTGGCGCTATTTGCGGATGACAGCTCCTACTTCACCTCGTCCAGATGAGTCCACATCACCACTGCCAGGATGCAACGTCTGCTGGATCTGCTGCCACCATGGCTGGATGAGTGGAGGATGGCCGTCAATGTTAGCAAGACGACCGTTCTGCTCACTCGCCGTTTCAGAAGACTTTCACCACCGCTAAACCTCAGAGGTCAGGAGATCGCATATGAGAAGGCCGTGACCTTTTGACAGATTGACAGGATGTTGCGCATGACCTCGCACGTCGACTTCGTCGTCCGCAAAGCCCGTAGTGCGCGAGCGATGCTCCGTCCAGTCCTGGTATCCAAGTTACCGACAAAGTCGAAGTTGATATATAAAATGTACATAAGACCCCTGATAACATACGCCGCTCCGGCCTGGTATACGCTCCAGAGCGATTGATAGAAGCGGCGACTACAGGCCATTACGAACCATAGTCAGTGCGAGTCCTATGTCCGGAATGACGTCATAGCGGCCAACCTAATGATAGAGAGCCTAGACAATTTCGTGGGCAGGCTGGCGCGCGGTATGTTCGACCGCGCCGACAACGGGCCACATGAACACCTCAACGGCTTTGCGTCGTTGCACTCACGGCCCCCGGACGGGCGACCCTATCCAAGAGAACTCCTCCGTATATAGATGAGGGAGTCGAGTAAATCCCACAATGCCGCAGATAGGCCAACTTAGACAAAATATTTATGTTAAACACAAATATCGAGATAACTTCTTTTATTTTTTTTGAAAATTACCCGAATGCGACAAAATATCAAATTTTATATATTTAAAATTATATATATTATTTAAAACCAAAGGCGCCTAGAACCGGCACACTGTAGTGTGCCGTTAGGAATGTCCAGGTACAGGGGTATACCCCGAGGTATCGGGACCTGCTGGGCACAAAGCCCAGCAAAAGTAAAGGGGGTAACCTTGAAACCTGCAGACCCTCCTCGGGGAGGTGATACATTATATCGCAATTCGTTCGCCTCGGACCGCGCTATCGAGCGGACGTGCCTAATTTCCTAATTTACGTGCTGCCAGTTGAGGACTCCGTCGGAATGTTGAGCTCACTCCGTGAGGCGTTGAGGCGTCGCTGGTGTTCTCCAAGACGGATAAAAAGGTAAGTGAGCACAAAGAACACAACCATTGTTGCCGTGTTTCATTTTGTTTTAACTTTTATTTTTAAAAGTGTTTTAAGAAAGTGAAGTGAACGCCCAAATCCATCTGCGCCTCACGCCGCCTGCGCCCATGGCTCTCACCCGGTGTGGTTGCACGCGCCGAGGGGAGTAAGGTGTGGGATAGCTAATAAGGGAAAAGTTTTTATACCTACCCGTTATTTTTATACCTACTCGTGAGTGAAATAAAACTACCCTCATTATGATGGACAAAGGGGAACCACCCCCGGCTCGCCGCAAACCACCAGACAGGCGCCCGGGCGTGCTTGACAGGCCTCTCGTGGAGCGTGACCTCTTCGCTCCAAAGAGGTCTCTAATACTGCCCCCGATTAGCCAAATCCCGAGTCGTAAAGGGAGCCCACCGGCCACTGGCACCGTGCTCGGTGCTATAGGAGCTGAGCCTCCACCCTCCGCCGAACCGGCAACACTACCTCGCCGGAACCTCGCCTCGCGGAGATATACCCCCCGGAGATAGACAACGAACAATTGCAGAAGGAGAAAGGCTGAACGTCGGTTCGGACTCGGTGTTCGATTCGGCATCGTCTTCATCCTCTGCAACCACCACGACTAACACACCGACTCCGCCACAAAAACAGCCGGTGACGAGACATAACTCGCCACCGGACTCGTCTTCCCCAACTAACTCCCCGACGGGCATGCAAATGGAGATTCAGGACTTCGGGAAGCAAGACCCAGAGGGGAAAAAACCATCGGACAGTATTTCTTATGCCACCCTTGCCCCAATGCAAGATTAAATAGCATTCGAACTCACACCCGGACCATCCTTGACGCCGAAGAGCTATGCACGGATAGCTGCCGCGCCTAGAACAGCCCCACCTGCGCCCACACCAGCACCTGCTCCAGAGCCACAGCAGCCCGCAGCAGCAGCATAACAAACCGCAAGTACCACATATATGCTGACGATGTGCAGCTATATATTTCCTTCCACCCCAGTGAAAGTACCGATGCAATACAAAAGTTGAATGATGATCTAAATCGCATAGCAGATTGGTCTGAAGTAAATACCTTAGTTTTAAATCCTAATAAATCAAAATACATGCTACTCGGTACTAATCCATAAATCAGTAAAGTGTTAGCTGCCCACCCAATGGTAAAAATAAAAAATGTAAATGTTGAGCGTGTTAACGAGGCGAGAAACTTAGGAATAGTAACGGATGAGCCAGTTGCTCATCCGTTACTATTCCTAGGTTAGGCTACTACCGTTACTATACCTAGGCTAGTACTAGGTTTGAAAAACAGATAATTAATACAGCTAAGAACTGCTTTTACCGGTTGAAAGTTTTGTACCAAATCAGAAATGTTTTATGCACCGATGTGCGTAAGAAATTATGCGAATCGTTAGTACTATCTAAATTTAACTACACTGACGCGGTATTAGGGCCTAGACTTCTCGCGCGTTCAAGGAAACTTATCCAGCGTGTTCAAAATGCCTGTGCCCGCTTCTGTTATAAAATTCCTCCACGTGCCCATGTAACACCTTATATTAACAACGCAAGAATGCTTGCTGGATTACGGTTGGCAACTACATTTCGCCACTTTATTGTTTGGCACAATCAAAACGAGAACTCCCTCCTATCTTTATAATAAGTTACAATGGGCACGAGACAATGCTACGAATTCGACAAGAGCTTCGGCGTACAAGCTGCTCATACCCATTCATCATTCTGCCGCATTCCGAGGGAGCTTCAGATAAGCCGCAACTAAGTGCTGGAATAACCTTCCACCGCCTCTTCGAAACCTACAATCAGTGTATAGTTTTCGTACAAAATACAAAGCTATACTATTAAACGCACAGCTACGATCGTAGAGTATCAATTTAAAATTTTATGTTTTTATGCTTTAGCGTGTATATCCATGTATGTTCCGGTGCGTATAATTGTCTTTTTTTCCTTGATACATCACGGGTGTACAATCTAATTACACTATTTTCTTTTCATTGCGCGCCTAGTGTTTACAACATATATGTAACATTAAATATTTTTAATTTTACTCATTTTGAATTCCCGACGCGTGAAATGCAGCATAATGCTGCCTTTTCGTATGGTAAGTTTAGAGAAACGGAGGCCCTTTTTACTTAAAACAAGGCATTCTATCTCAATTCTCTGGAGTGATATCGCATCTGCCTTTTATTTCTTAATTGAGGATTAATATAAATTTCTATGGACTAAAGCATACACTTACCATCAGGCCGACTGTGCTCGTTTATAACTACTATTTTATTAATAATATAAAACCCAATAAAACTCGTAAAATTCATTTTATTCAACACTAATATGTTTATAAACAACAATAAAGTTTCTTACTTACCCACTAAAAGTGGGTTTCTCATCTTGCTTAGTTGTTGATTCAATGACCAAACAACACGTTCGCTTCTTCTTAAATAACCTTTTTTAATGTGTTTAAAACGGACTGGTCATTTATTTTCACCTCGTTATCTTAATTGCTCACAGTAATCTGTGTAATTGCTACAGACATTTAAGATATAGAGATATCTGAATGTTTTTTATAATAAATAAACTATGATTTTGTAAATCTTAAGCTCTTAACCAAAAGGTAATGACTTCTACTGATGCGTCCCAGCTATGAAACGGGCCCAAAGCGAATTCTTATTTATATAGACGCAATCGCTTCATTATTAAAGATCTCAGTTGAGAACAAAAACAAAATGAAAACGTACTTCAGGCGGATCAAACATTAATACTCGTCTGCATAAGAACTGGTTTTAAGTGTTTAGCTTTAAATGAATAACATATTATAGTATGTCAAAAGAAGTAGCTATTTCTGTAGTAGGATTTAATCGGATAGGTTAAATATATATGTGTTTAAGTTAAAAATGTGTTACCAAGCGCATCTATCGTCACTTGTCACACTGCATTATTCTTATAGAATAGAGGTGACAAACTAGCTTACAACTTACCCGATGGTATAAGTATGCTGTGGCCCATCATACATCTATCAACTAGAAACAAAATGCAGTATCCTTGAGGAATAAAATGGAATAATTCGTTTCCAGTAAAAATGGTCTCCGTTTCTCTACATTCCCCATACGAAACACAGCAGCATTATGCTGCTATTTTACGCTGCTATTCTGTGGTATTCCATTCCTGCAGGTTCTGTGATAAAACATGCTAAATGGATGCGGTAACATGTACATAATGTTGAACATATGTCTCGAGTTGCTATTGTGTATAAGTGTTTTTATATGGAATTTAAATTATTTTTATATCCTCGGTTTCAGTTATGCAATGAAATTAACATTCGTAAACGTCCGGTATAGCACTACAAAGATAAGGCAGTTGTGGCCCAAAAGTAAATATAAAAAGAATATTAAAAACCTACCAATTGTGTATATAATTGTATTATTAATCCAAATAAGTATATATTATGCGCGCCCATGTGTGTATGTGTGTTATTCGTATGTATATATGTATTTATGTATTTAGGTATGTATGTGTATATATATATATATATATATATATATATATATATGTTGGTGCATTTATAAAATGCCGGTTGGATTACATCACTTGTAGGAATTGAGGGTATACCCTATATAACCCTCCCACTCGTTTGTAAGGTATAAAATCAATGTAGGTGCAGAGCGCGGGAGATTCCGCTTTAGTCGTTTTGCGAGTGAAGTCGGTCTTACGTGTGCTAAGATAATCGTTGTTTCGTCCATTGTGGTGATTCTTCTGGTGCGGGCAAGAAGGATGGCGTTGCTGAGAGGTTGTGCTGTGTTACGTGTAGATGGGTAAGGTTGCTGTTGGTTTGCATAATTTGGTGTTATCATGTAGTTGTGTCCTTCACATTGCACTGGTGTGTAATTGTGATGGAGACATACTGCGGTATAGTCGAACTGTAATTAGTCTATGCTGAATGTATAGAGCGTTACGCTGTCCTATTATTAATAACGATAAATTGCGCAAGCAAGAGAGCAAGTTGAACATCAGCTCTCACACTTCTACCATTTTTAATAATTAACGCTATACTATTATTTCCCACACAATTGGCCTAATCTTGTTGTATTTTCCGACATCAGAAGTGGAATAAAGTTCTTATCGCCCACATATAATCTTCGAATAGTGTAAGTGTTGTTACGTTTGTGAAAGACTATGATACGCTTTGCGTTGATACCTTTGGTTTTTTAATGTTACCTAAAGTATTGAAATTTGCTGTTCCTATTTACGACATTGACTTTTCATTAAAATAAAGAGCAAAAGTTTAACGTGAAATGTTTTAACGTTAAAGCTTTTTGTTCGATTTATATCAAAAGTACCCGCAAGTAAGTTTTTAATTTTTTAATGTATCCAAATATGTTAACAAATGTTGAAAGTACAGTGAAAATTTAAGTTGCTCAAATTATGATATTATCTGATAACTCATGCGAAATATGATTTTCTTGGGGTACATTTTAAAGTACGAAATGTTAAGCGATGTACCAAAAAAAATGTCTAACTTTAATGTGCTATCGATTAAAAGAATAAGTAGCTATTTGTGTTCTAATGTGCTGATAAGTGTTACAGTTTACCTCAAAGAGTCGACGGCTAATTTGACATAGTCAGGTGCGACCGAGCCCTGGTAAAATTGAGACTACATAGTAATGCACGAGGAAGTTGACACCATACACGACTTCGTATCCATGAGGACCAAGGGTATAAGGATGAGGATATGACGGATATGAGGTTCTTCGCCGCCTACCGACCTCCCGGTACCTAGTTAGCCTCCCAAGATTTAAGTACTATATTTAATGCAACAACACCTGCAATTATCGCCGGAGACCTCAACGCAAAATATCCCGCTTGGGGCTCCTTGATAATCACACCTCCTGGTAAGAAACTATTCTAACACGCTGAAGAATGGGGATATGAGGTACTGGGTCCGAATGAGCCCTACCACATCCCCTCAAATCCCACTTATCAACCGATGACCTGGACATTGTGTTGTGCCATCTAATGCCGTTTAGAATACGGCTAGAGGTGCTGTATGATCTGGACACGCAGCACTGCCCCGTGTTGCTCACTATAGACACCGATGTGGACGCCGTAGTGCCCAGAGGTCCAAAAATGCGGACGAACTGGACACGCTTCAGCAAAGCACTGGAGGATCTCCAATCGGCGCGTCCATGACCACCCAAGAAGATATGGAGACAGCGGCATTGCTTCTGCACACCACACTCAATAAACAACTGGAACTCTCCTCACACCCTGTCTCCACGGGGCGCCGAGGAGAGGAACTCCCTCACAAACAAAAACTGCAACTTACCAAGAAGCGGAAGCTGAGGAAGCTTTGGGCACAAAGACAGTGCCTACAAATTAAAACCAAGCTCAACAAAATAACTAAAGAGCGCACGGGGGAGAGGCATGGGAGAGGCGAGTCGACGAAGCATCGGAGACACCCGCCTCCCTGCACCTCCTCAACCGGCAGCTCACCAAAACACCACCTCCTGTTTGCCCACAAGTGGACAACACGGCAAAAAGAATCTATGACGCCCAGCAGAGGGCGGAAATGATGGCACAGCACCTCCAAATACAATTCTCACCAAACCCCATTGGCCGCATCTTTCTGGGGGTCTTCTTGGACATGGCCAGCCAGGTACGCGCTGACATCGACCACACAGCGCAAGAGGCTGCAAGCCCCGCAGAATCTAGTGCTTCGGACGATCGTAAGAGCAGGCCGTTATGTCAGAAATGACCTAATGGCCAGGGACCTTAAAATAGAATCCATCCACGAATTTGTGACCTGTACTGCGAGACGGTTGTTCGACCGCGCAGACAACAGGCCACACTCTCACCTTCAAAATTTAGCCCCATTATATGCACGCCCACCTGATGGGCGACTACTCCCACGTGGACTCCTACGCTCACCGCCCGGCGAACTATTTAATGAACATATTGAAAATATTACAAACAAAGCCTTTAAAGCCTTAAAAGCCTATTAAGGCTTTATTTTAAGAATCTCTATAGATTTCAATTCTAATAAAACCTTTACAATTGTTTACTGTGCTTTCGTACGGAGTCATCTTGAATACGCCTCTTTAATATGGAACCCTACTTATAATATTTTTTCTACGCATTTTGAACGCATACAGAAAAAAAATTATTCGATATCATGTATTTAGAGCTTTCTCCAATATTACACAAAGGGTTACCAAAGTCGATACGATAGACGTTCACAATATAATGCAGCGAATTTAATTCCAAGTGCAACTTGCTTAGCCAAATTGCATTATTCAAAATTATGGTAAAACAGGATACATTATTTACATAAAAAATAATCTAACGTTTTCATTCAATAATTTCATTATAAATAGAGATAGTAGCTGTTTAACCCAAACTAAAACCTGTTAATAAAACTTTATTATGTCATGTTAATTCAAATAATGTTTTTTTTTTAATATATTTTACATATTTAGTCGATTTGATAAGCTTTAAAGATGAAATACCCGTTATTCCATCACTTAAAAAGTTACATAGTTAATTTTTTACGATATTTTTCGTTCACCGCCCTGCACGTGGCAAATCAGCACTTAAATTGCAATCAACAATTACACTGGTGCTGACGGGCATCGAACCCAGGTTGCTCACGTATTGTGAAATTTTGAACGATCTGAGCTACCACAGCTCTGCAGAATTAAAGATCCATAATAAAAGATGCCTGATAGTAAATTGTTAATGATGAAATTGTTAACCATATGTTACGCTTATCATATATATGGTGGACCCAGACTGTATATAGTCTTACAATCATTCCTCTTTGGTATATAATAATTTTGGTTTTATTAATTTCAAATGAATTCGCTTCATATTTTATCACTATTTTTTGCTTTTATTTCTTTTGGTCATCAACCATCTTTTGCGATATTTTATTCTAGTGGTGTTTTTAAACTTCTCAAGTTTTATTTTATGCTAATTTCATATCTTTAATTTTTATTTCTTTAGATTTCAAGGCGAATACGAAATTGAGAGATGTGGTCATACTTTCGAAGGCCGAAAATAAAACTGATGCAGTTATTAAGAAGGTGGTCAAGCTTATTGAGAAGATTTTGGTTCAAACCTGAGTAACAAACATCTGCATAATCAACCATAATATATACATAAGTGTTTACTTAGTTTTGTATGGGAGAAAGATTTGCACACGGTAGAGAGATCTTAAAGTAGCAGTGACTTTACGGCTGACCTCAGGGACTTGTTTTTCCCAGTTCAACGTCTTATTTATATATAGACCCAAGTTTTTTACCCAGTCAGAGAACAGTATCAAATTATTATAAAATACGGATGACAAGTAAACTGACGTCAATTTTTGCCAGCGTTTTTGAACTACCAACAAGCATTGCTTGACATTTAGTTGGATTGACAGAAATACTGTGACTGTGTGTAACTATAATTTGAAAGCCATTTAGTGAATGTGTGTACTAAATGGCTTTCAAATTATAGTTTAGTTTAGCGATAGCATCATGTAGATTATCGATATCTGATTGCACATATTATTGGGTGATCATCTGAGTATAGATATTACGAACAATCTATGATGGAGGATATGTAGATAATGAAAACTGAAAATAATATCGGAGATAAGATTCCGCTCTGCCGTACACCAGAATCAAGACTAATTGCTGGCAGTTGTGAAGTTAAGAGGAAATTCATTTCAAGATCGAGGGAGCAAATGAGACAGATAGGAGTCTATCGTGGTCAACTGTGTTAAAAGCATTGGAAAAATCTACTAACACCATCACTGTTACTTTTTTGGTATCTTTCCTGTGTTTTATATCCTCGATATATTTTAGCAAAGCAGTGGTGGTGCTGTGACCGGAGCGAAAACCAGACTGATAAGCACTCAGTAAGTTATTTTTTGATATGAAATTGGAGATTTGAATATATATATATACAGGCCTCTAAAATTTTGGAAAGAAAGGGCAACATAGAAATGGGAATGAAATAGTTAGGGAGCAAGGAGTTTGAAACTTTAGGAAGGGGACATAAATAGATAGCTCTTTTTCCAAGGGATTGGATACTGTGCAGAGTCTAGAAAAATAATTATAATAAGTGCTACAGTAGGTAAAAGATACTCTAAGACGTTCAATATCATATCTCTACTGATTTTGTATTTGACTGCCAGCACAGCTTGTCTAACCTCATCCTGTTGAACCGGTTAAAAATAAAAAATTGAGGTGTGAGAAGATTAAATTGAAGTCAAATATGCTATTATTTGAGAACGAACTAAATGTTCCATTGCTGAAGCAGAAACAAAATGCAGGTTCAAATCATTGAGAGAAAGAGAAAGACCACAATCCTGGGTAGGTACCTTACACCAATTAAAAATTTCAAATTGGTTTTAGTAATTTTCAAATATCGGCTGGCGAAGAGTTACAAATATTACAAATATTACCAGAACACTCTCTGTCCTCCAAGGAGCAGGAGTACGCTTTAATCTAAAACTTTGTGAATCGCAGCATGAGCAGCATACAGGCTGAAGATTGTATTATTAAGGTATGATAACTGTGGATGCATTACCTAAAGAATCGAAATTTAAATTAGAAACGTCTTTCCTGATGTTATCCGGGTTCACTCTTTTAAATTGTTTTTATACGTGGTAGAGCCACGCTGCAACTGTATTGTAGTTGTAGCACAAATGGGTTTGCTCGACCGGGGAAGGAACACGCTCTCATAGAATACCAGCGTAAAATAGCAACTTAATATTGATGTGTTTCATATGGTGAGTGTAGAGATCCGGAGACCTTTTTTTACTAGTTACAAGGCATTCCATCCTAGTCCTCAGGGATGACAACGCACCTGCGTTTTGATTCTTAATCGAGGATAAATGTAAATGTATTTGGGCCACTGCAACCACTTACCATCAGGTGGAATGTGTACTCCTGTGTCACCCTTAGTCTATAAAAGATTTACGTAATTGAAAAATATTAGAAGTATTTTTGGGAGGACTAAGCTTATAAGAAGCGTAAATTAAAATATGTCGTGAGAAACCCGGAGCGGAAAGTTAACCATGATTAATCACCAAATCAGATGAAGCAGTAATAATAAGATCAATCAATTAATCATCACTGTCTTTATTGCGACGGGTAGCCCCTAAGGGAATAATGTGAACATTGACTGAGTCTATGATTGAACGAAGCTTTTGAGACCGAGAAGAAACCTTGAGTATATCAGTATTGAAATCATCCATGATTATACAGTGTTCCTACTCAGAACTAAAAATTTCTAAAGCCATTTCAGTAGAAAGAAAGTAACCAATAGCAGGGGAGCAATACACTACTCCAAGAATCATCCTTTTACCCTTGAAATTTAATTCAATAAACAAGAACTCGAAGGAGGCAGAGTGTGTAGGTGGAGACTAAAGGTAGAGTTAAAATTATTTTGTAGGTAAACGACTTGTGCAAATATGTGGCAACACCACTACCTCTTTTGTCAATGCAATCATTTATAATAAGGATAAAATCGGGTAGTAAAAATAGGGTAAGGGTTAAAGAACGCTTTAGCCAACTCTTTGACACTAGGATTGCATGTACGCGCTTAGAAGTGAATGAAGATTCAAGCTCAGAAAAATGACTCGGGTTACTTTGAGCATTTATATGAATAATATTCAACAAATCTTCAGTAGTTAAAAAAATTATAATAAAAAATTCATAGAGTCATTGCAAGACGTAAAAGAAAGTTCTGAGTCATAAATTGAATGAAAATATTCACCATCAGACATATTAATATAATACAATAAATAAGTTTTTAAGTGAGGCCCGTTAGCCACTTGGAATGTTGAGTTGGGTAATTTATTTATAAGTTTTCTCATGATTAGTGTTTGCATCTCGAAAGAGTAATCAGAGTAGATAGATTTGCAGGTAAGTTGTAGGCTTCCTTTATAGTCTCTCGATGCAGTTCAGACCCCAGCAACCCTAGCAGTAAGTCGTTTTCTGTGTAGTTTAAGTAGCTAAGCTACGCTCTCCGTTATCAGGTACACTTGCGAGCCTTGATCGAGTAAGGCTCGAAGTGTGACGTAGTTGACTTTGGCAGTTAGAACGTGTTGGTAGCTGTACGGTAGTAAGTAGGATGTCGATGTTGTTGTTAGTTAATTGGTTGCAATAAGTTGACTTAAAGTTGATGGGCGGGAAATGTTGTTATTCCTAACGCCGTTAGTAGTTTCAGAAGTTGTAGGCGCAATTTTTTTGTATAGTTATGTAACAGAGTATGGTGTCTCTTATTGCATTTTTTGCAAGTCACAGGCAGTTTTCGCATATGTGTGATTTCGCAACTTTATTATTGCGTCATATAGCATTCATATCGATGGACTCGGGACATTGCATCAACACGTGGCCTCCTTTGCAGTTAGGACATTGCCCAATAGTTGAAGTAGTAAAATAAGTTTTGTAGTAAACTTTGTTAATTTCGTAGAAATATTTTTTACTGGGAAAGTTCTTGTGGCTACTTGCTTTTTGTTGGTCCTGTTTTTGTGTGTTATATATTTTTTTCATCAAATTTTTCATGGTTTCGTATGCCATAAACTTGCTCTCAAGAAAGAAGAGAAAGTCGTTTAAATTAGGCGGCTCTTTGTGGCCTTGTTGTTCTCTTATGTAGTCCGCGTACGTTGAAGTATCCATTTTCTGCGGCATCAGACGGACGATGAGTGGGTCCCAAGTGGATGTTTCGATACCGATGTTGGCGAGCCCGTTCAGGCATTCAGTTATGACGTCATGCATCTTTTTTAAGTTGTAGTTGTCGGGTTGTTGTATTACATGCAAGTTGAGCATAATGTTGAAGAAAGATGTAAACTGAAGATGCCAGCATGAGTCATAGTATTTAGCGCCGATGCTGAGATGTTGTACTAGGCGCTCAGCTTATCCTCTCAAATTTGACTTCAGATGTTGCATCTTTTATGCCTTGTTGATCATATGATTGTTATGAATCATCTCCAAAAAAAGATCTTAAAAAAAACATTGCATGTAGCTGCTCGAGAACTCAGGTACTTCCATTTCGGCGCAGATTTTTCATTCGTGATTATTCGACCAAATATTTCTGTTAAGCTGACGTCGTAGCTCATCTTATTTTCCCTCTATAGTAATAAACAAGTTATAGTATTGAATATTGGAGCCTTTTTACTTCAAAATCGATAGATTGTCTTGTAATTCCCATCTCTCAGTTATAGATTGAGTGTCGATTTTAGACATGATGCGATCGAGAGCTTAAAAGTTGCATTCTTGCTTCTCTAAGAGCGTTTTGACACTTACGTCGGTGGTGCCGTCCAGCATCCCGGTCAGATCAAAATGCACAGACTTGCTTTTGCGTACTTGTAGCAGTAAGTGTTGCATACTTTGTAAAGTAGTTTCATAAAGCTCCTTAGTTTTGGTAAAAACATTCCCTGTGAAGTAGTCGATGTTTTTATCTTCAACAGTTTCCACCATAATTTTGTGGCGCTGTTCAATGTCGATCCATTGATCATCAATAGATTGGATTCGACTTAGTAATTACACCTCAGTTTTTCTACTCGCTCTATCCTTCTTTTAGTTCGAGCACAGAGATTTTATGATATTGAAGCATTGTATTTGAAGATCCAACATTTTTCGGGATGTAGTTTTTCTTAGTACACTAAGTTTTTAGTTAGTTTAGTAGCTGTTTACGATGACGCTCGGTGACAGTCGTTTCGGGTTAACCCCATCCGCAATATCAGTTAAGTTGTAGTTATGTAGTAGTAACTATCCCGTAGTATCTTGTAGATTGGCTTGTACATACGATAGTCTTGGCAGGATGCGCAGATTAGTGCATGACCCGAAGGCAACAGATTTCTTCGCAGCCTGCCTGTTTCCAATCTTTGCAAACCGTAACTTCAGTAAGTAGTACTAGCTTCAAATCTCTCCGTCTTGGAAATGATGGTGGTGAGAGTACGAGTGTAATTGCCCCTGAGCAATATATTATGCGCGTTCTCAATTCACTGGTGAGACCCGCTTCTGGGAGGTCGATGATTCCCTCGCAATGAGACAAATAACGTTAAACACCCTTTTCTCGAAGGACCATAAAATGTATGGTTTTACTCTAAGGACCGTAAAATGTATGTTTTTTACTTGAAGGATCATAAAATGTATGTTTACATAGTATCATAAAACAATAATGATATAATATATAAAAAAAGATAATATTCAATTAATAGGTATTATTTGAGAAATATTTTTTCTGCTATTTTCTTTCCAATATTGGCAAAATACTCATTGATATAGTTAATTGATTTTTCAGGACTAGCTTTAAACTAAGAAGATTAGTATTCAAAGGCATTACATTACTATTTAGTTTAGCTATATTTTTAGATATTTTTCACTTTCTTTTGTTATCATTCCCGGATTTAAATAATTCATTTTTACCAAAATCTATCCTAACTTTTTTAATAAATCGCAATAAAAAATTGGTAGCGTTTATAAGTAATCGTAAGATTTATGTTATCAGGATTATTTATAACATTACAATGTAGACCTTAATACCAACCTTTGAGTTAGCCCGGGAACTTTTATTCTCTTACGAGAGGGAACTGTCTTCATAATAATATGTACGTCTGTAGCTCTCTGAAGCTCTTTTATTAACATATTTATGGTGATAATAACATCATTGCAATTTAACATAGAATTAAGTAATTCCAAATTCAATTCAGATGCAAATTGGTTTGCTTAGCAGAGTTTTATGGTTTTCGAGACAAGATAGAACTACGTAGTGATCCGTTATATTAGAAGAAACTATTAAAGTTATCGCCTTCAAATTAGACCGTAAAAATACGTGATCAGGACATGAGTTTAATCTTGTTGGCAGTGAATGTGTAGACAGTAACCCATGATAAGATCGAGATATTCATCATAGTCGAGGTTCCAATTTGTAGTATTTATATTTGTGTTCACGTAACCCGTAACTATCATATTAGTAAAATTATTCAACGGTTCTAATATTTCATTAATAGTTTGCAAAAAGTATTGATACGAATGATATAAAGGTGGACGATAGATAGCAATAATTGCAGTTTCGTTTCCGATCAGACAGTTGTCTTCAAAAGCGGGGCCTCGACTGCAGTTGCCATATCACTTTTTATATAAACAACAACTCCTTCATTTTGTGAATTATTATTTTAAATACTATATACGGTATAATTATTTAGTGTCGGTAAATTATTAGTGGCTCCTAGCCAACACTCTATCAAAAAATAATATTAACATCAAGCAAGCAAGCCAAGAGTATTTCAACTTGTGGTAGATTATGTCCGATGCTGCTAATATTCTGACACATAATTATTAGTTTCTTTCCAGAACTGTCAAAGAAGTTTGTGTGCAAGACTCGCATCATATTGACTAATACACTTTTGACACATGATAACTAATCCAATCCAAATCGTTACAAATGTTTTTAGTATTTATTTTACTATTATTATTTGTTACAACAAGAGTAAACTTTAAAACCTATTATTTAAGAATAATGGTATACTGACAACAAGCTCAAACGTAAAATAACACAAAGAGGAAATATCAGAAGACATCAAACAAGTTCTTTATTCAGCAATAGGTAATGGTGAACCGTGTTATAAAGTTGCACGTTTTGAAGTGTGTTGATCGTTAAAAGCCTTAAATTCTAAATGTACATACAAATACGATCACGATAGGTTAAGAAAGATGCCAGTAGGTTATGTACCAAATATTGTGGAAGTACTCGATAACTTTGATAATAATCGGGAAGCTTAAGTGATCTGGGAATTTGTGTAAGTACTCTATTGGCCGTAGTGATGTCGACCGTACCAGTAGCTATTACGTAGTAGTAGCCTAGTAGAAATCAGTGTCTCTTGAGTTAACTCAAGTAGTCCGTGGGTGGGCGATGCGCGTTTAGCTCTGGCGAAGGTCGTAGTTTTTAAAAACTGTAGTGTGTAGTCAGGGGGTGATGCACGCGGTGATCCGTAGGTGGATGCACGTATGAGTGTGCAACTGTGATTGCTGTTTGACCAAGAGGGCCGTGGCGTTAGAGGAGTTTACTCGTGATGTTCCAGAGGCTTATTTGTTTTGGTTATGTTGTAATATTGATTATGAAATTAGTGATGCATTGTTGCAAGTGATGATGGTATATGGCTCTGGAATATTATTATTGTTAGTTTTAATCGCTTTCTTAGTTTTTAAAATGTCAGTTAGAGCTGTTTAAAAAAAAACGTAAAGATGTGAACCTAGATTTTAATGATTCAACTTAGAAGTCAATTATCGATTACTCCACAAGTAATAAGGACTATTGAAATAATAAATGAATATTGAAATATTTTTTAAAATGTTGAGTTAGAAAAGAGTATACACGTACTAATGTGGTCATAATTGGCCGAGTTGAACAAACCCCTTTGGTTAGGTAAATGTTTTTTTGCAGGATAACACACGAGGATGTGTGCACAAGCAGCATGGCCGTGTCGCAATCGAGTCAGCACTTCCAGAATTATTATTTTAAATAATCGGAACACAAGCGCCATCCGGTGGCACTGGACAGAGAAGAGTAACCGATGTAGCGGTTGATCGGAGCTGCACACACATCGTGGTCAGTCGGAGAGTGAAGATGTCTAGAAACTGTCCCGCGTTCCGCATATTTTGTACATAGATACTACGTTGTGTTATATAAGTGATGTTTACCTAGAATTATATTGTTGTTACTTATCGTGTCGGCTTTTTCTCATTTTGAACCAACACCTCCCGTAGTACGCCCACGAGAAAATATCTCCAAATGCAACCCTCATTTCATATCTAAGTACATTGCACAGAACACTTAATACAGCTAGTAGAAATGTTATACCAGCCGGGAACGCGCGCCGTGTATATGGCTTGAAAGCCAACTACTAGAATTTCGTGACTCAGTTCGAAACAAACCGTCGTCACGTGTTAGTCGTGGTGCAAGTGGTTAAAAATGGTCTATTGCAGTGTTTCCAACTGTTCAAACTATTCAGGAAATGGTTATTGTTCTTCTAAAGGAATTTCTTATCATTGGTGAGTAAAATAATACATTTTTACATCGATTTTATTGAACGATACTTTGCCCTTCAACGCATCGCAGTATGGCCGCTGGTCCCAGACGCCAATTAAGGATGTGCTTAGATTTTAGTTTATCGACGCTATCGATATTCTATGCCTTGTATAATCAATTCTAGCAGGTTATTTTTAGAAATAAATTTTGCTGTTAAATAAAAAGCGTAAGTTTTTATTTAACAGTAAATTTTTTTATTCAATCAATATTCTTATATTTTTTTAGTTTTCCGATAAACGCAGAAGTTAAGGAAAAATGGATTGTGGCGACAGTGAAAAAAATTGGTTTCCTTCTAAGCATAGCAAAATATGTTCAGCACATTTTCAAGAAAAGGATTTTAATCCTACAAGAAAACGCCGTGTTCTTTTGGATCATGCTTATCTGACTATTCACGTTTGGACAACTTTTGAAAATGTAAGTTCCTTCTAAATAATAATAATAATAATAATATTCCACAACTATCACACAACGCCATCTAGTCCCAAGCTAAGCAGAGCTTGTGTTATGGGTACTAGACAACTGATAAACATACTTATATATTTTCTAAATACATAAATATTATAGATAAATTACACCCAGACACAGAACAAATGATCGTGCTCATCACACAAACATTTGTCCTGGGTGGGAATCGAACCCACGACCTCCGGCATAGCAGTCAGGGTCACTAACCACTAGACCAACAGGCCTGTTCTAAATAAATAAAGTATTTTAGTAAAATACAAACCATCCCGTGGTTCTATTATGCAAAACAGTAAAGAAATTATGTGGCGCCACTAGTACATTTTTGATACTTTATAATTCGAAAACAAAACGATTTACGACATTTTGTGTAATTACACTGAAATGAAGTCAGTCTTGCTGTCGCACGGATGGGCTGGCTCGAACCGGGGTGGTACCACGACCTCACAGAAAACTAGCGTGAAGTAGCGGTTTACCTCTGCGTTTCGTTTGGTGAGTGCAGGTGGTCGGAGGCCCTTTTTACTGGAAATGAGGCATTCCATCTTAGGTCTCACGGGTGACAATGCATCTACATTTTGGTTTGTAATAGAGGATAGATGTAGATGTCTATGCCACAGCAACCACTTACCATCAGGTGGACTGTGTGCTCGTTTGTCACCCTTATCCTACAAAAAAAGTCAAAACAAACAAAATTCTATCTATTTATGATAGTTTTAGCTCGCAAATGATTGGTTTGTTTTTGTTAGTGTAACTTGTTACTTCATTGTAACTGCTCACAAAATACTCGAAGAAGTCGATTGATGTTCTAAATATAACTAAAATCATTTCTATTTGCGGCGCTAATGTGCGTGTCGTACCACTTCAAAACCCCTTTTTGAGAATGATGAATGGAAAAATGTTTGTTAATCATTATGTTTTAATTCTATAATTGTCACCTTGCTACTTTTTGCAAAATAACTATTAAGTTAATAATGTTATTTCGGGTCTCAGATATCCAAGTTAACGTAACACCATCAAAATCTCAGTCACCTTCTATGTCATCCAAATCTGCTAAACGAGCGATACAGTTAGATCCGGATATAATGGAAACTCCCAGAAAACGAAAAATGCAACGTATTATAAACAAAAAGGAAGTTATAAAAACTCAACGATCGAAAATAAAAAGTTTACAAGGTAAAAACCGGAGATATAGAAAAAAATTATAGAGTTGCAAGAAATAATAAAGGAATTACAATCAAATAGATTAATTAATAGCGATCAAGCCTTTTTTTAGAAAACACCAACGTTAACACAAAAGAGTTATTTAAAAGATGTGAGAAGAAATTAAAATCTAAAAAATTAACACGGGAAAAATACTCACCGAGCCTTCGGAGTTTTGCGATGACGCTACATTTTTATTCGCCGAAGGCATATCCTTACGTAAGGCGCAAGTTTGAGACCTGCTTGCCTCATCCCAGAACCATTAAAAAATGGTATCAATCTTTTGACGCAAAACCTGGTTTTACCACAGAGTCCCTTGATGCTATAAAATCTAAAGTTCAATCTACACAATATCCAATATTATGTAATTTGGTGTTGGATGAGATGGCGATTCGTATGCATGGTTATGTCAATTTCGGAAACAATTTAAACGATGGTGAATTAATGGTATGGACTATAGAAAGGTATACAGATATTCGCCTTCACCATTTGATGAAAACCTCAGCACAAAAAGTATCAAAAAGACGACTTTTAAATAAATATTCGCATTTTATAGGACAATAAATAAATAAATATTTCAATAAATATTTTGTTTTTGAAATGATGAAAATGTCTTAATTTTTTTCTATTTTACTGTAAAGTTTTACTCCTTGTAATTAATTATTTTTTCTACTTTACGTTTTTTTTATAGCATTAAGTTTATTTCATTAAATTTACGTTTCATATTATATCATTTTACTGTTTTATTTTATCACATATTTATTACCTACATTATTCCGTGTCGATATTTTATCGATAGTTTTTTGTCAAGCACTAGCGTATATGAGTTGAGTGTGTTAACTACCTGCAAGGAGTGGGGAGACTAGCGGCAGCAGTGGTACCGCAAGTAAATTGAAACAAAGGCATTTCTATTGCGCTATATTAGGTGTTCTGTGGTACATTGTCATTGAATTGTATGTAATAAAGCCAAGAGGGGGAGTCAAGAGACCTATAGCACCGGGTAACCTAGTTTGGGCTGTCTCCCACAACAACTCAAAACTCTTAAAGTATTTATGAAACATATTTAACTGTGTAAAAAATGGGAGAAATAAATGTTTATTATTGTATTATAATAACAGCGTATCATGACAGTCTTATAAAAATTGACGTTTATAGAGTGAATTTGTCTGCAAATTATCTATAATTATCTTGCTAATAAAGATAGAAATTACATAAAAGTATAATTACTATATACAAAACATTTTAATTTAGAATTCTTATTATTGGTTTAAGCACAGAATAAGTAATAGTACAAGTAAAAATTTCGAGTTTAAACCCAGTTAGTTAGCTAGTCTTTGTATGGCATGCAAATATTTTATTACTATTATTATTTTAGCGTATTTATTTAGTTTTCTCACCTAGTTGGGATGTTTAAATATATAAATTCAAGTGATAAATATACGTAAATCTATATCAGTCAAGTGAAATAAACAAATAAAAATACATAAATAAATAAAACACAACCATATGGAAGCCCTCGCCAGGGAGACCAAACGTCGAGCGTTAGGGGGCAAGGGTAAACAACCGGCGTACGATGCGGATGTTATAGAGGAGTACCGCCTTCTGTATTTGAGCCCGGAGCGAACATGACGACTACGGTCGCAATGTCGCAGGGCTCAAAACTACATTTAAAATCGAACCACGTGGCTTTAAATGATGACGAAATATTACTTGCCACAATTAAGATGCAAGTACGGACAGCAGATGGTTCTTACATCAGACTGTGTGAACTTCTGAACCAGGGATCACAAACTTCCCTCATATCCGAAAATGCAGCGCAAAGGCTAAAACGCTAAAACTTCCATTCCGTCTCCGCTGTCGGTACATCGCCAAACAAAAGTCGAGGAAAAGTACTATTAATGCACTGTAAATAAGTATCAACCGATTATGCACTCTACAGAAGCTTTAATAATGTCTAAAGCTATTAACTGCCTGCCTGTGACGTCATTCAAGAATAAAAATGGGCCACACATAGCAACACCTGCAATTAGTGGATCCTGAGTACAAAATATCGAAATTTATTGACATACTTTTAGACGCAAACGTTTGTGCTGAAATCATCATGGATGAGTTGTTAAAATAATCATCATGCCAACCAATAGCACAGAAAATATAATTGAATATTGTCTGATTCTACAAAGAAAACATTCAACGGCTATTTTACTATCAATAATATCGAAGACATTTGAAATTATTGAGATATGGAAGACATATAGGAGCATGAACGCTCATTAACATTAGAAGAGCAATTTTGAAGATTACTATGTCAAAACGACTAGATGATTATCAAATGGAGTGTATGAAGTACGTTTACGCGTACAGAAATACTTTGAAAGGCAATTAGGTCATTAGAAACTCAAGGCAGCTGCATATTTCAAGTAATTAGTTAGCAATTATTAGCAATTATTCCTCTACTTCCGACAACTTTGCTGCGAGCGGACGTGTGTCGTGTTTATAAATAAATCTATGCAATTTATCACATACCATAAACCGTCTTAAAGTTGTTAGCATTAGTGCAAGAATTCGGTGGTGACTAGCAGCGAGAGAGGGGGCCCACCTTCACCGCCGCGAGAAAGATACAATTGCATTTTTTATCCCTCTCCGCTATTTTTGCTGCGATTAAACTACAAGCACGCCCACTTGCTACGAGAAAACTACGTACTACGTAGCACTTAATCATTGCTTGTTGCCCTTGCCGTGCTGTATGCCTCATTGGGCAATTTGGCGAGATCTATTCTACTATGGTCACTTTCAATAACTGCCGCTTTACGAGTGCAACAATATAATAGAGCCACATAGTTCATAAAACAAAACAAACTCCACGCCTCATTTAAGTATTGTTGATGATGATACTCCGAAAAGACAGAGAGAAAAACAGAGGTAACTATAGTAAATTCCGACACGAAATGCATGAATTATTTGAAAGCAAGACAGCCAAATGCGAAAACAGGAGGCTCAAATTATAAAATTATTCCCGATATTAAAATTAATTCAGGAAGCTAATAGTAATATTGAAACCACCATCACAATTCTGGTAGAGCAGAACGCCGAGTTCAAGAAGAATGTCGAGCGTTTGGAAGGGAAGATTAAGAAAAGGAATGAATATGTTGCCATACTTGAGGACCGCCTAGAAGACACCCTGAGAAATAGTCGTAAAACTACTATAGAAATTAAAAATACGGCTTTTGATACTAATGAGTCAAAAGACGGTTTGGTTAGCATGAAAACTTTTCTAAAACCATAAACGTCACTATCAATGGGAGTGATATTAGAGATATTTACAAACCAAAAAGCACAACGGAGAAAAATCTGTGATTGTTGAATTAAGCTCGAATCTTTTAAAGGAAGAAATTCTTAAAGGAGATAAGTCATTTAACAAACTGAACCATAGTGACAAATTATGTGTTAAACACTTGGGGAACAAAAGAAATCCCGATAGTCTCATTTTATCGCAGAGTATCTTACACCGAAGGCATCGAGATTATTCTTCTTGGAAAGGACTTGAGAAGGTCCAAGAATTACAAATACTACTTAAGACATCCTACGGTCGTGTATAAGTGAGGAAGGACGACAACTCTCCTGTCATACATATTACGTATGAGGCAATGTTTCAAAAACTGATGTACAACTGACTAGCTTTCTTATTACTTTTCCTAAAACGTTGTTTCTGTTTTTGTTACTTAACGGTAGAATTTTGTTTGAATTGGAAGATGTGATTTAGATGTGGATAGGCGTGTCGCTGCCGGAAACAAAGTCAATGGTGCCCTGAATGCATTACTAAAAAGGCAAGGCGTTGTGAAGAGTGCACGCCTTGCAATACATAACGCAGTGTTGGTACCGACTTTGTTATATGGCAGCGAAACCTGGGTATGCCAGAAGAAGCATAAAAGCAAGTTGAATGCAGTGGAGATGCGATCTCTTCGTAAAATGTGTGGCGTTACCATAGCCGACCGAAAGCGAAACGAAGAGATTCGCAATATGGCAGGATTGAAAGATGACGTTATCACAAAAATTGATAGGGGCGTACTCCAATGGTTTGGGCACGTTGAACGAATGAGTGAAGACCGAATGGTGAAGAAAATATATAGAGCAAAAGTAAATATTAAAAGGTGTCGAGGTAGACCGAGACTAACTTTCGAAGACCATGTGAGCAAATTGCTCGAAGAGGGCGGGGGGGGGGGGGGTCAAGAGTACTCGGATACCTAGACGTGCATGTATGAAGAAGTTAATGAACCTGAAAGAAGCGAAAGAGGTATATAAGGATCGTGACACTTGGCGATCTGTTCTCTCTGGCTACCCCGTTAGGGATTGTGCGTGACGATAAGTAAGTAAGTAAGTAACGGTGCTTGCTGTGTACTTTGCTCTATTTACTGTATTTCATATTTTATAAATTTATTTAAATTTTGTAGTATAGTTATACCACGAATGGTTTTAAAACGAATTTATACAATTAACGAATTGGTAGTATAGTTGCAGCACGAATGGGTCGGTTCGACCGGGGAAGGACCCCGCTCTCACAGAATAACGGCTTTAAATAGTAGCTTAATGTTGCTGTGTTTCGTATGGTGAGTGTAGAGAACCGGAGACGCTTTTTACTGAAAACGGGGCATTCCATCTAGTCCTCGCGGGTGAAAACGCATCTGCATTTTGATTTGTAATCGAGGATAGATGTAAATGTCTATGGAACACAGCAACCACTTACCTTCAGGTAGACTGTGTGCTCGTTTGTCACTCTATCCTATATAAAAAAAATTAAGCCACTTTTAACTTCTTCCGAAATGTGTACGAACACTTACTCATTTATTCAAATATTCTACACAATACCGAATCATGTGTTAACCAATCCCTATCATCTGATTTTAATCTTAGTCCCAAAATATATAAAAGGAAATTCTCACAACACCCTCAAACAGACATCAACTTTATACGATCAATCTGTGAGAAGGAGTTCAAGGGTGCAACCTACACCTCCACACCTCCGCGAACCAGCAGGCGACAGTTACTATCAACCCTGAGATCTAGGGTATCGGCTTCCCCGGCACGAAGGACACTAAGGGCGCGTCGGAGGCGTACGCTCGCGATATTCGATAGAGCGACGAGCGAGTCCGTTGCCATCGAACATCTACGTCTTCGACAGGAGGAGAAACGAGACAGGCAGCTGTATCATCTGGAGACTCGTAGGATAGAGGTTGACCACGAGCGTAATCAAGTTTTACGCATGTTTGCAAACATTAAACAATCGTGGTTTGACTACTAGCGGAGTGAAGACAATACAGAGAAATTAGTTTGTACTCCACAGGTACGAAATTTATCACGCCTGTATGCCACGGAAGGTTAGGCAGAGTGGTACTCTATAGGTGTACCCTCACATTTCGCCAATTATGTTACAAGTCCCATGTAACAGGGGGCAAGCCTATTGCCATTATCCGGACACAAATGCAGACTCCAAGCTGCTACTGAGAAATTTCTAATGAAAAAACCCAATAACACTGCCCGAACCGGGGATCACACCCGCAACATCACGCTTAGACATCGTCTACTATTGAAGTTTGTCCGTAAATAAACTAGTTTAACATAATGTTATAAGTACTGGATTTTCAGCTGATTTAAAAGTTTTAAAATTTATTATTAATTGGTAGTGACATTATTTTACTTAAACGTAAACATTAGTTATTAGTATACTATCATTTATTAAGTAGATGGCTTAGTGTTTGTAGATAGTTATTATTAAGTTATTATTCAAGTAAATCTAATAAAATAAAGGAGTTGGTTAAATTATAGAATTATGACATTCTCTTTTGACTATTTTTATTTGAACAACATATCCAGAATGGATGGGTTGCGAGCGAGAAAGGAAAGTGCCATGTACGCCGCTGACCCCAAACAAGTTAGCACAAGCAAAGGTCAATGGTAACACCCAATAAGAAATATTTAAAATGTCGTCTCTATAAATGTAAAGACTGATTTATTAATTGATAAATCGATCCTACCAAAAACGTAACAACCAAAAAATGCAAGTCTCGCAATAGAGTCCTTCTACCACAAAAAGTTGTTTATTAATATGTTTTGTTTTATTTCTAATAAGTTACTATACAATAATATACAAACATATATATATATATATATATATATATATATATATATATATATATATATATATATATATAATTAACTGTCTCCAGCGCAACGCGTCGGTTACACGAGAGCCTCGGGAGAGAGTGGACGTATTTTTCTTGAATTTAATTGTTCGTAAATCACGAATTAAAAAAATTATCAATCACGAAAAAATAAAATTACGAATGAATTCCTTTCTCTTTATTGTGACGTTTTTGTTTGCTCGATATAAATATAATGCAAGCATTGATAGCTGCCATGTTCAAGATACCATAGAATAAAGTCGTAGCCCATCGTTTACTGTTGCGACTGACATAACACAGTATGAATGAATAAACAACAAATTTATATACTAAAATCATCAAAGAAAAAACTAATAAAACAATCATAATTCGTGATCAAATCATTACGTAAAAAGTATGTCAAAAATGAGGCAGGGTCTAATATACCCGAGACAGGTTTGCCCACGGCTATATCGGCCGGTGTCCCACGCCACACTGTGATCACGCCACTAACCCGCCCCACATGTCCAGCACTCCAGCTACTGAGCGAGTTAGAGTTTCCAGACGAGGATTTTAAAAAATGCACCATCTTGAAATTTTATCAGGGTGTGTGATACCCTGGCTCAAGCTCGCCGGGTTAAATTACCACGAATACAACTGCCGTCTTTCGCCGGTATTAACAATGAATAGCCACACAACTCATCTCTTAGTAAAGTACAAATCTTCACTATTTAAAGAGTAGCCTTACATGTGAAGCCGAATCTCTATTGAAGCACATGCAAGTAACAGAAGATAATTATGATCAGTCGTGGTTGATGCTTAAAACTCGTTACGAAAATAAACGTATAATAATAAACTCTCTATTGAAAAGATTATTTATGCAGAGGAAAATATCCGCAAACTATACACTTCTGGATTCTACTCCAGAATGCATTAATAGCTTAAAATATCTCAAAATTTCAATCGACGCACAGAATGGGAAAACACTAATGGGAATGGATGGGTTTGCTTACCGGGAAAATTCGGACGAATTACCCTTGTAGGCGGACCTCTGTAAATTTCTTCAATCTAAATTTCGTACATTAGAGTTAATCACACTTTCAAGTGTGGGGCGACCGCCCACTTGATAGAGTGACGTGCAGGAAGTCGATGGATGCAGGTGGCTCAGGACCGTGATTTGTGGCATACCTTGGGGGAGGCCTATGTTCAGCAGTGGACTTGTGAAGGGTTGTAACGATGATGATGATGATGATGACACTTTCACCAAGGGACACGATTATAAGAAGTAAAGAAAATACGCTACATGTTGCTACTGCGGCTTCGTCTAAATTAAGAAGTTACCTAATATGTAAAAAAAATCATACACAGTGTCACTGTAGGTAATTAACTAAGATGGAATCTACAGAAAGGTGTCAATACGTAAAGTACCACAATCTTTGTTTTAATTGTCTGGCTTCGGGACACTCCGCAAAAGAATGTCGCCTTAACATGTCCTGTCTAATATGCCATAAACGTCACCACTTTTTAGTGCAGTAAAACACGATGGTGTCATCAAATCAACCAGACAATGATCAAGCGTACGTAGAGAAGAATAATAATGAAGGAAGCTTTTCAAATCCAACAATATCAAATGTTCAGTTATCATCACACTTTGCTACTAGTACTACCACAACATTATTGGCTACAGCACACATAGTTGTCAAAGATCAATTGGGACATATAAATGTACTACGTGCCTTATTAGACCATGGGTCACAAGCCACAGTGAAAGAGCTGCTCAGACACTTAAACTGAACCGCACTACTATTAAAGTCACAGTTACAGGCATTGGATGCCGCAAAACAATTTTGAAGCAAGCTGCTGAAATACAGCTTTTATCAAGATACGAAGCAAATTTTAAGCTCAATATCAAATTTTACATTATGCCAACTCGTCTTACATCTCAGCTACCAGCACGAAACAATTGTCTAAACAACTTTCCACAACTCCAAGTCCTGCTTCTGGCAGATCCAGGCTTTAATTAACCAGGAAGTATAGACATGATATTAGGTGTGGACGTGTGTGCACAAATGATGAAAGGTGAAGTAATCAAGGGTCCTCAAGGCACACTATGTGCTCAAAATACCAACCTGGGATGGATTCTGTTTGGCCACATATAAAACAACAAAGAAAATGATAATGTCAGTGTCATGCATCTTAATTTAAATTTAGATGACATGCTGAGGAATATGTGGGAGCAACGTACAGACGAAAAAAGAGCATTAACCGCAAAAGAAAAAAAATGTGAAAAATATATTAAGCTACAACAGAAGGACAAAACATCAGAAGGACGTTATATTGTAAACCTTCCAACAAAAACAAAAACATTTTTATCACCATCACCTTGGCGTGCTCAGCAGAGCAGGACAGTATTTCATGCCGGCACACCCCCTGCAACTATACAAGGCGCAAGTTCAGCCGCACATGGAATACTGTTCCCGCTACATGTTGCGGCCATCTCTGGGCTAGAGCTCCTCAGTACCAGCTCCTTCCATTTGACCGCATCCAGCGCAGAGCGGCTCGAATCGTCGACGACCGAGTGCTTTCAGATCGGCTTGATTCATTAGCGCTGCGAAGAGATGTTGCATCTCTTTGCGTATTTTATCGCATCTATCATGGGGAGTGTTCTTAGGAATTGTTCGGATTCATTCCAGCCGTCAAATTTCGTGAACGCACTACGCGGATACGGAACGTCCCGATACCACCCACATCATCTGGATGTTTAGCGGTTCACCACTGTACGTTTCACACGGAGTTTTCTTTCACGTACGACTTCTCTGTGGAACAGTTTATCACCGGCGATTTTTCCGGAGCGATACGACCTGGGGACCTTCAATAAAAGAGCTTACTCCTTTCTAAAGGGCCGGCAACGCACCTGCAATTCCCTAGGTGTTGATCAGGGGCGGCGGTAGTCACTTGACATCAGGTGAGCCGCATGCTCGTTTGCCCCCTCTTCTATAAAAAAAATTAGGTAGAACAAGAAATATAGCGTTAAGAAAACTGTATCAATTAGAAAGGAAATTTGAAATTGACGAAAGCTTTTAAAGCGAATATATGAATATACTTTACTGTGTGCCACAAACAAATTTACAAAGAACATAACAGAGAGCAGATTGCATGTAAAATTTGGCTGCCTTATCGCTACATTGCGATCTCTTCCAGGCAACCAAATGTGTAAAGGAATAAAACAGTGAGTACTAGGTAGGTGGTGCAATATAAATATACCTAATATAATATCTATCAATACATGCAATAAAATAACATATAAATAACTAATACATTAAAAATATGATGCATATATACATATACATAAACATAAACACACATATACTTATATATATATATATATATATATATATATATATATATATATATATATATATATATATATATATATATATATATATATATATATATATATATATATATATATATATAACCGACCGTCGGTCGGCCGTCACGTTAATAGCTACTCCGTAATTTTTAACATAATTAAATATTTCTAGTGGCCTGCTCAAGTGTTGCAATATCCTATCACAATAAATTACTCCTGCTTGCGATACTGGTTTATCAAAAGACGTGACTATAGTATTGAAAATCTAACCAAATTTAGAGAATGCCTGGAAAGCTTATCCTTTTATGATATTTATCAAAGCAATGATGTAAACGAAGCGTACAATTTGTTTTATGAATTGATTAAACTCTTTTATGACTTATGCTTCCCATTCAACCTAATTAAAGTTTCAGCTCAGCGGAAGCCATTTTGGATTACAAGTGGTATCAAAACATCGTGTAAACGCAAAAGGAAAATGTACTTTCAATTAAAATCTAAAAATGATAAACTCAAATATAATGCTTATACAGCACTTTTAAAAAAAGTTATTAATAAATCACAACGCATTCAAAACAACAATTACATCAACAAGTCTAAAAATATAACAAGATCTACGTGGAAGATAATAAATTCAAATAATTTCACAAAGCCAAAATAAATTATGAAGAGTGTAACTTATAAAGGGAAAACAATTACTAAACCAGGTGATATTGCAGAAGCTTTTAATGATACATTTATGAATCCTGTACTGAACTGCAAACCAATAAATTACAGAAGTAACATTGAACGTATATCAAATTCATTGTTTATGAATCCAACAACGCCCGATCATATAGTTAAAATAATTAATAGCTTAAAAAATAAAACAAGTGTTGGTCACGATGAAATAACCACTAGAGTATTGAAATTTTGTAATTTTCAGTTTGCTCGGCCGCTTAGTCACATTATCAACCTAACTATAAATAAAGGGATTTACCCTGATAAGTTAAAAATAACAGTAATTAAACCTATTTTCAAGAAAGGGGATAAAGAGGATTGTAGGAATTATCGCCCAATTGCTCTGGTTTCTGTCATTTCCAAAATTTTTGAGAAAATCATATATACAAACATATATAATTATTGCGAACGATTTAATTTACTAACAGACGAGCAATACGGATTTAGAAAGGATAGATCTACGAATCTAGCCATATATCACATGATAAAAGTTGTATCGGAATGCCTTGACGATCGCGTTCCAGTAACTGCTATTTTTATGGATATGTCAAAAGCTTTTGATTACGTAAATCATGAAAAGCTTCTGCAAAAGTTATATATGTATGGTATCAGAGGACCTATATTTGGTCTTGTATCGTCTTATCTAAATAACCGATTTCAATGCACAGAAATCTCTTATGTGAATGAGGAAAATCGATTTGAAGTGCAAGTACGATCTCAGTCACAGCTTGTAAAGTGTGGTGTACCCCAAGGGAGTATACTTGGGCCTCTTCTTTTTCTATTGTACATCAATGACCTACCTAGACATGTGCAGCATGAAATGATCCTTTCCGCAGATGATTCTACTGTTATGATAAAAAACAACAGCAATAAACCATACGAATGTGTTATTGCTGAAGCTTTGTCTGATATTATTAATTGGATGAAAGCTAATGATCTCGTCATAAACCTTGATAAGACAAAATATATGCAGTTTCATCTTCCCCAAAACCGGAAACAAGAGACTGTTTTTGTTAAGTATGAAGGGCATTTGATTGAGCGAGTAAAGCAAATACGTTTCCTTGGTGTATTGGTTGATGAATGTGTAAGCTGGAAACCGCATACTGAATATCTTACAAGTAAAATTAGTAAATTTGTTTATCCTCTAAGAAAATTAACACAAACTGTCTCACAACAAGCTGCACTTACTGCTTATCATGGATACGTTGCCACCAACTTAAGATATGGTATCATACATTGGGGAGGCGCGGCTGATGTTAACCTGTTGCCATTGTTTAGTATGCAAAAAAAGTGTCTTAGAGCAATGTTTGGTGCCAAACAAACAGACAGTTGCAGACCTCTGTTTGTAAAATTAAAAATTCTAAATCTGCCCTCGTTGTACATATACCACGCCTGCTTATTCGTCAAAAGTAATTTACATTATTTTAACCCGCACATTGCTAAGCACCCGAGGCAAGCAAAGAGTAATGTTACTGTTATACCGTTTCACACATCTAGGACAGCCTTTTTCTCAAAAAGTTTTTATGCATTAGGACCAAAAATATATAATCATCTACCTGACAAATTAAAAGAATTAGAAATAAAAAAATTTAAGAATAAATTATTAGAATTATTGACTGAAAGATGTTTTTATTCCTTAAAAGATTATTTGAGCTACAAACTTACATTTTAAATTAATTGACATTTGAAATATTTTCTGAATTATGTTTTAAGCAAAGAGTATTCAAATCACTACGTTTTAGTTATAAGCTTACATGTATTTTGATATATTAATATTCCATTCATAGACTTAGATTTTACTGGTATAATTCCATTGTACTTTTGATATTATTATTTATAATTCACGTCTGTTAAAATAATTCATTGTATGACATTATGCTTTATTATCCGCGTTATTTGATTTGATTTAATGAATAATGAGATGATGTTTTAAGTTCCATAATTTTAATAATATTGTAAGCCTTATCTAGGCAGGTTGTGGTGATACTTAATTATTTTTATAGTGTTAAATCTCTTAAACCTACAACTAGCACAATAAATGACTTATTCTATTCTATTCTATTCTATATATATATATATATATATATATATATATATATATATATATATATATATATATATATATATATTCTTCAAACATAGCATATAATAAACAAAACAAAATACAAAAACTACATAATCACATAATTTATCCTAATGCTTTTCGAACGATTGAGACAAGTAATGCTCTTTAAGAAGTCTCTTAAAGACTACAACAGTTTGCGCTTCGCGTATATACAAAGGTAGGGCATTCCACAGCTTAATGGACTGGACAGTAAGTAAGATTTATTAAAGAAAGATGTATTATGAGTTGGTACCCTTAAAATGAGTTGTCTTGAAAAGCGTAGAGGTTCCCCTGGAAGCCCAACAAAACTAAACTTCTCCTTTAGTAAGGTAGACGGTTGAAATAAGACACAGTACAGAATAGAAAGAATATGCATGTTCCGGCGAAATTGCGTAGGTAACCAATTGAGACGTGAGCGAAATTAGGAAATATGGTCAAATTTGCGCAATCCAAATATGAACTGAATACTAGTATTTTGAAGTCACTCAAGCTTAGTTATCTGTTGAATGTACAAAGGTGTTGCAAGGGTATATAGAATTAAATTATTTAGAAAGGGTACCAGAAAATGAAATTAACAATCCAGCAGTATACCTTCCTCATCATGCCGTTGTAAGGCAAGATAAAGAAACAACTTTATACGTGGTAGAGCCATGCTGCAGTTATACTAGTAGTATAGTTGTAGCACGAATGGGTCGGCTCGACCGGGGAAGGACCACGCTCTCACAGAATACCAGCGTGAAATAGTAGCTTAATGCTGCTGTATTTCGTATGGTGAGTATAGAATGAGAACGGTTTTTAATGCGTCTCAAAAGGGAAACAATAATATTTAACTCAATGAAGAGTTACCGGTAGGACCACAGTTGCAAACGATATGAGAAGCTTAAGAATGAGATGGCAAATGAAAAAGATCTGTTTTGTTGCTGACATCCAAAAATGTACCGCCAAATTTTAGTCTCAAAAGAAGATAGAAATTTACAAAGAATATTATAGAGAATTTGAAAAACCCAACCAGTACAAGATTATCGTCTCATGAGCGTTACGTTTCGAACTGCTTCTGCTCCGTATTTAGCAATAAGAACCTTGCATCAAGTTGCGGAATACGAAGGTACAGATTACTCTGATGCTGCTAGAATTATGAAGGAAGACTTTTACATCGATGACCTGATGTCAGGCAAAGACACACTTCAAGATGCAATCAAAGTAGCGAAGGCGATTGGGTCTAATTTGCGGAAGGGAGGTTTTACTCTTCAGAAGTGGTGCTCTAGCCACGAAGAGTTCTTAAAAAAATTTGAGCCTTCTGAAAGAAGTTCTCAAGTACACCTCGATATAAGGATAGATGGAAATATACGGGCACTAGGCTTACATTGGGACATGAGAAAAGATTTTTAATAGATATTTAAATATAGTCTACACTTACCTCCTACTCCTACGGCTAGAATTGTTCTCTTGGTTATGGTAGCAGCCATAGGGGCTGCTACCATAACCAAGAGAACAATTCTAGCCGACATTCAAAGATTATTTGAATCACTTGGTTGGTTAGCACCTTCTATATTCTCTTCTTTATCTTCTATATCTTCTTCTATATTTCTTAACGATATTGAAACCTGTTTTAAATTATCACACCCACTGTGTTTTGCTGATGATATGAAAATATTTTCCACAATCTCATCGCAGGCTGATGCTGAATTAATGCAGGAAGATCTACTAAGATTGGAGGAATACTGTACTATTAATAAGCTTGAACTAAATCTGTCAAAATGTACCCTCATTACATATTCACGCAAGCGAAACTTAATTCATTTTGGCTATCACCTTTAAGGTCAGAAGCTACAAAAACAATCAGTTGTACGTAATCTAGGGATTTTCTACGACTCTAAGTTATTATTCAACAACCATGTTGACAATATCATAGCTAGGGCATCTAAGGCGTTAGGTTTTGTCATGCGTACTGCTAAGGAGTTTAATAACATTAAAACAATTAAAATATTGTACTGCACTTACGACCGCAGTACGCTTGAATACGCTTTGCAAGTCTGGAATCCAATGTATGATACATACATTTCACGGATTGAAAGTATTCAACGTAAATTCATACGATATCTTTGCTATCGTACCCATAGAAAATACCGTTCAGAAGACTATACATCCTTATGCAAACAACATCATCTGTTACCTTTGATAAAGCGTCGGGAGATTGCTGACATTGTATATTTATTGAAAATTTGTTCTGGCAATGTTGACTGCTTAGATCTGCTATCGCAAATATCACTGAGAACACCTACGGTTAACCTTAGAACGAATGCATTACTCTACTTACCAGCTTCATCAACTAATTACGGAAAAAATACTTTCTTATATCGGTCTAGTAATATTTTCAATAATCTGTGCAACAAGCATGATGTTGATTTGTTTAATACTAGCTATGTATCGGCAAGGCGGGCATTAAGTCGAGATTTTTTTGTGTCGGTATTTAATTTACTTTAAGAACAATTATGTTGTGCGTTTAGCCCTGCTTTTATTTTCCTTTATGGCTATTATTATTAGTTTCACTTATTAAATGTATGATGTTGTGCATTTACATCAGACTCCATTTTTTGCTGCTCATAATTGTGCTATGACGTTTAAACGACGAAAGATTATGTTGGTGTATTTCTATTAGTGAGAACCTGTTATTGGCTTGTTGTAAATTTAACATGTTGTTTATTTAAGATTTGTACGCTGTTGGTTTTCCATTACATAAAAATAAAATAAAATATATTGCCTGCAAAATTACTCATCTAACAATTATGGACACAAGTAATTTTATGGAATGAAGAAGTTAACTACTTAATGGCAGAGAAACGGAGAAAACTGAGAGAAAGTTACCAATACTTACCTGAGGTAGAGATCAATCGGCTGCATACATCTGAACATGTAAAAAATAATAATACAGTTCATGGTTTCTGTGACGCATCTACTCAAGCATACGTTGCAGTTGCTTACTTAGTTCAAACTATAGATGGATTGGTTAAGACTGAAATCATTGCAGCAAAAACACGTTTAGCTCCTATCAAACCTCAATCCTTACCTCGTCTGGAGCTTAACGGGGCTTTACTTCTAGCGAAACTCCTGAAAAAGATAAGGAAAGCTATGAAAATAGCTACCTGTCAAATATTCGCGTAGACGGATTCTACGATAGTACTCTCTTGGCTCTTCGGAAATCAGGCAAGGTGGAATACATTTATGAAAAATAGAGTTGTGGAGATATTAGACAACATTGGCAATCAGAACTGGTATCACGTCCAATCACAAGGCAACCCTGCTGATGCTGCTTCTAGAGGGAAGCATGTGCTAGATCTGAAAGATGATAAAATGTGATGGAAAGGTCCTGAATGGCTTAGCACAAGTAATATTAAATACAGCAGACCAGAAAACATAACAACGAACCTAAAAAGAATGATCATATCAGTACAAGTAAATCTAAAACACACAAGCGAAAATTATAGTACATCTTCTAAGTTGAACAGATGTGATTATTTAATAGCGCTATTAAAAGTTATAACATATTGCAAAAGATTCTTAAAAGGAAGGTAATCAGGAAATAAGGGAACTACAATAACTATAAAGGAATTAGAAGAAGCTTTAAAAACATGTATAAAAATTGTACAAAGGGACACATTTCAAGATGATATACAGAACCTAAAATCAACAAAAAGGGTAAAATATAACAGTAAACTAAAGTCTCTTTTACCTTAATGATTTCTTAAATTTACGCGAATCTTACCTTCCTTTTACTTTACCTAGATGATGAAGGTATCCTCAGGGTGGACAACCGATTACCTCACTCTGACCATGATGAAAATGGTAAACATCCTATTATATTAGAGAGTAAAAATCAGTTCAGTGCACTTATAGTAGCTGATGCTCACCTGAAGACACTACACGGTGGAACGCAATTGATCCCTGGATATTTAAGATTAAAATATGTGTCAAGCAAAACGCTGTAGCTAAATCACAAATAATGGGAGACTTACCTTGTGTAAGAATTACACCTGCTTGACCCTTTGTACACAATAGAGTAGACTTTGCTGGCCCTTACCAAATCCTGAGAACTAAAGGTAAAGGATTTAATACAACTAAGGCTTAGATAGTAATTTTTATTTGCATGTCAACAAAAGCCATTCACTTAGAATTGGTTACTGACTTTACCTTGGAGGCCTTTATTGGAGCTTTTAGAAGATTTGTAGCCAGAAGGGGAGGATGTGCACATCTCTGGAGCGACCAGGGAAGAAACTTCGTAGGTACCAACAAAGAACTTGTTACAGCTTGGGCAGATGCAAAGATGAAGTTTGATGGTCACATTTTTGAAATGTTAGCACTGGATGGCACACAATGGCATTTCATATCTTAATAAAGATTAATGTCTAATTCGCAATCATCGGCATTAATTAAATACAATGATGTGTTTTACCTGGATTGAAGAGCACCTCCCACCCTCCCTTAATTGTGTGCACTAATCCCGCCACCACAAGCCCCAGCACCACTACTCTCAATACCACTACTTCCAACACCACCATTCAAGGAAAGACACACCATTGACGATAATTGTATTATCGTCGATGGTGTTTCTTTGTATTTTGGATTTGTTACATATATATATATATATATATATATATATATATATATATATATATATATATATATATATATATATATATATATATATATATATATATATATATAATACATATGAAATCAATAAATATTATTATGGTTTGTTTTATTATACACTAATACACAAACATACATACACGTAAAATTCACTGTCTCGAGCACACCGCGTCATTTACACGAGAGCCTCGGGCGAGAGCGGACGTGTTTTACGTAAATGCGTGCCGAGCTTGTGTTACACTACACTGACAAGAGAAGATAACAGACAATACGTTCGTTGTACAGTACGTTCTTACGTAACTGCCTTAAGATTCTAAATTTACCTACCTTTTACATTTTTAATAGTTTTATTTAAAAAACAACTGGCTGCCTCGTTGGTCTAGTGATCGTAAACGTGACCACGGAATTGTAATCCCAGGAAGGGTCCAATTTAGTTATTGGGTTTTTCTTACCTCACAAGCAGTTCGAATTTGGAAAGCTGAAGGTGTTTCACTATTTACTTCGGAAAGCGCGTAAAGTCATTGGTCTTGCACCCGATTTCTCTTCGGTACTGTTGAATTATTCTTATATCGAATAAGAATAAATATAAAGTAGAATAAAGATTACATCTGTGCCTACGCAGACATTTGAATACCATAACCCTGTTCTGCTGGTTTCCGTTAAGAATAGCAACTGTAGACGAAGTTCGGTCTGGAGGACAACATTATACGATGTATAAATGTTGTCCTCCGAAATGAAAAAGATATCTCCCGTTGCAGTCAAGTTTGGTTTTAAACATAAATCTTGGCAGGTGTATCGTAATACCAAACGTAAGACGAGACGAAATCATCATCATCGTCGTTACAGTATATCAAACGTACTGCTTCTGTACCTTAATGTGTGTACATAAAATAAATTAAAAAAAAAAAAACGTCTTAAGAGAAAATTTGTCACAGTCAAATGCTTACAAGCAGGTTTGAAGCCGCAGTTTTTTTTATTTTATTTCGTAGTTGTCAGTAAGACGCTGCTACCCATAGACTGATTTGTTTTCCTCTTTCACTTCTTATGACACCTACGGGACGATATAGGGTAATGATAGATATGAATATTTTTTCTAGTCTATGTCGCATTATTGTTTAATCTAGTGTTAAATAGTATCGTGTAGTCTAGTGTAGTTTTGAAATCTTTTTCATCATCATCATCATTACAGCCTTTCACAAGTCCACTGCTGAACATAGGCCTCCCCCAAGTAATGCCACAAAGCACGGTCCTGAGCCACCTGCATCCATTGACTTCCTGCATGTCTTACCAGGTCGTCACTCCATCTAGTGGGGGGTCGCCCTACACTACGCCTACCGGTACGAGGCTGCCACTCGAGAACCTTTCTTCCCCATCGGTTATCGGTTCTTCGAGCTATATGGCCGGCCCATTGCCACTTCAGCTTACTAATCCGTTGGGCTATGTCGGTCACTCTGGTTTTACTGCGGATATCCTCATTTCTGAGTCTATCACGCAGAGAAACTCCGAGCATAGCCCTCTCCATAGCTCGCTGAGCGACCTTAAGCGTCCTCATACGGCCAGCAGTGAAGGACCACGTCTCAGATCCATAAGTCATCACTGGCAACACGCACTGGTTGTACAATCTAGTTTTTAGAGATTGAGGTATACCTGACGAAAAGATATGTCGTAATTTCCCGAACGCTGCCCAGCCGAGTTGAATCCGTCGATTGACCTCTCGGTCGAAGTTGGACTTACCTAGTCGGACTATTTGTCCCAGGTAAACGTACTCGTCAACAACTTCGAGCATAGTGCTCCCAACAACTACCGGCATAGGTGTGACATGGACATTGAACATGATCTTTGTTTTGTCCATGTTCATCTTAAGACCTATCCGTTGGGAGGCACTATTGAGGTCATTGAGCATAGTGCTTAAGTCCTCCAGCGATTCTGCCATAAGGACTATATCGTCGGCAAATCGAAGGTGAGTGATGTACTCGCCATTGATGTCAATACCGTATCCTTTCCAGTCCAGTAGCTTGAAAACGTCTTCCAATGCAGCGGTGAAGAGTTTCGGGGATATAACGTCACCCTGTCTTACACCTCTCTGCAGTTGGATAGGTTTCGAGCTCTGGTTCTGTACTCGGATAGCCATCGTAGCCCTACTGTACAAACACTTCAGCACTTCGATATACCGACAGTCAACTTGGCACCGCTGAAGGGACTGTAGCACCGCCCAAATTTCGACGGAATCAAAGGCTTTCTCATAGTCCACATACGCCAGGCAAAGTGGCAGATTGTACTCTTCAGTCTTCTGTACAATCTGCCGCAGGGTATGTATGTGGTCTATGGTACTGAAGCCTTTTCGGAAACCGGCTTGTTCGGGAGGCTGGAAGTCGTCAAGTCTGCGTGCGAGACGATTCGTAATGACTCTCGAAAACAGCACGTAGACGCGGCTCAGAAGGGAAATCGGTCTGTAGTTCTTTAAGAGAGCGTTGTCGCCTTTCTTAAAGAACAAGACCACCGCACTTCTGCTCCACGCCTCTGGAGTAGTGCCACCATGGAGGACGGAATTGAAGAGCTTCTGAAGGACTACAAGTACCGGTGTTCCACCCGCTTTCAGAAGCTCCGCTGTAATTCCATCCTCGCCTGGGGCCCTGCCGTTTTTAAGGTGCTGGAGAGCCATTCTAATCTCGCTTAGACTGACGTCCGGGATATCATCGGAATAGTGTCGGATAAGACTTGCTCTTGGATCGTTACTCACACTTGCGTGTGGCTCCAACGATGATGTGTACAGCTGCCCATAGAACCTCTCAATCTCACTCAAAATCTCAGGTGTCCCGGAAACGATGTTGCCACACTCAGTCTTCAGCTTTGACAGTTGGCTCTTTCTGGCAGACAGATCTCTGGCAAAGACTTTGGAGCCCTGGTTCCGCTCGATCGCTTCTTTAATACGAGAAGTATTAAAGTTGCGTAAGTCTCGCCGCATGCATTTGGAGATCTGTCTGTTCAGTTGCCTGTATGCTGTCAAATCTGTTGACGATTGCAGCCTCATCTCCCGTCTAACAGTCATGAGATTAAGAGTGTGATCGGAGAGTTTTTGTGTTCTTCTGCGGCGGGTCTTGCAGAACTTAGCTCCGACCGCATGGACAGTTTCCACGAGCTTGTCGTTCATATCGTCCACTGCATTGCAATCTTCTAGGCACTGGAAGCGGTTACGTAACTCGAGCTGAAAGGTTTCGGGATTCTGGATTAGAGCACGAGGGGGACGGAGCGTTGACTTCATTAGACGAGACCTCTCCAACTTAACGTTTAGGTTCAGTGTGCCTCTAACCATTCGGTGATCGCTGCCAGTTTTCACCCTTGCGATCACTGAGACATCACTGAACAGTTGGCGTCTGGTCGTCATAATGAAGTCAATCTCATTTTTTGTCGAACCGTCGGGGCTCGACCAGGTCCACTTCCTGTGGGGCCGCTTCTGGAAGAAAGAGTTCATCATAAAGAGTCCCTCTTTCTCCATAAAGTCGGCCAGCTGCTGGCCCCTTCGGTTCCGTTGCCCTACTCCAAATTTCCCTACCTTCAGCTCACCGCTTTCTCTTGTGCCTAGTTTTGCGTTGAAGTCTCCCATCAACACCGTGTAGTGAGTTTTGGAGGAATGTATGGCTCTGGAAATATCCTCATACATTTCCTCCACCTCCTCATCGGGGTGTGCCGAGGTTGGTGCGTAAACCTGAATGACCTTCAGCGAATACCGTTTGGTGATTCTGAGTATCAGGTACGCGACCCTCGTCGACACACTCCCAATCTTTACAACGTTGTTGACGAGAGACTTGTGGACGATAAATCCGACACCTCCTTGGGACAGATGGTCGCCCTCCCGGTGATAGAACAAGTTGCCGGACTCGAGGATTGCCGTGTCCTCCCCCTCTCTTCGGACCTCGGATAATCCAATAATATGCCAGCGCAACTTGTCTACCTCTTCTTCCAGCTCCAGCATCCTCTCGTCAGTCCTCAGGGTGCGTGCGTTATATGTTGCCAGGTCGAGTCGTCGTAGGTGGCAACCGAACCTCCACCGGAGATTCTTAGCACCCCCTGCCCCGCCGTTACCATGGTCGCCACCGTAGCCAGGAATAGCGGGGCCGCCGGGGACTGGGGGCCGTCTTTTTGTGTATTTGTTCATTGGGGGGTATTTGCCGTAGTTGCCACGCTTGGCGAGCGGGTTGGCAACCGCAGTTTTTTATTACGTCACAGTTGTTATCAGGAAGATGCTGCTGCCCATCTCCTGCCTGTCTCCCTCTGTCGCCTCTTACGACACCCACGGGAAGATATGGGGTAGTGGATATTCTTAACCGCCACTACACGGCACGTAAATCTTTTTACGTAGTTATAATTAAAGTAAATAAGATAGCATTCTCAACATACGAGAAAAGATTATAAATTTCAACGCACGTGGGATTTACGCTCATATTCTTATCTTTATTATGGCGCGATGTTTTTGTGTGATAATGATAATTTATGATTTAATTTAATGGCATTTGTCTTGGTGTTATAATGTTTAAAATATCTTTGGGTATTACGCTTTTTATTGCAAAATTGAATTACGTTTACTATGCTGTATGGCGGCAGCGTGACAGTATCCATCAACATTTTAAACCATAGGTGATGTAAGAGCCTGTTATGTGATATAATAGAAAAATCTTATAGATTCTCACAGCGGTTATAATTATCTCGTGTTAGTATTTGCATTACAGACTATCAAAGTAATCTGCTGAACGAAGGGCTCCCCCGAAACATGCCTCATAGATGTAGATCTCATTTGGCTTTACAGGCTTCATAGGTTAGCAATCGAATTTTATAGTTTTGAGTTTTTATCAGGAAGATGCTTTCGTCCAGCTTATTTTTGGTCATTTTCTATCGTCTCCTATGTTACACACGGGGTAATTCATTCTGCTCAATATCAGTGTAAATAAAAAACTATCTCCGTTAACGCAATATATGGAGAATCTTACGTACAACAGTTGACCTTAAAAGTCTGACTCAATCGGTGAATGAATTAAGTAAATCCAATCTCAACCATATTTATATAATATATTAAAAATATATTGACAATATAAATTAACATTTTTCAAAGGTTTTAGTGTAAAATGATGTTCCTTGTGATGGATATAAGCGTGTTAAAGTGCTAATCGGCGAGGAAAAAATAAAACCTTTAAGAATGAAATTTTAATTCAATAAACATTTCTTCATCTTTAATAGGTACAGGACTCTTAAGTATTAAAGTTTAATTATTCTAGGCGTATGTAAAGATTTATTAAAGAGTTATTAAACTGAATACTTATATTACCATATGAGTTAAAAATATAATTTGAACTGCAGCATAAAATATGAGATACATAGGTATAAGTTTAATTTTGTAGCAAATAATTGTTACAATCTTTTTCAATGTAAAGCCCAAATTTTAATGTAATAAATTAAATGAATACATATATTGAGGTTTTTAAAAATTATTTCCTTTACAAATATATTTGACATCCTTGACAAACTATACTGAAGTTATTGAATCTTCTCAAAGGAATTTCCTACATATTATGCATTACAGTTGTTTAAAAATTTTACTAGGATTCCTCGCAGTTATCCGTGTCAGTTGTTTGGCACTATATGTTTTCAAACTAATGCAGATAAAATAATACTCGTTTTTACGGAATTTATCGCGTATATTTAACTTTTTAATACCCGACGTTTCGAGAGCTTTACAGCACCCATGGTCACGGGAAGGACTGAGATGTTTAACGTCCAGATGTCATAGTTAACCGCGGTTACCATAGATTAAAATTTACCTTTGTTCCGATCTACACAGTATGAACTTATGGTATCATGAAGCCTTGCAGTTGTATGCTTGGGTTGGGATTTAATTTTATTTATTATAGGATCCCAAGCAGATGGTAGCACCCAGCCATCTTCTCTATTGAAATTAGGGTGTTTTTTGATTTCAATAGCCTCGCGAATCATCCTTGGAAGGAATCGGTGTTCTTTAGCGAGGATTTGTGGTCTATCAAATCTGATGTAGTGACGGGGGCGATCCTGTACATGTTCACAGACTGCAGACTTCCCGGAGCGTCGATTCTTCACATCAGCTATATGTTCTTTGACGCGGGTTTTAATTGATCTTTTAGTTTGTCCTATGTAGGAGAGACCACATTCACAATCAAGCTTGTACACTCCTGCATCTTGCAGAGGGACGTTACACTTGACTGATGGTAAAAACTGACCAATCTTCTTCGGCGGCTTGAAGTATGTTTTGATGGAAGCGCGCTTCAAGATGTAGCCAATCTTGTCAGTGACTCCTCTAACATATGGCAGTACAGCAGGTACACGCTCGACTGTGGCCGGCTTCACTCGTTCTCTGTGACGTAGGCGTGGGACCCGAAGCTTGTTGTCATGCAAAACTTGCTTGACGTGTTGGAGCTCGGCAGCCAGGTGTTTACTGTCACAGATCCCTCGTGCTCTCTGAAACAAAGATTTACCCACGGTAGCTAACTGTGAAGGATGGTGGTGAGAATCACCGTTTAAATATCTATCTGTATGGGTCTTTTTTCTATACACAATATGGCTCAAGGTGTTATCAGGATTCCGAATTACTAACACATCTAGAAAAGCTAAGGAATTGTTTGCCTCTAATTGTTCTAATTGTTCACTCCATTGTGAACTGAATTTTAGAATTTATAGAGTTAAGATGGTCTAAAAATGTTCCATAATAGTTATGTCCATAATAGTTTAGAGTAATGGACAGCTAAGTGAACAAGTCCGTAATAGTTAAAAGTGAGGGACAGCTAAGTGAACAAGTCCATAGTAGTTAAAATTGAGGGACAGCTAAGTGAACAAGTCCATAATAGCTAAAAGTGAAGGACAGCTAAGTGAACAAGTCCATAATAGTTAAAAGTGAGGGACTGATAAGTGAACAAGTCCATATTAGTTAAAAGTGAGGGACAGCTAAGTGAACAAGTCCATAACAATTAAAAGAAGGGACAGCTAGGTGACCAAGTCCACAATAGTTATAGATCCAGGACAGCTAATTGAATTAATCCATGTTTGTTAAAACACTGGGATGGCTAAGCGAATAAGCCCAAAATTATCAATGTAACAGAACTGTTAGGTAAACAACTAGTTACATAAATAGTTTCAATCTTGATTCATGGCCTGTAATCAAACATAATAAATCTTGTCTACGTGATTTCTTTTCCAAAATAGCACTATTTACTGCGTAATTTTCTTTTCTCTTTTCAGAGGCAAAGTGGCGAACATAATGAGCGCCGCGGGACGCGTCTGAATCAGGATGGCCGAATGTTACCAATAGATTTGAAACCATCAACACCAATATAATATATTATTACATATTACACCTATATACATGATTATAAGATTAATAAATTATAAAACCATAGACTAACATATTATATAAGAATAATAAAATTTGTGGGTAATCGTAACATCGTCATAAACTATAAAAGGTATTGCTGTGTCTTAGTGGGCGTTCAGTTGTGAGTCTCCTGCCTACAAGCTAGTTACTCTGCTCAAATCTGTGCTCATTTACGTTTAAGCAAGGAATAATACATAAATACTGTGATTTGTTTGATCGAGCGAATACAAAGTGCTACTGTGTAATCTGTTTCACTTCATATCTACTAATTAAAACAATGCTGAATGTATGCTTGTAATTGTAAAACTCAGTTCCACTGTGAGTTGGTGATAAAATTTGAACATGTTTCCCATCAATGCTTCCAATACAATGTGGAAAGATATCACGAAAACTAGCTTCTTTTTGCAGCCATTCTTCTTCGTTCGCAGGCATCTGAAACAATTTTAATTATTATTTCAAAATGAAAGTGTACAAGAAGAGCATGCCGGGTGTGACGATGAAGATGAAGTAAATACAGTTAGTCGTAATACAGAAGACCCAATTCCCACTAGTTCACTTAACTCAAGAATAACAAATAAGCTAGCAAAAATTAATTTTCCTTCGGAAATATTACATGAGAAGAGACAAATGCAAGAGGCATTTGAGCATGTAAAAAGCAGCGTTAGTAACGAATATGAAATGTTTGGGAAATTGATTGCTAGTAAATTACGAAAAATTAAAAACCCTAATACAAGAGATGCTCTTATGAATGATATGCATACTATGATTATTAAAGCATGCATGATAGATCGGGTTGACCGAGCACATCAATATCAATCTCTGATCCATCCATCGCCATCTCCGTCACCACAGAACCAAACTTATCAGTCTTCAACCCATCTGAAGTGACACAAGAACTTACAATCCACTCATGCGAAGTGACTCCTGCAGTCCAAGGACACTTGTAGCCAACTTCAGACTGAGAAGTCTACAGATGCTTTACCACTAATCAAAGCCTGTAATCATACTAGCTCTCTAGGGAATAAATAAGAGGGTGGTGGCTACGCAGATAGACACCTTAGGAGAAAAGTAGTTTTTTTATAGGATAGGGTGACAAACGAGCACACAGTTTACCTGATGGCAATGATGGGGCTACATTAGCGGGCTACGGCGAATATTCGAGCTACGGCGATGTATGTGGCCAGGTACATCGTTGCAACGCGATGTATTCGCGTGCAGACGATGTAAAAGTGCTAGCACGTAGTAAAATTGAGTTGAGTGATAATAAGTAATCAAGTTTTATCTAAATCATTTGGGCCGATTTTTTTGGCGACTGAAATAGGTATGAAGATGGTACCTATTCAGACACTCCTATGCAGTAAATAAATCCTACCATCTAGTGTCAACCGTCTCTTTCGAGCATTCGTAAATATATATCTTCAATAGCTTGTTTTTAACAGTGTGTACATTCCTAAGGCTTTTCTCTTAATCGTAAGCTACGATTTTTGTTTACATAAGATGATATTAAATATCTTCCTCTATAGACAGTTTAAATCAGTTCTGTGTTGGAATGCCGAGTGTTACAAAGGTCTTGCATATGACCTTAAGTGCTTTTGAGGGCTTGGGAATTCGTGGTTTAAGAAAACGTGAGAATGGACAAAAAATAAAAGATTTTTTTACATTCTTTATTTCTTTAAAAAAATTGCGTTTTATTTAAAAAAGGAAGCTTGTAGCCATCAAGATGACAATCATATATCAAGTGATCTCGACTGTAATTGGTAATGTTTGGAATTACATAATATTCTTATCATTTCGTGTTTTAATAATAGCTTACAGAACTATTTCGTATAATATTTCATAAAAAACTACTTAGATTGCATACTATGGACACTATTATTACTTATGTAAGATTACGGAAATACATGCTCTACACATACTCGTTCTGTACGAGAATCAAACCTTTGGTCGTGCGTGTCGTAGTAAAATGTAACGCTATACGTTAGCGAGTCGTTAATTCTGAAATTTAAGGAGATTTCAGGGCAGAAAACAACCTTTGTTATACGTGATAAGCTTCACATTATTATAGTTGTAGCACTAATAGTTTGGCTCGACCGGAGGAGGACAACACTCTCACAGAAGACCAGCGTAAATAGAAATAGAAGCTTGATGCTGTGATTTGTATGGTGAGTGCAGGAAACGGAAAACCCTTTCCACACGAAACAACAAATTTCATCCTAGTCATTAAAGGTAAAAACATATCTGCATTTAATTTGTTAATCGAGAATAGATGCTCTTACCATTAGATGGGTTGGGTTATTCGAATAGAATAGAATAATTTTTTATTCGATGTATATGTAATTTTCATTGAAATACATTTTTTAACTTACCACTGATTCGGAAAAACCTCTGTCCTGGGTAGAACCATCAAAAATCCCAGCGGGACCTTTTTTAAAGTAAATTTTACAATATGAATTGTTGTTTGTGAAAAACTGTTTACAAAATTTATTTTAAAAACAGCTTGGCACCAACCACCTTATTCCCAGGTGTTATTAATAACCATGTATGCACTTATATTATAATAAATTTTTTATATTTTTTGTTTAATTAAAAAGTTATTTAAACTGGATAATAGAGAGACCTTGTATATTTTCTGGGACTTTGTTTTAATAGCATATACATTGCCCCATGAATGAATCACTGGTTTTGTAGAGTCGAGAAACTCGTATCCTTTGTTTGTGTTTGTTCCTAGTGTTTACAGAGAGTATATATCTCTTCTTTTACCTAAAAATAACCTTTGCTTTTACGAACATACATTAAATTTTCGTAAATATACTGAGAGACCAAAGTCAATATATTTATTTCTTTAAATTTGTAAACAGTAAGTTAGTGTATTTTCAAAATATATTTAAAAAGTTAATATATTTATTTCTTTTAATTGTGTACTCGTTTATCACCCTAATTCAACAAAAATGTCGATTACGGTAGTATCTCAAGGCTTCAAAACGGACACAATTTCTTGAATCCTAACAATGAGGTGGTTCTCAATTGCTCGGTATTTTATTTATATTATAATAATAATAACACTAAGTTTATTCTTTCCTCTCACAAATTTAGTAATAAATATAAACATACAACTTAATATTAATATGTTACAATTAATTTGTGAGAGACTGGTGTCCGTACTAGGATTCCCTGTATGACAGATCACCAGCCCCCACCTTCAGACCTTATAATCTAGGTAATATTAGGTATATGATAAACAAGAGAAGAAAAAAAATATAAAAAATACGTTAAATGTTTTGTGTGTGTGTATGTGTGTGTGTGTATGTGCTTGTGTTTACAGGTATATATACCGTTAAAGACTATTAAAGTCCACTGCTTAACATAGGTTTCTGTTATAGAATGCCTCATAGAGGGGATATTTGCGATAGCTAGCTACCATGCTTGGAAAGTGGGTTGGTAATCAGAGCTTTTTTTTTATTTTAGTTGTTATCAGGGAGACGCTGCTGCCTATCTGGTGATTTGCCTATCTGGTGATTTTCTCCCTCTGTCCTTACGACACCTTATTACCTATTAAATCTTATTCTGTGAGAGCGTGGTCCTTCCTGGTCGAGCCGACTATTTCGTACTACAACTGTACTACTACTCTACCATATATATATATATACATATATATATATATATATATATATATATATATATATATATATACATATATATATATATATATATATATATATATATATATATATATATATATATATAATATATATTATAGGTCTGGGATAAAGTTTCTTTGCATCTTGTTTGTATAAAATTGAAAAAAAAATCTCTTTGATTGTACTGTTTGTATCTAGCTACTTTTAATATTAATACATATTGTACATTAGGAAAAATAATAGTAAAAATACTTCCATAAACGTCACAATTTTTTTCACGGCTTGAGTCGCATCTTTCCGTTTTTTTTTTGTAATAAAACTGAAGCGTGTATCGCATTTCATCAATAGATTCACTCATTTTGTCGGATAGAAAAACAATTGAAAAATAGCAGAAAAGTATTTTTTACATTTCTTTTTCTTAATGTCCAATATGTATTAATATTAAAAGTAGCTAGATACAAACAGTACAAACAGTAGTTTTTTTTCAATTTTATACAAACAAAATGCAAAGAAACTTTATCCCCGACCTATAATATGTTATATATATATATATATATATATATATATATATATATATATATATATATATATATCGTAGAGTAGTAGTACAGTTGTAGTACGAAATAGTTTCAATTCAGTGTCAGTAAGCACAAAGCTGATTCAAGCGTTTTCAGTCCGGGAATTTTGATGTCAAAAATGCAGCAGGCTCTGGTCGCCCTTATACGGATAAATTTGATGCCATTTTTAAAAACGTGGAGCAAGATCGGCATATTAGTAGTTACATTATAGTCAAGAATTGTGAATTGACCACAAAACAAATTTGAATTGATGCGTTTGAAAAAGTCTGGCTTCACAAAAAAGCTATATGAGTACCACATGAGCTCTCACTGGAAAAAACCTAGTGAATCGTGTACAGATGAAACCGAACCATTTTTGAAAAGATTGATCCCTGTTGATGAAAAGAGGATCACCAATGACAAAAACATGCGAAAAAGGTCATGGTCAAAGGGTAGTCAAGCTCAACAGACTTTAGCGAAACCTGGATTAACAAGCAATAAGGTGATGCTGTGTGTATGGTGGGATTGGAAGGGCATCGTTTGTTATGAGTTTTAACGCCGGAAAAAACCATCGATTCGGTTCTCTAATACCAACAACTAGTGAAACTCAAACAAGAAATCGAGAAAAAACGGCCGGAATCGATTACCAGAAAAGAGTTGTCTTTCATCATGATAACGGCAGACCACACACATATTTGGCCACTCAGCAAAACTTGAGAATGCATCCACCATATAATCCTGACCTTGGCACTCTTAGATTTCCACCTATTTGTGTAGTGTTATGTTAACATTGAGAGAGTATTGTCAAAGCTACTTGTCGCATTTTTTTTTTAATCGAAAATCCCAATATTTCTACAGCAATAGGATTATCTCACTAGCTACAAGATATCAGAAGTTATCAGAATTTTGTAAAAAAATGTCTTGAATTTGTAATGTGTAGTCTATAATATCGTTCGAGTGTGTAGTGTCGATTTTATGTAATTATCACTAAATTTTGGCATATACTAATATAGCATATATGATATATTTCAGTTAGCTACGTTACCCTAACGCTGGGGATCATATACACATGGCCATCCTCTACTCTGCTACTTTTCTCGTCCGAAAATACTACCCTGAACCGGCCCATGACAGAAACCGAGGTGTCACTCTTCGGTAGCATTTCCTTTATCAGTGGTATGATCAGCATGCCTTGCTCCGGATACCTCTTAGACAAGCTGGGCAGAAAAAACAGCTGCATATTGTTCTCATTGCTTCAAGTGGTACGTTGATGACTGTTTTCAAAATTACTATTGTAATCCAAAAATTATGTAATGGCGACACTTTTTATGAAGATGTGTACGTTGAATTAAAAGAAAAAAATTATTGATTATGGTGAACTCCATGCTGCAGCTATATTTTGAATGCAGCATAAAAGGGTCCAACCGGGGAAAGACGTTCACAGCGTATTATAGCCGCATAATTCTCTTGGGTTTCGAATGTGAGTGTAGAGAGTGGATACACTTTTACTGATATTGAGGCATTCTTTTTCATCTTTGTCCCCATGGGTGAAAACTTATTTGAATTTTAAATCTTCATCAATGATAAATTTAAGTTTCCAGTGTCCATTTACCATCAGGTGAATTGTGTCACTATTATTTTATAAAATATTGTATTTTTTTTATTTTGCCCATTTAAATTAACTTGTAATATAAGCAATATGATCAAATCGTTTCCTTTATATCCATTAAAGGTAACATCAAGAGCCATCAAAGGAAAGCACACTCGCTTTCTCAGACAATGACTTAAAAAATTATGGATTAAAAGTGTTGTGGCGGTGCCATGGGCATTTTGTTCCGTGGATAGCTATGAAATGGCTATTGGAAGTTTCCAATTCACCTCATGGCTCCTGATAGAAGACGGTATAACCACCTTGCTTACACCGCGCGTCAAAGGTTCAACATGTCTAAATTGGATATCGCCAGTAATTCACCTTAAGGGACTGATCAAAAACAAAAAGAATAAAAGCGACAAAGATGTACTCTGGCAGTAATCACAGGCTGGCAATAAGATATTTATGTATTAGCGACGAAATACATACATTTTCTAAACATTCTGAAAATAGCTTCATAAACTTGTATTTGCTAATTAAATTACTAACGATTACGCTAATCTGTTCATTTACAAATTCCACTGTTTTAACCGTAAAGCTTATATTTCTGCTATCATTTTAGGCAGGTTTAAATCTCTCACTAAGTCGTTAAATTTTGTTGAATTAATAAAATGTGGTCCTGCTAACGTTGATTTCGCTATGAAGTCGCTGTCTGCGCTTTAAGTAGACTTTTGTGATTCGGGTTGCTGTTTATAATACGGGTTGCTGTTCGTTAAGCTCTGGAGGAAAAGAGAGAGAGTACTATAATGAGCACTATATAGTGATCTTTCCACCATCTTGGTTTGAATTTTCGTATACCCAGAATTAGGAACCATATACATCGGAATAAGATTCTTCCAACTTCCTTTCATATTTAATTAATATATACCCACAGGCTCAATTAACCATCTATCTTACATTTTTTGATTATTTCCAAAATTTTTTGAAAATAAACTTTATTTTTTTGTAAAAAAACGGAAATTAAGTATTTTTTTTACAATAAACGGGTTTGAAGGAAAAAAAACAATTTTTGATAAAAACATTTTCCGTTCTTCAAATTCATTAATGGATGTTGCTTCCCCTGACTCTAATGACTTCTTGCAGCCAGTTTGGTAGCCCATCCATAATATCATGGAATCAGATTGAGGAATGTTCTGCCATTCTTCTACTGCAGCTGCTTTTAACTTTCGTATGATGGCAGGAGCTGAGATCATGGCTCTAATGCGTCTTTTGGGGCTATCCCCTATGTGTTCGATTGTGTTGAGGTCGGGACTGCGTGCGGGCCATGGCAATGTTTGTATTCCGACCTCATTCAGGTATTCAGTGACATTACGGTCAACATGGGCTTTAGCATTATCATGCATCATAGAAAATTCTGGTCAATAAAAGAGACAAAAGTAATGACATGTTCTTACAGAACCTTTTCGACGTACCTGTGAGCATTTACAGCAGACCTCTTTCAAAGATAACGAAGTCAGTACGAGCCTCGTCTCTGATGCCTCATCATACCATAATTGGGCATCCTTTACGTCCCACCGTTTCTATACACACGCTAGCTTTTTCTTTTTCAGCAATTCTGCTTTCATCTGAGAACAAAACATTCTTCCATTCCTGCATTGACCAGTAAGCATGATCACGCGCCAAACGTAACCTAGCTGTTCTATGAGATCTGAGGATTCTCTGGCGATCTCTCTCAGCCAATCTTCTCCTTACTGCTATTTCACTTACACTGATATTTCTGACTTGGAACAGACGCTTTGGCACCTCAGCCGCTGTATGAAAGCGATCTCGTAACACGTTACTGAAAATAAAATGATCACCCCGAGCTGACGTGCATTGATGTCTCTCTTGACCGGGACTCCGTGTGTAAAGAGCAGTCTCCCGATGCCATTGGATGGCATCTGGTATCATTGTACGCTACACTAACAGCCTGGCCATGGGACATTCGCCGTAGCGAAAAACCGCGCGGCGCGAACGTCCCGACTCGGGCGGCAGACACGGCGAATAGTATAGGGAACAAAATATTTTAGTTCTTTTCGCCGCGAAAAATGCCAGGCCGACAAAAAAAACTTCAAATTCTATCCGCATTGACTTTTATCTCCAATCTGGTTGAATATTAACAGGAATATAATCGTAGGTTTCGACACTCATTCTGGTATTTACTCGAAATTTTGTTCCAGATGCATTCTAATTGTTGTGGAATTCTCCATCTATAACCCGTTTCCTATTCAAATCATGTACGACGCAATCTCTTCCAAATATTATGTCTTGAATCAAAAAACAATTACTTTCTAAGCGGATGGAAAAATTGGCGATGGGCGGTTGGAAACCGATGCTGAGGGCTGCGTTAAATTGACGAAAGATTTTTGTAATTTAGTACAGAGTCATACCGAATTAATTGCGAGCGTTTATTCAGATTTAACGAACAACATGCATAAAGGCAAATGGTTATATGAAAGGACGATTCTTGCACCAAAAAATGAGAGCGTTAACAAAATAAATTCAGATATATTAAGCGAAGTAGCAGGAGAAATAACAGAGTATTTGTCAGTAGACACAGTTATGGACACAGAATAGAGCACTTCATATCCCGTAGAGTTTCTAAATTCTCTAGAGTTGTCAGGTGTGCCCTCACATAAGCTTCAATTAAAATTAGGCGTCCCAGTCATGCTAATGCGGAAATTTAGATGCTTCTCGATTACGTAACGGGACAAGGCTGCGTGTGACACATCTTGAGGGAACATAATCGGTGCTACAATTTTGACAGGTGTAGGAAAAGGTGAAAATGTTATTATACCACGGATCCCTATAATTCCCACAGATCTTTCTTTTCAATTCAAAAGGTTGCAGTTCAGTTTTGCAATGACAATTAATAAATCGCAAGGGCAAACGTTACAGGTAGCGGGGTTCAACTTAGAAAAACCGTGCTTCTCTCAGCTGTATATAGTCATGTCCTGTTTATTGTATGTCAGCTATATATAGCATGTTCGCGTGTGTCAAATGCCCAGAATCTCTACATTCTTTCCCCGAATGGATAAACGTATAACATTGTGTACAGTAGCGTCTTAAAATAGTGTTCAGTTAGTTTTTTTTTTTTCAAAAATTCCCACAATCAATTAGTCAGAATTCCCACAGATCTTCCCTTTCAATTCAAAATTTCCTATTTAGCTCAGTTTCTTTTCAATTCCAAATGCTGCACCTCTGACGGACCTATTAAGCTCAGTTTCCTTTCAGCTCAAAAGGCTGCATCTCTGACGAATCAATTTAGCTCAGTTTCTTTTTAAAAGTCTGCATCCCTGACGGATAATTATGCTCAGTTTCTCTTAATTAAAAAATATTCCATTTCCATTTGGAATAAACAGGCTATTTTCATGCTTTCCTATACGCTGCGTTTCAAAACATTTAAATAGGCTGACGAATCAATTTTGCTCAGTTTCCTTTTAGTGGCTGCATTTCTGACAAATCTATAAAACTCAGTTTTCTTTCATTTCAAAAAGCAATGGATAGTTCATTTCCCAGTGACCATGCGGGCGAAGCCGCGGGTAACAGCTAGTATTCACATAAATATAAAGTCACACCGAAATAAATAGACAGAAGGAGAATGCAAGGAAAAGAACAACGCGAGTTTTGACAATGTGGAAAAAATACATTGATATAGAGAAATTTAAAATAAGATAATAAATTAACAAATATAGGCACACGTAAATCATTTTTAAAGCGTCAGCAAGACAACGCGACAATCTCTCCTCGACGAGGCACGTAATCGACCGACCGGCTCATCAAGGGGGCGGTGCTCTCACACCGCCAGCCAGCAACCACTGCTCTGTGATATTGCCATATATGGGCTTGTATCGACGACAACGCGCGGGATCGAACTCACGAAACGTCGACAAACGGATAGAAAGGGTGTATAAATGCGTGTACGTGTGAGAGTGTAAGAGTGTATTGTTTGTGTGAAATGTACGTGAGTCTCTTATAGTACTCTTTTGAAGGTTTGGTAATGGTTACAATAGATTTCTTAGATCTTGGCTTGTATTCTACACTCACAGGCACAATTAGTCACCCATATTTCTTAAGTGGCACTACATTTGTTTTTGTAACATTATACATTTAATGATTATTATTTGTTTGCCTAGTGGTTTTAACGCCATTTTAAAAAGATTAGTTTACAGTTAGCGTTATTTGGAATCGGTATATTGGATTCGGCTTAAAATTATTGAAATTATTATCCTTGACGAATAAAATTTCTGAAGTTAACTTGTTAGGGTAAATTTAAGTGTGTTGTATTTAAGAAATCTGCCTTTGGATGCTGCTGGAGCTAGCTGTAGCTTTAGCTGATTAGGGGTACAGCCAGCGGCGAGTTGCATGAACACCTACGGCCTGGCCACGGAGATCAGCGGCGCGAACGGCGAAGCGACCGGCGGGGCGACAATTCGCGTGGCGCAATTTGAAGGTCATAGGAACTCACGTATGCCGCCGCGACCAGATAGGCCGAGAGTGAAATGTCTTTATCGATGTTATCTCGATATTGATTCCAACCGCCCATCGTCAATTTTTAATAGTGTGTCAGCATAGTTTCCAGCATTGATATCATTATACAAATGCACTCTCATATTCGTAGTTAAACTGAATTTTGTCACCTTGTTCCATAAAATAGACAACTTGAGCCATGCTTTAATTTCATCTGCAGGTGTGCCCTTTTGAATGACAGGTAAAGTTTGGCGAAAGTCACCAGCCAGTAAAACCACCATTCCTCCAATTACATCGGTACTGCTGCGCAAATTCTGGAGCGTTTGATTTAGTGCTTCTACAGCTTTTTTATGTGACATTGTACTTTCATCCCACACTAAAAGTTTGCATTGTCGTAGCATTATACCTCGTGCACTAATTTTGCTAAAGTTGCAGATCGGTGATTCTTCCTGAGCTATATTTAGAGGGAGTTTTAAAACAGAATGTGCAGTGCGGCCCCCGCTTAGCAGCGTGGCGGCTATACCGGAGGAAGCTACGGCCACAGCAATGTTTTTATCTTTCCGTTCTTGCGCTAATATTAAATTTGACAAAAATGTCTTCCCAGTTCCTGCATGGGCATCTAAAAAGAAAAGTGCACCATTTCCAGATTCAATTTGTCCTAATACTTTGTCAAAAACTCGTTTTTGTTCGGGAAGCAAGCGGGGTACAAATTCGGCTACTTGCTGCTGCAGAGCTGGTATATCGTAGTCTTTTTCACTTATAATTTCATCACTTAGTTCATTTTCGGTTGTTCGCTGAGGGCTTATCATTCCAAAGTCGCTTAATTATTTGGCTACCATTGCCATTACTTTATCTTCAGTTTTTCCAAGTGCTTCATTATAAATGTATTCATTGTATGTCATGTTTGCGTATGTCTACTGTAACCTTCGCAAAATATCTTCCGCCATGTACTCTTTATATTTGTCCCACAATTCATGTGCATTAGATAGCCTGCAAGATGATATGAGAGTTGCATAAAGATCCCTAATTTTGGCTGGTGACTGGCACTGCACAGCTTCCTCCATGGTTTCATCCCAGTGATTATCGTTTTTTAAAAGATGCAGAGCTTCATATGATTCTCTTTAAGTTGCGCATTCCTGACCGTTGACAGTTTTAAGGTTTTTATATCCTGTAGGACCCCGAACATGGTGCAGCAGCAATCGTAAACAGAAACATTCAAAATTAGTTACATGGACGTTATACACACGATCAAGGGTATCTGATGACTTTACACCGGGCCAATTTACAACAGGCGCGCCTTGAATACGGCGTTTCTACTCATTTCTAGAAGTGTTCCAAGTATAATAGCGGGGGACTTCAGAATATAACAACGTTTTTGCAAAGGAGTTTGTTTGACAAAGTTGAAAGAAGGCTGTTAGTGTAGGTTTTGGCGGTGATGCAATTCTTTCTTGGAAATTTCTTTCGGTGAAATATACACGCTCTCCATTTTTTAAGTGCACAGCAAGATGAGTAACTGTTGGGTGCCTTTCCAGTAAAGGGAAGCCAAGGAGACGCCACGCTGCCTCGTTACTGCTGACATAACGCCCTGCTTGAAAGGCTTGTACTTCATTAACGGGATTTGACTCACCTTCACTCCTGAGATTAAATATTGCTTGGTCTCTTCCTTTCTTTATGTACTTACAGATATAATTGATTGCGCGAACAGAGCTACATGCTTCTACATTAATGTGGGCATTGAACATTTTACATAAAATGGGCCAATACGGGACAATCCAGCTGTTATCTAAGGTTTCGAACGCTCCAGAGCGAGATTTGATTGTAACATTCCTGCCACCATCTTCGGTAGCTCTGCATCTGTATAAATAGTAGCCATTGTCATTGTGCACTGTTTCTTTTAATAGCTGTTTAGGGAATTTCGTTATAAATTTTCCTTCTTTCATACATGGCGATATCGAATTTTGTGCTCCACATGAACCGTGAATCATATTTCGGACGATGGTATCATACAATTCTTTATCTTGCTCAGGATCCGGAATCTCGGCGCTTATTATGTTGTCTATTTGGCTGGGCCGCAACTTCTCTTTAATTATAATGTGGGCATGCGGTTATCCTCTTTTTTGCCATTCAATTGAATACATGAAGCACTGCACCTCTCCAAAAAGTTTCCCTTTGTTAATTACATACAATAATTTTTGTACTTTTAATCTAAATAATCTACCAACTAAATCGTGTCTGTCAGTACTTTTTTGGCCTGGTATTAGCTCCTAGGTTACTTCTTTCCATGTGGGATTGCAAGTAAAAGTAACAAAAACATCAGGTCTTCCGTAAGTTCGTACATAGGCGAATGCGTCTTGTGTGTACTCATGTAGGTAGCGGGGACTGATAACGAATGATGAGGGCAGAATTACCATTTTACCTAAATCTCTGGGGTTTACATTGGCGTCGCTAGAAACTGCATCTTTAAAATATATATAATTCCCAACGCGCAGCTTTTTTGATTTAAAGATATATAACGTAGACATTCACATTATACCTTCACATACATGTCTACCAAAAATTGATGAAATAATTGTCTACACCGGGCTCAGAGGTTAAAATTTTTTCTCGCAACATCATATTACACGCATAAAAATCCATACATGATACTTTTTTGTTTGGAGTAGGCTCCTTTGTGACCGGATTAATGAGTGGATTTTGAAAATGATAACCCTCTTGTCGGCTTACGGCTGCTATTTCGATTATAAAAGGTGCATTGTAGCGCCTTTCATGCTCTCCTCGAGGGGTCCGATCTGCGTGAATGACGACTTTATAATCCTCTTCAGGTAGGTTTTCTAAAGCAGTTTTAAATGTTTTGTAATGTGACAGTAGCGCGCGTTGTTTAATCCATATATTTTCAATGTCAAAAATTATACGCTTGTTAAAAGTACGAGTAGACGAAGTTCGTAAAGCTATTGTATCTATTAAACCCAAAGCAGTGGGCTGTGATAATGTGAGTAGCCTCATGATCTCTTCTGTTTTCGAATCATTCCTCCCACTCGTAACTCATATAATTAATTTTTCTTTTGTCTGGAGCTTTCCTGCTTCATGGCGTAAATTTTATACTATCCGTATTAATATCAGTTTTTGGCCTGAACACAGCACAACCACTGCACTTCTCAAAGTCAGAGGGGACATTTTCGTTAGCATAAAGAAAACAAAATCACAGTACTTGTACTGATTGGTTTTAAAAACATGGTTAAACATGATATCCTTCTAGACATGCTTCAAATTCCCAAGTTTTCCTCTACTGATGTATACTGATTTAGTAGTAGATAGTAGTAGTCTTTCTACCTTTGTGGCCGTCAGCAAGGTGTCATTATGGTCGTGACATATCTGAATTGTATCAACTCTCCACCGGTGTGCCACAAAATAGATTATTCTCCATTTTATTAACTTTATCTCTTCTCAACTTAACTGCTTTTACTATCTTTACGCTGATGACCTGCAGATACACATTCAATCAGACTACAACTCCTTAAGTGAAGCTATTGCCATACTCAATGTGGAACTAACGAATCTCTACAACTGGTCTCGCTAGTTTGGGATAAGTATGAACCCTTATAAATGACGAGCTATAATAATGGGGAGTGTCCAACAATTGTTTAAGCTTCACGTCAGTTACGTTTCACCTGTCATGTTTGAGAGTTCTATCATACCGAATTCTGATAGTGTTAAAAACCTTGGTGTCTATTTTGACACAATCTGATAATGGTCCACCCAAATTCAGAATATCGGCGGTTCTGTTTTTGCTAAACTCATTGCTCTGAAGCGACTTAGGAACTTTCTTTCGGTCAAAGTAAAGACAGTTCTTGTGCATTCTGTTAGTTTTCCCATTATTGATTATATTGATATTTGTTTTCCTGATTCTAGGATCGTCTCGTCTCGTCAAAATAACTGCATCCGTTTAATTTTTAATCTATATATATATATATATATATATATATATATATATATATATATATATATATATATATATATATATGTCCACATTAATGTAGAAGCATGTAGCTCTGTTCGCGCAATCAATTATATCTGTAAGTACATAAAGAAAGGAAGAGACCAAGCAATATTTAATCTCAGGAGTGAAGGTGAGTCAAATCCCGTTAATGAAGTACAAGCCTTTCAAGCAGGGCGTTATGTCAGCAGTAACGAGGCAGCGTGGCGTCTCCTTGGCTTCCCTTTACTGGAAAGGCACCCAACAGTTACTCATCTTGCTGTGCACTTAAAAAATGGAGAGCGTGTATATTTCACCGAAAGAAAATTCCAAGAAAGAATTGCATCACCGCCAAAACCTACACTAACAGCCTTCTTTCAACTTTGTCAAACAAACTCCTTTGCAAAAACGTTGTTATATTCTGAAGTCCCCCGCTATTATACTTGGAACACTTCTAGAAATGAGTAGAAACGCCGTATTCAAGGCGCGCCTGTTGTAAATTGGCCCGGTGTAAAGTCATCAGATACCCTTGATCGTGTGTATAACGTCCATGTAACTAATTTTGAATGTTTCTGTTTACGATTGCTGCTGCACCATGTTCGGGGTCCTACAGGATATAAAAACCTTAAAACTGTCAACGGTCAGGAATGCGCAACTTAAAGAGGGAGGGAAGCCAAGGAGACGCCACGCTGCCTCGTTACTGCTGACATAACGCCCTGCTTGAAAGGCTTGTACTTCATTAACGGGATTTGACTCACCTTCACTCCTGAGATTAAATATTGCTTGGTCTCTTCCTTTCTTTATGTACTTACAGATATAATTGATTGCGCGAACAGAGCTACATGCTTCTACATTAATGTGGGCATTGAACATTTTACATAAAATGGGCCAATACGGGACAATCCAGCTGTTATCTAAGGTTTCGAACGCTCCAGAGCGAGATTTGATTGTAACATTCCTGCCACCATCTTCGGTAGCTCTGCATCTGTATAAATAGTAGCCATTGTCATTGTGCACTGTTTCTTTTAATAGCTGTTTAGGGAATTTCGTTATAAATTTTCCTTCTTTCATACATGGCGATATCGAATTTTGTGCTCCACATGAACCGTGAATCATATTTCGGACGATGGTATCATACAATTCTTTATCTTGCTCAGGATCCGGAATCTCGGCGCTTATTATGTTGTCTATTTGGCTGGGCCGCAACTTCTCTTTAATTATAATGTGGGCATGCGGTTATCCTCTTTTTTGCCATTCAATTGAATACATGAAGCACTGCACCTCTCCAAAAAGTTTCCCTTTGTTAATTACATACAATAATTTTTGTACTTTTAATCTAAATAATCTACCAACTAAATCGTGTCTGTCAGTACTTTTTTGGCCTGGTATTAGCTCCTAGGTTACTTCTTTCCATGTGGGATTGCAAGTAAAAGTAACAAAAACATCAGGTCTTCCGTAAGTTCGTACATAGGCGAATGCGTCTTGTGTGTACTCATGTAGGTAGCGGGGACTGATAACGAATGATGAGGGCAGAATTACCATTTTACCTAAATCTCTGGGGTTTACATTGGCGTCGCTAGAAACTGCATCTTTAAAATATATATAATTCCCAACGCGCAGCTTTTTTGATTTAAAGATATATAACGTAGACATTCACATTATACCTTCACATACATGTCTACCAAAAATTGATGAAATAATTGTCTACACCGGGCTCAGAGGTTAAAATTTTTTCTCGCAACATCATATTACACGCATAAAAATCCATACATGATACTTTTTTGTTTGGAGTAGGCTCCTTTGTGACCGGATTAATGAGTGGATTTTGAAAATGATAACCCTCTTGTCGGCTTACGGCTGCTATTTCGATTATAAAAGGTGCATTGTAGCGCCTTTCATGCTCTCCTCGAGGGGTCCGATCTGCGTGAATGACGACTTTATAATCCTCTTCAGGTAGGTTTTCTAAAGCAGTTTTAAATGTTTTGTAATGTGACAGTAGCGCGCGTTGTTTAATCCATATATTTTCAATGTCAAAAATTATACGCTTGTTAAAAGTACGAGTAGACGAAGTTCGTAAAGCTATTGTATCTATTAAACCCAAAGCAGTGGGCTGTGATAATGTGAGTAGCCTCATGATCTCTTCTGTTTTCGAATCATTCCTCCCACTCGTAACTCATATAATTAATTTTTCTTTTGTCTGGAGCTTTCCTGCTTCATGGCGTAAATTTTATACTATCCGTATTAATATCAGTTTTTGGCCTGAACACAGCACAACCACTGCACTTCTCAAAGTCAGAGGGGACATTTTCGTTAGCATAAAGAAAACAAAATCACAGTACTTGTACTGATTGGTTTTAAAAACATGGTTAAACATGATATCCTTCTAGACATGCTTCAAATTCCCAAGTTTTCCTCTACTGATGTATACTGATTTAGTAGTAGATAGTAGTAGTCTTTCTACCTTTGTGGCCGTCAGCAAGGTGTCATTATGGTCGTGACATATCTGAATTGTATCAACTCTCCACCGGTGTGCCACAAAATAGATTATTCTCCATTTTATTAACTTTATCTCTTCTCAACTTAACTGCTTTTACTATCTTTACGCTGATGACCTGCAGATACACATTCAATCAGACTACAACTCCTTAAGTGAAGCTATTGCCATACTCAATGTGGAACTAACGAATCTCTACAACTGGTCTCGCTAGTTTGGGATAAGTATGAACCCTTATAAATGACGAGCTATAATAATGGGGAGTGTCCAACAATTGTTTAAGCTTCACGTCAGTTACGTTTCACCTGTCATGTTTGAGAGTTCTATCATACCGAATTCTGATAGTGTTAAAAACCTTGGTGTCTATTTTGACACAATCTGATAATGGTCCACCCAAATTCAGAATATCGGCGGTTCTGTTTTTGCTAAACTCATTGCTCTGATGCGACTTAGGAACTTTCTTTCGGTCAAAGTAAAGACAGTTCTTGTGCAATCTGTCAGTTTTCCCATTATTGATTATATTGATATTTGTTTTCCTGATTCTAGGATCGTCTCGTCTCGTCAAAATAACTGCATCCGTTTAATTTTTAATCTATATATATATATATATATATATATATATATATATATATATATATATATATATATATATATATATATATATATATATATATATATATATATATATATATAATATATATATATATAAATTACGTGTCACGTTGTTTGTCCGCGACGCACTCCTAAACTACTTAAGCGATTTTAATCAAATTTGCACCGTGTGCAGTTTGGTCCCACTTGAGAGATAGGATAGTTTTTTGCCCATGAGTGACCCACAATTTTTTTGCACCTTTAAGGTTTTTAATAGGACATGATAAGGGGTTTAAACTGTGTAAAGTATACATTAGTACATTTAAAAAAGTAACATTGTTTTTTACTTTTGGAGCGATTGTTTCCGAAATTATCGACATTATCAAAAAATGATTGGAGTAAACCCCTATTCATTTTTAAATACCTTTCCAACAATATTATCACACGTTAGGGTTTAAATTAAAAAAATCACTTCCCACTTCACATATAGGGAGCTACCCTAATAAAACATTTTCTTCCAATTTTTATTTTACCACTTTGTCGGCGTGATTGATACACATATTGGTACCAAATTTCAGCTTTCTAGTGCTAACGGTCACAGAGATTAAGCGAGGACGGACAGACGGACATACAGACATGGTGAAACTATAAGGGTTCCTAGTTGACTACGGAACCCTAAAAAAGAAACTATAATATAGAAAAACTAAAATTAAAAATTTAAATAGTCAAAAAGTCCTGCTCCCTCTGGTATGGTGCCAAGAACGCTGGCTGCGTTTCCTCGCTGATTAGTTATACTTAGCCTTTGAGCGAGGAAAGAACCAGCCCTCTTATCAGCAGCAGCGACGACCAGACGTGGATACAGTTCCTTTTGGAACTTCACTGCACGTGGACCCCACGGACCGATAGTATCTACATCAATTGGCACAAATATGTACTCATTTCTCAAACACTCATATTTGCGCCATTTACTAAATTCGGCTGCCTCTGATGCCGCCCCGTCTCTAAAAGATAACAGGTATAAGTTAAAAGGTACCCTTGAGATGAGAGACCGCCATACTTATAATAGACGTCACTACTACTCAAATTATTACATTTTTAAAATGAAATGACGGAAAATTACAAAATAAACGTCAGGATTTGAAATAATTTTATAAATTTAAATATTTTAACATATAAATATAAGTTATTTATATTACTTAATTTATTAGTAACTGACGGAAAAATATACAACTTTTTTGAAGTAAATATTTTATTATATTCAAGACGATAAGAGTTTAAATAATAACTCATATTAATAGTTGTTATTGTTTTTATACGGAAGAAATGGCAGCTTTTTACTATATTATTTCTAATCTATATAGGCAATGTTCATATGTTGGAAAAGCATAGCTTTATTAACTTTCTGTTTAATGTGCATGTAAGGTAGTGAGAGCAACTGTCTACAGTGATCAGAGCTTAAAATTTGAATAACTAAATTATGTAAGGGCTCAATATCTATAACAATAATATCTATAGTTGCACTAGGCCCTGCAATACGCGTTGGCTCTAAGAACAAAATAACAAGGTTTTATGATTTGATCAATGAGCTAAACTTAACTCATGAAACAAGTTGCATTGAGATTAATATTAAAGTTTCCAAATACGACGACATATATATTAAGTTCATTAAGTCTAATCAAAACTTTCTCCGACGTCCTTTAAACGTGATATGATCTATTGTAATGTAATGTAATTTAATTAATGATATATGAAAAGATCTAATGAAAATGTGATTTTTATATGTGTGTAATTCTTCATTTAAGCTTAATTATTACGCCTGTTCATATGGCTAAATGAAGAAGAACTTAATATTATAAATTATAAAACACATTTTTTGTTACATGTTTTTCAAATTATTTATTTATTTATTTACACTTTATTGCACCATAAAAAGATTACGAAGGGCGGACTTAATGCCATTAGGCATTCTCTCCCAGTCAACCCGGGACGTCTGGAAATTATGTGATAGGTGACAAAATAAAATGAACAACAGAGTAAATCAAGGATAATAATAATGAATTTGTTTATTGATTGACTGATTACAAACATTAAAATACCTAATTATCAATACTACAAATACTTTATCATTATTATTGCAGCCAAATCCACAATTAAACATAGGCTTTCCCCAAGTTATGCCACAACCAAGTTATGCCACAAAGCACGCCCCTGAGCCATCAGCATCCATCTACTTCCTGCATGCTTTATCTCATCACTCCATCTAATGAGACGCCGTCCTACTCTTTACTTATCGATACGAGGCTGCCAGTCGAAATCCTTTTTACCTATCAGTTGTTGTACTTATTGATCTATATTACCACTTCTGGCTTACAGATCCATTCACATATGTTGGTTACTCATGTAAGCCATCCTATACCCGACTTCCCAATCTTTAAACTACTCTCATCCGTGCTTGGCTACAATTTTACTTAATGGTATACGGTAACGCATCCAAAGATGGTTAATTGGACTACGGAATTAGGTTAATAGTGCCAATTTCCTCTTGCCCAAAAGACACCCATAAATGATGGAAAGCTATTCCATTACTTTCAATATTCATTAATGTGTAGTATTTGAATAAGAAATTAATGACATACGACGATACTTTGTTACAGCTTGCCTGGGTAATTGTGGCAGTTTGCTACAAAGTGGAGGCAATCATCGCATCAGTCATCTTGTCGGGACTCTCTGGCTGTATGATGCTTGTAGTGCCCGTCTATATAAGCGAGTTCTGCCAGGAGTCCATCAGAGGGACCATGACGTCAGCTGCCATGGTCTTCTACGGCATAGGGATCCTCGTTTCTTACCTCATGGGAGGCTATTTAGCTTACGACACAATGAATTACTCCTGTCTGTCCATGACTGTACTGGGGGTGGTGATTCTTATGCTTATGAAGGAGTCGCCCATGCATCTGATGTCGAAAGGTCTAGAAAAGGTTTGTAATGTAAATAAATAGAATGAGTCGAAGTCTTGTTTCTTTAAATATTGTATGGAGGAAAAAATCTTCAACCTAATGATTTCTTATATTTACGCGAACACTACACTCTTAAATAATACTAGATTTTACGGATACTATCGCGTTTATTTAACTTTTTAAATACCCGACGTTTCAGTCAGACATCTCAGTCCCCCCCCCCCGTGACCATGAGTGCTGTAAAGCACTCGAAACGTCGGGTATTTAAAAAGTTAAGTAAACGCGATAGAATCCGTAAAAACTAGTATTATTTAAATAATCTTCAACCTCCTTTAATTAATTAAATAATGTACCTTCATATTAATTTTAATGCGATACGAGACGAGAATGGCTGTATCCTGAATGATGAAGTGTTGAGTCTAAAGAGATGGAAGGAATATTTTGAAAGCGAATTTATGAGTGAGGAGAAGTGTGAACTAAATGAAATAGAAATTCCGAAAGAAGATGAAAGAGATAGGGAGATAAGTATGGATGAAATAATGAAAGCAATGAAAAGCATGAAAGTAGGTAAGGCAGCCGGATATGATAGAGTTTCACTCGAAATGCTAAGGGCTGGAGAGGACGTGGTGGCAGGCCTGCTGTACACCTTGTTTAATTTATGTTGGGAACTAAAGCGGGTACCGGGAGACTGGTGCAAAGCCGTGATAGTCCCAATATATAAGGGAAAAGGGTCACAGCAGGACTGTAAAAACTACCGTGGTATCAGCCTTCTTAGCATTGTGGGAAAACTGTATGCTAAGGTACTAATTGAAAGAGTTATGAAAGAAACTGATGAAAAAATTTGGGATGTGCAAGCGGGATTTAGAAAGGGAATGGGGTGTACAGATCAAGTCTTTTCCATGCGCATGATCGCGGAGAAGTTTTTGGCGAAAAACCAAAGAGTTTTTTGTGCGTTCATGGACTTGGAAAAGGCTTATGACAGAGTGGACAGGGATGTGTTATGGCAAACGCTGAACGCATTTAGGTTGAGCGCTGGTTTGATACAGGCATTAAAGTCTCTGTATAGGGACTCGAGTGCTTGTGTTAGAATCAACGGGGTCTACTCGGGCTGGTTTGGCATCCATAAAGGTGTCAGACAGGGCTGTGTAGCTTCCCCGTGGCTGTTCAACCTATTTATGGACAGCTGTTTGGAAAATTTGAAAGTTGAAGAATGCGGGGTAAGAATGGGTGAGTTAACCATCAAATGCCTTTTGTACGCCGATGATCAAGTCATACTTGCGTCGTCGGCGGCCGAGTTGCAAATGATGGTTACATTAATGAACAGGTCATTAAAAGAAAGGGGAATGAAAGTGAACGCAAGTAAGACGAAAGTGATGGTTTTTGAAAGAGATGAAAGCAAAACGGTATGTGAAATAAGAATAGAAGGAGAGTTAATTGAGCAAGTGGATGAGTTCGTATATTTGGGATGTGTATTCAGCAGGGATGGGAGATATGATAAGGACATTGAACGACGAGTGAATGCAGGAAATAAAGTAAATGGGGCTCTACACTCTATTGTGAAAAGTCAGAATGTGTCAAAAAAGGCACGTATGGCAATTCACAGTGCTGTATTAGTCCCTACTTTAACGTATGGTAGTGAAAGTTGGGTGTGGCAGAAGAAGCACGAGAGTAGAATAAATGCGGTAGAAATGCGGTCGCTAAGGAGTATGTTAGGGCTGAATCTGAGTGACAGGGTGAGAAACTGTGTGATAAAAGAAGAGTGTGGTTTGCAAGATGATGCGGTGACCAGGATTAAGAAAGGAATGCTTCGGTGGTTTGGTCATGTAGAAAGAATGAATGCGGAAAGACTGACAAAGCAAATATATGTTGCAGAAGTGAATGGAAGAGTCGGAAAGGGACGTCCTAGGCGGAAGTTTGTCGACCAAATTGGCGATATACTAAAAATGGGCCAAATTAAGAGTACCCTTAACCGACGAGCATGTATGCGTAGGTATATGAATGTGGAAGAGGCGAGAAAGGTATGTCAGGATCGTGCTAAATGGAAGTCTGTAGTCTCTGCCTACCCCTCTGGGTGACAGGCGTGAGTGTTTATGTTTATGTTATGTTATATTAATTTTATTATATTAATCAATAGCTATTTCTTACCAGGAGACCGCAAGAGTCATCGCATACTACAGAGGTGTTAAAATAACTTCTAAAATTGTTGAAGAAGAAATGCAAAAGCTCCGAAAAGCGCTGAATCCGGAACTGGACGGTAATAATATTTCTATTAGTCACCAGTTCATAACCAGTTACTACAAGGTAGGGTTGTATTTAATTACTATTGCTTATACAACTACTATACTAGATCTACGATCGGGTCGGTGGTATTAACGGTGATTCTTCACTTTCACGTGGATCTTTTACGCTCGTCTCTGTTGATTTTACTCTCAAAATTTTCTTCATCACTCTGTGAAAGTCTAGCGCTAGATATGGGGCTCTATAGAGAGGATATGACTTATCTTCAGAAAGAATCGACTGTATATTGGCACACCATTTTCATGGTAAAATGTAAGGCCTCTTTAATAAACAATAACACCATCATATCATGTACTACAATAAATGAAATTGAATTGAATTGAACTAAATTGATACGCGATAGTGAATATTATTGTAATAATAATAATGGCTTTCTGAGCGTGCTCACCATGCATAACCGCGAAGTGTGCAGCTTCCGTTATTACTGCCTGGCGAGATTGGATGATCCATTCTACAATGACGTCATTTCTAATGATAAAAGGCTTACCCCTCTATGCTTAGCTAACGAGCAATGGCAGGACCCAGCAGTGCTTAGCATTTCCGACCGAGAAACTGTATGAAAGGAGAAGGAGCTCCACGGGAGGTACTACAGGGCTCTACATGAGCCCTTTGTACATACAGTCGCCTCCCTCAACTGGCTATGTTTCGGTGACCTCTTCGGGGAAACCGAGGGTTTTGTCTGTGCGATACAAGATCAGGTTATTAAGATCAACACCTATCAAAGATACATTCTAAAGGATGGCACCGTTGACATATGTCGAGCTTGTCGCCATCCCGATGAGTCACTTAGGCATGTCATCTCCGGTTTTTCAGCGCTTTCTAACTCTGAGTACTTGCACAGGCACAACCTAGTAGCCAGAATTCTACACCAGGAGCTCGCTCTGAAATACGGTCTCGTGGACCGGAAATTGCCGTATTACAAGTACTTGCCAGAAGCCGTGCTCGAAAATCACCGCGCCAGGCTCTACTGGGACTGGGCCATCATTACAGACAGGACTATTTTTGCGAATAAGCCTGATATTGTGCTGATGGACCGGGCACAGTCAAGGATATTTTTGGTCGACATTACCATTCCGTATGACGAGAACCTTGTGAAAGCCGAAACAGATAAGCGAACAAAATATCTGGACTTGGCTCATGAGGTGACCGACATGTGGTATGGTCTGACGACCGAAATTATACCTGTAGTCGTTTCTGCAAATGGGCTAATCCCAGTCAGGCTCTCGGGTCATCTGAGGCGACTGGGACTCCGTGACGGACTGCTCCGGGCTCAAATGCAGAAGGCGGTGCTCCTCGATACCGCCCGCATTGTCCGCCGATTTCTTTCCCTTTCTCCCTAACCCTCCGCCGCTTGGTCTCCCCTGCCGAGGGCTTCCATCTGGTTGGACTTTTATTTATGTATGTACTCGTATTTTTATGTATTTATTTTATTTTATTGTTATTTATGTATATTTAACATTTTCGTTCGTAATTATATATTTATGGAACCCAATCAGATGAGAAAACTATACACTATGATTTCTTATATTTAGGCGCACACTACACATAATTAAAACTACCACACACACATACAGTAGTTTACAGTGTATAGTTTTAAACTATACACTATAAACTACTGACAATTTTTGACCGAAAAACTCAATAATTAATTTTTGGCCCAACCCGGGATTCGAACACAGTACCTCATGATCAGCAGTCGCATTACTACTACCACTAGACCAACGAGGCATTATTGTAATAACATAATTATCGTCTAGTGGATTTCGTAAGAAATTACAGAAGGAAACAAACTGGGAGGTGGGTAACATCTTCCTAATACAATTAAAAAGAGAAGTTGCCACCCGTTGTGTAATATGTTTGGCAAAAGTCAACCATATAATGCAATTTATGTGAGTGGTCTATATTTAAAGTGAAAAGTAAGGTTACAGCCTATATACGTCCCACTGCTGGGTTCAGGCCTTCCCTCATTTCTGAGAGGGTTTTAGGGCAAGGAAGTGTCTGCCGCGCTGCCCAAATTCGTGTTGACGAACTTCACATGTCTTCGAAATATTTTTTTTCTTATTCCTCAGACATGCAAGTTTCCTCACGATGTTTTCGTTCACCGCCGAGCACGTGGTAAATCAGCACTTAAAATTGCAATTAACAATTTCATTGGTGCCGGCGGGGATCGAACCCGGGTTACTCGCGTTCTGTTATATTTACAGCGAGCGTTAACCACTGAGCTACCACGGGTCTATATTTAGCAGTGATTAATTAATACGCTGAAACGGTATCGCGTTAACGGTAACGGTGAATCATCTCCAGAACCCAGGGAGGCGTTTGCAGTAGCAGACTACTCGAACCTTCAACGCAGCTGCCAGTCGCTGATTTTGGTATTTTACGTCTGAATTAAACAAGATTTGGCTGGAATTTGAACGATATTCGGCTAATTTATTGGAAGTGATGAGATTTCCAGGCATTTTCCAGTCGCTTCTTCCACGGCATAAAATGGGCTCATGGATTTCGTTACGCCGTCAACACAATTTAAATTTCGTGTGTTATTTTACATACAAAGTATATTCGGCCTGAAATAGCTGAAAGTAGTTTTTTAAACGTATAATAATGTTAAGCGAGTATACAATCTAACTGATTCGTTAATCACAGAATCACGCTGCAGCTATATTAGGCTTGTAGCACGACCTGGTTGGCTAGACAGAGAAAGAAACACACTCTCCCAAAATAACAGTGTAAAATAGTAATTTAATGCAAGATTATGAAAAATATTTTACGCTACGAGAGCATAGTACTTCGTGTTTGGTGTTCTCGTTCGTGATGATTTTCGTCAACAATTATTTTCGCTGGTTATAAAAGCCAATTTAACTTTTCGCAGATTTAACCCCCGAAGTGCAAAAACTACAGCCCTCACTGGAGAATAAGCCCAAGATATCAGTCTGGAAGTTCTTTAGTAAGTTGGTTTACAACTGGAAACAGTTAATTTATAAGATAATTTAAATTATTTTTTTTATTTTGGATTACGCTTGTTGACTCTCTCAGATATGCAGGTTCTTTCATAACGTGAAGCCCAGCATGTGGTGAAGTTGAACAAAATATGGATTTTTTTATTTTTTTTTTATTTTCTCAAAACGATTTTCCAAACTCGTCCAACAGGGATATGGACGATCAAAAGCCTAGGATTTTGATCAAAAACTCGATTTTACCATAGACCTGTGACATATGTACATTTAGATTTTTTATTATTGTGTTTATTTCGCGGACAGGGAAACTGTTCAACATGTAACATAGTTTAGAATGGAATCAAACTTCCTGGTGTCTTTTTTAAAACAAATACTACGTAATAATAACCCACACATCACACGAATAATTAATCTTTCAATCGAAACTGGCATTTTCCCTCAAGCATTTAAACATCAATCATCCATCCCATTTATAAGGGGGGTGCCAGAGACTGTGTCAACAATTAAATTTAATATTAAATTAGACTGTGTCGACCTATTTCAGTTTTACCAGCATTATCAAAAATTTTCGAGAAAATACTTAATAAAAGGCTTGTTGCATATTTAAATAAAAAATCTATTTTATCGAAAAACCAATACGGCTTTAGAGCAGGTCTTTCAACCTCTCAAGCCGTCTCTGACCTTACTAACTACGTAGAAAACCTTCTAGATGACCAAGAGAGGTGCATAGGAGTATTTCTAGATTTGGCAAAAGCCTTCGATACAGTTTCTGTTCCGCTATTACTCAATAAAATGAAAAAATTGGCATAAGAGTACTGGACTTATTTAAAAGTTATTTGTCGAACAGAACACAGAAAGTAACAATTGACGGGAAATTCAGTGGTGACTCTCCTATCACATTTGGTGTTCCACAAGGGAGTGTACTTGGTCCCACGTTATTTTTAATTTATATAAATGATCTTTGTGAATTAAAAATAACAAATGGTAAATTATTTACTTTTGCAGACTACACCTCAATAATTTTTCATGGTAAAACTTGGACTGAGGTCAAAACTAATACTGAACTTGGACTTTGTCGCATTAGCAATTGGCTCAATCAAAACATGCTTACACTTAATATTTCTAAAACTAATTATATGCTATTTACAATCATTCAGTGGACACTACCTACTGAACAAACTTTCGAAATTAAAATGCATCCCTGTCTAAAAAGGCATTCTCGTCATTGTAATATACTTAACAGAACTAAAATCACACGTTATCTTGGAGTTTTGTTAGATGAAAATCTTACTTGAAATCCACATATAAAATATATAACAGAAAAAACAAGAAAGTTAATCTTCGTGTTCAAAAAACTACGATACGTGGCTAATGCTACCACATTAAAAATGGTTTATAGCGCCTTAGTTGAGTCAATAATAACGTACTGTATCACATCATGGGGTGGAGCTTGTAAGAATTATCTGCTAAATCTAGAAAGAGCCCAACGAGCGATATTAAAAGTCATGACATCTAAACCTTTTAGCTATCCCACACTGGATTTATATTCCGAATGCGATGTCTTTTCTGTCAGGCAGCTATTCATAAGGAATACAGTAATCGACCAACATCTGAAACTTGAATATGACCATAGCCTCACAATAAATAGACTGTGCCATAAAGTATGTAAAATATACCGGTACAGAACATTTTTCATTCATAATTATAACTGTTATTTGTGTCCTATGCTTTACAATAAATTAAATAAAATTCTCAGCATATACCCGCATAACACTTACCAATGTAAAAATATTATATTAAAGTGGTTAAAAAAACAAACTTATGATGATACAGAAAAATTATTTGCAATAGTTAAGTAAACATATCACATGTGACTCACACATTTATTAACTAACTTACACACGCTCTTACATACGAGTATCCATCACACACATACACATACACACACCAAATAAGTTTAATGTAAAGTAAAATTGACCACATAACACTCATAACATTGTTTAAAACTACTGTGTTAAAAAAAAATTATATAACATAAATCTACTATATTTTGTAATAATTTAGCTAAAGTTCATTGTGTTAAGTGGTCTAACCTTACCTTTCCTAAAAATGTTAACTTTTATGGCGGTACTTACAAAAAAATAATAATAATGGAATATCAATGTTAACTTTAGTATAAAACTAACTTTTGCTGTCGTTATTGTTATTGTGTTTTGTCTTTGGTGAATATAAGTTAAATTTAGTGATATAATATATTTTGTGTCATGGAGGAAGGAACTGCCGTCTGTGATACAGGCTCGGCCTAGTACAGCCGGCAGTAACCGAAGTAAGCAACTCTGTGCATAGCTTATTTTATTTTAAACATATTGTAAAAAAGCTTATTGTAAAGGAAAGGAATGTAATTATGCTAATAAAGTTTATTATTATTATTATTATTATTATTATAATACGCCAATAAAAATTCGTTACAGAAAAATCTCGATCAACCCGACAAGCCTTAATGGTGTCCATCGTTTTGAACACATCTAGTATCTTCCAAGGTCTGATGGTGGTGCAAGTGTACGCGGTACCTATGTTCGCGGAGGCTGTTCCTACCATGTCCCCGGTTATCTGCAGCGTTATATTCGCTGTCGTGATAGTGGTTTCCAGTTTCGTTGGTGCCCTCTTAGTCGATTGGGCAGGAAGACGAGTTAGTATTTAAAATTAATATTAAGACTCGTCAATCTTACTGCAAGGTGGTGAAAAACATAATCATTCCTTTTCGGCTCTCGGTTATCATACGAGGCATCTATTGAAATTGACACAAGTTATGTCTTTCGATAGATGGCAGTATAAAAATTCCATTTTGCAAACCTTAAAATTTATCCAGTGCAGCGTCGGAGAGTAATTTCAAAGATACGATACATCTAATACTGCAATCACCAGCCGATTGTATAGCAATTATATTATCCAGTTTCGTTTCGTGGGTTTTGTTAGAGGCGATTACGGAAAGTACCAGGAAGGTTTTATGGCTTCCTATTGATGGCGGAGAAACGATTTTGTTTATCATTATCGTCGCAGCCTATCAAACGTCTACTACTGAACATAGGCCTCCCCCTAATATTGCATCATAGGGATCCTCCATATGAAGATTTGACATAGTTGCCAGGTTTCTCAGGCAGGCAAACGCAGTTTTTGTTTTGAGTCGTTATATAATACACACTGTACACTTCTCTAGGAAGTCTGCAGTCTGTGAACACCTAGAGGATCGCCTCAGTCATTACATCAGATTTGATAGATCACAAATCCTCACTAAAGAACTCTGATTCCTTCCAAAGACGATTAGAGAGGATATTGAAATCAAAAAATATCCTAATTTAATAAAAAAGGTGCTTGAGGCCTACATCTACTTGGGATCAAAATGGGATAATCAATAAAATTAAATCCCTACGCAAGCATACAACTACAAGACTTCAATAAACTATAACTTCATACTGTGAAGATTGGAACAAAAATGAGTAATTTTAATCAGGAGTAGAGTAGTAGTCTATATATAGTTGTAGCACGAATAGGTCGGCTTGACCGGGTAAGGACCACGTTCTCACAGAATACCAGCGTAAAATAGTAGCTTAATACTGCTGTGTTTCGTAAGGTGAGTGTAGAGAACCGTAGACCCTTTTTACTGGAAACGAGGTATTCCATCTTAGTCCTCACGGGTAAAACGCATCTGCATTTTGATTCGTAATCGAGGATAGATGTAGATGTCTATGGGCTACAGCAACCACTTATAATCAGGTGAACTGTGTGCTCGTTTGTCACCCTATCCTATAAAAATATGAAATTGGGACGTCGAACACCTCAGTCCCCCTCCGTGACCATGGATGCTGTTAAGTGCTCGAAACATCGGGAATATAAAACAAGCTATATACGATCATGACCACGGTGCTGCCCATATCTTGTAATATTTCTCTGTGTTGATTATAACACCACCGGGATGGTATGTGGTATTGCATATTCTGAATTCACCACAGCAAGGTTACACTCGCATGACACGTTCATTATAAATTCTTACACGTTATGATTTCTTTTAAATTAACTTCTTTCTTGCAGACGCTGATGATGTACGCTTCAATAGCATCTGGTGTTAACTGCTTGGTTCTTGGGACCCAAATACATCTGCACTGGGGCCCGCACTGGATGACAGCGTTGTTCATTTACTTGTTCGTATTTACATTCACTTGCGGTGCTGGCACTGTTCCCTCCGTGGTGGTTGCCGAAGTGTTCTTGCCTGAGGTAAACATTCAATATTGTTGAAAAAAAATGTTTTTTTAGATATATTAAAAAGTCAATGCTAGACTTCAAGAAACCGTAGTTCTTTTTACGTAGATCAGAATTAGTAATCAAAATCTGAAGACTGGCCGGATTAAATATGACAACTGGACTTCATTTACTATATGAACAAGGTTGTTGCAAAGCGCTCAAATGTCAAAAATCTAAATATTTTAAAGTAAACTGTATACTGTACTGACTGATCATTCAATCATCGATTCACTAAAGCAAATCAAAGCCCACTGCTCAACATAGGTATGTCCATAGATTAATTTAAACGATTGACAGGCGAGGTGCTAAGCGAAGTTTTTTATTTTTTAGTTGTTATAAGGAAGATGCCAGTTTTTTCATCCACGGGACGATACTAATACATTCTTTATTGTTACACCTTCCAAGTAAGGTAGCAATGGGCGGACTTAATGCCCGTCAGCACTCTCTGCCAGTCAACCATAACGCAAAGAGCTATTGTGGCAGGTGTAAACTTGCTTTATAATCAACATAAAAAAATAAGATATAACATTGTATAAAACTCTATTGACGGATATTATCGCGTTTAATAACTTGTTATAATTTATTTTTAATTTCCGACGTTTCGGGCGCCTTACAGCACCCATGGTCACAAGGGGGGGGGGGGGGACTGAGATGTTTGACGTCCCAATGTTATAGTTAGCACGGATACCTTCAGTTTTTGAATATTAATTTTTGGTCTGATCTACGCAGAATGAGCTTACAGTATCTTGAAACCTTGCGGTGGTGGCGTGGGTTTGGGTTAATTTTGTTAATTATGGGATCCCAAGCAAATGGCAGCACCCATCCATCTTCTCTATTAAAGATGTTTTAATTTCACTAGCCTCACGTATTATCTTTAGTGGGAATCGTGTTCTTTTGCGAGAATTTGTGGTTTATCAAATCTGATGTAATGGTTGGTACGATCTTGTAAATGTTCATAATAATAATAATAATAATAATAATAATAATAATAATAGGTTAATAATAGGTTTCTTTCCCTTTCCCCCTAACCCTCGGCCGTTTGGTCTCCCCTGCCGAGGGCTCCCATCTGGTTGGATCTTATTTATTTATGTAGTTTTTGTATTTATTTTATTTTATTGATATTTATGTATATTTATCTTTTCATTTTAATTTATAATTATATATTTATAGCACCCAACCAGGTGAGAAAATTATATAGATAAAAAAAAAATAATAATAATATTAATAATATAATAATAATAATATAAGGATGATGGATTTGAGTAGAAAGTGTATAGGGCCGCTGCCTGGGGGTCGCCGGGGCGCGTCTGGAGCTGGCGCTAGACGCGGCAGCATGCGGGCCGCCAGCCGAGCGCGAGGAGCTGCAAGATCACCTAACAGCCCTCATCCATGATCCCCACCAGACGGCTTGATGTCGGCAGGGTCCTCTCGGACGCGGCAAGCGGCATCCGCCGCTGGTGGAGTGCGCCGCATGCGTTGGACAAGGGATATGAACGCAAACGCATTGCGGGCGTACTATAGGGCGAAAGGGGAAGAAACTGCGGGGATAGCGTATCGAGCTCGGATGCACTGCTTTTTTGCTGAGCTGGAGCCGTCTATTCCCGTCACGGAACAAAACCTGGCAGACCGTGTTCGGTACATCATGCGCTCGAAAATATTTGATGATGCCGAGCTCGAACGACTACGACGTGAGGCTATTCCCTCATCGAATGAATTGGCTACGGCTGGGGATGCGGCTCCTCAGGCGACAGACCAGCTGCCACGCGTAGAAGCCGCCATGGATCTTCCAGTTGTGGTTGATTCACACGATGATGAAATGGTCTCCCACGAACTAGAGCAAATGAGGAGTATATTGGAAGAGGCGATTTTGGAAACGCGCAGCATGCCTCTCGAAAATCGACCGCGACTTCCCCGCATACCCCTAAGCAAGCGAAATCGGGCTGTCGTGAGGGCTCTTAACCCAATGCTGGTAACCTATTTGGAAGCCAGCCGGGACCTTTGCGAGACGGACTCAGTTCTTTTTGGCGCCGCAGTGGCAGCTTGCCGTATTATTGGCGCCAAACTTCCCATGGCTGGACGCGCTACTAAACAAAGTAGCGCCATTCCAGTCTGGAGAAAAAGAATTGAGGACCGTATCGCAAAGGCAAGGGCCCTTATCGGCAGACTGATAAGCTTCAGGTCGGGTAATAATAGACCGAGGGTTGTGCGCACCGTTAGAATGGCGTTTGCTGGGACAAATATCAGTTTGTCCCAGCCGGACATCACGCAGAAACTAACGGAGCGCATAGACGACCTGAAGCAAAAGATTGCTGCTTGGGTGAAGCGGATTCGCCGATTTACCGAGAGGTCAAGGCGGTTCAACCGGAATCGTCTCTTCCAGAGTGATCAGAAGAGGCTCTACAAATCATTGGAGCGACCAGAGGTATGTGGAGCGGGCCCAGGACCGGATCAGGCTAACACTGTCGCATTTTGGCGTGGCCTGTGGTCAGAGCCCGTAAACCACAGCGAGGGCCCTTGGACGGAAGTTGTGGCGAGTCAGTGTGCGAGTATTACGCCCATGGACCCCGTCATCATAACGCCGGATGACGTAGCTGAGGCGGTCCGTAGAGCCCCGAACTGGAAAAGCCCGAGACTCGACGGACTGCATCACTACTGGCTGAAGGGGTTCATGGTGTGTCACGCTGTACTCGCCCGTCAGTTTCAAGAGGCTCTCAACCAGAAGTCACTCCCTAGCCTCTTCACTACTGGGATCACTCATTTGGTTCCTAAAGACCAGGTTACCACAGACCCGAGCAAATACCGCCCCATTACGTGTCTACCCACCATATATAAGACACTGACATCCATTTTGAGCGCGAGAATCACTCGTCACCTGGAGCTAAATCAGGTGATGTCACGCGCTCAAAATGGATGTCGGGGCGGTGGTCGTGGAACTAAGGAACCACTCCTCATTGACGCGGTCATTGGCAAAGTGGTGAAACGCAGCCGTCGGAATTTCTCCGCCGCCTGGATAGACTACAGAAAGGCATTCGACTCGGTGCCCCATACATGGCTAAAGAGAGTCCTCGAGCTGTACAAGATAGACTGTACAGTGAGAGACTTCCTCGAGCAGTGTATGGGGCAGTGGAGTACGATCCTTTGTCATCTGGGTGAGCGGATGATGGCTGCGGAGAACCACATAAGGATAAGAAGGGGTATCTTCCAGGGCGATTGTCTGAGTCCAATCTGGTTCTGCCTCTCCCTGAACCCTCTCAGTACTTTACTGGAGGGCTCCGGGAGGGGATTTCAGCTTCGGAAAGGAGGTACAAAAGTGGCCCACCTTTTCTATATGGATGACCTCAAGTTATTCGCCTCCAGTCGCTCCCATGTGAATTTAGCAATTCTATTGGAATGGAGCTGGGAACGGATAAGTGTGCGGTCCTCCATGTTGAAAGGGGAAGGGTTGCTAACTCTGAGGGCATTATCTATGCCCTTCAACTTAAGGACCCTTTCCGAGGCTGAAACATACCGATACCTGGGTATGTCACAGAACATCGGTATCGATGAGGCTGGTATGAAACAGTCAGTTTGCGACGTGTTTTATGCACGCTTGACCAAAGTGCTTAACAGCCTTTTGTCCGGTGTGAATAAGACACACGCATATAACGGCTGGGTCATGCCTGTCCTCATGTATACCTTTGGCATACTCAGGTGGACTCAGACTGAACTTAACGCCCTGGATAGAAAAGTCCGCACTACCATGACGTCCCACAGGATGCATCATCCGAGATCGTCGGTAATGAGGCTGTACTTGCCGCGAAAGCATGGTGGGCGTGGCTTCTTGAGCGCGCTCACCATGCATAATCGCGAAGTGTGCAGCCTCCGTAATTACTTCCTGGCGAGATCGGATGATCCATTCTATAAGGACGTCATTTCTTGTGATAAAGGACTTACCCCTCTATCCTTAGCCAACGAGCAATGGCAAGACCCGGCAGTGCAGACAATTTCCGACCGGGAGACCGTGTGGAAGGAGAAGGAGCTCCACGGGAGGTTCTACAAGGCTCTACATGAGCCTTTTGTAGACACAGTAGCCTCCCTCCACTGGCTACGCTTTGGTGATCTCTTCGGGGAAACCGAGGGTTTTGTCTGTGCAATACAGGATCAGGTTATTAAGACCAACAACTATCGGAGATACATCCTAAAGGATGGCACCGTGGACATCTGTCGAGCTTGTCGCCATCCCGGTGAGTCACTTAGACATGTTATCTCCGGTTGTTCGGCGCTTTCTAACTCTGAGTACTTGCACAGGCACAACCTAGTAGCCAGAATTCTTCACCAGGAGCTCGCTCTGAAATACGGTCTCGTGGATCGGAAATTGCCGTATTACAAGTACTTGCCGGAAGCCGTGCTCGAAAATGATCGCGCCAGGCTCTATTGGGACCGAGCCATCATCACAGACAGGACTATTCTTGCGAATAAGCCTGATATTGTGCTGATGGACCGGGCACAGTCAAGGATATTTTTGGTCGACATTACCATTCCGTATGACGAGAACCTCGTGAAAGCCGAAACAGACAAGCAAACAAAATATCTGGACCTGGCTCACGAGGTGACCGACATGTGGGGTGGTCTGCCGACTGAAATTATTCCTGTAGTCGTCTCTGCAAACGGGCTAATCCCAGTCAGCCTCTCGGGTCATCTGAGGCGACTGGGACTATGTGGCGGACCGCTCCGGGCTCAAATGCAGAAGGCGGTGCTCATCGATACCGCCCGCATCGTCCGCCGGTTTCTTTCCCTTTCCCCCTAACCCTCGGCCGTTTGGTCTCCCCTGCCGAGGGCCTCCATCTGGTTGGGCTTTTATTTATTTATGTATTTTTATATTTATTTTATGTTATTGATATTTATGTATATTTATCTTTTCATTTTCATTTATAATTATATATTTATAGAACCCAACCAGATGAGAAAACTTTATAGATACCCCATAATAATAATAATAAGGATATTTTTGGTCGATATTACCATCCCGTATGACGAGAACCTCGTGAGAGCCGAAACAGATAAGCAATCAAAATATCTGGACCTGGCTCACGAGGTGACCGACGTGTGGGGTGGTCTGCCGGCCGAAATTATTCCTGTAGTCGTCTCTGCGAATGGGCTAATCCCAGTTAGCCTCTCTCGTCATCTGAGGCGACTGGGACTCCGTGACGGACCGCTCCGGGCTCAAATGCAGAAGGCGGTGCTCCTTGATACTGCCCGCATCGTCCGCCGGTTTCTTTCCCTTTCCCCCTAACCCTTGGCCGTTTGGTCTCCCCTGCCGAGGGCTTCCATCTGGTTGGGCTTTTATTTATTTATGTAGTTTTGTATTTATTTTATTTTATTGATATTTATGTATATTTATCTTTTCATTTTCGTTTATAATTATATATTTATACATCCCAACCAGATGAGAAAACTATATAGATACCCCACACATAATAATAATTTGTTTGTCAAGGTTTCAAGATACTGTAAGCTAAATTCTGCGTAGACCGGACCAAAAATTAATATTCAAAACCTGAAGGTAGCCGGGCTAACTATAACATCCAGGTGTCAAACATTTCAGCCCCCCGTGATCATAGGTGTTGTAAAGCGCCCGAAAGGTCGATAATTAATATTGAGTTAAAATACGTTATTAAACGCGATAAAATCCGCAAATATAGTTTTATTCAATGTGTAGTGTTCGAGTAAATTTAAGAAATAATTAAAATAAAATGTTTGTATACAGTCAGTTAAAACAACATAAATATAAACATAAATAATGAATGAAAATATGACGACTCCGTGGCGTAGTGGCTTAGCAATGAGTCCCGCATGGAACAAGTATTTGTATATACATAAATAGATATGTATATTCTACTATATATGTATATTCATATACGCATACATACCATAATATACATATAAAATAACATGAAACTATTATTATCACGAAACATTGTCTTGTTTCAAGAGGTTCTCGAATTTCTTGAACGTACATTATTTGTTTGTCGCTTTTATTATTTATTATTAAGGAGATGCTCTTTTGAGAAAATATTAGTCTAAATCTGGATAACGGACATTTTCATAACAATAATGGGCAAAATAATTCTCTGTACAAGTATGATTTTTGGGTTTACAGGTAGAAAATTTATTAGGTGATAGAGAGGCCATAAGGTAAAAGACTTTGCGGTTGATAAAAGTGACATGAGTATCCTATTTCAATGTACTGTCGTACAGCCCTATATTTTTTGGAGTTTTAGAAAGGTATCAACATCTAATTATAACAGACCGATATGGGGTATTCTTACACCGATAATACTTTTTTATTCACAGCACACAATCCTGCTGATGTAGTAGCCCATAGACGTTTATTTCTATTCTAGAAAAGTATTCAAATGCAGAAATGAAATGAAAAGAAATGAATGATTTGAAATGAAATAAATGGTTTTTATTCAGTAAAGGTTAAAGCATAATACTTATTGAAAGTTATTTTTTATGTATCACTGGTTTTGAAAAAAGCTTCTATCCTGGGAAGAACCAACAAGAAACCCAGTGGGACTTTTTTGAACATATTTCATTTTTCAATATCTTGTTTTGTACAATTTTTGAATGAATTTTTATAGAACCAGCATGATGGCGATCACTCTATTCCCAGATTCTGTGTCACCCCTGAGGACTAAGATGGAATGCCTCATTTTCAGTAAAAAGGATCTTCGTGTCTACTCACTATAAAAACACATTAATCTGCTATTTCACACTGGTATTCTTTGAGAGCGTGGTTCTTCAGATTTGGACTAATGTTTGATTAAATTTTCAGATAAAGAGCTTGGCTACCATGATAGCTGTGGAATGGGCCCTTATTTGCGGCTTCTTCGCGGTGTTTTTATTTAACCCGTTAGTTGCGGCCATCGGGTTGGGTCCAGTCTTTTATATCTTCATGGTCGCCTGCTTCCTCTCAGCTATTTTTTGCTTCTTCTTCTTACCGGAAACTAAAGGTCTGACTGTAGATGTCATTCAGAATCTCTTTGCAAAGAAACGTACTCAAGAACATTGACTTAGTTTTAAATTTAACAAAATTTAACTATAATGTAAGATTTATAATTTAGAATAATATGAAAAAATGTATAAAATGCTCAATATATTAATATGTTAATTAAGTTAACTTTGAACGTAATAGGTTTTTTTGGAAACTTCTCTAACCCTTTATATAAAATAATTTTTTTCAAGTTTGTTTATCTACAAAATCTAAAGAGGTGACATCACTGAGATTTTTTTAACTAAGAGCGAAGCTTGGTCACCTAGGGACCTTTATGATTGATCAATATTGATAGTTTTAGCTTAAGAGGGTCAAACGATAATAGCCCACCTGACGGGAAGTGGGGGCTGAGACCCATAGACACCGATATCAATATTTCACTAAACATTTAAATGCAACTGCACTATTACCCCTGTAGAATAAGACATTTGTCTTTGTATAAGGTTTTTCAGTTTTTAGTCAGTACGTTTTACTATACATCAAATAAAAACCATGTTAATTGTTTTGTCATTTCTATTGCGTTTTGTATAACAAATGTTTAAAGGTAAGATGGGAGTAAAGAAATAAAGACTTTTAAATTGTATATTGTTTTTAATGTTACATTTCTCCTGTATTATTGGTATGTAGTAAGAGCATGGTCCTTCTTTTCTTGAACCGAGCCATTTGTGCTACAAAAGTAACATGGCTACAGTGTGGCTCTTCCACGTAAAAAAGAGCATTTATTCACTGCGTTTTATTTTGCAACTGATAAGATGTCTTCAAAGCAATAATGAGTAATATATTTTTGATTGAATTTCGGTCACGGTGACCAGTTTATACAGAGACTAGCCATCTGCGCATAACAGGATTATAGTGCACGAGTGTATTTGCAAACAAAGGTGCACTATTTATTTCCTAACTCTCGTAGTCCAATGAGACGACAACCTGGTACGACCGTAAAGAGATCAGGCTAAGTACCATTGGTTTTACGTGATTTCTGGGGCACGGGTGTAAAACACCACCATTTTCCTGACTGCTACAGAGAATTTCATAATAGAAAAACCCAAATAACTGATTTGAAAGTAAAGTAACAGGCTGAAGCGAACCATCGCGCTGCACTCGTATCACTTAGGTGAGTCGTATAACCATAAGAAACAGAAACAAGAAAGCTACAGTTTTGTAGCTTGTTGACTTTTCTAACGCTTTTAACCCCGTTGATCATGATATTCTTCTTGTCATCCTTTCCCATCTTAAATTTGCACCGTCAAGTCTAGAGTGGTCCGTTCACGTGAGGCAAATTACTTCACAGTGTGTTGAGATTGTTTCTGGCGCACCGCAAGGCGGTCCCTGTTAATCTTCTCTGTTTTTATTAATTCCATCACATCCAACATTGATTGTTCGTACCATCTGTACGCCGATGCCCTACAAATTTATGTACAGTCTGACATTGGTGACAAACATAATGTGATATATGTACAAATTAAATATGAATCTCAAGTCCGTTGATGATTGGTCCATCCCCTTCGGGGTTTCTGTCAATCCTATGTAATGCCAAGTGATGTCTATAGGTAACACAAAGATGCTTGCAAGAGTTAATATTGCGGGGCTACCTTCTATCTATTATAATAATCGCGTACAATTAAGAATAAATAAATAAATGTTTCCACGTTCTCGACAACAGTAAACTCTATAAAGCTCTTGACAAGAGCTGTTTCTCTCTCCACCTCTAAGTTCGGTATCCGTTTTGTCGTGGTGAAAGGGATTAGTAGCTGTAGCTTGGTTACCCACGGTGAACTAAGAGGGAACCTCATAACTGGCCCGAGGTGACCACTCCAAGTGGGCTTTGCAAGCCCACATCGAACGTTCGTTGGGCTGGAAAAAGGAGTATACTCCCCTCTCACTGCTTCAGCCAAGGTGGAGTCATGTAGGGGTGGGTACAGCGGTATGGCGATACAGCACTCCACGTATTGGGCTTGGAAGTGCTTTGCAAAGGTAGGATTGAGGTCAAGGAATAAAGTGTAACTTGCGCTCTAGGTACGCTTTACTCGTGAATTAAAAGGAGTAAGAGAAGTCCTCTCTTTAGGAGGTTGGTTGCTAGGGTTGCCATGAGGCGTCAGATGCCACTGGGGAAACCTCTGTGTGAAACAAAGGTGAAGATAATTTATCAGCAGCGAAATAACTGCCGAAAAAGTAAAAGAGGACTTAGCCCCTTCGCAGTGCATGAGCAAAAACACCAACCGAAGTCGCGCATGTTAACGAGTGTGAGCGCCATACAGAATACAATAAAATCTAGCCACAGTGAATGTATGTCAGACGGTTTATACAACACGTCGAAATAGGCACTCTGGCCATAAACGGCGCTCCGTGAGTTCCACCACCTGCCATACCACCGCTCGTGCAGACGTTATGTGTCAGGCATAACCATTTGCATGATCAGGACGACTTCTAGCCGCAAAACGTGTTATGAGCCTAGTGCTCACCTTAAGGGAATGGGATCCTATTTTAATCGGCTTTCGGCCGCAGCCTGGATAATCTCCTCCCACCAGATACCACCCGCATGAGGTCGACACATATGCCCCACCAATCAAGACAACTGCAGATTGCAGATATTACCAAAAGGCAGTTTATATATATATATATATATACATATATATATATATATATATATATATATATATATATATATATATATATATATATATATATATATATATATATATATATATATATATATAATTCGCCATGACGTTGTAGTTCAGTATATGTATTTTTTTCGCTCATGCAGGATATACATAAAGTATGTAAAAGTTTATCCACGAGTCAGTAATTTATTCTTGGAGCGATCCCCAAGAATGAAGTACTGACTTGGTGGAGTCAAGTAACTGATACTACTAACTTGCGTCTGTACTGTTTGTACTAATACTAGGAGTATTTACAGAATGTATGCCACTTACGACGCTCGACCATGGTAACGGTGGGGCAGGGGGTGCTAAGAATCGCCGGTGGAGGTTCGGTTGCCACCTACAACGACTCGACCTGGCAACATTTAACGCACGCACCCTGAGGACTGACGAGAAGATCCCGGAGCTGGAAGAAGAGATAGACAAGTTGCGCTGGAATATTATAGGATTATCTGAGGTCCGAAGAGAGGGGGAGGACACGATGATTCTCGAATCCGGCAACTTGTTCTATCACCGGGAGGGTGACCATCTGTCCCAATGAGATGTCGGATTTATCGTCCACAAGTCTCTCGTCAACAACGTTGTAAATATTGGGAGTGTGACGACGAGGGTCGCGTACCTGATACTCAGAATCACCAAACGGTATTCGCTGAAGGTCATACAGGTTTACGCACCAACCTCGGCACATCCCGCTGAGGAGGTGGAGGAAATGTATGAGGATATTTCCAAAGCCATGCATTCCTCCAAAACCCACTACACGGTGTTGATGGGAGACTTCAACGCAAAACTAGGCACAAGAGAAAACGGTCAGCTGAAGTCAGGGAAATTTGGAGTAGGGCAACGGAACCGAAGGAGTCAGCAGCTGGCCGACTTTATGGAGAGAGAGGGACTCTTTATGATGAACTCTTTCTTCCAGAAGCGGCCCCACAAGAAGTGGACCTGGTCGAGCCCCGACGGTTCGACAAAAAAAGGGATTGACTTCATTATGACGACCAGACGCCAACTGTTCAGTGATGTCTCAGTGATCGCAAGGGTGAAAACCGGCAGCGATCACCGAATGGTTAGAGGCACACTGAACCTAAACGTTAAGTTGGAGAGTTCTCGTCTAATGAAGTCAACGCTCCGTCCCCCTCGTGCTCTAATCCTGAATCCCGAAAACTTTCAGGTCGAGTTAAGTAACCGCTTTCAGTGCCTACAAGATTGCAATGCAGTGGACAATATGAATGACAAGCTCGTGGAAACTGTCCATGCGGTCGGAGCTAAGTTCTGCAAGACCCGCCGCAGAAGAACACAAAAACTCTCCGATCCCACTCTTAATCGCATGGTTGTTAGACGGGAGATGAGGCTGCAATCGTCAACAGATTTGACAGCATACAGGCGACTGAACAGACAGATCTCCAAATGCATGCGGCGAGACTTACGCAACTTTAATACTGCTCGTATTAAAGAAGCGATTAAGCAGAACCAGTGCTCCAAAGTCTTCGAGATCTGTCTGCCAGTGTGTCACAGTGGTAGACCCACGCGGAAGCTTTGCTGTTGCATGTATGGGCCGGCTCAAACCGGGGTGGTACCACGACCGCACAGAATACTGGCGTGAAGTGGAAGCTCTGCTTCCGCGTTTCGTCTGGTGAGTGCAGGTGGCCGGAGGCCCAAATCCCCCCCCCCCATCAACATGGTAGCGGAATTAAATAATGATAGACTACCCGAGGAGGGTACCAGCACCCCTGGAGAATCCCTCGCTGAGCACCCACGACCATGTTTCTCCACTTATGAGCGTGGGTGCTCAGGCTGCCCCGCGTATTCTGGGGGGGGGGGGCAAAATTCCGCTTAAGACTACAACTGCTCGGGGCAAACGGAGCAACAAGATCAAGGCGACCCCTGCCACGCTGTCCGTGAATCTGCAATATCAGGGGACTTCACTCTAACCTAAACGCCGTCCACTATCATCTCGAGACGGCAAGGCCGGCTCTGCTCTTTCTGACCGAGACGCAGGTGTCCTCTCCGGCGGATGTCTCGTATCTCTCCTACCCGGGGTACAAACTGGAACACTCTTTTGTGCCTCGGGCCGGAGTTTGCATTTACGTCAGAGAGGACATCTGTTCTCGACGCCTCGGCAGACTTGAAGGTTCGGACCTGTCCATCCTTTGGCTACGCGTAGACAGCGACGACCATCCGCGCGTCTACGGGTGCCTCTATAGGTCCCATAGCGGTAATGCCGAAACAGACCGACTCTTCGACCACGTCCAAATGGCTGCAGATTCGTTGCTACAGCAGATCCCCTCCGCAGAGATCGTGATCCTCGGTGACTTTAACGCCCAGCACGCCGAATGGCTTGGTTCACGTTTAATTGATCATGCGGGGAGATCTGTTCATGATTTTGCCTTGGCATATGGTCTGACACAACTGGTTACTTCGCCTACGCGGATTCCAGATGTGGAGGATCATGCACCTTCCCTGTTGGACCTTCTGCTGACCTCTCACTCGGACGGATATCAGATTTCCATCGTTACCCCTTTAGGCTTCTCGGACCATTGTCTGGTCCGGAGTGTTGTGCCACTCACGCTGAAATCGCGGTTGCATTCTGCAGGCTGCCGCCGTGTTTGGCACTATAGGTCTACTCACTATAGGATGGGATGCGGTCTTCCTTTGCATCCTACCCTTGGGGGCGGGTTTGCTTCTCGCCGGATGATCCCAACGTTGTTGCGGATTCTGTTGCTGATGTGGTACTTCAGGGTATGGAACTTTTTATTCCTTCCTCTGTGGTGCCCATTGGAGGCAAATCTCATAAATGGTTTGGTTGCTCCTGTAAAATAGCATCATGCTATAAGCAGGAGTGCTACCAAGCCTGGGCTGATGCATCAGCTTCCCGGGATGTAAACACCAGCGCTCTAAAAAAGAAGTATAATTCCGCCTCTAGGTCCTTCAAAAGAGTCATTGCCAAGGCAAAGTCAAAGCACATAGGCAGAATTGACGTGAAACTAGTTCGCCTTCCTTCTGGAACCCGTGCATTCTGGTCTCTCGCCAAGGCTATCCAGGGGAATTTCTGTCAGCCATCTCTTCCATCTCTGCACAGGGAGGACGACTCACTGGCCCATACCGCAAAGGAGATAGCCGACCTTCTAGGCTCTTTCTTTGCGTCTAACTCGACTCTCGATGACGGGGGAGTACGCCGCCGACCATCACGCGGTGTGAGTGCTCCATACCGGAAGTGCACTTCATACAGCGCTCGGTTCGCAAAACACTCCTCTCCCTGGACATCCACAAGTCGAGTAGGCCTGACGGAATCCCCCCAATTGTACTGAGGACGTGTGCTCCAGAGTTGGCACCGGTTTTAACGCGTCTTTTCCGGTACTCCTACTCTCTAGGCATAGTCCCAAAATCATGGAAGACGGCTTACGTCCACCCGATCCCCAAAAAAGGTGACCGCTCTGACCCGTCCAACTACCGGCCAATCGCCATCACCTCTTTGTTCTTCAAAACAATGGAGTTCATTGTAAACTGCCAGCTCATGAGGTACCTTAAAGATCACCAGCTGATTAGTGACCGCCAATACGGTTTTCGCCGTGGTCGGTCAGCTGGTGACCTTCTGATCTACCTAACTCACAGATGGGCAGAGGCAGTAGAGTTCAAGGGGGAGGCATTGGCCGTTAGTTTGGACATTGCGAAGGCCTTCGATCGGGTTTGGCACAAAGCGCTTCTTTCGAAGCTCCCTTCCTATGGGCTTCCCAAGAAATTGTGCGATTGGATCACCGGCTTTCTTGCAGATCGGAGCATCAAGGTCGTTGTAGACGGTGCAAGCTCCGATTGCAAGCCAATTAATGCTGGTGTTCCACAGGGCTGCGTGCTATCGCCAACGTTGTTTCTTCTGCATATCAATGATATGTTGCATACCCGTAACATTCATTGCTATGCAGATGACAGCACTGGTGATGCTCTTTACACCGGCCGAGCCAATATTTCTCGGGAAAACGTCTTCGAGTGCCGGGACAAACTTGTGTCTGAAGTCGAGTCTTTGCTGAACAGAGTCTCGGATTGGGGACGACTAAATCTAGTCCAGTTTAACCCCCAGAAGACACAAGTCTGCGCGTTAACCGCTAAATAGAACCCCTTTGTCGTAACCCCTCAGTTTCAAGGCACTCCCCTTATTGCCTCAGCCATTATCGGAATCCTTGGCGTTGACATATCGAGTGACGTGCAGTTTCGTGGTCACTTGGAAAGGAAGGCCAGGTTGGCCTCTAAAAAGCTTGGCGTGCTCAGCAGAGCTGGACAGTGTTTCATGCCGGCATACCGCCTGCAACTTTACAAGGCGCAAGTTCGGCCGCACATGGAATACTGTTCCCATCTCTGGGCTGGGGCTCCCCAGTACCAGCTCCTTCCACTTGACCTCATCCAGCGCAGAGCGGCTCGAATCGTCGACGAGCGAGTGCTTTCCGATCGGCTCGATTCACTGGCGCTGCGAAGAGATGTTGCATCTCTTTGCCTATTTTATCGCATCTATCACGGGGAGTGCTCTGAGGAATTGTTCGGATTAATCCCAGCCGCCAAATTTCGTGAACGCACTACACGGCAAACGTCCCGATACCATCCACACCATCTGGATGCTTGGCGGTCCACCACTGACGTTTAACAAGGAGTTTTCTTCCACGTACAACCTCTCTGTGGAGTAGTTTACCACCGGCGATTTTTCCGGACCGATACGACCTGGAGACCTTCTAGAAAAGAGCTTACTCCTTTCTAAAGGGCCGCCAACGCACCTGCGTTTCTCCTGGTGTTTTGGTTGATCATGGGCGGCGGTAGTCACTTAACATCAGGTGAGCCGCATGCTCGTTTGCCCCTTCTTCTATAAAAAAAGAGCCAACTGTCAAAGCTGAAGACTGAGTGTGGCAGGGCAGGGCCCCAAGCCGAGGATGGAATTACAGTGGAGCTTCTGAAAGCGGGTGGAACACCGGTACTTGAAGTCCTTCAGAAGCTCTTCAATTCCGTCCTCCATGGTGGCACTACTCCAGAGGCGTGAAGCAGAAGTGCGGTAGTCTTGTTCTTTAAGAAAGGCAACAACGCTCTTTTAAAGAACTACAGACCGATTTCCCTTCTGAGCTGTGTCTACGTGCTGTTTTCGAGAGTCATTACGAATCGTCTCGCACGCAGACTCGACGACTTCCAGCCTCCTGAACAAGCCGGTTTCCGAAAAGGCTTCAGTACCATAGACCACATACATACCCTACGGCAGATTGTACAGAAGACTGAAGAGTACAATCTGCCACTTTGCCTTGCGTATGTGGACTATGAGAAAGCCTTTGATTCCATCGAAATTTGGGCGGTGTATTTGTACAGTAGGGCTACGATGGCTATCCGAGTACAGAACCAGAGCTCGAAACCTATCCAACTGCAGAGAGGTGTAAGACAGGGTGACGTTATATCCCCGAAACTCTTCACCGCTGCATTGGAAGACGTTTTCAAGCTACTGGACTGGGAAGGATACGGTATTAACATGAATGGCGAGTACATCACTCACCTTCGATTTGCCGACGATATAGTCCACTATGCTCAATGACCTCAATAGTGCCTCCCAACGGATAGGTCTTAAGATGAACATGGACAAAACAAAGATCATGTTTAATGTTCATGTCACACCTATGCCGGTAGTTGTTGGGAGCACTATGCAGTTGTTGACGAGTACGTTTACCTGGGACAAATAGTCCGACTAGGTAAGTCCAACTTCGACCGAGAGGTCAATCGACGGATTCAACTCGGCTGGGCAGCGTTCGGGAAATTACGACATATCTTCTCGTCAGGTATACCTCAATCTCCAAAAACTAGATTGTATAACCAGTGCGTGTTGCCAGTGATGACTTACGGATCTGAGACGTGGTCCTTCACTGCTGGCCGTATGAGGACGCTCAAGGTCGCTCAGCGAGCTATAGAGAGGGCTATGCTCGGAGTTTCTCTGCTGATAGACTCAGAAATGAGGATATCCGCAGTAAAACCAGAGTGACCGACATAGCCCAACAGATTAGTACGTTGAAGTGGCAATGGGCCGGCCATATAGCTCGATGAACCGATAACCGATGGGGAAGAAAGGTTCTTGAGTGGCAGCATCGTACCGGTAGGCGTAGTGTAGGGCGACCCCCCACTAGATGGAGTGACGACCTGCTAAGATATGCAGGAAGTCGATGTATGCAGGTGGCTCAGGACCGTGCTTTGTGGCATTACTTGGGGGAGGCCTATGTTCAGCAGTGGATTTGTGAAGGGTTGTTACGAATATGATGATAATTATTATTTTTATATAGAAAAGGGGAATGATGATGATGATGATGATGTCACTTACGTTTATTTAAATTTACATTTACTTTTATTTTTGTTTACGTAAATCACATTTTCATAAATGTGTCGAGAGGCTAAATTGAATATGTTAATTTCCTTAATTTTATGTCTAAGCGACTCTTTAAGCTTTAACCCTAGATCACTAACCTTAAATCGGAGTAACACTATCACTAACCATTTGATTCACAGACTACGCAATGAAACACAAATATTTTCAAAATCGTTGTTATTTATTTTATAAAAGAAACAAAAACTTAAAGTCCTTTCTTTAAGGAATCAAACAAAACGATGAAAAATAAACAATATTAATTCTTACAACTATTACAAATAGGAACTGTGTGCTCTCCGCAAATGGCCTTTTTGCAGTATGTACAACAATATTTTGACATACGCCTTTTTTTTGCTGGGCAAAATCTACATATTTTTCTTGTTTTATGTAGCTCTTGTACACAGCTTTCTTGTGGTACTTCAATTTTGAGAATATCTCCAATACTGTTTTTCACATCACGCTGCAAAATCACCGTATTGTAGCGCTTGAGTAGCCAGGGTTTTATTAGTTCATCTGCCATTTGCAAGGCAAATTCTCTCCTCTAGAGCGGTTTCTTATGGTCTCGGATCATATTGCATACGTAAACAATATACGCGTTTATGATACTAATGTTTACAGTATCATAGAATAAGCATAGCGGCCATCTATTGGTTTTGCGACCAGTGCCACTCTCACATTTGATCCACGGTATCTACAGCGCCCTTTGTAGAATTATAGAAATGAATAATTTCCGGCTTCATGGTAACATCATTGACAGTGGGTTGATCATGGGTGGTTGATAAAAGGTAAACAATCTTGTTAGACTTGGGCTTGTATGAAACCATGGTCATCTCGTTATTGAAGCAAAACATTGAAGTGCCCACTTGCCGTGCTCTAGGGTTTTTTTTATTGCCTGGGGTATTTCCCGTTTGTTGCTTCGCAATGTACCAACAAGTGTCAATTAATACGGAGCCTGGAGCATATCGGAAGCAAGAGGAATGGATATAAACCATAGTCCATAGTTAAGTTTCGATTCGAACCATGTATGGGTTTGGTGATCTCCTTCACCAAATAGTTCGCAAGAGGTTCGGTTCCTGAATTAGTTCCCTTGCCGAAATATGGAATGGCATTGCATACATATTTTGTGTTCGAGTCTGCCATCATAATAAGCTTAAGACCGTATTTATTTGGCTTATTGGGTATGTAAATCCTAAACGGACAATGCCCTCTGAACCCAACAAGCTGTTCGTTAATAGTTATGTATGAACTGGGCTTATACTATTTTACACAGTTGCTTATGAATGCCTCCCAAAATTGTCTGAATGGAGCTAGCTTGTCAGAGGCCCTTCGCTCTGTTCTTATTGTCTTGTCGTCAAACCTAAGGCATTTCAGTAAGAAATCAAACCTATCAGCACTCATGCACGCTTTAAAAGTAATTGCATTCCTTTTGTGGTCAAATAGTGTTCTAGTGGGCAAGTGGTTACTTTTTATAGCCGCTGATTTTATCAAGAGACCCAGTAAAGCCTTCACTTCGTTAGTGGAAGTATGCGAGTTGGTATACTTCTCCTGTTTATATTTAGACTTCTTGATGTCAATCTCCGTGTTGGTATAAGTAACCATCTTATTGATCATTTCATGAGAAATGAACAGTAGAAATAATTGTCTGGGGTCTGTTATTTCTTTGGCTACACCTGCAAGTCCAGAGAATACGTGAATCACATTACGAGAAGATATTCTTGCTCGTGGATTGCGAGGTCTAGTAGACAATTTATAACCGCTCTTTTCATAAAGGTGATTTTTATTGGAACGGATCACAAATGATGACTCAGGCTCCTGCAGCTCCTGCTGATGCTGGATGGACTCAGACCCCAACTTACCTGTATCGGATGTATTATCATCTGAATATATTACAATTCTTCGCTTACGTGAGCGCGTGCTGACGAAAATCTCCTCATCGGATGACATCGAACCTTCTTCCTCACTTTCATCAGTTCCTACGTGGGCATCTGCCACCATATTATCTTCGTTTTCGGGTTCCGATAGTTCCTCTGCTTCATCGTGGTTAGACTCGATGTCTGACTCACACAACCAATGTCGAATGCGCTCCTCATCTTCTCTCAAATCCATCTAAAAATAAAATTGAAAATCAAAACAATATCGTAAGTGGTCTAAAAATATTCATAAAGTCTGCAAAATAAATTTTCCCTTTACTTTTGTTCCACAAAATAATAGCAAATTATTCCTATGTTACAATTAATAGGTAAAAAACCGAGTAGCGTAAAATATAATAAAAGTAATCTTGAAAATAGAAAAATATTATAACTAAAAATAATGTTACACAGTCATTAACCTTTCGTCTGTCAGACGACGCGACGGCTGTATGTCCTGTTCCAAAGTGCGTGCGACCGCCACGAGTGCACACGGGTCACTTACAGGACCAATCAGGAAGGTACTGAGCTGGGGAGGGAGTGCGGGTGCCGCGAACCTACCGAACTATGAAATGCGGGGGTATGCGTAGTCTGAGAGACAAATGGTTAGTGATCTAGGGTTAAATATATATTGCTTTTATAGCCTTCCTCTGTAAAACAAATAACAAGTATAAGGTGAAAACTAACACAGTTATATTAAACAATTTATTCCCTTTTTTCCACTTTCGGTAGTGTAATTCATTCTTTAGATTTATGTGTCGAATTGAGAAAATTCTATTTTTCTAAAGTCGACGAAAAAATAAAATGTGTTTTGTTTGATTTTCTTTCTCAAACAACACAACGCGCTTGTAGTTAGCACGCAATGAGAAGTCAAACGTCCGTTTGATATGCTTATCGTGCACGAGTAGTAACTGATTGCTGATATAAAAGATTAAGTTTATGATAGACTGTAAGGAAATTTTATAAGTAATCTGACGTAATAGTTATTGACAATAATAAAACAAACTTAAGTATTATCTCACCTCTTGTGTATTTACTTCAATCTTTGTCTAAGAATTACTGTAAGATAACATCTAGATTAAATACGTTATACTTTCTCAGTAAAAATTAATTTAAAATCTTAAACAAAGAGATTCTTTTGATGAAGTTGGTTCAGTACCGGTGTTTCGTTTTTTTTTTTTTTGGGAAAGCCTATGTTCAGCAGTGAATGGTGATGATGATTACGCTTAAAGCGATTTGGTAGCAGGTGATAAAGCTTTTAGGATGTTTAGGAAATGTCAGTTTTTTGTCGCCAGCCCGTAGAAATCCCATTGATAGGCTGTGTTTATAATCGTAGTATACTTTTGGCACTTTTATTTTTTTCCTTCTTGATCAACCCTTAATCATCCACAGCTGAACATGGGTCTATTCTGTAATATCTTGGGCACTACGCTTGGCAGGTGAATTAGTTGCAGTTTTGATGCGTGTGTAAATGAAATGGTTGTACCGCCACCAATAGGAGGCCATTAGGTGATTCTGAAATTTTCTATAGCATCCTATACCACCCAATGGACAAAGTATCTTATGCCACCGTCACAATGCCTTAAAACTCTAATTTTAAAAGTCATTGTCGGAGAAAGCACGTGTTTTTGCTTTCGATAATTCTGATGGTGCATAAAGGAACCTACATTATTACACTGCGTATAATGCATTTTTATTTAAATGAGAAACATAAAAGTGTTCAATTTTTTTATAGAATAAGAGAAACAAACGATCGCACAGTTCACCTGATGGTAAATAGACCTGTGGCCTATGGACACCTATATTATTTCTCGATAAGAATCAAATTGTAAGCGTTGTCACTCTTTAGAACGGCTCGTTACCAGCGAAAAGAGTCTCTGGTTCTTTATTTTCATCACGTGAAATACAGCAGCGTCATGCAGTTATTAACCCCGTGAGAGTCTGGTCATTCTTCGGCCGACCGGATCCATTAGTGCTACATCCATAATATTATAGTCGCAGTATGATGTCCTCATGGGTTCGCGGTTTAATCGTACTGTCTAAATAGGAAATGTTGCAATTACATGTAATTTGAATTACAATGTTAATATTGGATATTATTTTTACGTCTTCTTAACACTTCAAGTAATGAGAAAAACATACAGGTGTATTTTCTGCCAAGCTTGTCTAGATGGTATCTGGAGCAAGTAATGCTGATTAAAGCGGTAATATAGGAAAGGCTACCGAAGAGTGACACCTTGTTTTCTTGGTTAAAGGTAGTATTTCTAGACGAGAACAGTAGTAGGGTGGACGATGGCCACGTGAACATAATGCCCATCGTCAGGCAATCGTAGCTCACTGTAATGTATCACATATATAATATTAGCCTATACTGTCCCATAGCTGAGCTAAGGCCTCCCTTTCCTTCCTCCATCGTATTATCTACCGTTTTTCGTGTGAGACCAACTCGCTCTCTACGCCAAGTAGCTTTACACCCACTTAGTAGCCCACTTAGTAGCATTCGCTCAAATCTCGTCTAACATACGGCAGACGTGTATGTCTTAGTATGATAATAAACTACAATAATATATGTAATAAATATGTTACTGGAATAACACATTCTATTCTACACTATATTCTACACTACCTTACCTTACCAGGGGGTAAAACTTCTTTTCTGCTTAGCTTAATTCGTCTGTGTATATACCGCCGTCTAACCCATTTTTGCTACAACGTAACAGTACGTGTACTGCAAAAGGTAGACAGTCGGTATATTTACAGGCTATGAGGCATTTGTTCTTAGTACTCAGAATTAAAGACCATAGAATAATATAATACTCAATAGAATGGATATCAACCCTATTTCGTACAAGGATCGGCGTCGCCGGGAGCACACACACAAGCAATTACGTCGTATTATCAGTTATCAATACTACAAACACATTTTAGACTTTTGATTAATGTTTTTTGACACATAATATTTCTTTATTTTTGTTTCTTATATTCACAAAATATAAATAGTTTCGACTTACTGGTTGTAGAAAATGTCTCCTTTATTTAAATTCCATTTCCTGCTGTTCTTTTGACATGTAATTATTGCATAATTTGCCATTTTTCAAATAATTTGCATGCAGCGAGGTTTAACACGAAAATTGGAAATTGTGTTGACATTTATAGGTGTGAATCGACATGTAAGTGACACGTTAGTGGCTACACGGGCTCGCCTACTTCCCCGTTCTATATATATATATATATATATATATATATATATATATATATATATATATATATATATATATATATATATATATATATATATAGTTTTATCGACATTTGATTATAAAAATTGCATGGAAACTTTAGACAAACGCGAAACAACTAAATACAATGAATGCAAAAATAAACATATTGATAAATACCATAACTTAACAACTAAATCAAATGTCCAACATACGAAATCGTTGACCACAGACACGAATCATAAACAACGCGCTGTCTACAACTTATCAAAACAAACACTGGACGACGCCACAATAAAAGTTATAGAAAAAGGTATTAATTTCGCAATTACACCGCGAAAAATACCGTATGAGGACATTATCTGTAGTGTTGAGGACTGTCTGTATAAAAATAATATTGGTAATGAAGATTTAGAGGCCATACGTCAAGACATCTCGTCTATGTTACGTCGAAGTTCAGCGCCGAAATTAAATCTCCCCAAAAATGAATTTAACGCGTTGAAAAACTTACGCAACAGACCAGAGCTTACGATTCTCCGCGCAGATAAAGGTAATTCTACGGTTATAATGGATACGTCAGATTACAATTTTAAAATACAACAACTTTTGTCGGATGAAACTACTTATCGAAAGGTCAAAACAGACCCTACAACTAATACGCTTAAAACAACTAGCGATCTAATTAAGAAATACTCCGAAAAATTGAATCTGGACGTTAATTCGATAATACCTTCATGTGCCAAACCACCGAAGTTGTATGGGTTACCAAAGATACACAAACCGAATGCTCCTTTACGTCCAATAGTGAGTCAGATTGATTCGCCAACTTACAGATTGGCTCAATACTTAGCTAAAATATTATCACCACTCAGAGGACACACAAGAGCACACACTAAGGATTCATACCATTTTGTCAGTGAGATAAAAGACCTACATCTTACTGACAATGAAATCATGGTCAGTTTTGATGTTCAGTCTCTATTTACATCCCTACCTGTTGAAGACTGCATCTCAATTATAACTAGGAAACTAGAGGAAAATAACATGCCAGCAGAATATGCAGTATTACTAAGACATTGCCTTACATCTGGCTATCTATTGTGGAAGGAAGAGTTTTACAAGCAAGTAGATGGTGTGGCGATGGGCTCACCTGTATCTCCCATTGTCGCCGATATATTCATGGAAGACTTTGAGGAGAAAGCCCTCCTTACTGCACCTGTTACACCAAGGATCTACAAGCGGTACGTAGACGATACTTTCACAATTTTACCATCAGACAAAGTAACTGCATTTTTAGAACATCTTAATTCCATAAACTCTAAAATTCAATTTACTATGGAGTTAGAGGCAAATAATTCCTTACCTTTCCTAGATGTGTTAGTCATCAGAAATCCTACTAACACCATTGGTCACACTGTGTATAGGAAAAAGACCCATACAAACCGATATTTAAACGGTGAATCTCACCACCATCCTTCACAGTTAGCTACCGTGGGCAAATCTTTGTTACAGAGAGCACGAGGGATCTGTGACAGCAAACACCTGGCCGCCGAGCTTCAGCACGTCAAGCAAGTTCTACACGACAACAAGCTTCGGGTCCCGCGCCTACGTCACAGTGACCGAGTGAAGCCAGCCACAGTCGAGCGTGTGCCTGCTGTACTACCATATGTCAGAGGTGTCACAGACAAGATTGGCTATATCTTGAAGCGAGCTTCTATTAGAACATTCTACAAGCCGCCGAAGAAGATTAGTCAGTTCCTACCATCCGTCAAGTGTCATATTCCTCTACAAGATGCAGGAGTGTACAAGCTTGATTGTGAATGTGGTCTCTCTTATATAGGACAAACCAAAAGATCAATTAGGACCCGCGTAAAAGAACATATAGCTGATGTGAAGCATCAACGTTCCGGGAAGTCTGCAGTTTGTGATCATATCCTAGACGGCCCCAACCATTACATCAGATTTGATAGACCACAAATCCTCGCGAAAGAACACCGATTCCTACCAAGAATGATACGTGAGGCTATTGAAATTAAAAAACATCCTAATTTCAATAGAGAAGGAGGCTGGGTACTACCACCTGCTTGGGATCCTATAATCAATAAAATTAAAACTAAACCCAAGCATACCACTGCAAGACCTCAAGACAGAGTTAGTTCATTTTGCATAGATCGGACCATAAACAATAATTAAAAAAGCTGAAGGTACTCCGGGTTTAACAATGACATCGGGACGTCAGTCATCTCAGTCCCCCGTGACCATGGGTGCTGGAAAGCGCCCGAAACGTCGGGAATTAAAAGTAAAAATAAACGCGATAAAATCCGTAAAAGTAGTTTTAATCATGTGTAGTGTTCGCGTAAATATAAGAAATCAACATGTAGCCATTTTTAGGTTTTATCGGTCAAGAATTCAAATTAATGCACGACAATGCGTGCCCCACACCGCAATGTGCGTTAGAGATTTATTGCGAGAAGTAGGGATACAGGTTCTGGACTGAATCAAAGTCCAGACCTTAATCCCATATAACATTTATGGGACGAGCTAAAATGGTGAGTAAGACAGCGAGATCTAGCTCCGGAGAATATGGTGGTAATATAACAGCTCAACGTGACTTTATTAGAGGAATTGGAAAGCATACCCCAATCTACCATTAAAAAGTGGATACAATCCACGAACAAAAGAATGGTATGTGTTATCAAAGCCAGAGGAGGCAATACCTCTTACTAAACTTCACGCGAGCATTTTGTTGATCCGAAAACGCATGTTGATCCGACGCCTTTTGTTGATCCAATATGCATTTCTGTATGAAAATATTTTTAATAATAAATTATATTTCAATATGAAAATGTTGATCCGATTTAAATGAGCCAATCAGAACACAGAAAACGATAATATAAACGATCGGATTGGCTGAAAGCAGCTGCGACGTTGCCGTTTCGTATTTTTGGTGGTACAAGCTACATATTAAACGGTATAAAACTCAACAACCCGACAACGCCACTACTTGTAGCGGAAGTGGTGGCAACGGCGACATAAGGTATTCGTCTGAGTGCGTGTTTGTGTGTGTGTGTGTGTGTGTGTGTGTGTGTGTGTGTGTGTGTGTGTGTGAGTCCGCAGGTGTGAGCGTGTGCTTGAGCACGAGGGTTGTTGAGTTTGTGTGTGCGCGTGTGTATGGATGTATGTGTGTTCATGTGTGTTCGTGTGAACGCATGTGCGTGCGCGTATCTGTGAATGTATGTGTGCTTGTGTGCATTGTTTTGTTTTTTTGAGTACGTGTGTGTGTGCGGCAGTGTGCGTGTGTTTGTGCGGTTGTCTGCTTGTTTTTGTGTGTGTGTGTGTGTGTGTGTGTGTGTGTGTGTGTGTGTGTGTGTGTGTGTCTCTCTCTCTCTGTGTGGGTGTGTGTGTGTGTGTTTGTGTGTGCGCGTATGTGTGCGTGCGTGTGTGCATGTGTGCATGTGCGCGTGTGTGCGTGTATATATATATATATATATATATATATATATATATATATATATATATATATATATATATATATATATATATGGGTGTGTGTGTGTGTGTGCGTGCCATTCAAGTCTGACTATGGAATATAGTCACTACTAACTCAATGTGAAAGTAAGGTTTTGTTCAGGCTATGTACTGACGAAAATTTGTAGCTCCACTTGTACAGATCTGGACTGGAGGTTCAACTCTTGAAATGCCCGAGACGTTGTTCTAGAGTGACCAGGATCAGAGTCATGCAAAAAGCACATGGTACGTTTTTACAGTGTATCACCGAGAGACTTAACTACATTTGATATTATACTTTGGCTGATATCAAAGGAGCACTTGGAAACTAATGTATGTGTTTTTAAAGAAGATAGGCGCGATACAATTGTTATACAAAGAAAATCAGCATATAATAATCATGAGGGCTCAGGGCGAGAGCTTTATAAACATTTGTTTCTGTTAAAAAGAAGTGCAAGTATTATCCTAAGCGAAATGCTCTTTCAGCGCGACAAAATCGACATGTTTGTCATGCCGACAGTTTTTAATTTTTTTTTAATATGCCTATAAATTATTATATCTTCATTTAAATTTTTGATTTTTTACAGAATTTCTAGTTAAAAGTGTTTTACATTTTACCATTTTCTATCAATTTTTTATTATTATATTTATCTATCTATTTGTCATATCACCAAATTCAAGATTATACATAACTTATTTTTTTACCTTGCAATGTAAATGTAAATTGAGATTATGTATTGGCGTTGTGGATGCGTTCTGTTAACCACACGGATTGATTTAAATATTCTGGAATATTCCATTTTCGCCTCTTATGACACACACGGGACAAAAATATGATGAAAGATATGTTTTTACTGTGTGTGCGGGTGGCTAAGCTGAATCGCTTTTTGCAATGGTGCTTAAAAACTACTAAAAACTATTTAACCGATTTTAAAAATTCTTTCAATCATTACTTTCAACGAATATATTTATTTAGCTAAACTCGTAAAATACTTTCACCCCTATAATGTTATGCATGATTATAGATATCTAATTTAGGATGCATTTTATTGTAGAGGGCGCTACTTTATGTGAATATGTTTTTATTAGCTAATCTGGAAAAATACTTGACTGATTTTTATAATTCTTTCACCATTACATTGCTAATGAGGGCATTAATTGTGTGATAAAATTATATTATTACGAGGGCGGCACTGAAAATTTCGGGAATCAAGGAAGTGACACAACATTACTGTTTAAAAATGTATTTATTGCTTTTCGAAATATTCTCCGCGAAATTTGACAAATTTTTTCCATACGATGGAACCGATCATTGAAACAAAAGCAAAAGCAGGTCTCCAAAATGGCCGTTTTGTAGGCGTCCACAGCTTCTTGAGGTGATGAAAATCTCAGTCCACGCAATTTATTCTTTATTTTAGAGAAAGTATAGAAATCATTAGGGCTTAGGTCGGGGCTGTACGGCGGATAGTCTAATAATTCTATGTTTTCTTGTTCTAAAAACTCTTTTCTGTGAGCGGTGTGAGAACTCGCATTGTCGTGATGGAGGATGATGCGGCGGTTGCAGTTCTCTTTACGGAGTTCAGAAACGACCTGTGGCAAAAAATGTTAGCATACCATTCTGCATTAACCGTTCTTTGTCCCTCAAGAGAACTCATTTTCGAACACTCAAACTCGTGACTGGTTTTTTGTTTCGGGTTCGTACACATATATCCAAGATTCGTCACCTGATACGATGTTGTATACAGCATTTGAGGATTCTGCGTGGAATCTTTCGAGAGTTCTGACGCACCAAGTAACGCGAGCCGCTTTTTGCTCTTCACAGAGCGAATGCGGTATCCATCGGGAAAACAACTTTTTTACACCTAATTGTTCATGCAAGATTATTTATATTTGACTCATGCCAATGTCTAAAGTTGCCTGAATTTCGCGGTATGTCACATGTTGATCTTCCTCAATCAGCTTACGCACAGCATCAACGTTTTCTTGGGTGACTGCAGTTTTTGGACGACCTTGACAGGGATCATCACTGAGCTTGACACGTCCACGTTGAAATTCAGCAAACCAGCGATAAATTGTGGTTTTGGATGGGGCTTCATCACCAAATGCAGAAATCATCCGATCAACACACTGTTTTTGTGTTAAACCACTTCGAAAGTCATAATAAATAATCGCTCTTGAATTTTATCGAGTCAATTCCATTTTCTCAACGACTAAACAAGTTTGACAAAAGCTTGTGACGAGACCGAGAATCTTTTTTTTAAATAAATAAATGGTATTCGATTTTTAAAACCAAGGAGTTTTCAATTAAAAAGATTTTAATATGACAGGAACAGTGGAAATATTCCATTCCCGATACTTTTAGTGCAGCCTAGTAAAATAATTATTTGTGATATTAATACTTTCTAAATAAATAAATGTAAATACCTACCTAAGATGATCAAATCCTATTACTATTTTTACAATTTAACAATCGTAATTACACACTTGACCTACGTTGGTTGATTGTTTTAGGTTTTAAGTAATAAATCTAAAATAAGAGAGCTCCACTTAAACAAAAAAATAATCAATAAAATATAACTAAATGTTGGAAAAAGCGGCCCAATATGAATCGGTCTCGCAAGCCAATGAAGAGTTCCGTAGTAACAAAAATAGATTCTACATCGAGTTAAAATACTACTATCGTTATTGCCAGCAAATAGTTACTTTGTTTTTCCTAGTGTTTGTATAAAGGACAAAATTGTAATTGCGGTTCTTGAAAATAAGCTACTTATAGCTCGAAAAGGTACTAATCTACATTATAGAACTTTCTGTGGTTTATTAATTACGAAAGAGAAAAACTTATTGCACAAAAAGTATTTTTATCAATTTCAAGACAAAAACAACCGTTGTTATCGGCTTGGTTGAAAACGTTAACAACCGCCTTCACATCTGTAGTTATGATAATTAAACAAGTGAATTACTAACTGATTTACTATGTATTTTTCAGAGTATAACAAAATGCTACTGCACAATTTAACTGTTATTGTTATTACATTTAAAATGGAATCATGTTATGATAATATAGCAAGTGAATTTTTAGCATGAACTGTTGAGAGCATAACAATACGCTACTCCACATTTTAACTGTTCTTAAAAATACATTTAAAAAAGAATTTAAATAACTATAAGAATATATATTTTAAAAAGCGTGTATGTATAACTTAAAGAGCCTCAAATATTATTATTTTTTATTAAATTACTAATCGAATAAAATCGATATCGTTTCATTGTATTGATGTTAGTTATGTGGCAACATCAAATCTGACAGCTAGTAAATATGTCATGCGAATTGCGAATAAAAATCACAGAGGACTAAAGAGTGTCTATGGTCAATGGTCGAATGGTTAACACGTACTTGTGAGTGCTTTTCGGTATTTGGTTAATTTTCCTTAATTCCTTCATTTTGTGGTGGTGGATTCCTCTGTTGTAAGTAGATTACGTTTATAAGTTATAGTTATTTCGATCAATACACTAAATCATGGGTGACGGAACGGGGTCTCCCCGTGAGAAACCCCCTGACCCTCCTGATGTAGACATGTGCTTTGGATTAAGTGATAATAATGATTATGATCGTGGTAAAAAAAGACATGCTGAGACTCGAACATATGACCCAATATTATATAAAAAGAATTCTGTAGTTGATTTAACAGCATCAATAAATACTATATATAAACTTCCCTGCCTAGAACAAAATCTTAGAATGTATGGGCCAAATGATCAAGGCCCTTTCATTGTCCACATCTCCCGGTCTTCGTCAGACACTAGATTAGGGCTATCACTTCGACCTATTAAAATAGGTTTATGCTTGTCTAAAAATAATATAGGAAACATTTAAAAAGGAGGAGTCAAAAACGTTGGTAGAAATCGCATCTCTATTGAATTCTGCTCAGCAGATGAGGCTAACAAATTCCCTAATAATTCAATGCTCGCAAAAGAAAAATTGATTGCAACTATTCCATCTTATAATGTTTCTCGAATGGGTGTCATTTGCGGTGTCCCTGTGGATTGGTCAATGGAAGAACTTGCAGAAGCTATTGAGCTTCCCCCTGGCTGTGGTAAAATCCTAAAAGCTCGCCGTATTCAGAGAAAAACTTTTACTGAAGGGTCATCATCCCCAATATGGGTTCCTACCCAATCTATTGTTTTGACATTTGAAGGCCAGATACTCCCCAAATACGTATATGCATTCTACACATCCCTTACTGTTGAAACTTATCAACTCCCCACTTGTCTGTTATGCTCCAAAAATCACTTTGCTAATAACAAAAATTGTCCAGAACACCATAGACAGAAATCTATCAAAGTTATGATGTCAGAACAAAATGTATCCTATATAGAAGCGTCAGCCAAAATCCCATCTATTCGTCTGAACAATCTTCAAAAATCATATTCTGAAGTGGCCTCTACTTAGCCTTCACCTACTTCTCCTACCTCCTTCAACCTCCCCATCATGTCACAGACATATAGAAAAACCGTTTTCCAATCTCCCCGCCCCATCCCTAGAATCCCCAAGGGATATGACCAGCAAGCCCATCAAAGAATAGTTGCAGACTGCCCATCCTCTACTCCAAATGGATGTGCATTATCCAATACACTCAATCAAATATCTCCAAATGAAAATCTTGTTGAATGCCTAATTTCTCTCCTCAATAATTTAATTTTGAAAATGTCAGACTCACTACCGAACAACGTTGCAGAAAAAAAATTTAATCTCGCTAGTTCAATAGATAATATAAATGACTCAAACAAAAGACCTCCATCTTCTACAGTGGAACTGTAGAAGCTTGCACCCTAAAAATTCAGAACTCATCTTCCTAATAAATAATCATTCAATCTCGGTTGCTTCTATTTCTGAAACATGGTTCCTTCCTGGCTCCAAATTTCGCTTGCAAGGCTTTACCTGCCTCCGTGAAGATAGAAATGATGGTTATGGTGGTTGTTGCTTACTCATAAAAAAATCGCTACCTTTTTCTCAAATTACACTCCCTCCTCATAGCCAAAACATCAATGCTGTAGCTGCAAAAATTGCAGGAGTCAACATTATTTCAATATATATCCCTCATCCAAATACTCACTTAATTCAAGAATGATACGTGAGGCTATTGAAATTAAAAAACATCCTAATTTCAATAGAGAAGGAGGCTGGGTACTACCACCTGCTTGGGATCCTATAATCAATAAAATTAAAACTAAACCCAAGCATACCACTGCAAGACCTCAAGACAGAGTTAGTTCATTTTGCATAGATCGGACCATAAACAATAATTAAAAAAGCTAAAGGTACTCCGGGTTTAACAATGACATCGGGACGTCAGTCATCTCAGTCCCCCGTGACCATGGGTGCTGGAAAGCGCCCGAAACGTCGGGAATTAAAAGTAAAAATAAACGCGATAAAATCCGTAAAAGTAGTTTTAATCATGTGTAGTGTTCGCGTAAATATAAGAAATCAACATGTAGCCATTTTTAGGTTTTATCGGTCAAGAATTCAAATTAATGCACGACAATGCGTGCCCCACACCGCAATGTGCGTTAGAGATTTATTGCGAGAAGTAGGGATACAGGTTCTGGACTGAATCAAAGTCCAGACCTTAATCCCATATAACATTTATGGGACGAGCTAAAATGGTGAGTAAGACAGCGAGATCTAGCTCCGGAGAATATGGTGGTAATATAACAGCTCAACGTGACTTTATTAGAGGAATTGGAAAGCATACCCCAATCTACCATTAAAAAGTGGATACAATCCACGAACAAAAGAATGGTATGTGTTATCAAAGCCAGAGGAGGCAATACCTCTTACTAAACTTCACGCGAGCATTTTGTTGATCCGAAAACGCATGTTGATCCGACGCCTTTTGTTGATCCAATATGCATTTCTGTATGAAAATATTTTTAATAATAAATTATATTTCAATATGAAAATGTTGATCCGATTTAAATGAGCCAATCAGAACACAGAAAACGATAATATAAACGATCGGATTGGCTGAAAGCAGCTGCGACGTTGCCGTTTCGTATTTTTGGTGGTACAAGCTACATATTAAACGGTATATAACTCAAAAACCCGACAACGCCACTACTTGTAGCGGAAGTGGTGGCAACGGCGACATAAGGTATTCGTCTGAGTGCGTGTTTGTGTGTGTGTGTGTGTGTGTGTGTGTGTGTGTGTGTGTGTGAGTCCGCAGGTGTGAGCGTGTGCTTGAGCACGAGGGTTGTTGAGTTTGTGTGTGCGCGTGTGTATGGATGTATGTGTGTTCATGTGTGTTCGTGTGAACGCATGTGCGTGCGCGTATCTGTGAATGTATGTGTGCTTGTGTGCATTGTTTTGTTTTTTTGAGTACGTGTGTGTGTGCGGCAGTGTGCGTGTGTTTGTGCGGTTGTCTGCTTGTTTTTGTGTGTGTGTGTGTGTGTGTGTGTGTGTGTGTGTGTGTGTGTGTGTGTCTCTCTCTCTCTGTGTGGGTGTGTGTGTGTGTTTGTGTGCGCGCGTATGTGTGCGTGCGTGTGTGCATGTGTGCATGTGCGCGTGTGTGCGTGTATATATATATATATATATATATATATATATATATATATATATATATATATATATATATATATATATATATATATGGGTGTGTGTGTGTGTGTGTGCGTGCCATTCAAGTCTGACTATGGAATATAGTCACTACTAACTCAATGTGAAAGTAAGGTTTTGTTCAGGCTATGTACTGACGAAAATTTGTAGCTCCACTTGTACAGATCTGGACTGGAGGTTCAACTCTTGAAATGCCCGAGACGTTGTTCTAGAGTGACCAGGATCAGAGTCATGCAAAAAGCACATGGTACGTTTTTACAGTGTATCACCGAGAGACTTAACTACATTTGATATTATACTTTGGCTGATATCAAAGGAGCACTTGGAAACTAATGTATGTGTTTTTAAAGAAGATAGGCGCGATACAATTGTTATACAAAGAAAATCAGCATATAATAATCATGAGGGCTCAGGGCGAGAGCTTTATAAACATTTGTTTCTGTTAAAAAGAAGTGCAAGTATTATCCTAAGCGAAATGCTCTTTCAGCGCGACAAAATCGACATGTTTGTCATGCCGACAGTTTTTAATTTTTTTTAATATGCCTATAAATTATTATATCTTCATTTAAATTTTTGATTTTTTACAGAATTTCTAGTTAAAATTGTTTTACATTTTACCATTTTCTATCAATTTTTTATTATTATATTTATCTATCTATTTGTCATATCACCAAATTCAAGATTATACATAACTTATTTTTTTACCTTGCAATGTAAATGTAAATTGAGATTATGTATTGGCGTTGTGGATGCGTTCTGTTAACCACACGGATTAATTTAAATATTCTGGAATATTCCATTTTCGCCTCTTATGACACACACGGGACAAAAATATGATGAAAGATATGTTTTTACTGTGTGTGCGGGTGGCTAAGCTGAATCGCTTTTTGCAATGGTGCTTAAAAACTACTAAAAACTATTTAACCGATTTTAAAAATTCTTTCAATCATTACTTTCAACGAATATATTTATTTAGCTAAACTCGTAAAATACTTTCACCCCTATAATGTTATGCATGATTATAGATATCTAATTTAGGATGCATTTTATTGTAGAGGGCGCTACTTTATGTGAATATGTTTTTATTAGCTAATCTGGAAAAATACTTGACTGATTTTTATAATTCTTTCACCATTACATTGCTAATGAGGGCATTAATTGTGTGATAAAATTATATTATTACGAGGGCGGCACTGAAAATTTCGGGAATCAAGGAAGTGACACAACATTACTGTTTAAAAATGTATTTATTGCTTTTCGAAATATTCTCCGCGAAATTTGACAAATTTTTTCCATACGATGGAACCGATCATTGAAACAAAAGCAAAAGCAGGTCTCCAAAATGGCCGTTTTGTAGGCGTCCACAGCTTCTTGAGGTGATGAAAATCTCAGTCCACGCAATTTATTCTTTATTTTAGAGAAAGTATAGAAATCATTAGGGCTTAGGTCGGGGCTGTACGGCGGATAGTCTAATAATTCTATGTTTTCTTGTTCTAAAAACTCTTTTCTGTGAGCGGTGTGAGAACTCGCATTGTCGTGATGGAGGATGATGCGGCGGTTGCAGTTCTCTTTACGGAGTTCAGAAACGACCTGTGGCAAAAAATGTTAGCATACCATTCTGCATTAACCGTTCTTTGTCCCTCAAGAGAACTCATTTTCGAACACTCAAACTCGTGACTGGTTTTTTGTTTCGGGTTCGTACACATATATCCAAGATTCGTCACCTGATACGATGTTGTATACAGCATTTGAGGATTCTGCGTGGAATCTTTCGAGAGTTCTGACGCACCAAGTAACGCGAGCCGCTTTTTGCTCTTCACAGAGCGAATGCGGTATCCATCGGGAAAACAACTTTTTTACACCTAATTGTTCATGCAAGATTATTTATATTTGACTCATGCCAATGTCTAAAGTTGCCTGAATTTCGCGGTATGTCACATGTTGATCTTCCTCAATCAGCTTACGCACAGCATCAACGTTTTCTTGGGTGACTGCAGTTTTTGGACGACCTTGACAGGGATCATCACTGAGCTTGACACGTCCACGTTGAAATTCAGCAAACCAGCGATAAATTGTGGTTTTGGATGGGGCTTCATCACCAAATGCAGAAATCATCCGATCAACACACTGTTTTTGTGTTAAACCACTTCGAAAGTCATAATAAATAATCGCTCTTGAATTTTATCGAGTCAATTCCATTTTCTCAACGACTAAACAAGTTTGACAAAAGCTTGTGACGAGACCGAGAATCTTTTTTTTAAATAAATAAATGGTATTCGATTTTTAAAACCAAGGAGTTTTCAATTAAAAAGATTTTAATATGACAGGAACAGTGGAAATATTCCATTCCCGATACTTTTAGTGCAGCCTAGTAAAATAATTATTTGTGATATTAATACTTTCTAAATAAATAAATGTAAATACCTACCTAAGATGATCAAATCCTATTACTATTTTTACAATTTAACAATCGTAATTACACACTTGACCTACTTTGGTTGATTGTTTTAGGTTTTAAGTAATAAATCTAAAATAAGAGAGCTCCACTTAAACAAAAAAATAATCAATAAAATATAACTAAATGTTGGAAAAAGCGGCCCAATATGAATCGGTCTCGCAAGCCAATGAAGAGTTCCGTAGTAACAAAAATAGATTCTACATCGAGTTAAAATACTACTATCGTTATTGCCAGCAAATAGTTACTTTGTTTTTCCTAGTGTTTGTATAAAGGACAAAATTGTAATTGCGGTTCTTGAAAATAAGCTACTTATAGCTCGAAAAGGTACTAATCTACATTATAGAACTTTCTGTGGTTTATTAATTACGAAAGAGAAAAACTTATTGCACAAAAAGTATTTTTATCAATTTCAAGACAAAAACAACCGTTGTTATCGGCTTGGTTGAAAACGTTAACAACCGCCTTCACATCTGTAGTTATGATAATTAAACAAGTGAATTACTAACTGATTTACTATGTATTTTTCAGAGTATAACAAAATGCTACTGCACAATTTAACTGTTATTGTTATTACATTTAAAATGGAATCATGTTATGATAATAAAGCAAGTGAATTTTTAGCATGAACTGTTGAGAGCATAACAATACGCTACTCCACATTTTAACTGTTCTTAAAAATACATTTAAAAAAGAATTTAAATAACTATAAGAATATATATTTTAAAAAGCGTGTATGTATAACTTAAAGAGCCTCAAATATTATTATTTTTTATTAAATTACTAATCGAATAAAATCGATATCGTTTCATTGTATTTATGTTAGTTATGTGGCAACATCAAATCTGACAGCTAGCAAATATGTCATGCGAATTGCGAATAAAAATCACAGAGGACTAAAGAGTGTCTATGGTCAATGGTCGAATGGTTAACACGTACTTGTGAGTGCTTTTCGGTATTTGGTTAATTTTCCTTAATTCCTTCATTTTGTGGTGGTGGATTCCTCTGTTGTTAGTAGATTACGTTTAGGAGTTATAGTTATTTCGATCAATACACTAAATCATGGGTGACGAAACGGGGTCTCCCCGTGAGAAACCCCCTGACCCTCCTGATGTAGACATGTGCTTTGGATTAAGTGATAATAATGATTATGATCGTGGTAAAAAAAGACATGCTGAGACTCGAACATATGACCCAATATTATATAAAAAGAATTCTGTAGTTGATTTAACAGCATCAATAAATACTATATATAAACTTCCCTGCCTAGAACAAAATCTTAGAATGTATGGGCCAAATGATCAAGGCCCTTTCATTGTCCACATCTCCCGGTCTTCGTCAGACACTAGATTAGGGCTATCACTTCGACCTATTAAAATAGGTTTATGCTTGTCTAAAAATAATATAGGAAACATTTAAAAAGGAGGAGTCAAAAACGTTGGTAGAAATCGCATCTCTATTGAATTCTGCTCAGCAGATGAGGCTAACAAATTCCCTAATAATTCAATGCTCGCAAAAGAAAAATTGATTGCAACTATTCCATCTTATAATGTTTCTCGAATGGGTGTCATTCGCGGTGTCCCTGTGGATTGGTCAATGGAAGAACTTGCAGAAGCTATTGAGCTTCCCCCTGGCTGTGGTAAAATCCTAAAAGCTCGCCGTATTCAGAGAAAAACTTTTACTGAAGGGTCATCATCCCCAATATGGGTTCCTACCCAATCTATTGTTTTGACATTTGAAGGCCAGATACTCCCCAAATACGTATATGCATTCTACACATCCCTTACTGTTGAAACTTATCAACTCCCCACTTGTCTGTTATGCTCCAAAAATCACTTTGCTAATAACAAAAATTGTCCAGAACACCATAGACAGAAATCTATCAAAGTTATGATGTCAGAACAAAATGTATCCTATATAGAAGCGTCAGCCAAAATCCCATCTATTCGTCTGAACAATCTTCAAAAATCATATTCTGAAGTGGCCTCTACTTAGCCTTCACCTACTTCTCCTACCTCCTTCAACCTCCCCATCATGTCACAGACATATAGAAAAACCGTTTTCCAATCTCCCCGCCCCATCCCTAGAATCCCCAAGGGATATGACCAGCAAGCCCATCAAAGAATAGTTGCAGACTGCCCATCCTCTACTCCAAATGGATGTGCATTATCCAATACACTCAATCAAATATCTCCAAATGAAAATCTTGTTGAATGCCTAATTTCTCTCCTCAATAATTTAATTTTGAAAATGTCAGACTCACTACCGAACAACGTTGCAGAAAAAAATTTTAATCTCGCTAGTTCAATAGATAATATAAATGACTCAAACAAAAGACCTCCATCTTCTACAGTGGAACTGTAGAAGCTTGCACCCTAAAAATTCAGAACTCATCTTCCTAATAAATAATCATTCAATCTCGGTTGCTTCTATTTCTGAAACATGGTTCCTTCCTGGCTCCAAATTTCGCTTGCAAGGCTTTACCTGCCTCCGTGAAGATAGAAATGATGGTTATGGTGGTTGTTGCTTACTCATAAAAAAATCGCTACCTTTTTCTCAAATTACACTCCCTCCTCATAGCCAAAACATCAATGCTGTAGCTGCAAAAATTGCAGGAGTCAACATTATTTCAATATATATCCCTCATCCAAATACTCACTTAATTCAAGAACTATCCTCTCTCTTTTCTTTGTTACCCCCCCCCCCCCTTTTATTATTAACGGTGATTTTAATTCACATCATGTATCTTGGGGGTCACATTTTTGTGATATACACTCTTCAGAACTTATTCAAATTTTTGAAGATATCAATGCTTGCATCATTAACAATGGTTCCCATACTCATAGAGTATATCCAGGACTAGACTCTAGGTCTGCTGTTGACCTAAAAGCTTGCTCTTCTAGTCTAGCCCCTCAGCTTTCTTGGAAAACTCTCAATCAAACATATGGAAGTGATCACTTTTCCATTCTTATTACCAAACCCTATGTGGTTATCCGTTTTCCATCCACTACGCCCCTCCTTAAATATAAGCTCCAAAATGCAGATTGGACTAATTTCACTAAATTCTTAGATTTTAAATTTACCTAAATGCAGGTTGACTCCTCAACCAACCCAATAACTTCTTACTCTTTATTGGTACAATATATAACGGAAGCAGCTGACTTATTTATCCCAATCAAAAAACCCTACAGTAAGAACCTTGTCTCCCCTCCATGGTGGGATGCTGAGTGCACCACTATGAATAAAAGGAGAAAAGCTGCAGAAAAACTTTAGAACCACTGTATGACAACCAATAATTTTATACTATTTCAAAAAAACCTCTGCTCAAACAAGGAGACTTCTTTCCAAAAAGAAAAAAGTGGTTGAAAAAAATTCTGTGAATCCTTGTCCCCTAATACACCAGTAACAATAGTTTGGAAAAATATAAAAAAATTTCGTGGATCTCTTCCTTCTGATAGCAACATTTCTGATAACTCTATCATGGTTAGAAGTCTTCTCTGATATGCTAGCTCCTCCTTTTGTTCCTAATGAAAATGCAATATGTCCTCCGATTCCAGTCCCGTCTAGCATCAACAATAATGAGATAATCTTTTCACTGTCTGAACTACAGTCTGTGTTATCTGGCTACAAAATCCTCTGCTCCGGGAGAAGATGGCATACCCTATGCATGTTTATGTAAATTAAGTCTTAAGGGAAAATTAATTCTTCTCCAAATTCTGAACAATATCTACATATCTTCTAATATTCCTCTGTCTTGGTCAAACCAAATTGTTATACCTATCCTCCCGGAAAAGATCGCAAAGAAGCCTCTTCATACCGCTCAATTGCTCTTTCATCTACTTTTTGTAAAATTTTAGAACATTTAATTAAAAACAGACTCGAATGGTTTTTGGAACATAATAACATCCTTGCAAAAAGTCAATTTGGTTTTCGAAAAGAGAAAAGCACATTATATAGTTTGAGTATCCTAACTACAGATATTAGGTTGGCTTTTTTCTAAAAATGAATACTTGGTGTGTTGTTTCCTTGATATATCATCTGCCTATGACAGTGTTCTCCTTCCGGTGCTCAGGCAGAAAATGCTCCATCTAAACATCCCTGCGAAGACTGTTCACTTCATTTACAATCTATTCATGGGACGATCTATCAAAATTCGCAATAAAGGAATCTTAAGCTCGCCCAGAACAATTTGGAAGGGTCTACCACAGGGTTTAGTTTTAAGCCCTATTCTTTACAATATTTACACATATGACCTGGAACATTCAATTTCGTCTTTTTGTGACATATTACAATATGAAGATGATCGTGCTATGATGTAAGGGCTCCTGATATCCTAACTGCCTCCCATCATCTTAACAGAGGCCTATATTATCTTAATCAATGGCTTACTGACCATGGTCTCTCTCTTTCACCTTCTAAAAGCAAAATAATAACATTTAGTAGAAAACGTATTATCCCTACTATTGATATCTCATATAATGGTGAATCTATTCCAGTTGTTAACAAAGTAAAATTTTTAGGTATTTACTTAGATTGTCATATGACCGGTACTGCTCACTTTAATTACATCAGTGACAAATGTGAAAAAGGCGTTAACATTCTTAGATATCTCTCTGGCGTATGGTGGGGTTCTCACCCCATGTGTCAAAAATCCTATACAATGCCATCATCCGTAGTCACTTCGACTATGGTTCTTTTCTCCTGGAGCCCTGCAACAAATCGGCCCTTAGTAGGCTTGAAGCTATCCAAACAAGATGTTTACGTATTATCACAGGCGCAATGAAATCAACTCCTATAAATGCCTTACAAGTAGAATGTGTTGAACTCTCTCTTTACGAAGACAGTTTCTAGCGGATAGATTTATCTCAAAAACTCTACAACTAACATCTCACTCCTTACACCGTAAACTAGAATCCTTGCTACTATTAGTTGTAAACAACTCCTATTGGTCTAATAAAAGCTGGCCCCCTATTCTTAAATCTCTTAGTAGATTAAAAAATATTGAGTATCCTTGTGTTACATCCCCAATTCCTCCCTATTTTGAAACCAGCTATGATGCTATATTACTAAATCCTAAAATCACTCTGAATTTAAACATTAATAAAAATTCTCCAACTGCAAACAGAACTTTCTATAACCTAGTGGCAAAAAAATGGACTGATTGGCTATATATTTTTACTGATGCTTCCAAATTGTCTTCATTCAAATGTGTCGGTTCTGCAGTCGGGATTCCCAAATATAAAATTGTCCTTAACTATAGATGCCCTCCTCAGGTTTCTGTTTTTACAGGGGAAGCTGTAGCCATATATGAGGCTATATCCTACATTTTTTCCCATAAAATTCCTAAATCAGTTTTATTTACTGATTCAAAAAGCTGCCTAATGTCATTACAGAGCAATATATCTAAAATGAAATCCATCTCCCCATTGATACTGAAAAGAACTCATACTAAATTGTAATAAGAGTGGGCTTGAGGTAGAGATTGTATGGATTCCTAGTCATTGTGGCATAGAAGGAAATGAACAGGCTGACTCCTGGGCCAAAGGAGCGGTAGATACTGGCTGCCCTTCTTATTTAATGAATTACTCTCATGATTTAATATCATTAGCTCAAATTGAATTAAAGAATTCTTGGGACAGAGATTGGAGCATATCCAGACATAGTAAAGGTAGCTTTTTGTTGCTTATACTTTGGTAAAATTCAACCCCAAATTCCTCCAAAACCTTGGTTTTTCAAATTTAGGTCTCTGAACAAACAAATCACATCTACAATCTGCCGTTTAAGGCTCGGGCATGTCTGCACTCCTGTATTCCTGGCTTTTTTCCATATCCAAGCGTATTCAGAAACTTCCATATATCAGCCGAAGATGAATTAAGTAATGATTTCTTATATTTACGCGAACACTACACATTGAAATAATACTCGTTTTTACGGAATTTATCGCGTATATTTAACTTTTTAATACCCGACGTTTCGAGAGCTTTACAGCACCCATGGTCACGGGAAGGACTGAGATGTTTAACGTCCAGATGTCATAGTTAACCGCGGTTACCATAGATTAAACAACAAAAGGAACAAAAGTTAAATTTTAATCTATGGTAACCGCGGTTAACTATGACATCTGGACGTTAAACATCTCAGTCCTTCCCGTGACCATGGGTGCTGTAAAGCTCTCGAAACGTCGGGTATTAAAAAGTTAAATATACGCGATAAATTCCGTAAAAACGAGTATTATTTCAATGAATTAAGTAGTTGTTCGTGGATATATCGGCGTTTAGCAGCTCTCACCATTTGATTGCATCGATTTCTTGCAGCTTTATATGCTTGCCACTTTACCTCAGTGCGATTCTTCTTAAAAGCACGGAAAGTTCTATCGCGTTTAGCCATAGCCAATCTTACCCCAACCGTGATCCATGGAACAGGAGGACGCTTCAGTCGAACAACACGCTTAGGAGCATGTTTATTATACAGTCCTAGTATGTTGCTGTTAAAGAAGTCGACTTTTTCATCAACTGTGGAAGCAGTATATACAGATGACCAGTTAATAGCATCTGCATCACATTTAAGCTTGTCCATATCTATTCTAGCAAGACTACAAATAGAGATGGACACAGGTAAAGGCTTGGGGGACTTTAATTTATATGACAGATAAAGCAGATCATGCCGTGAAAATCCAGAAGCAGGGAATTGTCTATAATCCATCCACGAATTAATTACCCGAATAGTCTAGGATGAGCTAGTAGCGAGATACAACAAGTGAACCGTGCCACGCCAGCACCAAGACTGCCTTTAACGGCTTTTTTGCGCCCGAAGCAAATATGGGTAACCCTCCGGAAAGCGGGGGAGGGAGGTGGGGAATGCTCATAGCATACCACCTCATACCGCAGCTGGCTGCGTGGTTATGTGGAGAGTTTTACCCACTAAACCCCACCTTTTAGGGACTGGCTTAACGGTCTAACTAGAGATCTCTAAGCCGTATACGGACGCAACCCTCCTTGGCAGAAAGGAGAGCGCAGACTTAACGGCGGCCGCTCCGTTCCTTTTATACAGTCGAGACAAGTAGCTACCCGAGCGCCACTGCAGATGCATGCGCAGGTGTGCGGTGCACGTGTTGTATACAATAATTCCGACTAGTCACCGAGGCGCTGCTGCACGTGCAATGGCACAGGTACCGACATATATAATTTCAGTATTCAAAACAAAGAAACATAAATGTGAAATGGAATTTTAAAGGGTAAGGTTTGAAATTTAGTTGCCTGATTTGTGTGGTGGTGGAAAGGGAGGCAGGGGAGTTGTAGAATCGCCCCCCACTCCCCCCCCCTGCCAGACGTGCTTAGTTTTTTTAAATATATATTTTTGAAATCTCATTTTGAGGTTATGTTTTCGTAATATTTTGACCTAAGTCCCCGTTCGCTTCACTCGCTCTTACACTGAATAAAACATCAAAATATTAAATTTTATAATTACTTTAAATTGTAAACATAATTTGTAGCCACAACAATTTGTAAAAAAGGATCCAAAGGGGTAGCCAAGTCTTCGAAAAACAGGTAGAGGCAGATAAAAACGTTAGAGAGCACACTAACGTAAATTTGGAAACAACAGAAACGTAACGTAAAGTATATCCATCACTGTCAACAAAATAGATAAAATAGATAGCCTAGAGATTCATTTTACGCATTTTGAGATGACTTTGACAGATGCAACGTCAAAACCGTTAGAATTTAGTTAAATTCACGTTCCATTTCACGTTTTGTTAGTGATTAACGAATACTTTTAAAAAATTATTAAAAATATTTCGACGCTGCTCCTGTAGCAAAAATCACATGGGAGTGCTTGCGATGACCTTGACCCTTGACCTCCCCACAGTGACAGAATCCCCAAATTCAGGCGACTTAATTTCAAACCCAACCCATTTTCAAACTTAAAAATGAAAAGTACCATTGTAACATGTAAAATAGTTTATTTTAATTATTTTTGTATTACTATTCGTAATTTCAATTCACGTGAATTTATCCCAGTTCTGATGTTATTGATGATGAAAAAAGCTTTAAAATATATTAATTATATTAATTGTCTCAATATTAAATATCATGTTACAGGAAGTCTTAATAATATAATAGAATGGAATTATATTGAATATAGTACTTTTACCACGGGTTCGAAAAAAAAACTCTTACCTGGGAAGAACTAGCAAGTAACCCTGCAAGATATTTCTTTTAAATAAAATATATTTACAATATGTTGTCTTACACAATTAGTATTATGAACAAAATAATACATTAATCAATCAAATATAAAAGATTAACAAACTACTTAGAGACAAACAGCTATATTTCAAAAAATCAATTCGGAATCAGATCTAACAAATCAACCGAAGATTCTCTTCTTAAACTTACAAAAAACATTACTCAACATGTAGATGAAGGTGATAAATGTATAGGTGTATTTATTGACTTGCAGAAAGCTTTCGATACCGTCTCAATACCAATTTTGTTGACTCGATTACAAAATGTGGGTGTTCGAGGTGTAGTTCTGTCATGGTTTAGAACTTACTTAACTGGTAGAACTCAGTATGTCAGACTTGATAAATATATCAGTCAAGACCTTTTTTGCTCATATGGTGTCCCATAGGGCAGTACACTCGGGCCAACCCTATTCTTAGTATATATAAATCAGTTAGCCGACCTAGATCTTGAAGGAGCAGACATTACGATGTATGCGGACGATACAGTAATTCTATTCCATGATAGTACATGGGAAAAGACCAAACGTGTGGCTGAAAAGGGGTTATGTGAAGTGGCAAGTTAGCTTGAAGACAGTCTTCTCTCTCTTTGAACGCTTCTAAAACCACATACCTCTGTTTTAGTAAGACAAGTGTTTCAAGTCCTTTGAAAAATCTTGGATTACAAATATACTTGAATAAATGCAATAGACAATCACAGAACCCTTGCTATTGCCCAAAACTCAACAGGTCCAAAACAGTGAAATACTTAGGGGTCACTGTCGATGAAAATCTGAATTGGGCTCCACATATCAAAATCATATTAAACAGGATAAGGAAACTCATATATGTTTTTAAATCATTGCGTCAGGTGGCAGACTCTAAGTTACTGATACAAACTTTTAATGCACTCTGTCAATCTGTCATTACTTATGGGATCTGTTCCTGGGGTGGGGCAGGCAAAACGTACTTAATAGATGCGGAAAGAGCTCAACGTGTTGTGCTCAAAGTATTACTTTTTCTCCCATATAGACATCCCACAACACTGTTGTATGACAAAACGCAGGTACTTAGTGTGCGAAAATTATTTATATACCAATGTATTAGGCAATTCCATAGGTACTCTGCACACTCTCAACTTGACAGTATAAAACATAATAGAAGAAATAAAGTAGATAGATACTTAGTCCCTAGAACACATAGTGCTTTTGCCAAAAGACAATTTTTTTACCTTGCGGCAGTACTATACAATAAATTTAACAAAATTTGTATTGCTAAAAGCTACAACAACCATCAAATCAAAAATAAAATTACTAATTGGCTTCAAACTTATGACTATGACGCTACCGAATGTCTATTAAACCTATAATATGTAAATGTAATTTTAATTTTTTATTGTTCTCATATTATTTGTTATTATACGCATAAATCATTAATAATGCAGGCAATCATACAAAGGGGAATGCCCACTCTTCATAGACACTTCGGCCATGAGTGCCCACATATAAAAGCATATAGATATGATAATATGCAATTAAAACAATGAAATGGTAAAGGAATTGCTTTAAAAAACATCGGGGTTTTGAAAATACAGAAGTTTTTATTTTCACAAATGCAGTTTTTTTAACAACTATTTTTATCGATTTTATCGCGTTTTATTTCTTTGATTTTTAATTCCAGACGTTTCGGGTGCTTTCCAGCACCCATGGTTACGGCAGACTCAGTGTTAACCCGGAGTACCTTCAGGTTTTTAATTTTTATTTATGGTCCGATCTACAGAATGAACTTACTGTGTCTTGAAGTCTTGCAGTGGTATGCTTGGGTTTAATTTTAATTTCATTAATTACAGGGTCCTAAGCAGGTGGTAGTACCAAGCCTCCTTCTGTATTGAAAAAAGAATTTATATATTAGATATTATATAGAATTTATATAATAAAATACACTTTACGACTAATAGTGATGACTTGCAATTCTAGCCCTAAGTAAAGATCAGCTAGGGCTTAACTTTATTCCTTCCATAATGCTGCTCCTCTGGTTATTACAGAGTTCTATCTGGTAGCAACCATTAAATCTTATATGCTCACCATAATAGTAGCGAGCTTGCTTTAATTGGTATGTGAAACAAGCAATTAATATTAAGTCACTGTAAGTTAAAACAGGAAATTCCCTAACATTTTAAAGTCTTCATATATATTTCTAAAGTCTGCCTGCCCTAGCTCTATTTAGATTGTTTTCCCTAGCATACTCAGATAAATCATTATTTGTCTACATATTTTGATGAACTATTTCAAGTATTTGAGCTGCATCATCCCTGTCCCTTATTTTTGTGTGGAATTTATTAACTATAGCAGAAGCCACAGCAGTCTATCATCAAATGTGTAGAAGTCCTGTTAAAGTAATTTTGATGAAATATTTTAAATTCAGTTTTAAAAATGCCATTCACCACCTCTACTACCCATATCGACACATAGTCACGGCTCTGGATTTATTAGCATATCTTGTCATTAACTGAGATTCACCATCTGCTGGAGACATTGCTGCGATCCTTAGACATCCACATCTATCCTCGATTACAAATCAAAATGCAGATGCATTGTCACCCGTGAGGACTAAGATCATTTTCTCGTTTCCAGTAAAAATGGTCTCCGGTTCTCTACACTCACTATACAAAATACAGCAGCATTAAGCTACTATTTCAAGCTGGTATTCTGTGAGAGGGTGGTCCTTCCCCGGTCGAGCCGACCCATTCATGCTACAACTATACTTCTAATATAACTGCAGCATGGCTCTACCAAGTATAACACACATACATAGTAATTGTCACTATGTATGTTTGTAATCGCAAAATGTAGTTAATCACAAAAGAGACATACTCGCAATGCTGATGGAACTGTTAAAACCAGGTAAAAAACATTGTGCTTTTAAATAATTAGTTAGCAGTACACTGTGTGATGTATGATCTAAGCTTTGTTGTTCTGGGTGCAATACATTACTCACTTCAGATTGCAACGAGGACGGACTAGATGATTCAGATGGTTCCCGTTCTGCAGTTGAACATGATGTTATTCTATCAGTTCATTGCCAGCAATTATGATATACACTGCATGACAACTGAAATAATGTAAAATACAAAAAATGAAGTCAAAGTGAAAAAATAAAAATAAAATAGATTTGTTTATTTCAAACTCAAATATAAATAAAATATTTATCAAGTTAAATGTTACTGCACAAGGACGGATTTAATGCCCTATATTATTTAATAATTAAGGCCTGACAGACTACCAGCAGTCCAAAAACAATGAAAAATCAACTGTCTCCTTTCTTGGTAGTTGATAAAACTGGTCAATCTCATAAATAAGCTAGTATGTTTGTCAGATATAGCTAGGGCAGATGTGAAAAAATAAAACAAGTTCTTGAGTTGATATACAATCAGTGTAAAAACATGTATAATTATCAGATATATGGATCACATTTACTTACCTCACGTAGCGCAAATAATTCCTCACGTGGAAAATCGAACCGAAACAATGTGTGTGATCTTATTCTCATAAGTGTCAGTGCCACAGCTGATGTATACATGTTCAAGACGAACTATTGGTGCATTTTGCGAGTGCCACACTACACGTTCACTGTACTCGAAACTTGTACCTAATAAAGAAGCTACAATTATTATATTGATATTATTCAAGTAAACTCAGTTATAAAGCATTTCTTAGAGGAAGACATGCCACATCGTGATATGTACCAACTATTTACCTGCTGTGTTCGAACCAATTGTTGAGAGATCAACAATTGCATTTTCCAACAAAATAAAATGTAACACCTTAACACGCAATTGAATTCTTGTGACATAACAGTGACAGCGGCCTACATGTCAGATTCGATGTTGCCACTTAACTGTCATAAAATCTATGAAATGATATCGGTTTTTATTCGATTAATAATATCATAAAAAGAAAAATCTTTGACGCGTTTTAAGTTCTGCACGCTTTTTAAAATATAATTTCCTTTATTTATTGAAACTCTATTTCAAATGTATTTTTAAGAACAGTTAGCTTGTGCTGTATTGTTTTGTTATGCTTTAGAGAATTCGTGGTAAATCAGCTGGAAATTAACTTCTTGAATTATCATAACATGATTCCATTTTAAATGTTATGTTAAAAACAGATAAGAATAACAGTTAACTTGTGCAGTAGCGTTTTGTTATACTCTAAAGAATTCTTGGTAAATCAGCTAGTAATTCGCTTGTTTAATTATCATAACTATAAATGTGAAGGTTGTCAATGAATTCAACCAAGCCTATAACAACGGTTGTTTTAGTTTTTAACGGTTGACTGCCGCTTTTGATGACTTGAAATGGATAAAAACCTATTTTGCGCAATAAGTTTTTTCTCTTTGGTAATGAATAAACCACAGAAACCCCCATAATGTATTATAGTCCTTTTTTTTAGATACAAGTAGCACATTTTAAAGAACCGCAAAAACAACTTTGTTATTTATACAAACACTATGAAAAACAAAATAATTTGTTTCTGGCGATAATGATAGCGGTATTTTGACTCGATTTAAAATATATGCTTGTTACTACTGAACCACTTTTTACCACTTTTTTTCAACATTTAGTTTTATTCTAATAAATAGCGTTTTCGTTTAAGCGGAGCTCTTTTACTTTAGATTTATTACCTCTTTATCTATAATAATCAATCTGAGTAAGTAAAGTGTGTAAATACGATTCTTAAATTGTAAAAATAATAATTGAGTTTGAACATCTTAGGTAGGTATTTAGTTTTATTTATTTAGAAAATATTAATTTCACAATCATTTATTGTAATAATATAAATATATCACACAGCTAACGCCCTCATTAGCAATGTAATGGTGAAAGAATTTTCAAAATCGGTCTAATAATTTTTGAGATTAGCCAAAAAATGTATTCATTGAAAGTAGCGCCCTCTATAATAAAATTAACCCTATATTGGATATCTAAAATTATACATAACAATCTAGTGGTGAAAGAATTCTCAAAGTTGGTCAAGTACTTTACGAGTTTAGCGAATAAAATATTCTTTGATAGTAGCGCCCTCAATAATAAAATGCATCCTACGTTTTAAGCACCATAGCAAAAAACGATTCAACATAGCCTAACTCGCACACACAGTAAAAACATAACCATCCTTTTTCGTCTGTAGTCGGATAAACAATTGGTTAATAACGGTTGCGTATCGACTGCTTTTGATAAATATCCATTGTCAACGGTTATTTTAAACCTATATCATAACATCGTAATAATTATCGAAAAATTATATAAGCATTGTAATAATGACACCATAAGTAATCGATCGAAAAGGGGAATCGATTTTTTTAATGATTTTTGTGATTGGCAACATTTTTTATTTTATTCACAGACTAATGAATTACGTATTTACCTAATTTTATTTTTATCTTTTCGGTACTTTTAATTTGTGCAAAAATATTCCCATTGTTTTAGGATAAATGAATACCGCGATTTATAACCATAAATAAAGATATATTTTATTAACAAATGCACATTGTTGGGCGTTCCATGGCCTAATATGGGCATCCCCCTTTCAAAATATAAAATCTTACTTTACTTTCAAAGTAAAAATACACTCACCACACATACACTCATATACGCACACGCACACACGCGCACACGCGCACACGCGCACACGCGCACGAACACGCACGCACACGCACGCACACGCACGCACACGCACGCACACGCGCACGCACACGCGCACGCACACGCGCACGCACACGCGCACGCACACGCGCACGCACACGCGCACGCACACGCGCACGCACACGCGCACGCACACGCGCACGCACACGCGCACGCACACGCGCAAGCGCACGCGCACGCACACGCGCACGCATACAGGCACGCGCACGCACACGCGCATGCACACGCGCACGCGCACGCGCACGCGCACGCGTACGCACACGCACACGCACACGCACACGCACACGCACACGCAGACGGACACGGACACGGACACGGACACGGACACGGACACGGACACGCACACGCACACGCACACGCACACGCACACGCACACGCACACGCACACGCACACGCACACGCCCACGCCCACGCACACGCACACGCACACGCACACACACACACACACACACACACACACACACATACATACACACACACACACACACACACACACACACACACACACACACACACACATACACAGCGCGCATGTACGTAGGTTTAGTAACAAGTAGATCTATATATATATTTTTTGTATTTTTTTTGTGATTTTTTTCAACAAAAGCTTGTTAAATTTAGGAAGGAACTAGCTCCTGTAACACAGGTTAACCTTTTACAGGAGCTAGGATAATATTGATATGTATAAATTCGTTTTTGCTGCAATAAAGATTTTTTCAATTTTCATTTTTTTTTAATCATTTGATCAAATTAACTTACTTGTAACTGTCCTTTAATCAAAATTATATGAGGTTGACGCCTCCTCCGTACCTTCTATTTAGTTATGAATTGACGAGCCAAATCACAAGTTTAGTAGAAAAATAAGATTTTATTGTTATCTCTTATCTCTTCCTGTATGAGCTCCCATCGGCAACACCATATTTACACCTCACGTCATTGTGAATTTATATCTAATAGAATTAGGAAAAAATAATTAAAATGCAAGCAAGCACCAAAAGTGGGTAAATAATGTACAACGGCGTAGGGTTGTACACAGAGGTACACAGAGGAGACGTCAACCCCGTACAATTTTCATCGACGGACACTTACAGCTAAGTTACAGGTAAGTACTTTGATTAAATAATTATATTCGTTGACGCCACCTCAAAGAGGTTTGTATACTATGCTCAAAAATTTGATTGTTTCATTTTAATTACCTACTTACTGTTAAAAGTTATCATAATTAGCAATTAAAAACAAAACAAACAAAATATTATTGTTTATTTTGTTTATACTATTTCAAATTCGAACGCTAATATTACTCTTAATTCATAATGTAATGTAAAACTTAATTTGTAATGTAAACCTGTTATAAAAAATTGAAAATTTTTGGGATGTAAGTTTGTTGTTTTTCTAACATTTTCAATACCAATAACACTTCTAGGACGAGACCGGGATGAATACCCGGTTCTATTTTTAGTAAAAACTAATGCATTGTTGAAAGCCGTATTTAATGCCACTAACCCCATCTAGTATCGAGTAGCAGAACTAGGTGAGCTTTCTAGAAAATTCCATGCTAAAACTTTCCAACTATCGCTATCTGAAAAACTTGAAGAAAATTTTTCTATTGATTTAGGAATTTGATTCCCATTTTATTTCTTCATTAATTTTCATGAATTCTTTGTATACCAAACAATCACCTTGATATGTTTTTTATAAGGCAAAAAGGAAATACATATACATATATTGCCGTGTAGTGGCGGTTGAGAATATCCACTACCCCATATCTTCCCGTGGGTGTTGTAAGAGGCGACAGAGGGACACAGAAAGGAGATGGGCAGCAGCATCTTCCTGATAACAACAATAACATAATAAAAAACTGCGGTTGCCAACCCGCTCGCCAAGCGTGGCAACCACGGCATAGAATCTTAGAACAAAAAAATTAGCCCTTATTTTCAACCATAGATTCAAACCGGTAGTTTAGAAAATGACATTTCTTATTACCACAGATTGAGTTCCAAACTTCCATAACTTTTATTGACAGAGAACAGAGACCATTAAGAGGATATTTCATTAATTCATTACAGTTTGTTGGAGTATTGAAATTTGGATTTGATAGAATGAAATTACTTTGAAGTGTTAAAACTCCATGCTTATCCTCTCACGTTAAAAATTGTGTACTCATCATGAAGAATGCTTGTTGTGTTTCGCATTGCAAAAGCAAGCGTCATAATGTTAATTACATTGTTTTCCAAAGACTGAGCTAAGACTCAAGTGCGTGGAAAAAATAAATTGTGAAAAAAGCAGCTCAATGCAGAAGAGCTACATAATTTTTTGTGTGTCATAAGCACTTCGGGTCGAGATTTGTTACCGGTTGACAAAATAAATACTGGAATACCTGCTCTGGAAATGGACAACAAAGGTAATCTACTTATTTTTCTATTAAGGACATTTGCTTGATCTTGTATTTTTAGTATAATTCTGCATAACTCTCCATCACAATTGTAAGGCTCTTGCAGAATAATCTGTCAATATCACTGAAATAATTCTTTCCTATTTTTTTTAAACGTTACCCCTACACTAGGATTTTCTCCTGTATCGTGGGGGCAGTTTACAAACATAAATTGCACAAGGACAAACATCCAGACCCGGAACAATTATTTGTAGGCCATACAAATACTTGTTCCGTGCGGGATTCGAACCCGCGACCCCCAGCGCAGCCACTCATTGCTAAGCCACTACGCCACGGAGTCGTCATTTTTGTTATCTAACTAAATTCCATTATATACTGATGTTTTTATAGGATGTGGCTGTGCCTCTCAAGTGAGAGGTGAACAGATTGCCTATGATATAATAAAATCAATCTTAAAATTGCAATATCAAAATTATTATTCAAAGGTTGCCATCTGCCAAGTTATTACATGTAACTGTCAGTCTGTTGAAGAGTATCTGGTATTCAACAACTCAGCCACAAATAACCTGTAATTTGCGAATAGATAATTGTACACTAAAAAGAAACTACATAAGACCTATTCTTGGATTACATATTCAATCGAACAAGTTTGCTTTTTTAATGAAAAATGTGCCAACACCAAATCGTGACATATGCGGAATAGTTGAAAATTTCCAACATATTTTGATGGAATGTGTCTTGAATGAAGCAATGAGAATGTTTTGGTAGTGATAGGAATTTTCACTTTGGCACCTTGAACAGTATTTTGGCTTATCCAATGTCAAAGGAGGCTAAAATGCTGGTCAAGCTAGCAGACTTGAACAATAAATTAACAAAAAAGTCTACAAAAAGATAAAATAATAACTGTTTGAAATGAATAGTCGGTGTTCTAAAATGTTTTTAAGTATAGTCAAATTATTTATTTAGCAACAACCACTATAAGTGTCACCTAAGTCTTTGTATTATAGAAAGTAAAGCAGCTTTGTAATTTTCTGATATTTAAGTAAACGGCAACTTCGACCGAGAGTCAATCGACGGCAGCGTTCGGGAAATTACGACATATCTTCTCGTCAGGTATACCTCAATCTCTAAAAACTAGATTGTACAAGCAGTGCGTGTTGCCAGTGATGACTTACGGATCTGAGACGTGGTCTTTCACTGCTGGCCGTATGAGGACGCTCAAGGTCGCGTCGGTCGTCGGTCAGCGAGCTATGGAGAGGGCTATGCTCGGAGTTTCTCTGCGTGATAGACTCAGAAATGAGGATATCCGCAGTAAAACCAGAGTGACCGACATAGCCCAACGGATTAGTAAGCTGAAGTGGCAATGGGCCGGCCATATAGCTCGAAGAACCGATAACCGATGGGGAAGAAAGGTTCTTGAGTGGCAGCCTCGTACCGGTAGGCGTAGTGTAGGGCGACCCCCCACTAGATGGAGTAACGACCTGGTAAGATATGCAGGAAGTCGATGGATAATAATAATAATAATAATATTCCACAACTATCACACAACGCCATCTAGTCCCAAGCTAAGCAGAGCTTGTGTTATGGGTACTAGAGACAACTGATACACATACTTATATATTTCTAAATACATAAATACATAATAACATATAACATAACATAAACACTCACGCCTGTCACCCAGAGGGGTAGGCAGAGACTACAGACTTCCATTTAGCACGATCCTGACATACCTTTCTCGCCTCTTCCACATTCATATCCCTACGCATACATGCTCGTCGGTTAAGGGTACTCTTAATTTGGCCCATTTTTAGTATATCGCCAATTTGGTCGACAAACTTCCGCCTAGGACGTCCCTTTCCGACTCTTCCATTCACTTCTGCAACATATATTTGCTTTGTCAGTCTTTCCGCATTCATTCTTTCTACATGACCAAACCACCGAAGCATTCCTTTCTTAATCCTGGTCACCGCATCATCTTGCAAACCACACTCTTCTTTTATCACACAGTTTCTCACCCTGTCACTCAGATTCAGCCCTAACATACTCCTTAGCGACCGCATTTCTACCGCATTTATTCTACTCTCGTACTTCTTCTGCCACACCCAACTTTCACTACCATACGTTAAAGTAGGGACTAATACAGCACTGTGAATTGCCATACGTGCCTTTTTTGACACATTCTGACTTTTCACAATAGAGTGTAGAGCCCCATTTACTTTATTTCCTGCATTCACTCGTCGTTCAATGTCCTTATCATATCTCCCATCCCTGCTGAATACACATCCCAAATATACGAACTCATCCACTTGCTCAATTAACTCTCCTTCTATTCTTATTTCACATACCGTTTTGCTTTCATCTCTTTCAAAAACCATCACTTTCGTCCTACTTGCGTTCACTTTCATTCCCCTTTCTTTTAATGACCTGTTCATTAATGTAACCATCATTTGCAACTCGGCCGCCGACGACGCAAGTATGACTTGATCATCGGCGTACAAAAGGCATTTGATGGTTAACTCACCCATTCTTACCCCGCATTCTTCAACTTTCAAATTTTCCAAACAGCTGTCCATAAATAGGTTGAACAGCCACGGGGAAGCTACACAGCCCTGTCTGACACCTTTATGGATGCCAAACCAGCCCGAGTAGACCCCGTTGATTCTAACACAAGCACTCGAGTCCCTATACAGAGACTTTAATGCCTGTATCAAACCAGCGCTCAACCTAAATGCGTTCAGCGTTTGCCATAACACATCCCTGTCCACTCTGTCATAAGCCTTTTCCAAGTCCATGAACGCACAAAAAACTCTTTGGTTTTTCGCCAAAAACTTCTCCGCGATCATGCGCATGGAAAAGACTTGATCTGTACACCCCATTCCCTTTCTAAATCCCGCTTGCACATCCCAAATTTTTTCATCAGTTTCTTTCATAACTCTTTCAATTAGTACCTTAGCATACAGTTTTCCCACAATGCTAAGAAGGCTGATACCACGGTAGTTTTTACAGTCCTGCTGTGACCCTTTTCCCTTATATATTGGGACTATCACGGCTTTGCACCAGTCTCCCGGTACCCGCTTTAGTTCCCAACATAAATTAAACAAGGTGTACAGCAGGCCTGCCACCACGTCCTCTCCAGCCCTTAGCATTTCGAGTGAAACTCTATCATATCCGGCTGCCTTACCTACTTTCATGCTTTTCATTGCTTTCATTATTTCATCCATACTTATCTCCCTATCTCTTTCATCTTCTTTCGGAATTTCTATTTCATTTAGTTCACACTTCTCCTCACTCATAAATTCGCTTTCAAAATATTCCTTCCATCTCTTTAGACTCAACACTTCATCATTCAGGATACAGCCATTCTCGTCTCGTATCGCATTCAATCTAGGCTGTTTTGTATTTCCCCTGGTATTTCTTACGAGTTTCCAGAACATTTTAATATTTGCCTGGAAGTTATCCGATATTCTTCTATCATTCCTATCCGTTCTTTCTTGCTTTTTCCTTTCAACTAATTCTTTTACTCTCTTATTTAAACGTTTAAACAAATGATCGTGCTCATCACACAAACATTTGTCCTGGGTGGGAATCGAACCCACGACCTCCGGCATAGCAGTCAGGGTCACTAAACACTAGATGCAGGTGGCTCAGGACCGTGCTTTGTGGCATTACTTGGGGGAGGCCTATGTTCAGCAGTGGACTTGTGAAGGGCTGTAATGATGATGATAATAAAAAATGAAGGTAAGCTTACCAATGTAAGAAAATAAATATATACATACAATAGAATACATCTTTGGAATAAAGCCAAATTAATTAATATTAACATTTGGTTTTTCAGGTGAGAAACTTCAGTTGTGTGTTAAGCAAAACTGTTGCAGGAGCCTTGGCATACACATCACAATTTTGTAAGTGGGGAATGGGGAAATCTATCAAACTTTACCAAATTCCAACATCACCTGCATGAAGTGAGCCCTGCTTACTAATAAATAGTGCAATCTACTTCTGTAGGTAATCCATTTACATTTGCAGAACCGAAATCTCACAACAAGATGATGGAGAGTGTATTGTGGCTACAGGCACATTGAAATATTGTATCATCTTCATTATTATAGCCTCTTAAAAAGTCCACTGCTGAACATAGGCCTCACCTCGTTATACACAGAACTCACCCATGTGCACACATCATATTCCTGCATGTCTTATCAGGTCATCACCTTAGTGGGGGGCCGTCTTACGATTTGCTTACAGATGTGCGCCTACCAATGGAAAAATATTCACTGATTTATAAAGTCCTAAATCCAGCAGAGGATGTAAATGTAGGAAGCTGATATTTATTTTACTTTTTTATACTTTTTATTGCATACAATATTATATTACATAAACACTGACAACAAACTATATACTAAATGTACAATTAGCGGGCCTTAATACTAAACAGAGATCTGTTCCAGGAAAAACTATAGAGAAGGAGATTATTTTTATATAAGGGTGCATGGATACTTATAAGCTGTATTATGTAGGATTGACTGCTTTGTTGGTCTAGTGGTTGTAGTAGTGCGACTGCTGATCGTGAGGTCCTGGGATTGATCTTAGGTCGGGCCAAAAATCAATTATTGAGTTTTCTGTCAAGAAATCTTCAGTAGCTGCCTGTAGTCAAGAAGTTGGCGGTGTCTTACCACCATGCCTCGGAAAACTCGTAAAGGCGTTGATCCTGCGCCTGGTGTCTCTCCGGTCGTGTCAGTTTACTGTTCCATCGGATTGAGAGTGAGGAAATAGAGAGTGCACCTGTACTTGCGCATAGATTTAGGCAATATAATCCAGTCCTGCGCCGATGGCTAGTTGAGGCAGGCCACCATGACCGAAATTTGATCTGGAGGACATTATTATAAAGAACTAGCTTGCCAGGCAAACCTTGTTCTGCCCTTTTCGACGACCCTATGTCACGTCCTATTAAAAATTCTTAAATTCGCAAAAAAATTGTGGGGCACTCATGAGAAAAAAAACTATCCTATCTCTCAAGATGGGCCAAACTGCACACGATGTGCAAATTTGATTAAAATCGGTTAAGTAGTTTAAGAGTCTATCGCGGACGAACAATGTGACACGTAATTTATATATATTAAGATATATTATAAAGAATATAACATTTCATGAATTAACCAACTTTGTCAGCCTCAAGCACAGGCGCAGAGTAGCCAGCCTCTCAGTATTCTATAGGATGCATTTCGCAGAGTGTACGTAGGAATTGCACGCTTTAATTCCTCCTTCTCCTTTTCACCATCGGACGACCAGGCGGTCGGCGGGTCTTTACCCCTTTGTTGTTGATATTCCACGCATTAGAACCAAACGGTTTACTTCGAATTTTTTAATGCGTACAGCAAAGGAGTGGAATAATTTGCCAGCGGCTATCTTTCCGTCCGAATACAATCTGGGCGTCTTTAAGGCAAGAGTGAATAGGGTTTTGTTACGCTAAGACAGTGCGATTTACTATCTAAGGCTGCATCACCACTTACCACCAGGTGGGATTGTGGTCAAGCACTGGCTTATAAAAAGTGAAAAAATATATAAGAATAAAAGAGAAACAAATAACATTAATTTAGGGTTTCTATGGCTAACATTATATTTATTTTTATGTTACAGCTCGCTAAGCTGATAGAAAACCTGTAAACTCGACGTCAAAAAATACTTCAGAAGCTTTGTCATTTTTCGAGGACTTATTTGATTCATGTAAGGAAACAACTCTTAGACGGAGAAACAAAGTCAAACCCTTAAAGCAAGCTGTAACGAATTCATCAGAGCACGAAACTCTTTTGACTAATTCCATAAAAAAATTAGAGGTAACGAGATTTGTTAATAAAGAGGACAAGGAGTGTATTGTGTCCTCTAAAAAAGTCAGTCGTCAGTCCACCATTGTATTTCTCACAGAGAGTATAGATACTTAAAATAAAAACAAAAATCAACCTATTCCTCAGAATATGCAGTGAGGTATATTTCAACCGCTGTAAAAGAAACAAACTAATATTTGGAAGTGAAACCAAATATTTATGAAATTAAAAAAAGCATATGGAAATTAAATCCAAATATTGGAACGGAAATGGAACTGGTGTAACGTTATTAAAATCTTAAAAGAATTTGATATTGTGAGATTAAAATAACGCAACCAATTGCCGCAAATGCTAGATAAAGTTTATAAATAATTTAAAAAGAAAAAAAAATAAAAACTTGAATAACTAATATATAAGTTGTTTTATTTTTGTATTATAAGTTCTAAAGATTTTAAAATTGTCAACTTTTGATGGTGAATAGCTGTAGGTATGGGAATGAAATTAGGCTTGATGTACTTTTGCCTTATGACTACAAAATTTAAAAGTAACGTAAGTAGGCTTTATCAATGATGTACTTTTGCCTGATACCTCAAAATTAGAAGTAAACAAAAGTCAAACTCTAAACTACTGGTTCCGTATTGGTTGTTCTAAGATTCCTGTCTGATGCGTAGTATCCTCTTAGTAGTCTGTGGTGGCAACTATAGCAAATATCCCCCCATGAGCAACGACGCAAATAAACGGCCCCCAGTCCCCGGCGGCCCCGCTATTCCTGGCTACGGTGGCGACCATGGTAACGGCGGGGCAGGGGGTGCTAAGAATCTCCAGTGGAGGTTCGGTTGCCACCTACGACGACTCGACCTGGCAACGTATAACGCACGCACCCTGAGGACTGACGAGAAGATACTGGAGCTGGAAGAAGAGGTAGACAAATTGCGCTGGCATATTATTGGATTATCTGAGGTCCGAAGAGAGGGGGAGGACACGGTAATCCTCGAGTCCGGCAACTTGTTCTATCACCAGGAGGGCGACCATCTGTCCCAAGGAGGTGTCAGATTTATCGTCCACAAGTCTCTCGTCAACAACAATGTAAAGATTGGGAGTGTGTCGACGAGGGTCGCGTACGTGATACTGAGAATCACCAAACGGTATTCGCTGAAGGTCATACAGGTCTACGCAACAACCTCGCCACATCCCAATGAGGAGGTGGAGGAAATGTATGAGGATATTTCTAGAGCCACGCATTCCTCCAAAACCCACTACACGGTGTTAATGGGAGACTTCAACGCAAAACTAGGCACAAGAGAAGGTGGTGAGCTGAAGTTAGGGAAATTTGGAATAGGGCAACGGAACCGTAGGGGCCAGCAGCTGGCTGATTTTAATGGAGAAAGAGGGACTCTTTATGATGCATTCTTTCTTCCAGAAGCGGCCCCACAGGAAGTGGACCTGGTCGAGCCCCGACGGTTCGACAAAAAATGAGATTGACTTCATTATGACGACCAGAAGCCAACTGTTCAGTGATGTCTCAGTGATCGCAAGGGTGAAAACCGGCAGCGATCACCGAATGGTTTAAGGCACACTGAACCTAAACTTTAAGTTGGAGAGGTCTCGTCTAATGAAATCAACGCTCCGTCCCCCTCGTGCTCTAATCCATAATCCCGAGACTTTTCAGCTCGAGTTACGTAACCGCTTTCAGTGCCTAGAAGATTGCAATGCAGTGGACGATATGAATGACAATATCGTGGAAACTGTCCATGCGGTCGGAGCTAAGTTCTGCAAGACCCGACGCAGAAGAACACAAAAACTCTCCGATCACACTCTTAATCTCATGGCTGTTAGACGGGAGATGAGACTGCAATCGTCAACAGATTTGACGGCGTACAGGCAACTAAACCGATAGATCCCCAAATGCATGCGGCGAGACTCTTTAATACTGCTCGTATTAAAGAAGCGATCGAGCGGAACCAGGGCTCCAAAGTCTTTGCCAGAGATCTGTCTGCCAGAAAGAGCCAACTGTCAAAGCTGAAGACTGAGTGTGGCAGCTTCGTTTCCGGGACACCTGAGATTTTAAGTGAGATTGAGAGGTTCTATGGGCAGCTGTACACATCATCGTTGGAGCCACACGCAAGTGTGAGTAACGAACGATCCAGGAGCAAGTCTTACCCGACACTATTCCGATGATATCACGGACGTCAGTCTGAGCGAGATTAGAATGGCTCTCCAGCACCTTAAAAACGGCAGGGCCCCAGGCGAGGATGGAATTACAGCGGAGTTTCTGAAAGCGGGTGGAACACCGGTACTTGAAGTCCTTCAGAAGCTCTTCAATTCCGTCCTCCATGGTGGCAATACTCCGGGGGCGTGGAGCAGATGTACGGTGGTCTTGTTCTTTAAGAAAGGCGACAACGCTCTCTTGAAGAACTACAGACCGATTTCCCTTCTGAGCCGCGTCTACGTGCTGTTTTCGAGAGTCATTACGAATCGTCTCGCACGCAGACTCGACGACTTCCAGCCTCCCGAACAAGCCGGTTTCCGAAAAGGCTTCAGTACCATAGACCACATACATACCCTGCGGCAGATTGTACAGAAGACTGAAGAGTATAATCTGCCACTTTGCCTGGCGTATGTGGACTATGAGAAAGCCTTTGATTCCGTCGAAATTTGGGCGGTGCTATAGTCCCTTCAGCGGTGCCAAGTTGACCGTCGGTATATCGAAGTGCTGAAGTGTTTGTACAGTAGGGCTACGATGGCTATCCGAGTACAGAACCAGAGCTCGAAACCTATCCAACTGCAGAGAGGTGTAAGACAGGGTGACGTTATATCCCCAAAACTCTTCACCGCTGCATTGGAAGACGTTTTCAAGCTACTGGACTGGAAAGGATACGGTATTAACATCAATGGCGAGTACATCACTCACCTTCGATTTGCCGACGATATAGTCCTTATGGCAGAATCGCTGAAGGACCTTAGCACTATGCTCAATGACCTCAATGGTGTCTCCCAACGGATAGGTCTTAAGATAAACATGGACAAAACAAAGATCATGTTTAATGTCCATGTCTCACCTATGCCGGTAGTTGTTGGGAGCACTATGCTCGAAGTTGTTGACGAGTACGTTTACCTGAGACAAATAGTCCGACTAGGTAAGTCCAACTTCGACCGAGAGGTCAATCGACGGATTCAACTCGGCTGGGCAGCATTCGGGAAACGTTTACTGTCCGAAGAGTTTACTAGAACAAATTTAAACCACGTGGTACAGTTTCAACTAAGTTCCCGCGATGCTAAAGATTTCAACTTACCTGTTAAGGCCTATGAAATGTTGAAGCAACTTACCACGAAGATAGCCGCTAGAACGATTGCTGCAAATCACTGGTCACATTTAGAAAATTTGAATCTTGCCGATCCAAGCTACTATGCACCAGGCTCCATTGATTTACTTCTTGGAGTGAAGGAATATGCACAGATACTACAACCAGATTTAATCAAGGGTGCACCAAGGTACACTAAGCGCTCAGAAAACTAACCTTGGCTGGATCTTATTTGAAGAGGTCGATGACAATATGCAACAAGACACGTTTCTGGTCATGCACCGGCAAGTAGAAATAGATGAAGTTTTAAAATCAATATGTAAAGTAGATACAGATACAAAAAAAAAACATTAAATAGAGAAGGAAGGTTATGTGAAAGAATATTCGAGAAAACACACAAAAGGACCAAAGAAGGGAGATACATGATGAAGTTGCCGTTTAACACTGACACACCGAGGTGTACAGAAGGAAATACAAGGGATATAGCAGAGAAAAGATAAGAAAAGCTACAACTAGAGAGACGATTCAAGAAAATGCCTAAGCTAAAAGAAGACTACACTAACGTCATAAAAGAATACCTGAGTCTACAACATATGGAAGAAATACCTAAGGAAGGAAAGAGCAAAGAAAAAAATGTTTACTTACCTCATCACGCGGTTCTTGGCGAAGATAAAGAATCCATGAAAACAAGATTGGTGTTTGATGCTTCCTGCAAGGGGTCGAATAATGTCTCGTTGAATTATGAACTCTTCGTAGGTCCTCCACTAAAAGAAGATCTTCGTAATCTAATAATGAGATGGAGAATGAAACGCATATGTTACATGAGCGATATACAGAACATTTACCGTCAAATATTGGTGTTGCCCGAAGATGCTGATTCTTACCAACGAATCCTTTGGCGCTCAGACGCATCCGAAGATATTAAAGAGTACAGAATTCTTCGCGTGACTTTCGGCACCGCATCTGCTCCCTACCTTGCGGTTCGAACTCTTCATCAAATCGCTAATGATGAAGGCAAGAATCATCCCAAAGCTGCTCAAATAATTAAAGAGATATAAGATTTGATGAGCGGAGCTGATACTGTGGAAGAAGCTGTAACTGAAGCCATTGAAGTTGATGAAATTGTAAAGAAGGGAGGTTTAACTCTGACTAAATGGACTAAAAAGCCAAATTCTTTAATAGCTGCCACCACAGAAACTTTCTTTGGTTCGGTTTACTAATCCTTAGGACTACGTCGATTACTTTGGTATCAGGCGTATATTCTTTTTTTAGTCTGTCATGCAGAGAAACCCCGAGTAATGTGTCGCTCAGTGAGCTAAGGAGGGTGCCTCCTTAGCTCACTGAGTGACACTCAGGTCCATAAGTCCGCCATTGGCCACATGCATTGGTTGTATAATCTTGTTTTCAAGTGTAATGTTTGAAGGTGTTATTGATAGACGTGTTGCTTCTTCTATGACTTTACTTAGACTATCCCTTATTCTACACATAATATTAATATATATCGTTGGGGTAAAGGAGGGGATAAGATGACACAATACTTCCCACTGACAAAAAAAGAATACCTTGTAAACCCATACACTTTTTTATTTAAAAAAAAACCTTATAAACTATTCACAATATACTTTTTTACTATACTATATATACTATTTAGATATTTATTCACTTAAATCACGTTGTAATTATACCGCTTACGAAGTCCGGACAATATTAGTATTTAATAAATACTCTTTTCATTTTCATACCTTTTCACTTTTCAATATTTAATTTTATTTTTTTAGTTCATATATTATTTACGTCATTTTTTTTTTCACGTAAACGGCTCGCAAATATACATTATTAAGGAAATGGCCAATATATACAGCCCTTTATGTATGTAATTCTCATTTCACTCAAACAAATCGTAAATAAACTATTAAAATCTTTTACGTTTTTCCCTAAAACAATTATTTCTAAATAATGCTAACGTTATAATTTGCTGATTTCATTATATTAAACGAAAGATTTACTTATTGCATTTCATATTTTCATTGTAATGAGTACATATTTTTATTCCAAAAATTAATAAGTATTTTGTAAATATTATGTAACATGTTGTGACCCTAATTCAGAAAGCAATGCTCCTGTGGTTTGTTCATGTAGAGTGAATGAACGAGGAAATTGACAAAGCAAACCTATACTGCAGAAGTGAATCGCAGAGTGTGAAAGGGATGCCCTTTGCGAAAGCTTATCGACCAAATTAGCGATATATTGAATATGGGCCAGATAAAGCGTACCCTTTATCGACGAGCATGTATGCGCAGGTACTATATCGCACTGCTAGCTGTGTGTGAGCTCTAAGCTGTGTGAACTGCACTTCCGGCATGGAGCACTCACACCGCGGGATGGTCGGCGGCGTACTCCCCCCGTCATCGAGGGTCGAGTTGGACGCATAGAAAGAGCCTAGAAGATCGGCTTTCTCCTTTGCGGTATGGGCCAGTGAGTCGTCCTCCCTGTGCAGAGATGGAAGAGATGGCTAACTGAAATTCCCCTGGACAGCCTTGGCGAGAGACCAGAATGCACGGGTGCCAGAAGGAAGGCGAACTAGTTTCTCGCCAATGATGCCTATGTGCTCTGACTTTGCCTTGGCAATGACTCTTTTGAAGGACCTAGAGGCGGAATTATACTTCTTTTTTAGAGCGCTGATGTTTACATCCCGGGACGCTGATGCGTCAGCCCAGGCTTGGTAGCACTCCTGCTTATAGCATGATGCTATTTTACAGAAGCGACCAAACCATGGCTGAGATGTTTCTGTTCATAAATTGAACTCAATTAAAAAGAAAACCAGCAATATAAGTCGCAAATTAAGTCACTGGAATCCAAAATATATGTACTGGAGAAGGGCTTAAGATCCACAACGGTGGAAATACGGAACATACCAATCTTGGAACAAGAAAACAAACAGAGGTTGACCACCACTATTAAAAATATATGCTCAGCTGTCGATTCGAATCCTGTGCTTCAAGATTTGGAAGTTCGTGATGTCTTTAGAACCAAAAATAATGCAATTATGGTTGATTTCATAACTACCACAAGGAAGGAAAACTTCATTTCGGAATATAGGGAATTTAATAATTTGAAAAGAACAAAAAAGGAACCACAACTCAATACTGAAATTATTAATATACCTGGACCTCCCAAAACTATATTTATTGTTACGAGCTTGAGGTTCGTGACAATAAAAATTGCTGATAGAATTACCAAAATTAACTCTTCAATTCAATTTATACTTATTAAACTTAAAACACTAATAACTAAATAATCACACTGATTCACTTTATTCCGCTCCGAAGCTTCGCTTGTCTCGCCAAATTCAATACTTCCCCGATCGCGTATTGCAGCGCCTTTAAATACGCTTTTTACCGAAAAATCCAGAATATTCAAGTAAATACGCGCGCCAATCGACCAGCGCCAAAAGTTCGAGTGTAGGGATTCTATAAAGCTTAGTTCTTCAATTCGATGCTAGATGGCGCTGTCGGTCAAAAGTCAAGATAGACATTTTCTAGGAAGCTCTTCTCGCTCTGGTACCCGACACTAGATGGTGCTAGTGGCGGGTACATGACGTCAACTCAGGCGCGCAACATTATATCGGAATCCCTCACGATGAAATATCGACGCATCCATTATTTGGCAACACAGCTTGTTAAAGATCGCAAACTTGTTGCAACTTGGACGTCCTTCGCAAAAGGTGTATGTCAAAAAAGAAGAAGGAAACCCCCCAATCCAAATCAAAGAAGAATCAGACATTCATTTACTTTTTTTATAAGTGGTTTTCAATTTTATTTCCTTTTATCACATATTATTTTTTCTTTTATTAAATTTTTGTTAAACAAATGCCAAACACTAACTAACACATTACAAACTCTAGATACACTCATATTATATAAAATTCATTACATTTTAAAATCAAAATACCTTTACTTATACCAGCGTACATATTACATAAAAACACTTAAAGATACACGCAAATTACACCCCACTATTTTCAATACTAAATATATAAACTTATGTCGGTATATTTATTGTGTTATTTTTACTAAATCGTATATGAAACAATACTCTGCTAGTAGCATCTATCACCTCACACTAACTATAAAACTGCTCCACCCCTCACTATATTATTTAAATTCGATAAAATGACGTAGAACTGGATTACTTTGAGTTAGCCACCTCTACTACTTGTAGCACTGAGAATCTAAAAAGTTTACTACCGCAAACTCCTAATAATCTGCGTATCTTTTCCCTCAACATTAGGAGTATTGTTCGTAATATTGATAGCTTTCAAACACTAATTGATAGAGCCAAAATAAAATGGAATTTTATAGTGTTAACTGAGTGTTGGCTGCTTAATCCCAAACCTATATCCACTCTAGTTGACTATAGTCACAGCTATAGCAGCAGCTTTACACAAACTACAAAACACATGACACAAAATGAAGAAGTTGTTATATATTATAATTCAAATTTGAATATCCAAATTGAAGAGATATCGGTGGTTGACGCGAACTGTATCGTAATTAAGCTAAAACCTGACACATGTATCATCGGTATTTATCGCCTTCACGTTTACTCCCATACAGAGAACTTCACGATCTCTCTTGATCTCCTCCTTCACAAACTTTCGAACTTTAAAAATATAATAATTGTAGGCGATATAAACATAGATATTATAGCAAACTCTACTAATAAAAGGCATCATGAATATTTGAACTTATTAGCTAGTCATAGTATTTTACACGCACACACACTACCCACTCATGGACGTACTTGCTTGGATCACGTGATGATTAAAACCAAGTTGAGGTCCCACTGCTCATCAATTACTGATCATCGAAACCTCAATTACTGATCATGATGGAGTAGCCCTTAACATATGTTTGAAGTCAGACCTAAAAAAAAATTACCGAATCACACTAAAACGTCTAGATCGGTTGGGACTACAAAACGACTTACTAAATGTGGAATTTTTTTCGGTATATCAAATGGATAACTTTGATAAGGCCACAGAGTTCTTCATCAAAGCTATCAACAAATGTATTTTGAATAACTCCAGTATAGCTAAAGTTCCGAGGCGAAAAATGACTATGAAACCCTGGATCACCTCAGGTATTCTGCGTTGTATGAGAAACCGTGACAACCTACACAAAAAAGTCAAAAAAACCCGAATAACAATACCCTCATAAAAACTTACAGAAATTTCTGTAATGAACTTCTTAAAAAAGCAAAACAGAGTTATGAAAAGTCCCTTATATAACAGGCAGGAACAAACAAAATGAAAATCTGGGATGTAATAAGAAATGTGACATACACCAAGAAAAAAGTTGACACGTTACGCAATCTACCCTGCTAAAAACATCCAACTGCTACTGCCAACTCGAGTAACGAGTTTTTTGCTGGAGTTGGGAATAAATTAGCTGAGGACCTTAAACTTAAGTTTGGCTCTCCGAAACCACTCCTCACTAACTCATATATGAGATGATGAAGATTAGGTTGGCAAAATAATAATGGGACTGAAGAGCGATTGTGCTGCAGGCATTGACTTAATTCCCGGTTGGCTATTCAAGCAATACTAGATTTGTTGACACCAACAATAACCCACATTTTTAATGATGCCCTCGAAACCGGTACATTCCCTAGACCTCTAAAGATCTCGATTATCAAACCAATTCACAAGGGAGGTGACAGTGACTGCATTAATAACTATAGACCTATATCAATTCTACCTACTTTATCTAAGATCCTGGAGAAAATCCTAAACAAGAGACTTATTAACTTTCTAAGCTCAATAAAATTAATCTCAAATAATTAACTTGGATTCCGAGCCGGAAGGTCAACTGAGGATGCCATGCTTGAGTTAACAAATACATTAATTTCTAGTCTTGATAATGGAAAAAAGAATATAGCAGTCTTTCTTGATTTAGCTAAGGCCTTTGACGCAGTTTCTGTTCCTCGTTTGTTAAATAAACTCGAAGGAGTAGGTGTACGAGGCGTAGCATTGAATCTATTTGCGAGTTATCTAACCAACCGTAATCCGTAGAGAGTTAAGCTTGGTGGTTTTCTCAGCAATGAGCTTCCTGTAACCTATGGTGTGCCACAGGGAAGCATTTTAGGTCCAACTCTGTTTCTCATCTATATTAATGACCTGTGCGAGATCCAGCTACCTCGAGGCAAAATAGTTACCTTTGCCGATGATACAGCTCTTGTTTTTAATGGAGACTCTTGGGAGGAAGTCTTTAAACTTGCGCAAAAAGAGTTTAACAGTGTTAACAAATGGTTGGTGGATAACATACTTACTCTTAATATCACAAAAACAAAATACATGACCTTTGCCCTAAAGAAGACGAGTCTACCTACTTTTGGCTCTATCTTTGCTCGCTACTGCGACTCTCTAAATTACACCTCTTGCTTGTATCCCACGCTGGAAAGAGTTGAATCTATTATATACCTAGGAGTCATTGTTAATTCTACTCTCACTTTCAAATTGCACATCGATTCCCTGGTATCTAGACTGAGAAAACTTATTTATATTTTTAAATCCCTCCGACACATAGCTGATCGTTCTATTATAAAATCTATTTATTACGCTCTTAGTCAATCAATAATCAGCTATTGCATCACAGTATGGGGTGATGTAGCCAAAACTCACCTTATAGAAGCTGAGAAAGCTCAACGAGCAATCCTCAAAACTGCAGATAAACTCCCTTATAGACATGCTACGTCGGAGCTGTACAGGTTATGGGATGTCCTCACCGTTAGGCAAATATTTATTCTAAAAATAATAACCAGAAAGCATTCCCAAGTGGAGTACGATCCGAATCTCAGCACCACAAAAAGAAGAAGGACAAAGTATGTCCTTCAACGACGGTTAAATCCAGCTTAGCCAAGTGACACTATACATATCTTAGTAATTACTTATACAACAAAATAAATAGGCTGCTATCTTTATATCCTCTTCCTGAACACGAGTGTAGAAAAAATACAATAAACTGGCTCAATTATTTAACATACGAATCCACTGAAAGTTTCTTACATCTTCAACTTTAATATCACGCACATTATATACAATGTGTCCGATTTCCGATGTCCGATACTTTAAGGGGTTAAAATACAATTAATTTTATCGACAAATCAGGGATCAATGATTTTTTTTCGCCATCAATAAAAAAATGGCAGCACTTTAAAAAAATTGTTGGCGAAGCATAGATGCTTGTATTAATTTAACAATATCTACCCAAGTAGAAGACTTTCAAAAACAAAATTGGTCTCAAATGTTAGTTAATAGTGTAGACAATAAATCTAGATTCAAAATATTATTTTATAATTTTTCAGTATTAGTAAAAAACATTTTTGAAAAAATAAATTAGACAACAAATTGATGTTGTTTTTCAGATTCTTAGCTTTAAAAAAAAACCATCGTGTTAACCAATTTTTTTTACTTGTTTTTACTATAATACAGGATATTTTCTATAAATGCACATTTAAATCTTAACTCTGAGTTAGATGGTTTAGGAGCTATGACAGTGTAAACATACTTACTTAAAAAGCGCGGATACACTAGCAAATGAAATAAAGAAAATAATTTATATCAATTGCATTTAATTTGGCAAAATAATTACAAAAACTGCTCAAAGTGACCTCCTTGTCTCTGCAGACATGCTGTTGCTCTTAGTGCAACGTGTTGCGTAGAGCGCTGGATCATTGCCTTGTCTTCTCGCTATTCGTTTGCTGCTTGAATTATTTTTTCTGCTAACTCCTCTCGTGTATTTGGCACATTTACATACACTCTTCGTTTGAGTGTGCCCCACAAAAAAAATCGAGAGGTGTTAAATCCGGCGACCGCGGTGGCCAAGCAATTGTTCCTCCGCGTCCGATCCACGACGAATAGTGTGCATTTAAATGATTCCGCACAAGAAGCGCGAAGTTTGCCGGAGCACCATCCAATTGCAGAATCATTCTGGCCCTGTAGGCCAATGGTAACTCCAATAAAGCATCCAAAAAATTCGTTTCCAGGAAATTTAGGAATCTTGGGCTATTCATTGTCTCCGGTAAAATGATTGGTCCAATTAGAATGTCGTCAATCATTCCGGCCCAAACGTTGACAGAAAATTTATGTTGAAAAGAACTTGGGCGGATCGCATGTGGATTTTCTTGAAGTCACAGGTGTTCGTTACGGTAGTTCGTATACCCTGATCGCGTGAAAGTAGCTTCGTCTGTCCACATAATTCTTTTTAAAAAGTTTGGATCATATCGCGTTTCTCTCAATATCCACGAACAAAATATTGCTCTTCTTACATAATCCGGTTCCAGTATTTCTTGCACCCTTCGAAAATGGTAAGGATGTAATCCTTCTCTTTTTAAAATTTTCCACACCGACCATTTTGATAGACTGAGACGATTAGCTATGCGTCTAATGCTCAGGCTAGGGTCTTGAGTAATCATTAGCAATATTTGATGTTCATCTTGGAGCGACAAAACACGAGTACGTTCGTTACCGAGCCTTCTTATTCTATTTTCCGCAAGTCTCAAATGAATTCTCACGAAAGTGCGAGCATTCGGCGTACGTCTGTTAGGAAATCTGCGTGCATACTCTACAACAGCTCCATTTGCACTCCCGTTACACAATCCATACACGAAATGGATGTCAGCGATATGCTGGCTTGAGTACTCGTTCATTGTAATAAACAAAAAGTAACAGTTCAACAACAAAACAAAAACGTAACAAAGTCTAACAACAAACAATAATTATGTACAGTAAGTAGATTTACTTAAAACCAGGAATGTTATCACAACGCAGAGCGAGGGACGACTGCTCGACGGCACAAGCGCACACTGCACCCTTCTTACCTGGAGACAGCCGTTATTCTGTCTCGCTCGCACTGTTGTGCACAGCGTTTTTTACCTGCTCACACAAAGGATGCTATTGTGCTTGCTTACGATTCCTTGAATTATTGAAGAATTTTATCTTACTCACTGGAATGGGTGTTTAGTTATCTAATATCGGGGTAGAGGCACTTTGAAGAGTTACATTCAAATTATCATAGCTCCTAAACTATCTAACTCAGAGTTAAGATTTAAATGTGCATTTATAGCAAATATCCTGTATTATAATAAAAACAAGTAAAAAAATTGGTTAACACGATGGTTTTTTTTAAAGCTAAGAATCTGAAAAACTACTATATTTTGAATCTAGTTTTATTGTCTACACTATTAACTAACATTTGAGACCAATTTTGTTTTTGAAAGTCTTCTACTTGGGTAGATATTGTTAAATTAATACAAGCATCTATCTTCGCCAACAATTTTTTTTAAAGTGCTGCCATTTTTTTATTGATGGCGAAAAAAAATCATTGATCCCTGATTTGTCGATAAAATTAATTGTATTTTAATGCCTTAAACTATCGGACATCGGAAACCGGACACCCTGTATATATATATAACATTATTATGTACTTTAATCTAAAATATGTATCTGTATAATTTAATTAATTGGCTTTGTTATATTATCCTTCATTTTACGAAATGTCGATTTTCTCTTAACCAATAAAATGAAAATAATGATGTCTTCAATATGCTATAAAAACGTGTAATTTAAGATATACAATCCGTGAGGAGGGACCTGGTGACCTATAGAACAGGTATTGTTTAATACCTTTATTAGGCACCAGTCCAGTCCAGGTCCAGGATTCGTCTTCACGCTTCGTCCGAGTCAACAGCGTTTTTAACGTCTCCGTTTAAATCTTCTTGAAACACTAGTAAATGTTTATTTTTAATAATGAAATTTACATCAGTTTAAAGATAACAGTTTGAGCTCTCCATTAGTGACGATTTAAATCTAAATTAAGTGAGTGATTGGTGAATAATAACAAGAAATAGTGCAAAGTTTCAAATATTCTTCGCAACGGCTGAGACGGCCGATTCAAGGACGCCCCGCCCGGTCGATCGGTCACTAGCTACGGCGTGCTTTTTCCTACAACAAGCGTTGCTGCATCTTTCTATCTCTGTCAGCCGCTGCTAGCTGCTGCCACTTCGACTGTCTGCATTGTTTGTTTACGCGTGAGTCACTAAGCCTTAATTGCTTTATAAGGCTAAATCAGCTGTTTTGCTTTGTAGATAAAATTAAGTTTTTACAATTAGCAGTATGCCTAAATGCGGAGCTTGCGGTAAATTCCTGACAAAAGCGGACAGTATTCGTTGTAATTGTTCCGCTGCTTTCCACAAGGCATGTGTAGGGATTCCAGAGACTTCTTCTGTAAAGAGCGCGTGGGTTTGTCCCGGTTGTAAAATTAAAAAACCTAGAGAGGACAACACTTCTACTCCTGTGAAGGGACTGGCTGATACATACCAAAGTACCCCTAATAGTACGAATAATTCTGCGGACAATACCACAGAGGAATTTAAGGTTGATCTGGTCCTAGAAATTAGATCAGAGCTCAAAGCCATTAGAGAGGAGGTTCACGAGTGTCGCCTAGAAATATCGGAGTTCAAGGCCACACTTAGTGCGTTTGAGATAAGAATGAGTGAAATAGAAACCAGAATCTCTGCTCTGGAGAACAAGAACTCCCAAATAGCGTCCTCGTCAAACACTAGCGCACTCGAGGATACTATCACCGAGCTGAAAGTTCAACTTAATAACAGGGACCAGGAGCTCCTCTCCAATGACGTTGAAATATCCGGCATAACTGAGCTTGGAGGAGAAAATCATATGTCAACAGTTACAGTTCTATCTACGAAGCTGGGAATAACTTTAGACAAAAGAGACATTGTTAACGTGGAACGTGTTGGCTTAGCACGTCGCAATAGGGTGGAGGGGAGTACTTGCGACGACGATCTCAGCTCAATGCGTACGCGCATTATATTAGTAGTGCGGTTCGCACGCCAAACGACGAGGGACGAGTGGCTGCGCGCAGCTCGCGTGCGCCGCAACCTCTCCACAAAAGACATCGATGTGACTGGCAAGCCGAGCAGCATATATATTAATGAACGACTCACTCAAGCTAATCGACACCTCTTTTTCCTTGCACGTCAAGAGGGCAAAAAACGCGATTGGAAATATGTCCGGTCGACAGATGGAAGAATACTGGTTCGAAAAGACAGTGGTGAGAGGGCGTTTCATATCCGTAGTAAAAAGAACCTTTCTAAAATTTTTTAGTCAATCGTAGTTTGTCTCGATCGTACCCCATCTTTTTGTTTATACTGTATATAAACATGTATTTTTACTGGTACCTTATTTATCTGTGTCTCAAATTTCTTCCAAGAATATTATCTTGCCTTACATACATACATAATACATAAACACTCACGCCTGTCACCCAGAGGGGTAGGCAGAGACTACAGACTTCCATTTAGCACGATCCTGACATACCTTTCTCGCCTCTTCCACATTCATATACCTACGCATACATGCTCGTCGGTTAAGGGTACTCTTAATTTGGCCCATTTTTAGTATATCGCCAATTTGGTCGACAAACTTCCGCCTAGGACGTCCCTTTCCGACCCTTCCATTCACTTCTGCAACATATATTTGCTTTGTCAGTCTTTCCGCATTCATTCTTTCTACATGACCAAACCACCGAAGCATTCCTTTCTTAATCCTGGTCACCGCATCATCTTGCAAACCACACTCTTCTTTTATCACACAGTTTCTCACCCTGTCACTCAGATTCAGCCCTAACATACTCCTTAGCGACCACATTTCTACCGCATTTATTCTACTCTCGTGCTTCTTCTGCCACACCCAACTTTCACTACCATACGTTAAAGTAGGGACTAATACAGCACTGTGAATTGCCATACGTGCCTTTTTTGACACATTCTGACTTTTCACAATAGAGTGTAGAGCCCCATTTACTTTATTTCCTGCATTCACACGTCGTTCAATGTCCTTATCATATCTCGCATCCCTGCTGAATACACATCCCAAATATACGAACTCATCCACTTGCTCAATTAACTCTCCTTCTATTCTTATTTCACATACCGTTTTGCTTTCATCTCTTTCAAAAACCATCACTTTCGTCTTACTCGCGTTCACTTTCATTCCCCTTTCTTTTAATGACCTGTTCATTAATGTAACCATCATTTGCAACTCGGCCGCCGACGACGCAAGTATGACTTGATCATCGGCGTACAAAAGGCATTTGATGGTTAACTCACCCATTCTTACCCCGCATTCTTCAACTTTCAAATTTTCCAAACAGCTGTCCATAAATAGGTTGAACAGCCACGGGGAAGCTACACAGCCCTGTCTGACACCTTTATGGATGCCAAACCAGTCCGAGTAGACCCCGTTGATTCTAACACAAGCACTCGAGTCCCTATACAGAGACTTTAATGCCTGTATCAAACCAGCGCTCAACCTAAATGCGTTCAGCGTTTGCCATAACACATCCCTGTCCACTCTGTCATAAGCCTTTTCCAAGTCCATGAACGCACAAAAAACTCTTTGGTTTTCGCCAAAAACTTCTCCGCGATCATGCGCATGGAAAAGACTTGATCTGTACACCCCATTCCCTTTCTAAATCCCGCTTGCACATCCCAAATTTTTTCATCAGTTTCTTTCATAACTCTTTCAATTAGTACCTTAGCATACAGTTTTCCCACAATGCTAAGAAGGCTGATACCACGGTAGTTTTTACAGTCCTGCTGTGACCCTTTTCCCTTATATATTGGGACTATCACGGCTTTGCACCAGTCTCCCGGTACCCGCTTGAGTTCCCAACATAAATTAAACAAGGTGTACAGCAAGCCTGCCACCACGTCCTCTCCAGCCCTTAGCATTTCGAGTGAAACTCTATCATATCCGGCTGCCTTACCTACTTTCATGATTTTATTGCTTTCATTATTTCATCCATACTTATCTCCCTATCCCTTTCATCTTCTTTCGGAATTTCTATTTCATTTAGTTCACACTTCTCCTCACTCATAAATTCGCTTTCAAAATATTCCTTCCATCTCTTTAGACTCAACACTTCATCATTCAGGATACAGCCATTCTCGTCTCGTATCACATTCAATCTAGGCTGTTTTGAAAGTATCTTGCCTTGTATATGATACTTTATACCCCACTGTAAAACAAATAAATTTTTATTTTATAGATATGCCTATAGGTCATCTTCTGGTAACTTATGTTATATTTATGAAAATAGCCTATGGTTATGAATGTCTGTGCACTGCAGGAGCAATCTTCAGTTTAAGAGTGTCCATGAATTCTATTAATATATATTTTGTTATATCTATATACCATATTATAAATATGTTATTTAATGTTAAATAAGTGGTTTTCTCAGCAATGAGCTTCCTGTAACCTATGGTGTGCCACAGGGAAGCATTTTAGGTCCAACTCTGTTTCTCATCTATATTAATGACCTGTGCGAGATCCAGCTACCTCGAGGCAAAATAGTTACCTTTGCCGATGATACAGCTCTTGTTTTTAATGGAGACTCTTGGGAGAAAGTCTTTAAACTTGCGCAAAAAGAGTTTAACAGTGTTAACAAATGGTTGGTGGATAACATACTTACTCTTAATATCACAAAAACAAAATACATGACCTTTGCCCTAAAGAAGACGAGTCTACCTACTTTTGGCTCTATCTTTGCTCGCTACTGCGACTCTCTAAATTACACCTCTTGCTTGTATCCCACGCTGGAAAGAGTTGAATCTATTATATACCTAGGAGTCATTGTTAATTCTACTCTCACTTTCAAATTGCACATCGATTCCCTGGTATCTAGACTGAGAAAACTTATTTATATTTTTAAATCCCTCCGACACATAGCTGATCGTTCTATTATAAAATCTATTTATTACGCTCTTAGTCAATCAATAATCAGCTATTGCATCACAGTATGGGGTGATGTAGCCAAAACTCACCTTATAGAAGCTGAGAAAGCTCAACGAGCAATCCTCAAAACTGCAGATAAACTCCCTTATAGACATGCTACGTCGGAGCTGTACAGGTTATGGGATGTCCTCACCGTTAGGCAAATATTTATTCTAAAAATAATAACTAGAAAGCATTCCCAAGTGGAGTACGATCCGAATCTCAGCACCACAAAAAGAAGAAGGACAAAGTATGTCCTTCAACGACGGTTAAAGCTTAGCCAAGTGACACTATACATATCTTAGTAATTACTTACACAACAAAATAAATAGGCTGCTATCTTTATATCCTCTTCCTGAACACGAGTGTAGAAAAAATACAATAAACTGGCTCAATTCTTTAACATACGAATCCACTGAAAGTTTCTTACATCTTCAACTTTAATATCACGCACATTATATACAATGTGTCCGATTTCCGATGTCCGATACTTTAAGGGGTTAAAATACAATTAATTTTATCGACAAATCAGGGATCAATGATTTTTTTTCGCCATCAATAAAAAAATGGCAGCACTTTAAAAAAATTGTTGGGGAAGCATAGATGCTTGTATTAATTTAACAATATCTACCCAAGTAGAAGACTTTCAAAAACAAAATTGGTCTCAAATGTTAGTTAATAGTGTAGACAATAAATCTAGATTCAAAATATTATTTTATAATTTTTCAGTATTAGTAAAAAACATTTTTGAAAAAATAAATTAGACAACAAATTGATGTTGTTTTTCAGATTCTTAGCTTAAAAAAAAACCATCGTGTTAACCAATTTTTTTTACTTGTTTTTATTATAATACAGGATATTTGCTAGAAATGCACATTTAAATCTTAACTCTGAGTTAGATAGTTTAGGAGCTATGACAGTGTAAACATACTTACTTGAAAAGCGCGGATACACTAGCAAATGAAATAAAGAAAATAATTTATATCAATTGCATTTAATTTGGCAAAATAATTACAAAAACTGCTCAAAGTGACCTCCTTGTCTCTGCAGACATGCTGTTGCTCTTAGTGCAACGTGTTGCGTAGAGCGCTGGATCATTGCCTTGTCTTCTCGCTATTCGATTGCTGCTTGAATTATTTTTTCTGCTAACTCCTCTCGTGTATTTGGCACATTTACATACACTCTTCGTTTGAGTGTGCCCCACAAAAAAAAATCGAGAGGTGTTAAATCCGGCGACCGCGGTGGCCTAGCAATTGTTCCTCCGCGTCCGATCCACGACTAATAGTGTGCATTTAAATGATTCCGCACAAGAAGCGCGAAGTGTGCCGGAGCACCATCCAATTGCAAAATCATTCTGGCCCCGTAGGCCAGTGGTAACTCCAATAAAGCATCCAAAAAATTCGTTTCCAGGAAATTTAGGAATCTTGGGCTATTCATTGTCTCCGGTAAAATGATTGGTCCAATTAGAATGTCGTCAATCATTCCGGCCCAAACGTTGACAGAAAATTCATGTTGAAAAGAACTTGGGCGGATCGCACGTGGATTTTCTTGAAGCCACAGGTGTTCGTTACGGTAGTTCGTATACTCTGATCGCGTGAAAGTAGCTTCGTCTGTCCACATAATTCTTTTTAAAAAGTTTGGATCATATCGCGTTTCTCTCAATATCCACGAACAAAATATTGCTCTTCTTACATAATCCGGTTCCAGTATTTCTTGCACCCTTCGAAAATGGTAAGGATGTAATCCTTCTCTTTTTAAAATTTTCCACACCGACCATTTTGATAGACTGAGACGATTAGCTATGCGTCTAATGCTCAGGCTAGGGTCTTGAGTAATCATTTGCAATATTTGATGTTCATCTTGGAGCGACAAAACACGAGTACGTTCGTTACCGAGCCTTTTTATTCCATTTTCCGCAAGTCTCAAATGAATTCTCACGAAAGTGCGAGCATTCGGCGTACGTCTGTTAGGAAATCTGCGTGCATACTCTACAACAGCTCCATTTGCACTCCCGTTACACAATCCATACACGAAATGGATGTCAGCGATATGCTGGCTTGAGTACTCGTTCATTGTAATAAACAAAAAGTAACAGTTCAACAACAAAACAAAAACGTAACAAAGTCTAACAACAAACAATAATTATGTACAGTAAGTAGATTTACTTAAAACCAGGAATGTTATCACAACGCAGAGCGAGGGACGACTGCTCGACGGCACAAGCGCACACTGCACCCTTTTTACCTGGAGACAGCCGTCTCTTCTGTCTCGCTCGCACTGTTGTGCACAGCGTTTTTTACCTGCTCACACAAAGGATGCTATTGTGCTTACTTACGATTCCTTGAATTATTGAAGAATTTTATCTTACTCACTGGAATGGGTGTTTAATGCCTTAAACTATCGGACATCGGAAACCGGACACCCTGTATATATATATATAACATTATTATGTACTTTAATCTAAAATATGTATCTGTATAATTTAATTAATTGGCTTTGTTATATTATCCTTCATTTTACGAAATGTCGATTTTCTCTTAACCAATAAAATGAAAATAATGATGTCTTCAATATGCTATAAAAACGTGTAATTTAAGATATACAATCCGTGAGGAGGGACCTGGTGACCTATAGAACAGGTATTGTTTAATACCTTTATTAGGCACCAGTCCAGTCCAGGTCCAGGATTCGTCTTCACGCTTCGTCCGAGTCAACAGCGTTTTTAACGTCTCCGTTTAAATCTTCTTGAAACACTAGTAAATGTTTATTTTTAATAATGAAATTTACATCAGTTTAAAGATAACAGTTTGAGCTCTTCGTTAGTGACGATTTAAATCTAAATTAAGTGAGTGATTGGTGAATAATAACAAGATATTTCTTGTGCAAAGTTTCAAATATTCTTCGCAACGGCTGAGACGGCCGATTCAAGGACGCCCCGCCCGGTCGATCGGTCACTAGCTACGGCGTGCTTTTTCCTACAACAAGCGTTGCTGCATCTTTCTATCTCTGTCAGCCGCTGCTAGCTGCTGCCACTTCGACTGTCTGCATTGCTTGTTTACGCGTGAGTCACTAAGCCTTAATTGCTTTATAAGGCTAAATCAGCTGTTTTGCTTTGTAGATAAAATTAAGTTTTTACAATTAGCAGTATGCCTAAATGCGGAGCTTGCGGTAAATTCCTGTCAAAAGCGGACAGTATTCGTTGTAATTGTTCCGCTGCTTTCCACAAGGCATGTGTAGGGATTCCAGAGACTTCTTCTGTAAAGAGCGCGTGGGTTTGTCCCGGTTGTAAAATTAAAAAACCTAGAGAGGACAACACTTCTACTCCTGTGAAGGGACTGGCTGATACATACCAAAGTACCCCTAATAGTACGAATAATTCTGCGGACAATACCACAGAGGAACTTAAGGTTGATCTGGTCCTAGAAATTAGATCAGAGCTCAAAGCCATTAGAGAGGAGGTTCACGAGTGTCGCCTAGAAATATCGGAGTTCAAGGCCACACTTAGTGCGATTGAGATAAGAATGAGTGAAATAGAAACCAGGATCTCTGCTCTGGAGAACAAGAACTCCGGAATAGCGTCCTCGTCAAACACTAGCGCACTCGAGGACACTATCACCGAGCTGAAAGTTCAACTTAATAACAGGGACCAGGAGCTCCTCTCCAATGACGTTGAAATATCCGGCATAACTGAGCTTGGAGGAGAAAATCTTATGTCAACAGTTACAGTTCTATCTACGAAGCTGGGAATAACTTTAGACAAAAGAGACATTGTTAACGTGGAACGTGTTGGCTTAGCACGTCGCAATAGGGTGGAGGGGAGTACTTGCGACGACGATCTCAGCTCAATGCGTACGCGCATTATATTAGCAGTGCGGTTCGCACGCCAAACGACGAGGGACGAGTGGCTGCGCGCAGCTCGCGTGCGCCGCAACCTCTCCACAAAAGACATCAATGTGACTGGCAAGCCGAGTAGCATATATATTAATGAACGACTCACGCGAGCTAATCGACACCTCTTTTTCCTTGCACGTCAAGAGGGCAAAAAACGCGATTGGAAATATGTCCGGTCGAAAGATGGAAGGATACTGGTTCGAAAAGACAGTGGTGAGAGGGCGTTTCATATCCGTAGTAAAAAGAACCTTTCTAAAATTTTTTAGTCAATCGTAGTTTGTCTCGATCGTACCCCATCTTTTTGTTTATACTGTATATAAACATGATTTTTACTGGTACCTTATTTATCTGTGTCTCAAATTTCTTCCAAGAATATTATCTTACCTTGTATATGATAATTTATACCCCACTGTAAAACAAATAAATTTTTATTTTATAGATATGCCTAAAGATCATCTTCTGGTAACTTATGTTATATTTATGAAAATAACCTATGGTTATGAATGTCTGTGCACTGCAGGAGCAATCTTCAGTTTAAGAGTGTCCATGAATTCTATTAATATATATTTTGTTATATCTATATACCATATTACAAATATTTTATTTAATGTACTTAATTTATATTTCAAAGTATTAAGTCTTTACTCGTATCTCATAACGTTTACAATTTTAATTTATTGCAATAATATAAACAGAATGAAAAAATGTTTTCCGCATCATACCGTATCAGAGTGTTATAAGCTAGTGTTTTGTCATGTTTTTATTTGTAGGCTTATTATTTTGCTCCATGGCTCGTAAAAACAATTTAACATTAAAATTGGCTTTTCATTACGCTGGGTAACTGGGTACCAATCATGACGATTTTATATCACTGTTTTCCATGCACCACATTGATATCATGGCCGTGAATGAGACTTGGCTGCGGCGGGGTGAGGAGGGCCGTGCGCCCGCGGTTCCTGGGTACCGGTTACGTCACACGCCGCGCCCGTTAAGTGTACGTGCGGGTCGTGGTGAAGGAGTGGGTTTTTACGTGCGAAGAGGACTAAATGCATGTACGTGTGTTTTGACTGTGGATCTTAAACCTGAAAATATTGAACAAATGTGGCTAATACTTAACATCCGAGGGAAAAAAATTGCTATAGGCACAGCCTATCGGCCCCCATGGCAAGACCTGGATCTGTTCCTGGATGCCGTAGCCAGCTCAATAGGTGCCTTGGAGGATAATGACCACTTTATACTTATGGGTGACTTTAACGTCAATTTGCTAAATGAATCTGAAATAAAAACAAAAAAATTTATTGATTGTCTATCGTGTTTGGGACTAAATCAGCTGGTTACTTCTTCTACTCATTTCACTAGCATATCCGAAACATTGATAGATCTAGTTTGCTCCGACTTAAAATCGAAGCGTATGTTTACGCCTGGTAATTTATATGGACATGCAACCATTGTTTGTGAATTTCATATCATAAAGGACAAGCCTACGCCTCAATTGGTGCAATACAGACCGCTAGATAATATATGTTTAGATAAGTTTAATTTTGATATATCTAACTTGAACTTCAAAAATCTGTTTTCTTGTTCTGTAAATGAAATAGTTGATATCTTTAACCGCAACATTTTATTCGTGTTCGATGTGCATGCACCCATTAGAAAGAGTGTTTTAAAGGAGCCTTCCCCTCCGTGGTTTACAGATAATATTAGGTATATGATGAAAATTCGTGATGATGCCTTGGCTAAGTACCGTAAAAATAAGTCGGTATCCAGTAGAGAGTACTACAAGCAGCTTAAATCTCTAGTGATAAAATCATTACATAATGAAAAAGCCGCATACTTTTGCCACAGCATTAATAACAAAATTAATAATCCAAAAATGCTTTGGAAAAATCTGAAAAGGACAGTATTACCTCCAAAGCAGACCGTAGAATTGCCTCCACACTTTAATAACGCAAATGAAATTAACAATTACTTTTTGGACGTGCCAGGAGAACTACAAGCTTCACTGTCTTATCTAACCTACTTTGAATTTCACAGGTTCGGCGATGCAACATTCACTATATCATCAGTCATCCAGAACGATATTTTACGCGTAATTCTCAGCTTAAAATCAAATGCAATAGGAATTGACAATTTATCATTAAAAATGATAATCATGACATTACCTAAATCTTTAGAGATCATACATACAATCATTAATAAGTCAATCTTAACCTCTGCGTTCCCTGACCTTTGGAAAATAGCTATTGTTCGACCGCTCCCTAAGAACAATTAACCCCTTGAGCTTAAAAGATATACGCCCTATTAGCATTTTACCATGTCTATAAAAGGTTATTTTTTTTTCAATGTGGCTTTTTTTTTCAATGTGGGTAGGTGCAATAAGTACATTGCTTTAGTGAAGTCTTCCAATTTAATATAATTTTTAATATATAAAACATTACAATAGTGTTGTTACTATATGGGAAATTAATGTACTAACCATTATACCTGCCAGGCAGTAAAATCCTTGCTTTTTACAAACTTAGTCAATATAATCTGTCTCACAATTTTCTTACATTATCACTGCACAAGATATTTTCAAAATGGACGCCATTCAAGACTCAATAACACAACTTCAGAAGATGTTTACTCAGCGCATGGATATCTATCAAAGTGAGCTTCAAGCTGCAGCACCTTCAGCCTCCATTGCCAATTTGACATCCGAGTTCTCCTCATTCAGATTATTTATCATGACAGCCCTACGCAATCTTCAAGACCAGGTAGGCCTGTTGATGCACCAGGTGGATAATATGGAGATGCGGAGCCGGCGGAAGATTCTATTACTTCATGGACTTCTGGAGGAAAAGAACGAGGACACTGTACAGGTATTAGTGAAGACTTTTGTTGACCGTTTCAAGTTGTCTGGTTTCTCGGACAAAGATATATCTCGCTGCCATCGCATGGGCCATACTTCTTCTTCTGACAAACCAAGACCTATCTTGTTTAAGTTGTGTGAGTTAGAGGTGAAGAACAAAATCTGGCAAGCTAAGACGTGTTTGAAGGGCACTGGTATCACTCTGTCGGAGTTTTTAACTAAAACTCGACATGAAGCCTTTATGGCAGCTCGACGGAGATATGGAATATCGAATTGCTGGACACGTGAAGGCTATGTTTTTGTACTGGGTAGCGGTGGCGTTCGACATCGCATTAGCTCTGTGATCGAACTCGATAAAATTGTTGAGCCTCCTGTGTCGAAGTCGAAGACAACGACCGCGGTCAGGGAACCAGCTGGAGCTTCCAAAAGTCGACGTACTGGCACCGCAGGCAAGAGATAGTGTCTTCGCGTTAACTTAGTGTTTATTTACCACAATTTATTTGTAATTTTGTGTAGTCTCCATTTGCATAGTGTTGCATCTCTTCAATTTTGTGTGTTAACTGTGACATCGTAGTTCGTAGTTATTTCTAATATTATAATAATTTACCTTCATAATTTTGTTTATTATGTGACACAATGACATTAGTGAAATAGATCATAGTGACAGCTATTAATATCTGTCAGCTGTCATTCGATTGCTTATACTACTAGTCTTTTTGCCATACAAGATCCGTATATAATATTTGTCTGTCTTATTATTTATGGTAAGACTGTGCTTTTTCTATATATTTTTTTATATTAATTAGTCTTAAGTAAGTTATCTAAATATAAAATTCTACCGATGCCACTGCCGGCAGGTATGAAAGAAATTTTTTGTTAAGTACATAATTGTTGCCAATTTTATTTTAATTTTAATATATTTACAGTTTCATAATAGTTCATAAAATATTATTATCTATTTTGTAGGTATTATATCCAGACTTATATAATATTTATTTGTTATACATTATACAAGTATATATTTAATTTTTATTGATTTCGTTATAGCTTAGTTTATGTTATAGTTTTGATTAGCATGTGTGATATTTTAGAATTTGATGATAGTTATTTTTCTTGCTCTTCTTCTAGCTCATCCGATAAGACCTATAAAAGCGCCTTAAGCGATGATTCCACTCATTTACATGATCAACTAGTAGCCGTATTCTGTAGTTATAGTAAAAATCTTAATATAGCCCATATTAACGCTCAAAGCATTCATGCTCATTACGCTGATCTTTTATCAACCTTCGATTCTAAATATGTTGATGCCATACTTGTTTCTGAAACTTTTCTACAGCCTGAACCATCGTCGGTAGAGTATTGTCTCCCTGGTTTTCAACTTATACATAATGACAGGGTCGGCAAAGGTTATGGTGGAGTGGCAATCTATTTGAGAGCTGACATTCCTTATAAAATAGTTGATCATTCACCCAATATATACACAAATTTTGCTGAACATTTATTTATTGAAATTACTATTAATCATTCTAGGACTTTGCTTGGGGTCTATTATCCCCCCTCTCGCAATATAAATTACTTTTCTTCTTTGGAAGAAAAACTTGTAAATCTAACTCCGCTTTATGATAATACCATTATTTTAGGTGACTTTAACACATGCCTGTTAAAGAACGATTCTCGTAGCAAAAAACTGCTCTCCCTGGTGTCATCTTTTAATTTACATATTCTTCCTCTTTCTGCTACTCACCATTCGCCTAATAATACCCCTTCTCTTTTAGACCTTATTCTTGTTTCTGATGCTGACCGGGTTGCTTCGCATGGACAACTATCTGCGTCTTTCTCTTACCACGATCTTATCTTCCTCTCCTATAAAATTCAACGTCCTAGGCGTAAATCAAAATTCTTATTCCTAAGAAGCTTTAAATCAATTAACCTGGAGCGTTTGAGAGATGATGTAAATAATATTGACTGGTCCCCTGTTATAAATTCCGAAGATGTTAATCATAAGGTTTATGCTTTTAATCACCGCATTTTAAAACTATTCGATACACATGCACCACTTAAGCGAGTCAGGGTTAAACACTTTCCAGCCCCCTGGTTTTCAGAGTCTATAAAAGCAGTAATGGCCAAAAGAGATAAAGCTAAGAGGCGTTATAAGAAGCACCCTACTAATGAAAATTTATTCACATATAAAAAACTGCGTAATCGCTGTAGTAAGATGTGTCGTCATGCTAAGAGGAGACATATTTATGATGAGGTTGAAAATTCTCATTCCGCTCAGATGTGGAATTTTTTTAGAACCCTGGGTATTGGCAAATCAAATAATGATTCTAATATCTCGTTTGATTTGACTGCACTCAACCGGCACTTTTCTGAGCCTCCGATTTCTATTGATGACTCTATTAAATCTACTACACTTAATCTTCTCTCCAATATTCCTAAACCGCTGTTTGTTGCTTTTGAAAAGGAGAACCCTTTAAATTTCAGTAAAGTTTCTGATGGTGACGTAAAAAATGCCTTTTAGCCATTTCCACTAAAGCTATTGGCTATGTCAATCTTTGTATGCAAATGATTAAACCTATCACTAATGAACTTGCCCCTATTATCACTCACATTATCTCTTCTTCGCTTGAGACGAGTTCCTTTCCGACTTGCTGGAAAAAAGCATTCGTCATTCCTCTTCCAAAAACTTCTAATCCTACATCTTTATCCCAATTCCGCCCTATTTCCATTCTTCCGATCTTATCTAAAGTATATATATATATATGTGTGTGTGTGTATTTGTGTATATATGTATATATTTATTGTCTTTATTGGTATATATGTATGTAAATTAATAGAAATAAGAATAAAAGAAATAAGAAAATAAATTATACTTATATGTTATACACTTATATGTTAATTGTTAACTGTAACTTACAGCCAATTTCTATTAAGTAGCGTTATGTTAATTATTAAGTACGCACGCTGCTACCTACTTGCTTTATATATAAAACTATTTCTCTTTCCCAATAGGTTTGCTGGAAGAAAACTCTTATTAGAATTAAGCTGTTACCAACTTATTGTGTGTACAATAAAGAATAAAGAATAAAGAAAGTATTAGAAAAGATTGTCTGCCAGCATCTTACGGAATATCTTGAGCATAAGAACATTCTTCCTCAGTTGCAGTCTGGGTTTCGTAAGAGACGTAGTACTACTACAGCTCTGATTGATGTAGTGGATAATATTCTGTCAGACTAGGACGAGGGCATGTGCACCTTACTGGTGTTATTAGACTACTCGCGTGCCTTCGATGCCATAAATACACCTTTATTACTCTCCAAAATGAGCTTTTATGGTTTCGGACGTAGCACGCTGTCCTGGTTCAATAGTTATTTATCCAATCGAAAGCAATTGGTCAGTTTGTGTCGTGGGAATGAAACCTCTGTGGATTCTAACCTAGCACCTGTGAACAGAGGAGTGCCACAGGGTTCCACTCTAGGCCCTATTCTTTTTAACTTATGTTGTGCGGATTTACCAAAAAATAGTGTAAAATGTCAGTATCATATGTATGCAGACGACACACAACTTTACATCTCGTTCAAACCCAGTCAATGGGAAACAGCAGTTAAGGATCTAAATGACGATTTAAAACGTGTCACTGTGTGGTCTGAGCATAACTGTTTACTATTGAACCCTGATAAAACTAATTATATGATATTTGGGACAAAGAATCAATTAAATAAATTACCGGAAGATTTAGACATTGTACTGAAGGGAAAGAAAGTAAAAAGGGTAAACATAGCACGGAACTTAGGTTTAAAGCGTGATGAGGGCTTACGGTTTGAGGAACATGTTGCCGAAGCTATCAAAAATTGCTTCTACCGGCTCAAAGTGTTATATAAAATTAGGCCGTATTTGTCGGAGGAATTGCGTGTACAGCTGGTGGAGACGTTACTCTTATCCAAGCTTAATTATGCTGATGCTGTGCGCGGTCCACGACTACTGGCCGGAATGGAGCGGCTTGTACAGCGCGTTCAAAACGCTTGCGCCCATTTTTGTTTCACAGTTCCTTTTCGGGGGCACGTCACTCCGTTTTTTAATGATCACGCAATGCTTAAAATGAAGTCGAGACAGAAATTGCATCTGGCGTGCTTGCTTTTTGGCGTCATAAAACATCAAGAACCATCTTACTTGTATAACAAACTTGGCTGGGTTGCTACAAGGAGGCAATGTGATAGAAGACAGTGCTCGCAGCAACTTTCGGTACAAAAGCACAAATCGGCATCTTTCAAGGGAGCATTTCGCTATGCAGCCTCGAAAATATGGAATAACATACCACCACCTCTAAGGCAGCTAAGCTCTATAACTACCTTTAAAAGTCACCTAAAACTGTACTTGTTAAATGCACAAAAAGACCTAGGCATGGTTAACAATAATGCTAACATGTCTATTCGAGAGGTACATTTTATGTTCTATATTTTATTTATTTCATTGTTTATTTTTTGCTGATGTTATTATGTTATTATAGTTTCACGCGCAGTATCTTGCTAATAATAAAGTATTTAATTTGATCCTGTCATGTATTATATACATATTTTATTAATCGTTTATTATATAAGTAATTATATATATATTTTTTCATAGAGTTCACGTATACTGATTGTTCTTGCGGAGGTAGGTACACGGTAACTGGTTTCGGAGGTGAAGACGAATGCAATCCAGGGGGCCAATAGAAAATCAGCGTTAGGTTTCCAACCTGACATCATGCTGAATTGGTTCCTATCTTTTGGCATCACCCTGAGGCACCAGTTTTAAGAATATATATTATGTATAACGGGTTTTCCTAATTTTAACTAATTGTAAAAATAAATTGTGAAAAATTGTAACTAATTTTAACTGGCTGTTTGGTTGTTCATAAATTTTAACTTTTTTTGTTTTGATTGTTTCTGTGTTCTTGTGCCTTGTGTGTGTCAAAAATAAATATTTTTTTCTTTCTTTTTCTTTTAGTCTCTCACAAACCAGGGTTCAATACGTTTGTAGTTTAACATGTTTGTCATCAATAACTGTTTGTTATGAGAAAATAAATATAATTTCATCTTCTTTATTCTATGGGCGAAATGTCTTTTTGTTTAATTTCAGCAGATTTGGAAGTACTTGGAATAGCCAAATCGATGGGATTGCTGATTTTATTAGAGATTCAAGAAGTTATCTTTTCAGGCATTGAAGACTGAACTGTAGTATCTGAACTGCCTGATGTAGAATTGAGTAAATTGTCTTTAATCTTTTCATTTGGTGGACTATTTTGTTTGATTTGATCATTATGAGATTCTATGTTAGCAGGTTGGTTTTCCTTGTTGCTACGTACTGCCATATCTACAAAAAAACGTCCACGGCTCATCATCTTATTGAAATAAAGATTATAATTCCATCAGACCATCAATAGTGAATGAACTAAAAAAAACGTTCTACTAACGGCATAACTTATAATTTTTGTAAAATAATTAACAATAAATATAAAATTATCAATTTGCATCATGTGTTAATAGTAAAAAAGTATTTATATCAAGAAATTAAGTGTATAATAATGTTTTAATAATCCACCATTAAAACCGATACAAATCGAAATTAAAAAAGGCGTTAAAACTGTAGTAAAACAAATTAATTCAAAAATATTACTAACATTGGCTATCAAAACTGTCATAACACAAAATAACTCAAAAAAGCTCTTCCATCAACTCCCGATGACCATTAAAACTGCAACAACTCTAATTAATACTTGATTTTTTTTTCAAATCTAATCACAAAAACTGTATTAAGGCGCTGTACATAGTCAAAGTAGGCTTCAGAAAATGTTTTTTTAGGAAAATGTATACATTTTATATGTTAATCTTGATCATGTATATTGGTGGACCATTGTGTTCAAAACACGTTTTCGGTAAATTTTCTCGATAGAAAAAAATCATAAAAAATCCATTAAAAATGAAATTCTAGCGATTGTAACTGGATTACTTATAAACAAATCTTGATCAAGTTAATAACAGTGATATAATATATAATAATAAAGGGAACTGTTGTTTTTATTTATCGATTAAAATAAGATATTTGTAAGTTATTAACATATTTATTGATTAATAACTCAAACGAGTCCAACGAAACATCGCGCCATCTTGGCGTCTTTTTGCTTCTTTTCCATATCTACGCGGAGCGACACTGACTGCCATAGATTACTGTATATATACTAGAGACTGACCGCTGAGGCGCGCTGCTAGATTAGACCTGTTTCGCTCGCCGCTCAAAAATCATTTACGTATGTTTTGTTGTTGAAAGCTGTGTATATTTTATTTTGTGATTAGTTTTTTATAAGTTGTATTATTGGTGTAAATTTTTTACGGTTTCGGTTCTAGTGATACGTTTTGTAAATATACAATTAGTTTTTTATAAGTTGGTCTAAGCTTTTGAAATTTAGGTTTTAGTCATAAGTTTTATAAAATAAACAATCAGTATACATTATAATAAGGGTTCCTAGTTGACTACAGAACCCTAAAAATGGGCAACAAAAAATAAACGCAGGGCAATAAAGAAATTTTATTTGATGAAACAAAAATACACGATGGAAGTTGTAAAGTATCTACATTTTTGTGCATTTTGGTTATATAGATTATCTATACATGTGTAATTTCAACCACCCCATCAGTAGTTCGATTTGTCTAGCGGAGTCGTGCGTTGAGTCAGTTTTTTGCGTCGATGTTTATTGGTTCCAATCCCGCTTACTATTATGGGTCACGCTTTTTGCTGATTGACTATTTCTCGGTTTTCTTGTTTGTAATAATTTTTCACAAATTATGTTTTTATTTTATTATTTTTAATGTAATCATAATCCAATTTTATTGGGTTTTTTTAGTAAAAAGAAATGGTTGGCATGCAATCCGTCAGCAGATGAATGATCGGAGAAAACTTTTCATGAGTAAGCTTTTACATACATGGTGTTACAGAATATTTCTAATTTATCAACTCAGAATTACTTCTCAAAATGAATAAGTGGGCTTAGGCACTATAAATTACCTAAATGCCCACAATATACATTAAATAAATCCACATACAAAATTTTCTAAATGCCAAATGCAAATTACTCAAAATGCAAATTGTTGTAATTCATTTTCTTAAAAAAAAAACACATGATATAAAAATAACTGTGTATTTCAATTTAAAAACTTGTTTCAATTTTAGATTACAAAAAGATTCTGAGCACGAAAACCCTGGAACATAACTTTCAATTGCATCAGTTGTAACTCCAGGAGCCAAACCAAAATCAAATTATGATATGTAAGTATTCGTAAATACCGCGTAATTGCCATGACTTTATTTTTTACTTAATTACAAACATTTTTTGTTTGTAATTAAATAATAATTAAATTTCGTTTTTTTTTTACAGAGAAATCACTGACGATGTGCTATTGATTGAACCGTTGACTGAACCTCTAGAACCACCAATTCATGGTCAACGATTATTTGACATAATGCATTTTATCCAGCAGCTGTGAATTATATCCAGTCATAGTTCTTTTTAGAATTGTCATTTCTTACAAATGTCACTCATAGGAGAAAATAGGTTTAGCCATAGAGTAATTAGACTTAGAGTAATAGTGTCATTCAATTTTCCGTTCAAAGTTGAAGCAACTACACAATGAATGTGTGCATAAGCGGCCTGTAATTACGTTTGCCCGTGAGCACACAAGCAAATGAGTAATGTATGCAAGTAAATGACGATTTTCCCAAAAAATGGGCAAAGTATTATAGTAGAGATAGTCGTAAAATTTATATTTAGATTGCGTTTAGAATTATTTATTAATAATTTACATAGAGATAAATATAAAATTACTTGTATTTGTTAACTAATATTTTATTAAAATTATTTATATACGTAATATCACATGCTATAATAATATTCACAAATCTATTATGTCATTATATTATTCTGTTAGAAGAGATATATTTATATAAGAATATAGTGTTATTTATTTATATAAATATATGATATACTTTTTTGAATAGGTGTATTAAAATAAAATAAGATTCGGAAGGATAAAAACTATTCAAATAAAACACGAAACTAAAAATATTTATTAAATAACTATATACCCAAGTACTTAAACTAAACGTCTCTTACTTAATAAGTAATAACCCTGCATCTGCAACTGTTTCCTAAATAACTGCCGCTTTGATGACGCTATCCGCGAAATATTATCTTTTTTGGATTCATATAAGAATCAAACTCTTACATAACTTACTACAATAAGCCGCGCCAGATTTGAGTCGTGATGTTGCAAATTGATGTGCTCTTCTACAATAGGAAATAGAGAACAACCAACGAGTTTGGCAGTAACTTTGAGAGATAGCTCTTTCTCTGAATTGTTTTCCTGTGCATTATGCTTAATATAATTTCGCAGAATATTTTCAGCAATACTACAAATGGAGTAAACTACATTAGAAACGTAAATTAGTTAGTTGTCGTTAGTTTTCTTTGAAATTAAGTCTAATTTTTCAATTCATTGAGCAGCGCAGAACACCTAGCCTACGAGACATGTAAATAAAGGCGACAAATGTCTGTACTTCATCTGCTCAACCAGAGCCTATACAGTTGAACACGAACGCTACCCTGTTTAGGTAGTGACCAGACAACAGACCTGTGCACTGCGTCCTTAGCACTGCAATTTTTTGAAACTAAAACAGTAAAACATGCCCACTTGCGCATTAAAGTGGCGTGATAGTGATAGCAGGAAACGTAATTTCAAGAAGGATAAAGTCACGTTTCACCGATAAATGCATCATTTAATAATCTTAAAGTACTAAAACCGTGAGGGTTCAACGTGTTCTGGTCGTAGTTCTGAGGCTGTCCATGTCAAGCACGCAGTATTATAGTTACGTCTCTGTCTATCAATCAGTGGGGCTGCAGGCGGCACAAAAAAGTATCGATGCAAGTTTATCGACTATTTATTGTGTTATTATTTTTTGTGTAGACGAACAGTCATACTTACTCTATTATATTTGTGTATATTAATCTATATATATAATACGTGGTAGAGCCATGCTACAGTTATATTAGTAGTATAGTTGTAGCACGAATGGGTCGGCTCGACTGGGGAAGGACCACGCTCTCACAGAATACCAGCGTGAAATAGTAGCTTAATGCTGCTGTATTTCGTATGGTGAGTGTAGAGAACCGGAGACCCTTTTTACTGGAAACGAGGCATTCCATCTTAGTCCTCACGGGTGACAACGTATCTGCATTTTGATTCGTAATCGAGGATAGATGTAGATGTCTATGGGCTACAGTAACCACTTACAAAATCGTAATGGTTTCATGTCTTGTAGGCTGGGTGGTCTGTGTTGAGCAGCAACAGTCGGACCAGAGGAAAATCTATAAACGAATACGTTTAAATTGGCAATAATATTCACATTATTATCCACTTCAGTTCATTAAAAACAAATAAATAATTTTGTGCTATTTGGGCTAGACGTGAACTATTGTATTTACCGTAATTTAATACACCACTGTTGGCTAGTGGCAAAACGTAGCGTCTTTTTAGGAAATGGCGAGGGTATGTAAATCATTATTAGAATTTAAAAAAATTTTCGTAGGGTATTTTTACTAAAACCCATACTATAAAAAAAGATAAAAATAACTGCACATTAACAAAACAAAATAAAATCAACACGTTTTTTTCTTGGCAAGTGGGAACCCTATAATAGTATTTGGCAATTAAAAATACCTACTCATGCGTGACTATTGTAGGTATTTTTATTTGTCAAATAAAAATACAACAATAATAGTCCCATATTGGCAGTATGTAATTATAAGAAAATATGGGGTAAAATATTTTACTATGCCTAGCAACATTTTCATTATATTGGCGTCTGTCAAATTTAAGATCTATTATTATGTTTTGATGAATGTTTTTTAAAAAAAAAATATAAGATGCTATGCAATAATTGGCAGTGAAATTAGATTTTTAGATTTTTTTCATGATTATGTGATGAGTTGTGACACTCTTTTAAAGCACAGTAAGTTGTTTTTTTTTGCAAAATGGCGCGAGCTCTTAACACGACTACATGGACTCGAGTACTGACACGATGAAAGTCGTACTTAGCCTTAAAAGGCTAACTTGAAACAGCTTCACTTTGCGTGCGCCTGTTCCGGTTCTAAGCCTAATAATTCTATGGGTTCGGCTGTTAATTAGTTAAAATATTTAACTAATTAAAACTGTATTATAAGGGTTATTATAATATAAATGAATACATGGTTGATAATAAACCCTGGGAATGAGGTGGTCGCTTCAAAGTTGTTTCTAAAATAAATTTTGTAAATAGTTTGTAACCAATCATATTGTAAAATATATGTTTTTAAAGCCCCACTGGGTTTCTTGCTGGTTTTTCCTAGGTCAGAGGTTTTTTTCGAATCAGTGGTAAAGTAAAAATGACTTTCAATAACAAGTAAAAAATCATTCTATTCAATTTTAGGGCTGACACCATAGTAAAAGTTTTTCATAACGATGTGTACAATATCTGCCTTTGGTATTACTACACTCTTTTGTAACACAATGTATATTAATATTTTTCTCCATAATCAACCATCAAGCTCGGTGGATATTTTTATTTTATTTTTATTATTTTGATCTTGATTCTGAAGATGAGAATAGCCAACGTCAAGTAGTAGCCTGTTTACATTATCTTATGCTCGAGGAGGGTACTCGTACATAAATAGTCAATGTCAAGTAGTAGCCTGTTTACATTATCTTATGCTCGAAGAGGGTACTCGTACATAAAGAATCAATGTCAAGTAGTAGCCTATTTACATTATCTTATACTCGAGGAGGTTACTCGTACATAAAAAGTGTTCGAATGCGATTTCTTTAATGACATTTGAAAAACAATTTACTATTCTAGAACAGTTTCACTCAAAACAACGTTTACACGTTTCTACGTATTAATGTACTTTTAAAAACTATCTACTAAACGCTAAAATAATATAAGCCGGCCATAATATTAAACTTAATTACCTAATAAAAATTTTGTTAGCAATATTTTCACTCTACAAGTGTCAACTACATTAAAATTAATTTATACTACATTACTCTCCTATATTTTTCGCGTGGTAATAACTACAATTTTTATTAAAACTTTTGTGAATGTCGTGAAAACATTCATATTTTGTTATTTAACGTCTACGAGTAAATACATATAATACTTAGTACATATGTATGAACTAATAATTATATTATATGAGTACATAATGATGGTAAATTACAAAAGTTTAATTTCTGAATATGAACAGACTTCGAAGAACTAAAAAAATCCATATAATGGTTTGAATAAAACTAAATTTACGGATTTTATCGCGTTTATTTCACTACTTTTACTTATTTTTAATTCCCGACGTTTCGGGTGCTTTACAGCAACCATGGTCACGGGGGGGACTGAGATGTTTGACGTCCCAATGTCATAGTTAGTCCGGCTACCTTCAGTTTTTGAATATTAATTTTTGGTCCGATTTACGCAAAACGAGCTTATAGTATCATGAAGTCTTGCAGTGGTATGCTTAGGTTTGGGTTTAATTTTGTTAATTATAGGATCCCAAGCAGGTGGCAACACCCATCCATCTTCTCTATTGAAATTTGGATGTTTTTTAATTTCAATAGCCTTGCGTATCATCCTTGGTAGGAATCGGTGTTCTTTTGCGAGAATTTGTGGTTTATCAAATCGAATGTAATGGTGGGGACGATCTTGAACATGTTCGCAGACTGCAGACTTCCCGGAGCGTCGGTGCTTCACGTCAGCTATATGTTCTTTCACGCGGGTTTTTATGGATCGTTTTGTTTGATACAAAACGAAATTAAAAAACATCCAAATTTCAATAGAGAAGATGGATGGGTGCTGCCACCTGCTTGGGATCCTATAATTAACAAAATTAAACCCAAACCTAAGCATACCACTGCAAGACTTCATGATACTATAAGCTCGTTTTGCGTAAATCGGACCAAAAATTAATATTCAAAAACTGAAGGTAGCCGGACTAACTATGACATTGGGACGTCAAACATCTCAGTCCCCCCCGTGACCATGGTTGCTGTAAAGAACCCGAAACGTCGGGAATTAAAAATAAGTAAAAGTAGTGAAATAAACGCGATAAAATCCGTAAATTTAGTTTTATTCAATGTGTAGTGTTCGCGTAAATTTAAGAAATCACCATATAATGGTTTTTGAAGTTGGTGCTAATTCAGTGCTTTATAATATTAAAGCTCCAACTTAGGAAGTTAATAAGAAATCAAAATATTACTGTTTCTACTTTTATATTACGGGCTTTGCCCTTTTAGTGGAAAAAGCTTGAAAGTTACAACTAGTATATCTTTTATTCTATACATTAACATTAAGAACTTCATCAAAAATTAAAATTAGTTAACCTTTTCTGTTGAGCTACTATCATAAACATTTTTAGCAAATAGCGTCTCTATTAAGTCAACACTTAATCCCTTAGTCTCAGGCAGAAAGAAGAAACAGAACACGGCTCCAACAAAGCAGATTCCAGCGAAGATGTAGAAGACTGGACCAAGGCCTATTGCAGATACTAGTGGGTTGAAAATGAACAGAACCGTGAAGTTGCAGGTCCACGCCCATTCTAGACATATCATTGACATCAAACTCTTTATCTGTAAATATAAAACAATATTTTAATTTATCATGTAAAATCACAGACGGGATTCCAAGCAATCAACGACACCATAGACCGCATCCACACAGTAAAACAAACTCTACTGCAGAAGATGACTGAATATAATTAACTTTTGTCATGCCTCTTTAAATGACGAGACATCCCTTTTATCTATAGAAACTTGGACAAATATGGATTTCTTTTGGTGTTGCCGGAATAACTAGAGAGACACTGAAGTGATCAGATGTGCAAACACCAAAAGCTCAAAGTTCATATAAATAGAGAGCAATTTAACAAAATCTATTCAGTTACTACTACTTACTCGTACAATATGGAGTGAAAAAGGGAAATGTACACACTATCTCCAAAATTATTCGACTGTTCTACAAACTTAAAATAGATCAGCATATCTCTTTTGTTACGTATGTTACTATAATACTAATGAATATTCGTAAACAATACATATATAGGTTATACGAAATGATCACTCATTTTAATTAAATTATTTTAGTAAACCACAATTTTATTCATGTAAGTAGTTAAGTACGCTTCCTGTCTTCTAGCCCCTAAATTGCGTGCACAACAGGTTCCATAACACGGGTCTCACATTGTTTTATAACATCTATGTACATTATGGTTTAGCAATAAATGTTTGAGTTTGGATTCTTTCACAAGTTTCCATCTAAGTTATATTTCTTGTTTAGACATGGTTCTAAGTACTCGTAAGCTAAGCCTTCCCCCGGTTATCAGAAGATCTACTTTAATTTTGTAGCTGTCTTTCTGAAAACTTTCTATCTCATTCTTGCGATGGAAAGTTTTCAGGAAGCAGAATTTTGTAGAAAACATTCATTATAAAGAAATACGCTGTAGAACGAAAGTAGTCAACACAACCTTCATTAACTTATTCTTTATCGTAACCTTTTCAAATAAAAGAGAACGAAGGGAGGACAATTAATGCCTATTGGTATTCTCCAACAGTCAATCCTGGGCGTAATGTGAAGTAGTGTGATTAATTATTTGAAATTTTGTAAAAAACAATAATTTCTCCTAGTTTTGATACCTCCTTTGAAGAGCGCGTGAGCTAGTCCTGTGTAGTTAGTACCACGTAAAAAACCATGTGGTCATGTGGAGAAAACGGCTATAATAACAACATTCGGACTTTTCGAGTTTCTCCGAATTACGTTTGGTTTAGGTGGTGCAGCGCAAACCTTGCAGCGGTATATAAATTTCATTTTACAAGGTATTGATTTTGTCTTTTGTTATTTACACGATTTACTTATCGCTAGTGACAACAGAGTTCAACACAGATAACATTTACAAATTATTTTCAAAACGTTTAATGAATATGGAATTTCAATTAATTTGGCAAAATGTCGTTTCGGATAAACCAAACTAGCATTTTTGGGACACGAAATTAGTACCGACGGCGTCAGGCCGTTTAAAGATAAAGACACAACTCCCATCGTCTGGATGGATAGTGTAAACGAAGCATTTACGCAGTGTGAGGCAGGTCTCACACAGGCCCCTACATTGACGTAACCTGGAGTAGATTCTGTACTTGATTTAATGACTGACGCATCTGTATAAGCGTGGGAGCAATCTCACAAAAAGAAGGAGATAGCTGGATATCATTGGGCTATTTCTTGAAAAAAATTACCTACACCTAACAGCAATATAGCACCTACAATCGCATGTGGCTCACTATATACTTAGCTATAAATCATTTTCGGAAATTATTTGAAGGTCAAGAAATAGCCATGTATACGGACCATAAACCTTTAACTTTTGCATTTCAAAAGGTAGGACGCGATGAAATCGAAACGCCTCGCAGAATGAGACATTTAGCTTTCATAAGCGAGTTTATACAAATATAAAAAATATAACCGGTAAGAATAACATCGTAGCCCGCACCCTATCACGCGTCGAAGCCGTGATTATGCTAACTGCGATGAATTTCGATAACATTGCAAACGAACAGCGTAGCAACAGTTATATCACGAATGTAATGTCTGATTTAAATTGCGATAATATTTTGTTGAAGGAACTGGTTATACCTATGTTAGACAATTTTTTTAAGATATCTACTGATACAGCTCGTCCATACATAACGGAAAAGTGTCAACGTCTAGCTTTCGATAGTTTGCGTAATTTAAGCCATTCAAAATTTCTTTAGTTATTCAAAAAATCGTTAGCTAAATAGTATTTCTGGCCGAGTATGAGTCGTGATTTCTCTTTATGGGTATAAATATGCAAACAATGTCAACGTTCTAAAGTTAAAAGATATGCGGTATTGAATTTGACTAAGTTTCCGGAAGTAGGTCGTTAGGTCGCACTGTAAATCGATATTTTGACCCTATTGAGATCTCATCAGATTATATTAGGTTATAGATACTTACTCACGATAATTGATAGGAGGACTAGGTGACCCGAATCATATTTGGCAACATAACAGCAACGGCAGCAACTGACTGTTGTCAAACATTTATATGAAGGTTGGATTTGTCGTTACGGTCGCCCGATGAAGTTCACTATAGTACGTGCCAAATCGATTGAGAAAAACGGACAATGACCTTTTGGTCGTTTAACCAGGGGCTACAAACTCTCAATATATAGGCACATTTTTTATATAGTACTTTCTTTATTTAAAATGATTTTTTGATTTTTTTATAATGAGCGACATAATATATATTTATTAAATATTATTAAAAAGTTATGTAAAAGATCGCTGTAGAAGAAAAATCATCTATTGTTATAAAGTACTTTATTCATTTAACAACAAAAAGCATTATAAACACATATAAGATTCGAGTGATAACGACACCGAATAAGTACGTACTTATTCAAAAGATAAAACTTTATTTTTAATATTATACAAGAACTTTATTTTTATTCGGTGCATGCGGACCGGCTCAAAAAAGTGACGCATCTCTGGCTGTCATTGTCACGTTTCTTTTAGAACGAGCTGACGTAACGCGCGTTTTGTTTATTTTAAAGGGATGAATTTGCAAAAGCTCAATATATTGATTATATTGCTTCAAATATTTTTTTTTAATATGAAACGGTAATTAAATGAATTACTGCGTTCATCATCATCAACATCATTACAGCCCTATACAAGTCCACTGCTGAACATAGGCATCCCCCAAGGTATGCCACAAAGCACGGTCCTGAGCCACCTGCATCAATCGACTTCCTGCATGTCTTACCAGGTCGTCACTCCATCTAGTGGGGGTCGCCCTACACTTCGTCTACCGGTACGAGGCTGCCACTCGAGAACCTTTTTCCCCGATGGCCGGCCCATTGCCACTTCAGCTTATTAATCCGTTGGGCTATGTCGGTCACTCTGGTTCTACTGCGGATATCCTCATTTTTAAGTTTATCACGCAGAGAAACTCCGAGCATAGCCCTCTCCATAGCTCACTGAGCGACTTTGAGCGTCCTCATACGGCCAGCAGTGAAGGACCACGTCTCAGTTAAATATGTCATCACTGGCAACACGCACTGGTTGTACAACTTAGTTTTCAGGTTTTGAGGTATACCTGACGAGAAGATGCGTTGTAATTTCCCGAACGCTGCACAGCTGAGTTCAATCCGTCGATTGACCTCTCGGTCGAAGTTGGACTTACCTAGACTAGCCGGACTATTTATCCAAGGTAAACGTACTCATCAACAACTTCGAGCTTAGCGCTCCCAACGACTACCAGCATAGGTGTGACATGGACATTAAACATGATCTTTGTTTTGTCCATGTTCATCTTAAGACCTATCCGTTGGGAGGCACTATTGAGGTCATTGAGCATAGTGCTCAAGTCCTCCAGCGATTCTGCCATAAGGACAATATCGTCGGCAAATCGAAGGTGAGTGATGTACTCGCCGTTGATGTTAATACCGTATGCTTTCCAGTCCAGTAGCTTGAAAACGTCTTCCAATGAAGTGGTGAAGAATTTCGGGGAAATAACGTCACCCTGTCTTACACCTCTCTACAGTTGGATAGGTTTCTTACTCTGGTTCTGTACTCGGATAGCCATCGTAGCCTTACTGTACAAAAACTTCAGCACTTCGTTATACCGACAGTCAACTTGGTACCGCTGAAGAGACTGTAGCACCGCCCAAATTTCGACGGAATTAAAGAGCCTCTGAAGGACTTCAAGCACCGGCTTTCCACCCGCTTTCAGAAGCTCCGCTGTAATTCCATCCTCGCCCGGGGACTTGCCGTTTTTAAGGTGCTGGAGAGCCATTTTAATCTCGCTCAGATTGACGTCTGGGATATCATCGGAATAGTGTCGGGTAAGACTTGCTCTTGGATCGTAACTCACACTTGCGTGTGGCTCCAACGATGATGTGTACGGCTGCCCATAGAACCTCTCAATCTCACTCAAAATCGCATGTGTCCAGAAACGATGCTGCCACACTCAGTCTTCAGCTTTGAAAGTTGGCTCTTACTGGCAGACAGATCTCTGGCAAAGAATTTGGAGCCCTGGTTCCGCTCAATCGCTTCTTCAATACGAGCAGTATTAAATTTGCGTAAGTCCCGCCGCATGCATTCGGAGATCTGTCTGTTCAGTTGCCTGTATGCTGTCAAATCTGTTGACGATTGCAGCCTCATCTCCCGTCTAACAGCCATGAGATAAATATGATTGAAGAGCTTTTGTGTTCTTCTGCGGCCGGTCTTGCAGAACTTAGCTCCGACCACATGGACAGTTTCCACGAGCTTGTCACTCATATCGTCCACTGCATTGCAATTTTCTAGGCACTGAAAGCGGTTACGGAACTTGAGCTGAAAGGTTTCGAAATTCTGGATTAGAGCACGTTTTTACGTGTTAACGTTTAGGTTCAGTGTGCCTCTAACCATTCGGAGATCGCTGCCAGTTTTCATCCTTGCGATCACTGAGACATCACTGAACAGTTGGCGTCTGGTCCTCATAATGAAGTCAATCTCATTTTTTGTCGAACCGTCGGGGCTCGACCAGGTCCACTTCCTGTGGGGCCGCTTCTGGAACAAAGAGTTCATCATAAAGAGTCCTCCTTTCTCCATGAAGTCGGCCAGCTGCTGGCCCCTACGGTTCCGTTGCCCTACTCCAAATTTGCCTAACTTTAGCTCATCGTTTTCTCTTGTGCCTAGTTTTGCGTTGAAGTCTTCCATCAACACCGTTACGTTAACGTGCTGCGTTACTTATCATAAATTGAAATATAAAATATAACACATTTGTCGCGATGTCCTGTAAGATTTTATGATGTTTATAGGAACCACAGACAATATTATTTAAGAAACAAAAAACAAAACATATTTGCTGACCTCGAAGTGTGAATAATATCAATATTTAAATATTGTTATCACATCTAAATTGAGATTTTGTAAGTTACGCCTTTTGTCATTCGGCTTATATCTGAAGTCATTGTCCGTTTTTCTCAATCGATTTGGCACGTTATATAGCGACTAAGGTTGCCAGTTTGAAAGAAGTATTTTTAACCAGCTTTTAAAAATCTTGGGGGCAAATATAATTCGAACATCATCGAAAATCATCCTTATCATCCGCAAAGCAATGGCACAGAATATTGGCATCGTTTTTTAAAGACAGCAGCTTCGGCTCGCTGATCACATGGGTTCTGGATGGAAGAGCTACCCACGGTATTAATTGGGCTTTGCGCGGCCGCCCTCAGTGACTCACGAGTTAGCACCACCGAGTTAACTTTTGGATGGAACTTACTTTTACCGGGAGACTTTTGTGATAGCTTTGCCAACAACCGTAACGTCAACGACTATTGTTTACTAGATACGATTATATTATTCGTAGTTGTAAACCTACATCTGACGATTCACGTAGCTGTCAAAGTTTTTTGTTCATAAAGACTTACGTTACTGTAAATATGTCTTTCTTTGGGATGATTCAATAAGTAAAACTTTGAAACCACCCTTCGACGGTCCAAACCACGTGTTGAAAAGGGCTTCAAAGGGTTACCTAATTCAATAACCCGATAGGCAGGTGCATGTTTCAATTGACAGATTAAAGCCTGCATATGTGTTAAAGGAATGCAATGGTAATACAGCAACGCCACGCAACAGTAATGCTGATAATACAGCGGATGTAGTGACTGCGCATGTGCCGATTCACGGTGGATATACCGACTACGCCGGTGACGTCTTTGTGGCCCGTACGAGCAACCCAATTAACAAGAAAACAACGCGAAGTGGTCGCATTGTTAACTTCACGGTTTTTAATAAGTTAGTGTTAATATAAAATACATGTAATACAATCACATGTTTAAATAATATCAGATTATTTTTTACATATTTGAAAGTATTATTTGCATAGTTTTGTGCATAATATTTTCATTCAGAATATTCAAGTTATTTAAGTTGAATGTAATTGTAATGGTATTATGTTATGTAATTTACGTGTACTGCAGTTTTATGTAGGTTAAGGTAGTTAGCTTAGTTATAATTTATTTAATTTTATTTGAAATATTTTCTATTCAGAAGCATCAGTGCGAAAAGTTTGACGGTCTTTACTATGGGTAATTTTCAAGAAAAAACCAGTTATTGTTTCTCAAACTCAGAATATTACATACATAATACATAATACATAAACACTCACGCCTGTCACCCAGAGGGGTAGGCAGAGACTACAGACTTCCATTTGGCACGATCCTGACACACCTCTCTCGCCTCCTTCACATCCATACACCTACGCATACATGCTCGTCGGTTAAGGGTACTCCTAATTTGGCCCGTTTTTAATAAATCGCCAATTTGGTAGATAAATTTCCGCCTAGGACGTCCCTTTCCGACTCTGCCATTCACTTCTGCAACATAAACTTTCTTTGTCAGTCTTTCCTCATCCATTCTTTCCACATGAGCAAACCACCGAAGCATTCCTTTCTTAATCCTGGTTACAACATCATCTTGCAAACCACACTCTTCTCTTATTACACAATTTCTTACCCTGTCATTCAGATTCAGCCCTAACATACTCCTTAACGACCGCATTTCTACTGCGTTCATTCTACTCTCGTGCTTCTTCTGCCACACCCCACTTTCACTACCATACGTTAGGTAGGGACCAACACAGCATTGTGAATTGCCATACGTGCCTTTTTCAACACATTTTGACTCTTCACAATAGAGTGTAGGGCCCCATTTACTCTATTTCCCGCATTCACTCGTCGTTCTATATCCTTATCATATCTCCCATCCCTGCTAAATACGCAGCCCAAATATACAAACTCGTCTACTTGCTCGATCAACTCCCCTTCTATTCTTATTTCACATATCGTTTTACTTTCTTCTCTTTCAAAAACCATAACCTTCGTCTTACTAGCGTTCACTTTCGTACCCCTTTCTTTTAATGATCTGTTCATTAATGTGACTATCATTTGCAACTCGGCCGCTGACGACGCAAGGATAACTTGATCATCGGCGTACAAAAGGCATTTGACGGTTAACTCACCCATTCTTAATCCGCATTCTTCAACTTTCAAATTTTGCAAACAACTGTCCGTAAATAGGTTAAACAGCCACGGGGAAGCCACACAGTCCTGTCTGACACCTTTATGGATGTCAAACCAGTCCGAGTAGACCCCGTTGATCCTAACACTAGCACTAGAGTCCCTATAAAGAGACTCCAATGCCTGTATCAAGCCTGCGCTCAACCCAAATGATTTCAGTGTTTGCCATAGCACATCCCTATCAACTCTGTCATAGGCCTTTTCTAAGTCCATGAACACACAAAAAACCTTTTGGTTTTTGGTCAAAAACTTCTCCGCGATCATGCGCATGAAAAAGACTTGATCTGTACATCCCATTCCCTTTTGAAATCCCGCTTGTACATCCCAAATTTTTCCATCAGTTTCTTTCATGACCCTTTCAATGATGCCACGGTAGTTTTTACAGTCCTGCTGCGACCCTTTTCCTTTATATACTGGGACTATCACGGCTTTGCACCAGTCTACCGGTACCCGCTTCAGTTCCCAGCATAAATTAAACAAGGTGTGCAGCAGGCCTGCCACCATTTCCTCTCCAGCCCTTAGCATTTCGAGTGAAACTCTATCATATCCGGCAGCCTTACCTGCTTTCATGCTTTTCATTGCTTTCATTATTTCATCTATACTTATCTCGCTACCTTTTTCCTCTTCTTTCGGACTTTCTACTTCGCTTAGTACACTCGTTGTCTCCTCACTCATAAACACGCTTTCAAAATATTCCTTCCATCTCTTTAAACTCAAAACTTCATCATTAAGAATAAAGCCATTCTCGTCTCTTCTAGCATTCATCATAGGCTGTTTTGAATGCCCCCTGGCAGTTCTCACAAGTTTCCAGAACATTTTAATATTTGCCTGGAAATTAATCGATATTCTTCTATCATTCTTATCCGTTCTTTCTAGCTTTTTTCTTTCAACTACTTCTTTTACTCTCTTATTAAGATGTCTAAAGACTGCCTTTTTTCTTTCAATATCGTCATTGGTACCGCTAGAATTACCAGCCTTTGTTGCTAGTAAATCTAGCCATGCTCTCTTCTTTGCTTCAACTTCCATACGTATCTCATCATCCCACCATAACGTATTATTTTTCCTTTCATTCTTTCTCTTACTAACACCACATACTTCGGTAGCTACATCCACTAAACCTTTCTTTACATTTTGCCACACATTTTCCAAGTCTAACTCCTTCATACATAATTCATTTAAACCACTTATATTTTCTTTCAGTCAATTGTCAAAAAAGAGTTCAAATGTTTGAACTCGTTTTTCTCACCTTCATCTTGTAATCTTTCTGTTCTAATACGCTGTAACGCAGTGGTAGACACAGATGACTGATGGCGCCAACGCCTGAATAGACCATTAATTCTCAGAATATTGTAGAGAAAAAGTGTATAATTTTTAAATATAATTATATTTGATAGCCAGTTTCGTGGGAGCAATAATTTGGGTGAAGTTTAATAAGAATTTCAAAATCTGGTTTCGCCGTCAGGCGTTCATGGCCAGAATATGGGTCAGATGATGGGTGCCTCTAGCGCCAATCTGTAGTACGCGCCCGCGCACACCCCGTTGGCGGGGGTCTCCGTACAGCCCTGCACCACAGCGCGTTTGTATATTTTTATATACATCTTTCATTATGGTCACCAGTAGGGACCTCTATGGAGTCAGCTCATAAACATTCTAATATAAATAATATAATGAAATAATTTAATTTTAGAAATATAGTAGATTTCATGGTTACTATATTATTTGTATACCTAATTAATGCAGAAAATATATTTTTTTAAATCTATTCTCTCTTTTGTCAGGTAGATTATATTCGCAAATAAAATAAAATAGATTTAAATTTGTAGCATCTTGTTGTTTCTCCCGTGGATTGAAAATATATTTAATTAGCTCAACACCAGCATCAGTTGACTTTCAATCATGAATAATTTAATGGTCTCAACAACACACCAGACTCAACATTAACATTGTTGCAAGCCATAATTAATGCCACTAGCACCATCTTGTATCGGGTAGCAGAGCAAAGAGAGCTTTCTAGAAAATTCCATGCTAGAGCTTTCCCACTAGCGCCATCTAGTATCGAGTGGCGGAACTGGGAGAGAAATTTCTACATCTAGTCAGTCGGGACCAGTATGTACTCGAACACTAGATGTTTCAGTAAAAAACGTCCTATATAAAGGCGTTTAGGACTGCGACTGACTCAGTATTGAATTGGCGACACAAGTGAAGACTTCCGAGCGAAATAAAGTGAGCTAAAGTGTTAGGTGTGATTAATTATAAGTGTGTTTTAAATTTTAATTGGTGTTGCTAATTAAAGTGTCAATTTTGGTAATTCAATCGCCAGTTTTTATTATCACCCTAAGCTCGTCACAATATTAAAAACAAAAGCTACCTAATTGAGATGCATCTATATGTTATAAACGCAATAATTCATACGGAAATCACCCACAGATCTATGGTTCTTAAATGATATAATAAAATATTTACAGTGTTTTATGGTACTCTATAGATATGTAAAATTCTTTGCACACGACTTAATTATGTGTGGTTGGAGAAAATTTAGTTACTTTTGGCGAGGATTGGAATTTCCGTATAAATTTCTCAAAAGCCATTGGAACATCCTGATCTGCTTTAGTCAATTTATAGATAAAATTTAATTTTTAGTTAGAAATGCGACACTTAATCTTACCAGAACCACTGTCAATTATACTTTGTAATTTTAATTTAATGAGATGCCCTCTTAACCCTTTAATCCCCATGAAAATCACACGTAGTCGCATGTGTCCGTCAAATCCTGAGTGGTCGCATTCGACCGCACCTATCCACAGCACTTTAAACCATTAAAACTTATATTTAGAGACTACTTTTCCATGAAGAAATTTGGCATTATAAAATCTATATAGAATTTTCTATCCTATGGTCTAAGCAAAAATCAGGTTTTACTTCATTACAAAAAGATTTTATTGTATTTGTTAACAAAAAAATATACCAAGTGGATGTCGGCAGCGTGAAAATCACAATTATTTCTATATAATACTCGAAATTATTTTAGTAAAAACATACATTATATTCACACAAAACTTTCATTACAATTTTATAATAAAACACTGCACCAAGGCACTAATAAAGTACTAGAAAAATTCAAAAATCAACACAATAACATTCACACGAAAATGGCGTAAGAAATGAAAGTAGATTATAAATAAATATCCATAGACTAATTGACTTTTTATTTCTCTAGGGGATATAATGTTTCATATTGATTCTATAATACTAAACTTTTTGGTAGAAAAATACTCTCTAAACATAAGTATTTATGGGTTAAAGTGCTGTATGGTGGATGCGGTCACATTTGACCTCTTGAATTTTGACGGAATATCGCCGCGGTCATATTTGGACGCTTGGTAGCTAAGAGGTTAATTCTGCTGTTTAAATACAAAGGTACAGCACACACTATTAATTATTTTAGAACATTTTTTAAAATATTCTCTCAATCGTATACTTTAATTTCATTATGAACTTCGATTGCGTAACATTTGTCTGCTTTTATAAACTCCTACTATCGAATCTTCAAGGAGAATTTCATACAAGTAAAATTACTATCAATAATAGATGATGAAACACACACACGATGGTCAGAAAGTGTAAGATACCCGGTACTGTGAAAATTGATCTGCCTGCCAGGTGCAAAGTTTAAAAGAAATCCTCCTAACAACGCAACATTCAATGTTCAGTAGTAGCGTCGTATCGTAAGTGACGGAAACTGGAGACAATTTTTACTGGTAAAAAAATGTCTTAGTACTCAGGTGTAATTACACTTTAAAATTGGTTCTTAATCGTTGATAAATGTTGATGTCAATAGACCCAAACATGCCCATACTTTCATTAACGATCAAAACTGTAGTATTTTAAGACCTGAAGCACAAAGGGGTCGGCTTGACCGTAAAATACTAACTTATCACAGATTACCAGCGTATACTGATAGCGAGGCTTTCTATCTTAGTTCTCAAGGGTGTCATCGCTTCTGTATTTTGTAGCGTATATTTCTATAGGTCACAGTATTTAGTTACCTACAGGTAAACTATAAAGTCATGTGAAGTAGAAGTGTAAAGAAGTGTACTGTTCAGCGGCCGCGTAAGATAATCTACTCCGTGATATCATACCGTGGGTATCATAAGAGGAAACAGAGGGAAATGAAAGAAGAATAATAGTAAAAAAACTGCGTTTGCTACCCCACCTGCTAAGTGTGGCAACTATAACTTTACTTTACTATTTTTCTTTACTATTTATCTGAGAAGATGAATAAATTGTTGGCACCGTAGGAAAAAATGGTGTAAGAAGTATGATTGATGAAGTGAGATTGCAGAAAAAAAAGCCTGCAATGGGAGAAGCTTTTATGGGCTGAAAAAGAAAAATAATCATATAAAAATTTTATGCTCCATTCCATTTTTTTGAGTCAGAAGAATCTGAGAAAAATAAATAAAGATTATGTGACGTCTAAAAACGATAAAATTGTTGCTTTGTACAAAATTAAGTAAAATCTTAATTTGTTCCACAGCTAAGAACCCCCTTTCATTTCATAGTATTGCAGCTGAAAAAGGCCGTAGCTTTACTGGAATGCTTTATGGCTTTCGTAAACTGCTGCTTGATGTAGGCTTTTTCAAAAATGCAAGCCAAGCATAATAATGCAAGATTTTAAAATATTTTAAGCTCTTATTGCAAAGATCCAAATACAAATACAAAAACAATAATCTTGACTTCTGATTTTTAAAATAATAATGTTTGAAGTAATATAAGTAATTGTCAAGCTTCATTACTCACTTTCGGCAAAAACACTTCAGATACCAGCACAATCGGCACCATCTCTGAACCAGCCATATGCGTGATGCTGAACAGGTATATAAATACACCGTTGATCCAGCGTGGGCCCCAATGTAGAGAGATCTGGCTGCCCAGTATCACGCAACTAACGCCCGCACCAACGGAGGAGTAGATTATGAGTGCCTGGAAGATTTTTTGAATTGAACAATATAAAGATTTGTAAAAGGTATGTTGCTCTGTATCAATTTCATAGTTCGGCAACAACTTGAGCAATTTTAGTGCTCAGCGGTAAACAAAAACATTTTTAGAAAATCTGCATTCCTAATTGAACATAGATATTTTGAGGAAGGAATTCCGCCAAGGCAGATCGCGGCATCACAGCGCACACTTTATGGCCTTAAAAACCCTCTAAAAATAAGAAATTCAAAATTTTTACCCATATTGGTAGGGTTAACACTGGAGGATAATATTAAATACAAGCAGGTTAATTAGAAAAGCAAAGTTTCTAAATTCTACCATATTTTTAACTTCCCGCTATGATAATCATTGATTTTTTAAAAATGTGGAAGTTATTGTTTTATTTCTTTTAGTGTGTGTGTGTGTGTGTGTGTGTGTGTGTGTGTGTGCGTGTGCGCGTGCGTGTGCGTGTGCGCGTGCGTGTGCGTGTGCGTGTGCGTGTGCGTGTGCGTGCGCGCGTGCGTGTGCGTGTGCGTGCGCGCGTGCGTGTGCGTGTGCGCGTGCGCGTGCGTGTGCGTGTGTGCGTGTACGTGTGCGTGCGTGTGCGTGTGCGTGTGTGTGTGTGTGTGCGCGTGTGTGCGCGTGTGTGTGAGTGTGTGTGTGTGTGTGTGTGTGTGCGTGTGTGTGTGTGTGTGTGTGTGTGGTGTGTGTGTGTGTGTGTGTGTGTGTGTGTGTGTGTGTGTGTGTGTAAACATGTAAGCATTTCATAACTTTGTAACGAAGAGTTCGTCGAAGAGCAGTTTTCGGCATCTAAAAAGGCCTTTCTGAACTTAGATTTTCTGTGAATTTAGACAGAATCCTCACGGTTGGTTCTGAGAAAACCTAAAAATTCGAGTATTTTTAATTTTTAAACAGTAGTTTTCTTGGAATAACTTCGACATCCTGGTTTTGATTACCTAATCAGTTCTTCAACTCAAAAAACGACGTCGATTGCCGCGAACTGCATCACAACTGTTTGATTAGTTCAAAAGATATTGTTGACGAAAGAAATCTCGAAAAAGTGTTTTTTCAAAATAACTTGAAAACTTTCCGTCAAATTAATTTTTCCTAAGAAGTTTTTTTAAGCTGAAAAAATTGCGTTTATTGCTGTAAATCAAATCAAAATTGGTTGATGTTAGGAAGAAAAAAGTAAATAGGCGTGGGTTCTAAAACCACGACGTTATAATATAGGTTTGTGGAATTTTAATTTGAAGCGATTTGATATTAAAATTAGCGCATAGTTCAGGAAATGGCCAGCAACGTCAACCAATTTTTTATGTGCACAGAACTTTTTTTGGAGGTGAACCAATTTTGACGACTCTTTTTTATTTGAAAGCTGGCGCTTCTCATGTGGTTCTATAAAAATTTGATAGAGACTTGAGTAGTTTTTGAGTTATGTCCAATAATGCGTATTTTATTGACTGATGATGATGTTCTCAGTTTATTTATATTGAAATCGATTGTACATTAATTTTACGACTTGTTATTGTGCACCATTTTTTTACAAACTACTTACCGCCGGTTTTATGCCGGCTGTACGTGACGAGCCGCCAATTCTCATGCACACATGCGCCTCAAGTTTATAGTAGTGTATCTATCACGTAACGATTGTATGAAGCTTTGTTTTTGGCCGGTTTATTTACTCATGTGACCAAAGTAAACGTAACCATACCACCTTGTGGATGGTATGACTACTATTCTCCCTAGGAGTATTCTGCGTGAATATCTCCCTTTTACTTCTTTTTAGTAGTTCTTGCACTGATGTGTACTGCATAATTAAAAGCTGTAAGACAGTAATCCATCTTAGTCCTCAGAGGTAACAATTTTTCTGTTTTTTCTTTTAAATCGGCTGCAAGTGTACATAACATGTAAAAGCTGCCTACCATCATATGGACTGTGAGTTCATTTGTCAATTCAGATTAATATAAAAAAGTAAAATAGCAACATAATGATGATGTGTCTTATATTCATTTCTTGCTAGTCCTCAGGGGTGACAACGCATCACAATTTTGATTGTTGATCGAGGATATTTGTAAGTGTCAAAGGGCACTTGCATACACTCACCATTAAGTGAACTACGAGCTTGTTCGTCGTCTTTACTTTTATAAGAAAGAAAATAAAGGCGCTTACCCGTCTGCCCACCACATCGACCAAATATGCACCAACGCAATTTGACAGAACTGAAATAATTGCCAGCAGAACACTAGACAACGTTGCAGATATATTGGGTATAGCCTCTTCGAAGAGTGGCTTAGCATATACTTGCACCACCACACTACCTTGGAAAATAACTGCGGTGTATATTATTAATACAACTAATAGTGCTCGACGAGTAGAACGGGATTTTTCTGAAAATGAAAATTTTTATATTACTTGAAACATGCTTTTATCCAAATTCAAGATAGCACGAGTGTTTTATTAGTGTTTTAGTATAGTGTTTTATTATAAAATGTTAATGATAGTTTTTGTGTGAATATAATTTATCCTTTTAGGTAAATAATTTCGAGTAAAATATACTGAAATAATGGTGATTTTTACGCTGCCGAATCCGCTTGGTATGTTCTTTTTGTTATCAAAATACAATAAAATCTTTTGTAGGAATGATTAAAATACTTAATGTAGTAAAACCTGACTTTTGATTAGACCACAGGATAGAAAATTTTGTATAGATTTTATAATACCAAACTTCTTCATTGAAAAGTGGACTCTAAATATAAGTTTTAATGGTTTTAGTGATGTGGGTGGGTGTAGTCGACCTATTCGTTCTACGACTATGATATAGTTGACGCGTGGCTCCACCACGTGTGAAAAACGGTAAGGTTTTTATTAATGTTTTGTATTTATTAAGAAAGTTGTAATTATTATGTTGCACAACATTTTGTGATTGACTCTGAATGAATATAAAATATAATACGCTAGTAAAAATGGCCTGCTAGAGAAAATGACCAGCTCCAAACGTTACTACCACATAGAGTATCTTAAGAAATCCTTAGCGCTGGCAGTAGTTGAATTCCCTATGGCTTCCTATGACAAAATAACATCCTACTATCGCTAATCCACCGACCATGGGTTATTAATCTATGTTTATCCATAGAGCGTTCATAATAATTGCAATTACTAAATTAATACAACATTTAAATCAACATCGTCATATAAAAATAATTCAAAAACTAAACTTACTAAAGAATGCCCATTTGGAAATTTTATTCAGCGACTGCGAATTTCGGTATAATTTCTCTTCATTCGGAGTCATACCTGTAAATCAAAAATTGTTCATCATTCTCAATCTATTCCTTAGTGAATTCGTTGTAATGATCCTGTAGCTTTAAGATTTTTCTGAAATAGACTAGCGTGAGAGGAACTTTGTGTAAACTAATGATGTGTAATAACGGTTCGTACATGTGTGTAATTGTATAGAGTCCACCCGTCAGGCCAAATCCTACCAGGGGTCGGCTTTTATTATATCTGATTATACTGTCATTTTTCTCTAAAAAGCTGATTTAGGTTTATAGCTATTTTATAATAGCTTTCATTAAAAGCTGTTAATGTTTATTGCCTTAACGGTCGCTATATCTCGAACTCCCTTGATATTATGGAGAATTCACAGAATGTTTTAGAATGTTTGACTTAACTTCGACTGACAAAAATACTATCCTATTTCATACAAAATGAGAAAAGATGTGTTTAAAATGTGTAAGGAATGAAAGAAAAAATGTTCAAATAGTTGAATACGTGTGATTGAATTGCTAGGTTTCGTCAATATTGGATTAATCACCCAAATTATTGGTAATGCTTAAACTCCTGGTAAGGCATTCAATATGAGTGAGCATAATTCAAGTTAGTGTATTTAAGTGGAGCATGATGAATAAGTGATGGACAGCAAAAGGAATGTCCAACACTGGTATAGCATGTAGTCCTCGAGCAGTGTATATTTCCATCATTGGATGATTAAAAGGTAAGATAAAGGGTACTTGGGAACATACCTTCAGTACAAGTAATGTGAACAGTTTTACTCATATAGTACTTTTGGGGACCAAAGAAGTCTTAAATTTGTTACTTATAATAATAATAATACATAGAGGTCACATCCTTCATTAGCTCATAGTTTGAAATTAGTTTTCCGCCATGACAATTGTTGGAGTCCTTTTAAAATGACTTAAACGTAGACACAAGCCAAGTTACATTGCTACTTTGATATAGTACGGTAAAAGTGTATGTAATGTTACGAGCTTGAGGTTCGTGACAATAAAAATTGCCGATAGAATTACCTAAATTAACACTTTAATTCACTTTACACTAATTAAAGTTAAAAACACTAAAAATTTATCACACTGATTCACTTTATTTCGCTCCGAAGCTTCGCTTGCATCGCTAAATTCAATACTTTCCCCGATCGCATCTTGCAGCGCCTATTTATATAAATTAGCAGCGAAATATCCAGAATATTCAAGTAAACACGCGCAAGGTACCGAGAATTCGTGTTTCAACTTCAAGAAGTTTAGTTCTTCGGTTCGAGACTAGATGGCGCTAGTGCCGTCGACTTGAGCGCGTAACACTGCCCCCTCCTAAGACATGCTCGTCCCGATCATTATCGGACCCATAATAACGCGCCAAGCGATCCACATGGACGATCTTAGGAGTCACTCGTGCGCCGTTCTGTAACGGCTCCGCAATGTTCTATCCCGTGGCCGTGGTGCACCAACATTGAACAATTTCGATGCTCCTCTACTTCGTGTCTGAGGTCCCCTCACAGCCGCACAACTTGTACATGTACGAGACCAATCCTCGACATCGTCACGATAATGGACCCAGTAAAACTGTTCTCGGACCTTTAGTAGAGTTCGTTTAACTCCCAGATGGACTCTTGAACGACCATTATGGTACAGCTGTAGAACATTCGACACTTTAGCTTTAGGGACAACCACTTGCAAACGACAGCTGTCTCCTCGACCATTGTCCCATTTACGGCACAGAACTCCATCCTGAAGCAGCAAGCTGTCACATTGGGCCCAATAGCTTTTAGTGGTCAAACTCATCGCTGAGACGTCGCTCCACTTGGGCTTGGGAGCACTGGCCTTTATCCATTCCAGAATCGGCTTGATGTCCGGATCTTCCTGCTGTGCATGTCGTAGGCTGTCCTTCCACCCGTTGCTGAGGTAGTCTGTCCTGAGCATCCTCACGGATACCAATTCCTTACTCTCTTGCCTAGTACAATGTTTCCAATCTTCAGGACAGGGTCTTCTTGGAAATGCATGTGCGTTGCCGTGAGATTTCCCGCTACGATGGCTGATAGTAAAGTCGTATCTCGGCTGCTGCTGGGAGGTGATTTTAGCCGCACTTCCCTTCTGAGATCGTTCGCCTTCCCTTTCTAGGGTTCGCTTAGGGCAGCTGGATCGAAGATGGTCCGTTTCCCCACAGCCATAGCACCTAGGGCTGCATCCTTTATCGTGGCCGCGAACCGTAACTGCTGCAACCTCCCTAGCGTGAGGGGAACGATGATCCTGCCGTCGCCAGGCGGTGCCGTAAGCTGCACTACCACCCTCTCGAGATCGATCAACTTCCCCTTCTAGGGTTCGCTTAGGGCAGCTGGATCGAAGGTGGCCCTTTTCCCCACAGCCATAGCACCTAGGGCTGAATCCTTTGTTGCGGTTGCGAACTGAAGCTGCTGCGATCTCCCTGACGTGATGGGAACGATGATCCTGCCGCACGGCTTCTACCTCCAGTGCATGGACCAAGGCTTCCTTAAGCGTCTCGTGGTGCCCGAGCCTCACAGCAGCTCTGACTTCCAGGTCACAGATGCCGTCGATGAATGTCTGCACCAGGTTCCCTTCAATGAGCGCAGGTATAGACCGGTATGCTTTCCGCACCAGCTTCTCCACCTCTAGAGCCCACTGCTGCAAGTTTTCGTTGACGCGCTGCACGCGATCTTTAAGCTGCGCACGAAAGACGTGTTCCAGGTGAGCGTCGCCATATCTCGCCTCCAATGCCTCAAGGAGTTGCTCATAAGTCACTTCCTCACCGAGAGCTTCCAGAACAGTTAAGGCCTGGTCGCGCAGGCCTAGTGTGAGAGCAGTCATGGCCTGACTTTTATTCCAGCCGTTCGCCTTCATAACAGCCTCGAATTGGATTTTGTAGGCTGACCAGGAAGAAGTCCCGTCGAACGGTGGCACTTTGAACCCACGTAGCGAAGGTGTAGTAGCTACTACGGTAGCTGTAGTTCCATCACCCAGTTTGAGGTCGTCCAGCGTTTTCTTCACGTCAGCCACCACGTAATCAACCCGATTGTTCACTTGGTCGATTTGGGTTTTAGCTTCCTTGATTTGGGTTTCAGCTTCCGACAGGCGGTTGTCATGTTGAGCAACCCTATCGAAAGATACCTCCTTTATCTCTTTCCCAAAGGTAGCATGAAGGTCCTTAATGAGGAGCATCTGCTCTTCCGACCGACGGGCCTGTTCCTCTTGTCGGCGGGTCTGTTCATCCTGTCCGCCCCGCAGCTGCTCTTCCAACCGACGGACCTGTTCCTCCTGTCGGCGAGCCTGTTCCTCCTGTCGGCGAGCCTGTTCCTCCTGTCGGCGAGCCTGTTCCTCCTGTCGGCGAGCCTGCTCCTGCAGCATCACCATCAGAGCACCTAAGTCAGGTGCTGCAGATGTAGGAGCTACTGACGGGCCTGCAGCCGGTGGCTGTCCCTCCGAAGTCTGCGACGTTGCACCACCAAATCTTCTTTGGTCCGTCTCCTGCTGGCGTTGACTTCGGGTACGGACACCCTCCGTTTCCTCCTTAGGTAAAATCGGCATAATTTTATCCCACTTCTGACACCAATTGTTACGAGCTTAAGATTCGTGACAGTAAAAATTGCCGATAGAATTACCTAAATTAACACTTTAATTCACTTTACACTAATTAAAGTTAAAAACACTAAAAATTTATCACACTGATTCACTTTATTTCGTTCCGAAGCTTCGCTTGCATCGCTAAATTCAATACTTCCCCCGATCGCATCTTGCAGCGCCTATTTATATAAATTAGCAGCGAAATATCTAGAATATTCAAGTAAACACGCACAAGGTACCGAGAATTCGTGTTTCAACCTTCAAGAAGTTTGGTTCTTCGGTTCGAGACTAGATGGCGCTAGTGCCGTCGACTTGAGCGCGTAACAGTAATTATAAAATGAAATGAATGTAATGAAAATGTAATATTATACCCAAGTAGTAGTAGTAGTAGTAGTATATATAGCACTCGCATGACAAATATCATTGAATGAAATATAAATGAAGTTTATTAAATCTATCATTCCTGATATCTATTTAAAAATAAAAATAAAATATTTGTGAATAGACTAACGAGAAGAAAAAAGTTAGCTAAAGGTCAAAATAAGGAAAAAAGGAAGTGTACAAAAATATTGAAAAAAAAAAACCTTAACAATCGAAAACAAGGAAAATTGGGGTTGTGGTGGTTTGAAAATAAGTTACATACAAGGAATAAGTGGATTCCGAGCCATATCGAAAAAGTGAGATATTATGTAGTTATTTTGCATATCTGTATAGGGTGCTATACCTACATTGCTACCCAAAATGCTGCTTACAAGCTACACATATCGTAACTAAAAGATTGATCCACACGTAAAATACACATAAAATAACGAATTATGATAAATACATTTTCGCGTAGATTTATACCAACATTTATAAGATTTTTCATATTTACAATAACTCTACCCTAAATTTATTTCATTGTAATGTTTTTGTTTATGTAAAATTTGTACAATTTTAATTTAAATTTGGTGTATTACTTACTAAAATCTACTACCTAATTCCATCGGGTCACGTTCGATAACTCCATGACTTTAGCGAAATACATTCGCACCGACCGCATTCGAGCCGAATTCGTCACTAGTCGCCTCCACCCGCTAATTAACAGTTAGAGAAAACTGTCCCTAAGACACAAGCTCCACCGCTGCAAAGCTTACGTGATCATTTCCTATGCAAACGTAGCCTTCGCATACGCGGATAATAAACAATTTTACACCCTCCCAGTTGTCCAAAATAAATTTATTCGCACTGCCGCCGGAGATCGGTGGTACCATCGATACTCGGACCAGCACAGAGATTGTCAACTTCCGAAAATCTCTGAACATTTCAAGGAAGTGTCTCGGCGCCACATTGAGAGCGCCGATACACATCTCAACCCGCTAGTGGTAAATGCAGCAAACTACACTCCGACTCTAAGCATTAAGTAAAGCTTCCGAAGGCCCCGTAACGTTTTAATCAAACCCGCAGTTCCGCTAGGTCCTGACGACACATATGAAACTCTGAGACCTATGAATCTATAAAAGCCAAAAGGCTAACAGCATTAACATCATCGGAAATCAGAACGCGTAAGGAAAGTTTTGCAATCACATCGTATGACACATACATACCTAATTCAACATTGACTTGCAAAATGTTATATTGAAAATAGAAGTGAAATGTCTGGTCTGGTTTTTGATGATGTTAATGCTTAGCTTAGTTAGCCTTTTGGCTCTTACAGCATCATCTAACTCAGTGCTCGCGGTCTGAGGGCCGCAAGATTAAAAATAAAATGGGGACACTCTGCATCGATCTGCATCCTTACTTGCGTAACGATGTTTCCTACGATAGTGTACTGTGCACGTGTGTGAGTTATCTAGCGGCCGTCCGAACATTCGATTCTGACGGCTAACTCATGTCGTTCGATGTTCTGGGCGATGAGAACCACACAGGAACTCGGGTGCACGGCGTATACGCAGTGTTGAGGGGTGTGCGGCGCACCCGTTTACGTTCTCGCTGTGTCCCATCCGTTGTCCTAACAGTGTTATTGGCACTAGGTGAATGTGTAGTCTTTATGTGTGACGGACTAGCGACATTTGTGTCATCGGTATCTAGCGGAACTGGGGGTTCAATTGAAACGTCACGGGGCTTCAGGAGACTTTGCTTAACGTTTGGATTCGGAGAATAATCCCCCTTCCCCTCGGACTTCCAAAGAGTAAAGACGTGTTTATAGTGTATTTTTATTACTTGTATTTTCTAATAAATGCTGTGACAAAATAGTGATAAAATATTAGGCGTGCATAAAGCCCGAGGCAGTTTACGAAGTGCTAATGTCATCTGCGGCAGTGATTAATTTTCAACAAACTAAATTATATGTGTGAGTAAAACCATCACATTTACAATCAACAAATAAATAGGACACAGCATAAGACACCACACGTTAGTAAAACGATAAGAAGAGAGACGGTTATATTTTACTTGTACGGTTGCATTAGGGGTACAAGTTCGCAAATATACTGCGATCACACTTTCTAACTCATATTGTCCTGGTAATTAAACGTTGAGGCGTCTTTTATTTCAAAACCGGTTATACAATGCTGATCAACCGTACACCGCCGCCCGCTTCGCCCGTGCCTGTGAGCTCTGATGATACATCGCAATCGCGGACTACGCGGACGCGCGCAATCGACGCGATAGAACGGACGACAAAACTTCATAGTGAATCGGCGCCTGATATTCCATCGCTTACGTTAAATGTTAGTGAGCGTAAAAAAAGGAAACACAGGACAGAGTGGATCCTAAGATTATGTCTTATATGAGTGAAATGTTTTCAGTTTATACGAATGAACAAGCAAAGCATTTCAAAGATTTACAAATTATAGTTTCTAGTATAAAAGAACAGAACGATGAATTAAAAAAGAGCGTCGATACTATGTCAAGCAAGTATGATGAGTTTCTATCACGGCTATCCGTTCCAGAGGCAGAGAAAAGGCAGGATAGATATATTATACAACAACTACAGGAGAAAATAGAAAATATGGAAAGGAAGTATAGATTTTCGGGAATAGAAATAAGAAACATACCTAAAAACAATGAAGAATCAAAAGAAAATCTATGCAGCACTGTTAAAAAATTAGGAGAGTGTTTGAATGTAAATTTGCGGGATTCGGACATAAAAGACGTGTACAGAACTAATTCAAAGACGGGGACTACACCGATAATAGTGGAATTTAATTCAGTCATTATTAAAGAAAAGATGTTACATGAAGTAAAAAAATTTAATAAAACAAAACCAAAAATGAGAAATTAAATACTTCGCATCTAAATTACTCACAAAAAACATCCCTATATATGTCACGGAGACGTTAACACAAAATACTCAAAAACTTCTCTATCAGGCCAGAATTTTCCAAAAAAGTCATAAATATTTATTCTGCTGGACATCTAGAGGTATTGTATACTTACGCAAGAATGAAAATTCTTTTCAAATTAGAATAAATAATGAAACAGATCTAGAAAATCTACGGAAGACCAAATGACTTGTTTTAACCTTTAGATTAGATATTTTCGCATCCTTTCTTTTCTTTTTAACTAGCATAATAAGAACAAAGTATATTCTAACATCATACATTATAATACACATAGTCACAATTTACACACAGTACATAAACAAAAATCAAACATTATACACCTTAATTACATCTTTTAAATCACACTTACATTTTATAATAAATCTTATTCACTCATTTTACATATACTACTTACAGTTACATTTTTCAATCAATTTGTCGAATAAAAGATATTATTTGGTTAATAACGAGACTTTGTTAGAGAAATTTAAAGTAATAAATAAAAGGCGATAATAACGCTCTAAGCTTCGCTATTAACTTAGATACATTTACGGTATCAAGATCGATAACCTGTGACGTTGAAGATTGTTATAAGTATTTGTCATCTAGTGAATCTAACTTCACAATTATTACGCAGAATATACGAAGTATTAACTGCAATATTACAGATTTTGAAGTATTACTGACTAGATTTAAAATAGATTTTGATGTCATTGTACTAAGTGAATGCTGTTTGCTTAATAAGGACAACTTACCTAAAATTACTGGTTATAATTTATGCTCCACTAATTTTAATAACAACCAAAATGACGGATTAGTAATATATGTAAAAGAAAAGCATTTGTTCACGACTGAGGAGCCTCATTTTCAAGAAGGGAATTGTATCATAACAACATTGAATGATATTGTTATAAACCCAATATATAGGTCACCGTCATATAAAAATGTGGAAAAGGTTTTTGCCTTCTTGGATAGTGTACTACAGAAATATTCGAAACATAAAAACATAATTATAATAGGAGATATAAATATTAACATTAACAATAAAACAGATATTAATTCGGATAAGTATTTACAAGTGACAGCATTCCATGGGTTACTACCCACTCATACTCTAGTAACACGTGACGCAAGTGGTTCGTGTATTGATCATGTTCTGCTAAAAACGAATAATCCTTCACTTACTATGGTTCCTCAAACTTCAATCACTGATCACTAACCTGTAATTTTATGTATGAAAAATAAACAACGTCAACAGTTTAATACAACTACTATCAGAAAAATAGATCACGATAAACTTAATTCGGATATGCAAAACATTGACTTTTTACCTATATATAATATTAAAGATCTAAATACTTCTCTTGAATACTTAGTTAATAAGATAAAAACAGTAATTGAAGTTAATACTAAATTAGTGAAGTTGCCAAGACAAAAAAAGATCATTAAACCTTGGATTACGACTGGTCTTCTTAGATGTATTCGTCACCGTGATAAACTACATAAGAGGGCTAGACGATTTCCAGATAGTGAAAGTGATCAAATTATATACCGACAATATCGTAATCACTGTAACGCATTGTTAAAAAAGGTAAAGAGAAATTATGAAAAAGAGCGAGTGAATATGGCTAAAAATAATAATAATAACAAGCTACGGGAAGTACTTACTGATATTATAGGTAACATGAAAAAGAAAGGGTATAACAGAGTAGAGATATATTAATAATTATTTTGTAAATGTAGGTAAAAGTTTGGCAGAGAGCTTTAGGGTAGGAAATAAAAACAGTGAAAGTTTTAATATTAACATTGGTGAAGAATCAAATTATTACTTAAATTCATTTGCTTTATTGGACACGGATGAAAGTGAAGTAGAACAATTAATTGACAATTTGAAAACTGACTGTTCAGTTAGTTGGGATGGAATTTCGAATAAATTTATTAAAATTTTTAAATATTTGTTAATACCTCCTTTAACTTGTATATTTAATCAATGTTTAAATGATGGTGTATTCCCTAGATATCTTAAGAAGTCCGTAATTCGACCTATTTTCAAAGATGGTGAAAAAACCTGTTGAAGTAATTATAGACCCATCTCTATATTACCTGCTTTAACCAAAATTTTAGAGAAAATTATAAATAATAGACTTACAAAATATCTGGAGAAAAATAATTTATTGTCAAATACGCAGTTTGGTTTTAGATATGGCAAATCAACGGAGCGTGCCGTTCATACTCTTACAAATTTTTTGTCATCGTATTTAGATAGTGGAAAAAAGTGTATTTCTGTTTTCTTAGATTTGGCGAAAGCATTCGATACCATGTCAACAAAAATATTATTAAAAAGACTGGAAAATATCGGTATTAGAGGCACTCAACTCAAACTATTCAAAAGTTATCTTTCTGAGAGATATCAATGCGTTAGTGTAAATAATATTACCAGCAATGATTTACTAGTAACACACGGCGTACCACAAGGAAGTATACTCGGCCCAACCTTATTTCTTATTTATATTGATAATTTTACAAAATTTAATCTCTTTCAGGTACATATAATTTCATATGCAGATGACACTGTTTTGATATTTGCTGCGGATACGTGGAAAGATGTATTCTCGTCTGCACAATTAGGTATAAATGCAGTTACTAATTGGCTTTACAGTAATAAACTTTCAATCAATATTACGAAAACAAAATATATAGTTTATTCATTAAGAAAACCTATTCGCAACCTTGAAAATTTTAACTTAGTGATTCATTCATATGATTGTTTAACAAGGGATAACAGCTGTTCCTGCCTTTCACTTGAGTCTGTTGAATATATTAAATATCCAGGGGTTATAATAGATAGTAATTTAAATTTTAAACAACATATTAGCACTCTTAGCAAAAGAATTCATAAATTAATATATATTTTTAAAACTATTAGACACGTTTTGGATCCAGATATATTAAAACGAGTTTACTTAGCTTTATGTCAGTCTATTATAACATACTGCACATCAACGTGGGGTGGTGCCTCTAAAACGGTGTTACAAAAGATAGAAATCTCTCAACGTGCTATACTCAAAATTGCAACATTTAAACCTTTTCTTTATCCTACATCACAGCTTTATGATAACTGTCAGGTCCTTACAGTAAGACAACTGTTTATATTAACGATCATTCAGAAACAACATAACTTATTAGTATACAACCGATCGAACTTAAATAAACGCAGGAAATTTTCCGTAGATACAACTAATTTAAAAAAAACTTTTATAAGAAAATTCTTTGCATTTTTAGGACCACACTTATATAATACATTGGACATTTACCACCTTAATAAAATAAATTATAAAAAAACTGTACATAATTACCTACAAAAATTAACTTATAATGAAACTGAAAACCTGCTTAGTACTCAGACTTAAAAATAAATTCTTATAAAACTGTCACCTGTAATACTACCCCTATAAAATCATAATAACCAGATACACACACGCACGTGTGCGCAAACACATACACACACACACACACACACTCACACACACACACACACACACACACACACACACACACACACACACACACACACACACACACACACACACACACACACACACACGACACACATTTTACACGCTCCTCTCCCATAACTGCTCACACACATTACACTCATAACACAATTACTTCTTACAGTCATACATTACACATTCTATGAGAGAGGAACGGCATTAGTAGTATAAATTATTATTTTGTTTGTACCTTGGTATTAGTAATAAGTGGTAACATAGTATATAAATATAATATGTGATACAATTAATTTCATTGTACTTAGGTTATATTAGCGAAATGTACAAATTTTTAGATAGTATTTGATTATTTAACTTTTGCTTGCTTCCTAATATTTCTATAAATTAACGGTGGGTAATGGCGCTGACAGCTGATGCACAGGTCTCCTAGTTCGGCTGCAAATGCTATGTTTTCAAGTATATGTACTAATGTAGCTTTATTAAATAATGTTATGCAAATATCGTGATGTGCAACCTCTTGGAAATAAACAACTTATTATTATTATTATTATTATATGTTGCTACGTTTACTACTAGCAGGTTGGGGTGAATCTCAGCACCCTCAAAGTAGCACCGAGATATTTTCTTGAAATATTCAGAGATCGTCGAAAATTAACAATCTTTGCGCAAGTCCGAGGTTTGCTAGTATCACCGAGCTCCGGCGGCGGTGCGAATGAATTTATTTTGGCCAACTAGGAGTTTGTAAAATTGTTTATGAGCCAAGTGTGCGAAGGCTACGCTTGCATAGGAAATGATAGGAAATGATTACGAAAGCTTTGCAGCGGTGGAACTTGTGTCTTAGGGACAGTTTGATTTTACTGTTAACCAGCGGATGGAGGCGACTTGTGACGAATTTAAGGATAGTGCGAATTTGTTTCGGGAAGGTCATGGAATGGTCGAATGTGACCTCAAGACATTTGGCAGTTGATTGCCACGGGATGTGGCGGCGAATAAGTTGATCGTGCCTAGAGAATTTTCCGATTTAGGTCCCGACGATTGAGGGAGGGTTCCCTTTGATTCACTTAGATTCTACATAAGCGAAACCATTCGCCCAAGTGGTTAGCGGCTCTTTGGAGAATGGTTGTGAGAAATAACTTCCTGAAATGGGCGACGTAAAGTGCCGTGTCGTCTTCAAAGAGAGTGGTGTTGTCTACTGGGTCATTCGAGATGTCACTAGTATAGAATATGATGAGGAGCGGGGAGAGAAACAAAGCCCTGAGGGACCCCAGTCCTGAGGGGTGCTTGGAGGAGCGATTTCCTTCTATACGAAATCTGAAATGGTGATTGGCACGGAAGGCTCTGATCATGTGAGTGAGCATATCGGGCAGGTTAAGTTTAAACAGCTTGTAGAGCAAGCCTTAGTGCCAGAATTTATGGAACGCTTAAGCTACTTCGAAGAAAAGGACACCGGTCTTACGGATTCGACCGTTATTCCTTGAGTGAGAGAAGCCCTCTAAGATATACTCCATAAGGCGGTTGATCTGATTAGTTCGGGTCTGAAATGGAACCGCTCGTGTGTTTGGTAGTGTTTAACAACGTAAGACCTCTCTTATTGGTTCGTGAGTTATTTTGCTGTGGACTACGGTCTTGTTCCCAACTTTCGGAGTGGAGTGAGTAGAATTTATTACGGATTACGGAAGAGATTAATTATAAGAAATAGGTTGCTGTTAACCTAATACAAGTGGAATATAAACTTTTTAGTGTTCTTAACCTTTTGAGCTTAAAATAATTACAAGATATTACCAACATCTTTCGATAACTCTAGTGAATTTTCATTTTTCCGAGAGATACCTTAAAGAAATAAGTTACTAGACAAACACAACGTTAATAGGAGTCTTAACTAAGACGATCACGCAATAAATTTAGTAAAAGGTCTATAACTGAATCAAGAAAGAACCTTAAGAAAGATCAATATTTTTTGTAGCATGGTTACATATATTTCACATTTTTATATGCGGCCAACGTTGCAAACAAACCACATTCATCACTATGCAGATGACAACACTGTTGATGCTTTTTACACCGGCCGTGCCAACCTTAATCGAGTACCGGAACAAATCTGTGTCAATTAGAGTCTTTGTTAAATACATTTAAAATTATAACTAGAAGAAACAGATATCGAGTTATCGCTTTTGCTCAGTTAGGTATTAAAATTCATTGGCATAATGTTATGAGGTATTTATATGAGAATATAAAAAAGGGGGATGAGTCGCTCGCGTCCGTAGGCTTCGACCACCTAACCTTAGGCCCACCCTACACGTGTCCACCGGGTGGTGCTAAACGAGCGACAAAGCCGAAAAAATAGACTCGGCTCCTAGCCGTATGGTAGCGGCGTAAAATCTACCACCACCCCTTGTTCGCACCATGACTCAGCAAATAAAAGAAATGGCCCCGAGTTCCCGGCGCCCCTTAAATGGGGCAGGGGTGCGAAGAATCTCCGGGAGAGAAACCGGCGACGAGGTTCGCCACCCGTCACGTTCTGTCTCCCGGAGGGGCGAAAAGTGGATTGCGGAAACCCGTCTGGCTACGCTGAATGTATGTGGAGGAATGAACGATAAGATGGATGAAGTATGTGAAATGATGAATGACAGAGGAATAGATGTGTTATGTGTGAATGAGACGAAACGAAAGGGAAAGGATGCCACTGCACATGGTACGTATGCCGCGTATTGGTCTGGTGTAGGCTAGACCGAACGGGCATGCCAGGGAGTCGGTCTCATCCTTTCAGAGAGAATGGGCCAATGTGTGAAAGAGTATGAATGTGTAAGCCCGAGACTGCTATGGTTACGAATGAAAGTGGGCTTAAAGAAGCTGTTCCTGCCAGGGGTGCATGCCCCAGATATGTCTAAGCCCACTTACATCCGAGAGCAGTTTTGGGACATGGTAAGGATGGTGTTGACAAAATGTAAGGAAAATGAAAATATTATTATGTTAGGAGACTTTAATGGAAGGGTTCGGGTGAAGAGGTCTGGTTATGAAAGGATATTGGGAACGTTTGGTGATGAAAGTATAAATGAGAATGGTGAAGACCTCCTCACCGTATGTGCGGAAAAGAATCTTTTTGTGACGAATACTTTTTTCGTCATAAGAAGATTCACATGTATACAAGGGAAAGAAGTGATGATAGAAGCATGATAGATTTCGTAATTGTGGATGAAAGAATGAGGAGCGCAGTCGTAGATACAAGGGTTTACCGGGGGTCCAACGTAGGGACGGATCATTACTTGGTCTTATGTCGAATTAATGGTCTTTTCAAGCGTTGGCGGCATCGGTCATCTGTGTCTATCACTGCGTTACAGCGTATTAGAACAGAAATTTTGCAAGATAAAGGTGAGAGAAACAAGTTCAAATGTAGACTTAAAGAAAATATAAGTGGTTTGGATGAATTATGTATGAAGGAGTTTGACTTGAAGAATGTATGGCAAAATGTAAAGAAAGGTTTAGTGGATGCAGCTACCGAAGTATGTGGTGTTAGTAAGAGAAAGAATGAAAGGAAAAATAATACGTTATGGTGGGATGATGAGATACGAATGGAAGTTGAAGAAAGAAGAGAGCATGGCTAGATTTACTAGCAACAAAGGCTGGTAATTCTAGCGGTACGAATGATGATATTAAAAGAAAAAAGGCAGTCTTTAGACATCTTAATAAGAGAGTAAAAGAAGTAGTTGAAAGAAAAAAGCAAGAAAGAATGGATAAGAATGATAGAAGGATATCTGATAATTTCCAGGCTAACATAGAAATGTTCTGGAAACTCGTAAGAACTGCCAGGGGAAATACAAAACAGCCTATAATAAATGCTATAAGAGACGAGAATGGATGTATTCTGAATGATGAAGTTTCGAATTTAAACAGATGGAAGGAATGCTTTGAAAGCGTATTTATGAGGGAAGAGTCGTCTGAATTAAATGAACTAGAAATTCCGAAAGAAGTGGAAAGGGGTATGGAGATAAGTGTAGATGAAATAATGAAAGCAATGAAAAGCATGAAAGCAGGTAAGGCAGCTGGATATGATAGAGTATCACTCGAGATGCTAAGGGCTGAAGAGGGAGTGATGGCAGGCCTGCTGTACACCTTGTTTAATTTATGTTGGGAATTAAAACGGGTACCGGATGACTGGTGTAAAGCAGTTATAGTACCAATATATAAAGGAAAAGGGTCACAGCAGGACTGCAAAAACTACCGCGGTATCAGCTTGCTTAGTATTGTGGGTAAACTGTATGCTAAGGTGTTAATTGAAAGAGTTATGAATGCAAGCGGGTTTCAGAAAGGTAATGGGGTGTACAGATCAAGTCTTTTCCATGCGCATGATTGCGGAGACGTTTTTGGCCAAAAACCAGAAAGTTTTTTGTGCATTCATGGACTTGGAAAAGGCTTATGACAGAGTGGACAGGAATGTGTTATGGCAAACACTGAACTCATATGGGTTGAGCGATGGTTTGATACAGGCATTAAGGTCTCTTTATAGGGACTCTATTGCTTGTGTCAGGATCAATGCGGTCTACTCGGATTGGTTTGGCATTCAAAAAGGTGTCAGACAGGGCTGTGTAGCTTCCCCTTGGCTGTTCAACCTATTTATGGACCGGTGTTTGCAAACTTTGAAAGATGAAGAATGTGGGTTAAGAATGGGCGAGTTAACCGTCAAATGCCTTTTGTATGCCGACGATCAAGTCATATTTGCGTCATCAGCGGCTGAGTTGCAAATGATGGTTACATTAATGAACTGGGAATTAAAAGAAAGGGGAATGAAAGTGAACGCATGTAAGACGAAAGTGATGGTTTTTGAAAGAGAAGAAAGCAAAACGGTATGTGAAATAAGAATAGAAGGAGAGTTAATTGAGCAAGTGGATGAGTTTGTGTATTTGGGATGTGTATTTAGCAGGGATGGTAGATATGATAGGGTAATAGAACGACGAGTAAATGCAGGGAATAGAGTGAATGGGGCACTACACTCTATTATGAAGAACCGGAATGTGTCAAAACAGGCACGTATGGTAATTCGTAATGCTGTGTTAGTCCCTACTTTAATGTATGGTAGTGAAAGCTGGGTGTGGCAGAAGAAGTACGAAAGTAGAATAAATGCGGTCTTTAAGGAATATGCTAGGGTTGAATCTGAATGACAGGGTGAGAAATTGCGTGATAAGAGATAAATGTGGTATGCAAGATGATGTTGTGACCAGGATTAAGAAAGGAATGCTTCGGTGGTTTGGTCATGTGGAAAGAATGAATGAGGAAAGAGTGACAAAGCAAATTTATATGGCAGATGTGAACGGCCGAGTCGGGAAGGGACGCCCTAGGAAAAAGTTTATCGACCAAATTGGCGATATTTTGAAAATGGGCCACGTTAGAAGTACCCTTGACCGACGAGCATGTATGCGTAGATATATGGATGTAAAAGAGGCGAAAGAGGTATGTCAGGATCGTGCCAAATGGAAGTCCGTAGTCTGTGCCTACCCCTCTGGGTGATAGGCGTGAGTGTTTATGTGTGTATAAAAAATTAAATTTAAATATAAAAAATTAATTTTTAAATATAAATATAAAAAATTAAAAAGCATAAAAATCTTAATACAAAAAGCAGCAGCACGTGAAGCTAATGGAGTCTCAGGGGGTTTGCTTTATTTATTTTATGTTCTGCAGAACTTTAAGTATTCTAAATCGTCTACTTCACTTTTAAAATCCGGATTGAGGGCCATCTTTATTTTGTTTATTTTCTCTAAAACCTCAATGGAATCCACCTTTTCACAATTGTAAAAAGCGATGACCTTTGCCGCATCCTAAAACAAAAACATACAACATAAATAAAACTAGTTTTTACGGATTTCATCGCGTCTATCATACAGTCCAATAGTATAATAAAATCATTTTAATTTTGAGGTAACCGTAACTATCTATGACCTTCGGACCTCGAACACCCAAGTTCCCACCCGTGACCATGAATGTTGTAAAGTGCTCGTAACGTAGGGAATATAAAATAAATTAATAAACGCTATAAAATCAATAAAAAAACTTGTTTTAATTTGTGTATTTGTGTTTGTGTAGTGTTCGCGTAAATATAAAAAATTTAAAAGCATAGAAATCTTAATACAAAAAGCAGCAGCACGTGAAGCTAATGGAGTCTCAGGGGGTTTGCTTTATTTATTTTATAAATCATATGTACAAAATGTAATAAAATTTTATTTAAGAATAATTTATACATATATTTAAGTCATCATTACAGCACTTCACAAATCCACTGCTTAACATAGGCTTCCCTTTCTCAAAGAATGACACAAAGGACGGTCCTGAGTTAGCTGCATTTATCAACTTCCTGCATATCTCATCAGGTTTTCACTCCATCCAGTTTTTCAGGCGTCTTTCTACACTTCGCTTACCGATACGAGGTTAACTCCTCTAAAGCTGCAAGGACTGATAGGGCACGTCCTGTGCATCGACGATAAATAGTTTTAACAATCATCAGGAATAATAATATTTGAAATGGCGGCAAATAGATCATAGTTTCTTACATAATACATACATAAATTCTAACATAAAAAAATTTACGTAAAATAAAAAAGAATTAATTTAAAATTTAAGCTACAGTAATAAAATTTCATGGCCAAAATAGTTCCAAAATTTCTGGTTTGAACAATAATCTTAAGATATATTGAATGTATAATTATTTAAATTCACAAATTGTTTTATATAAATTTTCCATTTTTATTTAGTGTTTTAGCGTTAGTACAAAATTAATATCGAGGTGTCTATCGAGTACAATATTCGCATGCCATAAAGAATTTTGCTCGTTTGTCACCATAACTTCTATTCAAAGATGTCTCTCATCTCGCGTCCCATCAGCTTCTAACACTTCAAGCGCCATAAAAATCCCATGCAGTCGCATGCGCCCGGCAAATCCCGAGCAATCGCATGCGACCGCACCCACCCATAGGACTTAAAACCATTAAAACTTATATTTATAGACCACTTTTCTATGAAGAAGTTTAGCATTGTAAAATCTATACAAAATTCTCTATCTTGTGGTCTAAATAAAAGTCAGGTTTTACTTCATTACAAAAAGATTTTATTGTATTTTGATAATAAAAAAAACATACCATGTGAATGCCGGCAGCATAAAAATCACAATTATTTCAATATATATTACTCGAAATTATTTACGTAAAAAGATAAATTATATTCACACAAAAACTTTCATTACAATTTTATAATAAAGCACTATACTAAAACACTAACAAAACACTACACTAAAATACTAGAAAAATCCAAAAATCAACACAATAACATTCACGCGAAAATGGCGTACGAAATGAACGTAGATTATAAATAAATATTCATAGGATAACAGTTTTTTTATTGCACTAGAGGAAATAGAGTAATTCATATTGATTATATAATGCCAAACTTCTTCACAGAAAAGTAGTCTCTATATATAAGTTTTATGTGTTATAGTGCTGTAGGTGGTTGCGACCTCATGAGACCGCATGGCCGCGGTCTTATGAGACCACTAGGGAGTTGAGAGGTTAAAAGTTTATTGCTTGGTATGAACCAAATGTTTTAACGTGGCATTCCATGTAAGTCCTCGCGGGTGAGAACGCATCTGCATTTTGATTCGTCATCGAAGACAGATGTAGATGTCTATGGGCTACAGCCACCACTTACCAACAGGTGGACTGTGTGCTCGTTTGTTACCCTATCCTATAAAAAAACCACTTCCAAAGCTTAAAAGATTTCCCGAATCACACAGCACATGGCTAGTGCTAGCAAACCACCAGTCAGGTGTAGCGATTATAACTAATCCTGATACCAAACAGGCATTTCTTTTCTCATTGTTCACTAACTTAAATTTCGTTGTTTGTCATGAGTATAAATATACCTAAAGTGTATTTAATAAATGTTTATATTCACCTGATTTCATTGAATTGAATCAGGCATATTCAAAAAGACCTATCCACAATACTTGCCATCAAAATGCTTACCTAAGTGGTTTTTATACGTCGCTATCTACGAATGCAGATTACTGACGTTCAGCCGGAATAACGTTACGATTCAATGAATAAATGTCTATTTTAATGTCTAGCCTGATTACATAATGCCTAAATAACTACACTTTCTTTACGACAAAATTTCCAGCCACAATCAAATGCGCTATTGAATGTTGCCGTATTGAGGACAACCCGTTGCATGTGTTCGTTTTGTAACGCATGGCACTTAAAATTCAGCATTCTGATAATGCTAAATTTTAAATGCCATTGTTGAACATTAAAACGCTGATTCATTACATGATTTGCATTAAGACTAAGCTAGGGTTTATTAATACGTCTTATTTCTTGTTAGTTTCCTATCGTACCACCGAATGTAGCCGAAGCCACTCACTCCCAACATAACCGAAAACCTTTCGTTTCAGATTATTATTTTCGTGATTTCTATCTCTCCTTCATTTTTTACGAGCTAACTACACTTTAATTTTTATCTTGCATATTAATGAACTCAAAAATAGTTTCTAATTATATATCTGTATATATTTAATCTAAGGCGTATTCAAAGATCGAAATCATCTTATTTACGAACTATTCTGATTGTTACTTACAAGATAGTATTACATTATTGTTGTTTACAAAAAAATACCTCTTTAGCGATATCGCAATCATCATTATCATCATTACAGCCCTTCACAAGTCAACGGCAGAATAAAGGCCTCCCCCATGAAATGCCTCAAAGCACGGTCCTGAGCCACTTGCATCCATCGACTTCCTGTATGTTTTACCAAGTCGTCACTCTATCTAGTGAGGTATCGCCCTACACTTCGCCTACTAGTACAAGGCGATCACTCAAGAACCTTTTCTATCCATCAGTTGTCGGTTCTTCAAGCTATATGGCCAACCCATTGCCACTTTAGCTTACTAATCCGTTGGGCTATGTCGGTCACTCTGATTCTACTGCAGATATCCCCATTTCTAAATTTATCACGCAGAAAAAACGCGAGCATATAGCCCTATCCATAGCTCGCTGAGCAACCTTGAGCATCCTCATACATTACTAGTCTCAGATCTTTGAGTCATCACTGGAAACACGCACTGAATCTTTAATATAATTTTCAGGTTTTGAAGTATATGTGACGAGAAGATGTGACGTAATTTCCCGAATGTTGTCCAGTCGAGTTGAATCCGTCGATTGACCTCTCGGTCGAAGTTGGACTAACCTAGTCGGACTGTTTGCCCCAGGTTAACGTGTTAGTCAACAACTTTGAACTTAGTGCTCCCAACAGCTACCGGCATAGGTGTGACATGGACCTATAAATTGGGAGATACTTATTATTAAATATATAGGACCTATAAATTGGGAGATACTTATAAATTGGGAAATTGGGAGATACATTGAGCATATTGCTTAGGTCCTCCAGTAATTCCAGCCATAAGGACTATATCGTCGGCAAATCGAAGGTGAGTTATGTATTTGCCACTGACGTTAATACTGTATTCTTTCCAGTCCTGTAGCTTAAAAACGTCTTCCAATGCAGTAAATCACCAGTTGGATCACCAGTGGGATCACCAGTTTTCTTACTGATTGGAGCATCAAGGTCGTAATAGACGGTGCATGCTCAGATTACAACCCCAATAACGCTGGCGTTCCACAAGGCTCCGTGCTAACACCAACGCAGTTTCTTCTGCATATAAATAAAATGTAATGAAACTTTGTTGAGCAAAGTCTCGGACTGGGGCGACTAAATCAAGTCCAGTATTACCCACAGAAGACACAAGTTTACGCGTTTATTTTTATATATATATATATATATATATATATATATATATATATATATATATATATATATATATATATACATATATATATTATAAATGTAATATATTTATGTATACTTTATATGAGTATTATGTTTCGCACGTGCCAATAATTTCCTTTCGCACCCAGTGTTGACTGGCCGAGAATGCTACGTGACATTAAGTCCGCCCTATGTACCCTTTACTTTAAGGTGTCAAATATAAGTATTTATTAAGTTACAGAATTGTATAAGTATATAAGGGTTCACATATAAGTATATTTTATTTATTTATGATATAAATAAATACAATAAAAATACATGTTAGTTAACAACGCAAACATAATGATTATATACTCACTTCTTACAACATAGTAAAAGAATTATTCAAACGTTAGATAATTAATTTAGAATGTAAATTTTTAGCTAAAATAATCTTTTAAGAGGTAAAGTCATATTTCAGACAATAATTTAAACCATTTTTTCCCTTACAACTATTAATTTGTACATAAGAACTTTAAGAAAAAGGCTACCAGATCTGTGTAATCGTATAGTAGTAATTTTTTTATTTAATTCTTTGTTTGCCTCGCGTGTTTTGCAATGTGTGAGTTAATATTACGTAAATAACTTTTGATAAATATTCAGGCTTATTATTGGTTTATGTACATTGATTGGAAATTTTTGGGTTCTTCATTTGTTTCTCTATTTTTATATAGAATAAGGGTGACAAGCGAGCACACTTGATGGTAAGTGAATGCTGTGTCCCATATCATTGATTAAGAATCAAAATGCGAGAACTAAGATGGAATGCCTGGCTTCCAGTAAAAAGTGTATCCGGTTGTCTACGCACCATATGAAACACAACAGCATTGAGCTGCTATTTTACGCTGGTATGCTGTGAGGGCGTGATTGTTCCTCAGTCGAGTCGACCAATTCGTGCTACAACCATAATTAAGTTAGCATGGCTCTAACTAACTACCTAACTCGTAAAAACCGTGTTTGATACCAAACATTTCCCTGAGTGTATACTAATTAACATTATTAACTAAAATACACAAAATATTACCTTCTCCAGTCCCTTTTTCATGAGGAACAATGGTGACTCCTTCAAAAGAAGAAGCATCACAACACTCGCAATTGACAACAAAAAGCATGTGTACATCATGGTATTGTACTTCAGACATCCGCCTAAAAGATAACTAATTAGCATTCCAAGGTTGAAAGCAATCATAGACCCCGACGTCGTCATGCCTCGTATCGAGTCCTGGCAGAATTCGCTGACGAAAATAGGCACGATGAGAAGGCAGTTGCCGCCGATTCCAGAAATAAGCGTTGCCACGAGAATTGCCTCCACTCGGTTACTGACGATAACGATCGTCCATGACATCTACAAATCAAATTATAAATTAATAAGTTTTTAAGTGTTACCCCCTTGGCATTTCTTCTATATCGTGAAGGCGGAAGACATTAATCGCATACAGGAGAAATGCCAATTGTAATTGATTTACATGATTAAATTTTTTTCTGTAAACACTTTTGGTGACAAATTGTGAAAGTTATTGGTTCAAAAATGTTAATTAATTCAATTATTTTAAGTTCCTAATATCTACCTTTTATGTTTATTTTTGCAGCTAGTTTGTTTTGTATTATAAAGAATCTGCATAAATATTCTATTAAAGAAATGTTGTGTTATGTTTGTGTCGGAGCAAAAAGTGACAGCAGGTAACCGACATCGTTTAATTTTTTTGTAATTCTTATTTCATATTAATAGATCTATTATTACTGTCCCAATGCGTATTGGCAAACTTTACATATTTTCGAAATATTTTTCTTATTTCTCAGATATGCAGGTTTCCTTACGATATTTTCCTTCACCTTCGAGCATGTGATAAATCAGCACTTAAAATTGAAACTAACAATTTCATTGGTGCCGGCGGGAATTGAACCCGGATCGCTCGCGTACTGTGAAATGTACATGTGAGCGCTTAGCCTCTGAGCTACCACGGCTCTTAATTAAATTATTTATCTCGTAGTTATTTCCAGTTCAGGTTTGAATAGAAGCATTAGAGGATTTTGTAAGTAAGAAATAGGTCTTAATATTGGCATAATTTTAAGATAGCTACTGTCAAAACTGTTCCCTCATTCTACTTGTCTCCAGACAAATACCATGTGCTATCACTTTAAAGGAAATAATATAAAGAGATGTAATGTTTTTTTCCCTTTTAAAGGTTTCTTCTAACTAATAGAAAACGTTGAATGTATGTATATTGACAACGTCATATTAAGGTATTTGCAGTCACAATGTCATAGCTCGGCTACATTCAGTTTTTGAATATTAATTTTCGATTCAATCGAGCTTACATTACCTTGAAGTATTACAGTGGTATGCTTGGGTGTGAATTTAAGTTATGAAATTTAATTTATTATTTACTGCCTCGTCGGCCAAATGGTTGTAGTAGTGCGACTGCTGATCATGAAGTCCTGGGTTCGAATCCCGATTCAGGCCAAAAAAAATGAGTTTTTCCGTCAAGAAATTCTCAGTAGTTGCCCGGAGTCAGGAAGTTGGTGGTGTCTCACACCCATACCTCGAAAAGCACGTAAAGCCGTTGGTTCTGCACCTGATGTCTCTCCGGTTGTGTCGGTTTACCGTCCCATCGGGTTATGAGATTGAGGGAATAGAGAGTGCACCTGAGGTTGCGCACTTGGGCACTACAATCATGTCCTGAGCCGATGGCTAGCTTCCGTTGAGGCAGGCGGCCGTGGCCGAAATTAGGTCTGGAGGACGTTATAACTTATTGCTTATAGGACCCCATGCAGATAGAAGGGCCCAACCATCCTCTCTCTTGTTTTTATTAACAGCCTCGTGTATAATTATTGGCAGGAATCTCTGTTCTACTGCGAGGATTTGTGGTATATCTACTCGGTGTAATAGCGGGGCCGAACGATATTGATTATGTTTACAGACTGCATGTTTGATCTTGACTGTGTGTTCTTTTACGCACCTTTTTATAGATCTTTGTAATAGAACTCATCTGGCTGCCAAGCTTCAGCACAGAATACCGGCATAAAATAGCAGCTTAACACTGCCGTGTTTCATATGGTGAGTGTAGAGCACCGGATACCCTTTTTACTGGAAACGAGGCATTCCATCTTAGTCCTCGCGGGTGACGACGCATCTGCATTTTGATTCGTAATCGAGGATAGATGTAGATGTCTATGGGTCACAGCAACCACTTACCATCAGGTGAACTGTATTCTCGTTTGTCACCCTATCCCATAAAAAAAACATCAAGTATTGCAAGTTTAGCTCATTGCTTAAAACATACAGTCTTGTTATTTTATTACCATCATTTATATGTTAAAACTAACTCGTATTGCTATAAATAACTTTTTTGCAGATTTTAAGCCCTTTTCTAAATTAATCATTCAAAATTTAAGGCTACTGTGGATAGTTATAATAAATATGATAAAAAACATCCATCACTTTCGTATAAAATTATACAGATTGTTTGTATGTAACATTATATAAAATGGTGACTTGGGAATTGAATAGAAAATTTACTTCTTAAAATTTCTCCTTAAACAGTTTCATATCATTAGCTTAAGAACCAGTGAGCGGCAGACTTACGGTATTTCAATAAGCTTTACGTTTTTCTTCAGTGAAACCCCTATACCTAAGGTACATGAAATGGTGACTCTTTACGATAAGGGCATGTCCAGCGACTTAAAAGAACGTACCATTAAAATGGGGCAGATTAACTTGGGTCGGGTGGAGCTTGCCACGGCTGAGTTGCCTATTCTGGCACGTGAACTGCACCTGGACATTGTTCTTGTTCAAGAACAGTACTGACAGGCTGCAGGAATCGTCCAGATGGGTGGGCACCCGTGGGCTGGCATCTATCTTGCCGACCCAACAATTGGAGTAGCTTTGCTGAGCCACCTCAGCAACGAGTTCTGTGTGGTGTGCCACGTAAACCGATGGGACCTCTATGTGGTGTCATCGTACTTTAAATACAGTGACACCATCGATGACCACCTGCATCACCTGGAGGTTACCCTGAGTTGCCTAAAGGGCAGAAGGGTCATCGTCGGCCTCGACGCAAATTCACACTCGCCACTTTGATACTGCGATCGCCGACACTACGTGGGACGAGGATATACTGCAGAACACCAGAGGCAGCAAATGGAGGCGTTCATACTTTCACAGGCACAACGTTGGCGAACCAGCCTGACCAGTCCTATTCTTCTTCCCCTTCTCTGGGCCAGGTGGAGAGTCCAATGTGGACCTCACATTATCGACTGGGGACATATACCTTGCCGAGTGGCGAGTGCATGAAGGAATCTGCGCCAGCGACCATAATTTAATTACATACACGGCCACTTCCAGCAGGCCGACCACTGGCGCTGCACCCGTCAGGGATCCCCCACGTTTTCGTGCCCGGGGATTGGATTGGGACAGGTTCCGGGCGATCATCAAATTAAGAATGGGATGGTTGCATGTGGACAAACCCGCGGCCCTCCTGGCGGAGGAGTTCTCAGATGGTGCAATTCTGAACTGGATAAAACCCGGAAGCTGCAATGCAAGCTCAGGCGTGTATGGCAGAGTAAAAGGCGTCTGGGAGGTAGATCAGAGGAGATAGCCAGAATGGCTTTTCATAGCGTGCGTGCGAGATATAGGAAGATGATGGTGGAGGTGCAGCAGTCGCATCACACGAGGGTCGCCAATACTAGCAATGAGGACCCTTGGGGCCTGACATAAAGGTGGGCCAGCGGGAGGGTGCGTCCGCCTGCGAATGTGATCAATGGGATTGCATTTGCGGGTGGGCACCCAGATAGTCTGGAAGCTGCAATGAACAGCTTGATGTGTGCGCTCTGTCCGGATGACGACCCTGGCTGTGACAAGCCTTACCACCGGCAGGTTCGAATGCTGGCTGCGTTTATGCCCTCTGGTAGAGCTGCACCTCCACTTGCGGTTGAGGACCTGGGAGGCATAGTCAGGGCCTTGCCCAACACAGCTCCGGGTCTCGATGGAGTGAGTGCGAGAATCGTGAGGAATGCTTGGATGGCTGCACCGAGGGAATTCCACTCGGTGTATGCCAAGTGTGTAATAGAGGGTGTTTTCCCCCAGGTATGGAAGGACGGTAGATTGATTGTCATTCCTAAGGGTAATGACAAGCCACTCACTGACGCCAAGGCGTATCGTCCTGTAAGGCTCTTGCCTGTCTTGGGAAAGTTACTTGAACGTATACTTTTAAGATGTGCTCCTGAGATTAGTCACGGGATATCCGAGCACCAGCACGGATTTTCTCTGGGGCGATCTACGGTAACAGCGCTGCGAGTATTGCTCAGCACGGCAAAGTATTCTCGGGCATGCTACGTGCAAGCTATCTTTTTGGATATTTCCGGTGCCTTTGACAATGCCTGGTGGCCGATGAAGTTGGTCAAAGCTAAGAGGGGTGGATGTCCACCTAACATTTATAAAATGTTGGTGGACTACTTCACCTCTAGGCGTGTGGGCCTCTACATCGGGGACCGGGTAGGGTGGAAGACCTCGACTATGGGATGTCCTCAAGGCTCCGTGCCGGGCCCAAACTGTGGAACGTGCTGATGGATGATTTGCTCCGACTCCTTCTGCCTGAGGGAGTTGACATGACTGCCTATGCCGATGATATCACAATCTTGGTTGAATTGGAAACGAGAGCGGGTATTGAATCTAGGGCCAGGGTCACTCTGGACCTTGTACGGGAGTGGGGGCTGAGGAATCGACTGAAGTTCTCCTCCTCCAAGTCAACCACCATGACTGTTAGAGGGAAACTTCAGCGCCCCCCCTATCCAGGCTGTGACTACCGTATTTGTGCAACACGCCTCTGATATCTCTGAAAGAGCGACTAAGGGATTTGGCAAAATGACTCGTGTATTGACATCGTCATGGGGCATGCGACAGTCCGTAGCGTACTACTGAGATCGCAACGATCTGCACTTGTCTTGTTGACCAAGGCGTACCGGTCCACTAGCACAGTGGCCTTACCGGTGCTGGCTGGCGTTCTCCCTGCTGACCTAGAGGTCATTCGTGCTGGTAGGATGGGTATGGAATGCTTGACCGCGCCCAGAGAGGAATTGAGCAGACGAAAGCGCGAAATCTGGACTGAGCTCATTGGCTTATGGCAGAATCGATAGAAGAACGAAACGAAAGGACGTGAGTTAAATCGATTTTTCCCGGAGGTGGCGATAAGACTCAGGTATACCTGGGTCTCACCGGACTATCAAACTTCCCAGATTCTCACTGGACATGGATGTTTTCGATGACATGCGACTGTGTGAAACCAGTATGTGTGAGTGTGGTACGGCAGAGGAGGATGTTCACCATCACCATTCATCATCATTACAGCCCTTCACAAGCCACTGCTGAACATAGGCCTCCCCCAAGTAATGCCACAAAGCACGGTCCTGAGCCACCTGCATCCATCGACTTCCTGCATGTTTTACCAGGTCGTCACTCCATCTAGTGGGGTATCGCCCTACACTACGCCTACCGGTACGAGGCTGCCACTCGAGAACCTTTCTTCCCCATCGGTTATCGGTTCTTCAAGCTATATGGCCGGCCCATTGCCACTTCAGCTTACTAATCCGTTGGGCTATGTTGGTCACTCTGGTTTTAGTGCGGATATCTTCATTTCTGAGTCTATCACGCAGAGAAACTCCGAGCATAGCCCTCTCCATAGCTCGCTGAGCGACCTTGAGCGTCCTCATACGGCCAGCAGTGAAGGACCACGTCTCTGATCCGTAAGTCATCACTGGCAACACGCACTGGTTGTACACTTTAGTTTTCAGAGATTGAGGTATACCTGACGAGAAGATGTGTCGTAATTTCCCGAATGCTGCCCAGCTGAGTTGAATCTGTCAATTGACCTCTCGGTCGAAGTTGGACTTACCTACTCGGACTTTTTGTCCCAGGTAAACGTACTCGTCAACAACTTCGAGCATAGTGCTCCCAACAACTACCGGCATAGGTGAGACATGGACATTAAACATGATCTTTGTTTTGTCCATGTTCATCTTAAGACCTATCCGTTGAGAGACACCATTGAGGTCATTGAGCGTAGTGCTAAGGTCCTCCAGCGATTCTGCCATAAGGACTATATCGTCGGCAAATCGAAGGTGAGTGATGTACTCGCCATTGATGTTAATACCGTATCCTTTCCAGTCCAGTAGCTTGAAAACGTCTTCCAATGCAGCGGTGAATAGTTTCGGGGATATCACGTCACCCTGTCTTACACCTCTCTGCAGTTGGATATGCCTCGAGTTCTGATTCTGTACTCCGATAGCCATCGTAGCCCTACTGTACAAACACTTCAGCACTTTGATATACCGACAGTCAACTTGGCACCGCTGAAGGGACTGTAGCACCGCCCAAATTTCGACGGAATCAAAGGCTTTCTCATAGTCCACATACGCCAGGCAAAGTGGCAGATTGTACTCTTCGGTCTTCTTTACAATCTGCCGCAGGGTATATATGTGGTCTATGGTACTGAAGCCTTTTCGGAAACCGGCTTGTTCGGGAGGCTAGAAGTCGTCGAGTCTGCGTGCGAGACGATTCGTAGTGACTCTCGAAAACAGCACGTAGACGCGGCTCAGAAGGGAAATCGGTCTGTAGTTCTTCAAGAGAGCGTTGTCGCCTTTCTTAAAGAACAAGACCACCGCACTTCTGCTCCACGCCTCCGGAATAGTGCCACCATAGAGGACGGAATTGAAGAGCTTCTGAAGGACTTCAAGTACCGGTGTTCCACCCGCTTTCAGAAGCTCCGCTGTAATTCCATCCTCGCCTGGGGCCCTGCCGTTTTTAAGGTGCTGGAGAGCCATTCTAATCTCGCTCAGACTGACGTCCGGGATATCATCGGAATAGTGTCGGGTAAGACTTGCTCTTGGATCGTTACTCACACTTGCGTGTGGCTCCAACGATGATGTGTACAGCTGCCCATAGAACCTCTCAATCTCACTCAAAATCTCAGGTGTCTCGGAAACGATGCTGCCACACTCAGTCTTCAGCTTTGACAGTTGGCTCTTTCTGGCAGACAGATCTTTGGCAAAGAATTTGGAGCCCCGGTTCCGCTCGATCGCTTCTTTAATACGAGCAGTACTAAAGTTGCGTAAATCTCGCCGCATGCATTTAGAGATCTGCCTGTTCAGTTGCTTGTATGCTGTCAAATCTGTTGATGATTGCAGCCTCATCTCCCGTCTCACAGCCATGAGATTAAGAGTGTGATCGGAGAATTTTTGTGTTCTTCTGCGGCGGGTCTTGCAGAACTTAGCTCCGACCGCATAGACAGTTTCCACGAGCTTGTCGTTCATGTCGTACACTGCATTGCAATCTTCTAGGCACTGAAAGTGGTTACGTAACTCGAGCTGAAAATCTCAGGGTACTGGATTACAGCACGAGGGGGACGGAGCGTTGACTTCATTAGACGAGACCTCTCCAACTTAACGTTTAGATTCAGTGTGCCTCTAACCATTCGGTGATCGCTGCCGGTTTTCACCCTTGCGATCACTGAGACATCACTGAACAGTTGGCGTCTGGTCATCATAATGAAGTCAATCTCATTTTTTGTCGAACTGTCGGGGCTCGACCAGGTCCACTTCCTGTGGGGCCACTTCTGGAAGAAAGAGTCCCTCTTTCTCCATAAAGTCAGCTAGCTGCTGGCCCCTACTGTTCCGTTGCCCTATTCCAAATTTCTCTAACTTCAGCTCACCGCCTTCTCTTGTGCCTAGTTTTGCGTTGAAGTCTCCCAACAACACCGTGTAGTGGGTTTTGGAGGAATGCATGGCTCTAGAAATATCCTCATACATTTTCTCCACCTCCTCATCGGGATGTGCCAAGGTTGGTGCGTAGACCTGTATGACCTTCAGCAAATACCGTTTGGTGATTCTGAGTATCAGGTTCGCGACCCTCGTCGACACACTCCCAATCTTTACAACGTTGTTTACGAGAGACTTGTGGACGATAAATCCGACACCTCCTTGGGACAGATGGTCGCCCTCCCGGTGATAGAACAAGTTGCTGGACTCGAGGATTACCGTGTCCTCCCCCTCTCTTCGGACCTCAGATAATCCAATAATATGCCAGCGCAACTTGTCTACCTCTTCTTCCAGCTCCAGTATCTTCTCGTCAGTTATCGGGGTGCGTGCGTTATACGTTGCCAGGTCGAGTCGTCGTAGGTGGCAACCGAACCTCCACTGGAGATTCTTAGCACCCCCTGCCCCGCCGTTACCATGGTTGCCACCGTAGCCAGGAATAGCGGGGCCGCCCAGGACTGGGGGCCGTTCACCATGTTCTATGGGAATGTCCTCTGTATGACGATCTAAGAGCGAAAGCGTTGGATGGGCTGGTTCGAACGGTTCAGGGACCGATTTACTACTCGGTTCTCATCAGCGATGAGGTGAACTACGGGTTGTTGCGTGAGTTTGCGCATAGGTGGCACGATCGTGGGACAAGGCAGGTTAGGACGCTGGTAGGAAGGCCCGACGACGTAGGCGTTATTGTGCCGTCAGCCCCAGAAGGGGGAGAATGACGTTAAACTGGGACAAGGAACAGAATAAATATTTGTAGGGAGTCAAGAAAGTGCGCGCGGGAAAGAGCAAGATGCAAGTAGCGCGCGTCTCTCGAGATTAGGCCCGTATGACCTGAGGGTCGGTGGGGCCGTGGGTGGTGGTGGGTTGTTCCCATCTCTGGGCTGGGGCTCCCCAGTACCAGCTCCTTCCACTTGACCGCATCCAGCGCAGAGCGGCTCGAATAGTCGACGACCGAATGCTTTCCGAACGGCTCGATTCACTGGCACTACGAAGAGATGTTGCATCCCTTTGCATTTTCTTTCGCATATACCATGGAGAATGCTCTGAGGAATTGTTCGGATTAATCCCAGCCGCCAAATTTCGTGAACGCACTACGCGGCAAACGTCCCGATACCATCCACACCATCTGGATGCTTGGCGGTCCACCACTGTACGTTTCGAAAGGAGTTTTCTTCCGCGTACAACCTCTCTGTGGAATAGTTTACCACCGGCAATTTTTCCGGACCGATATGACCTGGGGTCCTTCAAGAAAAGAGCTTACTCCTTTCTAAAGGGCCGGCAACGCACCTACAATTCCCCTGGTGTTGCGGTTGATCATGGGCGGCGGTAGTCACTTAACATCAGGTGAGCCGCATGTTCGTTTGCCCCCTCTTCTATATAAAAAAACGGCCGTCATTACCTTAATTGCGATTGTTCGAATTCGATGGCGATATTGAGAAGTGGTACACATTTTACGATACATTTGTATCACTTGTTCAGAATCGAGATTTCGACGAAATTGACAAGTTTCACTATTTACTCTCATGTGTTAAAGGTTCGGCGTTAAACATTGTTAAAAAACTGCCTATAACATCCGCTAATTATATTATCGTATGGGAAAGTTTATGTAATAAATATCAAGATGATCGAATACTCGTGGGTAGGTACATCGACAAAATGATAAACTTAACGCCGTTAAATATGGATACTACCGCAAATCTTACCTTATTTATTGAAACATTCGATCACTCTTTTAAAGCCATCGAGGCGTTAAAAATAAAAAATTTGCATGACTATTTATTTTGTCATTTAGCCTTACGTGGGTTGGATGCGCATACTAGGAGGCTTTTTGAAGAAAATCGGGATCAAAACTCACTTCCATCGTTTTCGGAATTAATTAGTTTTGTAAATAAACAAGTTAAAGTACTCGAACATTCATATAATACAAGTGCGATTTCGTTACAATCAAGAAATAAGCCTACAGGTAACAATTACAAAAGCAACAATAATAACTACAATAAAAGTATATCAAAAACAGTTTTAAATACTAATGTGTCGAATTATAATAAAAATAAATTGATTTGCACGCATTGCAATCAAAATCATATGATTTACAGGTGCGATCAATTTCATAAATTGACCGTACCGATCTATTATCGTATTGATCTGCTATAGTAAAGAATCTGCAGCCATTTGCTTCGGCATTACCACTATGGGATCTATAGATGCACCCGTAGATGGGCAGATAGTCATCACTGTCTACGCCTAGCTAAAGTATGGACAGGTCCAAATGTTCAAGACTGCCTAGAGAAGTCGTTTTGAACGTTCGGACCTGTTGAGAAAAGATGTCCTCTCTGACGTATACGCAAACTCCAGCCCGAGGCAGGAAGAAGTATTTCAATTTGTACCCCGGGTAGGAGATATGCGAAGTATCAGCTGAAGAAGACACCTTCGTCTCGGTCAGAAAGAGGAAGACCAGCTTCACCACCTCCAGATGGTAGTGAACAGCTTTTATGTTTGAATGAAGCCACCTAATACGTAATGACCGTGTCAATACTTTAAAATTGTGTCGTAATTGCCTAAAAGGAAATCATGATACTTCAACTTGTAAAAGTGAGATGTCTTGTGGTGTATGTGCGTCATTACATTATTATCTATTGCATAGGGAGCCTGTGCGCGACGCGGTTTTGTCATCCACCAGTTTATTGAGTGCTGACTCGCAAGTGCAACAAAAACTCGTTTCTTCTCAGACTACGAGCGACTCGGAGCTCGATAGATACGCCATACACATACAGACGTTCACTCGAATTACGGTGTCTTATTGGGAACGGCGCGTGTATTAGCAATTGATAGTAGCGGTCAGTATCAATACTGCCGTGCAGTTATTGACTCCGGAGCTCAGAGCTCATTTATTACAATTGAGTGTGCTCAACGTTTGGGCTTACCTCGGAAAAAATGTTCGTTTAACATTTATAGCCTTGGTGTAGAGGCAGTAAAAAATCATGGAATGATTTCATGCACATTAGGGTCCCTACACACTGACTTGCCTAGTTTTAGAGTGAACATGGTCAATGGTCATAGTGACTAAGGTATCTGCCGATATGCCTAACGTTCGATTCTCCTCGGACGTTATTAATAAATATAAGAATTTTAATTTAGCTGATCCGATGTTTTATAGGCGCTCACGTATTGATATATTGTTGGGCAATGATATAGTTTCGGAACTTATATTATTTTATCGGATATACCAAGCGTGATCGATACCGCTTTCGGGTTTGTTGTAAGTGGTAAACTTTATTGCAATGAAGAGGACAATTTAAGAAATTATAATTTACCAGTCTCGTTTGATGAACAAGAGTCTTTAGATCATTGCGTAAGTTTTGGGAAGTCGAAGAATTGCCCAGCAAGCCTTCGATAAATCCTTTGGAACAATTAGCAGAAGATATTTTCGTGGCTCGTTCTAGCCGCAATGAGGACGGTAGCTATTCAGTGCCGTTAGCCCATGATGAGGGAGAACACTATCCGCTCGCTGCAACGGTTGTGCGCGAGGGCGTGTACGTGGATGATATCCTATATTCTTGTAGTTCCTTGTCACAGATATCTCTGTTACAAGATGAACTTATAGCGATGTTTAATTCTGGCGGCTTTATACTTAAGAGATGGGCGAGTAATAGCGGAAAGGTCCTACAACGCGTTCCGTTAGAAAACCGAGAGTGTCCTGTAACATTCCTGAAAGATGGTAACGTATATTCAGTCAAAGTGCTAGGTCTGAAGTGGTTCTCTTTGTCTGACTGTTTTTATTTCGCAGTAGATAAGACTGACAAAGTAACAACTAAACGTTCTGTTTTGAAATTGTTAGCTTCTATTTACGACCCCGTAGGTTTTATTTCGCCGTGCATTTTCATCGCGAAAGAAATAATGCAAGATTTATGGAAGCTGGGCATAGGATGGGATGAGCAACTGCCAACTAACATAACTAAGCGCTGGCTTAATTACGTTGATGATCTCCCGCGACTGACGGAAATTAAGATAGATAGACACATGCTGTTACCAGAACAGTCTGAATGTGAACTAGTCGCCTTTTGCGATGCAAGTTCTCGCGGTTACGCTAGTTGTGTATATGTAATCAGTCGTAACGACAGAAGTCAGACTAAAGTACGCTTGGTGATAGCAAAATCTAAAGTAGCCCCCGTCAAACCTTTAACTATCCCGAGGTTGGAATTGATGGCGTTAGTTTTGTTAAGCAGATTAATTAAATAGGTCCTTGACATTTTAACTCGTGTAAAAATTAATCGTATCACTGCGTCAACCGATTCGACTATCGTATTGGCGTGGGTTCAGACAGAAGCTTACAAATTAAAGCCGTTTGTTAGTAACCGTGTTACTCAGGTATGCGAAGTGTTACCTTCGCACTTTTGGCGTCACGTTAGCAGTGAGTGTAATATGGCAGACATCTGCTCGCGCGGAGCGTCTCCGTCACAGCTCTTGGAGTGCAAAGAGCAGTGGCTAAAGGGCCCATCTTGGTTGTATGATGACTACTCGCAGTGGCCAGTTAGAACATTTATCAACCAAGATGAAAGTAATACACTCGAAATAAAATCAAATTATTCATTAGGTTCCGTCAATTTAATCACTAATGAAAATAATTTAATAGAAGAATCTAAGTTAGAGTTCTGTGACCGAATTTTTTCCCATTTCTCTTCTTATTATAAACTGCAACGTACGGTTGCTCGAATATTGAGATGGTTCCGATTTAAATCCGGTCACTTTAAACAATCCATACTGACGACTAACGAATTGAATACCGCTCAAGACGTCTTTATTAAACTAGTACAGAGTTCACACTTTGCAAATGAAATAAATAATTTGTCAAAGGGCACAAAGTACGTTCCGTCGTTGAGAAAATTATCTCCATTTATTGACGATCGCGGATACCTCAGGGTGGGGGGTCGAATAAATTATTCAGTTTTACCTTATAACGCGAAACGTTTATTACCTAAAAATAGTAGATTTACACTATTACTTATTGAATATTTACATAAAAAATATTTACACGTAGGCCCACGCACCTTACAAAACATTATTAATCAAAATTTTTAGATTTTAGCATCCCGTCGCATTATCCGGTCAGTTTTGTCCAAATGCAAAACTTGTTTTAAACACAACCCCGTGGTCTTGCAGCCTGAGATGGCACCTTTGCCAGCACCTCGAATGATACCTAATAAAGTTTTTGAGCATATGGGGGTAGACCTCGCTGGTCCGTTCTTTATAAAAGAAAGTTTACGACGAAACGCTAGGATTGAACGGTCATATTTAGCATTATTTATTTGTTACTCGACAAAAGCTGTACACCTCTAGGTCTTACCGTCGTTGTCATCGGAGTGTTTTCTCGCGTGTTTAGACGGATTTGTAGCGCGACGAGGTGTGTGCTCTTTTCATTACTCGGATTGCGGTACTAATTTTATCGCGGCTAGTAAGCATTTAACCGAAATACAAAGGTTAATGTTCGAGCAAAAAAACAATATATTAGAGGGTTTCTCAAAGCGACAAATTATATGGAAATTTAATCCCCCAGAGTGGAGTCTGGGAAGCCGGAATTAAATCCGCCAAGTACCTCTTAGCGCGAGCCGTCGGAGAAAAAGGTTTGACGTTCGAGGAACTCACCACAGTGTTTTGTAAAGTAGAAGCAATTCTCAATTCGCGGCCGCTCTGTCCGTTACCAGCTAGTGATAACCCGGATGAATTTAACGTACTGACAGCGGGACACTTTCTAATAGGAAAAGCGTTAACAGCGGTACGTGAATATAATGTAGAAGACATAACGATGAATCGATTGTCACGTTGGCAATATATTCAAAAATATTCACAAATGTTTTGGCGTAGATGGAGTCGTGAATATTTAAATACGCTGCAACAGAAAGCAAAGTGGTATTCGGATAGATCTAACATTAAAATAGGTGATCTTGTAACGATAAAAACTGATAACATACCGCCGTGCAATTGGCCTTTGGGTAGAATAGAGGCTCTTCACCCCGGCCCAGATGCGATTGTTCGTTGTGTTACGCTTCGTACCCAAAAGGGTACTTTACAGAGACCAGTTAATAAACTGAGTCCTCCCCCTTATGCAAATTAGCTTACTTGTATTAATAACCTTCTCGTTGAGACCATTCTGTGTCTCAGCGTTATCTTGATAGAGATTAAGTTAATTTTATCTTATCTTTTGGAGAAACCATCAAGATGGTTTCGGTGGGGGGTGTGTTCAGTAATAAACCGCAACTCGCAAATTTTATACCGAGACACAATGATCTACAACAATCTGAGGGCTGGTGATAACCTGTGGCAACATTGTGACGCATAACGCGCTGCTATAATCTGTGGGGGCAAAAAAGAATAAAAAGGAGGGTAGGAAGCGTAAGAAGCCTACATCTCTTTGTGTTATCGTGGAGTGAATATCTCTTCAAAATTAAAAATGAGGATTACTCTAGAGTGTACCGTGTACAATCTAATTATTAGTATATTCCACCGTGTAGAAGAAGCCACCAGGAGCTGTCAACGTTTTGCCGATCTGGGAAAGCTGGCTAGTAAGACCGTGAGTAGTTTTTATTGTTTTCTTGGTGTAATTTTGTGATTGCGGTAACTGAACGTTTCAGGGGATATTGAATATCAATACAGTCCACTATAATAATTTAAAAATAATCCCAAGCCGCCACACATACCATACCTAAGTACAAGTATTTCATTATATTTATATTTAAAATCATATTAAACAGCAAATCGTAAAATATTTCTTTCTCTTACTACGTTATTTTTGTTTCCAAATATCACTGCCACTGTAATATTTTTGTAGTAAATACATTGCTCCATAACCACTACCTAAGTATGACGCTAAGTGACTCAACAAGCAATGTAAATATCACAAAACAATACTTTATTTATTCGGATATATTGCGTAGTACGGCCGCTGTATAGTGTGACGAGCTAGTAATGTGCGTATGCAGATCCACTATCGACAATAATGTGGATTGGCGAATTGCTATTATAGTTTATTCTCCAATTTGTCAACCGTTTCAACCCGATAGGAAGACCGATGTGACATATTGTTTTTTACTTATTTTGATTATTTTACAGCAACTACTTCACTGAATGCGTAACCAAAGGTCGTAAAGTAAGTTGATTAAATTTTAGGTTAATAATCGATGGAGTGTTCTTATGTTTGAATTATCGTATATTATGCCTTATCTACGAAAATTTTTTCATAATTTTTATGGTTTTGGGGTTTAATATAATTTACAGTTTTCGAAAGCTTCGAATGTATCATAAACACCTAACCAGCGTGGTTATATAGTGACTATGGCTTAAAATTATTCAATATAATTATTCTTGATATTTGTTCGTTAGACATGAGTGTGTATTTGTTTTCAAATATTTAACAATATTATCACTAAGAGTTTTTATAACAAAAGATTGCCAAGACAAGAGAAGAAAACCTGCTTAGTACATGGTGAGGTTAAAAAGTAGCTTAGGATATATGAAAATAATAAATAGGTTATTAATCGTACCTTTCGGCTTGCCAAATGATGCAAATTTAAAAAAGGAATGGATTGTGATACCACTGAAAGGCCACCTGACTTCGTTCCCTACAAAAACTAGTACTGGTTGTCGTAATTTATATGCGAATGAAAATTATCATAAAACAGCTTGTCTCGCTAATGATAAATAAGCAATTAAAACTAAAAATGTCAAACAGAAACTCATGGCAAAGGTTTTGTCAAATTTATTTTTTTTTAATGTTAAGTTTTACCAATTTGAGCAGTCTCCGATGAATAGCAACATTATATTTCTTATAAAAGCAGTCATGGAAAAATACATTAATTTAAGATTACACTATTTGACAAAAATGCCACCCCAGAAATATAAAAACGTCAAGTGCTGCACAAATACCTTCACTTTACAGGTCAGTGAGTAAGCACCATAGCATGGTTCCAAAATACCTATTACTTCAATCCGCTCAAGCCTAAATCAACATGACCGGATTTTTTACTATTTTTATTTATTTTATATTTAGGGCCTTTAACTTTCCAATTTAGTCAATGACTAAGTATATGTACTAGTATATGTAAAATTAAATGGCTTTTTTACAGCACATCGATAGTGCCCGATATTTTTGTATGAGTAAGTAGTACGGTGAATGGAAAATGGACGTTGGATGGACGTTGTGGTTTTAGAGATATGGTTTATACTTAATTGTGTAGTACGTTATGCTTTATTAAATGCGAGTGTATGCGTGACTGCGTATCTATTGCTTTTACTGATCTGTTTGTGTAGTAGTTGGCGCGTGGGGTTCCGATACATTTTCAACTACTGGGCATATCTCCCTCATTATTATATCTATGGTCGCTATGTACCTTACCGTAGTGTTTGGATGATTAAAATTCATTGTTATGCGAATAATCGGCAAAAATATTCAAATAATCGGTAAAAATATTCAAGTAATCGATTCATTAATTTTTTTAATATATTATTTGTTTAATTAAAATATTTAAATTCCTTAAATTACATTAATCATAAATAAAACAAGTTTTTTTGACTTTGTCGACTTAAACTTGTGTAGGCAAAAAAACTCATATACAAAGCCGCTTTGAAAAACCTATATAAACAATATATTTCAATCTCCTGCCATTTCGGAAGCTTACTGTGTATTATGTGATTTTGTGTTTGTCTTCTTATTTTGTGACTCGACTTTAACTTTTTGAACTGTTTCTTCTATTTCCGTTGAAGCAGGTTCCCATGTCACAAAGGACGATTGGGCAAACTTTTTAGAAAAAACTAAAATATTGATTTTGAAAGAGACCTAATGTTGACTGATCAAATATAAAATTAATCTAAACAATGACAGCTCAACATTTTTAATTTAGTTTACATCTTAATTTTTTATAACTGTGCCCTTAAAAATAAGCAGTAACAACAAATACGAAGAAACCGATAAAGTTTGTGATTTAATTATCCGTTTTTAATGTATTCTGGTATTATAAAAACCACACTTTAAATGATTACCAACTCTAAATAATCGATATAGATTTTTTTAAGAATAGATTATTGTACGTTCCCGTGCGTAAGAGTAGTAGTGCTGATCCATGACCAATATGTATGCGACAGATACTGTAATAATATATTATCGCAATTTCAAAAGTATATTTGCAAATTTCTCACGTTACCCGTAAATTTCTACAACATCAAAGGACTTCCGTCAAATGTTAACGCCGTCCACTACTATCTGATTATATTATGCATTCTCTTTCTAATCGAGTCGCACCTGCCAAAAAGGACACCTGTCCTTTTTGGCTGATATTTCGTACCCGGTGATTTTTCCTACCCGATGTACGAATTGGAACACTCCTTTTTGCAACGGGTTTGAGTTTATACGCCGTTTGTGTCGAGCGACTACACCCAGTCCGCTTCTGCGGGAGCCTCTATAGATCCCACAGTGGTAAAGCCGATACAGAGACTGACCACATGAAAATTACTGCAGACTCCGTGTTACAACAGATTCCATTTGCACAAATAGTGATCCTCAGCGATTTAACCGCCTACCACGCTTAACCGATTATGCGGGGAGATCTGTTTTTGAATTTATCAGCACAATGTGGTATGACTTAACTGGTCTCTTTACCTGCATGGGTTTCAGATGTGGAGAATCATGCACTTTCTTGTTGAAATTTTTGTTTACCTCTAGTTTTCTCGATTCATAGATGGGAGGCGATAAGGTTAGTTCTAAACGTGGCGAAATCCTTTTATCGGGTTTGGAACAAAGCGGTTTTACCAGCTTACTTAGCTTACTCCTTTTTGAAATGCTGGAAAAGCACCTGCTATTCAACAGATTTTGCAGTTCTTCGTGGGGAGCAGTGGACACTTCCGATCAAGTGAGCCGCATTCCTGTTTGCACCCTCTTTTATAAAAAACGTTAACCTAAGTAACACACGACATAGGACAACAACTACGTATCGAAATTCACTTTAAAACATTATTTAAACTAAAATTGAGAACGGTCAATAACCCACCAAAACTCCTATACTAGATTTCTATGGTCAGTGCTCGCCCTACGTGCAAATTAATCCAAGATGGTGAAGTCATGTGCGTTGACTACAGAACATAGCTATTTACGAAAAATTACTTACCACTTGTGCCAGGGAAGAGAGCACGCAACTGTACTTTCTACCGATATTATCGAGGAGGAATGCCGATAGAAGCGTGCTAACGAGCGCACCGATGGATGAGAGACTTCCAAACAGCGCTATTTCCGTCTCATACATAGGCCGGTGCAGGGTCGTGTTCGATGATGAAAAAATCTTCACTGTCGTTGACGGCCAGACGTACATCAGGCCCAAAGTGAAAGATGTATAGCAAACTAAAAGTAAAAGTTAATTATTTTAAACTAGATAAAAATATCAATACTCTTTGTAACAAACGAGCTTTTAATAAATGTATAAAGAAACAAATTAATTGCTTCTGGGAATCTATATCTTTTTATATATTTCAATTATTGTTATTATTTAATAGCCGTGATATTTTAGGTTATAAGCGCTCGGAGTAAATTTCATATTACGGCGACCCATCTTGGTTCGATTCCCGGCAGCAACAATGAAATTGTTGATTACAATTTTAAGGGCTGATTTGTCATGTGCTCGGCGGTGAAGGAAAATATCACAATTTCAGAGAAATTAGAAAAAAAAATATTTCGAAGATATATGAAGTTCACCAGCAGATATTGTGTAATTGCTCAAAAATCCTCTCAGAAATGAGAGGAGGCCTGTGCCCAGCAGTGGGACGTCAATAGGCTGCAAATTTAGCTTATACGTAATTACCCCACTACTACTTAAATGTTTTTGGCTTCCGATTATGGTGGTATACCTAATCATTTATTTAAAAAATTATCCAGTTAGAATGCAGAAATAAAAGGTGCGCAAAACATAATATGTTATTGCGGTCGTCAATCCGCGTGCAAAGTACCACAATTAAATCAATTTTCTTATAGAGTAATGGTGTCAAACTAACATTCCACCCGATGGTAAATTGATGCTGTGGCCCATAGATATCTACATTAGTCCTCTATTAAGAACCAAAATGGCGATGCGTTATCACCCCTGAGGACTAAGATGAAATGCCTCGTTTCCAGTAAAACGAGTATCTGGTTCTCTACAATCACCATACGATACACAGCAGCATTAAGTTGCTATTTTACGCCGTTATTCTGTGAGAGCGTGGACCCTCCCCGGTCGAGCCGACCCATCCACGCTCCAACCATAATATAATTACAGCGTGTCTCTACCTCGTATAAATCTTCCTGACAAGAGGAAGCATAATATATTGCCCAAGTAAAAAGCTACATCCTTCATATTATTAGTACTGCACAAACGGCAGAGACTATTGATAGAAATAATTATATGCTGTTAGTAATTATTGATGATCACACTTAGCTTACCAATAACGCTGCATCCAATCTGATACAATATCGACATTTTTAATTACGATCGAATGCCACTTCACACCAAAACTTTTCTAAAAGAGTTACTCGTCTGAGTTACTACTAAAAAAAAATTACTGTTTATTATTGGTAGTATTTTTTAGAATTTATTGTAAGTAACCGATAAATACCAAGCACACAATATTTAAACAGATAAAGACAACAATACAATTACAATGCTGGATGAGATTTTTTTGTTTTCATTACAAAATCGGTTTATGGCCCATTAATAATATGTAGATGTGTATGGACAATAGAATCCACTTACCATCAGGTGAACTGTGTGCACGTTTGTTAGCCTTATTCTAATAAAATATTTTATATGTAATTGTTTAAATTTAACGCCCTATAGTTTTTGAAGCGCAGTTTATCGTAAAGTATATTTTTACAAAGTTTAGCAAACAACGAATGATATGTAGAATTTCGTTAGTTTTTTTATATTTTTATGTATGTATCTGCTATGTACTTACATTTTAAAGTAAGTTTTAATATCAGATAAGTTAAGGGCAAAAATAATGATGGTGGCTGGTTTTTCATGCAAAGGGGAACGGCAGGTTTAGTACTGCATACATTTTTTGTTGTTTTGTTATAGAATTTGCACCAGATATTAAGGCAACTAAGCCAATAATTTTCACGTAAGTTTTATATTTTTAGAGCTTGGGATTAATTAATAATATCGATAAAAAGATTTGAATAAATAAACGTAATTTATTCATAAACGCAATTATGTTATTAGAAGGTGCCATATGTAATGTAACAGAAATATCGAAAAGGTAATTAATTATATAGACATACACAAACAATATATTTAAACACTTACATATTATATCTAAGAACGCATTAATTGTTGTACAAAATCATAATGTTTAACGAATTAATGATAGGAATGATTTTAGTCATCAATTTTTTTGATAATTGATAGAATCAGGCGTTACTTTGCGGAAATCCATTATAATAAACATATAAATAGTTATTTTGCAACCATCCGCTAAATAAAAAAATGATGTGTCTTACCTAGTTTGAAGAGCACCTCATCATTCATTCAGTCATTCACATTCATCTGATAATTTGCCAAGAAGACCAGTTGGGCGTCAAAGTGTATGTTTTGTTTGCGGACGATCCATACTAAGAATTATTCGACGCAGGATATTGATTGAAGGAGCAAATGAAGAAGAACAAAGAATGGCTAATACAGTTTGTAATTGAATCCACCCACGAGAGGTATATATATACATATATATATATATATATATATATATATATATATATATATATATATATATATATATATATATATATAATGTATATTATTAATATTCTTTATTTAATCTGAGAAATAAAATAATATTAAATATTTCCCACTATTACCATGCATGTTTGAATGCAGAAGATGAAGCTTGTGTGCCACGTTGGCAACGAGCTAGAAGAACTAGGAGTGCTTCACCAGTAGAACATATACAATCCCCTTCATCTGATCATGGAGATGGTGATCATTCTCTCTTAACATGTGCTGTATGTGGTCAGATTGTATCCACAACATCAAATGAAGAGTGGAATCCTGACAACACTGCCCGTTTGTTGGAGCACCAGCTGGTATATATGAGATACTATATTTATAGAAACTAGCTTTAGTTATTTACTTATTGCATTTACATGTGGTTTTGTGTTTTTACATTACAGTACATACACTCAGCAATGGTATAACAACATGAAATAAAGCTAGCCAGCTCTAATGTCTTAAATCTAATACTAATATTTATATATTTTCTCTCGCTCTCTCTCTCTCTATTATATCTGTTATTATATCTTTTCTTCTATCTCTATTATATCATGGGGTAATATATTTATTACATAGTTTAATAAAATGAATGCCATGAAATATGCTTCAGAACATAGATAAAGTGGTTTTAGGCAATAATAATTTATTTCTCTTCCTAAGTTGTATAGTATGTCCATTTATATTATTATCACCAGCTTTTCGAAATATATCTACATAATTTCTTACTAATTTAGCTGATTCTAATATGTATAAAGATGTCTGAAAACTGTCGTGTGTAATAGTGTGTATAATAGTGTAATCTTGTATTGTATGACATATGGTCTACAGTTTTCCCTAGAGTCAATATTTGCTAGAACTCTTATACATTTTTGACCGATAATGTATATAAATAGTTTTGGATTCTAATTGCTGCATTCTAATTGGACTTTTGGGGGAATGGCAGATTCCCCCAAAAGTATACGGTTAACGCTTGCCATGCAAAGAGTGAGTTCTAAAGGTGAGTTCTACTAACAACAAAGTACCCTTTCCTCTACAACTTATTCACACAACATATATACGATATAGCTATTTGGCGAAGGTTTTTTCTAAGGTGAAGGCAACCAATTATTCTATTAAAAGAACCTTTCTCCAGCTTGGGTTGCTCAAATTCAATCGGGAATCTCACAATGTCCTACCCATTTTCTTGTTCGTGTTTCTTTTATGCTTGAAAATCTTGGGCACAACTTATGTCTATCGAACTTAGTGTTTAATTTGTATTTTATCAATGCTTTTTTTATATGTATGACCATCTCATGAAATAAATTATTTACAGACATTACCACGAACGAAGTTTGTGGAGTTTGCTGGGGCAAAGCTCGATATTTGAGCTTACATGTACCAGAAGGACCAAAAGAAACACCCCTCCTAATTGTGTTGCCCAATATAAGAAGAGCGGCTGAAACAATAAGGCATTGCATTTTCCAAGAATGCATGGAACCAGAGTGAAATGTTGTGGCCGAAGAAACCAGGTGAGAAGTATTAATTAAATATCAATATTTTATACCAAGAGGTGCTCCTATAACAAATACGAGCGCTCTGCATAGACAGAAAGCAAATTATAAAAACCTTTAAAATGCTGAGTACAGCCCTAATAACTTTAATTCCATACCTATAGAAGAGATTATTTTTGTATTAAATGGAACAAGTACGTAATATTTCCTACGAAAATATTCAAAACTACCCCGACAACGAAAACAATATATAAAAAAAAAGATTACGAAAGAAATGATAGGCTCAGAAGGGCTAGAACCAAGAGCTGTAATGCCAATTAAATAATAAATTGGAACACTAGTACATAACTCTCCAGTATTATGTATTAGTCTACGGTCTATGTAGATAACCTTAAAAATTAAAACTGTTATAACTTTTATGTCCCAAGTTTTAAAAATCTAAGAATTTAAAAGGGGTTTTTCTATCCTACTAACTACCAATTAAAACCAAAAATATCCCTAAACACTATATTTTATTAGCGGTACGATATTCCCATACAAGCCTGCCATTCCTCTTTTAAGACAAATTAATTTCATATAAAACAAATTGTAAAAGACAAAATAAACATAGCTATAATGGATAAAATTCAATACTCACGGTTTTTTTTAAATTCCTACCTCTAAAAATACTTTAAAAAGCTCGTTATTATGACGAATAATAGTTGATTATTCGTTTTCTTCCTCTTATGTTCTCTTCTCTTATTAAATACGTAATACTTAGTCCTACCGGATTGTCATATCATTTCGTTTATTTTAAAAATATACTATATTATACGAATGTAGTACGATTAATTACCCTACTAACCTCCTCTGTTCTTTAAATTTATCACACGCGCGTACTAATAACAATTCACAATTGTATTTATAAAATGATTTTTAAGACGCCTTGAGAGCGCGCAATCTGTTGTTCAATCGGTTTTAAAAAAGCGTCTGCTAAAATTTGCATAATATTACCAAAAAGAACACGTATATCACGACGTAAAAAGGAGAGGGAAGAAAGATTTAGTAATGAGAAGTGTTATAAAGACAAGTGAACACAGAAATGTGGTTCTGGTTTTTGATACATTAAGCTAATAAGCCATGTGATTAAATAAATGTGTCGTAAGAGGTGACAGGAAAAGAAATTAGGATTTATTTATATTATATATTTTATTAAGCGCCGTTAATTCTTCGCCCTTCTAATATATAATTAGGATATATTAGATGGGTAGCGGCGTTATCATAATAACAATAAAAAACTGCAGTTTCTTACGCGGCAACAATGACAAATATTCCCGCTATAAGACAATATATGAGGGGAGTACATGAATAGCAGTAAATATTTGGTAGGCTGTAACGGTAATGGTATTCGGAATAAATTACCCTCAGTACAGACTTCCTTACTACTTTATCTCGCAATAAGACATGGTACTCGACAAGAGTAAATAAATAAATAAAGACATTCAACATTTCATTTAACAATTTTTACAAGTCGACTCAATCTGACATCCTTACCTAGACTGTTTATTTTTTAAAGTCAAAACAGCTTTAATTATTTTCCTGAAACTATATAAATACACAATAAGAGTACCTAAATAAAAAAGTATGAATTTCAATACTCAGCTAAAAAAATTCTTTACAAAATACAGACAATTACATTACGGTAAACCTATTTCTATTCAAAACACCAGCTTTAAAAAGATCTAGACCAGATAAGTTTAAAAATAGAACGTTTTATGTGTGACACTGTAATTTTGAAATATGAAGCAAACGGTAACCTGTTTCTATTTTTCTTTGTTTGGTGTTTATGTTTCTATGCTCTTATTGGCTTAATTTGAAAAATTTCAACCACAAAAGCCCTGCTTTAACTCTACAGCGGTATGATGAGATGTATCCAGATAGACAATGTCTAAAAAACTGTGATTACGACATAAAAGTTTGGTAAAAATCTACACAGTATAATGCCCACAATAACAAATCTTGAGTTTTGACTTAATTTCACAGTTATGCAAAAGCTTCAAGTAGGGAAGCAGATTTAGAGTGGCTAAAAAAGTACAAACTCAAATTTTGTTATCGCAATTAGTTTTTGCAATAATGTAACGAAAGTGTCGAAATTTTCGTAAATTTATATTTTTTATACGTTTTGTTTCTGAATAAAAAATAAAATTTACCAAACTGATCTGAATTTCGACTTCGCTTAATATTTAATTGCAAATCATGTAGTAAGTGGTGACTGAGGGACACCGAAATAAGAAATGGAGATGGCACCTTTCTAATAACAAACAAAATAATAAAAATTGAATGGCAGATCCACTCTGTGAGGCAATCTATAGTGGTGGATAACGTCAGCAGTGTATTTTGTACTTTTAAAGACTGTAATGGTTAGACGATTGGATGTATAAAATTACATTAATATTTCTAAAATTTTATCTTGGTATCCTAAACAAAATTATTCATTTGCTTTACTTTGCGAATGTTGATTATTTAAAGGAAATTATTGCGGTAAAAATAAGAAAGAATTATGATGTTTTTTAATTTCAATAGCCTCGCGAATCATACTTGAATCATTGTGAATAATCCAAATCTGATGTAGTAACGGGGGCGATCCTGTATATGTTCACAGACTGCAAACTTCCAGAATCATCAATACTTCGCATCAGCTATTTGTTTTTTTACGCGAGTTTTATTTGATATTTTAGTTTGTCCTATATAAGAGAGACCACTTTCACAATCATGCTTGTAGTCTCCTGCGTCTTGCAAGGTTATATTATACTTGACTAATGGTAAAAACTGATTAATATTCTTCGGCGGTACAACATACTTCAATGTTTTGAACGAAGTTCACTTTAAGATGTAGCCAATTTTTGTCGGTGACACTTCAGACATATACTAGCATAGAAGGCACACGCTTGACTGTGCCCGGCTTCGCCCCTTCATTGTGATAAAGGCGCGAGAACCGAAGCTTGTTGTCCTGCAAAAGTTGCTTGACGTACTTTTTTTTTTAATACAAGAACGTTTATCGGAAGTAAGCAGATGTATAAATGTAAAAGCAACCCAAAAAATAACACACTTAAAACAACTAGCGACCTCATAAAGTAAACACTCCAAATAAATTAATCTGCCATCACTACACGGAAATTGAAATACCTTTCGCTTCTTATCAGTGAAGTTTGCAATAAAAACTGAAAATTCATTTCGTAAGCCGTAATTAGAAAACTTAAAAATAAATTTATTTCTATTTTATTCAGCTATTTTTTAACACAAACAAATGTTTGTAAAACACACGCCTTGAGCCCTCAAGATTCTGAGATGCTGATGATCTTTGTGTAACAATTGTATATGTATTTTTTTAGAATGCAGTAAACGCCATCGCTTTTTGCAGAAACGTAAAGGTTGATTCCAAAGAGGTTACGAAATAAATTAACAAAATAAGGAGAGTACTCAATCAGGATCTTGAAGTTATAATAGATGATCCTGAATATATTGCGAAGTACGATACTCTGTGACAATATGTTAAAGTAATAGCATACTTAATATAATTTAAAGTATACCAAAAACGGTACATTTAATAAATACAAAGATAACTTCGAGACACGAATCTAACAATATAGTAATATATAAAGTGAAGTTTACAGCAGATCAAAAACACGACCTTCCATTAACAGTTATGCAAAATCTTCAAGTAAGGAAACAGCTTTAGTGTGGCTAAAAAAGTACAAACACAAATGTTATCGCAATAAATTGTTGACTTTTATACTACATCCTGGAGACTGTGAGAGAAGATTGGAATTGTCAGAATATTTACACCGTAATAGCCCGCAAACCAAAATTCTTAGACTATGTTGTGTGGTCTGATAGAAAAATGTCAGCAGTAATGGATTGCTTTTAGCAATAAAAGTCTTAATAATCAGTCTTAACAGTAGAGGTTACTTAAGTTAGATTTGCGTTAAGTGTTTGTTGTGGTATCAGGAAAAACTGGGTTGTGACAGTGTACGTGCTTGAAGGACACTTGAAGAGTAGAAGAAAATACATAATAATTAATTTAACAGTCTGCCAGCGGAGGAAAAAATAATATCACAATATTTCAAGAAGACCGTGCTCCTGTCCATAGTTGTAGGATACGTACTACTTATACTAATAATAATTGTAATGTCTGCGTAAGTAAAAACGAAGCGATTAGCTTGCCACATTTTCAGATTGAGGTACTCTTATTAAGGAGTTTTAGGAAATGATAAATGTCTTTCGACAATTAAAAATAAGCAGTCAGGGTTAGGATGTAAATTCGAGTCGATATGTACGATCTTCGGATCTTTTTACGGATCTTCCACTTTGATATATTTTATGGCTTAAGGATTGATACTTAATTAATTTAAGAATATCTACAGTAGTACGTAAGTACTAAGTTTGTGAATCATACAGGATATTAACAAAATATGGAGAGTGCTCAATCAGAATCTTGAAAGTGTAGTAGATGATCCTGAATATATTGCGAAGCACGATACCTGTGGCAATATGTAAAGTAATAGCACACTCAATGCAAGTAATAGCGTAAAAAGATAACTTTGACACACGAATCGAACAACACAGTAATACATAAAGTGAGGTTTACAGCAAAGCAAAAAAATATGATCTTCCACTTTTAATATATTTTATGACTTAAGGATTGAAAATTAATTAATTCAAGAATATCTACAGAAGTACTAAGTTTGTGAATCATAATGTAAAAAATAAAAATAAATTGTGTACTGTGGACTAGAATTACTTTTCAGATGTCTTAGTGAAAATATACTGGGTGGTTGAAAAGAAACTCCCTATCTTTATTGGTTGTAAACTTTACCAGCTTCGGCCAAATTCGTGTAATCTTATATAATTTTTGTCGTATAGATTTTTGTCGTATAGATTTAGAATTAGATAAAACATCATAAAGTGGTTCAAGGAAGATTGTCAATGCAAGAGCGAGCGCAAATTGCCTCTCGCTACGAAGTGTGGCAATCAATAGTGGAAGTGCAAAGGTGGTAGCGGAATTTCAACGGACCTCATGCTGTTTTGGATCCAAAAACCATTAAAAACAGTCATTCAAAGTTGATGAAAACCGGATCAGTGGCGGATAGTAAAGGTACCGGCCGTCCTTCAATATCAAGATCAGACGAAAATATTAAAATTGTTCGAGAACTGTTCACAAAAAGCCCCTACAAGGCAACATGTCAAGCAGCCCGTGAGAGCGGACCTACACGGCACACTGTAATGACAGCCCTTAAGTCTATCAGCTTTCGTTCTTGGAAGCCACATTACTGCCATGAAATAACTCCAGAGGACTGTGATCGCCGGATGGAATACGGAGAGATTATGTTCAGATGGCATGGAGATTGTTCAGAACTATTTGATAACATTATCTGGACTGACGAAGCAATTTATCACGTAGGGGGCTTTGTTAACTGTCATTGTTCGCGCCACTTTGCACTATCGCTCAACGCTTATAAGGGATTCGTTATTTATTATCCAATAAGATTACTGCAAAGCCCATTTCGATTTCCTATCTACCGCTTTATGCCCAGCATGTGCATTCGTGTGTTAACGGGCTCACACAAGTTGAGAAGACACGCAATCAACCGCACCGCTTATATCTCGCATCATCGCTCCCGCCCTTGTGTAATTTGGATATTGAATTATACAAGCATATAGTAAAAAGTATAGACATTTGCAATAACGCTATATTTCGTGATTATCTGTGAAGTTGATAAGTGTGAAGACAGCCGGCAGCCATCGAGACACGAGGCAGATCAGCGGAAGTCCAGGTGGGTGCACATGCATTCCTTCACGTCCTTCCTATATCCCAAATATTTAGGGGATTTGCAGTATCACGAATAAATTAAATTCCATTCACCGCTCGCACCGCGCTCATATACAGTCCACTATTCTATTTAAATTAATAGCCGCACCGCATAACATTATTTAATACATTTGAACCAGCAGTTTGGTGGTTGAAGGCCAAACGCCAAATCCACCATATATTTTTTGGTCCTTCGAGCCGGATTAAATTAACCTTTCGGCCCGGAGAATAAATTCATTTTCTTTATATATTACAAAAAATTATATACGTATGTATTATTAAATCATAATAAATTGTAGTTCTAATTATACTAACTACAATATTTTATTTGTCCCGCATCGCTTATTACACGTATTATAATACTTTTGTAACGCATACCACACCGCTTCATTATTCCATTAATGATATTTTTCTTGTTGATTAACCGCCATCTTTCTAGTAACGCGAGATTGCTTCGTTACCCAGTTAACTAATTCTACCGTCACTTATCGCAATAATTTTAGTCCGCATTTGTTTCTTGAAAATGACGACGAGAAGCAAAGAATCGAAACTGGTTTCGGATGAAGAAGTTAGTTTAAAAATTATTATCGCTAAACGTAATTATATTTACGAACGATTACAAAAAATTTACGAGACCTCAAAGGGCGCATTTAATTCTTTGGACGAGCAGAATTTATTTCTTAGCATCGCTTCGAATATAGAACAATTACGTAGTGAGTTTCAAGAAGTTCTAGATAACTATAATACTAAAAATTTAAAATTAAACCCTAATGCAGACGTTGATTACGAGGCTTAGAACTCATTTGAAGATTTATATAGTCGTATTAAGTGCCAAATTACGAAAATATCCACATCGCCTTCCACTGTTACGTTAGAAAATAGATTTCCTACTAAATTAAAAACTTCACTTCCGCCAATTGAATTAATGTCATTTAACGGAGACATACGCCAGTGGTCCATGTTTTATCAACAATTTAAGATGCCGAACGTATTTATTATTTGGTTAACAAATTGAGTGACAGGGCGTTATCAGTTTGTGCCGGGTTAGCCCCTACCGCAGAAAATTATTCCATTATTTGGAATGCGCTTTTAGGAAGATATAATGACGAACGCACACTCGCATCTACGTATATTAACTAACTTAGCTGCATGCATTAGCGTTAGGCGTCTGCACAACCTCTGAGTGTAACGTATTGCTGCTACGAAAAGCAGTCTTAAAACCATTCTGACGCGGGTCAGAATGAATTAAAGAATGGTGGCGCCGCGCGCAGTATATACACTTACGCTTCGATTTACAAAAAGAAGTCGAGTTTTTATTACTTAAACAATTAATACAACAATTGTTTTGTTTAATAATATCGTAACGTTGTTGTGTATTTAATTTTAAAAAGCGTGGACAAACATACAAGTGTTCATGATCATTTGATTTACAAAAGATACATGAATGCGAAGGATCTGTATTAATAAATGTTTTACTAAATTTATTTGAAAGTGATTTGTTTCGATTATTATTGGATGTAGATAAAGTATGCGAATTATTAAATGTATGGCATATAGCCCTATTCTGTTCGTATAAAAATTGTACTAAAGAGGCGTAGTTTGGTATGCTAATTGTGCGACAAGACATTTCAAATGACTTAACAGTGTCATGATCTAATTTTCTAAGTGCAATATTTAAAAACAAAAAATCAGCTAAGTCCTCAATTTTTAATTGCTTTAGAGCGTTAATTGAAGCATCAAATTTGTCCATAAATTTATGATAACCTCCTGTTGTGTTTGCGTTCACCTGTGTTAAATCCAATAGTTGGTTAATATACGTAGATGCGAGTGTGCGTTCGTCATTATATCTTCCTAAAAGCGCATTCCAAATAATGGAATAATTTTCTGCGGTAGGGGCTAACCCGGCACAAACTGATAACGCCCTGTCACTCAATTTGTTAACCAAATAATAAACACGTTCGGCATCTTAAATTGTTGATAAAACATGGACCACTGGCGTATGTCTCCGTTAAATGACATTAATTCAATTGGCAGAAGTGAAGTTTTTAATTTAGTAGGAAATCTATTTTCTAACGTAACAGTGGAAGGCGATGTGGATATTTTCGTAATTTGGCACTTAATACGACTATATAAATCTTCAAATGAGTTCTAAGCCTCGTAATCAACGTCTGCATTAGGGTTTAATTTTAAATTTTTAGTATTATAGTTATCTAGAACTTCTTGAAACTCACTACGTAATTGTTCTATATTCGAAGCGATGCTAAGAAATAAATTCTGCTCGTCCAAAGAATTAAATGCGCCCTTTGAGGTCTCGTAAATTTTTTGTAATCGTTCGTAAATATAATTACGTTTAGCGATAATAATTTTTAAACTAACTTCTTCATCCGAAACCAGTTTCGATTCTTTGCTTCTCGTCGTCATTTTCAAGAAACAAATGCGGACTTAAATTATTGCGATAAGTGACGGTAGAATTAGTTAACTGGGTAACGAAGCAATCTCGCGTTACTAGAAAGATGGCGGTTAATCAACAAGAAAAATATCATTAATGGAATAATGAAGCGGTGTGGTATGCGTTACAAAGGTATTATAATACGTGTAATAAGCGATGCGGGACAAATAAAATATTGTAGTTAGTATAATTAGAACTACAATTTATTATGATTTAATAATACATACGTATATAATTTTTTGTAATATATAAAGAAAATGAATTTATTCTCCGGGCCGAAAGGTTAATTTAATCCGGCTCGAAGGACCAAAAAATATATGGTGGATTTGGCGTTTGGCCTTCAACCACCAAACTGCTGGTTCAAATGTATTAAATAATGTTATGCGGTGCGGCTATTAATTTAAATAGAATAGTGGACTGTATATGAGCGCGGTGCGAGCGGTGAATGGAATTTAATTTATTCGTGATACTGCAAATCCCCTAAATATTTGGGATATAGGAAGGACGTGAAGGAATGCATGTGCACCCACCTGGACTTCCGCTGATCTGCCTCGTGTCTCGATGGCTGCCGGCTGTCTTCACACTTATCAACTTCACAGATAATCACGAAATATAGCGTTATTGCAAATGTCTATACTTTTTACTATATGCTTGTATAATTCAATATCCAAATTACACAAGGGCGGGAGCGATGATGCGAGATATAAGCGGTGCGGTTGATTGCGTGTCTTCTCAACTTGTGTGAGCCCGTTAACACACGAATGCACATGCTGGGCATAAAGCGGTAGATAGGAAATCGAAATGGGCTTTGCAGTAATCTTATTGGATAATAAATAACGAATCCCTTATAAGCGTTGAGCGATAGTGCAAACTGGCGCGAACAATGACAGTTAACAAAGCCCCCTACGTGATAAATTGCTTCGTCAGTCCAGATAATGTTATCAAATAGTTCTGAACAATCTCCATGCCATCTGAACATAATCTCTCCGTATTCCATCCGGCGATCACAGTCCTCTGGAGTTATTTCATGGCAGTAATGTGGCTTCCAAGAACGAAAGCTGATAGACTTAAGGGCTGTCATTACAGTGTGCCGTGTAGGTCCGCTCTCACGGGCTGCTTGACATGTTGCCTTGTAGGGGCTTTTTGTGAACAGTTCTCGAACAATTTTAATATTTTCGTCTGATCTTGATATTGAAGGACGGCCGGTACCTTTACTATCCGCCACTGATCCGGTTTTCATCAACTTTGAATGACTGTTTTTAATGGTTTTTGGATCCAAAACAGTATGAGGTCCGTTGAAATTCCGCTACCACCTTTGCACTTCCACTATTGATTGCCACACTTCGTAGCGAGAGGCAATTTGCGCTCGCTCTTGCATTGACAATCTTCCTTGAACCACTTTATGATGTTTTATCTAATTCTAAATCTATACGACAAAAATCTTTACGACAAAAATTATATAAGATTACACGAATTTGGCCGAAGCTGGTAAAGTTTACAACCAATAAAGATAGGGAGTTTCTTTTCAACCACCCAGTATATTTTCACTAAGACATCTGAAAAGTAATTCTAGTCCACAGTACACAATTTATTTTTATTTTTTACATTATGATTCACAAACTTAGTACTTCTATAGATATTCTTAAATTAATTAATTTTCAATCCTTAAGTCATAAAATATATTAAAAGTGGAAGATCATATTTTCTTGCTTTGCTGTAAACCTCACTTTATGTATTACTGTGTTGTTCGATTCGTGTGTCAAAGTTATCTTTTTACGCTATTACTTGCATTGAGTGTGCTATTACTTTACATATTGCCACAGGTATCGTGCTTCGCAATATATTCAGGATCATCTACGACACTTTCAAGATTCTGATTGAGCACTCTCCATATTTTGTTAATATCCTGTATGATTCACAAACTTAGTACTTACGTACTACTGTAGATATTCTTAAATTAATTAAGTATCAATCCTTAAGCCATAAAATATATCAAAGTGGAAGATCCGTAAAAAGATCCGAAGATCGTACATATCGACTCGAATTTACATCCTAACCCTGACTGCTTATTTTTAATTGTCGAAAGACATTTATCATTTCCTAAAACTCCTTAATAAGAGTACCTCAATCTGAAAATGTGGCAAGCTAATCGCTTCGTTTTTACTTACGCAGACATTACAATTATTATTAGTATAAGTAGTACGTAACCTACAACTATGGACAGGAGCACGGTCTTCTTGAAATATTGTGATATTATTTTTTCCTCCGCTGGCAGACTGTTAAATTAATTATTATGTATTTTCTTCTACTCTTCAAGTGTCCTTCAAGCACGTACACTGTCACAACCCAGTTTTTCCTGATACCACAACAAACACTTAACGCAAATCTAACTTAAGTAACCTCTACTGTTAAGACTGATTATTAAGACTTTTATTGCTAAAAGCAATCCATTACTGCTGACATTTTTCTATCAGACCACACAACATAGTCTAAGAATTTTGGTTTGCGGGCTATTACGGTGTAAATATTCTGACAATTCCAATCTTCTCTCACAGTCTCCAGGATGTAGTATAAAAGTCAACAATTTATTGCGATAACATTTGTGTTTGTACTTTTTTAGCCACACTAAAGCTGTTTCCTTACTTGAAGATTTTGCATAACTGTTAATGGAAGGTCGTGTTTTTGATCTGCTGTAAACTTCAATTTATATATTACTATATTGTTAGATTCGTGTCTCGAAGTTATCTTTGTATTTATTAAATGTACCGTTTTTGGTATACTTTAAATTATATTAAGTATGCTATTACTTTAACATATTGTCACAGAGTATCGTACTTCGCAATATATTCAGGATCATCTATTATAACTTCAAGATCCTGATTGAGCACTCTCCTTATTTTGTTAATTTATTTCGTAACCTCTTTGGAATCAACCTTTACGTTTCTGCAAAAAGCGATGGCGTTTACTGCATTCTAAAAAAATACATATACAATTGTTACACAAAGATCATCAGCATCTCAGAATCTTGAGGGCTCAAGGCGTGTGTTTTACAAACATTTGTTTGTGTTAAAAAATAGCTGAATAAAATAGAAATAAATTTATTTTTAAGTTTTCTAATTACGGCTTACGAAATGAATTTTCAGTTTTTATTGCAAATTTCACTGATAAGAAGCGAAAGGTATTTCAATTTCCGTGTAGTGATGGCAGATTAATTTATTTGGAGTGTTTACTTTATGAGGTCGCTAGTTGTTTTAAGTGTGTTATTTTTTGGGTTGCTTTTACATTTATACATCTGCTTACTTCCGATAAACGTTCTTGTATTAAAAAAAAAGTACGTCAAGCAACTTTTGCAGGACAACAAGCTTCGGTTCTCGCGCCTTTATCACAATGAAGGGGCGAAGCCGGGCACAGTCAAGCGTGTGCCTTCTATGCTAGTATATGTCTGAAGTGTCACCGACAAAAATTGGCTACATCTTAAAGTGAACTTCGTTCAAAACATTGAAGTATGTTGTACCGCCGAAGAATATTAATCAGTTTTTACCATTAGTCAAGTATAATATAACCTTGCAAGACGCAGGAGACTACAAGCATGATTGTGAAAGTGGTCTCTCTTATATAGGACAAACTAAAATATCAAATAAAACTCGCGTAAAAAAACAAATAGCTGATGCGAAGTATTGATGATTCTGGAAGTTTGCAGTCTGTGAACATATACAGGATCGCCCCCGTTACTACATCAGATTTGGATTATTCACAATGATTCAAGTATGATTCGCGAGGCTATTGAAATTAAAAAACATCATAATTCTTTCTTATTTTTACCGCAATAATTTCCTTTAAATAATCAACATTCGCAAAGTAAAGCAAATGAATAATTTTGTTTAGGATACCAAGATAAAATTTTAGAAATATTAATGTAATTTTATACATCCAATCGTCTAACCATTACAGTCTTTAAAAGTACAAAATACACTGCTGACGTTATCCACCACTATAGATTGCCTCACAGAGTGGATCTGCCATTCAATTTTTATTATTTTGTTTGTTATTAGAAAGGTGCCATCTCCATTTCTTATTTCGGTGTCCCTCAGTCACCACTTACTACATGATTTGCAATTAAATATTAAGCGAAGTCGAAATTCAGATCAGTTTGGTAAATTTTATTTTTTATTCAGAAACAAAACGTATAAAAAATATAAATTTACGAAAATTTCGACGCTTTCGTTACATTATTGCAAAAACTAATTGCGATAACAAAATTTGAGTTTGTACTTTTTTAGCCACTCTAAATCTGCTTCCCTACTTGAAGCTTTTGCATAACTGTGAAATTAAGTCAAAACTCAAGATTTGTTATTGTGGGCATTATACTGTGTAGATTTTTACCAAACTTTTATGTCGTAATCACAGTTTTTTAGACATTGTCTATCTGGATACATCTCATCATACCGCTGTAGAGTTAAAGCAGGGCTTTTGTGGTTGAAATTTTTCAAATTAAGCCAATAAGAGCATAGAAACATAAACACCAAACAAAGAAAAATAGAAACAGGTTACCGTTTGCTTCATATTTCAAAATTACAGTGTCACACATAAAACGTTCTATTTTTAAACTTATCTGGTCTAGATCTTTTTAAAGCTGGTGTTTTGAATAGAAATAGGTTTACCGTAATGTAATTGTCTGTATTTTGTAAAGAATTTTTTTAGCTGAGTATTGAAATTCATACTTTTTTATTTAGGTACTCTTATTGTGTATTTATATAGTTTCAGGAAAATAATTAAAGCTGTTTTGACTTTAAAAAATAAACAGTCTAGGTAAGGATGTCAGATTGAGTCGACTTGTAAAAATTGTTAAATGAAATGTTGAATGTCTTCTAAGAGTAAGATACAATGTTTCGCCGAGAGATTCTATCCTTGTCTTGACTATGTAGATTGTCTTTTTTTGCATTTTTAGTTGGTTCGATTCCCGTCTCAGGCAAGTATTTTAAACTTTTTTTAAATGTGGTTAATCTTATTTTGATAAACGACGGAATGTTACCTTTGAGAGAAATTAAATATTTTTCAATACTTAATGTACATTCTCTCTATGTTCCGTCGTTTTTTTATCATGTATACAAATATAGTGGTAGAACTAGCTATAGTGTATAGCTATATTATGGTTGTAACATGAATGGGTCTACTCAATTAGTGTTGGGCCACGCTGTCAGAATACCAGCGTAAAATAGCAGCTTAATGCTGTATTTCTTATGGTAAATGTAGACAACCGGAGACTCGTTTTTCTGAAAACGAGGTATTTCATCTTAGTCCTCAGGGGTGACAACGCAGCTGCATTTTGATTCTAAATAAAGGATAAATATAAATATCTATGGACTATAGCATCCACTTCCCATCAGGTGGATGTTTGATCTATTTTAAAAGGTAAATCAGCACATGAAATTGCAATTAACAATTTCATTGCTGACGGTGGGGATTGAACTTGCTCGGGTTGTCTTTGTACTGTGAAATTAACAGCGGACGCTTAGCCCCTGAGCTATCACGTCTACCCGGAGCTACCACGTTGAGGTCTATTATACTTGTCACTCAACATACTAAACACATCAGCATTATGCTTCTTTTTAAAGCTGGTGTTTTGAATAGAAATAGGTCTACCGTAATGTTAAATGTTTGGGTGTCGTGGAAAATTCAAGAAAACTCTTGTGCCTTACGTTTTGTGTTTAATGTAAAATACCAACGACAGGAGACGTCATCTTAACCTCTGTCATCTAAGTTTACTGTCAAATCATATCACGCATTTAAAAATTGATCAAAACGAAAGGGCGAATGTAAAGAGGTCATTTTTACAGTTACAAAATCCAGAATTGCTTAAGGGCATACTGCTATGATTACAATAACATTAATCTAATAGAGCTTAAGAATTTGGGAATAGGAGTGCCAAGAATGTCTAAAAAATATTATTAAAAAACTAGTTATGGACAACAGTGGCAATTATACTACAGATTTAAATATTTTCAACCTATTTAGTGACTTTAAGTAGTTTACTTATAATAGTTAATGATGCTATACATGTGGCCAAACCTGTTTAAGTTTGTGGTAATATTTAGAATAGATAAATAACTGATGGAAAATGGTAAAATGTCAAACAACTTTAAAATATATAATTCATAATTCCATTAAAAATCAATATTAAAACTAAAATATAATCATGTCCATATCAAAACGTATAATGTACGCACGCAATGTCACCCACATTTTACGCAATGTCGCCCACGTTACGAGCACGACGCGAGCGAATGTTAAACTATGACATGGCGCTGTCTCTACGCCTCGCCTCAAATCTCTTCTTTAAATACATATACATAAACTGCTTTTCGTTTTTAAGTATTCCTTTGACATCAGCCAAAGTATGTCAAATAACTGTCACTGTCACTTTAAAAACGTACCATGTGCTTTTTGCAAGCCAATAAGCAAAGCATATATATATATATATATATATATATATATATATATATATATATATATATATATATATATATATATATATATATATATATATATATATATATATATATATAGTATGTAACAATAATCCCGTCGGTTGTTTCAGCGACGTATAGGTGTACATATAGGCACGGCAAATATGGTAATGAAATTTTTTTTGATTGCTTTAAATGGGATTTTATAGTTTCTAACCAGATAACATACTACATTTAATGTGATTTGCTTCTAAACTTACTGACACGGGCCGCTACGAGGTCAGCACGTTGGGCGGCACGTGCACCCCAAGGTTTTTTGTGTAAATTTTTATACCTAGACGCAGCTATTCTCTGAAATTATATTTGAAAAATAATAGAAATTATAATGGATTTTTTTAATAATGGACTAGCGGTTAATGGATATTCTATTTCCTTTCTTGAATACATAATAACATATAATATGCTAATATTTATTTTATTGTTTGTAATATATTACAAATATAATTTTGCAAAGTCACTTAACGTGAACGATTCTTAGACCCGCTAAGTAGATAATCATGTGATGAGGAGATCTAACAGTTTCTGAAATTACGTTCATTACAATCAACGTAACAAATATCAAACTCAACTACTGAATATTACTGAACATATTGGCTTCCCCACAGATAATGTCATAATAGGGAGGTATTTGCCATACTTTCCACTTTTGGCAGGTGGCTTGGCAACCGCAGTTTTTTTACTTTGAATCTAGTTGTTGCCAAGAAGATGCTGTGAATATGGTGCCAGACCCGCGCGATGATTTGGATTAGCGGATATTCGTTCAACCAGAATACACATTGTATTTGAATACTTATGTATGTTATAAAGAAGACAATTTATTGTTGTGTGTAGAATGGACCTACCACAAATTTTAAGGATTCTTAATCAAATGAATGTCAATTTATTACTTATAATCTATAGATTACAATAATATTATCAGTTTTACAGTATCTAGACAGAGTCTTGAGAAATCAACAACTAAAATATGAATCTAACAACAAACTAAAAACAAACGAAAAGCGATTTTTGTTTGTTTTTATAGTTTTCAATAGTGCACTATTGAATAATTATGGTACATATAAAATAAAGTTGAAGGTATATTCAGCATTTATAGATACTTTAAAATCGATGTCAAATCTTTTTACTAGTTACGTCAAAATATAGTGCCTGTTTGTGCATAAATGTCGTACGGATTCCATTTTTGACGTGCATTGATTGATTGTGAGTGTATATTCCAAATACCATTAAAATATTCGTAATATAATTAAAGCTTACATGACTAAAGGATAATAAGTCCATTTATATTTATAATATTACTAACATACGGTAAGAAATATGTTTTAAAGTGGTTGTATTACAAAAAAGAAACAAAATATAATGTAACTCTTTTTATTATTGTAAATCCTAATTTCTAAAGTATTCTATTAAAACAGTACAGAAACAGAAACTTTTTGTTCAATACAGGTTATAAATAATACTTATTGAAAGTCACTTCTTTAATTTATCACTGGTTCGGCAAAAAACTCTGCCTTGGGGAGAAACAACAAGTGGGACTTTTTTTTAAAATAACAGCATACAATCATGTATCTTATAATTAAGAGTACAGAACAAATTAGAAATAGTTTGGTAGCGAACACCTTACCTAGGGGTTATTATCATCCATAAAATCAAGATCAATTTTGTTGTGGACTGTATGCGTGGTTCTCTATAACCAAACAAGATGGCTGATGTTTCACGTGGCAGTCTTGGACAATGCACTCGTTATCACCTAATCTATTATTTATTAATCTATTCGAATTAAACTTGAGCTGTTGGGAGGAAAATGACACAGTAAAGAAAATAAAGAACAGTTCAAAACAATTTAACGGAACACTTACCGGGGTGGGGTTCCTTCTGCTTCAGCGGCCTCGAGGACGATGCCCTTGGTGTTGCGACTGCTTTTTAAAAGTTAACCATCAAATCAGGTGATATTTACTAACGACATATCACTTATCCACTGAACGACATTAAATCAAACAATTCTGGACGATTTTTTTTCTGAGTAGAGGTAGTCTGCAACGAGACGTGATAAATTTATCACGCGCGATGTCAGGAGGTGTGGTAGGTAGCTCACCCATAGTAATAAGTAAACGAGTTAATGTATATAATATTTAATCTATATTACATGACTTTGAAAGAAATTAGAATGCATTATTTGTAGCGTACACTAACCAAATCAAACAAGCAATTATGCAAGAATGCACTATATAAATTCATATAAGTATTACGAATTGCGGAATTAGGTAAACAGAAAACTAAAATAAATAAGCGTCTATTTACCTATGGTATAAGCGAACGTAGTTACAAAGAAATTACAACTATTTGCAATTATAAATTCTACAATACGACGTGTCATCCCGGATAGTGCTATGCGAAGCTAAATCTATCTAGTGCTAACCAACTAGAGTGCATTGTGCAAGGAATTGGTTCAGCAGTTTGACTCGATTAGACCACAGGACGCCAAGTTTGGAACTGGAGATCCGGAGACCCTTTTTATTTCTGGCAACGCGGCGTTCCATTTTAGTCTTCAGGGGTGAGAACGCATCTGTGTTTTGATTCTTAATAGTGGATAAATGTAGATGTCTATGGGCCACAGAATCCACTTAACATCAGGTGGACTTTGTGCTCGTTTGTCACCCTCATTCTAAAAGAAAAATAGTGTGGAAGCGAAGCTACAATTTAAAGTGTGAGGTAATGGTTCTTGACTAGTTCTTTAAGTACCGGTAGGGATGGTGCGCGTTTAACTAGTAATGGAAGTTCATTCCATAAACGAATGGCATGTATAGTAAAATAATTATTCATAAGTTTACTAGTGTGTAATGGCATATTCAACTTAAATCTCTCTGCTAATCACAGGTTACGTGAACAGGAATCACGAAGAAACTCAAAGCGAGTTTTGAGATAATAAGGGTAAGAATTGGGAAAAAAATTGGAAAGGGATTAAGGAGAATACCCAAGACAAGATGAAGTACGTGAGCATTCGGATCGGGCAGTCTTGTACGGAGGAGCTGCCGGAGATACATATCTGCAGTTATACATATATATGGGGTGATCGGGTGCCCGACTGCTTGAAGTACTGTAGCACAATGACTAGTCCTATGTTAGGGACTTATGGTAGTAAACTCTATCATCTCATTCCCCATCCCATGAGGAATTGTTCGGTTTAATCCCAGCCGCTAAATTTCGTGAACGCACTACGTGGGATGTAAATGATTTAATTTTGTTAATATAGTACGTGTTTTTATTTAGAGGCTAACTATGTCTGTTTTCGTTCATTTTATTATACCAAATGAATATGTTAATATCGTAATCGCGTATCAATAGCTTTAATAAGGCTTTTTGATATTAGTTGGGTTTTACAGATTCGGTTTACTCTTTCTTTGTATTCTGTTAATAATGCGTTTTTTAAGCTAGTGTGATCTAACAGCTTGGATTACTGATATCCTAAGAACTTATATACCTCATCTGACTCCATGGACGAAATAATGCTTCCTTTTGATAAAGTGTAGGGTCCTGGTTCCATTTTTCCCTTCTTTATATATACAATTTTACATTTATCTAATTGGGTTTAGTGCGAGGCAGAACCGCAATGGACTCAAGGAGTCGCAATATTAAAATTTTATCTTGGTATCCTAAACAAAATTATTCATTTGCTTTACTTTGCGAATGTTGATTATTTAAAGGAAATTATTGCGGTAAAAATAAGAAAGAATTATGATGTTTTTTAATTTCAATAGCCTCGCGAATCATACTTGAATCATTGTGAATAATCCAAATCTGATGTAGTAACGGGGGCGATCCTGTATATGTTCACAGACTGCAAACTTCCAGAATCATCAATACTTCGCATCAGCTATTTGTTCTTTTACGCGAGTTTTATTTGATATTTTAGTTTGTCCTATATAAGAGAGACCACTTTCACAATCATGCTTGTAGTCTCCTGCGTCTTGCAAGGTTATATTATACTTGACTAATGGTAAAAACTGATTAATATTCTTCGGCGGTACAACATACTTCAATGTTTTGAACGAAGTTCACTTTAAGATGTAGCCAATTTTTGTCGGTGACACTTCAGACATATACTAGCATAGAAGGCACACGCTTGACTGTGCCCGGCTTCGCCCCTTCATTGTGATAAAGGCGCGAGAACCGAAGCTTGTTGTCCTGCAAAAGTTGCTTGACGTACTTTTTTTTTAATACAAGAACGTTTATCGGAAGTAAGCAGATGTATAAATGTAAAAGCAACCCAAAAAATAACACACTTAAAACAACTAGCGACCTCATAAAGTAAACACTCCAAATAAATTAATCTGCCATCACTACACGGAAATTGAAATACCATTCGCTTCTTATCAGTGAAGTTTGCAATAAAAACTGAAAATTCATTTCGTAAGCCGTAATTAGAAAACTTAAAAATAAATTTATTTCTATTTTATTCAGCTATTTTTTAACACAAACAAATGTTTGTAAAACACACGCCTTGAGCCCTCAAGATTCTGAGATGCTGATGATCTTTGTGTAACAATTGTATATGTATTTTTTTAGAATGCAGTAAACGCCATCGCTTTTTGCAGAAACGTAAAGGTTGATTCCAAAGAGGTTACGAAATAAATTAACAAAATAAGGAGAGTGCTCAATCAGGATCTTGAAGTTATAATAGATGATCCTGAATATATTGCGAAGTACGATACTCTGTGACAATATGTTAAAGTAATAGCATACTTAATATAATTTAAAGTATACCAAAAACGGTACATTTAATAAATACAAAGATAACTTCGAGACACGAATCTAACAATATAGTAATATATAAAGTGAAGTTTACAGCAGATCAAAAACACGACCTTCCATTAACAGTTATGCAAAATCTTCAAGTAAGGAAACAGCTTTAGTGTGGCTAAAAAAGTACAAACACAAATGTTATCGCAATAAATTGTTGACTTTTATACTACATCCTGGAGACTGTGAGAGAAGATTGGAATTGTCAGAATATTTACACCGTAATAGCCCGCAAACCAAAATTCTTAGACTATGTTGTGTGGTCTGATAGAAAAATGTCAGCAGTAATGGATTGCTTTTAGCAATAAAAGTCTTAATAATCAGTCTTAACAGTAGAGGTTACTTAAGTTAGATTTGCGTTAAGTGTTTGTTGTGGTATCAGGAAAAACTGGGTTGTGACAGTGTACGTGCTTGAAGGACACTTGAAGAGTAGAAGAAAATACATAATAATTAATTTAACAGTCTGCCAGCGGAGGAAAAAATAATATCACAATATTTCAAGAAGACCGTGCTCCTGTCCATAGTTGTAGGTTACGTACTACTTATACTAATAATAATTGTAATGTCTGCGTAAGTAAAAACGAAGCGATTAGCTTGCCACATTTTCAGATTGAGGTACTCTTATTAAGGAGTTTTAGGAAATGATAAATGTCTTTCGACAATTAAAAATAAGCAGTCAGGGTTAGGATGTAAATTCGAGTCGATATGTACGATCTTCGGATCTTTTTACGGATCTTCCACTTTGATATATTTTATGGCTTAAGGATTGATACTTAATTAATTTAAGAATATCTACAGTAGTACGTAAGTACTAAGTTTGTGAATCATACAGGATATTAACAAAATATGGAGAGTGCTCAATCAGAATCTTGAAAGTGTCGTAGATGATCCTGAATATATTGCGAAGCACGATACCTGTGGCAATATGTAAAGTAATAGCACACTCAATGCAAGTAATAGCGTAAAAAGATAACTTTGACACACGAATCGAACAACACAGTAATACATAAAGTGAGGTTTACAGCAAAGCAAGAAAATATGATCTTCCACTTTTAATATATTTTATGACTTAAGGATTGAAAATTAATTAATTTAAGAATATCTACAGAAGTGCTAAGTTTGTGAATCATAATGTAAAAAATAAAAATAAATTGTGTACTGTGGACTAGAATTACTTTTCAGATGTCTTAGTGAAAATATACTGGGTGGTTGAAAAGAAACTCCCTATCTTTATTGGTTGTAAACTTTACCAGCTTCGGCCAAATTCGTGTAATCTTATATAATTTTTGTCGTATAGATTTTTGTCGTATAGATTTAGAATTAGATAAAACATCATAAAGTGGTTCAAGGAAGATTGTCAATGCAAGAGCGAGCGCAAATTGCCTCTCGCTACGAAGTGTGGCAATCAATAGTGGAAGTGCAAAGGTGGTAGCGGAATTTCAACGGACCTCATGCTGTTTTGGATCCAAAAACCATTAAAAACAGTCATTCAAAGTTGATGAAAACCGGATCAGTGGCGGATAGTAAAGGTACCGGCCGTCCTTCAATATCAAGATCAGACGAAAATATTAAAATTGTTCGAGAACTGTTCACAAAAAGCCCCTACAAGGCAACATGTCAAGCAGCCCGTGAGAGCGGACCTACACGGCACACTGTAATGACAGCCCTTAAGTCTATCAGCTTTCGTTCTTGGAAGCCACATTACTGCCATGAAATAACTCCAGAGGACTGTGATCGCCGGATGGAATACGGAGAGATTATGTTCAGATGGCATGGAGATTGTTCAGAACTATTTGATAACATTATCTGGACTGACGAAGCAATTTATCACGTAGGGGGCTTTGTTAACTGTCATTGTTCGCGCCACTTTGCACTATCGCTCAACGCTTATAAGGGATTCGTTATTTATTATCCAATAAGATTACTGCAAAGCCCATTTCGATTTCCTATCTACCGCTTTATGCCCAGCATGTGCATTCGTGTGTTAACGGGCTCACACAAGTTGAGAAGACACGCAATCAACCGCACCGCTTATATCTCGCATCATCGCTCCCGCCCTTGTGTAATTTGGATATTGAATTATACAAGCATATAGTAAAAAGTATAGACATTTGCAATAACGCTATATTTCGTGATTATCTGTGAAGTTGATAAGTGTGAAGACAGCCGGCAGCCATCGAGACACGAGGCAGATCAGCGGAAGTCCAGGTGGGTGCACATGCATTCCTTCACGTCCTTCCTATATCCCAAATATTTAGGGGATTTGCAGTATCACGAATAAATTAAATTCCATTCACCGCTCGCACCGCGCTCATATACAGTCCACTATTCTATTTAAATTAATAGCCGCACCGCATAACATTATTTAATACATTTGAACCAGCAGTTTGGTGGTTGAAGGCCAAACGCCAAATCCACCATATATTTTTTGGTCCTTCGAGCCGGATTAAATTAACCTTTCGGCCCGGAGAATAAATTCATTTTCTTTATATATTACAAAAAATTATATACGTATGTATTATTAAATCATAATAAATTGTAGTTCTAATTATACTAACTACAATATTTTATTTGTCCCGCATCGCTTATTACACGTATTATAATACCTTTGTAACGCATACCACACCGCTTCATTATTCCATTAATGATATTTTTCTTGTTGATTAACCGCCATCTTTCTAGTAACGCGAGATTGCTTCGTTACCCAGTTAACTAATTCTACCGTCACTTATCGCAATAATTTTAGTCCGCATTTGTTTCTTGAAAATGACGACGAGAAGCAAAGAATCGAAACTGGTTTCGGATGAAGAAGTTAGTTTAAAAATTATTATCGCTAAACGTAATTATATTTACGAACGATTACAAAAAATTTACGAGACCTCAAAGGGCGCATTTAATTCTTTGGACGAGCAGAATTTATTTCTTAGCATCGCTTCGAATATAGAACAATTACGTAGTGAGTTTCAAGAAGTTCTAGATAACTATAATACTAAAAATTTAAAATTAAACCCTAATGCAGACGTTGATTACGAGGCTTAGAACTCATTTGAAGATTTATATAGTCGTATTAAGTGCCAAATTACGAAAATATCCACATCGCCTTCCACTGTTACGTTAGAAAATAGATTTCCTACTAAATTAAAAACTTCACTTCCGCCAATTGAATTAATGTCATTTAACGGAGACATACGCCAGTGGTCCATGTTTTATCAACAATTTAAGATGCCGAACGTGTTTATTATTTGGTTAACAAATTGAGTGACAGGGCGTTATCAGTTTGTGCCGGGTTAGCCCCTACCGCAGAAAATTATTCCATTATTTGGAATGCGCTTTTAGGAAGATATAATGACGAACGCACACTCGCATCTACGTATATTAACCAACTATTGGATTTAACACAGGTGAACGCAAACACAACAGGAGGTTATCATAAATTTATGGACAAATTTGATGCTTCAATTAACGCTCTAAAGCAATTAAAAATTGAGGACTTAGCTGATTTTTTGTTTTTAAATATTGCACTTAGAAAATTAGATCATGACACTGTTAAGTCATTTGAAATGTCTTGTCGCACAATTAGCATACCAAACTACGCCTCTTTAGTACAATTTTTATACGAACAGAATAGGGCTATATGCCATACATTTAATAATTCGCATACTTTATCTACATCCAATAATAATCGAAACAAATCACTTTCAAATAAATTTAGTAAAACATTTATTAATACAGATCCTTCGCATTCATGTATCTTTTGTAAATCAAATGATCATGAACACTTGTATGTTTGTCCACGCTTTTTAAAATTAAATACACAACAACGTTACGATATTATTAAACAAAACAATTGTTGTATTAATTGTTTAAGTAATAAAAACTCGACTTCTTTTTGTAAATCGAAGCGTAAGTGTATATACTGCGCGCGGCGCCACCATTCTTTAATTCATTCTGACCCGCGTCAGAATGGTTTTAAGACTGCTTTTCGTAGCAGCAATACGTTACACTCAGAGGTTGTGCAGACGCCTAACGCTAATGCATGCAGCTCGCATTCGATTAACTACCGCGCAGTTAACGATAATAAGGTTAATTCTTCTGTCGCTCACAATTCGAATACGGTGGAAGATGAAAAAACACTTACCTCTTCATGTAATATTTCTCGCGATTATAGTACTCTCCCACGCTATACTACTTTATTGGGGACTGCAAAAATAAAGGTCGTAGATAAATACGACAATGAACATTTTATTCGGTGTTTAGTTGACCCCGGATCCCAAAGCGACTATATTACGAAGGATTGTTGTAAACGCTTATTTCTTTCCGTTTCGAATAAAAATCATTTTACCGAAGTACACGGGATCGGTGGTGTGTCCCAAAAGATTTTAGGAGTCACTTCACTGCAGTTCACGTCTCGTTTTAATGATAACAAATTTTATCATATTGAACCATTAGTTGTTCTGATCATCACGGGTCAGTTGCCAGATTCGATAGTAGATGTTTCAAAAATTTGCTATTTAGATAAAATACGCTTAGCAGATGATCAGTTTTATCAACCTGGGTCTATAGATATTTTATTGGGGGTTAATACCTACATAAAACTTTTGTCGCCTGAAAACTTAATTAATTCGCAATGGCCTAGTGCCATAGAAACATCACTCGGATATATTATTATGGGTGATGCTGAAGTCGCTATATCACATCATTCCCCGCGTTCATTTGTTTCCTGTTCTTACGATACAAATTTAAATCAAAATTGTCTTAATGATATAATGGAAAAATTTTGGAAAATTGAAAAACTTCCGCAAAAAATACATTTGAGCCGTGATGTGCAGGAATGTGAAGACATTTATACTTCTACTACTTACCGCCAAAACGACGGACGGTATGTGGTCGCCCTGCCATTTAAGGAAAGGCCCGACATATTGGGTGACTCTTTAATGAATGCAAAAAAACGCCTCTTACTTTTGGAAAAACGCTTTAACAAATATCCCGATCTTCGCGATCAATACAATGCTGTTATACGGGAATACATTAATAAGGGTATTTTATCCGCTGTTTCTGATAATGATTGTATACAGCCTTCTTTTTATTTGCCGCATCACCCTGTCGTACGGAATGATAAAAGTACAACGTAGTTGCGCATCGTTTTAGACGCTAGTGCTAAGTCGGATAACGATATTTCTTTGAATGACATTTTGCACACCGGGCAAAATTTACAAACAGACATTTTTAATATTTTATTAAACGTTAGAGTTTATCGCATCGCTTTCTTTGCAGATGTTAGGCAAATGTACTTGTGTATCGAAGTCCAAAAATCCCATCGCGCTTTTCAACGCATTTTATATCGGTTTTCTAGAGAAGAAACTATACGAACATATGAATTTAATCGCGTCACATTCGGATTACGCTCTTCCCCTTTCCTCGCACTTCGCACTTTACGCCAGTTAGCCGCTGACGAAAGGGAGTCCTATCCCCTTGCTGCTTCTGTAGTGGAAAGGGATATTTATATGGATGACCTCGTTTCCTCCGTGCCTTGCGTCAACAACGCAGTCAACACCGCCACTCAACTTATCCAAATGTTTCGCCGAGGTGGATTCGATTTGGTTAAGTGGACAAGTAACTGCAAGGAGCTTTTACAACATATACCAGCATCACATCGTCAACAAGACTCGGTATCATTTGATGATAATGACATTTTAAAAATTTTAGGCCTTCGTTGGTATCCCGCTACCGATAAGTTTTCCTTTCTTGTTTCGCCGCCACCGGTCACTTGTATCAAACGCGCTATCCTCTCCGCAACCGCTCGCTTGTACGATGTTTTAGGACTTGTTGGTCCAGTAATATTTTACGCCAAATTATTAATTAAAGCCTTGTGGGTTCTTAAACTTAACTGGGATGAGACTCCACCCACTAATATTGTCAATACATGGCAGCGATATATATCAGAGTTACCTTTAATCTCACATTTACAGATTCCACGTCATATCGGCGTAAATGAAAAATCCCATGTGTCGCTACTAGCCTTCGCCGACGCTAGTGAAAAAGCTTACGGGTGTGTCATCTATTCGCATGTTGTTAACGGAAATAATCCTCCAATTATAATGCTCCTATGTTCTAAATCTCGGGTGTCCCCATTAAAGTTTATAACTTTAGCCAGGCTTGACTTGTGTGTCTTGGTTTTGCTCGCTAAGTTAGTACGCACCGTTTACGATTCGTTGTCATTGAGGCATCCGATCAACAACATTTATGCGTTTTCAGATTCGGAAGTCGCGCTCTGTTGGGCGTGTTCTTCACCGCATAAGTTCAACACCTTTGTTGCTAACCGCGCTAATTTCGCAAATACAGTCCTATTTATTACCGGATAACTTTTACCACATCGCCGGCTCGGAAAATCCTGCAGATCATATTTCGCGTGGACTGTTACCCTCACAAATTTTAAATTGTGACCTTTGGTTACATGGGCCTTTCGTGGGTTTCCCTGCCGTGTAAATGGTCTGTACAAAGGTTCGCATCAACTCATATCAGTTTACCAGAAGAAAAGACTGTGTCGCTTGGAGTCAGTCACATGGAAAAAAACCCATTTATCTCGTTAAGCTTAAAATTTTCTAATTGGAATAAGTATTTACGATCCGTTGTCTACGTTTTAAGGTTTTTAAACAAATTACCGCGCATAAATAAAATTATAACCGCATCCGACATAGAGATTTCTGAAATCACAGTTATTAAAATTGTGCAAGGCATCGCTTTCGCCGAAGATATAAAAAATATTAAAAAAGGACAACTATGTTCACCAACATTACGAAGGTTATCGCCATTTATCACGGACGATGTACTTCGAGTAGGTGGTCGGTTAGATTATTCGTCTTTATCGGATTCCCAAAAGCATCCAATATTGCTACCAAAAAGGGGCATATTGTTGATCTTATAATTGATTATTATCACTATAAACATTTCCACGCTGGTCCTCAGTATTTACTTGCTGCATTACGGGAGAAATATTGGATATTATCAGCTCGCCGTGTAGTGAGATACCGCATTCATAGGTGTAACATTTGTTTTCGACATAAACCCAAACCTATTTACCCCATGAGATCTGCCTTGCCTGCTTGCCACCTAGAGCAGTGTAATGCGTTTACACACACAGGTGTGGATTTTTCGGGCCCACTTTATATCACATTGACGCGTAAACGTGGTATACGAAGCCAGAAGGCTTATTTATGTTTATTTATATGCCTCGTTACTAAGGCAGTGCATTTAGAATTAGCGTCTGATCTAAGTTCGGCAAGTTTTTTAGACGCTTTTTAGAGATTTATCTCTCGTAGAGGTCCATGTCGATTTATATACAGCGATAACGGTACTAGTTTTGTCGCCTCGCGTTCATATTTACATGAATTACATGGATTTTTAAAATCAGAAGAATATTATAAGGCATTCAGTCAGGTGCTCACTGATAATCGCATTGTTTGGAAACTCAACCCTCCAAGCGCTCTACATTTCGGGGGTTTGTGGGAGTCCAATATTAAGGTTGTAAAAACCCATTTGTTTCGCGTAATAGGTAAGCAAATCCTCACGTATGAAGAAATGCTTACTACTCTTTGTCAGATCGAGTGTATCTTAAATTCTCGCCCGCTTTATGTATTAAGCAGTGATCCATCGGAACCTACCGCACTTACACCCGCACATTTTCTAAATTTAAAACCACTTGAATGCTTACCAGCTGCAGATTTAAGCAAGGAAAGTATTAATCTGTTATCACGCTTTTCTTTAATAGATTCTTTAGTTCAGTCCTTTTGGAAACGCTTCAGATTCGAATACTTACATACATTACAGAGTAGAGTGAAGTGGAATAAGAACTCTACTGTCATTTCTGTAGGGACGATTGTTCTAATAGACGTGGATAATACTCTACCGCTTCACTGGCCTCTAGGCGTGGTCACCGAATTGTTTCCCGGTAAGGATGGTGTGGTACGCGTTGCGCAAGTTAAACTTAAGAATTCCACTTTAAAACGCCCTCTTATCAAACTGTGTCCTTTAATAACACAGTGATGAATATAGTTAATTTTACATTATCGTTTATATTTAGTTTAATTCTCAGGTCATAACGTCGCTTCATTTCGCTACTATATAAGTATTTATCTATATATATCTATATGTTTATACTTTACTTGCTAGTTGAGGATACCTCAAGGCCGGGGGGGGGGGGGGGGGTGTTCGCGCCACTTTGCACTATCGCTTAACGATTATAAGGGATTCGTTAATTATTATCCAATAAGATTACTGCAAAGCCCATTTCCGGTTTCCTATCTACCACTTTATGCCCAGCATGTGCATTCGTGTGTTAACGGGCCCACACAAGTTGAGAAGACACGCAATCAACCGCTTATATCTCGCATCATCGCTCCCGCCCTTGTGTAATTTGGATATTGAAGTATACAAGCATATAGTAAAAAGTATAGACATTTGCAATAACGCTATATTTCGTGATTATCTGTGAAGTTGATAAGTGTGAAGACAGCCGGCAGCCATCGAGACACGAGGCAGATCAGCGGTAGTCCAGGTGGGTGCACATGCATTCCTTCACGTCCTTCCTATATCCCAAATATTTAGGGGACTTGCAGTATCACAAATAAATTAAATTCCATTCACCGCTCGCACCGCGCTCATATACAGTCCACTATTCTATTTAAATTAATAGCCGCACCGCATAACATTATTTAATACATTTGAACCAGCAGTTTGGTTGTTGAAGGCCAAACGCCAAATCCACCAGTCATAACTGTCATTATTGGGCAGAGTTTGACACCAAAATAACTGCTCAGAACATGCAAAACCGTTCCAAGGTAACAGTTTAGTGCGGTATGATATCAAGTCAAGTTGTTGGCCCTTTTCTTTTGAGGGAAACAATGAATGGAGAGCGCTATCTCAACATGCTCGAAAAAAGAGTTTAGCCAGCTTTGTCAACGTTTGATAACATTGAAAATATAATATTTATGCAAGATGGAGCTCACCACATTTTGCATCGAATGTCTGACAGTGGCTGGAGACAGTGGCTGGATAACCGCTTCCAAGGGCGTTGGTTAGGTTGCCGCGGGTGACACGTATGCCCTGCTCGTAGCCCGGACCTCACGCTTTTCGATTTTTCCTGTGGGGTTGGGCAAATGATGAAGTCTATCGCTCAAAACCTCGCACTCTTGATGAACTGGAAGTAAGAATTCAGCAAGTGCTAACAAATGTATCTCAACACTTTCTACAAAGGTCCGTAGCAGATATTCCAAGACGTTTGAAAAAACTGGTAGAAAATGCAGGCGCTTATATTAAATTCTGAATTTTTCAGATTTTTATTATAACTCACATTGTACAGTTTTATTTACTTAGTGGTTTAACAAAATAATGTAAAAAATTAAAATCTTATAACCAAATACAGATAGGGAGTTTCTTTTCAACCATCCTGTATAACATACATATAATAAATTTAAGCCGAGAGAGATATGTCAGGATCGTACCAAACGGAACTCTGACAGGCGTGAGTGTTTATGCACGTATTTATATTATAAATACCGATTAGATATAAAACCAAAATTTCATTTATTTCATATTTAAAATAAAACAACATTTTTTAATATGTCCAAAAACGAGCGAGAATACGTCAAACAAAAAGATCCATAAAACCCGCGTTAAAGTACATATAGCTGACGTGAAGCACCGACGCTCCGGGAAGTCTGCAGTCTGTGAACATGTGCAAGATCATCTCTACCATTACATCAGATTTGATAAACCACTAATTGACCACCACAAAAGAACACCGATTCCTACCAAGGATGATACGCGAGGCTATTGAAATTAAAAAAACATCCTAATTTCAATAGAGAAGATAGATGGGTGCTGCCATCTGCTTGGGATCCTATAATTAACAAAATTAAACCCAAACCCAAGCATACCACTGCAATACTTCATGATACTGTAAGCTCGTTTTGCGTAAATCGGACCAAAAATTAATATTCAAAAACTGAAGGTAGCCGGGCTAACAATGACACTGGGACGTCAAACATCTCAGTCCTCCCCGTGATCAAGCGAAACGTCGGGAATTAAAAAATTAAGTAAAGGTAATTATTTAAACGCGATAGAATCCGTAAATTTAGTTTTATTCAATTCGAACACTATACGTTCGCGTAAGTTTAAGAAATCATTATGTGAATAAGTGGCGTGAACAAATTGCGAAATTGTATATTCTGACTCGCAATGTCTTTCGAATCACAAGTCGACTTGATGTCTATGTCTTCATGTACCAAACAGACGCAATGGCAATTTACTACACGACAGACATACTTTTTTTTATAGAAGAGGGGGCAAACGAACATGCGGCTCACCTGATGTTAAGTGACTACCGCCGCCCATGATCAACCGCAACACCAGGAGAATTGCGGGTGCGTTGCCGGCCCTTTAGAAAGGAGTAAGCTCTTTTCTTAAAGGTCCCCAGGTCGTATCGGTCCGGAAAAATCGCCGGTGGTAAACTATTCCACAGAGAGGTTGTACGTGGAAGAAAACTCCTTGTGAAACGTACAGTGGTGGACCGCCAAGCATCCAGATGGTGTGGATGGTATCGGGACGTTTGCCGTGTAGTGCGTTCACGAAATTTGGCGGCTGGGATTAATCCGAACAATTCCTCAGAACACTCCCCGTGATAGATGCGATAAAATACGCAAAGAGATGCAACATCTCTTCGCAGCGCCAGTGAATCGAGCCGATCGGAAAGCACTCGGTCGTTGACGATTCGACTTCAAACATCATACTCATAAACATAAAACTTAATCACTGCACTCTTTTACATACCAAATTATTTTATACCAAAAAAGTTGCTGTTTTTTATCGAAAATTAATAATAAAAGTTAATAATTTGAGTTCACTCCTGATCAAACACAAAGAACAATTATCCATATTTTTTCTCATTGCTGTCGCTTTGGTGAATATTCTTTTTATGTAATCCTGAGTATTACTCGTAAAATTGTTTTGTACCGGACTAGAAGAAACGAAAGCCCTTTCTGAATATCAGTAGTTAGTTGGCTACAAACCAATACAGATATAGACAAGACCTAAGGCGCCCAGGCTTTTATGTGCAGGCCTGAGGATTGCCACTCCATTAAACCATTTGCCACACCATTTAACCATTCTCACTAAAAATAAAAGGAGTATTCATAAAAATTGTGACACTTTTCAAGTAACGTTGGACTCACTAAACACTTATTGCGACAAACTAGTCACGACAGAATGTCATCTTTCAAAAAATAAGCTCATTTCAACACTTAATAATGACTATAATAAATATTTTACAAAAAACACTTTAAATCAATGTGATGGTGTGGTATTTTACGTAGATAAAAAACTTAACCACAAAATATCAGAACCTTGCATTAGAAATGCCTCCTCTCTTGTGCTTATTTACAAGTTGACTTGATGTCTAAGTCTTCATGTACCAAACAGACGCAATGGCAATTTACTACACGACAGAGCAAGAAATTATTCTATCTTATTTAATTTAAAGACAGGTAGTGCAGTTTCATGTGATGGAATTTTTCCAAAATTTATTAAAATGGGATTAATCTTTCAATTGAAACTGGCATTTTCCCTAAACATTTAAAAATTAAACATCCATCCTATTTATGTGAAGGAGACTGTGTCAACAACTGTCGACTTATTTCTGTTCAACCGGCATTATCAAAAAGTCAAAAAAATAAAAAAAACTATTTTACCAAAAAACCAAAACGGCTGTAGAGTAAGTCTATCTACCCTTCAAGCTGAAACAAACTACGTAACAAACCTTCTAGATCAACAAGAAAGGTGTGTAGAAGTATTTCTAGATTTAAAGTTATTTATCGAACATAACACAGAAATTAACAATTGACGGGAAATTCAGTGAACACGCTCCTGTCACATTCGGCGTTACACAAGGGAGTATAATTGGTCGAACGTTATTTTTAACTAATATAAATAATCTTTGTGAATTAAAAATAAAAAATGGTAAATTATTTACTTTTGCAGACGACACTTCAACAATATTTTATGGAAGAACTCGGACTGAGGTCAAAACTAATACTGAACTTGGACTTTTGCGTATTAGAAATTGGCTCAATTAAAACGTGCTTACACTTAATATTTCTGAAACTAAATATATACTATTCGCAATCATTTAGCGGACACTAACTACTGAACCATTTTTCGAAATTAAAATGCACTCCTGTCTGAAAAGGCATTCGTAGCAATGTGATTTCCTCTTCCCCCAGACCGCAGTCAAGTGCAGATGTGCTAACCTATATTATATTATAACGAATAAATTCAGTTGTGACCAAAATTCGATTAAAAATAGGACCGGACCATATTAAGGTCATCGATACTACAGCCCCGACGCCCCGCCGAGCATCTACGAAGCAGGGACAACTAACTAGCACCACCCTATAGACTAATCACTACGTACTTCTGCAATCCTGGTACCATAATTGTATGAAAATTATTGCATTGGAATTTATTTTTACGACGAACATTCGTCACTTTTGCACCCACACCACCTTGCAATATATACGAATTAGTTACAATATACTAGTTCCCGTGTAGCCGTGTAGTGGCGGTTGAGAATATCCACTACCCCATATCTTCCCGTGGGTGTTGTAAGAGGCGACAGAGGGACACAGAAAGGAGATGGGCAGCAGCATCTTCCTAATAACAACAATAACATAATAAAAAACTGCGGTTGCCAACCCGCTCGCCAAGCGTGGCAACTATAGCAAATATAGCATGAGCAACGACGCAAATAAACGGCCCCCAGTCCCCGGCGGCCCCGCTATTCCTGGCTTTTACGACCTAAGCGATCCGTGGCGATGCTCTAACCGAGCTAACTTTCGTATGTACCATGGCCACGGGGATCAGTCTGTTTATTGTGATGTGAATTGTGTATATTATGTTGTTGTGATGGAATTAATCTACGTTAACTAAATTTAATTTGCCTTGGTATGTTACTTGCTGTAATTATCTTGATACTTACTAACTACTAGAGTACGATAGAAGTTAATAAACCGACACTGCAAATCAATATTTGGAAGTGTATAATTTTAAAACACAACATGCGCGAATTTGACTTCACTATTTTGGTGATGCATTTGCATCACCAAGATAGTGAATTAAAAAATAGTATATTTATTTGTTAGGATTTCCCTCGAGTAAAGTTTAAAGACTTCATCTACCCTGCATTATCATTGTTGTTATAGCCCATTACGAGTCCACTGCTGAACATCAAACTTTGCCAAGGCATACACGATCCAGGGCCACCTGCATTCATTTAACTCCTGACTCTATGAGACGCAAAAAATTATATAAAAGAATTGAAAATTGGACTTATGCGCATTACGAACAATACTACAATATTAATTTTGTATGGTGAGTGTAGAGAGCCGGAGACCCTTTTTTACTGGGAACGAGGTATTCCATCTTAGTCCTCAAGGGTGACAACGCATCTCAATAAGATCTACGTACTCCTTAGGAACCCGAGTAACTGTTTAAAGAAATTGATATCTTCGCTGTTGCATCACAATATATTTTTGCAAATATCATGTATGTTCGAAAAAACATTCACTTACATATAAAGAATAGTGATTTGAACTATTTTATTAGTAGAAATAAAAATAATCATTTTAAATAGGAACTAAAAATTCTCTCCCTGAGATCACTAGGTAATTAAAATTTAAAAAAATCAACAGAAATTAAAAACTATTATAAAAACTTAAGTAATTGAGATCATATTAATATTGTCTATCTTTTATTATAAAACTTGGTATGCTTAATCACAAAATCATATAAACTTTGACGTATTGAATAACTTAATTAATTTTCAGTACGAACACGTTCAGTACATGCTGTTTTAGTATCTGTTGGGCTAATGTTTCCCTTACAAAAGTAACAAATAGATTTATACTTCCTGTATGTTCTTCGAGGACAGTGAACACATCGCTTTCTCATCGACACGACGTTTACTTTATCTTGAATATCCTGAAGTGGTGGTACAAATCTTCTTCAACTGTCTGTGAGTCAGTGTTGTGCTCACTCAGTTGATCAGGAAACAATCCGGTTTCATTTTCCTTATCATCACCACCGAGGATGTCATCTGCATCTTCTTCTAGCCAGCTCAATATGCGTCTTTGCTGCTGTTCGTCCAATTTTTTTATATAAAGATGATAAAAATAATCTAAAACAATGAAAACGAAGACTTTATAATAAATACAATAAAATTAAAGTTCATTCATTATCAACGAAATTATAATATAAAAAACAAAAAAGGAGTAGTATTACGAAAATTCCATTATAATAGGTTACAAAATTTTACTTACGCGGTTTGTCGCGTGAGTTCTTTCAGAGCCCGCGCGCACACAAACGTACATCCGTACCACATATCATATACGAAGATATCTCAGCAGCGGAGTCACTACGATTATTTTAAATATAGGTTTTTATTGATTTTCTAATACCTGGGCTTTGAAAGACCCCACGCGACGACCCGAGGGTTAATCAATTCCGGCCGTTTTTTCTCAATTTCTTGCTTGAGCGTCATTAGTTGTTGGCAGTAGAGATCCCAATCGATGGTTTTGCCCGGCGATAAAAGCTCATAATGAACAATAACTTGACTACCATTTGAACATAATTTTTTTCGCACATTACTGTCACAAGTGATCCACTTTTAATCAACAGTGATCGATCTATTCAAAAAGATCTATCCGTTGAGAGACACCACTGAGGTCATTGAGCATAGTGCTTAGGTCCTCCAGCGATTCTGCTATAAAGACTATATCGTGGGCAAATCTAAGTTGAGTGATGTACTCGCCACTGATGTTAATACCGTATCCTTTCCAGTCCTGTAGCTTGAAAACGTCTTCCAATGCAGCAATTAAGAGTTTCGGGGATATAACTTCACCCTGTCTTACACCTCTCTGCAGTTGGATAGGTTTCAAACTCTGGTTCTGTACTCGGTATCACGCATACTCGGTGTATGCGTGATAACTTATGGATCCGAAACGTAGTGCTTCACTGCTAATGATACTACGAGGAAACTCAAAGTCGCTCAGCGAGCTATGGAGAGGGTTATGCTCGAGGTTTCTTTGCGTGATAAACTTAGAAATGAGGATATCCAAAGTAGAACTAGAGTGACCAACATAGCCCAACGGATTATTAAGCTGAAGTGGCAATGGACCGGCTATATAGCTTGAAGAACCCAAAATCAGTGGAGAAAAGAGGTTCTCGAGTACCATTCCGACTAGATGGACTATAGACCTGATAAGACACGCAGAAAGATAATGAATGCAGGTGGATCAGGACCAAGCTTTGTGGCATTCCTTGGGGGAGACCTATGTTCACTATTTGCGGTCTTTTGAAGAGCTGTAATGATGATAATGATAATGATAATGATAATGATAATATATTATAGAGGTAGCCTATTTTATTTTATTTTAGAAATATTAATACGAATTGATTTATATATATATATATATATATATATATATATATATATATATATATATATATATATGTGTGTGTGTATGTATGTGTGTGTGTGTAAAAGCAATGAGGGTGGGAAAATAAAAATAGGTAGGAACAAATGAGGGTAGAATTGAAGCTAAATCGAGAAACCACTTTAGCTGAAATTTAACAGTGGTAGAGCCACGCGGCAGCTTTGCTGTTGCACGTATGGGCCGGCTCAAACCGGGATGGTACCACGACCTCACAGAATACCCGCGTGAAGTGGAAGCTCCGCTTCCGCGTTTTGTTTGGTGAGTGCAGGTGGCCGGAGGCCCGAATCCCCCCTCCCCCCATCAACATGGCGGAATTAAATGATGATAGACTACCCCAGAAGGGTACCAGTAACCCTGGAGTATCCCTCGCTGAGCATCCACGACTATGTTTCTGTACGCGTAGCGTTCTGTAGCGTGGGAGCTCAGGCTGCCTCGCGCATTCTGGGGGGGGCGGGGGGCAAAATTCCGCTCAAGACTACAACTGCTCGGGGCAAACGAAGCAACAAGACCAAGGCGACCCCTGCCACGCTATCCGTGGATTTCTGCAATATCAGGGGACTACACTCTAACCTAAACGCCGTCTAACCTAAACCATCTCGAGACGGCGAGGCCGGCTCTGCTCTTTCAGACCGAGACGCAGGTGTCCTCTCCGGCTGATGTCTCGTATGTCTCCTGCCCGGGGTACAAACTGGAACACTCCTTTGTGCCTCGGGTTGGAGTTTGCGTTTACGCCAGAGATTACATTTGTTCTCGAAGCTTCGGCAGTCTTGAAGGTTCGGACCTGTCCATCCTTTGGCTACGCGTAGACAGCGACGACCATCCGCGCGCCTACGGGTGCCTCTATAGGTCCCATAGCGGTAATGGCAAAACAGACCGACTCTTTGACCACGTCCAAATGGCTACAGATTCGTCGCTACAGCAGACCCCCTCCGCAGAGATCGTGATCCTCGGCGACTTTAACGCCCATCACGCCAAAAGGCTTGGCTCACGTTTAACCGATCATGCGGGGAGATCTGTTTATGATTTTGCCTTAGCATGTGGTCTGACACAGCTGGTTACTTCGCCTACGCGGATTCCAGATGTGGAGGATCATGCACCTTCCCTGTTGGACTTTCTGCTGACCTCTCACCAGATCAAAAGAGAGAGGCAAATCTCAGCCATGGTTTGGTCGCTCCTGTAAAATAGCATCATGCTATAAGCAGGAGTGCTACCAAGCCTGGGCTGATGTAAATACCAGCGCTCTAAAAAAGAAGTATAATTCCGCATCTAGGTCTCTACTCTTTTGAAGAGTTATTGCTAAGACAGAGTCAGAGCACATAAGCAGAATTGGCGAGAAACTAGTTCGCCTTCCTTCTGAAACCCGTGCATTCTGGTTGTCCAGGGGAATTTCTGTCAGCCATCTCTTCCACCTCTGCACAGGGAGGACGATTCACTGGCTCATACCGCAAAGGAGAAAGCCGATCTGCTAGGCTCTTTCTTTGCGTCCAACTCGACTCTCGATGACGGGAGGAGTACGCCGCCGACCATCCCGCGGTGTTAGTGCTCCATGCCGTACGTGCAGTTCACACAACGCTCGGTTCGCAAATCACTCCTCTCCCTGGACATCCACAAGTCGAGTGGGCCTGACGGAATCCCCCCAATTGTGCTGAGGACGTGTGCTCCAGAGTTGGCACCGATTTTAATGCGTCTTTTCCGGTAATCCTACTCCCTAGGCGTAGTCATAAAATCATGGAAGATGGCTTTCGTCCACCCGATCCCTAAAAAGGCAACCGCTCAGACCCGTCCAACTACAGGCCTATCGCCATCACCTCCTTTTTTTCCAAAACAATGGAGTCTATTGTTAACTACCAGCTCATGAGGTACCTTGTTGCCTCAGCCAGTATCGGAATCCTCAGCGTCGCAATATCGAGTGACGTGCAGTTTCGTGGTCACCTGAAAGAGAAGGCCAAATTGGCCTCTAAAAAGCTTGGCTTGCTCAGCAGAGCGGGACAGTATTTCATGCTGGCACACCGCCTGCAACTTTACAAGGCACAGGTTCGGCCGCACATGGAATACTGTTCCCATCTCTGGGCTGGGACTCCCCAGTACCTGCTCCTTCCACTTGACCGCATCCAGCGCAGAGCGGCACGAATCGTCGACGACCGAGTGCTTTCTGATCGGCTCGATTCACTGGCGATGCGAAGAGATGTTGCATCTCTTTGCATTTTCTTTCACATATACCATGTGGAGTGCTCTGAGGAATTGTTCGGATTAATCCCAACTGCCAAATTTCGTGAACACACTACGAGCCAACGTCCCGATACCATCCACACAATTTGGATGCTTGGCGGTCCACCACTGTACGTTTTAAAAGGAATTTTCTTCCGCGTACAATCTCTCTGTGGAATATTTTACCACCTGCGAGTTTTCCAGACTGATACGACCGTGGGACTTTCAATAAAAGAGCTTACTCTTTTCTAAAGGGCTGGTAATGCACCTGCAGTTCCCCTGGTGTTACGGTTGATCATGGGCGGCGGTAGTCACTTAACATCAGGTGAACCGCATGCTCGTTTGCCCCCTCCTCTATAAAAAAAACCCCACTCGTTTGTGTAGTATAAAGTTCACTGTAGATAGTCTAACATTTCACCCAGTGTAATAAAACTAGAGCCCCAACTTAAGAAAATAATTTGGGAATTATTTTATTTAAATATATTTTATTCATAAATATTTGAGCATAGAAGAGTGCTAAGAATGCCCAAAATTAAAAATAAAAAACTAGTTATGGATAACAGTGGCCATTATTATACCAATTCAAATTATTATTATACGAATTCAAGTTTGCCAAAAGGCGTGTGGACTTCGGATAGAGATAGAAGGCGAAGTACGTAATTGCGTACGCCAAACTTTAAATATAGTGCTTATTCGACATCTGCCAAAATTTATCAAATTACTGTCTAGGAACGTGTAGTGAAGCCTCTTGACTCTTGGCTTGACTTACTTTAAAAATATATCGTCTAATTTTTTCAGTTTCATAACAATGACTCGGTTACCATTGGTGTACGGATCGTGTTGTGCTGCGTATGACATCCGAAACGTCAAGAATTAGATTAGTTTAAAATCTTGGGTTAAACTAAATTTTTTCACGTCTTGTATTCTATCCGCGATCGTTACGCCGCTCACTTGAAACCATTATTTAAACAATAAAACAGAAGCAACGGTGACGGATTCTTTAATTACTTCATCATACGGCGTGCATACAATAGAGCATTTATATTATACGATTATATAGCATGAACGGGTTGGCTTGTTAAATGTCCACGCTTATAGAGAATACCAGCGTGGTGTAGGTGACTAATGCTGATGGTTGCGTATGGTAAGTTACGAGTCTCGGAAACCCTGTTACTGAATACGAGGCATTTCGTCTTAGTATGCAGAGGTGACGAAATATTATGTTTTTTGATTTTCAAATAATATAAGTATTTGCTGTATCCCATAGACATCTATAACTATCGTCAATTACATATTAAAATGCAGATGCATTGTCACCCGTGAGTGCTGAACTGAAATGCCTTGTTTCCAGTAAAAAATTGGTTCTCTACACTCACCATACGAAATACAGTAGCGTCCAACTGCTTTTTCCACTTTTATTGTTATTTATTACTCTTACTTCTAATTAAAATTTTAACTTAACTTTAACTAAACTTAACTTTACGAAGATGTTAGTCCCTTAGCCTTCCTAAAAGGAATAAATAAAATAAAATAAAAATAAAAATAAAACAAATATAGTGAACCCACGTTAATCTAGCCCCTGTCTAATCCGGCAGCTCTTGTAATCGGACATGGTCTATTATTTATTATTGAATATTTTTGACAATCTTCGCTAATGCATGATTGAACAAGTTATAACTTATATGGCCCACCACTATTGTGCTCGACGCGTAGTTTATTTTTGATTCTGATTGAAAAATTTGATTCTGAAAATGTAATATAGATCATAATTTTCCTCAAAAAGCGTTATTGCTTCTTGATAACGCTCTTAAGTTGATGCTTCCTAAATTGATTGGCTCATAATTTTTTATTATTTTAGTATGTACATATGTTTGTACACAATAATTTCCTAATGTAAAGTTATTGCATATTTTTTGTAAGCTCTATAGCTTTAATGACGTTAGTTTTATAATACAACGTAAGCTCTCTTTTGTGTTATTTAATTAACTAAAATTGACATACATAATGAAGTATGATTTGTACTTCAGATTACTAATATATACAACATATGGAATCTTATCATTGGATCTGTAATTTGTCGGATTACAAGGTACTCTTTTGTAAAAAAAATCCGGACTATAGGGCTGTTAGGCAGTTCTCTATAATCCGACAAATTTGATAGTCCGACACTGCTCTGCAAGATGTTTGTCGGATTACCGGGGGTCTACTGTATCTGAACTATGGGTCATGTTAATGTTACGAGCTTGAGGGTTCGAGGGTTCAAGATTGAGATTTTCTAGGAAGCCCTTCTCGCTCTGGTCCCCGACACTAAATGGCGCTAGTGCCAGGTACCTGACGTCAACTTAGGCGCGCAACATTAATTATTTTTTAAAGACAGGAAAGTAGTAATAGTCCGTAATGACGGTTAAGTATATACACCACCCCATACCTTCCTGTGGGTGTCGTGAAAGGCAACAGATGGAAAACGGCAGAAGATGGGCAGCAGCATCTTCCTGATAACATCAATTGACAACAAAAAAACTGCGGTTGCCTACCCACACGCCAAACGTGACAACTATAGCAAATACCCCCATGAACAACGACAGAAATAAATGGCCCCAAGTCCCCAGCGGCCCCACTATTCCTGGCTGAATTGGCGACTATGGTAACGGCGGAGCAGAAGGTACTAAAAATCTCCAGTTGAGGTTCGGTTGCCATCAAAGACGACGCGACCTTGCAACATACGAGTACAATGCACGCACCGTGAGGACTGACGAGAAGATTCTAGAGCCGAAAGAGGAGATAGAAAAGCTGACTTACAGTATTATGGTATTACCCAAGTTTCGAAGAGAGGAAAAGAACACGGTGATTCTCAAATCCGGCAAATTGTTCAATTACCGGGAGGGCGACCATCTGTCCCAAAAAGGTGTCGGAATTATCGTCCACAAGTCTTTCGTTAACAACAATGTAAAGATTGGAAGTGTGTCGACGAGAGTTGCGTACTTTATACTCAGAATTAACAAACGGTATTCACTGAAGTTCATACAGGTCTACGCACTAACTCGACACATCCCGATGAGAAGGCGAGGCAAATGTATGAGGATATTTCTAGAGCCATGCATTTCCCCCGAAACCCACTTTACAGTATTAATGGAGACTTCAACGCAAAACTAGGCTTAAAAAAGAACAATGAGCTGAAGGTAGAGAAATTCGGAATAGGGCAACGGAACCCAAGAGAACAGTAGCTGCCCAACCTCATGGAGAAAAGGGACTCTTTATGATGAACTTTTTCTTCCATAAGCGGCCCCAAAGAAAGTGGATCTGGTCGAGCCCCGACGATTTGACAAAAAATGAGATTGACTTTATTATGACGACTAGACGGCAACTGTTCAGTGATGTCTCAGTGATCGCAATAGTGAAAACTGGCAACGATCACCTAACGGTAAGAGACACACTAAACCTGAACGTCAAGTTGGAGAGGTCTCGTCTAAGGAAGTCTACGCTCCGTCCCCCTCGTGCTCTAATCCATAGTCCCAAATCATTTCAGTTCGAGTTACAAAACCATTTTTAGTGCCTAGGAGACTGCAATGTAGTAGACGATATGACTGATAAGTTTGTAGAAACTATTCATGCGGTCGGAGCCAAGTGCTGCAAGAAGAACACAAAAACTCTCCGATCACACTCTCAATCTCATAGCCAATAGACGGAAAATGAAACTGCAGTCTTCAAAGGAATTTACAGCATATAGACCACTGAACAGACAGATCTCCAAAATCATGCGGCGGTACTTACGCAACTTTAATACCGCTCGTATTGTATAAGCGATCGAGCGGAATCAAGTATTCAAAGTCTTTGCCAGAGATTTGTCTGCCAGAAAGAGCCAACTGTCAAAGCTGAAGAATGAGTGTGGAAGCATCGTTTCCAGGACACCTGAGATTTTGAGTGAGATTGAGAGGTTGTATGGGCAGCTGCCTGCCTGCGAAGCCGTGGTAGCTCAGAGAAGCCGTGGTAGATCAGAGAAACCATGGTAGCTCAGATGGTTAACGCTCGCTGTAAATATAACAGAACGCGAGTAACCCGGATTCGATCCTCGCCGGCACCTATGAAATTGTTAATTGCAATTTTAAGTGCTGATTTACCACGTGCATAAGGAAAAAATGTTTCGAAGACATGTGAAGTTCGCCAACACGCATTGGGGCAGCGCGGTAGACACTTCCTTGCCTTAAAACCCTCTCAGAAATGAGAGGAGGCCTGTGCCCAGCAGTGGGACGTATATAGGCTGTAACTTTACTTTACTTTTTATGGGCAGCTGTACACATCGTCGTTGAAGCCACACGCAAGTGTGAGTAACGATCCAAGAGCAAGTATTATCCGACACTATTCCGATGATATCCTGGACGACAGTCTGAGCGATATTAGAATAGCTCTCTAGCACCTCGAAAACGGCAAGGGATGGAATCGCAGTGGAGCTTCTGTAAGCGAGTGCAATACCGGTATTTGTAGCCCTTCAGAAGCTCTTCAATTCCGTCCTTCATGGTGGCAATACTCCGGAGGCGTGAAGCAGAAGCGCGTTGGTCTTGATCTTCAAGAAAGGCGACAACGCTCTCTTGAAGAACTACAGACCGATATCCCTTCTGAGCCGCTTCTACGTGCTGTTTTCGAGAGTCATTACGAATCGTCTCGCACGCAGACTCGACGACTTTCAGTCTCCCGTACAAGCCAGTTTCCGAAAAGGTTTCCGTACCATAGCCCACAAACATACCCTGCGGCAGATTGTACAGAAGACGAAAGAAAAAATCTGCCCCTTTGCCTTGCGTTTATGGACTATGAGAAAGCCTTTAATTTCGTCGAAATTTGTGCGGTGCTACAGTCCCTTCAGCGGTGCCAAGTTAACTGTCGGTATATCGAAGTGCTGAAGTGTTTGTACAGTACGACTACAATGGCTATCCGAGTACAGAACCAGAGTACGAAACCTATCCAACTGCAGTGAAGTGTAAGACAGGGTGACGTTATATCCCCAAAACTCTTCACCGCTGCATTGGAAGACGTTTTTCAAGCTACTGATCTAGAAAAGATACGGTATTAACATCAATGGCGAGTACATCACTCGCCGTCAATTTGCGGACGATATATTCCTAATGGCAAAATCGCCGAAGGACCTAAGCACTATGCTTTATGATCTCAATAGTGTCTCCCAACGGATAGGTCATAAGATGTACATGGACAAAACAAAGATCATATGTAATGTACATGTCACACATGCCGGTAGTTGTTGGGAGCACTAAGCTCGTAGTTGTTGTCGAGAAAGTTTACCTTGGACAAATAGTCTAACTAGGTAAGTCCAACTTCGACAGAGAAGTTAATCGACTCTGAACAGGGCTGGGCAGCTTTTGGGAAATAACGACACATCTTTTAACCTGAAAGCGAGATTGTATAACCAGTGCGTGTTGCCACTGCTGCGCTATCTGAGGACGCTCAAGGTCACTCTACTAGCTATGGAGAGGGCCACTCTCAGGTATTCTCTGCGTGATAAACTTAGAAATGAGGATATCACCGGAAAAACCAGAGTAACCGACGGATTAGTAAGCTGAAGTGGCATTTGGCCGGCCATATAGCTCTAAGAACTGACAACCGATGGGGGAAAAGCTTCTCGAGTGGCAGCTTCACATCGTTGGGCGTAGTGTAGGGTTACCCTCCACTATATGGAGTGACGACCTGGTAAGTCTTGCAGGAAGTCAATTGATACAGATGGTTTAGGACCGTGCTTTGTGGCAATCCTTAGGGGAAGCCTATGTTCAGTAATGGACTTGCGAAGGGCTTTAATGATGGTCAAATGTTGTGGGAATCCTTTTCATTTCCTTCTTTAATATATTTAAAATACTTTTTTGTACATATGGGTGGTCCCGGTATCTTAAATATTTTTGTGAGGGATATGAGATTTACTGTATAATACCTTAATATCAATAATAACAATCCAGTATTATTAAACTTTATAGCTTTTTAAAAGATTTCTAATGGTAATTCTAATAATAATAATAATCCAGGCTTAACTGGGACCGGGCCATCATCACAGACAGGACTATTCTTGCGAATAAGCCTGATATTGTGCTGATGGACCGGGCACAGTCAAGGATATTTTTGATCGACATTACCATTCCGTATGACGAGAACCTCGTGAAAGCCGAAACAGATAAACGAACAAAATATCTGGACCTGGCTCACGAGGTAACCGACATGTGGGGTGGTACGCCGACCGAAATTATTCCTGTAGTCGTCTCTGCGAATGGGCTAATCCCAGTCAGCCTCTCGGGGCATCTGAGGCGACCGGGACTCCGTGACGGATCGCTCCGGGCTCAAATGCAGAAGGCGGTGCTTCTCGATACCGCCCGCGTCGTCCGCCGGTTTCTTTCCCTTTCCCCCTAACCCTCGGCCGTTTGGTCTCCCCTTCCGAAGGCTCCCATCTGGTTGGATCTTATTTATTTATGTAGTTTTTGTATTTATTTTATTTTATTGATATTTATGTATATTTATCTTTTCATTTTAATTTATAATTATATATTTATAGAACCCAACCAGGTGAGAAAATTATATAGATACCCCAATATTAATAATAGTTTTTTTTCTTTATTTCCCTTTCCTCCTAACCCTCGGCCGTTTGGTCTCCCCTGCCGAGGGCTTCCATCTGGTCGGGCTTTTATTTATTTATTTATTTTTGTATTTATTTTATTTTATTGATATTTATGTATATTTATCCTTTCATTTTAATTTATAATTATATATTTATAAAACCCAACCAGATGAGAAAACTATATAGATACCCCACATAATAATAATAGTCTTTATTTGCATAAAATATGTTCATTATACAGATGTTTCAGAGTTTTATTATGCGCACATGTTTTGCTATTTTAATATAATATAGCATTCAAATTACGTTTAAATCAAAATAACCCATATACTATTAAAAATTAACAAATTAAACACTTTTATTTAAATTATAAACATATAATTTAAATTAAAATGTTGTGTGAAACATCACAATGTCAAAATGTAGTTGACAAAGTCAGAAATTCATTAATGTCATAAATATTTTGTCAATTAACCAATGGTACAATCTTTTTTTTCAACCAAACCCCAAACGTAAATTTTATGCTAATTTCAGAGTTGTTTTCGCGCTTTTCAAATTATTATCTATATTATTTGCTTTCTTATCAGTTGCTGTTTGCTAATAAGTTTCATAATAATAAATTGTACTCAATAATTAGGAAACTTAAAAATAATGTGATTTCTAGTTTATTTAGCTATTTATCTATTAACACACAAATTTTGATAAAACAAACGCCCTGAGACCCCATTATTCTGATAATGCTCTGCCAATGCTGCTTGGATTGAATATTTATTTGTTTTAGGATGCAGCAAAAGCTATTGCTTTTTACAGAGGCGTAAATGTGAATTCCAAAGAAATTATACAGGAAATGAACAAAATAAGGACGGTGCTCAATCCAGATCTCCAAGGTATAGAAGATTCTAAATTGATATATTACGAGGTACAATACGTTCAATTAATTTTCAAAAACGTTACATTGTAAAAACATTACTTGATGTGTAATTTATAAAATAATGATTATATATTTTGACTGAAACAATGACAAAAGTCGCAGGCCTATTTAAATAAGAATTTATTAATGTTGCTTATGTCTAAAAATGCGTCCAGTAGTTTTTCTATTTAAAATTCGCACATATTATTTATATTATTTTTTGTATTTTCACATTATATAACGCTCGAAACGTTTAGTGTCCACAAGCATAAAGAACATTTAGGCAGGCGTATAACTTAATGAAAGCAAAGGAAATAGGATTTAACAAAAAACTATAGAATTTATGCTCAACTTGAAATACGCATGGCGACAACAATTAAACTGGAGAAGATGATAGCCCGGGTAATCGCGAGAGCGGCGTGCGTTTTAAGTCGGAAGCAGATGACGAGGAAACCTGCTGCCACTCACGTGCAAGCCGATCGAGGCATGGCCACTTGACCTAGATATGGTCGTGCCCTCGTGTGGAGTTGTCAGTGCTCCCATTGGGCGCGTCCCCAGGCGGCGTGGGTCCCACTCGGAGATGACGCCGTCGAGGCGCTTGTCATTGCCCTCCTCTTGAAGATGGTAATTTTCTACCAGAAACGGAGCCTCTTGCGTTGCAGGCATTTGGGGTGGGGTCTCCGAATGCCTCGTAATGTAACCCCTGAGGAGGACGAAGGCTCGGAAGTGGTCCCAAAACATCGCGATAGTACTGTGAGGGTGCTGGGGGTAGTAAGTACTGCCCCCGGGACGTGCTTTCAATAAAGCAAAGCGAGAGAGATGACGGCTCCGTGGCGCAGTGGCTTAGCAATGAGTTACAGCGCTAAGGGTTGTGGGTTTGAATCCGGCACGGAACACGTATTTGTATGTCCTACAATCAATTGCTACGGGTCTTGATGTTTGTCCTTGTGAAATTTATGTTTGTAAACTGCCGCCACGATACAGGAGAAAATTTTAGTGTGGAGGAAACGTTAAAAAAAAAACAGAATTAACAATTATGAACAATCATTAGTCATTACATAATGTGACATTGAATAAAACTGTTATTTACGGATAATCCGTAAATAATAGTTTTATTCAATGTGTAGTGTTCGCGTAAATTTAAGAAACCATTATAATGTGACATTTTAAATTCTTTTTTTTAAATGACTTTATAATATTGACATCAATTAATCTAGCTTTTAATAATAATCATAAATGTACGAAATTGAATTCCCACTTGTTGTTTACATTTTTTTTTGCATGCCTATTGAATATTTGCACTCCATTACAAGTGGTATAATATAAATTGGCCATTAGACATAATTTAAGATCATACTTTATTGTACACATACATTCTGGCAAATAAATGAATATGAATTTGAAAGAATGAAAAAATAGAGTGGGCCCCGGTTGCGTTCCGAACGGAGATCCCGGGACCCCCTTACACGCTGATGGTGACCACCGTGGGATTTTAGCTGGTAGGAGTCCGGCAATACCTTTCGGGTAGCTCCGCAGCCAAAGGTGTCCATTAGGATTTCCCTACGAAAAAGTGCGCTACCTCGCTGCGGGGCGCAGGGCGACACTGAAAATTTCGTGAATCAAGGAAGTGACACAAGATTACTATTTGGTTGGTTTCATCATAAGCAATAAATGTATTTATTGCTTACGATGAAACCAACCATTGAAGCAAGCATTCCATTTGGAAGTTGGGGTCTCCAAAATGGCTGGTTTGTAGGCGTCCACAGCTTCTTCAGGTGATGAAAATCTCTGTCCACGCAATTTATTCTTTATTTTAGGGAAAGTATAGAAAACATTAGGGCTTAAGTCGGGGCTATACGGCGGATGGTCTAATAATTCTATGTTTTCTTGCTCTAAAAACTCTTTTGTTCTGTGGTCGGTGTGAGAACTCGCATTGTCGTGATGGAGAATGATGCAGCGGTTGCAGTTCTCTTTACGGAGTTCAGAAACGACCTGTGGCAAACAAATGCTAGCATACCATTCTGCATTCACCGTTCTTTGTCTCTCAAGAGGAATAGTCGTAACATAGCTGGGTTTGGAGACACACGTGGCCACCATTTTATTGCAACACTCCGTGAACGATCAATTTTTGTTGGCTTTAACTCATTTTCGAACACCCAAACTCGTGACTGGTTTTTTGTTTCGGGTTCGTACGCATATATCCAGGATTCATCACCTGATACGATGTTGTATACAGCATTTGAGGATCCTGCGTGGAATCTTTCGACAGTTCTGACGCACCAAGTAAGGCGAGCCGCTTTTTGCTCTTCACAAAGCGAATGCGGTATCCATCGGGAAAACAACTTTTTTACACCTAATTGTTCATGCAAGATTATTTGTATTTAACTCATGCCAATGTCTAAAATTGCCTGAATTTCGCGGTATGTCACATGTCGATCTTCCTCAATCAGCTTACGCATAGCATCAACGTTTTCTTGGGTGACTGCAGTTTATGGACGACCTTGACGGGGATCATCACTGAGCTTGACACGTCCACGTTGAAATTCAGCAAACCAGCGATGAATTGTGGTTTTGGATGGGGCTTTATCACCAAATGCAGAAATCATCCGGTCAACACACTCTTTTTGTATTAAACCACTTCGAAAGTCATAATAAATCATCGCTCTTGAATTTTCTCGAGTCAATTCCATTTTCTCAATTACTAAACAAGTTTGACAAAACCTTTTGACGAGACCGAGAATCTTTTTTAAATAAATAAATTGTATTCAATTTTTAAAACCAAAGAGTTTTCAATTAAAAAGATTTTAATATGACAGGAACAGTGGAAATATTCCATTCCCGATACTTTTACTGCAGCCTAGTATACCTCCACATCACATATCCAGAGAACGTGATACGGGCGATTAAAATCAAAGAATCTTACTCTCTTTCCTGATTTTGTACATTGTATTACAATGTCTGGAGGTGTTTTATCCGGGAGTGAATTTTTGCACTTTCGCGTTAATAATGTTATTACGTAAATTTAAGGAAACATAGCCTACCTGTTTCCTTAATAACCGCTTTAACCCGTGTATGATGTCAGTTAACTTCTTGCCCTTTATTAAAATGCGTTCGTCTTGCTACGTCTTTAAGCATCTTCAAGGCATCTTCAAGCTGGTTGCAAGACTTTGCAAGAGGCGTTTGCACTTTAAATGGAGTGCAAATATTCTATAGGCACACATTCAAAAAAAATTTTAAACAACAAGTGGGAATTCAATTTCGTACATTTATGATTATACGTAGTAAAACACACGTCAGTTGGTTTGACACTGACTTTATTTCTATACTCTATACCTATACATTATACTACATCTTTCCCTTTCTAAAATAATTTTATAAACAATAATAAAATTTTAAACAAAAATAACTATAAGAAATTTTCTTCTATTATATGTATATTTAGAAAAAAACAATATTTGAGCTACTACCACAATAATTATGAAAGGATCTATTACTGTTACAACAATAAATAGTGACATAATACACAATTCTTGTGATAAATAAAACATACGACCGAAAACGAATGAGTTATTTTGTATCATTATTATTTTTAATTTTTTTTTCTGCCAACATTCGTGCAGTCCGTGCCTTGGACCTTTTTATGTTCACTATTGGTGATGGTGGTGAAGAAACACATTCTATAAATGCTCTATCAGTACCAGGAGTAGTAGGAGTACTGGGCCGTGATGACGGCGCTCTGTCTGTCTGCAGACACACTTGAGAGTCTGCCTGAGTCTCGGACCCAACCTTTCGTCGACGTCGTACGCCCCAGGAGGCAATCGTACTTTTGTCTAGAATGCGGGACTGATACTCTTTCTGACCGAGACGCAGGTGTCCTCTCCGGCTGATGTCTCGTATCTCTCCTACCCGGGGTACAAACTGGAACACTCCTTTGTGCCTCGGGCTGGAGTTTGCGTTTACGTCAGAGAGGACATCTGTTCTCGACGCCTCGGCAGACTTGAAGGTTCGGACCTGTCCATCCTTTGGCTACGCGTAGACAGCGACGACCATCCGCGCGTCTACGGGTGCCTCTATAGGTCCCATAGCGGTAATGCCGAAACAGACCGACTCTTCGAACACGTCCAAATGGCTGCAGATTCGTTGCTACAGCAGATCCCCTCCGCAGAGATCGTGATCCTCGGCGACTTTAACGCCCATCACGCCGAATGGCTTGGTTCACGTTTAACCGATCATGCGGGGAGATCTGTTCATGATTTTGCCTTGGCATATGGTCTGACACAACTGGTTACTTCGCCTACACGGATTCCAGATGTGGAGGATCATGCACCTTCCCTGTTGGACCTTCTGCTGACCTCTCACCCGGGCGGATATCAGATTTCCGTCGACGCCCCTTTAGGCTTCTCGGACCATTGTCTGGTCCGGAGTGTGGTGCCACTCACGCTGAAATTGCGGTTGCATTCTGCAGGCTGCCGCCGTGTTTGGCATTATAGGTCAGCCGATTGGGATGGGATGCGGTCTTTCTTTGCATCCTACCCTTGGGGGCGGGTTTGCTTCTCGCCGGATGATCCCAACGTTGTTGCGGATTCTGTTACTGATGTGGTACTTCAGGGTATGGAACTTTTTATTCCTTCCTCTGTGGTGCCCATTGGAGGCAAATCTCAGCCATGGTTTGGTCGCTCCTGTAAAATAGCATCGTGCTATAAGCAGGAGTGCTACCAAGCCTGGGTTGATGCATCAGCGTCCCGGGATGTAAACACCAGCGCTCTAAAAAAGAAGTATAATTCCGCCTCTAGGTCCTTCAAAAGAGTCATTGCCGAGGCAAAGTCAGAGCACATAGGCAGAATTGGCGAGAAACTAGTTCGCCTTCCTTCTGGAACCCGTGCATTCTGGTCTCTCGCCAAGGCTGTCCAGGGGAATTTCTGTCAGCCATCTCTTCCATCTCTGCACAGGGAGGACGACTCACTGGCCCATACTGCAAAGGAGAAAGCCGATCTTCTGGGCTCTTTCTTTGCGTCTAACTCGACTCTCGATGACGGGGGGAGTACGCCGCCGACCATCCCGCGGTGTGAGTGCTCCATGCCGGACGTGCAGTTCACACAGCGCTCGGTTCGCAAAGCACTCCTCTCCCTGGACATCCACAAGTCGAGTGGGCCTGACGCAATCCCCCCAATTGTGCTGAGGACGTGTGCTCCAGAGTTGGCACCGGTTTTAACGCGTCTTTTCCGGTACTCCTACTCTCTAGGCGTAGTCCCAAAATCATGGAAGACGGCTTTCGTCCACCCGATCCCTAAAAAAAGGCGACCGCTCAGACCCGTCCAACTACCGGCCAATCGCCATCACCTCCTTGTTCTCCAAAACAATGGAGTCCATTGTAAACTGCCAGCTCATGCGGTACCTTGAGGATCACCAGCTGATTAGTGACCGCCAATACGGTTTTCGCCGTGGTCGGTCAGCTGGTGATCTTCTGGTCTACCTCACTCACAGATGGGCGGAGGCAGTAGAGTTCAAGGGGGAGGCATTGGCCGTTAGTTTGGACATTGCGAAGGCCTTCGATCGGGTTTGGCACAAAGCGCTTCTTTCGAAGCTCCCTTCCTATGGGCTTCCCGAGAAATTGTGCGATTGGATCACCAGCTTTCTTGCAGATCGGAGCATCAAGGTCGTTGTAGACAGTGCAAGCTCCGATTGCAAGCCTATTAATGCTGGTGTTCCACAGGGCTGCGTGCTATCGCCAACGCTGTTTCTTCTGCATATCAATGATATGTTGCATACCCGTAACATTCATTGCTATGCGGATGACAGCACTGGTGATGCTCTTTACACCGGCCGAGCCAATATTTCTCGGGAAAACGTCTCCGAGTTCCGGGACAAACTTGTGTCTGAAGTCGAGTCTTTGCTGAACAGAGTTTCGGATTGGGGACGACTAAATCTAGTCCAGTTTAACCCCCAGAAGACACAAGTTTGCGCGTTAACCGCTAAAAAGAACCCCTTTGTCGTATCCCCTCAGTTTCAAGGCACTCCCCTTGTTGCCTCAGCCAGTATCGGAATCCTCGGCGTCGACATATCGAGTGACGTGCAGTTTCGTGGTCACTTGGAAGGGAAGGCCAAATTGGCCTCTAAAAAGCTTGGCGTGCTCAGCAGAGCGGGACAGTATTTCATGCCGGCACACCGCCTGCAACTTTACAAGGCGCAGGTTCGGCTGCACATGGAGTACTGTTCCCATCTCTGGGCTGGGGCTCCCCAGTACCAGCTCCTTCCACTTGACCGCATCCAGCGCAGAGCGGCTCGAATCGTCGACGACCGAGTGCTTTCCGATCGGCTCGATTCACTGGCGCTGCGAAGAGATGTTGCATCTCTTTGCGTATTTTATCGCATCTATCACGGGGAGTGCTCTGAGGAATTGTTCGGATTAATCCCAGCCGCCAAATTTCGTGAACGCACTACACGACAAACGTCCCGATACCATCCACACCATCTGGATGCTTGGCGGTCCACCACTGTACGTTTCACAAGGAGTTTTCTTCCACGTACAACCTCTCTGTGGAATAGTTTACCACCGGCGATTTTTCCGGACCGATACGACCTGGGGACCTTCAAGAAAAGAGCTTACTCCTTTCTAAAGGGCCGGCAACGCACCCGCAATTCTCCTGGTGTTGCGGTTGATCATGGGCGGCGGTAGTCACTTAACATCAGGTGAGCCGCATGCTCGTTTGCCCCCTCTTCTATAAAAAAAAAAAACTCTGCAGTACTGGATGAAGTCCGAGACAACCTTGGTTTCCCATAATTCTTGGAGCATAAAATAAGATGGCTACGAGTACGACGGAACCGTTTCCCTTGTTTATCTTCAACTATAAAAGACCTTGGCTCCTCTGCACGAGCTACTACTGAAACAGGTTTCCTACCAGCATTACGCCAGTTTTTGCCAAGGCAAATCCGGCACGTAATGTTGCAAGAGCGGCTGGCGACACGGGCGCGGCGCATGCAGCGCGCACGCCTTACAGCGGCGCGCCACTCGCTCCACTTACGCGCTCATGCCCGGCCAGAACATCACTTCGCGCGCGCGAGTCTTACACCGATCGATGCCCAGGTGACCCTCGTGCACGCGCTCTAACATTTGCTCCCGTAACCTACGCGGAATGAACACACGGCCTCCCTTAAAAATCAACCCGTCGACATACGACAGTTGCTCTCGATATGGCCATAATACACTAACGTTGTCACTCACATCGCGCCTATGTTTTGGGCATCCGTTTTTAATGTACGTTATTAATAATTTACAGTCACTATCCGTTTCGGTGTCCTTTATAATAGACTCTATTTTTGATAGACTGAATGGTATGTTCTTTAGCATAAAACAGGTTTGTACATTGAACTCATCAGATACACAGTTCTGCATTAACTCACCCAGAGGGGCCCGCGACAGAGCATCCGCAATATACATGTACTTTCCCGGTGTATATATAACTTTGATATCGAACCCTTGCACTCTCAACATCATACGCTGTAAACGTATCGGTACTGAAGTTAACGGTTTTTTAAATAATGCTTCCAGTGGTTTATGATCAGTGTGAACTGTAATATCTGACCTACCGTGTATGTACTGCCTAAACCTTTCGACAGCAAAAACTATTGCAAGCATCTCTTTCTCAATTTGAGCATATCTAGTCTGTGTGTCTGTCAACGTTAGCGAAGCAAATTCTACCGGTCGCTCATTCTGTAGAAGTACAGCTCCAATCGCGACGCTGCTAGCGTTCACCGACAATACCACTGGCGCTTCCGTCGAATAAATCGCTAACACCGGAGAACTCGCTATTTTTTCTTTTAATTTATCGACAGCCTTACAATGGTATGCCTCCCACACCCACTCGGCATCTTTCTTTAATAAAGACCGCAACACATTCACATATTCAGAGTAACTTTGAATGAATTTTGATAAATAATTTACCATTCCTAAAAATCGTTCTAGAGATTTATTGTCCGTTGGATAAGGCATGTCTAATATAGCCTTTACCTTTGAATCGTCGGCTTTCATTACATTAGCGTCAAATTTGTGACCTAAATAGGTTATTTCAGGAATACTGAATTTGCATCTGTCGCGGTTCAATTTAATACCTACATCTTGGGCACGCTTTAATAGAGCTTCTAATCGTTGATCATGTTCATGCTGAGTTGATCCGTACACAATTACGTTGTCGATGAACGATTCGACACCTTCGAGGTCTTCCAAGTGTTGTCTGAGCTTTGCATGAAAAACTTCTGACGCACAACTTATGCCATATGGTAAGCGCAAAAAGTGGTACCTACCGAAGGGCGTGCTAAACGTACAAAGGTCAGTACTAGCGTCATCAATTTGCACCATCCAAAACCCACAGCGAGCGTCGAGCACGCTGAACACCCGCGCGCCATGCAGCTTCACCGCCAGTTCTGTCACTGTGGGCAGCGAGTACTGCGCGCGGCGCACTGCTCGGTTAAGCGGTCCAGGGTCTAGACAAACACGAATGCTACCGTCCTTCTTAGCCACTAAAACAATTGCATTTACCCAATCTGTCGGATGTGTGACCTTTCTAACAACACCGAGTCCTTCCATTCGTTTTAACTCCACTAATAACTTGTCTTTCATACCTAGAGGTATTTTCCTAGTGGGAAAAATAACGGGTGGAACATTTTATCCACTACAATACTGTATTTGCCAGGTAACATGCCTAAACCTTTAAACAAACTCGAATAATTTTCAATATTTATTGCATTGATACAATTAATTACACCCATCGTAATACAACTTTCTAATCCGAGTAGATTTTGACAACATGAATCGGTGACAATAAACGGCAATACAAATTGTTTGTTATTATAAACTACGTTTAGTTTTACAACGATTAAGACAGGTAACCTGTTTCCTGTGAAGGAATACACTCTCTTTGAAAACGGACGAAGTTGTTTAATCGATAAGCCAATACGTAAATATTCACTCTTGGAAATAACATTCATCATAGAACCAGTATCTATTTTAACTAAAAGTTCTTTGTTATTACATTTCACGCTTTCGAACCATTCTTTAGTCGACTTACCGCATTTTTTGCCCTCGCTTACGGTATCAACATAGAACATTTCCGAGTCACTATCATTTTCCGCAGAATCCAAACTCAAATTATGTACCTTTTTTACTACACCCTTTTGTTTACACATCCGTGAAAAATGACCTTTTTTATTACACACAAAACATCTGGCTTGACGTGCCGGGCACTTATCGCCGCCAGCACAGCGCACGCTCCCGCAGCGCACGCATAGCTCCGCCGCCGCCGGCGCGGCCTGCGCTGCGCCAACCGCGCGCCCCCTTCTGAACGTGGACGCGGTCTGTGTTCGACCCCAGCCGCTGCGCCAACCGCGCGCCCCACGACGGTTGCCTTGAACTGCATCCACCTGACCGCTTTCCGCCTCTTTGCCGTCGATATACAGACTTTATTCCCTAGAAATTTCTGCCGTCTGTCGTCAAATCGTCTGTACGAAGTAAACGATCCCTGATCGTGTTATTCACTATTCCGCAAACGATTTTATCTCGCAGCAGGCTTAAATCACCGAAGTCGCATTGCCGACTCAGTACTCGCAAAGCGGTCACATATTGGTCGATATTTTCTCCATTCTCTTGATTTCGAATTTGAACCTTGTTACTGTTATATTCGGTTTAGTACCAAAATAACTATCGAACTTCTTCAAAACGCAATTGATATCATCTTCGCTTTCGCCCTCTTCGAAAGTAAAAGTCGTGAACACCTCGTATCCTGCCGAGCCGATGAGGTTAACCAACAAACTAGCCTGAATCTCTTTAGGCTCTTTGCTCACTCCAGATGCTTTTAAGAACACTTCGAATAGCCGTCGCCATTGACGCCACGCTTCGGCTCAGACGGCTTGCCCGCCTTCGAGTGATAATTTCGCTGGAGGACGCGCGTGTTCCATGATATTTATTATAAAATACACACAAAACTGCTTTATAATAAACTAAATACACGTATTATTGGTGGATTCGCAAATAAATTAAATTTTTGAAATACCACCGCTGTCACCATGTAGTAAAACACACGCCAGTTGGTTTGACACTGACTTTATTTCTATACTCTATACCTGTTCCTTGGGGGGTGGCTATGTTCAGCAGGGGACTTGTGTATGCTTGTAATGAATGAATTAAATAAATAAGAGAGCCATTTAGTTCGCCGTAATGTTTCATAGTAGAGAAACAGAAAGTGTACGATTCCCGATAGGACCAATGAAACTGGTAAGGGAGTTTTATTTGCTTATTTTTCACGTGCTCATTGAAATGGTGAACAATAACTTCGCGGTGAAACCTTGATGTCAAAGTAGTTTTAAAAAATCGCGCGTACAATCATAAGATGTATGTAAGTTGCTTTTTACTTTTTAAATTTAATGAGACTTGTAAAACAGTTTTTAAAATATCAATGTAGCTTTCATATTTTCACACATTAATTACAATCTCAATAGATTTTTGTGACAGTCCCGGTTTCATAACTTACATGAGTAAATGTCTAACTCTTGAGAAAAAGTACTGTAAAATAAGACAGCTAATTTTAAACACAGGTTTTTAACATTCTATTCGATCTGCACCGACATCCCCCATATTTTAATCGCAATTTGAAGTTTCGATTTACCACGTTCTCAGTGGTTAAGAAAAACATCGCGAGGAAACCTGCATATCTGAGAAGTTTAAAAATCTGAAAATACAAGGTAGCCCATAAGTCGTTAGAAATGTAAATTTCGAATAAAATACAAAAGGCGTGCATGAGTGGCGCGCGCGGTGCGGGGGGAGTACCGACGGTTTCTGGCAGGGCCTTTGTAGTTAGAACATTTTTCTGTTCTATAGAAACTGGCATTGCATATTTAGTTCCTCAACTCTCCAAAGGACAGCGCTGGAGTAAGTTTACGTTCGGAAGTGCGTTGTTTTAGTTAATTAAATCAAATTAAATGATCGTATCACATTGACTAAATCGACGTGATAATAATGTGAATTTAGATATTTTCACCCGAAAATGAGTTAAACAACTAATTTTATTAAGATTTAGCTGCTTTAAGTCTAGTTTATTCGTTTAATTGGAAGATGGCGTATTGGTGTTTTAATCTCTAAACGTGACCACCCTCTACCACCATTTTGTTTGTTTTTGAATTTGACATTGGCGTTTTGTTTTTCTGACGTAACGATTGTGCTTTGAATGTTTTGATTTTTTTTATATTTTTCCTATTTTTTTTACGACTTGGCTATTCTTGGACTTTGATTATCTTTGCTTAATATAGTGGCCCATGCACGTGAAAGGGACTTCGATTATCTTTCCTTCGGACATAGTTCGTATTGTTTAGTGATGGCCGCGGATAAAATTTGCTGTGTTTCAGGATGTACTAAGAGCTGTGAGTAAATTTAATTATTTACAGGTTTTACCAGTCAATATATTATTTCTTCTTTCTATTTTATATATAAGTCAGTGTTACCTTGGGCAACAATGTGATACCTAGCACAGACGCAAGTATCCCAAGAGTTCTGCTCCACTTTTCCACCCTTAGAGTCAATGCCTTGCTATGTTTACTTATAACACTACTACTTATACTACTGTCATTACACTTTTCAAAAACGCTTCTAAAATATTAATTTTTTTGTAGGTGAAGATGGCTTTATACTTCACAAATTTCCAAATTCTACAAAAGATCCAACACGCTTTTGTACACGGGTTCAAGCAGTTGGTGGAAACTTTCTGTGCTTAGATGATATGTATGTGTTTAAATACCGAAGAATTTGTCATACACCTTTTGAATCCAAGTACTGGACCGGAGTAAAATGTTAAGTAATATTGCAATACCAGCATTGCATATGAAAGGTTAGTAAAAATTTGCATTAACATTGTAATGATCTATTCTTAATATTATGAATGTTAAAGTTAATATGGACGTTTGTTCCTCAAATAATTAATTTTACTATCAAACATGAATAATTGAATGTATAAATTTTGAATCATGTTTAAACTATTTTCTGCAATACTAATTTTCAACTGCCAAATATTACGTATGACATGCAAAGCAATTTTACGGAAAGTTTGTTATTTCTTATTAACAGTTTGATTCAAATGATAATAAAAAGCTTATAAATTAAGGCTTTTTCAAAGCTCATAGAATATCAAAATCTACACCAGTTTATAAATATTAAACATGCTCAGAGTACAACTGGAAAGAAACATGAGTTTATGTTGTAATAACAAATATATAGTGATCTAAAGATCTTTTCCAGTACTAATGAGAATATATATTACACCAACATACTATATTGTAGAATATGTTTAATTATTTTTTAATCATATTGTCCTTTAGTATCTATTTAAAGTTATGATGATCTTCAATTTGATATCCCATTCTTTCACTTCATTCAATCTTAGAATATCATATTTAAAGTTTAGATGCCCAAATTTGTGCAGTACTCATTTGCTTAAGAACAAAAAAGTTAGTATTTAATTTGGTCTTATTATCAAAATCATAAGAGAAGTTGAATAAAACTAAATTTACGAATTTTATCGCGTTTATTTCACTACTTTTACTTATTTTTAATTCCCGACGTTTCGGGTGCTTTACAGCAACCATGGTTACGGGGGGGACTGAGATGTTTGACGTCCCAATGTCATAGTTAGTCCGGCTACCTTCAGTTTTTGAATATTAATTTTTGGTCCGATTTACGCAAAACGAGCTTATAGTATCATGAAGTCTTGCAGTGGTATGCTTAGGTTTGGGTTTAATTTTGTTAATTATAAGATTCCAAGCAGGTGGCAGCACCCATCCATCTTCTCTATTGAAATTTGGATGTTTTTTAATTTCAATAGCCTCGCGTATCATCCTTGGTAGGAATCGGTGTTCTTTTGCGAGAATTTTTGGTTTATCAAATCAAATGTAATGGTGGGGACGATCTTGAACATGTTCGCAGACTGCAGACTTCCCGGAGCGTCGGTGCTTCACGTCAGCTATATGTTCTTTCACGCGGGTTTTTATGGATCTTTTTGTTTGACCTATGTAAGAGAGACCACATTCACAATCTAACTTGTACACTCCTGCATCTCGTAAAGGGATATTACACTTGACGGATGGTAAAAATTGACTAATCTTCTTCGGCAGCTTGTAGTATGTTTTAATGGAAGCTCGCTTCAAGATGTAGCCGACCTTGTCTGTGACTCCTCTGACATATGGTAGTACAGCAGATACACGCTCGACTGTGGCCGGCTTCACTCGGTCACTGTGACATAGGCGCGGGACCCGAAGCTTGTTGTCTTGCAATACTTGCTTGACGTGCTGAAGTTCGGCGGCCAGATGTTTTCTGTCACAGATCCCTCGTGCTCTCTGAAACAAAGATTTACCCACGGTAGCTAACTGTGAAGGATGATGGTGAGATTCACCATTTAAATATCGGTTGGTATGGGTCTTTTTTCTATACACAGTGTGACCAATTGTGTTATTAGGATTTCGAATGACTAAAACATCTAAGAAAGCTAAAGAATTATTTGCCTCTAACTCCATTGTGAATTGTATTTTAGAGTGTATAGAGTTAAGGTGGTTTAAAAATGCAGTTACTTTGTCAGATGGTTAAACTGTGAAAGTGTCGTCTACGTGCCGCTTATAGAATCTTGGATTTACAGGAGCAGTAAGAAGGGCTTTCTCCTCGAAGTCCTCCATGAATATGTCGGCGACTATGGGAGATACAGGTGAGCCCATCGCCACACCATCTAGTTGCTTGTAGAACTCCTCCTTCCACAATAGATAGCCAGATGTGAGGCAGTGTTTGAGTAATACTGCATATTCAGCAGGCATGTTATTATATTCTAGCTTTCTAGTTACAATTGATATGCAGTCTTCAATAGGTAGGCATGTGAATAGTGACTGAACGTCAAAACTGACCATAGTTTCATTGTCAGCGAGATGTAGGTCTTTTATCTCACTAACAAAATGGTATGAATCCTTTGTGTGTGCTCTGGTATGTCCTCTCAGTGGTAACAGTACTTTTGCCAAGTGTTGTGCCAGCTTATAAGTTGGTGAATCGATCTGGCTCACTATAGGACGTAGTGGAGCGTTTGGTTTGTGTATCTTTGGTAACCCATACAACCTCGGTGGTTTGGTACATGACGGTATTAGCGAATTCACGTCGAGATTTAATTTTTCGGACTATTTCTTTATTAAATCGCTAGTTGCTTTAAGCGTGTTAGTTGTGGGGTCTGTTTTGACTTTTTGTATGTACTTTCGTCCGATAAAAGTTGTAGTATTTTAAAATTATACTCTGACGTGTCCATTATTACAATAAAGGTATTAGCGAAGAGAATGAATTTCGCATTAACACCGCGAAAAATCCCGTACGAAGAAATTATCTGCAGCGTTGAGGATTGTCTGTTTAAAAATAATATTGGTAAGTAAGATTTGGAACCTATACGTCAAGATATTTCGTCCTTGTTACGTCGTAGTTCAGTGCCGAAACCAAACCTTCCTAAAGACGAATTTACAGCGTTGATTAACTTACGGAACAGACCAGAACTAACGATTCTCCGCGCGGATAAAGGAAATGCTACGGTAATAAAGGACACGTCAGAGTATAATTTTAAAATACTACAACTTTTATCGGACGAAAGTACAAACAAAAAGGTCAAAACAGACCCCACAACTAACACGCTTAAAGTAACTAGCGATTTAATAAAGAAGTACTCCGAAAAATTAAATCTCGACGTGAATTCGCTAATACCATCATGTACCAAACCACCGAGGTTGTATGGGTTACCAAAGATACACAAACCAAACGCTCCACTACGTCCTATAGTGAGCCAGATCGATTCACCAACTTATAAGCTGGCACAACACTTGGCAAAAGTACTGTCACCACTTAGAGGACATACCAGAGCACACACAAAGGATTCATACCATTTTGTTAGTGAGATAAAAGACCTACATCTCGCTGACAATGAAACTATGGTCAGTTTTGATGTTCAGTCACTATTCACATGCCTACCTATTGAAGACTGCATATCAATTGTAACTAGAATGCTAGAATATAATAACATGCCTGCTGAATATGCAGTATTACTCAAACACTGTCTCACATCTGGCGATCTATTGTGGAAGGAGGAGTTCTACAAGCAAGTAGATGGTGTGGCGATGGGCTCACCTGTATCTTCCATAGTCGCCGACATATTCATGGAGGACTTCGAGGAGAAAGCCCTTCTTACTGCTCCTGTAAATCCAAGATTCTACAAGCGGTACGTAAACAACACTTTCACATGATTAAAACTACTTTTAGAGATTTTATCGCGTTTATTTACTTCTTATTTTTAATTCCCGACGTTTCGGACGCTTTCCAGCACCCATGGTCACGGGGGACTGAGATGACTGACATCCCGATGTCATTGTTAAACCCGGAGTACCTTCAGCTTTTTTTTATTGTTTTGAAAGCTGAAGGTACTCCGGGTTTAACATTGACATCGGGATGTCAGTCATCTCAGTCCCCCGTGACCATGGGTGCTGGAAAGCGCCCGAAACGTCGGGAATTAAAAATAAGAAGTAAATAAACGCGATAAAATCCGTAAAAGTAGTTTTAATCATGTGTAGTGTTCGCGTAAATATAAGAAATCATTAACACTTTCACAATTTTACCATCTGACAAAGTAACTGCATTTTTAAACCACCTTAACTCTATACACTCTAAAATACAATTCACAATGGAGTTAGAGGCAAATAATTTTTTAGCTTTCTTAGATGTTTTAGTCATTCGAAATCCTAATAACACAATTGGTCACACTGTGTATAGAAAGAAGACCCATACCAACCGATATTTAAATGGTGAATCTCACCATCATCCTTCACAGTTAGCTACCGTGGGTAAATCTTTGTTTCAGAGAGCACGAGGGATCTGTGACAGAAAACATCTGGCCGCCGAACTTCAGCACGTCAAGCAAGTATTGCAAGACAACAAGCTTCGGGTCCCGCGCCTACGTCACAGTGACCGAGTGAAGCCGGCCACAGTCGAGCGTGTACCTGCTGTACTACCATATGTCAGAGGAGTCACAGACAAGGTCGGCTACATCTTGAAGCGAGCTTCCATTAAAACATACTACAAGCCGCCGAAGAAGATTAGTCAATTTTTACCATCCGTCAAGTGTAATATCCCTCTACAAGATGCAGGAGTGTACAAGTTACATTGTGAATGTGGTCTCTCTTACATAGGTCAAACAAAAAGATCCATAAAAACCCGCGTGAAAGAACATATAGCTGACGTGAAGCACCGACGCTCCGGGAAGTCTGCAGTCTGCGAACACGTTCAAGATCGTCCCCACCATTACATTTGATTTGATAAACCAAAAATTCTCGCAAAAGAACACCGATTCCTACCAAGGATGATACGCGAGGCTATTGAAATTAAAAAACATCCAAATTTCAATAGAGAAGATGGATGGGTGCTGCCACCTGCTTGGAATCTTATAATTAACAAAATTAAACCCAAACCTAAGCATACCACTGCAAGACTTCATGATACTATAAGCTCGTTTTGAGTAAATCGGACCAAAAATTAATATTCAAAAACTGAAGGTAGCCGGACTAACTATGACATTGGGACGTCAAACATCTCAGTCCCCCCCGTGACCATGGTTGCTGTAAAGCACCCGAAACGTCGGGAATTAAAAATAAGTAAAAGTAGTGAAATAAACGCGATAAAATCCGTAAATTTAGTTTTATTCAATGTGTAGTGTTCGCGTAAATTTAAGAAATCATTATAAGAGAAGTTACTTGATTTGCCTCAGTCTTTGTAAAATTCGACATTGCTGTAAGATCCATAATTTATATTATAGTATGCATATTTTTCACAGGTGTTCTATTGTACAATGAATACTAATAATAAACTTCCATTTTAATAAAATGGAATGTGTAACTTTTAGCTTCATTTTTATTTGTTTTATTTGTTATGCTACTTATGGTATTTGTTGTTTGATATTGTCTGTTGAAAGATATTGGTAGTCCTTCACTCTTAGTCGTTCAAATTCTACATGGCTAATATGTTTATGCCGTAATTTTTTGCTGATTGGTAGTAGAGGAATTAATCTTTGCAATTAATAAACCCAAGCAGGTTAGAATTTTTATTAGAGCCGTCAGTTCACATTTCTCTTTGTACTATTGTTAAGTTGTCAATATATTTCAAGTACAATATAATCATTCATTGTATATATTGATTTTACAGGTGCTGTTGTTAAAACACGTTATACACAAGAAATTGCTTCAACATCAAGTTATGTGCAAGAGACAACTACTGCTCAAACATCCAGTAAGTTAGAATTGATTTTATTTTGTAAATTAAATTGAGGAATATATTGTAAATTAATTTTATTTAAAAAAAGTCCCACTGGGTTTTGTGCTGGTTCTGGTAAAGCTTTAATATCAAGTTGCTTTAATAGGGGGTTATGGGGCGGGGGGAAGGGAGGTGGAAGGGGATAGATTCGCCCCCCCACCTGTCCCCCCACCATGAGATGCATGGTATTTTTATATTAAATGTTAAAGATCAAAATTTTATAAAATAATTTATAAGAAAAATCACCTTAATAGGTAGTCGGGGAGGGGGCGTGACCCCTCTTCACCGAAGCAATACCAAAGTTTAGTTGATGGAGCCCCCGTTATTTCTGGGTGGTTTATGAAAAAATAACCACAAATCTTTCTAACCAAACCTATCTGAGTTGGTGTGCCGCAAGTCCCGAGCTTGCTTTGCTCGCTCTTGTACCAAATAAAACAAAATGTTAACTTTAATAATTACTTTAATAAGTAAACATATTTTATCACTTTTGCCATTATATTTCATCATGTTTCGCCTGCACAAGTACTCCACTATTGCATTACTAAAATTTACAATATCTTAAAAACGGTTAAGTTTCGTGTATGGTGTTTCATGGTCGAAAAAGTCGGTAATGATGCAAAATACAACCCCCTAAATGATCTAAGTCGACTTAACCTGTAACCCTATCATATTGTATAATTCAATATTTATCTACTATGTTCCAAATTATGATTCAAAATGCAATCAACTTGCTACAATTAAATTTATTTTTACTAAACTATTTTACAAATTTTCTTGGTCTATATAAATATAATGTTTTGTCATTTTAATTTCAGGCTTGAAGGTGACTAAGCCCAAAGGGACTCAAATTAGTACAAGAATTACAATGTTAAAAAAGAAACTTAAAAGCTTGAATAAAGCAAATGAGAAATAAGAAAGTATGAAGAAAGAACAAAAAGACTGAAGAAGAAAATGAATTTATTAGAAAATACTACTTTCTTGAAAGCATTTAAAAGTTGAATAGAACTAAATTTACGGATTCTATCGCGTTTATTTAACTGATTTTACTTATTTTTAATTCCCGACGTTTCGGGTGTTTTACAGCACCCATGGTCACGGGGTGGACTGTAACGTCGTGAACTGAAACGTCGGGAATTAAAAATAAGTAAAATCAGTTAAATAAACGCGATAGAATCCGTAAATTTAGTTTTATTCAATGCGTAGTGTTCGCGTAAATTTAAGAAATCATTTAGCATTTAAAAGTTTTACCTCAATGGCAATAGTTTTTACGATGTTACAATTTCGAGTAAACACAAAAGGGACAGACAATTCACACCTGATGAAAAGGTGATGGCATTACATTTTTTAACATGGGCCAAGAGCCTACAGGATGCTGCAAAAATATTTGTTCTGCCATCACCTTTAACCTTAAGCAGGATGGTATCTAAGGCCAATATTAAGCCTGGTATAAATGAAAACATATTTTACGAGCTTAAGAAGCAAGCATCTATCTAAAATGAAAGCCAATGATAAATTGTGTACACTGGTTTTTGATGAAATGGCCTTAACACCACATATTGGTTATGACAGGAAAAATGACAGGATTACTGGTTTACATAATGGTTTCTTGTATTTACGCGAACACTACGTATTGAAATAATACTAGTTTTTACGGATTTTATCGCGTATATTTAACTATAAATACCTGACGTTCCGGTGCTGTAAAGCGCTCGAAATGTCGGGTATTTATAGTTAAATATACGCGATAAAATCCGTAAAAACTAGTAATATTTCAATTACTGGTTTAGTTGACAATGGTGATGTAGTGAGGACTGAACTTAGAATAGAGGTATTCTAAAAACTATAAACAGCCGATATCATATTCATTTTGTGCTTGCAGTACAAAAAAAGCTGAATTAGCCTTAATGATTAAAAGAAATATAAGAAAATTGAAGGGGTCTGGCTTTAAAATCCTTGCTACTGTATGTGACCAGGGAACATCAAATGTTAGTACCAAGTGGAATATAGTAGATAAATATTGAAATATATATACAGGGTAACCCTGTATATATATTTCAATATAAATTATATTGGTTAAGTCGACTTCGATCCTTTAGGGGGTTGTAATTTGCATCATTACCGACTATTACAACTATGAAACACCATACATCAAACCTAACCGTTTTCAAGATATTGGACATTTAAGTTTTTTTTTTATAAAAATTGTCAACTTTTGGTCAATTGTACTATTTTTTTGTAATTTGTGCATCTTATTTTATTTTTCTTATAACTTTTGTGTAGTAGATAAGTTGCCTTATTATTTAAAATACCAAGATAAACTAAATAAACTAAATTTTATGTTATCTTATTTCGATTAATTTACTTTGTATACTGTCATTACTGTTGGATTTATTAATTTAAAATTGTTACTTTGATGAAATATATTGATTGATCGACATTTATTTATTTATTTCTGAAATTGTGTAGATTGCTTAATTCTTAATTTTTTTACTGGTTATGGGTGTAAATTACCTGAATAAAGATGATTATTATTTTTAAATTGAGTTTTCTTTTATATGATTTACCTTTGATTACATAATTCTGCACCTAACTAGTTTTGTGCCTATATGCACAAAACTAGTTAGTTGCAGAATTATGTGATCTTGTAAAATTAAAAATAATCAGTACACCAGGGATGGGGCTGTACTATATATAGAATATATGTATAGATAGATATATCGTCCGTTTAGTTCGACAACTCCACTATAGATTTCTCTGTACCACGGAATCGACTAGCAACTCTATTCCAGATATATATAATGTACTCTGTGGTTTCTGGGAATTCAGTCGCCATGGAGCGTTTCACCGGTGCGGACCGTGCATTTTGTGTGCGCGAGTTTTATCGAAACAATGATTCGGCTGCCATTGCGCGGCGTAAATTTCGAGAATATCAGAATTTACGCAACTTTAAAGACATTCCAAGTGTTCAAACGATTAAGAACTGGGTTATTAAGTTCGAAGAGAGTGGTTCGAAGTTGGATAAACAACGGTCAGGTCGACCAAGGACATCACGGACGGAAGAAAACATCGATGTAGTGAAACACTCAATTCGTGAAAATCCTACCCAGTCTACTCGTAAGCGTTCCAGTGCATTAAACTTACCCAGAACATCGTTACAGCGAATTTTAAAGAAAGATTTACATCTTCACCCGTACAAGATTCAGATAGTACAGGAATTAAAAGATACTGACACTATCCACAGACTAAATTTCGCAAATGAAATGTTGAACCGCTTTATTTCGTTTAATAACGTGTTATTCTCTGATGAGGCTCACTTTCACATCAACGGTCATGTGAATAAGCAAAATTGTCGCTACTGGAGTTGCGAAAATCCAAATCGCAAACATCAAAAGCCCTTACATAGCCCTAAAGTGACAGTTTGGGCGGCTATGTCAGCGCATGGCATTATAGGCCCTTACTTTTTCGAGGACGGCAGAGGCCGCGCGCTTACTGTTACTTCACAACGGTATGTAGCTATGATTCAGATCGTTTTTACACCAGAGTTGCAGAATTTTCCAGGTTTCAATACGCGGACCTGGTTTCAACAAGATGGAGCAACTGCCCATACCTCTAACGTCGCTAGGCCGGTCGTCCGTCAACTTTTCCCTAATAAAGTGATCTCTCGAAGAGGAGATATTCCTTGGCCACCACGCAGTCCAGATCTGACCCCAATGGACTTTTTCTTATGAGGTTATCTTAAGACTAAAGTGTACGAAACCAACCAGCGGACAATTGATGTCCTGAAAGAAAATATCCAAAGAGAAATGGCAAACATTACAGAGCTTACTTGCCGCGCAGTGATGGATAATTTTAAACGTCGCTTACTGCACTCTTTTTATTTAGATGATGTAATTTTCAAAAAATAATTCCCATTTTATAAGGATTATGACAAAATAAAAACCTTTTTCATAATGTCATTAGTTTTTTTTATTTATTTTTTTACATTTCAAGGGACTTATGGGCCACCCGGTATTTTTAGGTTTTGAAGTCGGTCATCTCGCGTTTGGCTTTTATTATTAATAAATTAACTAAATCAACTCTCAACAACGCAGAGTAGTGAGATGTACGTAGTCTTTAACTGTTAACATTGTTATCCAATGTTGACCATACGTTTCCCCCATCGTTTGTCATATAGGCCCAATATTTGCAGTAGTAGCCACGCTTGGCAAGCGGGTTGACAACCGCAGTTTTTTAATACTTTGCGCTGTTATCAGAAATACGCTGCTGCCCATCTTCTGTTTAAGTTTACCTCTGTCGCCTTTTACGACATACACGAGATGAAATGGGATATTGATTGATTTTTCGCCGCCTAGCCATGTAATGGCTAATATATTTCTACTCCCGTTCACCAATTCCATTTCCCAATAAGACTTCCAAATAAGTTCGATTTGCCATTGTTGCATATTCGGCAACACTATGCCGTGTATTAATGAATAACCAAGACCAGTTTAACATTATTTTGTTAAAACTATATTTACTTTAATTATGAGTGAAAATGATAATAACACATTTCTAATTTTAAGACAATTTACCCTTCATAAAGACATCTCGGAAGACATATCCGATATAAAAAGGTATTGCTAGACATATGGTAATAAAGCAATTTTAATAAACTTCCATAAGTTTTTCTGTAGCATATTATTTTGCCAAATTTCAATCATTTACGTCCAATATAAACACGTATACCGACATGACAACGAGTGATCCAATTTCGTTAATTTTGGCACGGAGAATTAATGATGTTGCTAAATTGAAGCCCATGCAAATGAAGCCGTGGATAAAAAGCTAATCCTAAATAAAACCACAAAAAGATTATTAAACCCAAGTCTGGTTCTTGGCAAGACTTATCTTAAAAGATAACTACTTCAAGTGAAAAACTTGTCTTAAAATTTTAAATACAGCAGAGAATAAATTTACTAAAGTATTATTTCACTATGTGATAATTTAACGCCAACAAAAAAGATACATAAAGAAACAAATTTAATGAATGTATAATAACTAATACTAATATCGAAAGAGTTATATACTATACATAATTATTACCCCTAAAATAAATATCCACAATTAAAACATTTAAGAATTTTAGATAGAAATTAATCTCAATAATACAAATAATAATACAAACATAGTAAAATTTAAAAAAAACAATTGTTAACAGCATTGAGCTATTATGTACTACGTACTAGAGGAGACACTGCAATCAGCTACTCTGTTCCACTCAACTGCGGTACATGCACTGCACTTTAATCAGTCACTCGCTAGGCGCTTGTAGAGTTGTCACGTGTTGTGTTGATTAAAAAAAATCTCTTGATAAAAATATGCCGTCTTGTGTACTTAGATATTGCACAAATAATTCAAGAAATGTCAGTAAAAACCAAGGAATTACTTTTCATCGGTTAATAAGATACTTATTCAATAAAAAATTATTATAAATTAATAATAAAACAAATTATTCCTAAGACGCCATCTCGTATCATTGAATATAGATTATGAAATTAATATGTTCAGATGCGACATTTCTGTAGGTACTTAAGTTTAGGACCAATATATTATTATACACATTTTTTTTTGTAGAAACATATAAGTTATTATAATTAGGCTAAATTTTTCATGTTTAAATCTGCTTATTATTCTTTTATTTTATTTTTAGGTTTCCACTTCAAAGTCAAAGTGGAATAAATTCGTCCATTTTTAACTCTCGCGTGCCCAGCATTTATGAACGATTATTTACAGCATTTATGATTCTAATTTAAATAAATATATTTGTAATTTAAATTTTATGTTAATAAGTTTTGTTAAACATACATTTAGTATGTTTCTTTTTTATATTTGACATAGATACCTTTTAAAATATTCTGATAAATATATCATTAAAATGTAATTGTGATATAATATTATGTAATATTATATTAAATAAACAAATATAATATACAAAATAAATGACAAAATTTAGATATTGTTCTCGATATAATTTACCTATTTAACAATACAATCTACTATTACCTACGGATTATTCTACCTATGTTTATTCTATGATAAAAAAAACCAAACGCGCGAAGCGCACAGAGTAGCGCACATTTTTTGTTTGAGATAGCTGTTCTAGTACATAAGTACATATTACTTCAATGGTTAACTGTGCATTTTTTTCTACATTTTTACACGACCATATGAGCATTATGAGTAGTACACTTTTGGATTTTCCAAACTTTTTATTGACGTAAGACATAAAATTATCAGAAAATTATAAGTACGTGGGTCACTCAATAAGTTTTGAGATGTTCGGAATTTAAAAATGGAACGCACCCGTGTTATACGTTTCTAAAAAGTAAATTTATTTAAAATAGAATACTATAAGCCAATTGTTCAATATTTTAAAAAAAACAAAGTTCTAATAATTTTCCTGCAACGCTTCCCGCGCTTTTCATTTAAAACGATGGATCTTAACCGTGAACATTTGCGCGCTATGATCTATTATGATTTTAAATTTGGTTTAACCGAGCAATTTAGTTTACAACGGTTACAATCAACATTAGGAGACTCAGCTCCATCACGCGCAACACTTTTTAGGTGGTTTACTGAGTTCAAAGGGGTAAAATTAACCTTAAAGATGACCAAACAACTGGGGCCCCGCAAACAGCAGTAACGGCACAAAATGTATGGACTACTGAAATATTGATGCGAGAACACCTACGAATAACATATACAGACATCGAAAATATTATAGGTATTAGTTTGGGGAGCATTCATACCATCCTACGTCCACATCTTGAAGTGAAGAAGTATTGTTGTCGATGGATCCCTCGTTTGTTCTCCAAAAGCAAAAAACAAACTCGTGTGGATCGGTGCCATGAAATGCGTCCACGTTTTGAAAACGGGGCATCTAGACGTATTTTAGAATTCATTATTGATGATGAGACATGGATCTATCAATACGATCCGGAAAATAAAAGGCAATCATCGGTATGGATCTATTCAAAAGAACAGTTACTGACAAAACTCCAAAGACCTCGCCACGTCGGTAAAAAAATGGTGGCTAGTTTTTTTTTCCCAAAGCGGACATTTGTCGACGTTAATGCTGAAAAATTGAAGGTCAGTTAACTTTGAATGGTATACTACAGTTGCATTACCCAAAGCTTTTCAAGCTGTGCGGGAAAGAAGACCAAAGAACGGGCTTCGAGGGATCAATCTGCATCCTCTTCACATACCTTACATTAGAACAAAAGCATTTATTGAGTAATCTTGTGTTAAAACTCTAAGTCACATTATATATGTGGTAGAGCCATGCTGCAGTTATATTAGAAGTATAGTTGTAGCACGAATGGGTTGGCTCGACCGGGGAAGGACTACGCTCTCACAGAAGACCAGCGTAAAATAGTAGCGTAGTGCTGCTATGTTTCGTATGGTGAGTGTAGTGAACCGGAGACCCTTTTTACTGGAAAAGAGGCATTCCATCTTAGTCCTCACGGTAGACAACGCATTTGCATTTTGATTCGTAATTGAGGATAGTTGTAGATGTCTATGGGCCACAGCAACCACTTACCATCAGATGGACTGTGTATATATATATATAAAGTCAACCACCCTACAGCCCTGACTCAGCTCCTTGTGATTTTTTTTATTCCCAAGAGTCAAAGAAAAAATTAAAGGCAAGTTTTTTTCAAGCGCCGAAGAAGCCGTGGATGCCTACGAAGAAGCGATTTCCGACCTGTCAAATCAAGACTGGCAAAAGTGTTTTCAGAGTTGGTTTAAGTCAATGGAACGTATTCGTATAGAACGTGATGGATAATATTTTGAAAAGATGTAAAATAAATATTAATAGTATCTGGAATACTTTTTGTATATCTAAAAAATTATTGAGTGTCCTTCGCAATAGTAATAAGGTTATTAGTGAAAACTTGTGTTTATTTAAAATAGTTTAAACGCGCACACACATTTGGATTGCATACCTTAAGCGCTCATGTTATACGGAATAGGGAACTGCGTAGTTCAAGAGGTACGTAAGTTTTTTTTCTATTTCCTTATTTACTTCTTTTGTGTAGCATTGTGGCGTATTATGCCTAAAAATTTGGATCCACAGTAGATAGAGAACCTGTTGAATGTCTCCGAGTCAGAAAAAATCGAAATTGAGGATATTTTTCTGAAGCATTAGCGGAGTGATGACAAAACAAAGCGAGACACATAAAACGAAGAAGTAGACAATAATGAACACGAAGACCGCTATAGTAAATTAATTTTTAGAAGTAATTTATATAAATGGTCGAAAATACCACCATCACGATCATTGGTTCAGCACATGATATAATTATACATTTGCTTGGTCAAAGGGTCCTGCTCGAGCCATGAATGAAATGCCTCCATTCGATGCACGTTTTTTTTCTGAAGTTATGATTGGCTTGACTTTAAAACATTATACCTATGAAAAGATCATAATGTACTCAGAAAATGATACATCTGACTCAGGCTATAATTACTAAACGTGCTCCAAACGTATGAAATACGTTCATTTTTTAGACGTAAAAATATGTAAAAACTGATAATTATAAGCATCATTTTGATAGTGAAGATACTGAAATTAGGTTCCTACATTTTACTGAAATTTCAATATTCGTTAAGTGTTATGTGTATTCCTCATGTGATTTTAGATGTTTGTATATTTCATAGATCTTTATACCTCTTTTATAGTTTTTAAAATAAGAGTAATAAAAAAAAACAATTTGATTTATTTTTGATCCGAAATTTTATTGCATATTTGATCTCTTATGTTAACTCTAAAATTATAACGTGTTTTGTATCCTTTTTTGTTTGATGCTCCAAGGGGCAATATTTAAGTTTCAAATTTTAAATACATATTCTAATTACGTTCATAAAATAACTTTTAAAAGAAATCCTGACTTACGATTACAATAGTACTCGTATATGGTTTATGTTTATAGGTCTCCCAGGTGTGTAGGTAGATGTGAGGTTTAAAACAGCTTACGGTGCTAATGGTTATTAATACGATTAATATAATAATAAATTAATAAAGTTTATCAAGTGCATTGAACGCGATTTAAAAATCATGAATTAAGGAGCTTTTTCTTAGACCATAATTAAATTCGATCAGTCTTTCCCCTGGCTGACCCACATAATTTAACAACCGCATGCATCGTTCTCACAAAACCCTAACCCGCGTACCTTCCATGCGAGCCTATATTGGATAAGTTGAAATATCCTTACGGTCATCAGCAACACGATTTCCAGAAAAGAAAACAATAAAGTTTTTCTTCTTTTCAGGTCTAACTCCAGAGGAAGAGAAATTGAACCAAGATGGGAAGTCGCAGGAGAAGATTTCTAAATGGAAATTTTTAAGTGAGTTTATTTATAAAATTGTTATATTTTGTAGAGCCATGCTGAAGCTTTTGTATGATTTTAACACTCACACAAAATAGCAGCGTCTAATAGCACCTTAATACGACTGTGGTTCGTATGGTGAGTGTAGATAACCGGAGAACCTTTTAACTGGAAACAAGGCATTTCATCTTAATTCGCAGGGGTGACAACGCATCGGCATTTTGATTATTAATTGAAAATAGGTGTAAGTATGGTGTAGACACAGTTCACCTGATAGTAATTAGATGCTATTGACCAAAGCATCCACTTTCCATCAGGGGGACTGTGTGCTCATTTGTTATCCTTAATCTATAAAAAAATTGAATGATTTTAATTAAATGTTCTGTTAATTAGTACAATGTCAATGGCAGCATGTCATAATTATAAATGGATGAAATTACTTCTAATGACCTTTGGAAAGTGAACTGAGGATCGCAAAACCATACGTATCGCACTTTTAGCGTTACTCCCCGAAATGAGTATATTATGGTGTGGAGTTTAATGATGATGGTGACACCGCCATCTATCGGAAGTTATAAGATCTTTTTCATAGTCCTAATTGTGACAAACGAGCACACTATTCACTTCATTATAATTGAATACTGAGTGCCGTAGAGACCTTTTATTTCTTTAAATCCCGCGGTATTTGAACTTCACCGCATAAAAGCGAAAACACTTCCGCACCCGCCCGCGGCCCTACGCTCTATACAGTATCACACCAAGAGTTTAAAATAAATTTGACAGGCCTGTTGGCCTAGTGGTTAGTGACCCTGACTGCTATGCTGGAGGTCGTGGGTTCGATTCCCACCCAGGACAAATGTTTGTGTGATAAACATGATCATTTGTTCTGTGTCTGGGTGTAATTTATGTATAATATTTATGTATAAGTATGTTTATCAGTTGTCTAGTACCCATAACACAAGCTCTGCTTAGCTTGGGACTAGATGGCGTTGTGTGATAGTTGTGGAATATTATTATTATTTAAAAAAAATCTGTTCACATTTGAAATCTCTATCACCGTCTTACAAACTTACAAAAACTAAAATTTTGAATTGGGAAACACCTCCTTTTTTTAAGTCAGCTAAATTTGTATTGCTAATAATGGAAAACATTTATTTTCAGAAAAATCTCGCTCCACTCGTCGAGCACTTTTCGTAGTTTTTATACTTTGTACGACGTCTATTTTCCAAGGATTTTCAGTCGTGCTGGTGTATGCTAAGCCGCTCTTCGAGGAGGCTATACCCACTATGTCCGCTACGTTGTGTAGCGCCCTACTAACAATTGTAACGATTGGAGCTCACTGCATCGCTACTTATTTGATCGATGTGGTGGGGAGACGGGTAAGGGTCTTCAATTATTTAAATAAGTAAATATTACGAACGAGCACATCCCATCAAATAATGATAATAATAATAAGTAATAACCAACAACTATCGGAGATACATCCTAAAGGATGGCACCGTCGACATCTGTTGCGCTTGTCGCCATCCCGGTGAGTCACTTAGGCATGTCATCTCCAGTTGCTCGGCGCTTTCTAACTCTGAGTACTTGTACAGGTACAACCTAGTAGCCAGAAATCTTCACCAGGAGCTCGCTCTGAAATACGGTCTCGTGAACCGGTAATTGCCGTATTACAAGTACTTGCCGGAAGCCGTGCTCGAAAATGATCGCGCCAGGCTCTACTGGGACCGGGCCATTATCACAGACAGGACTATTCTTGCGAATAAGCCTGATATTGTGCTGATGGACCGGGCACAGTCGAGGATATTTTTGATCAACATTACCATTCCGTATGACGAGAAACTCGTGAAAGCCATAACAGATAAGCGAACAAAATATCTGGACCTAGATCACGAAGTGACCGACATGTGGGGTGGTCTGCCGACTGAAATTATTCCTGTAGTCGTTTCTGCAAAGAGGCTAATCCCAGTCAGCCTCTCGGGTCATCTGAGGTGGCTGGGACTCCGTGACGGACCGCTCCAGGCTCGAATGAAGAAGGCGGTGCTCCTCGATACCGCCCGCATCGTCCGCCGGTTTCTCTCTCTTTCCCCCTAACCCTTGGCCGTTTGATCTCCCCTGCCGAGGGCCTCCATCTGGTTGGGCTTTTATTTATTTATGTATTATTTATTTATCTATGCTGGTATATGAAATATATATTTATGTATATTTATCATTTATTTTTATATATTTATCCAGCCCAACCAGATGAGAATACTCTACTAATACCCCAAAATAATAATAATCTTTATTATAAACTTAAGAAGTTACTAACCAAATGTTGCACTGATTCCTAAACTAGGATAAATCCTGTATCTTAGGATATCAGTACCTTACCATACAATTTTACGAATTTTAATTTTTTAATTCAGATTTTTCGTAAAACATTTTTTTAAAGCTATGATTAAAGTAAATAAGTGTGTGTGTGTGTGTGTGTGTGTGTGTGTGTGTGTGTGTGTAAGTATGTGCGTGCGTGCGTGCGTGCGTGCGTGCGTGCGTGCGTGCGTACGTGCGTGCGTGCGTGCGTGCGTGCGTGCGTGCGTGAGTGCGTGCGTGCGTGCGTGTGCGCGCGTGTGTGTGTGTGTGTGCGTGTGTGTTTGTGTGTGTGTGTGTGTGTGTGTGTGTGTGTGTGCGCGTGTGTGTGTGTGTATGTGTGTGTGTGTGTGTGGGTGTGTGTGTGTGTGTGTGTGTGTGTGTGTGTGTGTACGAGGTGTGCCCATAAACACCTATATATGGTCATAGCAATTAATTCGTTTCCTCAGATAAATTGTAAAGAAAAACAGTGAAGTAACTACAATTATCGCCTTGCCGGATACTGACTACATCTCATTCCTGAGAAGTTTTTGGTTTATAGGAATGTTCACTACCCATATCACCTTGTGGGTATTGTAAGAGGCGACAGAGACAAAACGAACCAGGAGATGGGCAGCAGCATCTTTCTAATAACATCTAAATAATAAAAAAGAAGGTTGGCAACATGCCTCCCAAATGTGGCAAGTATAACAATGAGCAACGGCCCCACACGCCGTAAATATTAATGCTTCGATTCGATTCTGGAGGAGATTCGACCTGAAATGTCATGACATGGTAACATTTAACGCACACCCACAGAGGACTGACGAAAAAAAACTGTAGCTGGAAGAAGAGATATATAAATAGCGCAGGAGTATTTTAGTATAATCTGAGTTCTAAAGAAAAGGGCGGATATTGTAATAATCAAATCCGTTGACTTGTTCTATCAGCGGCAGGGCTACTATCTATCACACGGAAGTATCGTTTAATTGTCAACATAGCTGTCAATAACAACGGGGTCAAAATTGAGAGTAGGTCGACTCGGAATCACCAAACGGTATTCAAAAAAGTCACATATCAATGAGGTAGCAGAAATGATGTATGAGGATATGTACAGCCATTTATTCCCCAAAGCCCATTTTTGGCGTTAATGAGAGACTTAATCGTAAAACTAGGAACATAAAGTATTGTGAGATGATAGAAGGAAAATTTGGAAAAGAGCAGAACCCAAGGGGCAACAGCTAGTCTACTGCGTGGAAAGATGAACTCTGTATTCAAAACGGTTCATCAAAACGTGGAAAAAATTACATTGTAACCATTAAAATGAACCGTATATTAAATGATTAAAACTACTTTTACGGATTTTATCGCGTTTATTTTTACTTTTTATTTTTAATTCCCGACGTTTCGGGCGCTTTCCAGCACCCATGGTCACGGGGGACTGAGATGACTGACGTCCCGATGTCATTGTTAAACCCGGAGTACCTTCAGCTTTTTTAATTATTGTTTATGGTCCGATCTATGCAAAATGAACTAACTCTGTCTTGAGGTCTTGCAGTGGTATGCTTGGGTTTAGTTTTAATTTTATTGATTATAGGATCCCAAGCAGGTGGTAGTACCCAGCCTCCTTCTCTATTGAAATTAGGATGTTTTTTTAATTTCAATAGCCTCACGTATGATCCTTGGTAGGAATCGGTGTTCTTTCGCGAGGATTTGTGGTCTATCAAATCTGATGTAATGGTTGGTTTGATATATAATGATAATGGGTGATTTGATAGACCACAAATCCTCGCGAAAGAACACCGATTCCTACCAAGGATGATACGTGAGGCTATTGAAATTAAAAAACATCCTAATTTCAATAGAGAAGGAGGCTGGGTACTACCACCTGCTTGGGATCCTATAATCAATAAAATTAAAACTAAACCCAAGCATACCACTGCAAGACCTCAAGACAGAGTTAGTTCATTTTGCATAGATCGGACCATAAACAATAATTAAAAAAGCTGAAGGTACTCCGGGTTTAACAATGACATCGGGACGTCAGTCATCTCAGTCCCCCGTGACCATGGGTGCTGGAAAGCGCCCGAAACGTCGGGAATTAAAAATAAAAAGTAAAAATAAACGCGATAAAATCCGTAAAAGTAGTTTTAATCATGTGTAGTGTTCGCGTAAATATAAGAAATCATTACGTATATTAAATCTTAAGCTTTGACTACTTTCAGTAGACTAAAGAACATAAAATATGACGAAGTAAATAATGCTTTATCAAAATTAGTAAAAAAAAACTTTTGGTAAATCCGAATGTGTATGCTTTAAGCGCTCATGATCTATTTAGATAGTATCATTTAGTTTAGATGATACTATCTAAATTCTCAGTAAACAATAGAAAATATTTTTTAATTATATTTAAGCTTATTCCGAGATAACTTGGTAGTATCGTTTACACTTTGCTCGATGAACGCGTCCTTTTAGAGAAGATCTAAAAATAAAAGTTACAACATCGCTTCTCAAATGTTATTCGTTTTGCTGCGTTTGATGAACGATCATCTATTTGCATTTGCGCAGTAAATTTCGAAAGTTTTTGTACAAATTATTCTTTTTACATTGGTTTAAAATGCTTAAAAGACAAAGGGAGTCAAAAGAAGAAAGGAAGTTGAACAAATATAAGAAGAAATATGAACGTTTTTAAAGACGTAAAGAGGAACATTTAAAAGATAATAGAAACGAAAATGAGGTTGGCGATGTTGGTAAGTCTGTTTTTATCATGACTCATTTTTTATAAAATTATTGAAAATTAATTAACCGATTTATATGGAACTTTAAAGATATAATATATATTATATTTCAAAGTAAAAAAGTCGTTTTAAAAGATCATTAATGTTGGCATTTAGACCGTGAATGTTTTATAGGTAATTAAAAATTGGGTTCACTTATCCTCCAACCAATACACACAATTTTCTGTATATAAACTTTTGAGACAATCCGATGGGGCATAGTCAGGAATTTCCCGTGGGGATTAGTCGGCGAGTCGTAATATGCCTGGTTATAATATGTCACAAACTCATAAAGCGACTGTCGCTTTTAACACTTATCCCTTAGGGATAATAGTCATGCCATACCATTTAATATGGAGGCCTCTTAAAGTGAGTGTCACTATTAAACTATTACTCTATCTCTCTCTAGTCGGTCCCTCATGACTGAGGATCGTGATCACCATCACCGAGAGTAAGTTTATTGTTTATGATCTCTCTCCACCGGGTCCTATCGCTGGCCATACGGAGAGCGTCGTAGAAATTTCGCGCACCGACTTCTTTGACTTGGTCGGACCACCGGGTTGGAGAAATACCTCTGGGCCTTCTTCCCTCTACTTTTCCAACAACTATCAATTTCTCAATACTTTCGTCCCCGCGACGAGACATATGACCAAAATAGCTGAGGATGCGCTGAAGACATGTGGTGGAAAGACGCGTCTTGATCTTGAGTTGTGATAGGATTGACACGTTTGTGCGCTTCGCAGTCCACAGTATTTGCAGCATTCGCCTCCAGCACCACATTTCGAACGCATCAATTCTCTCCCTTTCTCTGACGCGTATAGTCCATGTTTCCACTCTATAGAGAAAAATTGGAAATATAAGAGTATATACTAGGCGTAATTTAGTATTATTTGTTATGCTTCTGTTCCTCCAGATGTTTGTCAGGCTGGTCATCGCATCCTTAGCTATTGCTATTCTACGTTTAATTTCGGGAACGCAAGTGCCCTCATTAGAGATCAGAGATCCTAGGTATATATAATTCTCCACAACGTCGATCGTTGAATGCTGCAAGTGTTGGAAAGTTTGTTAGCCCGGTCTATAACCATGAGTTTCGTTTTATTCCTGTTGATTGACAGACCTAGCTCTTCGCTTTCTACTTCTAGCTTATGCAGCAGCTCCTCAACGTCCTCATTAAATGTTGCAAAAAGCACAGTGTCGTCCACATATCGCTAGTTTGCCACCCTTTTACCCCCAATATGAAACCCTTCATCCCAGACTTCCATGGTTTTCCGCATGATGTGCTCCCCATATATGTTAAAGAGCAACGGAGACAGTATACAACCTTGTCTTACGCCTTTCATAGACATAAACTCATTGAAAAGAATGCCATCGAGTCTCACATAAGATCGGTTGTTATTATACAGGTTGGCAATTAGGCTGACTAAGTGTGTTGGTACTCCCATTTCGACCAATATTAACCATAGTTTATCCCAACGGACACAGTCAAATGCCTTATCGATGAAGCACAGTAACACCGGATTGGCAAACTCGTGCCTCTTTTCAATAATCTGCCTGATATTTAGAATTTGTTCTCTTGTGACCTTGCCCTCTACGAAGCCAGCTTGCTCCTCGGGAATCTGCCTGTTTAGGAAAATCTTAAGACGTTGATTTATTATATACAGCATGACTTTGCTGGCGTGCGAAATCAAGGAAATTGTCCTGTAGTTTGTACAATTACTTTTGGAACCTTTCTTATGCAAGGGCACAAAAACAGATTCAGTCCATTCTCTAGGCCATACGCCTGTAGACCAAATCGGGTTGCAGATGTTTACCATAATTTTCCGGCCTATTGGATCCATGGCTTTTAAAAGTTCTGCTGGATTGCTATCTTTACTAGGTGATTTGTTTTTTATTACTTTTATTACTTTTTCTACTTCGTCGTTTAAAATACTAGGTTCTGGGTCGTTCATAGTATTCCAATTATTGTTAATACGAGCAGGTGTGTCCTGTGTACAGTACAGTTCGTACTAAACTATTACATTGGTACTATAATAAAAGACTATCAGTAATTCATGGGCCTTACATCTCTAAACAGGGAGAGAGTGAAATAAAGGCAAATATAAGAAAATTTGCATAATGTATGTATACTATTATAATTATTACATTTCAGTGGAAAGTATTGATTCAGTAGAGGAGATTATTCTTTAAAATATTGAACCAGAGTAGGAGCAAGAAGTAAAAATAATGGAAGTTAAATAATAACAGTTAGAAGTGGATATTATATAAGTCATGGATTCCCCGATTAATACTGAATCTTCTCGTGGTATTTTCGTAGTTAATATGTACGTACCCAGTACAGGACAACATCTTGAATATCACAATTATTTCTATATATTACTTGAAATTATTTACGTATAAAAATAAATTATATTCAAACAAAGACTTTTATACAATTTTATAATAAACACTATATTAAACACTAATAAAACATTACAAAAATCCAAAAATCAACACAATAACTCGTCACACGAAATACGCGTACGAAACGAACATAGATTATAAATAAAAAGCCATAAACTAACTACTTTTTATTACATTAGAGGATAGGAAATTTCACATTGAGCCTATAATGCCAAATTTCTTCACAGACAAGTAGTCTCTAAATATATGTTTTTATGGGTTAAAGTGCTGTGGGTGGGTGCGGTCTCATGAGACCGCTAGGCATTTGACGGAATATGGCCACGGGCTCATGTGACCGCTCGGGGGCTGAGATCTCCATGCGAACTTGAAAAATCTACACCATGAACCACTAAAACCACTTTTAATGTAAAAATAGCAATTATTCGATTTAAAAAAAAAATAAGTTCAACAATCATTTGTCTTTCTGACAAAGCGCTTTTTATATCGTTTATATGTTCAATAGAATTATTGGATTCTTTTTTTAGGTGCTAGTAGAACATACCTACTCGCTTTGCGCTTAAGTTATGCAATTGGTTTAACATTAATAGTTTGGCACTAAAACTAAATTAATGAAATTTATAACTCCGAATGTCAAAAATCAAAATCCTTATTTAACTAAAAATGTAAATAAATGCGGAGAAATTCAGTTTTATCGATTCCATGCATACTACAAACGACTGAGCAGAAGTTTTTGCCCTAATATCTGAAAAAAGAGCCACGTATCTTGCTTGAACTTAGACTGCGGCAGAATCATTTCATGACATCTCTGATTTTGAGTAAGATTGAGAAGTTCTACGTGGCATTGTACATATAGTCGTTTTATATATCTGTGAGATACGATCCAAAATATCTCGTACATCAGTCTGAGCGATATTATAATTGAAATATGGCAATACTCAGGGATGGAATTACTGCGAAGTTCTAAACGCAGGTACGAGTAGAATGCAAAACCATTTAAGAAACAGCTACAATGCTCTATTTAAAAACTACACACGGATTTCTCTTCTGAGCCACGTCAGAGAGAGAGAGAGAGATCACGTGCTATCTTTCAAGTAGGTTTGATAATTACTAGCTTTCCCATTAAACCGGTTTCCAAAAAGGCTTCATAGAAAGTAGACCACGTACTTTACTGAAAAGCGTTCTCATGATCGAAGAGTAAAAGGAAATGGATGAAATTGCTTGCTTGATAGTTCGTGATAGTTATAAAAAAAATATGTGGACAATAAAACGTAAATCATAACTATAATGACACAAAACCAAGACTTACACAAATCGCTCGAAATGTTTACTAATCGGCATGAAGAATTACTACAAAAAATTAATATCCTGGAACAAGAAAATAACGATTATAATAAGCGAGTGTGCATCTTGGAACATAAATTAGATCACTTAGAAAGAAATGCGCGTAGTACAACTATTGAAACCCGCAACTTATCCAAACAAAATAATGAAAATAAAGAAGCTCTGACTCACATAATCCAGAAACTTGGCTCTACATTGGGCCTGGAAACCTCAATTCAGGAATCGGAAATCAGAAACATTTATCGTTTCAGATCTGAGACACTGGTGGTAGACTTCACCACGTCCCTTTGGAAAGAATCCATTATATCAAAATACAAAATAAATAATAAAGCAAAACGCGAAGGCAAGGAGCCGCAATTAAATTCGGATCACATTAATCTACCAGGTCCATCGCGCCCTATATATATATATATATATATATATATATATATACATAATAATAAGTAAAGTAGGAAGATTATTCTACCTCGCACGCGAAAATGTCAAAAGCAGAAAGCTGGTTGCAGCCTGGACAACGCATGGGAAGGTCTACGTGAAAAAAGAGGAGGGAACAGCGCCAATTCGTATTGAAGAAGAAAACGATTTATATAAATTAATCATATGACTAGCCACGCTAGGTTACGGCGATCATTGTTTTGTTTTGTCATTTTTTTATTAGTTTTTATTTTTACTTGTTATTTTATATGCATGTTCAATTCCTTTACTTATTTTACATTTTTTACTCACAGAACATTTTCAGATATTTACACTCTAAGTCACTACTCACACAACATACACTAATCACACTCTATACTCAATGCACGTTACACAAACGAACTATATCGTCGAATAACAGAATTACTCTAACCATAAAAACATATCGCATTACTCCCTGGTCTGCCACAAATATCCTAACAGATCAAAAACCACGCATAAAATGTATAATTCTTCAGTCACGAGTAAATTTCCGTGACTGTCATTTTTCATATTACATTATATTGGACATTTACAAATATGCAAAATATTGAAATTTTAAATTCAGATCTGGATACGATAAAAGTGGCTGAAGCAATCGTATGCGACATTGACGATATGAAACAACACATTAAAAACAATAATTGCACACTAAACCTTCTTTCGCAAAACATCCGTAGTATTAACCGTAATATGCCTAACTTTATTACATTCCTACAAAGATCCGAAATATTCTGGGATATACTAGTACTTTCTGAATGTTGGTTACCATCGGCTAAGTTCATACCCAATCTCGACAACTACAATTATATAACAACAACAACCCATAAGACCCAGAACGAGGGAGTGGCAATATATTATAATAAACATCTAAAGGTATCTTTTGAAGAACCCCAAATCAGCGATGCCAATTATCTACTATTAAGGCTTAATACCGAAACCTGTGTTATTGGCATATATAGACCACCTAGCCAAACTAATACCGGCAATTTCATAAATTCTCTTGACTCCCTTCTGTCTAAACTTAAGAACTACAAAAACATCATTCTCTGTGGCGACATCAATATAGATATTGTCCCGAATAGCTGTGATAAGCGCTCACATGACTACCTAAATGTATTGGCGAGTCATAGCATGCTTCCAGGACACACCAAGCCCACTCGTGGTAGAACATGCCAATTAAAACTAAATCAGTGGCTACTTGTTTCATTTTGGAGTCATCGATTACTGACCACGAAAGTGTAGCCGTCAGCTTTACTCAACCTTCTCGCCCAGAATACTGAAATAAGTCATGTTATCGCATTAACTTTTTGGAATTAGACAAAACTATGCAAAGATTTAAATGTCAGAAAATTCTTCATTGCGGGGAAGCAAATCTAGCAACAGATTTGTTTCTGAAATATTTAAATACATCCATAAGGGATAATACTACCTTGATTAAAACACCCAAAAGAAAACTTATAAGGAAAGCATGGGTCACCAAAGGATTAATGCGGTGTATGAAAAACAGGGACAACCTTTACAAGAAATTAAAAAAGGACCCTGAAAATGAAGCACTCAAACTAACTTACAAATGCTACCGGAATTACTGTAACTCTCTTCTTAAAAAGGCGAAAAGAGATTATGAGAAACAAGAGATCGAGAAGGCGAAATATAATTAAAAGAAGCTGTGGGAATCCATAAAAAATCTGACCGGCTCCAATAGGGTAGTAGATCACTCATCCTGTCTTATCTCTCCCGAATATCCGGAAAAAAAGTATAAACGACATTCAACTATTTCTTCGCTAATATTGGACGAAACCTAGCTGAAGACATTATATTACGTTCTGGACACAGAAAATTCACTGAACCTGACATCTTGTATCCATCCTCCACCAATTCATTTGTCATGCTTACGGATGAGGATGAAATTTTCCAGCTGATCCAGGGTTTAAGAGACAACTGCGCAGTAGGGCTCGACCAGATTTCTAGCATAATACTCAAGAGATATATACACATCCTTACCCCCCCTATTACACATATATGCAACCGGTCTTTGTCTACGGGAATCTTTCCCTCAGCATTCAAAACAGCGCTCATCAAACCCATTCACAAAAGTGGTGGGAGGGACTGTGTCAATAACTACAGGCCAATCTCCATCTTACACACACTGTCCAAAATCTGGGAGCGCCTAATAAATAAGCGCTTAATCAATTTCCTGGAGGGAAATAATCTCCTTTCACCAGCGCAATTCGTATTTCGGCAAGGCAAGTTAACAAATAATGCGGTACATGAACTAGTTAACTCAGTCATAACCAACTTGGATGAAAGAAGAAAATGCCTAACAATATTTCTCGATCTGGCGAAAGCATTTGACACAGTCCCAATCCCACACCTCATAACCAAGCTGGAAAAATCGGTGTGAGAGGCTTACCCCTGCAGTTAATATCAAACTTTCTGAGTGGAAAAAAGCAGAGAGTTGGAATAGAGAATGCGATAAGTGAAGAGTTAACTGTCAAATTTGGTCTGCCCCAAGGTAGCATACTCAGCCCAACGCTGTTCTTGATATATGTCAATGATTTATGCCAGCTTCAGCTACACAATGGAAAAATATTCTCATTTGCCGACGATACTGCACTATTCTTCAGTGGTAATAGTTGGAGGGAGGTTTTTGATTTTGCACAAAGAGGTTTTACTAAGTGCTGCCTCTGGTTACAAAAGAATGCGTTGACACTAAACACAGATAAAATAAAATACATAATCTTCACACTTAGGTCGAACCAAAGTCCCCCTCACTCCCTCTCCATCACAGCCCATGTTTGCAACTCTGAGCCAACTATTTGCAATAGTCCCGCTATTCAAAGAACAGACAAAATCAAATACCTCGGAATTATAATAGACCAAACCCTGACTTTCAAGCTACATATTGAGATACTTGTCATTAGGTTACGCAAGCTCATTTACATTTTTAAATCTCTTAAACACGTAGCTGACTGCCGAATCATCAAGATGGTCTACCACGCTCTATGCCAATCACTTGTAGATTACTGCATCAGCTCATGGGGTGGTGCGGCTAAAACCCACCTAATTGAGGTTGAAAGAGTCCAACGGGCCAAAATTATTCAGTGCAGGTCTCCCGTTCTGCTTTCCTACAGTGGATCTCTACAGAAAGTGGGACGTTCTAATAGTGAGACAGTCTTTCATCGTACAAACTGTCCTAATGAAACACGCTCAATGTAAATACGATCCGGAGCTCCTAAAAGACAAACGCAGGAAGGGTTCTGTTTGTCGAACCCAATCCTTCCATTCTGCCACCTCACACAATTTCTTCTGTTTCCTAGGACCATACATGTATAATAAACTGAACAATATCCTAAACTTCTATCCCTTACCTAAATCGAGTTGCAAATCCGTTCTTACAAAATATCTGAAAACTTTAGACTATGAAGCGACCGAAAACCTACTAAAGTCGCCCACATATTAATGTCGTCGAAGTCTTCACACTTTCTTCTCCTTATTTGGGTTTAAATGCAATTATATGTTAGTCCTAACTCACGCAACTGCAAGTACGTCCACAATCACTCACACACACTAACACACACACACACGCGCGCGCACACACGCACACACGCACACACGCACGCACACGCACACGCACACGCACAAGCACACGCACACGCACACGCACACGCACGCGCACGCGCACACGCACGCGCACGCACGCACGCACGCACGCACGCACGCACGCACGCACACACGCACGCACGCACACACGCACGCACGCACGCACGCACGCGCACACACACACACACACACACACACACACACACACACACACACACACACGTGCATACACAAAAGGCACGCGCCTGCACTAGCTCACACGCACAACTACACTTTTCATAGTACACACACTTATTGATGTGAAATTTGTAATTACTGCAGTTCATTTTGGTTACTTAATTATAATCTCCTTTCTGATTTGTATTCCTCAGATTGTTGCTTTATACGTGGGGGAGCCCTGGTGACCTGTAATACAGGTTTTTTTAAACCTACATCAGGCACCAGTCTCTCACAAATTAGGTACCAGTCTGGCACTTTTGTAAACACTTAGCATTAAGAATACCTATTGTGAAGAGAGAATAAATGAATTCGTTCATTCACTCATTCATAAATAAATGGTTTATATTTTTGTAATAATCCACATGTCAGGAAATGTTTATTATCTTACGATGTGTTTCTTCACTACCGATAATTTGCTAGGTACTCCTAATCTACTCTTCAATTACAAATTTGCAAAAAAATTCACATTGGATCACGGGTGTCTTCATTTAGCCTCTTGCATACTTGCGGTCCAGCAACAGTGCCGATAGTGCTTGTTGCTGAAGTGTTTTTACCTGAGGTAAAGCATTATTAATTTAATATATAATATAACTTAAAACTAAATGTATTTTACCAGTAGCATTCTGATAAATACAACGAATTTACTGATTTACCCCTGCTAAACATAGGCCTCTCCTATAGAATGCAGAATAGGGGAGGGGGATTTTTCATAATTGCCACGCTTGAAAGATGGGTTCGTAACTAAAGTTTTTCAAATTTTTATTGATTTAAAATACAGAGGACTCTTGCGACAACCACGGAAGGATATGATAAAGTGGACTTACTTGGAATACCTCGTTACCAGTGTTAAAAAGTTCTCCAATTATTGACACCTACCATATTGCACCTAGCGACATTTAGCTTCTATTATGTTGTATTACGTTAGTGGTCCTTTTCCGGTTAAGCCATCCCATTAGTATTTCAGTTATAGCATAGCTGTAGTGTGCAATAATTAATTTAATTTCTCTGCAGAAGACATAGATTTAATCACTTACAGCTTAAAATTCCTTTATCGCATGTATTAAAGTCCCGTGTTACCTCAGATAGCACCGAAAACCCTTGTATCTACATTGCGAGTGATGACCACTACCGCGGTCTTTAAAAAAAGAATCCAAAAGAAGAACCAATTTGTCTTCTAAAACTTTTGTGGACTTAGTACAGCAGGTCAGTATTATAGTCGTCATATCGCTCGCACTTAACAAGGCGCGACTACTCCTTTATGTGCTCCTTCCTTGACTTGACCGCATCTTTATCTAAATTCATACTTTTTAAAGGGCGAAATGCGGGACGATAGTCACATACAATCGTGCAAGCCCGTACACGTAGTTTTTTGCTTTATGTTTGGCCCTCTTTTTTAATAAAGCTTAATATACTGGTTTTCTAACGATATTTTTCTTCGCCGTCGCCTAGCACGTGTTAAAGTGACATATAAAACTGTAATGTACGATTTCATTGTTACTAACGGGGATAAAACTCAGGTGGCTTTCATAGTACAAAACTCAAAGCGAACGCTTATCACCGGACCAACTTCTGTTTACAAAGATTACATCTTCGTATTCTTCACCAGCCCATAAAATTCCATTGCTTTATATAGGCATCTCGCGTACTAGTGACGATTTGTCCTAACCGTCGCGTTCGCAGGTTCATGTACTTTTGATGCTACCGGTTACTAACATCGGTACGTGATTAATATAAAATAATTAAAAAATATTTTAAATCCACAGATAAAAAGTTTACTGACGGCAATATCTACGGAATGGGCGTGCATCCGCAACTTCTTGATCCTTTTCATTTTCAAACCACTTGTAAATGTCATAGGGCCGGGTCAAGTGTTCTACGTCTTCGCGGGAACCTGCATTGTTACAGGCGTGCTCGGATTCTTCTTTGTGCCAGAGACGAAGGGATTAACATTAAATCATTGGCATCCTTAAAAATTAAGTATACTTATGATACAAACTTCGTCAGGACTGAAATAAAGCAATTGTAAAACTATTTTGATAACTAAAATGCTGTATATAACTTTTATAGTATGTACCAAACATCAATTTTATGGGTTTAATTTTATGGAATGTACCGATATCTTTTAATTAATGCATTGGTGTACCACAAATAAATTAATAAATAAAGGTTTGTTAAATTGTATGTACTTTATGTATATAGTATCAAGGTCCTCGTTTTATTTCCATTATCGAAAAAGCTTACTTAAAGACTAACCTAAATGGATAAGCAGTGTTTTCGAACAAGTATTGGCAGACTTAAAAAAAGGAGTAATTAAAAAAGCAGATGTTCTATAGATACTGAAAAAAAATCCTGCGCTTCATCTTTCAAAGATGAAGCGCAGGATTTTTTTTTTATTTTTTTTTCTTTTTCTATTTTTTTTATAGAAGAAGGGGCAAGCGAGCAATCGGCTCACCTGATGGTAAGTGATTACCACCACCCATGAAAAACCACAATACCACGGGAATCGCAGATGCGGCCTTTTAGAAAGGAGAAAGCTCTTTTCTTGGAGGTTCCTAAGTCGTATCGGTCCGGAAAAGTCGGCGGTGGTAAATAATTCCACAGAAAAATAGTGCGAGGAAGAAAACTCCTAGTAAAACGCACAGAATTTTGACGCGATGTGCGTTCGTGAAATTTAGCGGCTGGAACTAATCCGAACATTTCCTCAGAACACTCCCCATGGTTGCCGTGTAGTGGCGGTTAAGAATATCCACCACCCCATATCTTCCCGTGGGTATCGTAAAAGGTGACAGAGGAGAACAGGCAGGAGATGGGCAGCAGCATTTTCCTGATAGCAGCAACTGTACAAAAAAACTACGGTTGCTAACTCCCTCGCCAAGCGTAGCAACTATGGCAATATACCCCCCATGCGAAACGACGCTAATAGACGGCCCCATTCCCCGGCGGCCTGCCATTCCTGGTTACGGTGGCGACCATGGTAACGGCGAGCCAGGGGGTGCTAAGAATCTCCGTTGGAGGTTCGGTTGCCACCTACGACGACTCGACATAGCAACATATAACGACATAGCACGCAACCTGAGCATTGACGAGAAGATCCTGGAGCTGGAAGAAGAGATGGACAAGTTGCGCTGGAATATTATAGGATTATCTGAGGTCCGAAGAGAGGAGGAGGACACAGTGATTCTCGAAACCGGCAACTTATTCTATCACCGGGAGGGCGACCATTTGTTCCAAGGAGGTGTTGTATTTATCATCCACAAGTCTCTCATTAACAACGTTTTAAAAATTTGGAGTGTATCGACGAGGGTTGCGTACCTTATACTCAGAATCACCAAACGGTATTCGCTGAAGGTCATATAGGCTTACGCGCTAACGTCGGAACATACCAATGAGGTGGAGGAAATGTATGAGGATATTTCTAGAGCCATGCATTCCTCCAAAACTCAGTACACAGTGTTAATGGAACTTCAACACAAAACTGGGTACAAGAAAGAACGGTGAGTTGTAGGTAGGGAAATTCGGGATAGGGCAACAGAACCTAAGGGCCCAGCAGCTGACCGACTTCATGGAGAATGAGGGACTTTTTATGATTAACTCTTTCTTTCAGAAGCGGCCACACAGAAAGTGGACCTGGTCGAGCCCCGACAAAAAATGAAATTGACTTCATTATGACAACCAGAAGCCAACTGTTCAGTGATGTCAAAGTGATCGCAAGGGTGTAAACTGGCAGAGATCACCAAATGGATAGAGGCACACTGAACTTAAACGTTAAGTTGGAGAGGTCTCTTCCAATGAAGTCAACGCCCCGTCCCCCTCGTGCTCTAATCCAGAATCCCGAAACCTTTCAGCTCGAGTTACGTAACCGCTTTCAGTGCCTAAAAGATTGCAATGCAGTGGACGATATGCATGACATGCTCGTGGAAACTGTCCACACAGTCGGAGCTAAGATCTAAAAGACCAGCTGCAGAAGAACACAAAAACTCTCCGATCACACTCTTAATTTCATGTTAAATGGGAGCTGAACCTGCAATCGTCAACAGATTTAACAGCAAACAGGCAAATGAACAGACAGATCTCCAAATGCATGCGGAGAGACTTACGCAACTTTTACTTTCAATACTCGTACATATATAGGGGGTGGTCGGGTGTCCGACTTCTTGAAGTACTGTAGCACAATGACTAGTCCTATTAAATGGGACTTATGATTGTAAGGTCTATAATAAAAAGGAATTATTATAGAAGGTCTCCTTGATGCATAAGCATTATGGTAATAGAGTTATGGGTTGAAGTCCCATATATTAAAGACTCTAAATAAGGTCTATGAAATATCTAATAAGGTCTATGAAATATCTAATAAGGTCTATGAAATAAAACAAACATGTGGAAGATCTCAAATAAGTAAATGCATTTTTTTTATTTATTTAATTTCAAGTATCCAAGACTCATTTTTATTTACATTACATTTTTTTTTTCAAATTATAATTGATTAAAACTACTTTTACGGTTTTATCGCGTTTATTTTTGCTTTTAATTACTTTTATTTTTAATTCCCGACATTTCGGGTGCTTTCCAGTACCCATGGTCACGGGGGACTGAGATGACTGACGTCCCGATGTCATTGTTAAACCCGGAGTAACTTCAGCTTTTTTAATTATTGTTTATGGTCCGATCTATGCAAAATGAACTGACTATGTCCTGAGGTCCTGCAGTGGTATGCTTGGGTTTTTAATTTTATTGATTATAGGATCCCAAGCAGGTGGTAGTACCCAGCCTCCTTCTCTATTGAAATTGGGATGTTTTTTTTAATTTCAATAGCCTCACGTATCATCCTTGGTAGGAATCGGTGTTCTTTCGCGAGGATTTGTGGTCTATCAAATCTGATGTAATGGTTGGGGCCGTCTAGGATATGATCACAAACTGCAGACTTCCCGGAACGTTGATGCTTCACATCAGCCATATGTTCTTTTTCGCGGGTTCTAATTGATATTTTTGTTTGTCCTATATAAGAGAGACCACATTCACAATCAAGCTTGTACACTCCTGCATCTTGTAATAGGACATATATGTAATAGGAATATGACACTTGACGGATGGTAGGAACTGACCAATCTTCTTCGGCGGCTTGTAGAATGTTCTAATAGAAGCTCGCTTCAAGATATAGCCAATCTTGTCTGTGACACCTCTGACATATGGTAGTACAGCAGGCACACGCTCTACTGTGGCCGGCTTCACTCGGTCACTGTGACGTAGGCGCGGGACCCGAAGCTTGTTGTCGTGCAGAACTTGCTTGACGTGCTGAAGCTCGGCGGCCAGGTGTTTGCTGTCACAGATCCCTCGTGCTCTCTGTAACAAAGATTTGCCCACGGTAGCTAACTGTGAAGGATGGTGGTGAGATTCACCGTTTAAATATCGGTTTGTATGGGTCTTTTTCCTATACACAGTGTGACCAATGGTGTTATTAGGATTTCGGATGACTAACACATCTAGGAAAGGTAAGGAATTATTTGCCTCTAACTCCATAGTAAATTGAATTTTAGAGTTTATGGAATTAAGATGTTCTAAAAATGCAGTTACTTTGTCCGATGGTAAAATTGTGAAAGTGTCGTCTACGTACCGCTTGTAGATCCTTGATGTAACAGGTGCAGTAAGGAGGGCTTTCTCCTCAAAGTCTTCCATGAATATATCGGCGACAATGGGAGATACAGGTGAGCCCATCGCAACACCATCTACTTGCTTGTAAAACTCTTCCTTCCACAATAGATAGCCAGATGTAAGGCAATGTCTTAGTAATACTGCATATTCTGCTGGCATGTTAGGGATATAGTCAGTTCATTTTGCATAGATCGGACCATAAACAATAAATAAAAAAGCTGAAGGTACTCCGGGTTCAACAATGACATCGGGACGTCAGTCATCTCAGTCCCCTGTGACCATGGGTGCTGGAAAGCGCCCGAAACGTCGGGAATTAAAAATAAAAGTAATTAAAAGCAAAAATAAACGCGATAAAAACCGTAAAAGTAGTTTTAATCATGTGTAGTGTTCGCGTAAATATAAGAAATCAAATTATAATTATTAAAAAAAAATTAAATCTTACAAAATATGACGAGACAAATCTGTTCAAACTATTAAATATTACTCAATGCTGTAATGCACATAAACAGCAGTCAAATTAGCTGCTGGGCATATGCAGTCTACAACAATGTTGCAGATAGGGACAGTTCACTCTGTCACCTATTATTTTAAGAATGCCATTGGGGCTGGCCCTTACCCTACGCACCAGCGATGCAGCTTTTTTACGCAAAGTTGCGTAAAATCAATCTACATGTGCTTGAGCAAACATCGCTGATGCGCTGCAGCGTCGGGACAGCCCCATTAGCACCCGGAACGCGTTGTTATATTGGATCCGGAGAGCTCCATAGGCCCGTTGCGTGTAGTCCCTCCACAGGCTGCACGTGTAAAGAGATGTACAAAACGCTCTAAATAAAGTGAGTTTAACCTCCCTTGAACATCTCGCGAACCTACGTGCAATCATATTTGCACGAACCTACAGAGCCCTACGTTCCCTTTCTACGTCAGTAGTATCCTTCAGTCAGTAGTTTCTACGTCAGACGTAACCATATGACTCAAATATTTGAAAGAGTCCCTAGTTAATGGTGTGCCATTCAATTTAATAGGAGGCACATTACGCGTACGATCCCGTCCGGCCCCAAAGATCATATACTGACTTTTTTGTGCATTGTATTTCAGCCCATGTTCGGCTGCGAATGTCTCACAAACACTAAGCAATTTTCTTAATCCACATATTGATGCACGCAGCAGCACTATATGATCAGCGTAACTCAAGTTATTTACACAAATTCCATCTATATGACATCCGACATGCATGCTGCTAAGCGCCTCAATAAGTCCATTTAGATAGAGGTTAAAGAGACTAGGTGAGCTTAGCCCACCCTGTCTCACCCAGCACTGCAACCGGTATTGTTCAGACAAAACATTAGCCCATCTAACGCAATTGACCTGTCCCCCATACCAATATTTTAAAACCTGTATCAGTTGACCTGGTAATTTAATATCCTCCAATTTTTTCCACATTATATTGTAGGAGACCAGATCAAATGCCCTCGACATGTCAAGGAAACAAGCGTAGACAGGTGTTTTCCTATCAACATAATATTTGACTGTGTGCTTAAGGCAAAGTATCGCACTTTCTGTGGACAGTCCGGTACGAAATCAGAACTGATTGTCATGCAGTTTTAGATATTTATTGATCTGCGTACTAAGCACACTGTCCAATATCTTTGCTATGACGGTTGCCAAGGATATTGGTCTATAATTACATTTATCTGAGAAGTCACCCGTTTTACTTTTTACCACCGGTACTACTATGGTCTTCATTAGATCAGTGGGCAGATATGTATGCCGTACACATGTAGTGTAGAACATAGCCAGTACCCGGTGTATATGTGGGCCAGCATACTGTAGATGCTCGATACTGAGACAATCATGACCTTTCTGCATCTTTCACACTTATTCTGTCCCCTACTACATCAATGACTGTCCCAGCATCTTGCACCGATTCATAAGAATATGACCCTAGTGTCGACTTTACAGAGAAAAGCTCCCTAAATAGGTTGGCAATATCCCTTGGGTTACTCATCCCGCCCACACTCACGGGAAGGCTAGGCCGAATTCTCATCTTATTAGTGCCTTTCCAAAAAGCACTAAAATCTTTTTTAGTATGCGACGACACTATTTCATCCATTTCAATTTGATGTTTATAATCTTGACACCATTTTAAGCGTGATTTAAACACCTTTCGGTTGCATTTCATTAAATAATTTGCCATGATTGGACCGTCCATTAGCCATCCAAAGAAAAAATTTCTGTCTAGCCTTCCCATGAGCCTCTCTAACATGTCTGTTCCATCCTACAACGAGTTTTTTTGGCCAGTGTTTCTTGTACTCTCGACTAGCAATTGCGGCCTCACTTAGGGCAGACACTATGTCGTAATACGGTTTGTCAATTATAATTCTATGCTTTATATTTGTACAACATTTGTCAGCACAGTACCAAAATTCCGAAGGGAAATCTATTTGTCTTAGCTTTCTGTGGCACATATCGCTATAAACATTTTTCTGACGTTCGGACCTCTTTCCCCATATAACCTGGCGATTAATATAAGATGTTAGTGTATTATAATAATTTAATTTTAATATTAATAACTCTAAATCGCATTCGATCATAAGAGGGAAATGGTCCGACCAAGTCACGTCGTATTTAATATAAACATTGCTTACTGAGGACACAGCAGATTGTGTTAAAACACAGTGGTCTAACCATCGCTTACAGCCATGTGATTGGCTTAAAAAAGTGTATGTGCCGGAGGACAGACGTAGAAAGTCAGCATCAATACAATGCCAATTTTGTTCACTACAATATAATATAAGTTCGTTGAAAAATAGCGTATGAGGATGAGAGTTAAAATCGCCCAATATATATAAAGAGTCAATGCCGTATTCATCTATTATAGCACTTACCGCACTGAGGCAATCGGAGTAAACAGGTAGATTGTCCTTACAATCCGTGGGCATATATACACATATCACAATAATAGGTCGATCTATCGTCACAATTTTAATCGCGCACAAGCGAGCATTATCGCAACGCAGCACATTTACGTCATGGAAAACTGCACTTCTCCATAACAGAGCAACTCCCCCATAAGGCCGACCGCACAGTAGTCCCTTTGTCGTATCCACAGCAGAAGTACCTGTTGATCCAAAACCATCATCGATCGAGCTGAGATACGGTATCTTGTCCCGCTATCAGCCAAGTCCCCTGGAGTGCAATTAAATCTGCGTGTCGACAGAGTTCTCTAATACTGCCCACGGTGCGCTTCACGTTTTTACAATTGAAGCTAGCAAATGTTATTGGTCTTTTACTTATTGTTCAAGTGTAAATTGCCGTTTACAGAAGAGTCTCTGTTCGCATTTCTGTGTTTGAAGTGTACAAATTTTCTAAAAATTATACCCTTCGGCCATATATTTGCATCAAGAAACAATGGTACTTCGTCACAATCTACAAAGAATTTATAGGTTTTGTGATCGGTAGCCTTTTTTATTTGAATTTTTTCTAGCGACACTGCTTCCTGTGTTTTCGCTTTAATATAATTAATTATGTCACTTTCCTTCGTATCTTGATGTATGTTCGTAATAAAAATTGGCGATTTACGTACTGCGGCTTTAAATTTTTCACCTAAATCGCTCATATTTATACCCACTTGACCTCTATATCGATAGTTAGGTTTGTTTTTATGCTGTACTGTCTGCCATTCATATTCATTTTTCGAAATTACGTCGTCGATGCAAGCACACTCCGATTCCGCAGCATTATTCAATAAGTTTGTTTTGTTACTTGCGTTCTGGCCGGTTTCGCATGACTCAGATAGAACAACCACCCGCGAACAATGGTTATTATTATGATGCGATGACAATGGCGAAGATACCCGTTCGTGCAAAATATTATTTCTTTGGCCGGTAGACTGATTATTGTCTACTTTCTTTCTTGGGCTACAACTAGGTGATGTTTCGTCTCGTATTAGTGACGACGAAATATTTATATTCTTCATCTCTTTAGACCTAACGAAAGTGGAGTCTCGGTGCGGGGGCCGAAGAACTCCAACGCAAACAATCTACTTACATTATGAGGCTTGGTACGGAATAGTTCTAATTCACAGTTATTTATTGACAGTTTGTTAAAAAAGTTACTCGCACGAATAATAAATGAATTGCGGCGGTAGTTAGTATTGGCTCTAGGAATAGCTAGTGGCTGAGTACGTCTAGTTGGTAATCTGCGCAGAACCCAGATGGCTTACCTTTTCCAGCAAAGCAGGGCAATCAATGATGCCTCCGACAATTTTTAATAGATACGTAATATCGAAGAGTTGCCGTCTTTTTTCTAAAGGTAAGAAGTGGTATCTATTGCATCTCGTTTCATAACCATGGTCCAATTGCTTACACTTGTATTGTAGATATCTCAATAATCCTTTTTGTATGGACTCAATACGGGAAGTATACACGTTATATTGTGGATTCCAGGCCACAGAGGCGTACTCAAGGATACTGCGCACGTAAGCACAATAAAGTACTTTAATCGGTTTAATAGATTTAAATTCATATGTAGACCTTATAATGAAACCAAGAGACTTGGAGGCCTTTTTCACTACGTAATCAATGTGCTTATCAAATAAGAGTTTAGAATCTTGAATGAGACCCAGGTCTTTCACATATGTAACTTTGTTAAGTGACTTATTATTGATTTTATACTGATAATTTATAGGGTTAGATTGACGAGAAATGGTCATAGCAAAACACTTGGAAACATTCAAATCAAGCTTATTTTGTGTACAGTATTGAACAAAATTATTCAGATCGGATTGAAGGCGATCACAGTCACCAGAACTGTTAGTGGCCATAAAAATCATAGTGTCGTCCGCGTATAATAAGAGTCTGGCATGTTTGAAACTTAACGCGATGTCGTTAATGAATATAACAAAAAGCAAAGGCCCTTATAAAGAGCCTTGAGGTACGCCAGAAGGAGTTTCTATCTACGCAGAAGTAAAACCATTTATTGCAACCGCCTGGAATCTATTACTGATGTAAGAAGAAAACCATCATCTAAATAAATTACCATATGTACCGGCTTTGTACAGCTTTTCAAGGGGTCTCTACGATCAAAAAAGCTTTACTAAAATCAGTAAAAATACAATCGACCTGTAGCCCTGAATCCATTTGTAAAGAGGTATATTCATTAAAAACTAAAAGGTTTGATACAGTTGACCTCTGCCTTAAAAAGCCATGTTGTTCAAAAGTAAAAGAAGACTGCAGCGTAGCATATACTTGTCGGTAGACAACTTTCTCAAATATTTTGGCAAATATACACATGTTGGATATAGGCCTTTAATTATTTACATTAGAACGGTCGCCGCTTTTATGTACGGGCGTTACGAATGCTGATTTCCAGGTCATTGGCACTATATCTTCTTTTAAAGAACGCTTGAAAATAATACATAGAGGCGTAACCAAGCTATCTACGCACTGCCTTATAAAAAAAAGGTGTTATACTATCAGGCCCAGCGCCTTTATTCATGTTAATAGTTTTCAGCAATATTTCAACCTCCTTCGGATTTATATTTATCGTCACCAATACTAAAATTATCTTGGCACTGATTATCAAGATTATGTGTACAGCTATTAGCATCGGGAACGAGAAAAGTTGATTGAAGATATTCTGAAAATAAATTACACACCGATTGTCCAGTATCACCAGACTGATCATCATATGTCATAACAGATAGTAGTGCCTGGGAGGGGCCTTTCAGCGACTTTGTGTAAGAACAAAAAAATGGTGGGTTATTTATTACCGAGTTTTCTACTTTACTTAGGTATGACTGATAACACTCACTTTCTAATTTTACGGCTCTTTCTCTCAGAAATGAGTATGTTTCGTAATCGTACCGGTTACCATATTTATTATATTTTTAAAATATTTGAATTTTTCTTTTCAAACCTTTTTAAGGCGGCGTTGTACCAAATAGGAAAAGAGCTACTACAGATAATTTTGTAACGTATAAATTCGTCCCGTAGATCGGCCAGAATACGATAAAAATTATGAACATTGTCGTCAATAGAACCGCTCGATAACAAGACATTCCAATCTTTTTTCGACAAGTTTGAATTAATTTCTACATAATTTCCTTCTTTGTAATTGATAACAGTTCTCTTATTGACAGTCAGAAAACTAGGTATGTCTAAATTTGTGTGATAGCTCCGAAACAAGGGGGTGGTCACTGGGTAGTACATTTACATGGTTATTGCAAAAGACAAGATCCAGTAGCCTATCGTTGCTATTTCGTATGTTATTGTATTGGTCGAGATTACATTCATTAATTATATCCAAAAAACTTGCCTGACTTTCGTTTAAAACACCTATTTGCCCTGTTTGACCGCTTTCCATTAAGATCCAGCTGATATTTGGCATATTAAAATCTCCCAAGACCATAAACAGGTCGTTGGGTGCAGAGTGAAAGTTATCCCCAAGCTTACTCGCGAAGTTATCGAGTTATATATTCATTGAGTAGCCGCCTCCCTCCTTACATAAATAAATACTGCAAATGTGTAATACGAGAAGGCCGGCTTTGGTGCGGAGTGTCATAGATACCCAAATATCTTCGGCGGAGGACCGCAAAGCCGGGCGGCCGGCGGCGGTGAGCTCGCGGCGCATGGCCACCAGCACGCCGCCGCCGTACTACTGCCCGGTGGAGCGGTAGTCGCGGTCACGCCGCCACACTATATACCGTTCATCAAAAACTTCATTATCACTAATGCCATCCAATAGCCAATTATTCGTTATTGATATGATATCAAAGCTGCTTAAGGCCACATTTCTCTAAAATAAGCTTGTTTTAGTGCGCAGTCCCCGAGCAATTTGATAAAAAATATTAATAGCGAATTTTAGAGTACACAATTGTTACATTATATATATAATTGGTTCGGATTTTGGTCTGGAATTCACAAAAATCACTACCGCAAAGCGGTATTGTTTTGCGAAAGCCAGTTGCAAGCAGAGCGATCAACAAAACGACGGCAAAAGCAAAGTTAAATAAGCAAAAACGGTAGTATTTCGTAGATATCGACAACACGAAAACATTGAGTAACATTTTAAAAACAAAATATGAAGTAAAAATAATATGTTCCACCAGTACATGCGGGGTGCAGAGAAATTCTACCTATAAGTACATGCAGTTACGATAGCTATTAACATAAGTGCCATCATTAATGACCGCCGCGTACAGGTAGTGAGTAATAGTGATAAGCAATACAAAAGAGTAAGGGCTTCCCACGTCGCGGCCGCATTAATCACAATATTTACGCGAGTTGAAATAATATAATCTTGAGCAATATGTCGTACAAGCCATTAGTAAATCGAAATATACGCACTTTAAGAATTTTATGAAAATTTTAGATAATCTTTTTCTGATTTTATGCGGAATTTCAGTGATGTGTCGGATTTTCGGGCCAGAATCTTGCAATGTTTTATCCACACATATTTGAAGTTTTTTGTTTTCACCAGATCCTTCACCTTCTTCAGAAGAGCTTCATTAATTAGCGTGAGTTGGTCGTTGACGTAAACATGGCCTTCATCGGCGTATCTCAGTTGAGAAACTTTGAGTTCCTTATGTTTACGCGCAGCTGCTACAAACTCTTCCTTGCAGTAACGATTGTTGAGCGCCATGATTATGGACTTTTGAGACTCTGCTTTGAGGCTGGGGACTCGGGCAATATAATTGATGTCTTCTTTACGTATAGAGCACTGGACAACTTTACTGATATTGTCCACAATATCGTATAAGTTCTCGGACTTTTTCACTGGAATCTCTTTTATTTCCACATAATTGGTCCGCGCCCATTGTTCCTTATCCTGTTGATCTTCTTTGAACTTATTTAGGTCAGCTCCCAAAATGTGGAACAAATTGGTGTGTTCCTCAACTTGCGAAGTCCTGGATTCCAGGGACTTCACTGTCACCGACATCTGGCTTGCAGTTTGGTGAGAAAATTCAACTTAGCTCTTAAGATTCGATATTTCAAGCTTAATGGTCTTTACATTTTCAATAAGTGACGCCAAGGGTACACGTTGCTGCCTAATATTCACTAGGGCAGCCTGCATTTCTTCCAATCGCACTACTATCCCAGGATTATTATAAGATGTTGATGCAGGAGACTGGGCATTTTTGTAGTCAATACAGCGCCAGGTGGATCTTCTTTCCCCAAGTTTACGAAAATAAGTCTCTGTAATACCAGCACAGGCGAAGTCAAACTAGCGTTTACATAAATTACAAAAAGGTCCGTCAGACACTTTATTCCCACAACGTGCGCAAGAGAACATTTCCGCTAAAGATTATTAAACTTAGTAAAGCGGCCCCAGAGTTGACTGTCACTGGTGTCAGATTTACTGGTAAACAATCGAGCGCGTGCACCTTTTACCGCGTTCCGACGAGCGCGTGTACCCTTTACCGCGTTCTGACGATGACAATGTGAATGTCTTAGTGCATAAGCCCTATGAAACGTGGAGTTTTGTCCACTGGCGTCTTAGTAGCGTGCTACTGTGGATACGTTTGTGTAGTTTTGTCCACTGGCGTCTTAGTAGCGTGCTACTGTCGATACGTTTGTGTAGTTTTTAGTTAACAACATCTTAGTGTCGGTGGTAAGCGAGTTCGTTGTAGCAATACGGCTTTCCTGTGGACATCACACACACATATTGTTTATAGGCGGCGTCGTAGCGCATAGCGATGCGTCGTCTATCTTTCGAATTGTGATAAGTGTGTTTGGTAGCACTCTTTAGTGTAACAGGCATGCTCAAATTCATGTCTTGGTGCATTAGCACAATGATACGTGGAGTTTTGTTGACTAGCGTCTTAGTAGCGTGCTACTATGATACGTTGGTGCTATTTTTTAGTTAACAACAATACAAATTTTATTACCAAAGTCGATAGGGATCATGTAGTTGCATTGATACTTACGGCTACTTGCAGTATTGCGTCTTGTGATGGATCTGCGGGTGTGCTGCGCCTGATTCGACGCATTTTTGTGGTTCTGATCGATGAAGATATGCGGGTGGTGATGTCTTCTGGGATGTATGGAGGACCTTGAGATGGTGTATGCCTAACGATAGTCGTATTGATGCTTGTTGCGTTCTACAGCATTGCGTGTATGCGATGGTGGTTTTGTGGGACGCTATTCTCAATGGCACTCTCTACGTCTTGGTTTGACTCACACCTAAGTAGCTTTTCCCAAATCGGGTCCCTTCATTACAAGGCTGCAGACTGTCTGCCCTTCATGATGTTTTGTATAACAATATAATAATATATCTCTGTAACTTTCCTACCTTTGAATGATTGAAGACAACTTGTTGATGGTTGAAACAAACACAAAATACAAACCCTTTCTGATGGCGAGTTATTATTCTTATTTTATAACTGCCTTTTGGCTACATCTGTCGTTGTATTGGTTGGCGGAGCATATGTGTCGACCTCATGCGGGTGGTAGCTGGAGGGAGAATCTGATGAGACTCTTAAGGCTGCGGTCGAAAGCCGCACAACGTGGGATCCCATTCCCTTGAGGTGAGCGGTAGACTCATGACTTACTCTGCGGCTAGTAGCCGTACTGATCATGCAAGTGTACAGGAGCGGTGATCTGGCAGGTGGTGGCGCTTACGGAGGGTTTACAGCCAGTGTTCCTATTTGCCTAAACTGTGTGACGTACATTCAGTATGGCTGGATTCTGGATTCGTATTTTGTATGGCGTTTACACACATTGACATGCGCGACTTCGTTCGATGTTTGTCCTTAAGGGGCATCACTGACCAAAATGTTGCGAAAGTGCGTTTTTCAGACTCTATTATCTCATTAGTTATGAAAAATAAACTTAATCTAAAAGTACATTATTAATGTTCGATATCTTATCATCACATTCCACGTTCTAATTTATTTTTATGTGCTTTAAATACATTTAAAATCAACTTTTAAAAAATGACTTAAATTCTTGATTACATGCATCCGTTGCTAAACGCTCTAATCATTTGAGGATTGCACTAATGGATAGATAATTAAAAAATCTATATTCTCCACGTTTTATTTAAATTTTTAAGTTCTTTTTTCTTTTTTAATTGAAATAATTCCGAAAATTATGTGACTTCTATGATAAAGGGGCGTGCGCATACTGCGGGCGGCATTACGCTGTACGCGTCCGTACGAGATGCCCGTGTCCCACGTCGCCGTCGACGACGTTCCGTATTTCGCCGCAAATATAATATTATTTGAGTACCTACCAACCGATGCGCTTACGTCACGGTAATATTGTTTATACATTATTGTAACTCGGCCGTATCTTTGAAATAAATCCTACAGCCGAGCGGTACGTAAACATGCAATAGGGCTGCCTGCCTCCGGCATTTTTACATTTGCCCATTGATTTATGTGTTGTATAACTCAATGCATTTGCCTACTTTGTGTTTCCATTTAGTTTTATGGTTGTACTTAAATATACTTTTTTATATAAACAAATATATAATAGGTACTTTGTGAATTGAATAGGAAGTGTTCAATAAAAATGCGTGTCGTTTTTTATTTGTAGATTTAAAATCATATTTATGTTTGAATAACAAATCGGTCTTATAAACTTGCGGCCGAAAAATATTTTCGCCTCGACTGAGACGTACGAAATACTTTTTTATTAAAATTTTAAGTATAAAAAATCCGCATTATAATATAAAGCTTAATTAAAAATTGTTTTGGGAAACATGGACAAGTTAGAGTAAAGGAATATCTTTTACTTGGTTATAGATACCTGCAGCTACTTTACAATTTATATGTTTAGTTTTAAATGAAGTTTAGATTTATTATTTTTTTTATTTCTAATATATTTTCTGAAAGGGTCTTAGGAAAGGAATTGTCCACCGCGCTACCCCTATGCGTGTTGGCGAACTTCGCATGTCTTCGAAATATTTTTTTCTTATTTCTCAGACATGCAGGTTTCCTCACAACGTTTTCCTTCACCACTGAGCACGTGGTAAATCAACACTTAAAATTGCAATTACAATTTCATTGGTGCCGGCGGGGATCGAACTCGGTTTACTCGCGCACTGTGAAAATTACAGCAAGCGCTAACCATCTGAGCTACCACGGCTCCTCTACTCTCGAGCTAGAGACTTTACTTTATTTATGGCACGTTTTTTGTCGCATGCCAGCGCTTACTTTTGGTTCTGGCAAAAAGTTGTGAAACGTGTGTGAACGTCAGAATTGTGCAAATTTTGGTCGCAGATATTTTACCTGCACTTCAAAATTTTATTGTGTGAGTATTTTAAACTATTTTTACGGATTTTATGAACCATATTAAATAAAAAATAGTCTCCTATATTTTTCTCTATGTTTTGATCTCCTAAAACGAGTTTGAGTTGGTAAAATCAAAGCAAGCTTAGGGTAGGGTTGTCAATTATTATTTCGATAATAAAACTAGTGAAATTCCGCGGTTTTATATGTGCAAGCGTGAACGTAGTTAGAACATAATATAACCTTTATGTTTTATATAAATATCCTAAAAGCACTTATTATTTTAATATGTTACTACCTATAAAATTAACAAGTTTATTGCATTTTTATTTGAGTAATTTTTTATGCAATTTCTTTATCTACGTCTATTTTTAGGAACCTTTATTTAGTCTGAATCATACATATCACTATATTACTGATTTACTTACTTATACATAGTTTTCTTTCTTGCAGTTACAAATATCTTGTGAGGTTGAAAAAGGCAGTAATGAAAAAATAATAAGAAGAATAATAATTGACGTCAGCCACTTCTTTTCATAAAAATTTCAAATCATGGTCCATTAGGTTACAGCTTCACCTAACCACAACTTATATTGTTATTATTATTATAACTTAATATTATAATAATAATAACAATAATAAACTCGGCCGTTTGGTCTCCCCTGCCGAGGGCCTACATCTGGTTGGGCTTTTATTTATATATGTATTTTAATATTTATTTTATGTTATTGATATTTTTGTATATTTATCTTTTCATTTTAATTTATAATTTTTATATATTTAAATATTAATAGAACCGAACCAGATGAGAAAATTATATGGATGATTATATGGATATATATATATATATATATATATATATATATATATATATATATATATATATATATAACCACTTATATATATATGGGCGTATGTATGCACATATGTGTTCATTTAATAGCTGCAGCTGTTTGTTTATAATTTAAGGAAGTTAAAAAATTTGTAATCAATTTCTTACATTCACGATAATAAAATTGACTTTATATTTTTTTTGTTCTATTTATTAATACCCACCCTGTATTACTAATCACAAATAATCACAATATCTCATTAGTTATTGTAATTGGGTAAAAAATATCTATTTAGTTACTAATGCTATGTTTATTATTTTAATAAATACCTACCCAGTAGCTAAATATTAAAATAATAAATGTAGCATTATAAACAGTAAATCTCCCTCAAACTCAATTTACTAATATTGTTCCTAAATAAGGAATAGCAGATAAAAGATTAGTAGGTAATAACTATTGCTCCTCAAAATTATATTTGACCTCAAGGTAAAACATATCCTAAAATTCAGTAGCTAAATAAAATAATAATACCTACTATTCAAGTATATTTTCAATATGTAAGTAAACGAAACTAACAAAAATGAAGCACCATTAGCATGTAAAGTTCGAATCAATAATTAACATTTCGACAAATATTATAATTTACTCTATAAAAAGCTAATTCAATAGTAGCAGTGTAGTATATAGTTAAAAATAATCAAAATAGTCATTTTTATTAATTAGATAATATATGAGAATACATAATTCTAATATAATGCAACTAATATACCGAATAAAGAAAATTAAAATACACATAATTATCATTGTCTGCCGTGTCTATTTCCATAAAATAGTTCATTGATATTGATAAATTAATACTACGTTCGTACCAGTAGGTAGTAGTTTTAATAATATACACCGCAGTTGTTTTCCAAGGTACTGTGGCCCTGCAAGTATATGCTAAGCCACTCTTCGAAGAGGCTATACCCAATATATCTGCAACGTTGTCTAGCGTTCTGCTGGCACTTATTTCAGTTGTGTCAAATTGCGTTGCTGCATCTTTGGTCGATATGGTGGGCAGACGGGTAAGCGCCTTCATTTTCTTTCTTTTAAAAGTAAAAACTTCGAACGAGCTCATATTTACATAATGGTAAGTGTATGCTAGTGCCCTTTGACACTTACATCTATCTTCGATTACCAATCAAAATTGTGATGCGTTGTCACCTCCGAGGACTTGCAAGAAATGAATATCAGATATACCATCATTATATAGCTATTTTACTTTTTTATATAAAATGAGTTGACAAATTAATTCGCAGTCCACCCGATGGTAATCAGCTTTTTTTTTGTGGTGGATTTGGCGTTGGCCTTCAACCACCAAACTGCTGGTTCAAATGTATTAAATAATGTTATGCGGTGCGGCTATTAATTTAAATAGAATAGTGGATTGTATATGAGCGCGGTGCGAGCGGTGAATGGAATTTAATTTATTCGTGATACTGCAAATCCCCTAAATTCGGGATATAGGAAGGACGTAAAGGAATGCATGTGCACCCACCTGGACTTCCGCTGATCTGCCTCGTGTCTCGATGGCTGCCGGCTGTCTTCACGCTTATCAACTTCACAGATAATCACGAAATATAGCCTTATTGCAAATGTCTATACTTTTTACTATATGCTTGTATAATTCAATATCCAAATTACACAAGGGCGGGAGCGATGATGAGAGATATAAGCGGTGCGGTTGATTGCGTGTCTTCTCAACTTGTGTGTGCCCGTTAATACACGAATGCACATGCTGGGCATAGAGGGCGGTAGATAGGAAACCGGAAATGGGCTTTGTAGTAATCTTATTTGATAATAATTAACGAATCCCTTATAAGCGTTAAGCGATAGTGCAAAGTGGCGCGAACAAAGACGATCACGCCAAAAATATTACAAACGGCCTATTATTAAACATTTGGAAAGATCATTTATAAAGATCAAAACATATTTTATTTATTTTTATTTATATAACTTTATTTAAAAAGGTGTAAATTCATAATAAACAAATTATTTAATTTATAACAAGGGGGAGGGGAGCGTTACAACGGGAACGTTTTTTTCGATTACGTCGTATATATCTAGTTTTAACAATGCATTAAAATGATATCGTGAATAAAATTAATTTTTCTTGTCTAATAGTTTATATTTCTTCTCGTCAGGTATACCTCAAACTCTGAAAAATATATTGTACAACCAGTGCGTGTTCCCAGTGATGACTTACGGATCTGAGACGTGGTCCTTCACTGCTGGCCGTATGAGGACGCTCAAGGTCGCTCACCGAGCTATGGAGAAGGCTATGCTCGGAGTTTCTCTGCATGATAGACTCAGAAATGAGGATATCCGCAGTAGAACCTGAGTGACCGACATAGCCCAACGGATTAGTAAGCTGAAATGCCAATGGGCCGGCCATATAGCTCCAAGAACCGATAACCGATGGGGAAGAAAGGTTTTATTTCATCATTTCATTCATCATTGATTTCAAGGTTCATTACTTGGGGGAGGCCTATTTTCAGCAGTGACTTGTGAAGGGCTGTAATGATGATGATGATGAATAGTTTATACCTCTAAATATAGATTGTTACATTCAATTTTTATAATACTTTTACGTAGGTACATTAACAAATATTTATTATTTAAGTTATTTATAATTTCAAAAACTCATTATTTCATGACTTCTAAGGGATATATTTTTATCTAAATCGAGACAAATATTTATATAAAAAAATACACTATTATATACACATCTAAAGTTTTTTTAACAAAATATTTATTAACATTAGAAATGACAATTACATTTTAAGCAGATAACACAATTTTAGGTTTTGTTGTCTTTTATAAAGAAAAAAAGAATTCTATTACAATAATAAATTTATAATAATTGTGTGTCGATGCACTTTGGACTTTATAAACCTAATAGAGTTTAAAATGTACAAATTTTACATAAAACATATGACAAAAAAAAGAAATTCAACTGGGGTAGTCGTAAATATGAATTAGTGTGTCTAAATATCAAAAAAAAACCTCGTAAATTCATATAAATCATATAATAAATTATATAATGTGGTAAAACAATTACGCGCACAATACATACACTCACAACACATTTTTGCGTAGTTATGTAAATCGAACCCTAAAGTTTTTACATGTGTGATTTGTCAGTAGCATTTTGGGTAGCATTAATGGCCCTACAGAAATGCAAACTAAATACCCATCTTTTGTATTTAGTCGGGGATCCCCTTATTATCCTGTATTTTTGTCGATTAATAGGCATTTTTTCCGTAATTCTTGTACGTACTTTCTATCCTTTCTTCTTAGTATTTTTGACCTATAGCTAGCTTTATTTCTCACCATTCACTTATAAAACGTGTTACAAAATACCCCCTACGAAATAGAATTAATTAACAAAGCCAAAAATTTTATCAACCACAGTAAGCTGTCATTATTTAACAGAAAGCCTTACGTACCTATTCTACCTAATAACTGTCTACTTTAATAGTTTTTCTATTTTTCACTCATAAATGTTTGCTACCTCAATACAAGGATGTCATTATACTCAAGTACTGGCTTCAAAAAATGTCAGGTTGTAAAAAAATATGTTGTCAATTTCAAATCTTCTAATCCAATCCTATAACTGTTTCGATTTTTTTTTCGGAATATTACGATATGATGTTATGCGTAGGCCATGAAGATAGCAATTTAAATCGTGCTAGCGAACTGTATCGGTAATGATTTATCGATAGTAGACCCCCCACTGAACAGCAACGGCTGCCTTCGTACCAGTATTTTCTGAACATGTCAAGCGACTACATTCCACCAGCTCTTTTCACAGGTCTACTGGAAGTGAACCTTCAAGCACAGTCGACGCCAGGCAGGCTGAAGTGAAGAACATTTTGAAGAAGAGCCGACCACAAGTCACTCTTATCACTATCGTCGTACACAGGAGCTAATACCCTCCGATATTGCACCCAGGAGGAACTTCTGCGAGCGGTACCTTAGGCAGATAGAGGAAAACCCTAATTACGAAAACTATGTTCTTTGGACGGACGACGCAACATTCACGAGGTCAGGACTTTCAAATATGCATAACGATCACGTTTGGGCTCGCCTGAATCCACATGCTTCACGACAGGGCAAATTCCTACACCAGTAGCGGCTGAATGTGTGGGCTGGCTTTTATGACGGACATGTCATCGGTCCTGTCATTATGCCATCGCGTCTGAACGGTAGCAACACTCTAACGTTTTTACAAACGGAATTCGAAGAGACGATTAACGACTTTCCTGTGGCTGACTGGGATTACTTTGAGAACCAAAGAAACATGGTGTTTCAGCATGATGGAGCTCAGGCACATTTTGCACGCAACGGTGCATTTTGATCGATCGCGGAGGACCGGTGTTACGGCCTGCTCGTTCTTCGGACCTCACACCCTTTGAGGGGTTATGTGAAGAACAGAGTGTATTTCGCGATTGCACAACGGTTGTCGAGATAGAACAGCGTGCTAGATCATTTTTCGCATCAATAACACCGAGGATGGTGTGAAATGCCACACAAGCCATATCCCGACGAGTGAGGTTGTGTATTGAGCAAGGCGTAGCACATTTTGATCCGTTTCTGTAAATTTGACGTATATTTATTTACTAATTAGATACCGGGAATTGGAGTATTAGTTCATTTCATTTATATTTTATTTCGTGATATTTATCACGCGGGTAGTTTATAAATATGGGCCCTCCATTTATTTGGGTATTATATTATATCTTTGTAACATTCATTTCATTTTATTGGTACATACACTTTTTATCGTATTTATATCAAGGTAAAACTTTACCTTAGGTTGTGTGCACAACCTTGAGGTCTACGGGCAACCTTGAAGTCATTAAAAAGAGCTCCAACAATCGCCACGGAGGGAAACTAAGTTCACACGATGATTCAATGAAGGATATGACCTCTACGAGTATGTACCAAGGGTAATAAATTTAAAACTTCTCTGGTCCCTAACACTACTAATATGAATAAATTCGTGTACATCACTTATACTGAAGGTATTGTTCCCTAGTACCCGTTACTCCTAATTTTATCATCCAATCACGGAAACATACCCTGCTCCCGACACTATGTTATACCAATGATGGATGTTTCCGTATCTCTCCATTACTGATTTAAGTCAATTATTTTCTTTTATATTTATCCCTTTCATGCATAATTCTCGCTCCAAACGGATTCAATATTAGTAGTTTAAACTAGTTTTAAGCATCATCAAATATTTGGGTGATTAGTCCAATATTGATGAAACATAGCTACTCAATCATTCGTATTCCAAATTGTAAGCATTCCTTTCTTTCATTCCTCACACCTTTTAAATACATCCTTAGTAATTTTTGTACAAAATGGGATAATATCTTGTCAGTCAAAATTTAACTTTATTATGAAACATTACTATTACAACTATTAGGCTGGCAACATCAATTATGTTAGGATTGGCTGAATTTTGTGACTATGTTTTTCCTTGGATGGAAGATTGTGGACAGGTTAATGCGATCTACACGGACTCCGAAAAAGCTTTCGACCGTATGGATCACATCATCCTCTTAAACAAGTTGTATAGGCTCGGAATTCGTGACGACCTACTAAGATGGACTGCCTCTTATCTCTGTAATCTTTTCAAGCTGTAGTCATTGGTGGTTTCAAATCTGATTTCACACAAATTCCATCCGGCGTTCCTCAGAAACCACACCTTGGTCCACTTTTCTATTGTGCGTATATCTATGATATTAATCAATGCTTCGAATTTTCGAAATCTTCGAATTTACGCTGATGACAAATAGGTGTTCATGAAAATTAATTCGATTAAAGATTGTGAACTAGTTCAATGTGACTTGTATAACTTATATTCATATTATGTCCGTAACAATATTACAGTAAATATAAGCAAATGTCAACGTATTAGTTTTAGTCGAAAGAAAAACAAAATTGTTTTTCCGTATCACTTTAATGGTAAAGATAAAACGGGCTGTGGAGTTTTTCTTGATTCTAAAACGATGTTCTCCGAGTATGTCAACCATATCGTAAATACATACATCATCATACCGCAACTTGGGGTTCATTATGAGGACTTGTAAACCTTTTAAAAACGTAAGCAGTATTAGATCTATTTACTCTGCATATTGTCACAGTATTCTTGAAGATGGTAGCTTCATTAGAATTACTTAATATTAATTTAATTATTATATTAATTTTATTTGTAAAAAAGCTGTTAATCTAAAACCTAAACTGCAATGCAATAAAATATTATTTTAATTATACTAAGTTACAAAGGGGAATGCCCATTCTTCATAGACTCTTCGGCCATGGGTGCCTCCATATAAAAGCACTAGCTATTACCCGTGGCTTCACCCGCATGGTTACTGGGAAATGAACTATCCATTGCTTTTTGAATTGAAAGAAAACTGAGTTTTATAGATTTGTCAGAGATGCAGCCATTAAAAGGAAAATGAGCAAAATTGATTCGTCAGCCTATTTAAATGTTTTGAAACGCAGCGTATAGGAAATCATGAAAATAGCCTGTTTATTCCAAATGGAAACGGGATATTTTTTAATTAAAGGAAACTGAGCATAATTAACCGTCAGGGATGCAGACTTTTGAAAAGAAACTGAGCTAAATTGATTTGTTAGAGATGCAGTTTTCTGAATTGAAAGGTAACGGAGCCAAATAAAAAATCCGTCAGAGATGCAGCCTTTTGAGTTGAAAGGAAACTGAGCTTAATAGGTCCGTCAAAGGTGCAGCATTTGGAATTGAAAGGAAACTGAGCTAAATAGGAAATTTTGAATTGAAAGGAAAGATCTGTGGGAATTCTGATTAATTGATTGTGGGAATTTTGGAAAAAAAAACTAACTGAACACTATTTTAAGACGCTACCGTACACAATGTTATACGTTTTTCCATTCCGGAAAAGAATGTGGAGATTCTGTGCATTTGACACACGCGAACATGCTACATACAGCGAACCATGAGAGAAGCACGGTTTTTCTAAGTTGAACCCCGCTACCTGTAACGTTTGCAATTGCGCTTTATTAATTGTCATTACAAAACTGAGCTTAATAGGGAACTGCAACCTTTTGAATTGAAAAGGAAGATCTGTGGGAATTATAGAGATCCGTGGTATAATAACATTTTCACCTTTACCTACGCCTGTCAAAATTGTAGCATCAATTATTTTCCGTCCAAGAAGAGACACGTAGCCTTGTCCCGTTACATAAGCGAGGAGCACCTAAATTTTGCATTAGCATGACTGGGACGCCTAATTTTAATTGAAGCTTATGTGAGGGCACACCTGACAACTCTAGGGAATTTAGAAACTCTGCGGGATATGAAGTGCTCTGTTCTGTGTCCATAACTGTGTCTACTGACAAATACTCTGTTACTTCTCCTGCTACTTTGCTTAATATATTTCAATTTATTATGTTAACGCTCTCATTTTTTGGTGCAAGAATCGCCCTTTCACATAATCATTTGTCTTCATGCATGTTGTTCGTTAAATCTGAACAAACGCTCGCAATTAATTTGGAATGACTCTGTACTAAATTACAAAAAACCCTCTCATCAATTTAACGCAGCCCTCAGCATCCTTTTCCGACCGCCCATCGCCAAAATAGTAGTAGTAATAAAATTAATAGTGTGTCAGCATAGTTTCCAGCATTGATATCATTATACAAATGCACTCTCATATTCGTAATTAAACTGAATTTTGTCACCTTGTTCCCTAAAATAGACGACTTGAGGCATGCTTTAATTTCATCTTGCCCTTTTGAATGATCGGTAAAGTTTGGCGAAAGTCACCAGCCAGTAAAACCACCATTCCTCCCATTACATCGGCATTGGTGCGCAAATCCTAGAGCGTTCGATTTAGTGCTTCTACAGTTTTTTATGCAACATTGTACTTTCCTCCCAGACTAAAAGTTTGCATTGTTGTAGCATTATACCTCGTGTACTATTTTTGCTAAAGTTGCAAATCAACGATTCTTCCTGAGCTAGATTTAGAGGGAGTTTTAAAACAGAATGTGCAGTGCGGCCCCCGCTTAGCAGCGTGGCGGCTATACCGGAGGAAGCTACGGCCACAGCAAAGTTTTTATCTCTCCATACTTGCGCAAATAATAAATTTAACAAAAATGTCTTCTCAGTTCCTCCAGGGGCATCTAGAAAGAAAAGTGCACCATTTCCAGATTCAATTTGTCCTAATAGTTTGTCAAAAACTCGTTTTTGTTCGGGAAGCAAGCGGGGTACAAATTCGGCTACTTGCTGCTGCAAAGCTGCTATATCGTAGTTTGTTTCACGTATAATTTCATCACTTAGTTCATTTTCGGTTGTTCGCTGAGGGCTTATCATTCCAAAATCGCTTAATTTTTTGCCTACCATTGCCATTACTTTATCTTCAATGTTTCCAAGTGCTTCATTATAAATGTGTTCATTGTATGTCATGTTCTTGAGTGTCTGCTGTAACCTTCGCAAAATATCTTCCGCCATGTACTCTTTATATTTGTCCCACAATTCAAGTGCATTAGATAGCCCGCGAGATGATATGAGAGTTGCACAAAGATCCCTAATTTTGGCTGGTTTGGACTGGCATTGCACAGCTTCATCCATGTTTTCATCCCAGTGATTATCGTTTTCTAAAAGATGCAGAGCTTCACATGCTTCATGTAAAAGTAACAAAAAGATCAGGTCTTTCGTAAGTTCGTACATAGGCGAATGCGTTTTGTGTGTACTCATGTAAGTAGCGGGGACTTTTAACGAATGATGAGGGCAGAATTACCATTTTACCTTAATCTCTGGGGTTTACATTGGTGTCGCTAGAAACTGCATCTTGTAAATGTATATAATTCTCAACGCGCAGCTTTTTTTTGATTTAAAGATGTACACCGGAGATGTTCACTTTCTACCTTCACATACAGTTCTACCAAAAATTGATGAAATAATTGTCTACACCGGGCTAAGTGGTTAAAATCATTTTCTCGCAACATCATATGATAAACATAAAAATCCATACATGATACTTTTTTGTTCGGAATAGGCTCCTTTGTGACCGGGTTAATGAGTGGAATTTGAAAATCATAACCCTCTTGTCCTTTGCAATAAATCAATCGGTATTGCAGAGCGTCATTAAACTTGTGTACATCGGCTACCCGTTGCAACGTATCATCACGTGCTCGCAAGACAACGTCTCGTGAAGAAAATTGATCACCACTAATTACGGCTGCTTTTTCGTTTATCAAAGGTGCATTGTAGCGCCTTTCATGCTCTCCTCGAGGAGTCTGATCTGCGTGAATGACGACTTTATAATCCTCTTCAGGTAGGTTTTCTAAAGCAGTTTTAAATGTTTTGATTAAAATGTTTCATTCATGAAAGAATCTTTGAATTTTGAACACTGTGTCTCTCTCAACTCCCTGGATAAATTGGTAGCGACGGTCTACCTCATTTTCTTCGTCACCCATAAAATATACTTGTAAAAATTTATGCTGTTCGTTTTCAGCTGGAAAAAGTGAACCTATTCTATGAGAAATTTGCCCATGCACCGTAAATGTAGTCGAAAATCCCGGCATTATTATTTCCCGGCATTATTATTTCCCGGTCAACTCCGAAGGACGTCATTTGAAAGCATGAGTTATATTTCTGGATCCTGTTTAAAAAGCGCCGTAACTCATTAGCATCATATAAAAAGAGAGTTTTCAAAGGTTCTTCTGGTTCCCCAAATAACGGAAGAGACACTTTGCCGTTAGAACAGCACATGCCTGCGGTCAACGCAAAACTAGGCACAAGAGAAGGCGGTGAGCTGAAGTTAGGGAAATTTGGAGTAGGGCAACGGAACCGTAGGGGCCAGCAGCGGGCTGACTTTATGGAGAAAGAGGGAATCTTTATGATGAACTCTTTCTTCCAGAAGCGGCCCCACAGGAAGTGGACCTGGTCGAGCCCCGACGGTTCGACAAAAAATGAGATTGACTTCATTATGACGACCAGACGCCAACTGTTCAGTGATGTCTCAGTGATCGCAAGGGTGAAAACCGGCAGCGATCACCGAATGGTTAGGGGCACACTGAACCTGAACGTTAAGTTGGAGAGGTCTCGTCTAATGAAGTCCACGCTCCATCCCCCTCGTGCTCTAATCCAGAATCCCGAGAATTTTCAGCTCGAGTTACATAACCGCTTTCAGTGCCTAGAAGAATGCAATGCAGTGGACGATATGAATGACAAGCTCGTGGAAACTGTCCATGCGGTCGGAGCTAAGTTCTGCAAGACCCGCCGCAGAAGAACACAAAAACTCTCCGATCACACTCTTAATCTCATGGCTGTTAGACGGGAGATGAGGCTGCAATCGTCAACAGATTTGACAGCATACAGGCAACTGAACAGACAGATCTCCAAATGCATGCGGCGAGACTTACGTAACTTTAATACTGCTCGTATTAAAGAAGCGATCGAGAGGAACCAGGGCTCCAAAGTCTTTGCCAGAGATCTGTCTGCCAGAAAGAGCCAACTGTCAAAGCTGAAGACTGAGTGTGGCAGCATTGTTTCCGGGACACCTGAGATTTTGAGTGAGATTGAGAGGTTCTATGGGCAACTGTACACATCATCGTTGGAGCCACACGCAAGTGTGGGTAACGATCCAAGAGCAAGTCTTACCCGACACTATTCCGAGATATCTCGGACGTCAGTCTGAGCGAGATTAGAATGGCTCTCCAGCACCTTAAAAACGGCAGGGCCACATGCGAGGATGGAATTACAGTGGAGCTTCTGAAAGTGGGTGGAACACCGGTACTTAAAGTCCTTCAGAAGCTCTTCAATTCCGTCCTCCATAGTGGCACTACTCCGGATGCGTGAAGCAGAAGTGCGGTGGTCTTGTTCTTTAAGAAAGGCGACAACTCTGTCTTGAAGAACTACAGACCGATTTCCCTTCTGAGCTGCGTCTACATGCTTACTTACGTTGCTCTTCGAGAGTCATTACGAATCGTCTCGCACGCAGACTCGACAACTTCCAGCCTCCAGAACAAGCCGGTTTCCGAAAAGGCTTCAGTACCATAGACCACATACATACCCTGCGGCAGATTGTACAGAAGACCGAAGAGTACAATGTGCCACTTTGCCTGGCGTATTTGGACTATGAGAAAGCCTTTGATTCCGTCGAAATTTGTGCGGTGCTACAGTCCCTTCAGCGGTGCCAAGTTAACTGTCGGTATATCGAAGTGCAGTACAGAACCAGAGTTCGAAACCTATCCAACTGCAGAGAGGTGTAAGACAGGGTGACGTTATATCACCGAAACTCTTCACCGCTGCGTTGGAAGACGTTTTCAAGCTACTGGACTGGAAAGCATACGATATTAACATCAATGGCGAATACATCACTCACCTTCGATTTGCCGACGATATAGTCCTTATGGCAGAATCGCTGGAGGACCTTAGCACTATGCTCAATGACCTCAATGGTGTCCCTCAACGGATAGGTCTTAAGATGAACATGGACAAAACTAAGACCATGTTCAATGTCCATGTCACACCTATACCGGTAGTTGTTGGGAACACTATGCTCGAAGTTTTTGACAAGTACGTTTACCTGGGACAAATAGTCCGACTAGGTAAGTCCAACTTCGACCGAGAGGTCAATCGACGGATTCAACTTGGCTGGGCAGCGTTCGGGAAATTACGACACATCTTCTCGTCAGGTATACCTCAATCTCTGAAAGTTAAAGTGTACAACCAGTGCGTGTTGCCAGTGATGACTTACGGATCCGAGACGTGGTCCTTCGCTGCTGGCCGTATGAGGACGCTCAAGGTCACTCAGCGAGCTATGGAGAGAGCCATGCTCGCAGTTTCTCTGCGTGATAAACTCAGAAATGAGTATATCCGCAGTAAAACCAGAGTGACCGACATATCCCAACGGATTAGTAAGCTGAAGTGGCAATGGGCCGGCCATATAGCTCGAAGAACCGATAACCGATGGGAAAGAAAGGTTCTCGAGTGGCAGCCTCGTACCGGTAGGCGTAGTGTAGGGCGACCCCCCACTAGATGGAGTGACGACCTGGTAAGACATGCAGAAAGTCAATGGATGCAGGTGGCTCAGGACCGTGCTTTTGTGGCATTACTTGGAGGAGGCCTATGTTCAGCAGTGGACTTGTGAAGGGCTGTAATTATGATGATGATGATGATGCCTGCAGTTTCATCTTTCCATTTTAAAGCGCTGGAAAATCGACACGCCTTTTCCATCAGTCCGATAACAACTAACCTGTGATTTTTTATAATCAATCAACGGATTATAATTGAATGCTGCGTCATTAAAAACTGACCAATCGTTTCTTTGAAAATTTTGTCGACGTTCAGCTTGGAGCTGTGCATTTGCATCTCTTCGCGCCTGTGTCTATTCCAGTATTTCAGATGCCCTTATAGTAGATTGACGTTCAGCTTGCTCAATCAGTCTGTGTTGAGTTTCATCAGATGTCTCCGCGGCTCTTAAGGTGGCCTGAAGTTCCGCTTGTTCGAATAGCCTTTGCTGACTTTGAGCAGGTGTTTCAGTAGCTCTTAAAGTAGATTGACGCTCTGCCTGTTCAAGACACCTTTGCTGACTTTGATCAGGTGTTTCAGTAGCTCTTAAAAGTGTGCACCACGGTTATTTCTTCAAGACATTCCTCGTGCTTGTACAAGTGATAGTGTCAGTGCCAATCAAAACATATCAGTGCAAAGTGTGCGAGTACAAAACAAAGGCACCTCACACGTATTTGCGAGAGTGTGCTTGAAGGACATACAAGTAAAATAGATCTGAACATAGGCCTTTAACTACTGATTTTTATTTTATTTATTAGTGACATACTATGATAGTTTCTTAACTTTGTCATTAACTTATACCATTATCATTTTATCTTATATCATTTTTGTTGTTTCCTATCTATCTTATCACTCTCATCTCTCGCCTGGGAGCATACAGTGCAACCGTACATTTTAGTGTGTAAGCGATTTATTTAGGTCAACATAATTTGCGTCATTTACTTTAGTTTTTGAGCAGTTGACGTTGTCGCTCCGAACACGGTAGACGCGTTCTATATCATTATCAATATCATTATGTAATATCATTATTTATTTTAAATAAAATCATTTTTTTCGAGCTACGTAGCAGGACCTGAAATTCGGGTTTTAACGACCGGAAAAAGTGTTTCCGCTCAGTGACCTATTGCGACATAGTGCACTAAGTGACGTGTGCAATAGCTTTTCAATCTGTACTAATAAGTGTGCAGCATCATATCATTATCAATAAGCTCCGGCCATCGCTGTCACAAAGCATCAAGGATCAAGCAGCATTTGTGGGCGTAGCGAATCTTGGGGCGCCGCCCAGGAGTAGCAGCTTGGAGCGCATCAGGAGAATCTAAGTCTTCGTTGGGTACTCACCACCACTACAGCACGAACGCGCCAACCACCTCTGCACAATCAGCAACCAGCATCGCATCAAGTAAGATCTTTCCATTTTACTTATCTCTATATCAAGATGTCTGTCAACGATGTCCTCACTACGTAGCAGCAGCTATCAACAGCAATTGAAAATTTGTATACTAATTTCAGGAAGGACGGGTCTGATAGGAAGACTCCAGACTATATCAAATGCAAATTAAATACTCTAGACAACTATTGGTTGGAGTATGAGAAGAATTATCAGCAATTATCACAACTGGATATGGATGTACCAAGCAGAGAAAGAATAGATCAAGAACGTGAAAGATTGAAGGAGAGATTTGACAACATTAGAGCGCATTATCCGAAACTATCAGCCTTTGACAGAGGATAGACCTGGAACACCACTGTTAAAGCCCCCTACATTTGTCTCTAAAACAAATCCAATCACGCTACAAATAAGTACAAGATCAACATCGAGCAAAACAGTATCAAACACTATCAAATATCAACCTGGAATTAGTATCAGAGAAATGGGAATTCGAAGACTTGTTACGTACTCTCCAGTCTCGTTGGGCAGCTATCGATGCCTTACACTGGGAGCTGGACAGCGAATTTTATGGTTCCAACGAAGCGTATGAAGAAACCTTCAGCTTCTATGAACAAAAATTTAGCCAATTCAAGAAAGATATTAATACAAAGATATGGTCTGAAAGTCACCGAGAAAAGTCCACACCCAAGATGGACATACCTACGTTCACTGGCAATTATCATCAGTGGGTGTCATTCAAGGATTTGTTTTGAGAAGCAGTTCATACCAATCGAACCTTGTCAAATGCCCAAAAAATGTAGTTTTTGATATGTAAACTTAGAGGGGAACCGAAAAAATGGTACAGCATCTGCGTATCACCTCGGACAACTATCAAGTTTGTTGGGATTTGTTGAATCATCGATACAATAATAACAAATAAATTTTTGGTTCTTTTAAATAATCAACATTCTTTTAAATTTACCTGTCGCTCAACAAGTATCAGCCGCACATATTAAGAAAATTTATGACAGCGTAAACGAAAGCCTAAATGCCATAAAAATCTAGGCATGGACATAAGTTCATGGGATCCTTTGGTGGTACATACATATATTGTCTCAAAAACTAGATGCCGAGACTCACAAAGACTACATCGAATCCCTAAAGAATCCTAGGGATTTACCAACTTTAGCAGATTTTTTAAATTTTTTGGAAAATAAATTTACGTCACTAGAATCATCTCGATGCAAACAAGACTCCACAACAAAATTTTCTCAGCCTGAAACAACATCTCATCAAAAGAAGCCTCATTATTTTAAATCATTTGCCAGCAATCAAAATCAAGTCGCAAATTATATACCGAAAAACTCACAAACAGGATTTCCACTATGCAAAAATGAAAACCACGGCATATTGCACTGCAGCAACTTTCTCAAATTACAACCAACGTAAAGGCGAAATTCAATTACGAAATTGAAATATTGCTTCAATTGTCTTTACGATCACTTTGCCAGAAATTGAATATCGGAAAAACGTTGCCGCGAATGTAATGGCCGACATAACACATTCATACACAAGACCTACGTGAAGCCGTTGACCTCAGGAACAGAACAACGCAGAAATACTAGCAACGTGTCACAAAATAATATAAATGAAACCATCTTAGCAACAGCATCAGTAAAAGTAAAGTGTGTTAATGGCACTTATGTCAAAATTCGAGCGCTGATTGATCAAGGTTCCCAGACCTGCCTGATGACAGAGAAGGCAGCTCAAATGTTACAACTTCCTCGGCAGAGGTACAAAGGTGTCATTTTCGGAGTAGGAGCAAAGGAAAAAACTGTAAAAGTGTTATTAACATAACTTGCTCATCTGCTTACAGTGACTATCAATTTACATCAGATGTGTTAATCATGAAAAACTTAATTAACAATCTGCCCAACAAGATATTCGACAAACCAGACTGGTCATATCTAGAAAACATTCAACTCGCCGATCCCGAATTCAACGTGAGCCGCCCGAGTAGACTTGTAGCTGGGGGCGGACGTCTATTCTTCTATCATATTAGGCGGTATCATTTCATCAGAAAAATCACAACTTGTGGCACAGCAAACACATCTTGGGTGGATTTTATGCGGCAACGTAAAATCCTATCAATGCAACGTTATTATGAACAACATAGATGAGATTCAACGTTTTTGTGAGATAGAAAACATACCTGACGAACTCACTATGACCCAAGAAGAGGCTCAATGCCTGGAGTATTTCAAAAACACGACAACAAGGCAAGAAAATGGTCAATACATAGTTAGATTACCATTTATATCAGAAGCAGTTCAAAAATTGGGAGAATCAAAATCAAGAGCAATAGCGCAGTTTAAACAGTTAAAAAAAGATTTACTTACCGAAAAGATATTGAACAAGAATATAAATTATTTATCCACGAGTACTTGGAATTAGGTCATATGAAAATGTCGCCATTCATCAAGACGCCTGTCTACTGTCTGCATTTATCCCATCATTGCATTTAACGACCGTAGTCAACAACAACTTCGCTTCGAGTAATCTTTAACGGAGCGTCAAAAACTTCGAGCGGCTTAAGCTTGAATGACCTTATGCACCAGGGCCCCAACCTGCAACAGGACCTGTTATCACTAATATCACCTGGCGACAGTACCAATATGCCTACACCGCTGACATCGAGAAAATGTTTCGGCAAATTCTCATTCACGAAGAAGATCAAAGAATCATATGGAGAAATTCACCAACTGAAACTTTTCAAGAATATCAATTAGCTATTGTCACATATGGAACTAAAGCAGCTCCATTTCTTGCCATGATGGTATTGAAACAGCTAGCCAGTCTTCTAGAGGGAGTCAGCACAGCAAATACCAACTAGCAAACATATGACTTCAAAACTGAAGTATCTACAAAAACCTTAGGCCTGCAATGGCTTACGCAATCAGATCAGCTTACTTTTGACTTTAAAATCGATTTATCAACATCAAAACTAACGAAACGAAGGTTGTTATCGAATATCTCAAAATTCTACGACCGAGTAGGATTTTTAATGCCAGCACAAAATTTAATTTATTATTCCAAAAAATTTGACAATATGACTTAAAATGGGACGACGAGCTTCCTCATGAGATCAAGTGGATTGGACGAAGATCAAAGAAGATATCAAAAATATATCACATATACGTATACCAATATGGTTAAAGAGCAATAAAAACGTCGTCATCATTCTTCGTGGGTTCAGTGACGCGTCGATGAACGCATACGCTTGCGTAATTTATTGCAAGATAGTTCGTGAAAAACAAGAGGGAAGTAAAAACAAATCACACATAGCAAAATCCAGGCTAGTACCACCGAAAAAGCAGATCAGCTTACCTCGCTTAGAACTGTGTGCAACCCTACTTTTATCAAAGCTCATGGAAAAGGTGAAATCATGTTTGGTAGATTACGAGGGTGGATTGAAAAGTACTCGGCCTAACACAGATCCATTCAATTCTAAAAATCAAATCTACCCACATTATTTAGTTCAGTTCAGACTAGTTCATTGTGTGAAGTTCGAAACGTGTGCGATAATTAGTTGTGATTTTATAAATTTATTAACAAAGTAATCGGACATAATTTCCGCGAATGGAGTAAATCGAGCAGCGTGCCGTCATTAAGTACCTCCATAAGTAGGGGCTATCATCAAAAGCCATCCATGATGACATGGTCAGTACATTAGGCGATTGTGTTCTGTCATATTCATCCATCAAAAAATGGATAGCAGAATTTAAGCGTGGTAGAGAAAGTGTGAAAGATGAACCCCGCTCTGGAAGGCCTTCGACGTCAACTACTGACGAAAATATTAAAAAAGTACTTGATTTAATAATGGGAGACCGCAGATTAAAAATTAGAGAGATAGCCGAGATTATAGGCATCTCTTATGAATGAACTCAAAATATCATTGTCAACGAGTTGGGTTTCCACAAGGTGTCTGCGAGGTGGGTTCCGCGACTGCTTTCAGTTGAACAAAAAAGGACGCGATTGACTATTTCACGCGACTGTTTGGAGTTATTTGAAGCCGATGCAGATGATTTTTTGAATCGTTTTGTTACTATGGACAAAACAAGGGTTCATTACTGTACACCGGAAACAAAACAACAATCAAAACAGTGGAGAAGACCTAGTTCACCACCCCCTAAAAAGGCTAAGTCGATTTTGTCGGCAAATAAGGTGATGGCTTCAGTATTCTGGGACTCGAAAGGTGTGATTATGATTGATTATCTTGAAAGGGGTCAGACTATAAACTCTGATTACTACTGCACCTTACTACGTCATTTACGAGAGGAAATAAAAGAAAAACGTCGAGGAATGCTCAGAAGAAAAGTCCTACTTCATCAAGATAACGCCCGTGTTCACACGTCAGTACAGTCAATGGCTGAAATTCACAACTGTGGCTTTGAACTGTTACCGCATCCGCCGTATTCACCTGATCTGGCACCATCAGACTTCTTTCTGTTCCCTAACCTAAAAAAGCACTTGGGAGGTCAAAGATTTTCGACAAACGACGAGGTCAAAGCAGCTGTCGACGCATATTTTGACTCTAAGGAAGAATCATTTTTTTTCAACGGTCTAAATGCTTGGAAGGGGAGGTGGCAAAAGTGTATTGAACTTGATGGTGGTTATGTAGAAAAATAAAAATATAACTGATTTAGTATGTGTTTATTTTCTTGGTTAGGCCGAGTACTTTTCAATCCACCCTCGTACAATATCAAAATGTTTGCATGGTGTAATTCGACAGCAGTATTGGGTTGGCTGCAAGGAGATCCGAAACGCTGGAACGTCTTTGTAGCCAACAGAGTAGCTAAGATCACAGAAGTTTTATCACCGGAATGTTGGCGCTATGTCAAATCGCAGGATAACCCAGCTGACTGTGCCAGCCGCGGAATCAGCACGAAACAGCTTCATCGACATCAGTTGTGGTGGCATGGACCAGCGTGGTTATCATACTCCGACGATGATAACGTAAAGAAGATCACTTACACAACCGATGAAGAGGTCAAAACCATAAAGCAAGTACACACCACAACCTGCTCAAGCGAAGACGACGTCATTACCCAATTTATAAGCAAGCACAACAGTGTCACGCGAGTGACACGAATATTAGCCTACATACTACGTATAAAGCAAAATAATAAACAAATCTATTTAACAGCACAAGAATTACAAAATGCAAAGCAAAAAATTATCAAGCACATGCAAAGCACGGAATTTAGAGAAGATATCGGCTATTTACAAAAGCGTAACAAAGCAAGCCCAAAAAGCATATTATTACCTATAAATCCTTTTATCGATTCTGAAGGTATGTTGAGAGTAGAAGGAAGACTGCAAAACACTTCGATCAGCAAAGAAATGATGCATCCCCTTATCATCCCCCACGAGAGTCAACTGACAAACCTACTCATCGATCAAGCCCATAAAATGACATATCACGGAGGGTCCTAGGTGGGAACAGAGCAATCAAAAAACGCCTGCGCAACTGCGTAACCTGTAAAAAACACAACCCTACAAAAACATTATCAGCTTATGGGCGACCTTCCTGTAGCAAGAATAAATCCGTCAAGACCATTTCTTCGGACAGGGGTAGATTTTTCAGGTTTTGTGGACGTAAAATCAAGTAAGACAGAGGAATCAAGACCTTTAAAGGATACATGGAATTGCTTGTTTGCATGGTCACAAAGGCCATACATGACAGCACTGGTGATGCTCTTTACACCGGCTGAGCCAATATTTCTCGGGAAAACAAAGTCGAGTCTTTGCTGAACAGAGTCTCGGATTGGGGGCGACTAAATCTAGTCCAGTTTAACTGCCAGAAGACACAAGTTTGCGCGTTAACCGCTAAAAAGAACCCCTTTGTCGTATCTCCTTAGTTTCAAGGCACTCCCCTTGTTGCCTCAGCCAGTATCGGAATCCTCGGCGATGACATATCAAGTGACATGCAGTTTCGTGGTCACTTGGAAGAGAAGGCCAAATCGGCCTCTAAAAAGCTTGGCGTGCTCAGCAGAGCGGGACAGTATTTCATGCCGGCACACCGCCTGCAACTTTACAAGGCGCAGGTTTGGCCGCACATGGAATACTGTTCCCATCTCTGAGCTGGGGCTCCCCAGTACCAGCTCCTTCCACTTGACCGCATCCAGCGCAGAGTGGCTCAAATCGTCGACGACCGAGTGCTTTCCGATCGGCTCGATTCACTGGCATGGCGAAGAGATGTTGCATCTCTTTGCATTTTATTTCGCATACACCGTGGAGAGTGCTCTGAGGAATTGTTTGGATTAATTCCAGCCGCCAAATTTCGTGAACGCACTACGCGGCAAACGTCCCGATACCATCCACACCATCTGGGTGCTTGGCGGTCCACCACAGTATGTTTCAAAAGGAGTTTTCTTCCATGCACAACCTCTCTGTGGAATAGTTTTTACCACCGGCGATTTTTCTGGACCGATACGACCTAGGGACCTTCAAGAAAAGAGCTTACTCCTTTCTAAAGGGCCGGCAACGCACCTGCAATTTCCCTCTTGTTGCGGTTTATCATGGGCGGCAGTATTCACTGAACATCAGGTGAGCCGCATGCTCGTTTGCCCCCTCTTCTATAAAAAAAATCTTGAGTTAGTATCCGATTTAACTTCATCAGCATTCTTAGCAGCATTAAGAAGAATGGCGGCGAGGGGTGGCACACCACATCACATTTACAGCGATAATGGTACGAATTTAGTTGGTGCCAACAGAATCGTCAATCAAGAAATAATTGATCTAAAATCCATTATCACAAAAGAGTTCTTATCGGAAATAAGCGAAATGAATATCACATGGCATTTCAATGCTCCATCATGGTCTAGTGCGGGGGGTCTGCGGGAAGCGGCTGTGAAAAGTGTTAAATACCACCTTCGCAGGGTCATCGGCGAACAAAAACTCACCTTCGAGGAGTTCTCAACACTGCTAACACAGCTAGAAGCCTGCCTTAATTCCCGACCGCTCTGCGCTATCACTGAAGATCCAAATGATATCAATTACCTGACTCCATCTCACTTTCTGGCCAGCGGTCCAGTTTTAAGTATCGTGGAGACAGAGAAAGACGAAAGAACACGTTGGCATATGACGCAGAAGATATTCAATGATGTTTGGAAGCGCTGGAAGTCTGAATATCTGACAGCATTATCCGCCAGGAACAAGTGGCAGCAATCAACTGAAAATATCAAAATTGATGACATTGTAATCATTCGTGAAGCAAACCTACCTGCCGGGAGATGGGCATTAGGGAGAGTTATCGATGTTCACCTCGGCAAAGATGGATTAGTCTGAGTAGTTACTGTTATAACAAAAAACAGAACTATTAAGAGACCTATCACGAAATTAACCATTTTACCAACTCAGTCTGAATCAAATTATCGGAATCCCACAAACTGTCAATCAAGTCCGAAAAACAATGAAGAATAAAGTTTGAAAGCAGATCACAAAAACGACAAACCAGGAAAGGCACAATCTAGTATCAAACTTTGTAATTTAATCATGTACACACTGCTTATTTTTACGTTATTATACAAATAGCACAAGGAGCATTTAATGTAACAAATTTTAAGGGTACCCAGAGTTTATACTTCGATAAAACATAAAACATGAGGCTTATCCGAGATGAATGGAAAATCATTGTTTATTACGATTTAGATCCGTACTGGCAAGGTTCAAAACTACTAAAAACATATATCACTCACAATGATTTCTTATATTTACGCGAACACTACACATTGAAAAAATAATACTAGTTTTTACGGATTTTATCACGCATATTTAACTATAAATACCCGACGTTTCGAGCGCTTTACAGCACCCATGTTCACGGGGGGGACTGAGATGTTCAACGTCCAAATGGCATAGTTAACAGCGGTTACCATAGATAAAAATTTAACTTTTGTTCCGATCTACACAGTATGAACTTAAGGTATCTTGAAGTCTTGCAGTTGTATGCTTGGGTTGGGATTTAATTTTATTTATTATAGGATCTCAAGCAGATGGTAGCACCCAGCCATCTTCTCTATTGAAATTAAGATGTTTTTTGATTTCAATAGCCTCGCGAATCATCCTTGGAAGGAATCGGTGTTTTTAGCGAGGATTTGTGATCTATCAAATCTGATGTAGTGACGGGGGCGATCCTGTACGTGTTCACAGACTGCTGACTTCCCGGAGCGTAGATTCTCGAGCTTCTTCGTCGAGCTATAAATAGCTGATGTGAAGAATCGACGCTAGAGAAGATGGCTGGGTGCTACCATCTGCTTGAGATCCTAAAATAAATAAAATTAAATCCCAACCCAAGCAAACAACTGCAAGAGTTCAAGATACCATAAGTTCTTACTGTGTAGATCGGAACAAAAGTTAAATTTTTATCTATGGTAACCGCTGTTAAGGCGACACCGTGAAAAAATGCATCTCCTTTCATCGAATAGTATAGGACTATGATACCAGTAACGAAGGTGGAATTTTGATATAGGTAAATTCATGTCTTTATCTTAAATTTGATTGCTCAAAAACACGATTGTATAATTTTGACTCGATTATAATTATTTACGGAAACACCTCTAAAAAATCACTTTAGTTGAAATTATAACGAAATTACTTAATCTGTATGCTTGGGAATCACTCAAATATATTCATAACAACAATATTCATAATTTACTTGCTCATTATTTTGATTACTTAAATCAATAATTTTTAAAAAATATATTTTAAGATTCTGACAATTTCTAAGCGCTTTTAATCGTCGCGGGCGCTACGCTATTTTAGACCTTATGACGGCGTTTTTTCAAGTTTTTATAGAAATTATGTATTCCCTCGGATCAGTACGGCGATAGCCTTTTCGATGTGTCGTCTTAACTATGACATTTGGACGTTGAATATCTCAGTCCCCTCCGTGAACATGGGTGCTGTAAAGCGCTCGAAACGTCGGGTATTTATAGTTAAATAGACGTGATAAAATTCGTAAAAACTAGTATTATTTCAATATATCACTCACCTTGAAAACATATGTTCAAAATTGCAAGAGCGACAACAATGTGACAAAATCCTATTACAATTACGACACGGGTGCACCGAGTTACACTACTACGATCAGCTGTTGCTTGGTCAGCAGTCGGCGGCGGGAATACGAGTACTTCGCGGGCTTATCAATGGCGTGAGAAATGTCGCGCATGCACTATTCGGCGTACTTGACAATGACTTCGCTGAACAATTAGAAAAGGACATTGACCTCATTAGAAACAATCAAAAACATCTCGTAAAATTATAGAAAAATCAGACATCAGTAATAGAAGCATAATATAACTTTTAAAAAGATTAGAAACAACAATTGACCAACAACACAAACTCTTCCATCAGCATATCAATAAATTAGAGCAAAACAATTCTGTTATTAAAGAATTGATACAAAAATTAAGAGCTAGCAACGAGTTTACCTTATCATCTGTAATATCAAACAACATCTTAGTTAATTTGAAAAAGATACAAAATACCTTGCTCGATGTTGTTACCAACATTTATCAGGGGAAATTTGATATACATATACTATCACCTGAACAGTTGCAAGATGAGCTTAGAATCATTTCTGGAAATTTAACAAAAGACCTATCATTACCTGTATGATATGCCCCATTTACATTCAGCCCTGTTGGGCAGGGAAGTGAGCAGGGCAGTGAGCAGGGCAGTATGTAAACAGGCTACTCGCGCTGACACTGCCGCTGCCGCTGCCACTGCCCGACGATCCCTCAAATGTCGGGTTTTCGTACGGAAGTCAAAGGACGGGCAGCGCGAGCGGCAGTGAGTGTTCACATTCAGCTCCATCGCTCACTTTGTGCCAAGTGCCTGGATGAATGGACGTGCATGCCGTCTTGTTATTAAATAAGTACGATCTACGAAAATGCCTTTCGAGTGGAATAATGAAAATACAATAAAGTTTTTAGAACTGCTGGAATCAGAAAAAACTATATGGGATTTCAACGATAAAAACCACAATTCATCATCTACGAATACGAATTTTCTTTTTGAGATAACATAGTACCTATGTACATGATTAATTATAAATTGGTCAAATTTATTATATTACTATAAATCTTAGTTTAAGGAATGAATGAACATTAACATTTTATTTCTAAAAACGATTAGTTACTCACATTGATTATTTATTTATTAAAATGTAAAATAAGTTAAATGGTAATATTTGCATAATAGCCTGAGATTTTTAAATTATAATTTTATTGTAATTATAATTATGAATTAATATATACTGTGGTGTAATTATTAAAATAATAATAGCTTAACTAATTTCATATAATATTTAATATTATTTATGTAACAATAATGTAATAATTCAATTAATAATTTATGAACAATTTACTGTATAAGAATTTAAATAGAGTGGATCTGTATAAGTATTTAATTGTACATAATATTTGATTTCAAAAAGAATGTGTGTACCTAACTTTCAAGCAATGCAATAATTTTAAAATGTAACATTGGGTTTGTGTAATTACCTGTATTAATTACAGGTAATTAATACAGGTTTTTAATACAGGTAATTAATACAGGTTTTTAATACAGGTAATTAATACAGGTTTTTAATACAGGTAATTAATACAGGTTTTTAATACAGGTAATTAATACAGGTTTGCCATAATTGTCATGTCAGTTCCACGTCATTGATCATCTTATGAACCATGTTTTTAAGCAAATAAAGGGGGATGCCCATTTTCGGCCATAGAACGCCCAACAATGTGCATTTGTTAAAAAATATATCTTTATTTATGGTTACGAATAATTCGCGGTATTCATTTATCCTAAAAAGATGGGAATATTTTTGCACAAATTAAAAGTACCGAAAAGATAAAAATAAAATTAGGTAAATACGTAATTCATTAGTTTGTGAATTTAAAAAAATGTTGCCAATCACAAAAATCACTAAAATATCGATTTCTCTTTTCCGATCGATTACTTACAATATCATTATTACAATGCTAATTAATATTTATATAAATATATAATATATATATATATATATATATATATATATATATATATATATATATATATATAGTTGTCTCATCTAGTTGGGTTCTATAAATATAAAGGAAAAGATAAATATACATAAATATCAATAAAATAAAATAAATACAACAATACATAAATAAATAAAGATCCAACCAGATGGAAGCCGTCGGCAGGGGAGACCAAAGGCCGAGGGTTAGGGGGAAAGGGAAAGAAACCGGCGGACGATGCGGGCGGTATCGAGGAGCACCGCCTTCTGCATTTGAGCCTGGAACGGTCCGTCACGGAGTCCCAGCCGCCTCAGAAGACCCGAGAGGCTGACTGGAATTAGCCCATTTGCAGAAACGACTACAGGAATAATTTCAGTCGGCAGACCACCCCACATGTCGGTCACCTCGTGAGCCAGGTCCAGATATTTTGTTCGCTTATCTGTTTCGGCTTTCACGAGGTTCTCGTCATACGGGATGGTAATGTCGACCAAAAATATCCTTGACTGTGCCCGGTCCATCAGCACAATATCAGGCTTATTCGCAAAAATAGTCCTGTCTGTGACGATGGCCCGGTCCCAGTAGAGCCCAGTAGAGTATATATAAATTATTATTATGCTATGACATATGTGTAAAGCAACCGTTTAAAATTGATATTTATCCAATGCAGCCGATACGCAACCGTTGTCAACCACTTGTTTATCCGACTACAGACGAAAAAGGATGGTTATGTTTTTACTGTGTGTGTGTTAGCTGAATCGTTTTTGCTATGGTGCTTAAAACGTAGGATGCATTTTATTATAGAGGGCGCTACTATCAACGAAAATGTTTTTTTCGCTAAACTCGTAAAGTACTTGACCGATTTTGAAACTTCTTTCACCACTAGACTGTTATGTATAATTATAGATGTCTAATATAGGATGCATTTTATTATAGAGGGCGTTATTTTCAATGTATATGTATGTAATGTATATGTTAAATAGTTGAAATAGTTCACCAAAATATGGAGACAAATAATGATTTGTCGAGTATGCTAGGAAAAGCAATCTAAATAGAGCTAGGGCAGACTTTAGAAATATAAATGTATACTAAAAATGTTAGGGAATTTCCTGTTTTAACGACTTAATATTAATTGCTTGTGGCACATACCAATTAAAGCAAGCTCACTCCTATTATGGTGAGCATATAAGATTTAATGGTTGCTACTGGATAGAACTCTGTATTAACCACAGGAGCAGCACTATGGAAGGAATAAACTTTAGCCCTACCTGATCTTTACTTAGTGTCGTAAAGTGTATTTTATATATATTTTAATTAGTGGCAATGGTTCTGGTAGAAATGCAATTAAAAAGTATTGTTGCAATGGCATTGTCGGCTGTCGAACAGTATGATGCTGTGCTCATGTTATGACATTAATATGGGTTGAGCACGGCATCAAACTAATATTTTGTCTCCTGCACAGTTCCTGGATGATGTATTGATGTATAAATTAGAGGCAAATAATTCCTTAGCTTTCCTAGATGCGTTAGTCATCCAAAATCCTAACAACACCATAGGTCACACTGTGTATAGAAAACAATGAATCTCACCTAATCCTTCACAAGTTAGCTACCGTTAGCAAATCTTTGTTACAGAGAGCACAAGGGATCTGTGACAGCAAACATCTGGCTGTCGAGCTTCAGCACGTCAAGTAGGTTCTGCACGTCTACAAGCTTCGGGCCCCGCGCCTACGTCACAGTGACCGGGTGAAGCCGGCTACAGTCAAGCGTGTGCAGTACTACCATATGTCAGGGGTATCACAGACTAGATTGGCTACATCTTGAAGCGAGCTTCTATTAGAACATTCTACAAGCCTCTGAAGAAGATTAGTGAGTTCTTACCATCAATCAAGTGTCATATTCTTCTAAAAGGTGCAGGAGTGTACACCCTTGATTGTGAATGTGTTCTCTCATATATAGGGCAAACGAAAAGAACAATTAAAACCCGCGTAAAAGAACATACAGCTGACGTGAAGCATTAAAGTTCAGGGAAGTTTACAGTTTGTGATCATATCCTAGACGGCCCCAACCAGATAGACATAAATCAGATTTGATAGACCACCAGATGATACGTGAGACTATTGAAATAAAAAAAAATCTTATTTAAATAAAGAAAGAGGCTTGGTACTACCACCTGCTTGGGACCCTTTAATTAATGAAATTAAAACTAAGCCCAAGCATACCACTGCAAGACTTCAAGACACAGTAAGTTCATTCTGTAGATCGGATCATAAATAAAAATTAAAAATCTGAAGGTATTCCAGGTTAACACTGACATTGGGACGTCAGTCACCTCAGTCCACCGTGACCGTGGGTGCTGGAAAGCACCCACGGTCACGGTGGCTGAGGGGACTGAGGAGGAATTAAAAATCAAAGAAATAAAACGCGATAAAATTGTTAAAAGTAGTTGTTAAAAAAACTGTATTTGTATTTGTGAAATTAAAAACTTATATATCTTTAAAATCCCGACTTTTTTAAAGCAATTCCTTTACCATTTCATTCTTTTAATTGCATATTATCATATCTATATACTTTTATATGTAGGCACCCATGGCCGAAGTGTCTATGAAGAGTAGGCATTCCCCTTTTCTATCTATCTATCTATCTTCTTTTGAACATGATATCTTTCTAAATTATTAACATAATTTTGTATTGCAAGAAGACAGCGCGGACGCTGTAATTATTTCGACGTCTGCCATAGTCGAAAGCCGAAAGTGATGTGAGTGGTAGGGCAGAGTGTGAATACACACTTCCCGCGGTCCTGCTACGGCAGTATTTAGCAAAGTATTGCCGGCAGCGCGAGAAGCAGTGACAGGGGCTGAATGTAAATGAGGCAATATACACAACGGCGTATCAAAATTGTATCATTTACTAAGAGTAAAGTTCAAGGTCATATATCAAAACCTTTTACTCGAAATTAAAATACCACTTTTAACCAGAGAAAGCTATGACATCTACAGAGTTTTACCTATTCCTCAATCATACGACAGTAAGATGATAAACATAATTCCCCTAAATCTCTGATTACTTTGCTGTAAACATACAAAGAGACTCATACATACCTATAACTGAAGCCGAAGTACAATCATGTCTACATTCAGACCTCACCACGAAACTTTGTGAGTTACGAGGTCCTTTTTATCATATGCAAAATGAACAAAATTTGTGTATCAAGAATCATTCAACAGACTAATGTCTCACTTATATTAACAGTTGTAAAAATTCTTGGAATGCGCTTAACACTATAAACACAAACTTATTTTTCTGTTGCGAATAATGCACTCTTCGATTCATATGCGGCAATCAAGTTACATCGGAGCGCGTCAGCAAGGCCAGGCTCAAGGGAGACGCAGTCATAATCTATCCACACAACTATCACATCAACACAATGCACGCACACCTCGATTTATTAGCCATAGATATTCCACCTATCAACAACATAATCAACTTGACCATACCTATCAGTAAAGGTGAGATAAGCCAACCAGGGCAGAAAGAACGACAAGCGTCCTTGAAGGAGATCGAGCGTCAAATCGATCAAATGAAAAAGGAAAACATAGATGTTGAAGTGAATTAACTGTCAACCCACGGCTTACACCACTATGTCGTTATTTACGTGTTAGTGGGAGCATTCGGAGCAGCGGGCGTAGCGGTACTCTGGAAGCAAGTGAGACAAGCACGGCGGCGGAGCCTAGCGCCTGCGGCCCGCCCGGAGCCTGCACCACGGTTATCTCTTCAAGACATTCCTCGTGTGTGTACAAGTGATAGTGTCAGTGCCAATCAAAGCATATGAGTGCAAAGTGTGCGAGTACAAAACAAAGGCACCTCACACGTATTTGCGAGAGTGTGCTTGAAGGACATACAAGTAAAATAGATCTGAACATAGGCCTTTAACTACTGATTTTTATTTTATTTATTAGTGACATACTATGATAGTTTCTTACCTTTGTCATTAACTTATATCATTATCATTTTATCTTATATCATTTTTGTTGTTTCCTATCTATCTTATCACTCTCATCTCTCGCCTGGGAGCATACAGTGCAACCGTACATTTTAGTGCGTAAGCGATTTATTTAGGTCAACATAATTTGCGTCATTTACTTTAGTTTTTGAGCAGTTGACGTTGTCGGTCTGAACACGGTAGACGCGTTCTATATCATTATCAATATCATTATATAATATCATTATTTATTTTAAATAAAATCATTTTTTCCTATATCAACTATCATTTAAAGGTGTTCCTTTCATATATTTCAAACATTCCGTTCCGTACACTATGAAAAACAAAATAATTTTTTTTTTCTTTTTCTTTAATCATTTATGTTCTTCTATTTATCTTTCTTTATCATATTCTGTACACCCCTTCCGCTATCTTTAAAATAGTATCCTCTGCCCTAAGGTTGCCTGGAAGAGATCGCTGTTTTAGCGATAAGGCCGCCTGTTGTACCAATGTCCCTTTAAATATATAAATAATGTAATATGTTCCTTGGTGTACAATAAAGTATATTTTACTTACTTTTTACTTTAATTTGTTATGTTAATAATTTGATTGTGGTATTTTGATTCGATGTAAAATTTATGCTTGCTACTACAGAACTCTTCATGGGCCTGCGAGTCCGACTCGCACTGACATTTTTTTTCAACTTTTAGTTTTATGTTAATATAGATTTATTACCTGTATCTATAACAATCAATCTGATTAGGTAAAGTGTGTAAATACGATTTTTAAATTGTAAAAATAATAATTGCAGTTGAACATCTTAGGTAGGTATTTACTTTTATTTACTCAGAAAATATTAATCTCACAATTTATAATTATAATTATATAATTTTATCTCACAACTAACGCCCTTACTAGCAATGTAATGGTGAAAGAAATTTCAAAATTAGTCAAGTATTTTACGAGATTAGCCAAAAAACATATTCATTGAAAATAGCGCCCCCTATAATAAAATTCACGCTACGTTTTTAAGCACCATAGCAAACAACGATCCAGCTTAGCCATCCGCACACACTGTAAAAACATAACCATCCTTCTTCGTCTATAGTCGGCTAACAACTGGTTGACAACGGTTGCGTATCGGCTGCTTTGGATAAATATCCATTATCGACGGTTGCTTTGCACCTATATCATAACATCATAATTGGTGGAGCCACGTGTTTAAGGCTGCCGAAGTCTAGTTCCCCGGTCGAACCTTAAACCTATTACGCGAGATATTAACTAAAGTGGACTGTATATGCGGATGCTTCTACGCTTACGTAAAGGCGACTACAATAGCATGCGGTATAATGCACTCGCTCTTCCCTAAAACTAAACTATTATTGTGCCAAATCTCTGAAAAGGAATCCTGCCTTATTAGGAGAACAACAAAATTGGAGCGGGTTAAACTATGTAAGGCAGGAGCTAAATTAAGGAATGTTGACTCACCGGGGTTTCTTCTATCGTGTTGAGCACTATAGCTGCAACTTCTGGAACTTCTTCTGGAACACTCCGGAGAGAGGCGGTGCGCGACTATATCTCACACGATGTGAGGCGGGTCTCCTGGAGCTCGACTGCTTCCAGGCTAAAGCGGTTTCTACTAGCGGTGTGGTTTCAACGACGACTGTGACGGAAAGAGCTGTTGTTCCAATGACGACTGCGGTGGAAAGAGGACGCGCAACGGTCGCGCGTGTCTTATATGTCCTCGGCTCCGATGATTACGTGACATTCTAGAATCATCTTCTTGCCCCTCCCACCCCACCACCCCGATGTGTCGATAGGAGGGTACGAATGATATCGTTTTTCGGAAAGGAACAAGCGGCTTGGCACCTCTACCGTCAAATATAATAATCCAATGGTTTTTTCCGCGCAACCAATAATAATTATCGAAAAATTATATTATCATTATAATAATGACACCATAAGTAGTCGATTGAAAAAGGGGAATCGATTTTTAAATGAGATTTGTGATTGGCAACATTTTTTATTTTATTAACAAACTCATGTATGACGGATTGACCTAATTTTATTTTTATCTTTTCGTAACTTTTTTCTGTGTAAAAATGTTGCCATTTTTTTATATTAAATGAATACCGCTATTAATAACCATAAATAAGGATATATTTTTCAACAAATGCAAATTATTGGGCGTTCCATGGCCGAAAATGGGCATTCCCCTTTACCTCTCCGCTTCGTAAGTGTTATTCAGCATGTTGTGAAATGTTCAGCATGTTCTGTTATTGGCTAAGCCAATTACAGAACACGCTGAACTATATTACATATTTTTATTTAATGTAAGTTAAATTACGTAATAGTATAGATGTATATTGCACAATTATATTATTACTCAAATAATGTTATATATATTATCTGAGCCGTGGTAGCTCAGATGGTTAGCGCTCGCTGTAAACTTCACAATACGCGAGTAAACCGGGTTCGATCCCCGCCGGCACCAATGAAATTGTTAATTGCGGTTTTAAGTGCTGATTTACCACGTGCTCGGCGGTGAAGGAAAACATCGTGAGGAAACTTGCATATCTGAGAAATAAAATAAAAAATATTTCGAAGACATGTGAAGTTCGCGAACACGCATTGAGGCAGCGCGGCGGACTATTCCTTGCCCTAAAACCCTCTCAGAAATGAGAGGAGGCCTGTGCCTAGCAGTGGGACGTATATAGGCTGTAACTTTACTTTTTACTTTTATAGTTCTGGGAAATAAAAAATTTAAAACAGTAATTAACAAGTAGAAAATACAAAAAAAGAGGACAAAAAAAGAAAGAAAAAATTCAAAATGATGTATTATACCGCAACAATCAGTTGGTAAATATCTATTTGTTAATAATAATAATAATCTTTGTTTTGAAACAATATGGTTGTACAATGGTGTATAAGTATAATTAGCTCTACATATTGTACTATAGCAGTGTGCAAATATTAATGGCAAGGAATATTATATATATATATATATATATATATATATATATATATATATATATATATATATATATATATATATATATATATATATATATATATATATATATATATATATATATATATATAAGGTAAGGAATATTGGCCAATAACAGAACATGCTGAACTGTATTATATATTATTATTTTAAGTATGTTTATAAAAAAATGCTGTTGAGTTTCCTAATAAATAAAATTAAAAAATAAGATAGCATTTTTCCAGTCAGTTTCAAATCAAATCAATCAAAGTCAAATTTGAGATCAGATTTTCGAAACAAATTAATGATAATTGGATGTAGCATTTATAATTTATATTAATAGGTCCTTACATATGAAGTTGGCGTTTTGTACGGGAGGAATTTAAAGTCAATTTTTTTTGTAGAATATATTTAATTAATCAAAGTACGCACCGTTGTTATCTATGCACTTTCTCTTAGTTAGTTCATTGATCCCTTCACTAAAAATATGTGGGCGAGTGTGATAGTGGATCATGGGGGCGAGAATCAATAAACTCTCCGAAGGTGGTCTGGACTGCCGCATTGGAGTTGAATTTTTTTTTCTTGTAAGAAGTAGTCCGAATTCCCGAAAGGATTGGATGTTGGGGCAAGGTCCAGGGAGTACGATCGCAGACATTTCAATTGTAGCTCATCTAACTTAGTGCAGTGTTTGTTGTGCAGTGAGTGGTCTTGCGTTGTCAAGAAGCAGCAGTGGCCTAGAGCGATTGACCAATCTCGGTTGTTTAGCAGCTAGTTCTTCCTTCATTGTTTGCAGTTGTTTACAATAGATATCTGTCGTAAGCGTTCGTACAGATTTTAGAAAGCTGTAGTGAATAACACAAAACAATTACAAGTAACTTTTTCTGAGTCAATTTTCGTTTAGGGCAGGATTTGGCTGGGTCTCCAGGTTCAGCCATTACGACGAGCGCTACCCATTATCGTACAGTATCCACTTTTCATCACAAGTAATGAATCGATTTAAAATCCCTTAATTTTTGTGTCGTTTGAGCAAAGTAACACAGCAGACGACGCGTGTTTGCAAGTTCGATTCACTCAATTCATGAGGTACCCATCGTTCAAGTTTTTTTACTATCCCGATTTGCTTCAAGTAGATTAATACATCTTTGAAGTGTTTTGTGATGGATCCGCTTCCAAAATAGCTTTTAATTCTTCATTTTCCACTTTAGTCTCCGGCAATCCACGCTTTTGGTTCTGAATGTCGAAATTTCTAGAACGAAAATGTTGAAACCAAAACCGTTTCGTGCTTTCTTTTGCGACACCAGCGCCGTACACGTAATTACTCCTTCAAGCTGTTTCTGTAGCACTGGTGCCACGGTAGAACTCGTACTCGTAAATATACCGATATTTCATGTTTTCCATTGTACGGTAATAAGCGACGCCAAAGAAAAAAAATAATGAGGAAAACACAAATGAATGACCAGCTAAATCCGAACCGAACCATCACATCAACCCACCGAACGCATCATTCGTCGATGCGTTCGGTGGTTTGATATGTAGATCGTATTAAGCGAGACAATGACGTCGACTTTCATTAAATGTAATAGTTTTGATATAGTTATTTGTGAGGTTCTGGCGTTCATACAAAATCAAGTGGATGTAATGTGTTAAGAAAGCATTATTCGTTTATGTATAACAGCGTTTAGTGCTGAGGATATTGTGGCTGCTAAGGACTTACTGTATCAATCAGTGCGAACTAAAGAAAAGAAAAAAGTAAGGAAAGGTAAAGCGGAAATAAAACACAACGGGACCTGGAAGACATTATCTCGCCCATTAAATGTACTGAAGCAGAGCATATACCTATTTTTGTGGCTAAGGAGCTTCGAAAATTGCCACCGGTTACGTTTGATCATATAGACGTCACAAGGCTATTAAAAGTAATAATTATTCTTAAAGATCAGGTACCAGAGCTAAGAGAACAATGTGTGACGGCTAAAGAACTAAAGGAGCTAAAAATGGAAGTATGTAATCTACAAGCATCACTAATTAACAATATTGAACCCGAAAACTGTGTCAATACTAATAGAGACGGTTTTCGTAACTTACTACAATATGAAAATTATGAGGGTGGCAGTGGACGGTTTGGAATTTTGAATTTAGCGCAATGTAAAAAAAACTCCAGAGCGGGCACAAATATCTGATAATAATATGACCTCATTTACTCGGAAAAAATCACAGTGCCATATAATAACTCGTTCACCATCTCTGTCACCTGCAATACAGCCCGATAAGAGACCGTCTACTACTATTACCTGCACACACACACACACACACCTAACACAGTTTATACACGATAATAACGACGAATTGACGAATGGGACCATTGAACGAGATTGCGATGCGTCTAACACAGGTGTGAAAAAGGCGATGCGATTGTGCACTACGTCTTCTGTCCCCCCACCTATGACGCAGACAACAGGTACGCAGTCCCGAATATCGACGAACACGGCAGTTACGATGAATCATAATGAGCGTAAATCATTTGCACAAGTAGTGAGAGCGGGCGGCGTTTTTAAATACCCTAAAGATGAAAATTGGATTACGGCACAGAGAAGAAGGCATTGAAACCAATTTATAGGTACGCAAGGACAATCACGAGACCCTTCTGGTAAGTTTAAGGCAGCGGACATAAAAATACCATTGTTTATAAACAACGTGGATAAAGGGGCATCGATACAAGATATAACAGACTATATAAAAGTCAAAACAAACGTGGCTGTTCATTTAATTGAGATTAAAATGAAACGTCAGAAAGACTACAAAGCATATAAAATTTTTGTTCCAAAGCATAAGATAAATATTTTTTGGATGAAAACTTGTGGCCAGAAGGAATTTCTTTTCGTAAATTTATTGAGTTCAGGGCTAACAGGTCACAAAGCCCGAGTAAAAATACAGAGGCTGAAGCTTAAAATACATTTTTATAATAATATAATTAAGTAAAATAACACTAATTTTAAAATAAATATATATAATTACCTATATTACACTTACAATATAAAATTATAAATATCAATATCAATATTCATCATATGCATAGACGTAGAAATAATAATAATATGGTTTTTTCTTCCGATCAGAAAATTAAACTAGTTAGTTACAACTGTAAATCTGTCATGAGGTCAGTGGATGGGGTAAGAGAGTTATGTAAGTCTGCACACGTGATTGCTTTGCAAGAGACTTGGCTTTTGCCCCATGATGTCACATTTATTGGCACCATTGGCGAAGATTATGAATTCACAAGCAAATCTGCGGTAGACACTTCGGCCGGTATTCTACGCGGGCGTCCGTACGGCGGCGTCGCGATAATGTGGAGGAAGGGTTTATTTTCGTCTGTGGAAGTCGTCCCATGTAACAGCGTGAGACTTACGGCGATCAAATTGAGTGTAGCAGATCGATGTTCATCAGTATTTTGTGTCTATATGCCGGTTGATAGTGTGGATAATTTGAGTGAATTTACGGAGGTTTTAAGTGAAATTAATGTCGTAATCGAAAGTAGTGAAATAGAATCTATTTTCATTCTCGGAGATTTTAACGCTCATCCGAAAGAACAGTTTTTCACTGAATTAATGAATTTTTATGAAAGGTGAAAGGAACAGCGAACAAATAAATTTTTATCACGATATTTGTAACAGAAAATTAAAAACTATCGATCTCCCTGAGGTATTTAGATGTTGCGCTGATCAAATATGTAGTAATTTGGATCATAAAGCACATATAGATATTTTTTATAGCTCCATTATTAACGTATTAAAGGAAGCTGCAGTAGATAGTTATAAAGTACGTTGTAATAAAAGAAAAAATATAGCGGGGTGTAACAGGCATGTAAGGGAGATACATAGTGAAGCTCGATTCTGTTACCAGATGTGGATCCTACACGGTAAACCTACATCTGGCGTTTTGTATAACATATGTGAGACCAGAAAGCGTTTTAAGTCTCGACTTAAGTGGTATCAAGATAATGAGACACAAATTAAACGGGACATTTTGGCCAAACACCATAGGTCAAAAGACTTTAGGGAGTTCTGGAAACACACCAAAAAGTTTAATACAGAATTATGTGTCCCAGCTAGCGTCCAGGGCCAACATGAGCCAGGTAAGATAGCTGAATTATTTAAGGATTTTTTAAGGTTCAATCTTCGATTGCGTCGACGCAGCAGGTGCTTAGTGCTGAACAAGAATTAAGTGGTGAATATCACCGTATTAAAACTGAGGATATAGCTCGTGTAATAAATGGGATGACTAGGGGTAAGTCTCCTGGTCACGACGACCTCAGCATTGAGCACTTGCAACATGCGGGTGTGCACTTGCCAAGGGTGTTAACCCTATTGTTTAACCTATGTCTAGGACATGCGTACTTACCTGGAGAGCTTATAAAAACCATGGTTGTACCAATATTAAAAAATAAGACTAGTGATGCCTCCGTTAGGTCCAATTATCGCCCAATATCTTTGGCTACCGTAGTTGCGAAGGTTCTGGACAGTTTGCTTGATCGGCAACTCAGCCAACACATACACCTACATGAGGCTCAGTTTGGTTTCAGGCCGGGGCTTTCAACTGAAACTGCCATATTGTGACTCAAGCATAATGTCCAGTATTACATTACGCGAAAAACGCCGGTTTACGCGTGTTTCTTGGACCTGTCGAAGGCATTTGATCTGGTTTCGTACAACGTGCTATGGGACAAACTTAACCAGGAAACTAGCACACCCAAAGAGGTAATTAACCTCTTCAAGTATTGGTATCACAACCAAGCTAACTGTGTGAAGTGGGCTGGCTCATATTCGTCGGAGTACAGGTTGGAGTGCGGTGTGAGGCAGGGTGGCCTTAGCTCCCCTGAACTTTTCAACCTGTATATCAACGGTCTGATCGTGGAGCTCAGTGATGCCGGAGTCGGCTGCTCAATTGACGGTCATTTTGTTAATAATATAAGCTATGCCGATGACATGGTGTTGCTGAGTCCTTCGATCAGGGCCCTCGAAACGCTAGTGGGCATCTGTGAAAGGTACGCGGTGGCTCATGGTCTCAGATATAATTGTAATAAGAGTGAACTACTCGTGTTTAAGGCTGCAAATAGAAAACCTAAGTCTGTTTCTCATGTTAAACTTGGAGGAGTTACACTGAGCAGAGTTACCAAATTCAGATATCTGGGACACTGGGTCGCCGAGGACCTTTCTGACAATTTAGATGTTGAACGGGAACGTAGAGCGTTGGCAGTGAGGTGTAATATGCTTGCCCGCAGGTTTGCTAGGTGTACGAATGAAGTTAAGATAACGTTATTCAAAGCTTACTGTCAGACATTCTACACCTGCAGCCTGTGGACGAAGTGTACTCGCCGAATTGTCAATGCGCTACGTGTTCAATACAACAATGGATTCAGGATGTTGTTGGGGCTGCCACGCTTTTGCAGCGCATCGCGTATGTATGTTTGGCACGCGTGGACAGTTTTGCAGCAATATTACGCAAAAGAATAGCCTCCCTAATGCGTCGCGTGCGAGACAGCACCAACGGCCTCCTAGCTTCCATATATGGAAGGCAAGATTACCCTGTGATGAGGTACTGGAACGCAGTGCATATGGGTTCCAGACCCAATATGTTTAATAATAAATAATAATTTTTGTGTAGTAATAATTTATGTATTTTGTGAATCTACTAACCCCTAGTTTTTAAGTTTTAAGTGTACAAACAAAATGGGTGTACTTACCTGATAATGAAAATAAATTAAAATTAAAATTAAAAAATTAAACGAATTTATAAATTTGAATTTGGAATTCTTAACCAAAGAGGAGATATTTCAGATCAAAGGGGTCAGTACGACAAAACGCTAATTTCATATGTAAGGACACAATATATAATGATGTCAAATTAATGATTATATCAAGTATATTATATTGAACTATAATAATAATCTTACGTTGGTATTTCCTCAGACGCTGTTACTTAATTAATACTTACCAAATAAATTGAATAATATTGAATGGTTTATGTGTTGTTAAAATTTCGATAAATGTTGTTGTAGTTCGTACGATAAACGTGGTAGAGCCATGCTGCAATTATATTAGTAGTATAGTTGTGGCACGAATGGGTCGGCTCGACCGGGGAAGGACCACGCTCTCACAGAATACCAGCGTGAAATAGTAGCTTAATGCTGCTGTATTTCGTATGGTGAGTGTAGAGAACCGGAGACCCTTTTTACTGGAAACGAGGCATTCCATCTTAGTCCTCACGGGTGACAACGCATCTGCATTTTGATTCGTAATCGAGGATAGATGTAGATGTCTATGGGCCACAGCAACCACTTACCATCAGGTGGACTGTGTGCTCGTTTGTCACCCTATCCTATAAAAAAAAAAAAAAGTTCCTTACCATTAATGTTTGCACACTGCTATAGTACAATATGTAGAACTAATTATACTTATACACCATTGTACAACCATATTGTTTAAAAACGAAGATTATTATTATTATCAACAAATAGATATTTACCAATTGATTGTTGCGGTATAATACATCATTTTGAATTTTTTCTTTCTTTTTTTGTCTTCTTTTTTTGTCTTTTCTAATTGTTAATTATTGTTTTAAATTTTTTTCTTTCCCCAGAACTATAAAAGTAAAAAGTAAAGTTACAGCCTATATACGTCCCACTGCTGGGCACAGGCCTCCTCTCATTTCTGAGAGGGTTTTAGGCAAGGAATAGTCCGCCGCGCTGTCCCAATGCGTGTTTGCGAACTTCACATGTCTTCGAAATATTTTTTATTTTATTTCTCAGACATGCAGGTTTCCTCACGATGTTTTCCTTCACTGCCGAGTACGTGGTAAAGCCGCACTTAAAATTGCAATTAACAATTTCATTGGTGCCGGCGGGGATCGAACCCGGTTTGCTCGCGTATTGTGAAATTTACAGCGAGCGCTAACCATCTCAGCTACCACGAATCAGATACTATGTATTACGTTATTTAAGTAATAATATAATTGTACAATATACATCTATACTATTATATAATTTAACTTACATTCGGCGCGATTCGATGTCTTGTACCTGCTACGGAACTTGGCTAGTCGCTTGTTGTACCCCTGACTTCTTTCTGCTGCTCTGGCACTCGAAGATGTTGTTAGCTTACTGAAGTGGTTGGATCTGGACTACCTCATAAGCTTTTTATTCTTTCATATTTATTTTTGATAAAGTTAGTAGCCTTCTCCTGAGGGAGTTTTTATTAAGGTGTTTTCTGGATCTTGAAATCTTCTTTCTTGAAACTTTTCAATTTTGATTTAATAGCAATGTTATTAGAGTTTCTTCTATAATTTATTCTACAGGTCTTTCTTCATTTCTTCTATAATATTTTTTTCTTTAAGTATATCATTGTCCTTTTCATTATTAGGTATATTGGTCTTTATAAATCTTGTTTAAATATAAGTAAAATTGTAGTAGTCTCTTCTTATATTTGTATTTTAAATTTTATTTTTCACATCCGGTATAATGTTCTTTTTGTTATTATATTTTTATTATAAATTTATTTTGACGTATTTATTTTCTAAAATAAACTACTTTATCTTCTAGGCAGGGTCTGGCGGTGCGCTTGCATTGTAGCAGCGCACCGCCTGGCAGGGTCGCCATGTAACGTTTCGATGTTCGGGGAATAAATGATAATACGTCTAGTAGTCTTAACTGTAGATTTAATTCTGACGAATGTCTCTTAGGCTGCCGTGTATATACCTACATGGGCACACTACACATACACTATAAATTGACAAAAAATTACCAAATTAATAAAACAATAAAAAATTACAGAAAGTTACATTTTTGTACGTCTCCTAGGCTTACTCGTAAATCCATTCAAAATCTTTAATTGTTTAATAGCATTTATTAACGTACACACGATGATTACAATAGGAAAAATTTTATTACTTTTTTTGCGTTTCTCTGAAGTCATCTAATTTTATTTTAGAAAAATAAAGTTCTTTTCATAAAAATAGCTCTACCAGTTATTAGAAAATAATATTATTTAGCTCACTGAGATCAGGAATTACATTTTTGTACGTCTCCTAGGCTTACTCGTAAATCCATTCAAAATCTTTAATTGTTTAATAGCATTTATTAACGTACACACGATGATTACAATAGGAAAAATTTTATTACTTTTTTTGCGTTTCTCTGAAGTCATCTAATTTTATTTTAGAAAAATAAAGTTCTTTTCATAAAAATAGCTTTACCAGTTATTAGAAAATAATATTATTTAGCTCACTGAGATCAGGAATTACATTTTTGTACGTCTCCTAGGCTTACTCGTAAATCCATTCAAAATCTTTAATTGTTTAATAGCATTTATTAACGTACACACGATGATTACAATAGGAAAAATTTTATTACTTTTTTTGCGTTTCTCTGAAGTCATCTAATTTTATTTTAGAAAAATAAAGTTCTTTTCATAAAAATAGCTCTACCAGTTATTAGAAAATAATATTATTTAGCTCACTGAGATCAGGAATATTTTTCCTGAATAAAATTAATTTGTAAAAACTGTGGCCTTCATCTTGCGCACAACCAATTATCAAATCAATTTATTATGCAACCTTGTAAGTATATAGTGATGGAATAGTAATGGGATATACCCATTATTCTCATATCTTTAAAGCTTATCAAATCGACTAAATTTTAAAACACTATTTGAATTAACATGACATCATAAAGTTTTATTAACAGGTTAAACAGCTATTTTCTTGATTTATGATGAAATTATTCAATATTGAAGGTTTTAAACATTAGATTAAATAATCTATTAATAATTTTATGTAAATAATGTCATGTGTTTTACCATAGTTTTAAATAATGTAAATTGACTGAACCAGTTCCACTGGAAATTAAATCTGCTGCGTTATATTATGAACCTCTATCGTACCTACTGACTTGTAACTTTGGGTAACGCTTTGTAATCCTGGAGAAAGCTTTTAGCTCTAAATTTAAGATAGTGAAAATTTTTTCTAAATCCGTTCAATAAGTTTAGAATAAATATTATAAGTAGGGTTTTATATTTAAATGGCATATTATAGATGACTCCCTACAAAAGCACAATCCCGGGGTAGCCAGAGAGAACAGATCGTCAAGTGTCACGATCCTTACATACCTCTTTCGCTTCTTTCAGATTCATTAACTTCTTCATACATGCACGTCTGGGTATCCGAGTACTCTTGACCCTCCCCTCTTCGAGCAATTTGCTCACATGGTCTTCGAAAGTTAGTCTCGGTCTACCTCGACACCTTTTAATATTTACTTTCGTTCTATATATTTTCTTCACCATTCGGTCTTCACTCATTCGTTCAACGTGCCCAAACCATTGGTGTACGCCCCTATCAATTTTTGTGATAAGGTCATCTTTCAATCCTGCCATATTGCGAATCTCTTCGTTTCGCTTTCGGTCGGCTATGGTAACGCCACACATTTTATGAAGAGATCGCATCTCCACTGCAATCAACTTGCTTTTATGCTTCTTCTGACATACCCAGGTTTCGCTGCCATATAACAAAGTCGGTACCAACACTACATTCTGTATTGCAAGGCGTGCATTCTTCACCACGCCTTGCCTTTTGACTAATGCATTCAGGGCACCATTGACTTTGTTTCCGGCAGCGACACGCCTATCCACGTCTAAATCACATCTTCCATCCCGGCTGAAAGCACTCCCCAAGTATACAATTTCATTTACCTGTTCTAGACATTCCTGATTTACCCATATTTCACATTTCGTTCTCTCTTCGTCCTTTTCAAATACCAGAACCTTAGTTTTATTAGCATTCAAACGGAGACCTTTAATTTCACATTCCTCTTTCATACACGCGACTAATGCCTGCAGTTCTGCTTCTGATGGTGCAATAAGCACTGCATCATCAGCATACAGCAGACAATTAACTTTAATGTCACCCAATTTCACACCCAAACAGCTATTTTTCAGTTTCTGTAAACAGCTGTCGAGATACAGTATGAACAGCCAGGAAGACATGACACAGCCCTGTTTTACGCCCGCTGGGACGCTAAACATGGGTGACAGGTCATGCCCTACCCGCACACAGGCATATTAAAGTGACTGCACGGCCCTTAACAATCGACCATCCACACCATATCCCGGCAACAGTTCCCACATTTTCTTCCTTATAACCTTATCAAATGCTTTCTCCAGATCCACAAAAGCACAGAAAATCTTCTGGTTAATACTCAGAAGCTTCTCCGTGATCATGCGCAGAGAAAACATTTGATCCGTGCATCCTCTTCCAGGTCTAAATCCGCATTGTGCCTCCCATAAGAATCTTTCCGATTTCTCTTGCATCCTACGTGTCAAAACCTTCGAGTAAACTTTACTTGCTAAACTGGTCAAGCTGATCACCCGATAGCACCCGCAGTCAAAATGTGAACCTTTACCTTTATATAAAGGCACAATTACCGCGGATCGCCAGTCATCCAGGACATCTCCCGTCCGCCAGCACAAATTGCACAGCAGATGAAAGCTGTCCCAAACGCGAGACCCACCGTACTTGACCATTTCAGCAGTAACTCTGTCTAGTTCCGCAGCCTTACCACATTTCAAACTTCGAATCGCACGTTTAATCTCTTTCATGCTGATGACCTCATTGTCATCGAGGTCCGTGTCTAGCGTGTCACCCCCGGATCTTTCACTAAGATCATGACACGCATACATTTCTCTATAAAATTCACTCCATCGCTGCATGACGTCCGATTTTTCTGAGAGGACGTTATTGGTTCTCGAAAGCACTTTGTTCATTCTTAAGGCTGTCGCACCACTCCGGGACCTTCCAACTTCTTTCCAGAAGAGTTTGGAGTTTTCCTTAAAGTTGTGCGATAACCTCTCGTCCACTTCTATTCTACACCTTTCACGTACTTCCTCAATCAATGTTTTCGCATGAACTTTCTGCAGCTTATATCTTTCTTTCATCTTCTCTCTCATACGCTTATCGTTACTAGAGGCCAAGTAGTCTAACCATGCTTTTTTATTCTTTTTTACAGCTTCTCTCACTTCATCATTCCACCATGCATCTCTTCATCATTTCTTCTTCTTCCCTACAAAAGCACAGTAAAGAATTTTGAAGGTTTTAATAAAATTGAAGTCCAAGGATATTCTTAAAATAAATCCAAGCGCTTGAAAGGCCTTGTTTGTAAAATTTTCAAAACGTTCATTAAATAGTAAATTGGAGTCAAAAATTACGCCTAAATCGCAAATAATTTTGTCTCTAGGTATACAAGTATTATTATAGTGTAGCGGAAAATTATAGGTTTATTCTTCCGTGTCTATGTCCAAACATAGTTTTTAGAAACACTTAAGTCTAATTTGTAAGGTTCTAATTTGTTGCATAGACAGTAATTTTCAAATCTATTGAAGTGTTCTTGCAAATTATATACGCTTTCGTTGGACGTTAGCGCTTAATATTTTTATATCATCAGCGTACAGTAGGATTTTGAGTACTTGAATCATGTTGTGAAGATGTAATTTAAAAAGATATTGAAGAGTAAAGGCACTATCAGATAGTATTGACGAGTAACCATTAAGGGCAACTATGTGACTCCAATCTTGGAGGTAGGAGGTAAACCACCGATATAAATTACCTCATATTACTACTTATTGAATATTGTGAAAAGTTAGCAAATTGTCTATTTGATCATTTTTGTTTAAATTTACGTGTAGACGACATCGACTTGAGAGGGCTCTGAAATATGTTGCGATAAGTAGTTACTAGACAATACAAGATTTGTAGTCGTTGACCGACGCTTGACGAAACCATGTTGTTGAAAGCTAAGTGTATGTCTTAGAATAGCAACGATCATAGACAATTATTGTTTCAAGTACTAATTAATAATTTAGGAATGGGTCAGTAGTTGTCAACTTGATCCTTTGGTCTTTTTTTGATAAATTTGTGTGACATAAGCCTAATTCCAGATTCTTAGTATTAAGCCTTCTGACAAATAACACCGAAACAATATACACTCAAATCAAACGCAAGGCTCTTGGCGCATCTCACGATAAAAACTGCAGGTATGTTGTCAGGCCTAGCTGATGTATTTGAGTCAAGTGATTTTAAATTTTTGAAGCTTAAACTTATTTAGTTAGTTAAATGTGGCATCTATATCTCCTATATCAGATTGGTATATTGTAGTTAATTTGAAAGATTTTTTTAATAGTACAATGCTTACGCTGGTATTCTGTAAGAGAGTGGTCCTTTCCCGGTCGAGCCGACCTATTCATGCTACGATCACAATATAGCTACAGCGTGGCTCTACCACGTATAAAATCGTTCAGTGTTCACACTAATGGTAGGTAAGTAACGGAAATACAGTCAATTAGGTACATAACTGACGTCAAAACCGGGATCATTCCTTAAGTTTTACACGTGGTAGACCCATGCTGAAGTTATAATAGTAGTATAGTTGTAGCATAAATGGGTCGGCTCGACCGGGGAAGGACCACGCTCTCACAGAATATCAGCGTAAAATAGTGGCTTAATGATGCTGTGTTTCGTACGGTGAGTGTAGAGAACTGTAGACCCACTTTACTGGAAACGAGGCATTCCATCATAGTCCTCACGGGTGACAGCACATCTGCATTTTAATTTGTAATCGAGAATGGATGTAGATGTCTATGGGCCGCAGCAACCACTTACCATCAGGTGGACTTTGTGCTAGTTTGTCACCCTATCCTATAAAAAAGGACCCGCTATATTAGTTGCTAACCTTTCTTTTGAAATGACGTCTATATAGAATGGATCAACTGATCTCGCCGGGAAGTAAATACGGTGGTTGTACACTTCGTAATTACTACTATGGTGAGCGTGGTGAAAAAGCCACGCCTACCATGCTTTCGCGTCAAGTACAGCCTCATTACCGACGATCTCGGATGATGCATGCTATGGGACGTCATAGTAGTGCGGACTTACATTTACAATAGAGTGTAGAGCCCCATTTACTCTAGTTCCTGCGTTCGCTCGTCGTTCTATATACTTATCGCATCTACCATCCCTGCTAAATTAATACCATAATGTAAATATAATAATAATATGACTGATTGCCAATTATTTGATAATTTTATTAATAATACTATAATGTATCAATTAATAGTTGCCAATTAATTGATAATTTTTATTAATAATACTATAATGTAAATAAAATACTAATAAATTCCAATATTTACGATGCCTTTGTAGGGTTCTGTTTTGAACTAATTTTTATACTCGTAATTAAGACCAAATTTAAATAACAGGAATAGTAAATAAGTTAAATTGAATAAAATGCCGTATCTGACATTCCTCTGGTATTTCATTTGTTCATGGTTGGCGGTCGACACTTGCCATCTGGTAGCCCATGATGTTACTGTGACTTGAAGTCACAGTTATTGCGCATAATCCATATAGAATCGGGCAGGTATCCGTAACTATATACATGCGTATTTTAAACTTAGAGTATCTAAAAGCACAAATATGTAGTTATGTTTGTTGGAAAAATAATCCGTAAATAAGAAAGTCTAGAACTTGTTCGAGTTTTAAAATAATTTAAATTTTCGTAAGTTTGCGTATAATCATAGAACTTAAAATTAATTCAATCTGTGACAGATACGTTACCAAGGTTATACATTTCCTAGCCATATTCTCGAGCAAAATATTGTGGTAGTCGAACTGTTTCTGAAAATATTGCAACCACATTATTATTACAACTAAATGTATTCACCTCTACAAACTTGGAACTGCCAATACTTTCACTGTCGCTATACTTAACGTATGGCAAGATGGACGAAAACGAATTAATTGCTTTTGCAACTTCGCTGGCCCTGAGAAAGAAGAAGACAAAACATTGCAAAAAGAGAGTATATTTAAAGTATTTGCCCGTCATCGCAAGCCCTCTTAAATTCCATGGAGTATTGCCAAAAGATATCCTTAAATATTTTTAAATGATTGATGTTAAGAAAACGGCAGACTTATGTGGGATTTCCTTTAAATTTATAGCATCTGTAATAGATACAATAGCACCTATTCTAGACACTATTTTTAAATACAAGTGTTAAAACTGGTGTATTTCCTGATTTAATGAAACATAGTACAGTTATACCTTTATTCAAATCCGGTAGAACATTAGACCCTGCCAATCTTAAACTAACTTCTGTATTACAAACTTTAAGTACGAGCTTATATTTTTTTTGTGCGTGGGAGAATTCAGATGATGCTTTGGGTATATTAAAGAATATGAAACATTAATCGTGGTAAATAAAAAATTAACCTACAGTACTATGGTGTCAAGAACACAGCGCTTAAACTAGTTATTCCATATTTAGGTAATAGAATGCAGAAAGTTATTATCAATGGTTAAAGTTCTTCCGTATCTTTCCCCATAGGGTGTCCCTCAGGACTCAATTCTTGGCCCATTCTTATTTTGAGTGTATATTAGTGACTTATCTTCCATTGTAGAAAATAATCATGATGTTGTATTATTTCTTGATGATACTTCCTTGATTATTAAACTTAAACGACAGTCATATAAACGTGAAGAAATGCATAGTACATTCGTTTAACGTTAATAATCTACATTTAAATGGCAATACAACTAAATGCATAAAATTTACAACAACAAATGTTAAAAATCTGAAAACCAATGTTCTTTTAAATGGGAAAGAACTGAGCACTGTTGAACCCTCTATTTTTCCTAGCAGGAAAACTGGTGATCCAATTGCACAATTTCTCGGGAAGCCCTCAGGAGGAGGGATACCATCGTGCCCACTTGGCTTGTTGACGTCCAGGGCCCGGTAATTTTTGATAATATTACCGTGTCCAGAGTCGGGAGTACTCTGCGCACCGAGCGTAGGGTAAACAGCACATCATCCTCCGTCCGTCACATGTTCCATCCGTCATCAAGTTGAGTTGAAAGAAAGATCTCGATATTTTTAAATAGAGTTATGTTAAAACTCATAATCTAAAATATGTGGCAAACTGGTGTCTGAGTTAGGCAATAAAATGCATGTATTACAAATCACCGGGTTCTCAGCCAACGAGATATACAAGGAATATGTAATTAAGTGTTACTGGTGTCCTAGAACTCATGATGATGCAATATTATGATATAGGTAGCTATTTAAGATAAATTAAAAATATGTACATTTGTGCCAACATACATTTACGAAGTAAGGTTTTTGTACGGTTATGATCCAATTTTTTAATCAATCCTCAACAATAAATTTGCATTAAATTTTTGGAAGGAAATATATTTATAGTAGAAAATACCTTGAGTGAAGCTAGTTCTAGTACAAACTGTATCCTTATATCCGTAGTATAGAGTTATAGTACAAACTATATCTTTGTGGCACTGATTCCGAAAATTATCAGCTTTATATTTTAACTGAGAATGTTGCTTAAGGACAGTATAAAAGATGTAAAGCTATTAGGCGGTTAGTACTTTCCATTTCTGATAGAGTTCAAAGTGCTTTATGCGCTGGTTAAATTAATAGAAAATGTGTTTTACAGGCACCACCCCAAGAAGTAATGCAGTACACAAGTCGCGGTTATCAAAGAGCGAAGAAATCTGAAGTTAGAAGGTTAATATGACAGTGAAAACTTATTTTACTGTCAATCGTTACGCCTAAGTATTTAGTTAGTAAAGTAAAGTAAAGTAAAGTTACAGCCTAAATACGTCCCACTGCTGGGCTCAGGCCTCCCCTCATTTCTGAGAGGGTTTAGGGCAAGGAAGTGTCCGCCGCGCTGCCCAAATGCGTGTTGACGAACTTCACAGGTCTTCGAAATATTTTTTATTTATTTAGTTAATCAACTAATAATGTTCAAAGCTTGCTTGAATATTACCATTTTCTGATAACGCATTTAACGGGAACCACAGGGTTTTTGTTATATGTTATATACTCGTATTCCTTAATCTTTTTTGTATTTTATCATTACTCCTAAGACGGGCCTTCACTCTTGAAGAATCGATTTGCCTTGTCTCGCTGGACAGGAGGAACTAAGCGGATTTCCAAAGTGTTTCGTCGAACTTAGATTTCCTATGAACTTTGACTAATTCGGACCGGTACATTCTGAGAAATCACAAAAATAAAAATTTTGAAAAACTGTTTTTTTTTTTAATAATTATAAAACGGTTTTATCGATGGATTCCAAAAACTATTCAACTTTTAACCTTAAAGAACCACGTCGATCGCCGGCGGTCCGGTCAAAATCGGTTGATTCGTTCGTGAGATATCGTTTACGAAAAAAAATTAAAGGCTTTATTTTTTTTATTACTTTGATATTTCATATTCAACATCATAATTTTGTGAAAGGAGATGGCCAAAAATTGTATGAACCTGTGCCTCAGAATCTACAGAGACGAAATCTATATCATTTGAAAGTATTCTATATAAAGAGTTAGAAAAGTACATGTAGCTACGCAGTAGTGGACAAAAGTTATGAAGATTTAAAAAAGTTGATTTTGACAGTCGGTTATTATCATTATTACACAATGTAGATATTAATAAAGTTCCAATTCATGAGTGTTATGTAGGTTTATGTATATATATGCATAATGATTAGTATGTATCCTAACTGGATTAGCCAAAAAAAAAACAAGGACAGCAGTTTTTTTCCGTCTTTGAAATTATTATTTGAAACTAGTTTTTGTAACCTAACTATTATTGATCTAAGTATATTAGGACATAAAATAATTAAACTTACGTATTACACCGTTTATAATTAATGGTGCAATTGCTTGAGGCTACGGCACTTATTAAATAAAAGTAAAATACGATAAAACACAAGTACGAAGGAAAAGTGTACATATATCATATACCGATAAACGGCGCGTAAGTCGGTAAACGTGGTAAAGGAGAATGATCGCCGTAGAAAATAATGTTCTAGAAATATAGACACCATAATGTGAGGAGCAGCGATCGTTAAGTTCGCTCAATAAAAGTCATTTTCAGTCTATTTTTCCGATCAGATGCTAAACAACTTGCACATCCTCGCACAATAAAATACATCTTCATTTTTAAATATTTCTTTTTGTCAAAAATTACAAAATTATGGAGCATTTAAATTTTCTCAACAATGCCGCTAAGAAAATTTATACATTATTGAACTAACTTCATCTACTTGTATATCAAAAACGGCTAACTTCCCAGTCACTACTCACCGACGTCAGCACCGCTATAAATTCAACAATTTTCAAGGACAGGCGGGCTATGCGTACCGTATGCGGGCAGTATGTAACGATTGTTCTCCTGTTCTATAACCTCCGTGAATCAGATCAAGTCTGACATTGACACTTCGACTGTTTGATGCTTGACGGACGGATTCAGTGTTGCAAGTACTAAAGTAAAGTAACCTTATCCTATAATGTAACGCTACATTCTCAACAATGCCGCTAAGAAAATTTATACATTATTGAACTAACTTCATCTACTTGTATATCAAAAACGGCTAACTTCCCAGTCACTACTCACCGACGTCAGCACCGCTATAAATTCAACAATTTTCAAGGACAGGCGGGCTATGCGTACCGTATGCGGGCAGTATGTAACGATTGTTCTCCTGTTCTATAACCTCCGTGAATCAGATCAAGTCTGACATTGACACTTCGACTGTTTGATGCTTGACGGACGGATTCAGTGTTGCAAGTACTAAAGTAAAGTAACCTTATCCTATAATGTAACGCTACATGTTTAAGTTGTTGCTGTATTAAACAAATAAATAAAATCCAATCCTTTAGTGTATTTTAATGTATTAATTCATTAATTGAAGGTTTATTTACACATAACATATCATAAATAAAGTATTTTTGTGAGTTTAGCTATTGTTTTTTCCCTACTCTGATCTTTTTAATTATTATATGGCCACATTAAAGGTGCTATGGAGTGACTTTAAAGAGAAGAAATCACTTTAAATACTTTTAACCTTGATTTTTATTTTTATTTTTTTATAGAAGAAGGGGCAAACGAGCATGCGGCTCACCTGATGTTAAGTGACTACCGCCGCCCATGATCAACCGCAACACCAGGAGAATTGCGGGTGCGTTGCCGGCCCTTTAGAAAGGAGTAAGCTCTTTTCTTGACTGTCCCCAGATCGTTGCACACAGAGAGGTTGCACAGCTGCTGTGAAATATTAATAGTTATTCAAAATTCTTTTTTTTTTTATTTAAATTAAAACCCAAGGGACGATAAACTAGTTTCTAAATGTTATCTTTAGTTTTTTTTAGTCGCATGGCTCTTTAGCTTAGTGTTATAAAAAAAACAGAACGACATTTTTGTGTTCACTTGTCTTTATCACACTGCTCATCACTAAATCTTTCTTCCCTCTCCTTTTTAAGTTGTGATATAAGAGTTCTTATTGGTAATATTATATTACATTTAGCAGACGCGTTTTGAAAATCGATTGATCAACACATTACCCAAGCTCTAAAGGCGTCTTAAACCATTTGCAATAATAGCGTATAAATACAGTGAATAATTTTAACTCACACGCGCGTGTGATAAATTTGAAAAGCAGGGGAGTATATAGTATTGTACTATATTTTTCTAAGGTTTAAAATATAAGTTTATAAGGTCTAAATTATATAGTACTTTTAAAAAAAATATTACTCATATTTTTATATACCAAGTATTAAGTATTTGATAAGGAGGAAAGAGGAAGAAAACGAATAATCAACTATTATTCGTTGTAGTAAGGAGCTATTTAAAGTATTTTTACTTTAGTAGATTATTAAATTATTTTTGCTCCTTAAATACTTTATTTCTCCTGAATGTAGTAGTCATCCCTAGTGATTGGCCCGCCTGCTACGGCTCACATCCGACGAGGTAGGAGGAAAAAAACCGTGAGTATTTAATCTTATCTCTTATAGCTATGTTTATTTTGTCTGTTTAGAATAACTTGTTTTTTATGCAGTTAATTTGTCTTAATATTTGCATGAAAAACCAGGTAAAATCATTATTTTTGGCCACATCTTATCTGATGTAAAGCTTACTTTGAAACTTAAGTGCATAGTAGATACACAAAGTAAAATATAATATTTACAAACGAAATTCTACATATCATTCGTTGTTTGCTAATGCTTAGCCCTTCAAAACTATAGGGCGTGAAATTTGAACAATTACACATAAAATATTTTTATTAGAATAAGGGTGTAATGATGGACGGTATTCTATAAAAAGGAGACGTGCTGCTCAGTTTAAGACTTTAATTATACTCCCCACTAAACCTAAGACTACATTTATTTATTACATTGCTAGTAGGGTGGAGGCACGTACACTACACCTCCCCCGATACTTTTAGAAATGTTCTCCATTTACTTTTTCTACGATTTACTTTCTTGATACATATAATTAAATATTGATTTATGGTTACAGTTAAATTAAATTGTGAAATTAAATGTTTAAATATAATTTTCATATGAACCCTAAATCTTATGACATAATAATAAATTTAATATTAAAGATTAAAATAAAATACAATGTTACATAGACTATAAATTTTATAATTTAATAAAATAAAATAGTTAAACAAAATATAAAATTAATTTCATTAAAAATATAGTCTCATTATCATGATTCAGTTATACATAATATTATTAAGTCAATCCATGATACGATTTTGGGTATGTTCCGAAATACAACCCAGTACACTGTCGAATGCGAATGACGTCATGAATCGACGCTATACTGGTGATTCTTCCAAAACATAGGACAGTATATGACGTCATACATTTACGGCATATTGCGATTATTTTGTCATTTTGTGCTCCAAAAATCATTATATCTTCCTAATGAGGATAGCAGCAATTATTCTATAATTTTTTGTATTTGAATAAATAAAATCAAATTCTGGCATGCTTCATTCAGCGCACACACAATTAAAAATTGTTTTATTGTGGCCGGATAGCCGACGCAATATGGCGGCGGCACGCCAGTACAATATAGTGTCAATTGATGACGTCATTTGCATTTGCCAGTGTACTGAGTTGTATTTCGGAACATACCCCTAATTTCATTCAGATTTTTATTTCGTACGTCATTAAATCTGTCATATTTTTGATATTAATCAAAGTTACAACAGTACGTTAACATGAAAATATCACATATCATACCTTATATTAATATTTTTTAACATTTATTTTCACTCAACTATAGTTTCTCTTTTAATGTAAACATACTTCACTTTTTTAACTCCTGTTCTATATTTTGACGGGTTCATGGCCGTGTATATTTATATTGATTTTTTATATAAGGAGCACTCAGATCATTCCCACGTTTAAATATTTTTCTTTTTTTTTTCTTGGTTAACCCTTTTATTATTATTTTTATATTATAATTATTTTATTAGCTTATATATTTATTAGTTTATATGCTTACAACATGATCAAGTATATAGGTGGGTGATAATAGTATTGCGTTTTGCATTTAACTATTTAAATTAATTAATTCTATTCTATTATTCTTTAACCCTTTATATTTGATTAACCATTACTTTCATGATTTTCAGAAAATAATGATTTAAAAAATTAAAAACATAATATGATTTGAAGGTTCAATAAATATCACACCGATAATATTAAATTTCATTTAAATATGAAAAGAACAAAGAACATGATGAAATGCTACGTAAACATGATCGTTAACATAACAACAGGAATCAAAATACAATTTGCAATCCCAGTCGCGTAAGCAGTTTGTGACACCTTTGACACTTTCTTTTGTTTTGAATTTCTAAATACGTTAATGGGAACGGTTGTTTGCTTACGTCGTATGATGGTACCTAGTTTTAACAATGCATTAAAATGATTTTGTGAATAAAATGAATTTATCTCTCCTAATAGTTTATACCTCTAAATATAGATTGTTACATTCAATTTTAAATTCATTTTGTAAAAGTATTTTACTTTTACATAGGTACATTAAAAATATTAATTATTTAAGTTATTCATAATTTCGAAAACTCATTATTTCATTACTTCTAAGGAATATGTTTATCTTAATTGAGACAGAAATTTATATAAATAAAGAATACACTATTAGCACAGCCAGCAGCACAGGCGCAGCATTGGTTGCCTGGAAGAGATCGCTATGTAGCGATAAGGCCGCCAAATTGTACATGTAATCTGCTCTCTGTTATATTCTTTGTAAATTTGTTTGTGGTGTGCAATAAAGTATTTTCATTCATTCATTCATTCACAGCTTACCTTGGGGGGTAATCTGTGACTATTAGGTACACAGCTAATGTTTGTTTAACAAAATATTAATTAACATCGGAAAAGATATTTTTATATATTATAGGTTTTCATTGCCTTTTATAGAAAAAAATACTGTTACATTATAAAATTTGTAATAATAGTGTATCGATAACCTTTGGACTTGATTTTAATAAGCATTACCTATATAAACCGAATGCAGTTTAAAATTGTACAAATTTTTCATAAGAAAAGATAAGGCAAAAAAGGAATTTAACGTAAAGTTATTGTAAATATAAATAAAATGTGTCTAAATATGAAAAAATCTTATAAATTTACGCCAAAAAGTACTTATCATATTTGGTTGATATATTTTTTTTTGTTTATCGGGTTTCGTTAGTGTGATGAGCACGATCATTTGTTCTGTGTCTGGGTGTAATTTATCTATAATATTTATGTATTTAGAAATATATAAGTATGTGTATCAGTTGTCTCTAGTACCCATAACACAAGCTCTGCTTAGCTTGGGACTAGATGGCGTTGTGTGATAGTTGTGGAATATTATTATTATTATTATGACAAGGTAAAAGTGTACCTTGGGTTGTGCGCACAACCTTGAAGTCTACGTTTAAGGCCGAATACGACGCGAACGACCATGCTCGTTTCGCAGCAAACCACGCGCCGCCGGTACGCTTTGTTTATATAGACATGTGTAATACCTATAATCAAAGCCGTACGGGCTTTGATTATATTATATTTGACCGAGCTAGCTCAGTATGCAGAGTAATGAACAACACAGAGAGCATTGCTTACTTCTTAAATAAATTTTTCTTATTTATAATATTAGTTCCTATAGATTATAAATTCTGTACTTTATTCGTTATAAAATATTGTTCGAAAAGTTATTGAATTAATAACGATTTTTTTTTTCTTAATTGGTGTATCGTACGTAAAGAACCTCATATAACTAAAATGTTTGTTCTTATGAGTCTTACAAGATGCCGTAATGCAAATTGCATAAATAATAAAGAAAAAAAAACTAAAAAGTCAGTGATTGCCCCATAGTGGGGATATACTGTGTATGTAAATTCTCACAAGACTACTCCGACTGGTCAATCACTTCACATTCGAAGTATTTCGGTTTTTCTTAATTATGTACTTACCCCATGCTTTCGGACAATACATTGACTATGACACTATTTGCGGTCTCTGTGCTTGCACTACTCTGTACATTCTTTTCCGACTGGGTCTTGATATATACGTTTTTAGTGTTTCTCACTTGAAACTAGAAAAGTATAAATGATCAGTTTGGCTAATGTAAATGAGTAAAAATGCAACCTATTAGGCAGCCTAAAACAAAAAATTACCTTACAAAAATATAAGTACCTATTAACCTCAAAATACAACATTCGAGCAGCGTTCATGCGATAAACTCTCTTTGTTTTACCACTTATAGTCACTTAAACGCGTATAAAACACTAAATTAACGATTTTCGCTACGCGCTATGTGTCTACATCGACTGTTGTTACCTTACGTCACACGTCGAAGCGCCTGGTAATTTATTACGGCAAACTTTTATCTGGCAATATACGATATTATTATTAGGTGTTTTTAATAAAAACGAATTATGTTAATAAATAATATTTTGTATCGAAAATAAAGATAGCAGGTACCTTCGGAATCACAATACAAACATTTTCACGTAAAAGAATTTTTCCTAAATTAAAATTCACAGAGTTTTGGAAGAACAATAATTTTATATATCATTTCTTAACATTTTTTTATTTGTTGGTATATTCATTTATTTTAAAATTTTAAAATGACTGTCGACTTGTGAAGGATCCGTACAAACCTACAAAAATGTTTTAAAGCTTAGAATTACTTCAGGTCAAAGTTCTAGTCAAGAGAAATACATTAATTTTCGCCAGTTCTCTTCGTGTTTGGCCTTAATTCGTTTTAAAAGGAGTCCAACAATTGTCACGGAGGAAAGCTAAGTTGAAAGAGAAGAAAGTAAAACGATAATATGTGAAATAAGAATAGAAGGGGAGTTGATCGAGCAAGTAGATGAGTTTGTATATTTGGGTTGCCTATTTAGCAGGGATGGGAGATGTGATAAGTAAATGGGGCCCTACACTTTATTGTGAAGAGTCTAAATGTGTCGAATAAAGCATGGCAATTCACAATGCTGTGTTGGTCCCTACTTTAACGTATGTTAGTGAAAGTTGGGTGAGGCAGAAGAAGCACGAGAGTAGAATGAACGCAGTAGAAATGTGGTCGTTAAGGAGTATTTTAGGGCTGAATCTGAATTACAGGGTGAGAAATTGTGTGATAAGAGTGAAGAGTGTGGTTCGCAATTTTGAATATTAATTTTTGGTCCGATTTACGCAAATCAACATTTTGCGTAAATGTATTACTACTAACTATGACATTGGGATGTCAAACATCTCAGTCTCCCCCCCCCCCGTGACCACGGGTGCTGTAAAGCACCCGAAACGTCGGGATAATAAAAATAAATTAAAGTTGAATTAAACGCGATAAAATCCGTAAATGATAGTTTTATTCAATGTGCGTTGGTATAGTAAATATAGCTGTATTTCTTCGTGTTATATTGCTTTCTATCTGCTGAAGTGAAGTACCTTCAGGGCTCTACAAATATTATTATTAATGGCCTTAAACTGGTTTTCTAATGAAGACGAAAAAATATCATCTAGCAGTGTAATTTTGTTGATGTCTTTATCTGTTAAATATTGTGTGCTTAGTATGTATCGATTACTATCAATAAATTTTAAACAAAATGACTAATAACAAACAATAATTTTGTTTCAGTGGTAAATCAGACGAGTAAGTCCTTTGGAAAAGTTTTGGTGTGAAGTGGCATTCGATCGTAATTAAAAATGTCGATATTGTATCAGATTGGATGCAGCATTATTGGTAAGCTAAGTGTGATCATCATTAATTACCAATATTACATAATTATCTTTGTCATTTATAATAGTCTCTGCCATTTATGCTGTACTTATGATATGAAGGATGTAGAACGTTTTCCTTGGGCAATATGTTTAATCATATATAATATAAATAATATGTTTACTCTCTTGTCAGGAGAATTTAAACAAGGTAGAGCCACGCTGCAGCTATATTATGGGTGGAGCATGGATGGCTTGGCTCGACCGGGGAAGTACCACGCTCTCACAGAATAATAGCGTAAAATACATTTCATACGTGGTAGAGCCATGCTGCAGTTATATTAGTAGTGTAGTTGTAGCACGAATGGATCGGCTCGACCGGGGAAGTACCACGCTCTCACAGAATAATAGCGTAAAATACATTTCATACGTGGTAGAGCCATGCTGCAGTTATATTAGTAGTGTAGTTGTAGCACGAATGGATCGGCTCGACCGGGGAAGTACCACGCTCTCACAGAATAATAGCGTAAAATACATTTCATACGTGGTAGAGCCATGCTGCAGTTATATTAGTAGTGTAGTTGTAGCACGAATGGATCGGCTCGACCGGGGAAGGACCACGCTCTCACAGAACACCAACGTGAAATAGTAGCATAATGCTGCTGTGTTTCGTATGGTGAGCGTAGACAACCGGAGACCCTTTTTACTGGAAACGAAGCATTCCATCTTAGTCCTCACGGGTGACAACGCATCTGCATTTTGATTTGTAATCGGGGATAGATGTAGATGTCTATGGGCCACAGCAGCCACTTACCATCAGGTGCTCATTTGTCACCCTATCCTATTAAAAAATAGCATCTTAATGCTTTCTGTGCTTCGTATGTTGAGTGTAGAGAACCGGAGACCCGTTTTACTGAAAACGAGGCATTCCATCATAACTTTCAGGGGAGATAACGCATCTGCATTTCGATTCTTAATAGAGGACTAATGTAGATGTCTATGGGCCACAACTACAACTTATCATCATGCGGAATGTGTGATATCTTATCACCCTTATTTTATAGGAAAATTGATTTAATTGTGGAACTTTACAAGCGGATTACGACTGCAATAAGATATTTTTTGCGCACCTTTGTTTTCCGCATGTATCTGGGTATTTTTAATTAAGGTGATGATTAAGTATACGGCCATTAATCGGAAGCCAAAAAAATTTAAGTAGTAGTGGGAATAAGTACGTATTAGTTTAAGCCTATATACGTCCCACAACTGGGCACATGCCTCCTCTCATTTCTCAGAGGATTTTTTGGCAATTACACGATGTCTATTGGCGAACTTCACATAATATTGTTGCGTGCCTAAGTCGAGTTTTAATTGGTGTAAAGAAAATTAAAGTGTTAATTTAGGTAATTCTATCGGCAATTTTTATTGTCACGAACCTCAAGCTCGTAACAATTGGTGTCAGAAGTGGGATAAAATCATGCCGATTTTACCTAAGGAGGAAACGGAGGGTGTCCGTACCCGAAATCAACGCCAGCAGGAGACGGACCAAAGAAGATTTGGTGGTGAAACGTCGCAGACGTCGGTAGGCCAGCCGCCGGCTGCAGGCCCGTCAGTAGCTCCTACATCTGCAGCACCTGATTTAGGTGCTCTGATGGTGATGCTGCAGGAACAGGCTCGCCAACAGGAGGAACAGACTCGCCAACAGAAGGAGCAGGCTCGCCGACAGGAGGAACAGGCTCGCCGACAGAAGGAAGAGGTCCGTCAGTTGAAAGAGCAGCTGCGGAGCGGACAGGATGAACGGGCCCGCCGACAGGAGGAACAGGACAGTCGTTTGGAAGAGCAGCTGCGGGGTGGACAAGAAGAACAGGCCCGTCAGTTTGAAGAGCAGATGCTCCTCATGAAGGACCTTCACGCTACCTTCGGGAAGGAGATAAACGAGGTGAAGGATAGGGTTGCTCAGCATGATAACCGCCTGTCGGAAGCTGAAACCCAAATCGCGAAAGCTGAAACCCGAATCGAGAAAGCTGAAACCCGAATCGACCAAGTGAACAATCGGGTTGACAACGTGATGGCTGACGTGAAGAAAGCGCTGGATGACCTCAAACTGGGAGATGGAATTACAGCTCCCGTAGTAGCTGCAACACCTTCGCTACGTGGGTTCAGGGTGCCACCGATCGACGGGACTTCTACCTGGTCAGCCTACAAAATCCAGTTCGAGGCTGTTATGAAAGCGAACGGCTGGAATAAAAGTCAGGCCATGACTGCTCTCACACTAGGCCTGCGCGACCAGGCCTTAACAGTTCTGGAAGCTCTCGGTGAGGAAGTGACTTATGAGCAACTCCTTGAGGCATTGGAGGCGCTTTCGTGCGCAGCTTAAAGATCGCGTGCAGCGCATCAACGAAAACCCGCAGCAGTGGGCCCTTGAGGTGGAGAAGATGGTTCGAAAAACATACCAGTCTGTACCTGCGCTCATTGAAGGGAACCTGGTGCAGACATTCATCGACGGCATCCGTGACTTGGAAGTCAGAGCTGCTTTGAGGCTCGGGCACCACGAGACGCTTAAGGACGCCTTGGCCCATGCACTGGAGGTGGAAGCCGTACGGCAGGATCATCATTCCCATCGCGTCAGGGAGGTTTCAGCAGCTACAGTTCGCGACTGCAATAAAGGATACAGCCCTAGGTGCTATGGCTGTGGGGAAAGGGGCCATCTTCGATCCAGCTACCCTAAGCGAACCCTAGAAAGAGAAGGTGTACGATCTCAGGACGGTAGTGCGGCCAACAGCACGGCCCAGTAGCAGCAGGGAAACGAGTAAAAGCCAAAACTGCGGGGCGGGTGCTGGCTGATGTTAAAAGAACCCCGAGGATCTCGATCTCACAAACCCATGATGGGAACAGTCTAATCATCAAGGGCGAGGTCAACGGAATGTCGTGTAAACTGACCATAGACACTGGAACCTCTCGTACGGTTGTTAGTTCCCAACTTATAAGTCAGTTCCTTGGGGACTCAGCATACAACCGAGAACGCATTAATTTGGTAACAGCCACCGGTCAACGTATACCCGTCCGTGGAGAGAAGGAGATGGCGTTGAAGCTAGGCAACGTGATCTACCTGCATAATGTCATCGTGGCTGATATAATGGACGACTGCATCTTAGGCCTAGACTTTATGAGGAATAACTGTTGTGAGATCGACGTAAAGCAAGGTGTTTTGAAATGTGGACAGGAGGAACTTTTTATGGAAGGTGCATTACCAGGGAACGTGTACAGCATTAGGAAGATTGTTCTTCCGCCTAGATCGGAAACGATTATTCCGGTTAGTCTTCCTCGAAACACTGGGCAAGCTCACCGTTGTGTACTTGTGGAAAGGGTAAACAATGACCTTCCATGGAAAGTAGCTCGAACCTTGGTCAGAGCCACTGACATCCCAAGAGTACGTGTGCTGAACCTTTGTGACCGGGAACAGATTATAGAAAAAGGCATGCTGGTTGGTACTTGTGAGGAAGTGGATTGGATATATGGCGGTGCCAATATCTATCGAGTGAGACCCCCAGAAAAGATGCACAAACGAGAGTGACCACACTTTTGGAAGACTGTCGCAGCGTTCTCTCCCCGACCGAATTAGTCAAGGCGAAGAAGTTGTTACTCAAGTACGCCGATGTATTCTCATCAAACGATGCTGACATAGGAAAGACTGGCTTAGTTCAACACAAAATAAACACAGGAGAAGAATTGCCTATCCGTCAACGGCCAAGAAGGTTGCCGGTAGCACGTGAAAAGGAAGTGGAAACCATGATTGAGGGAATGGTGAAAGATCGTGTTATTGAACCTTCCTCTCGTCCATATTGTTCACCAGTGGTGCTGGTGAAGAAGAAGGATGGCAGCATGCGGTTTTGTATTGACTACCGCCGTCTAAACGACGTTACGAAGAAGGACAGCTATCCCTTGCCAAGAATTGATGACACGCTGCACATGCTTACAGGAGTAAAATGGTTTAACACGCTGGATCTAAAAAGTGGCTACCGGCATGTTAAAATTGACCCTAAGGACAAGGAGAAAACTGCGTTCTCGACGGGAAAGGGTCTGTGGCAGTATAAAGTAGTGCCGTTTGGGTTGTGCAACGCTCCAGCAACGTTTGAAAGGCTGATGGAACTTGTACTTACCGGGCTAATTGGCGATGCCTGTCTGGTCTACTTGGATGACATCATCATCGTAGGCCAGACGTTTGAGGAACACCTTCAAAACCTGGAACGCGTGCTTATGAAGATTCAGAGTGCCAACCTCAAGTTGAGTCCGAAGAAATGTTCACTATAAACGGCAAGACAACTTTTTGGGGTATGTAGTGTCGGAAGAAGGTATCCGCACGGATCCAGAGAAAATCGCCGCTGTCAAGGATTGGCCGGTTCCAAAAGACAAGACGCAGGTTAGAGCATTTTTGGGTTTGTGCTCCTATTACCGGCGATTTTTGAAGAACTTTGCAGATATAGCCAAACCTCTGCACAAGCTAACCGAGGAGAAGCGACATTTCTGCTGGGATGAAGGTTGCAATGTCGCATTCCAGGAGCTCAAGGACCATCTGTGCAAAGCACCTATTTTGGGATACCCTGATGCAAGCAAAGAATTTATAGTTGACACAGACACAAGTGATATAGGACTTGGCGGTGTGTTGTCTCAACGCAATGGTGACCAAGATGTCGTGATAGCGTACTTCAGCAAGTCGCTGTCAAAACCGGAAAGGAACTATTGTGTCACAAGACGCGAATTGCCAGCTGTGGTAAATTCGTTGCAGCATTTTAGCAAATATCTTCTGGGACGAAAATTTCACTTACGAACTGACCATGCTGCACTAAAATGGCTACTGCGGTTTAAAAATCCAGAAGTACAAGTTGCGAGGTGGATTGAACTACTGCAGGAATATGACTTTGAGATCGAACATCGCAGCGGGAAATCTCATGGCAACGCAGATGCATTGTCAAGAAGACCTTGTCCTGAAGATTGCAAACATTGTACTAGGCAAGAGAGTAAGGAAAGGGTATCCGTGAGGATGCTCAGGGCAGACCACCTCAGCAACGAGTGGAAGGACGGCTTATAATATGCACAGCAGGAAGATCCGGACATCAAGCCGATTCTGGAATGGATGAAGGCCAGTGCTCCCAAGCCCAAGTGGAGCGACGTCTCAGCGATGAGTTCGACCAATAAAAGCTATTGGGCCCAGTGGGACAGCTTGCTGCTTCAGGATGGAGTTCTGTACCGTAAATGGGAAAATGATCGGGGAGACAGCTGTCATTTGCAAATGGTTGTCCCTAAAGCTAAAGTACCGGATGTTCTACAGTTGTACCATAATGATTGTTCGGGAGGCCATCTGGGGGTTAAACGGACTCTACTGAAGATCCGAGAACGGTTTTACTGGGTCTACTGTCGAAACAATGTCGAGGACTGGTGTCGCAAATGTACAAGTTGTGCGGCTTTAGAGGGACCTCAGACTCGTAGTAGAGGTGCATTTAAGTTGTACAATGTTGGTGCACCATGGGAGAGAATAGCCATTGACGTGGCGGGGCCGTTTCCGGAGAGTGAAAGCGGTAACAAGTATTTCATGGTTGTGATTCATTACTTCACTAAGTGGCCAGAAGTTTTCGCCATCCCAAATCAAGAAGTTTCAACAGTTGCAGATAAACTAGTTCATGAAGTCTTCTATCGTTTTGGAGTACCTTTAGAGATTCACAGCGATCAATGAAGGAATTTTGAGTCTCAAATATTCCAGGAAACTTGCCGAGTTATGGGTACTCATAAAACAAGAACGAATTCTTATCACCCGCAATCTGATGGAATGGTAGAACGATTTAATCAGACATTGGAGAGGTACCTAGCAAAAGTTGTAGACAATCGGCAACGAGATTGGGACAAGCACATACAACCGTTCTTGTTGTCATATCGAAGTTCTGTTCACGAAAGTACAGCAGTAAAACCAGCTTTCGAAAACTTTGGAAGAGAATTACGACTGCCTGCAGACCTGATCACCGGGATACCAACTGATGCCCCACGCAGTATAACCGATTATGCAAATGACTTGCGGAACAAAATGAATGACATTTATGAGCACGTCAGACTATCGGGCCAGCAAATGTCTGAGAAGATGAAAACCCGGTATAAACGCAAAATGAACAACAAAGGGTTCGACGAAGGTTCACTAGTGTGGCTGCACAATCCAGTCCGCAGTAAAGGGAAATCTCCTAAGCTTCAAGCTAAATGGGACGGCCCGTACCGGATTGTACCCAGGATCAACGATGTAACCTACCGGATACAGAAAGGCGCAAGAGGTACTCCTAAGATCGTCCATGTGGATCGCTTGGCGCGTTATTATGGGGCCGATAATGCTCGAGACGAGCATGTATTAGGAGGGGGCAGTGTTGCGTGCCTAAGTCGACGTCATGTACCCGGCACTAGCGCCATCTAGTGTCAGGGACGAGAGCGAGGGGAGCTTTCCAGAAAATGACATCACTAATCTTTCAACCGACAGCGCCATCTAGTCTCGAAACGAAGAACTAAGATTCTAGAAGCTGACACTCGAACTCTCGTTGCCTTGCGCGTAATTACTTGAATATTCCGGATGTTTTGGTGCTAATTTGTATTTATAGGCGCTGCAAGATGCGATCGGGGAAGTATTGAATTTGGCGAGACAAGCGAAGCGTCGGAGCGAAATAAAGTGAATCAGTGTGATTAATTATTAGTGTTTTAAGTTTTAATTGGTGTAAAGAAAATTAAAGTGTTAATTTAGGTAATTCTATCGACAATTTTTATTGTCACAAACCTCAAGCTTGTAACAATATTTTCGAAATAATATTTTTCTCATTTGTCAAACATGCAGGTTTCCTCACGATGTTTTCCTTCACCAACGAGCTCCTGACAAATCAGTACTTAAAAATTGAAATCAATTTCATTGGTGCTGGCGGGGATCGAACCAAGTTTGGTCGCGTTATATGAAATTTACTCCGAGCGCTTGGAACCTGAACTATTAAATAATAATAATAATTATTATTGAACTAAATAAAAAGATATCGATTTCTAGAATCGATTCTTTTGTTTCTTTAGTCATTTATTAAAAGCTCGTTTCTTTCAAAGAGCATTGATATTTTTATCTAGTTTGAAATAATCAACTTTTATTTTTAGTTTGCTATATATCTTTCACTTTTGGCCTGATGTACGTCTGGCCGTCAACGACAGTGAAGATTTTTTCATCATCGAACACAACCCTGCACCGGCCTATGTATGAAACGGAAATAGCGCTGTTTGGAAGTCTCTCATCCATCGGTGCGCTCGTTAGCACGTTTCTAACGGCATTACTTCTCGATAACCTCGGTAGAAAGTACTGTTGCGTGCTCTCTTCACTGTCACAAGTGGTAAGTAATTTTTCTTTAATAACTATGTTCTGTAGTCAACGCACATAACTTCAGCATCTTGGGTTAATTTGTACGTAGGGCGAACGCTGACCACAGAAAACTAATATAGGAGTTTTAGCGGGATATTGACCGTTCTGCATCTTCGTTTAAATAATGTTTTAATGTGAATTTCAATACGTAGATGTAATCTTGCGGTGTTTGTTGTTTAGGTTAACATTTTTTTATAGAACAGGTGGGCAAACAGGCATGCGGCTCACTTGATGAGAAGTGTCGACTGCTACCTGTGCACAAAGAACTGCAAAATTAGCAGGTGCTTTTCCGGCATTTTAAAAAGGAGTAAGCTAAGTAAGCTGATAAAACTGCTTTGTGCCAGACCCAATTGTAGGCTTTCGCTATGAATACCCTTATTGGACTCTATCACCTCCCATCTATGAATCAAGAAAACTGGAGGTAAGCAGAAGTTCCAACAGGAAAGGTGCATGATTCTCTACATCTAAAATCCACGCAGGTAAAGAAACTAGTTAAGTTAGACCATATTATGCTGACAAAGTCTTAAACAGATCTCTCTCCGCATGATCGGTTAAGCGTGGTAGGCGTTAAAATCGCCAAGGATTACTATTTCTGCGGATGGAATCTGTTGTAATACGGAGACTGCAGCCATTTTCACGTGGTCAAACAGTTTCTGTATCGACATTACTAGGTGTGGAAAATTGTGGTGTAGGAAAATATCGTAAGGAAACCTTCATGACTGAGAAATAAGAAAAAATATTTCGAAGACATGTGAAATTTACCAACATGCATTGGGGCAGTGCGGCGAATATTTCCTTGCCCAAAACCCTCCTATAGAAATGAGAGGAAGCGTGTGCCAGCAGAAAGACGTATATGTGGGCTGTAACTTGAACTAACTTTTAAATAAATTAATTTACATATTTTCTCTAATGTATAAAAAACATTGTGGTCTGAGGGACCACGTTTAGATATTTGTTTCTTTTATATTTAACACTATATGTCTTGATACTTAGTAAACTAAATTTTAAATTTTTACGTAAATACCTGTCATCACAATAACTTTATGCTGAAAACATTTTCTTGATATGGCTGATAGACTCTGTAAACCGGGGGACCATACCTTTTTATATAATATTGTAATAGTTCCAGGATTCGTTCTTCAATGGTCCTTGCTTTAGAATTAGCGATGCTGTAAAGCATACAAAACGTCGAGAATTAAAAAGTTTATATTAAACGCGATAAAATCCGTAAGATTAATTTCTTTTAATTTATTGGTTATATTTAGGAGAGAAACTTTGTTTCAAACTGTCATAAGCCAGTCCTCCAATCAAATCATCATAAAAACAATTCGAAGAAAAATCCGAAAACAATATATTAAACCAAGTAATAATAATAGATCTATCAATATGATATTATAAGAATTACAAAGATTTTAAACAATGTCCGTTTTCTGCTGTCACCTGTTGCTCCGATACAAAAAAAATCGTTTAATAGAATATTTATGTAGATTCTTTATAACATAATACAAGCTGGCTGCAAAAATAAACATAATATTGAGGTGGATGTTAGGAAATTACAATATTTGAATTAATAAAGATTTTTTGGACGCTTCACAACTTGCCACCAAGAGCTGTCACAGAAAAAATGAAATCATGTAAATCAATTACAATTAGCATTTCTCCTATATGCGATTAATGTATTTCGCCTTCACGGTATAGAAAAAATGCCAAGGAGGTAACACTTTAAAACATACTAATTTATAATTTCATTTGTAGGTGTCATGGGCGATCGTTGTCGTCAGTAACCGGGTGGAGGCCATTCTTGTGGCAACATTTATTTCTGGAATAGGCGGCAATTGCTCTCTCATCGTGCCTATTTTCGTTAGCGAATTCTGCGAAGACTCGATACGAGGCATGACGACTTCGGGGTCTATGGTTGCTCTCAACCTTGGAATACTAATAAGTTATCTTTTAGGTGGATGTCTGAAGTACAATACCATGATGTACACATGCCTTTTGTTGTCGGTTGCGGGTATGTTGATGCTTCTTCTTTTGAAGGAGTCACCATTGTTCCTCATGAAAAAGGGACTGGAGAAGGTAATATTTTGTGAATTTTAGTTAATATTGTCCATCAGTATACACAAAGATAAATGTTTGGTATCAAACTCGGTTGTTTACGTGTTAAAAGCCATACTGTAGCGTAATTATGGTAATAGCACGAATGGATTGGTACGACCGAGGAAGAACTACCCTTTTTACTGGAAACGAGGCATTCCATCTTAGTCCTCAGGTGTGGCAACGTATCTGCATTTTGATTCACCGTGACAACCGAACCGTGACAAACGAACACACGGTCTACCGATTGGTGGACCGTGTGTTCGTTTGTCACCCTAATTTTATATCTAAAAAAACAAAAAGGGAATTCTAAATTTACCATCAATGCATATACCAATAACAAGCCTAAATATTTTTTTAAAGTTATTTACATTATATTAACTCACACTTTGCTAAGCATCCGATGCAAACAAATAATAAAATAAAATAGTTACTATATTATTTCACAGATCTGACAGTCTTTTACTTAAAGTTCTTATGCAAATTATAAATGTACTGTAATGTAATGTATTATAATGTAATGTAATGTATGTAATGTATAAAAAACACATGTTTGTTGATAACTCAAACGTAGTGATTATATACTCATTCTTTACAACATAATTAAAGAAATATTTCACACGTTAATTTGATAGTTGTCAATTTAAAAAAAATTAATTATTGTCTAAAAGATGATTTTACTCTTTAAAAGATTATTTTATTTACAAACTTACATTCTAAAAATAATTAACGTGTGAAATATTTCTTTAATTATATTGTAAAGAATGAGTATATAATCACTACGTTTGAGTTATCAACAAACATGTGTTTTTTATTTTATTTATTTATAAGAAATACACTTATATGTAATACCTTATATACTTCTATACCTTAATAAATATGTATATAATATATAATATGTGACACCTTAAAATAAAGATTACATAGGGCGGACTTAATGACACATGGCATTCTCTGCCAGTCAACCCTGTGTGCGAAAGACAATTATTGGCAGGTGCTAAACATAATACTTATATAAAGTGTACATATATTAAAACAATAACGTATATGTATATATATATACTGGGTGAACTTTTTACCGTCTGGAAAAATAGAGTATAACAGGTAAACGAAGTAGAAACCTATGGCACTGATATTTTACAGTTACAATTTTACAATGTTTTGTAATTCAGTGAGTGAAGTGAACTTCTTATACCCAAAAAATCATCATCATCATTACAGCCCTTCACAAGTCCACTGCTGAACATAAGCCTCCCCCAAGTAACGCCACAAAGCACAGGACCGTGCCACCTGCATCCATCGACTTCCCGCATGTCTTACCAGGTCGTCACTCCATCTAGTGGGTGGTCGCCCTACACTACGTCTACCGGTACGAGGCTGCCACTCGAGAACCTTTCTTCCCCATCGGTTATCGGTTCTTCGAGCTATATGGCCGGCCCATTGCCTTTTTTCCACCTTACTAATCCGTTGGGCTATGTCGGTCAGTCTGGTTTTACTGCGGATATCCACATTTCTGAGTCTATCACGCAGAAAAACTCCGAGCATAGCCCTCTCCATAGCTCGCTGAGCGACCTTGAGCGTTCTCATACGGCCAGCAGTGAAGGACCACGTCTCTAATCCGTAAGTCATCACTGGAAACACGCACTGGTTGTACACTTTAGTTTTCAGAGATTGAGGTATACCTAACGAGAAGATGTGTCGTAATTTCCTGAACGCTGCCCAGCCGAGTTGAATCCGTCGATTGACCTCTCGGTCGAAGTTGGACTTACCTAGTCGGACTATTTGTCCCAGGTAAACGTACTTGTCAACAACTTCGAGCATAGTGCTCCCAACAACTACCGGCATAGGTGAGACATGGACATTAAACATGATCTTTGTTTTGTCCATGTTCATCTTAAGACCTGTCCGTTGGGAGACACCATTGAGGTCATTGAACATAGTGCTAAGGTCCTCCAGAGATTCTGCCATAAGGACTATATCGTCGGCAAATCGAAGGTGAGTGATATACTCGCCATTGAAGTTAATACCGTATCCTTTCCAGTCCAGTAGCTTGAAAACGTCTTATAATGCAGCGGTGAAGAGTTTCGGGGATATAACGTCACCCTGTCTTACACCTCTCTGCAGTTGGATAGGTTTCGAGCTCTGATTCTGTACTCGGATAGCCATCGTAGCCCTACGTCACAAACACTTCAGCACTTCGATATACTGACAGTCAACTTGGCACCGCTGAAGTGACTCTAGCACCGCCCAAATTTCGACGGAATCAAAGGCTTTCTCATAGTCCACATACGCCAGGTAAAGTGGCAGATTGTACTCTTCGGTCTTCTGTATAATCTGCTGCAGGGTATGGGTATATATGTGGTCTATGGTACTGAAGCCTTTTCGAAAACCGGCTTGTTCGGGAAGCTGGAAGTCGTCGAGTCTGCGTGCGAGACGATTCATAATGACTCTCGAAAACAGCACGTAGACGCGGCTCAGAAGGGAAATCGGTCTGTAGTTCTTCAAGAGAGCGTTGTCGCCTTTCTTAAAGAACAAGACCACCGCACTTCTGCTCCACGCCTCCGGAGTAGTGCCACCATGGAGGACGGAATTGAAGAGCTTCTGAAGGACTTCAGGTACTAGTGTTCCACCCGCTTTCAGAAGCTCCGCTGTAATTCCATCCTCGCCTGGGGCCCTGCCGTTTTAAGGTGCTGGAGAGCCATTCTAATCTCGCTCAGACTGACGTCCGGGATATCATCGGAATAGTGTCGGGTAAGACTTGCTCTTGGATCGTTACTTACACTTGCGTGAGGCTCCAACGATGATGTGTACAGCTGTCCATAGAACCTCTCAATCTCACTCAAAATCTCAGGTGTCTCGGAAACGATGCTGCCACATTCAGTCTTCAGCTTTGACAGTTGGCTCTTTCTGGAAAAGACTTTGGAGCCCTGGTTCCGCTCGATCGCTTCTTTAATACGAGCAGTATTAAAGTTGCGTAAGTCTCGCCGTCTCGTCTCGTCGGTTAAGAATTGCCGTGTAGTGGCGGTTAAGAATATCCACTACCCCATATCTTCCCGTGGGTGTCGTAAAAGGCAACAGAGGGAAACAGGCAGGAGATGGGCAGCAGCATCTTCCTGATAACAACAATTACACAAAAAAAAACTGCGGTTGCCAACCCACTCGCCAAGCGTGGCAACTATGGCAATATACCCCCCATGAACAATGACACAAATAGACGGCCCCCAGTCCCCGGCGGCCCCGCTATTCCTGGCTACGGTGGCGACCATGGTAACGGCGGGGCAGGGGGTGCTAAGAATCTCCGGTGGAGGTTCGGTTGCCACCTACGACGACTCGACCTAACAACATTTAACGCACGCACACTGAGGACTGACGAGAAGATCCTGGAGCTGGAAGAAGAGATAGACAAGTTACACTGGAGTATTATAGGATTATCCGAGGTCCGAAGAGAGGGGGAGGACACGGTGATTCTCGAATCCGGCAACTTGTTCTATCACCGGGAGGGCGACCATCTGTCCCAAGGAGGTGTCGGATTTATCGTCCACAAGTCTCTCGTCAACAACGTTGTAAAGATTGGGAGTGTGTCGACGAGGGTCGCGTACCTGATACTCAGAATCACCAAATGGTATTCGCTGAAGGTCATACAGGTTTACGCACCAACCTCGGCACATCCCGATGAGGAGGTGGAGGAAATGTATGAGGATATTTCCAAAGTCATGCATTCCTCCAAAACCCACTACACGGTGTTGATGGGAGACTTCAACGCAAAACTAGGCACAAGAGAAAGCGGTGAGCTGAAGTTAGGCAAATTTGGAGTAGGGCAACGGAACCGAAAGGGCCAGCAGCTGGCCGACTTTATGGAGAAAGAGGGACTCTTTATGATGAACTCTTTCTTCCAGAAGCGGCCCCACAGGAAGTGGACCTGGTCGAGCCCCGACGGTTCGACAAAAAATGAGATTGACTTCATTATGACGACCAGACGCCAACTGTTCAGTGATGTCTCAGTGATCGCAAGGGAGAAAACTGGCAGCGATCACCGAATGGTTAGAGGCACACTGAACCTAAACGTTAAGTTGGAGAGGTCTCGTCTAATGAGGTCAACGCTCCGTCCCCCTCGTGCTCTAATCCAGAATCCCGAAAACTTTCAGCTCGAGTTACACAACCGCTTTCAGTGCCTACAAGATTGCAATGCAGTGGACGATATGAATGACAAGCTCGTGGAAACTGTCCATGCGGTCGGAGCTAAGTTCTGCAAGACCCGCCGCAGAAGAACACAAAAACTCTCCGATCACACTCTTAATCTCATGGCTGTTAGACGGGAGATGAGGCTGCAATCGTCAACAGACTTGACAGCATACAGGCAACTGAACAGACAGATCTCCAAATGCATGCGGCGAGACTTACGCAACTTTAATACTGCTCGTATTAAAGAAGCGATCGAGCGGAACCAGGGCTCCAAAGTCTTTGCCAGAGATCTGTCTGCCCGTAAGAGCCAACTGGCAAAGCTGAAGACTGAGTGTGGCAGCATCGTTTCCGGGACACCTGAGATTTTGAGTGAGATTGAGAGGTTCTATGGGCAGCTGTACACATCATCGTTGGAACCACACGTAAGTGTGAGTAACGATCCAAGAGCAAGTCTTATCCGACACTATTCCGATGATATCCCGGACGTCAGTCTAAGCGAGATTAGAATGGCTCTCCAGCACCTTAAAAACGGCAGGGCCCCAGGCGAGGATGGAATTACAGCGGAGCTTCTGAAGGCGGGTGGAACACCGGTACTTGAAGTCCTTCAGAGGCTCTTCAATTCCGTCCTCCATGGTGGCACTACTCCAGAGGCGTGGAGCAGAAGTGCGGTGGTCTTGTTCTTTAAAAAAGGCGACACCGCTCTCTTGAAGAACTACAGACCGATTTCCCTTCTGAGCCGCGTCTACGTGCTGTTTTCGAGAATCATTACGAATCGTCTCGCACGCAGACTCGACGACTTCCAGCCTCCCGAACAAGCCGGTTTCCGAAAAGGCTTCAGTACCATAGACCACATACATACCCTGCGGCAGATTGTACAGAAGACTGAAGAGTACAATTTGCCACTTTGCCTGGCGTTTGTGGACTACGAGAAAGCCTTTGATTCCGTCGAAATTTGGGCGGTGCTGCAGTCCCTTCAGCGGTGCCAAGTTGACTGTCGGTATATCGAAGTGCTGAAGTGTTTGTACAGTAGGGCTACGATGGCTATCCGAGTACAGAACCAGAGCTCGAAACCTATCCAACTGCAGCGAGGTGTAAGACAGGGTGACGTTATATCCCCGAAACTCTTCACCGCTGCTTTGGAAGACGTTTTCAAGCTACTGGACTGGAAAGGATACGGTATTAACATCAATGGCGAGTACATCACTCACCTTCGATTTGCCGACGATATAGTCCTTAGGCAGAATCGCTGGAGGACTTAAGCACTATGCTCAATTACCTCAATAGTGCCTCCCAACGGATAGGTCTTAAGATGAACATGGACAAAACAAAGATCATGTTTAATGTCCATGTCACACCTATGCCGGTAGTTGTTGGGAGCACTATGCTCGAAGTTGTTGACGAGTACGTTTACCTGGGACAAATAGTCCGACTAGGTAAGTCCAACTTCGACCGAGAGGTCAATCGACGGATTCAACTCGGCTGGGCAGCGTTCGGGAAATTACGACATATCTTCTCGTCAGGTATACCTCAATCTCTAAAAACTAGATTGTACAACCAGTGCGTGTTGCCAGTGATGACTTACGGATCTGAGACGTGGTCCTTCACTGCTGGCCGTATGAGGACGCTCAAGGTCACTCAGCGAGCTATGGAGAGGGCTATGCTCGGAGTTTCTCTGCGTGATAGACTCAGAAATGAGGATATCCGCAGTAAAACCAGAGTGACCGACATAGCCCAACGGATTAGTAAGCTGAAGTGGCAATGGGCTGGTCATATAGCTCGAAGAACCGATAACCGATGGGGAAGAAAGGTTCTCGAGTGGCAGCCTCATACCGGTAGGCGTAGTGTAGGGCGACCCCCCACTAGATGGAGTGACGACCTGGTAAGATATGCAGGAAGTCGATGGATGCAGGTGGCTCAGGACCGTGCTTTGTGGCATTACTTGGGGGAGGCCTATGTTCAGCAGTGGACTTGTGAAGGGCTGTAATGATGATAATGATGAAGTCTCGCCGCATGCATTTGGAGATCTGTTTGTTCAGTTTCCTGTATGCTGTCAAATCTGTTGACGATTGCAGCCTCATCTCACCTCTAACAGCCATGAGATTAACAGTGTGATCGGAAAGTTTTTGTGTTCTTCTGCGGCGGGTCTTGCAGAACTTAGCTCCAACCGCATGGACATTTTCCACGAGCTTGTCATTCATATCGTCCACTGCATTGCAATCTTCTAGGCACAGAAAGTGGTTACCTAACTCGAGCTGAAAAGTCTCGGGATTCTGGATTAGAGCACGAGGTGGACGGAGCGTTGACTTCATTAGACGAGACCTCTCCAACTTAACGTTTAGGTTCAATGTGCCTCTAACCATTCGGTGATCGCTGCCGGTTTTCACCCTTGCGATCACTGAGACATCACTGAACAGTTTGCGTCTAGTCGTCACAATGAAGTCAATCTCATTTTTTGTCGAACCGTCGGGGCTCGACCAGGTCAACTTCCTGTGGGGCCGCTTCTGGAAGAAAGAGTTCATCATAAAGAGTCCCTGTTTCTCCATAAAGTCAGCCAGCTGCTGGCCCCTACGGTTCCGTTGCCCTACTCCAATTTTCCCTAACTTCAGCTCACCGCCTTCTCTTGTGCCTAGTTTTGCGTTGAAGTCCCCCATCAACACCGTGTAGTGGGTTTTGAAGGAATGCATGGCTCTAGAAATGTCGGGTTAATAACTTCAAAATGTCCTCCGCGTAGAGTAGTTTATAGGCCACTCAATAATATTGAATTGGTTCGCCTACACCAGGTTTTAGAAAATGCAGACTGGGATTCAATTACAAATATGCCAGATATTTACGATATGAAATTATATGAATCGTTAGTACTATCTAAATTTAACTACGCTGACGTGGTGTTAGGACCTAGACTTCTCGCGCAATCAAGGAAAGTTATCCAGCCTGTTTAAAATGGCAGTGCCTGTTATAAAATTCCTCCACGTACCTTATATTAACAACGCAAGAATGCGTAAAATGGACTACCGTTGGTAACTACATTTCGCCACTTTATAGTTCGGCACTATTAAAATGAGAACGCCCTCCTATCTTTATAATAAATTACAATGGGCGGGAGACAATGCTATAATTTCGACAAGAGCATCGGCGTTTAAGTTGTTCACACGTCATTCTGTCGCATTCCAAGGGAGCTTCAGATGTCCGCAACTAAGTTTTTTTTTTTTTTTATAGAATAGGGTGACAAACGAGCACACAGTCCACCTGATGGTAAGTGGTTGCTGCGGCCCATAGACATCTACATCTATCTTCCATTGCAAATCAAAATGCAGATGCGTTGTCACCCATGAGGACTGAGATGGAATGCCTCATTTCCAGTAAAAAGGGTCTCCGGTTCTCTACACTCACCATACGAAATACAGCAGCATTAAGCTACTATTTCACGCTGGTATTCTGTGAGAGCGTGGTCCTTCCCCGGTCGAGCCGACCCATTCGTGCTACAACTATACTACTAATATAACGTGACACGTAAAAAAGTGCTGGAATAACCTTCGACCGCCTTTTCGAAACTTACAATCAGCGTTTAGTTTTCGTATAAAATACAAAACAATATTGTTAGAATGAGAATGGCTGTATTCTAAATGATGGAATTTAGAGTTTAAAGAGATGGAAGGAATATTTTGGAAGCATGTTTATGAGTGAGAAGACGACGTATGAACTAAATGAAATAGAAACTCCGAAAGAAGAGGAAAGAGATAGCGAGATAAATATAGATGAAATTATGAAATCAATGAAAAGCATGGAAGCAGGTAAGGCTGCCGGATGTCAGTTTCACTCGAAATGCTAAGGGCTGGAGAGAAAGTGATGGCAGGCCTGCTGTACACACCCTGTCTGAAGCGGTTACCGGAAAACTAGTGCAAAGCCGTGACAGTCCCAATACATAAGGGAAAAGGATCGCAGCGGGACTGTAAAAACAACCGTGGTTTAGGCCTTCTTAGCATTATAGGAAAACTTTATGCTGAGCAATTAATTGAAAGGGTCTTGAAAGAAACCGATAGAAAAAATTGGGATGTGCAAACGGGATTTATAAAGGGAATGGGATGTACAGATCAAGTCTTTTCCATGCGCATGATTGCGGTGAAGTTTTTAGCCAAAAACCAAAGAGTTTTTTGTGCGTTGATGTACTTGGAAGAGGCTTATAACAGTTTGAACGGGGATGTGTTGTAAACACTGAATTAATTTGAGTCGATATTTGTTATAATAGAAGGTGAGTTGGTCGAGCAAGAAGATGGGTTTGTATACTTAACATTGTTGGAATTGTATGTATCAGGGACGGGAGATATGATAAACAAATAGAATGCAGGAAATAAAGTGAATGAGGTTTTACACTCTATCGTGAAAAGTCTGAATAATTCAAAAAAAGCACTGGTGGAATTTGACAATGCTGTATTTATCCTTACTTTAACGTTGAAAGTTTGAAAGTTGTGTATAGCAGAAGAGGCATTAAAGTAGAATAAACGCAGCAGAAATGCGGTCGTTAAAGAGTATGTTAAGGCTGAATCTGAGTGACAGGGTGAGAAATTGTGTAAATGGGTGAGAAGTTGTGAATAAAAGAAGAGTGTATTTTGCAAGATATTGATGTGACCAGGATTGGGAAAGGAATGCTTCGGTGGTTTGGTCATGTAGAAAAAGTGACAAAGCAAAATTTATGTTGCAGAAGTGAATGAAAGAGTCGAAAAGGGATGTCCTAGGCGCAAGTTTATCGACCAAGTTGGCGATATATTGAAAATGGAACAAATTAGGAGTACCCATAACCGACGAGCTTGTACGCGTAGATATATGATGTACGTGGAGGAAGCGAGAGAGGTGTGTCAGGATCGTGATCGTGTGAATGAAAGTCTGTAGTCTCTGCCTACTCCTCTGGATGACAGGCAGTGTTTATGTTATGTATATGTTGTGCAATATTGTTAAACGAACAGCTACGACCGTAGATTACTAATATAAAATTTAATGATTTAATGTTTTATGTTATAACATGTACATTTATGTGCCGTGGTAGCTCAGATGGCTGTAAATATCACAGTATGCGAGCAAACCGGATTCGATCCCCGCCGGCGCCAATTAAATTGTTAATTGCAATTTTAAGTGCTGCTTTACCACGTGCTTGGCGGTGAAGGAAAACATCGTGAGGAAACCTGCATGTCTGAGGAATAAGAAAAAAAATATATTTCGAAGACATGTGAAGTTCGCCAACACGCATTGGGGTAGCGCGGCAGTCACTTCCTTATCCTAAAACCCTCTCAGAAAGAGGGCATGTGCCCAGCAGTGGTACGTATATGGGCTGTAACTTTACTTTATGTGCATTTATGTAAAACATGTTAAATGGATGCGGCAGATTAGTATGTTGAGCATATCTCTCCCGTTGCTATTTTGTATGTGTTTTTTATATGAAATATAAATTATTTTTATATTCTCCGTTTTCGTTATGCAATGGAAATATGGAATGAACATTTATAAACATCCGGTACAGCTCTACAAATATAAGGCAGTTGTAACCCAAAACCGAATATAAAAGAATATCCAAAACGTATGTTATTGTGTATGTACACATATATATATATATATATATATATATATATATATATATATATATATATATATATATATATATATATATGGAGGGAGAGAGAGAGAGAGAGAGAATATGCGCCTGTGTGTATATGTGTGTTGCCACTGAAAATCAGGACTACGATGACCACATCTTAGCGTTTCTTGAGTGCCAGTCCTATTTGGCCCATTTCCCATAAAATAAGTTTTTTTGTAGTTAGCTATTCGCTTTTTTATATTTATTTTGTACCTATCTAAGTAATTTTATACTATAGGCGGTCCTCTTCTTTTTTGGCTCTGAAAAATCGGAAAATCACTCATTTTATATTATTTTTACATTTTTTGTTAATTTAGGGAAATATTGTTTTATTTTCTGTTTAATTCCAATTTCTTGCTTTGTTTTGTATCTATTGTGATGAGACCGTGAATAAGTGTTAAAAAAAATCATCCGATTACGATGATTTTGTTAAATCTTCCTTTTTATGGCGGATTTATAATAATAATAATAATAATAAAATAATAAACGGAAGTTGTGGCGAGTCAGTGTGCGGGTATTACGCCCATGGACCCCGTCACCATAACGCCGGATGACGTAGCTGAGGCGGTCCGTAGGGCCCCGAACTGGAAAAGTCCGGGACTCGACGGGCTGCATCACTACTGGCTGAAGGGGTTCGTGGTGTGTCACACTGTGCTCGCCCGACAGTTTCAAGAGGTTCTCAACCAGAAGTCGCTCCCGAGCCTCTTCACTACTGGGATCACCCATTTGGTTCCTAAAGGCCAGGGTACCACAGACCCGAGCAAATACCGCCCCATCACGTGTCTACCGACCATATACAAGACACTAACATAATTTCACATTTTGAGCGCGAGAATCACTCGTCACCTGGACTCAAATCAGGTGATGTCGCGCGCTCAAAATGGATGTCGGGGCGGTGGTCGATGAACCAAGGAACCACTCCTCATTGACGCAGTCATTGGCAAAGTGGTGAAACGCAACCGTCGGAACTTCTCCGCCGCCTGGATAGACTACAGAAAGGCATTCGACTCGGTGCCCCATACATGGCTAAAGAGAGTCCTCGAACTGTACAAGATAGACTGTACAGTTAAACACTTCCTCGAGCATTGTATGGGGCAGTGGAGTACGATCCCTTGTCATCTGGGCGAGCGGATGATGGCTGCGGAGAACCACATAAGGATAGGAAGGGGTATCTTCCAGGGCAATTGTCTGAGTCCAATATGGTTCTGCCTCTCTCTGAACACTCTCAGTACCTTACTGGAGGGCTCCGGGAGGGTATTTCAGCTACGGAAAGGAGGGACAAAAGGACCTTTTCTATATGGATGACCTCAAGTTATTCGCCTCCAGTCGCTCCCATCTTATGGAATTGCTAAACATCACTTGTGAATTTAGCAATTCCATTGGAATGGAGCTGGGGACGGATAAGTGTGCGGTACTCCATGTTGAGAGGGGTAGGGTTGCTAACTCTGAGGGCATAGACTTATCTATGCCCGTCAACTTAAGGACCCTTTCCGAGGCTGAAACATACCGATACCTGGGTATGTCACAGAACATCGGTATCGATGAGGCTGGTATGAAACAGTCAGTTTGCGACGTGTTTTATGCACGCTTGACCAAAGTGCTTAACAGCCTTTTGTCCGGTGTCAATAAGACACAAGCATATAACGGCTGGGTCATGCCTGTCCTCATGTATACCTTTCGAATACTCAGATGGACTCAGACTGAACTTAACGCCCTGGATAGAAAAGTCCGCACTACCATGACGTCCCACAGGATGCATCATCCGAGATCGTCGGTAATGAGGCTGTACTTGCCTCGAAAGCATGGTGGGCGTGGCTTCTTGAGCGCGCTCACCATGCATAATCGCGAAGTGTGCAGCCTCCGTAATTACTTCCTGGCGAGATCGGATGATCCGTTCTATAAGGACGTCATTTCTTGTGATAAAGGACTTACCCCTCTATCCTTAGCCAACGAGCAATGGCAAGACCTGGCAGTGCAGACAATTTCCGACCGGGAGACCGTATGGAAGGAGAAGGAGTTCCACGGGAGGTTCTACAAGTCTCTACATGGGCCTTTCGTAGACACAGTAACCTCCCTCCACTGGCTACGCTTTGGTGACCTCTTCGGGGAAACCGAGGATTTTGTCCGTGCAATACAGGATCAGGTTATTAAGACCAACAACTATCGGAGATACATCCTAAAGGATGACACCATCGACATCTGTCGAGCTTGTCGCCATCTCGGTGAGTCATTTAGGCATGTCATCTCCGGTTGTTCGGCGCTTTCTAACTCTGAGTACTTGCACAGGCACAACCTAGTAGCCAGAATTCTTCACCAGGAGCTCGCTCTGAAATACGGTTTCGTGGATCGGAAATTGCCGTATTACAAGTACTTGCCGGAAGCCGTGCTCGAAAATGATCGCGCTAGGCTCTATTGGGACCGGGCCATCATCACAGACAGGACTATTCTTGCGAATAAGCCTGATATTTTGCTGATGGACCGGGCACAGTCAAGGATATTTTTGGTCGACATTACCATTCCGTATGACGAGAACCTCGTGAAAGCCGAAACAGACAAGCAAACAAAATATCTGGACCTGGCTCACGAGGTGACCAACATGTGGGGTGGTCTGCCGACCGAAATTATTCCTGTAACCGTCTCTGCAAACGGGCTAATCCCAGTCAACCTCTCGGGTCATCTGAGGCGACTGGGACTACGTGGCGGACTGCTCCGGGCTCAAATGCAGAAGGCGGTGCTCCTCGATACCACCCGCATCGTTCGCCGGTTTCTTTCCCTTTCCCCCTAACCCTCGGCCGTTTGGTCTCCCCTGCCGAGGGCCTCCATCTGGTTGGGCTTTTATTTATTTATGTATTTTTATATTTATTTTATGTTATTAATATTTATGTATATTTATCTTTTCATTTATAATTATATATTTATAGAACCCAACCAGATGAGAAAACTATAATAATTTATGAAAAAATTTGGAAAATATCTCACCTGAAGATTCCATATAGTTTTATGACTTTAAATGTGATCATAAACGCACTTCTTTGAATATAATCGTTCATAACTTTTTTACAAAGCATTAAACGAAGTTTTTTTTTGTTAATCTACACAAAAAACGAACATTTAAAAAATATTGAAAAATGTTTGTTCATTAATTTTTTGTCTCACTTAAAGTTTTTATATGGTTTTCTGACTTTAAAAGTTATCTATCACAAAAGCTCTAGAAAATCGAAATTATTATAAAAGTTAATATTTTAGTGTTTTATTTATTGTAAGATCGAGCGAAGCTAACTCGGGACTTAGGGCATCTCGACTCAGACAGGTTAGGTTCTAACCTGTCTGAGTCGAGATGCCCTAAGGAGATAGCGGGGTCGAGTGACTGAGCGAAGCGAGTGAATAGACCCCACCATCCCCTTCGTGGTTATTTTTTTATAAACCACTCAGAAGTCGGAGCCCCGCAAAGCGGGGCTCCGTCGACCGGGCTTCTCTCATCTCCATACCTCCCACGTAAGTTGTTGTATCCCCAAAACTGCAATTTTACAATAGAGCGTTTTAAAGATTCAAATTGGACTAAAAACTGCATTTATGATTGTATTTTTGTGAAATTTGGTATATGAATGTAATTTATAGTATTCTTGATTACAGTTGAAAGATAAATTAAAAAAAATGTATATTTTCTGAGATATTGTTCATACAACATTTTACTGCGAAGTACAGGCTGCGACATTTGTCGTAACTCGTACTTACAATATTATACCGCGGAGTTTAGATTTCGTCAGTTGTTGTATATTTATAATAGTTACAACAATATACATTGAAAAATATAAGTCTCATTCCACTGTATGTGGCAATAACAATTTACATCGGTTAAAATATTAGGTTTGTATTAATATATGTAAACAAATACTAGGTTAAAAAATAAAAAGACATATTGTCAAGGATAAATTTCTTTATTTTTTAATAGGAACAACACAAATACTTACTATTATTATATTTTTAGGAACATTTCTATAAACATTTCAATAAAAGTACTTACCTAATATTTATAAATTGGCATTAAAATCTTAGAGAACACCGATATAAAAATAAAATAATGAATATTAAAAAAAACAGCTTATAATATTATCAAACTTAGGTTATTTAGAAACAAAATAAAAAGGACATAAATGAAAACATAGCACACTCTTTCTATTATATTTTAATAACATAACAAACTCTTCTTAGGATTGTGAAAATAGAATCATAAAAAATCATCATAAAATACAAAAATAATTATGACTTACTTAATAATTTCTATGAGATCAACTTAAAATCAAGATAACTAGAAATCAGGTAATTGAAAACAGTTAACATTACATACACTTAACATTACTATAAAACATACCTTTCTCGAAAAAGGTCATACCCAAGCAGAGGGTGACAGCGTACACGCTTTAATAGAAAGATCATCCAAAAATAAACTTATATATACACCTCTGGAATGGTTTAGCTTGGTTAGATGGGCTAAACAGGATGGAAAATCATATAACGTCATAGAAATGAAGCACACCGATTTTTATAACTTTAAACAACTTTTGGACGGGCGTAATTGGTCAAAAAATATAAGTGGAGACGTAGTTAAATGGAACAAAATAAAAGAAGTGCGGGTATGTGCAGAAGATCCTTTTAAAATTGAATATTGGTACGATTTGGCAAACAGTAATGCTATGACGATTTCCATTAATACCAATACCCGAAGACGCCAGAGAAATAGTATGGCTGAGCTATGCCCCCTCTATTCCAACCATCTTCCCTTAACAAAGGCAAAATATGATGACTTAATGAGTCTCTGTCATAATGGAATTATTCCAGCCACATATCATGACTTTTTCAAGAGTCTATCTTTTGTTGCTGGCTCTCATAATGTTGAATTTTCTGATTCAGAATAGTACTTATAAAAGTCTTTTCTTTTTTAAATCATTTAAATTTCTTTAAATTTCATCTTCGTTTTATCATTGTTTTTTCAAAATAATAATCGTTTTCACAGCTCCAATAAAACCAAAAATTTGGTTTGTTTAATTAAAAATAACTCAACTGTTTTCAATTACTTATGTATAATTTCTAATAAAAAAAATATTCCTCTAAAGCCAAGGATAGTTACTATGCCAATAACTATAAATGGTTACCTGATTTCTAGTTATCTTGATTTTAAGTTGATCTCATAGAAATTATTAAGTAAGTCATAATTATTTTTGTATTTACTTACTTACTACTTATCGTCACGCACAATCCCTAACGGGGTAGCCAGAGAGAACAGATCGCCAAGTGTCACGATCCTTACATACCTCTTTCGCTTCTTTCAGGTTCATTAACTTCTTCATACATGCACGTCTAGGTATCCGAGTACTCTTGACTCTCCCCTCTTCGAGCAATTTGCTCACATGGTCTTCGAAAGTTAGTCTCGGTCTACCTCGACACCTTTTAATATTTACTTTCGCTCTATATATTTTCTTCACCATTCGGTCTTCACTCATTCGTTCAACGTGCCCAAACCATTGGAGTACGCCCCTATCAATTTTTGTGATAAGGTCATCTTTCAATCCTGCCATATTGCGAATCTCTTCGTTTCGCTTTCGGTCGGCTATGGTAACGCCACACATTTTACGAAGAGATCGCATCTCCACTGCATTCAACTTGCTTTTATGCTTCTTCTGGCATACCCAGGTTTCGCTGCCATATAACAAAGTCGGTACCAACACTGCGTTATGTATTGCAAGGCGTGCACTCTTCACCACGCCTTGCCTTTTTACTAATGCATTGAGGGCACCATTGACTTTGTTTTCGGCAGCGACACGCCTATCCACATCTAAATCACATCTTCCATCCCGGCTGAAAACACTTCCCAAGTATACAATTTCATTTACCTGTTCTAGACATTCCTGATTTACCCATATTTCACATTTCGTTCTCTCTTCGTCCTTTTCAAATACCAGAACCTTAGTTTTATTAGCATTCAAACGGAGACCTTTAATTTCACATTCCTCTTTCATACACGTGACTAATGCCTGCAGTTCTGCTTCTGATGGTGCAATAAGCACTGCATCATCAGCATACAGCAAACAATTAACTTTTATGTCACCCAATTTCACACCCAAACAGCTATCTTTCAGCTTCTGTAAACAGCTGTCGAGATACAGTATGAACAGCCAGGAAGACATGACACAACCCTGTTTTACGCCCGTTTGGACGCTAAACATGGGTGACAGGTCATGCCCTACCCGCACACAGGCTTTACAGTCATAGTAAAGTGACTGCACAGCCCTTAACAATCGACCATCCACACCATATCCCGGCAACAGTTCCCACATTTTCTTCCTTATAACCTTATCAAATGCTTTCTCCAGATCCACAAAAGCACAGAAAATCCTCTGGTTAACACTCAGAAGCTTCTCCGTGATCATGCGGAGAGAAAACATTTGATCCATGCATCCTCTTCCAGGTCTAAATCCGCATTGTGCCTCCCATAAGAATCTTTCCGATTTCTCTTGCATCCTGCGTGTCAAAAGCTTCGAATAAACTTTACTTGCTAAACTGGTCAAGCTAATCGCCCGATAGCACCCGCAGTCAAAATGTGAACCTTTACCTTTATATAAAGGCACAATGACCGCGGATCGCCAATCATCTGGGACATCTCCCGTCCGCCAGCACAAATTGCACAGCAGATGAAATTTTTGTATTTTATGATGATTTTTTATGATTCTATTTTCACAATCCTAAGAAGAGTTTGTTATGTTATTAAAATATAATAGAAAGAGTGTGCTATGTTTTCATTTATGTCCTTTTCATTTTGTTTCTAAATAACCTAAGTTTGATAATATTATAAGCTGTTTTTTTTAATATTCATTATTTTATTTTTATATCGGTGTTCTCTAAGATTTTAATGCCAATTTATAAATATTAGGTAAGTACTTTTATTGAAATGTTTATAGAAATGTTCCTAAAAATATAATAATAGTAAGTATTTGTGTTGTTCCTATTAAAAAATAAAGAAATTTATCCTTGACAATATGTCTTTTTATTTTCTAACCTAGTATTTGTTTACATATATTAATACAAACCTAATATTTTAACCGACGTAAATTGTTATTGCCACATACAGTGGAATGAGATTTATATTTTTCAATGTATATTGTTGTAACTATTATAAATATACAACAACTGACGAAATCTAAACTCCGCGGTATAATATTGTAAGTACGAGATACGACAAATGTCGCAGCCTGTACTTCGCAGTAAAATGTTGTATGAACAATATCTCAGAAAATATACATTTTTTTTAATTTATCTTTTAACTGTAATCAAGAATACTATAAATTACATTCATATACCAAATTTCACAAAAAATACAATCATAAATGCAGTTTTTAGTCCAATTTGAATCTTTAAAATGCTCTATTGTAAAATTGCAGTTTTGGGGATACAACAACTTACGTGGGAGGTATCGATATATTTGAAGTAATTCAATTACGTATAAAGCTATTTTTGAGAAAACTTAAACGGTTCCTACATCATGCGTTGAAAGTCCGGCGTGGTCTGTTGTATGTGACCAATACGAGACGCGGGCGCGTGATTCTCCCCGCCCTGCACCCCGCGTAAGCTATTGTAAAGGTCTATACAATGCTGTAGTCCGTTCTCGTTTGAAAGTTACAACATTATAGGTCTGGCAAATCCTTAAAAAATCGTATTTTGGTTTTTTTTTTCACTTTGAATGCATTAAATAATGCACATTAGGATAGTTTTTTGTAAAAACGCCAAACGCCATTTTTGTGGCATACAAGAACTTACGTGGGAGGTATCGATCTGTGCAACGTTGAGTGGCGAATCTCCTTCTAACCTAACCTGTCCGAGTTGGGACGTAAGTCACGAGTTCGTAAATTCATAAAGCTATATAAAATCTTCAGGTGAGATATTTTCCATATTTTTTTTCATAAATCCGCCATAAAAACGAAGATTAAAAAAATTCATCGAAATTAGATGATTTTCGATTTTCTAGAGCCAAATAACGAGGGGACCGCGAAAGTATAAAATTACATCCATCTGCATTGTCAAAACGATTTATTTTTCATTGTAAGTGTAATTAACTATTCTATTTTAACTTTTGTTTGCATCACTCCTCTACGCAAAGGTTGTCTGGAAGAAATCACTTTTAGAGTGATAAGACCGCCTATTGTACATACTTTAATTAGTTTTAACTGAACTTGATATTTCTGTATTGTGGTGTACAAAAAAGAATAAATAAATAAATTAAGTCTAGTTTTAAGATGACATGTACATAATGTTTATTTTGAGTTTTAAGTGCTAATTTGTTAAGAAATGGCCTAGTAAATATCTCTTTCTTTCTTTCTTACTTTCTTTCTAATGTTTCAGCTTTTTGAGTTCTACAATGCGGCTGATAATACTAAAATTTAAGTGCCAACACATGCAGCGGGTTGTCCTTAATACCGCAACTTTCAATAGCGCATTTGCATTGTGTTGTAAAGAAAGTGTACTTAAATAGCCGTTCTGTAACCAGGCTAGACATTGACGTAAACGTTTTAGTCAACGTATCGTAACGTTATTCCGGCTGAACATCAGTAATCTGCATTCGTAAATTTGCCCTATAAAATACACTTATGCAAGCATTTTGAAGGCAAGTATTGTAGCTAGGTCTTTTTGAATACATCTGATTCTAAATGTTTTTGAAAGCGGCTGAATATAAATATTTATTAAATATTCTTTAGGTATAATTATGCTCATAATAAAAAAAAACAAATTTAAGTTAGTGCAAATGAGAAAAGAAATGCTTGTTTGGTATCGGGATTGTAGTGTCGACCGGGAATCCGACTACCACCATATAATATATTATCAGGGAGCAAAATAACACACGTCTGTACAGCTTAGAGATTTAATCCGAGAGAGCGAGCAACATAGCAATCATGTAGGTGTTTGACAATTGCGGTAATACCAACTAAAAATTAACCACTCTTAAATACGCATATATTAAACTCCTACACTCGGTTAAGCAACACTACCCAAAGACTAAATCTTGAACTTATAAACTGCATAAAAAGTAAAAGAGAATACAAAACAAAACGAATACAATTAATTTACACCTTACACTCCTCACAACTAATCGATTTCGAAACCATATCGCATTACTGGCCTAAAAGGTCGACCGTAACTGCTCACCGGCGACTGGGGTAGGCTGCCGAGTCGAGTGCGGCGCTGTTTTCCCGCGCAGTCGTATCTGTACCTGAACGGGACCACACCAAGTTGTTTACCAAAATACGCTCCCTTAACCGAATCGATCTATATGTTTCTTTTTTAAGCACGTTTCCGTTCCACTCACGTAATGTCGTGAACCTATCATTTCTTTAATCCTACCTTCCATCCATCGGACTGGGTTCGAATGCTCACGAATACATACTCGTTCCCCGACCGAAAATGCTCTAACTCTACTCCGTGCATCCTTCAATCTTCGCCTTCTTCCCCTAATTAAATCTAATCGAGAACGTAAAGCCCGTCGTTGCAACAGTGATGCCGGAGATTCGCCTGTTGTGCTATGTACTGAATTTCTACAAGAAATTAAATATGTTTGCGGTGCCGCGTATAAATCTAATTTATTTCTCTTCGCTTTCTTTAAGGCACGGTTACAGAGTTTAAGCGCACACTCGGCTGCCCCAGTTGAAGAAAGGTGATATGCGGGGGCGAGCCTATTTATTATGCCATTTAGTCATAAAATCTGATATAGCTTAATTTGTAAACGGTGGACCGTTATCCGGGATTACTTCACGTGGAAACCCGAACCTAGCAAAGGTTTCTCTTGAAACTATTCGCCGCCGCGTTGGTCCGCGGTAATCTAAATGCTTCTATCCATATTGTTAACGAGTCGATTAAAACAAAAAACGACTCGCCTTCAATAGGACCAAAAAAGTCATTATAGTCTCGTCCAAGGTTGGAAATAATAGGGCCACGGTTGTGGGTAAGCTGGCGTGGGCGCCGGTGCTTCGGCAGCATACGTTATACAGTCTCGAGCAACCATCTCTATATCCGCGTCGATGCCACTATACATAGCTGCGCGCTGTAATTTTCATTTTAACGACTCCGAGATGACCTACATGTATTTCTTTTAAAACTTTATCTTTTATTGTGTCTGGTACAACTACTCTGTAGCCTCACAATACAACATACAGCCTCCTTCAAACTACAGTTCATTTTTACCACCATAAAAAGGCTTTATTCTATCATCGGGACACTTATCTGACCATCCGGAAGGAATTTGCTTAATGACACGCTGTATTAATCCACCATTTGACGTTTACGTTTACGTTTGACGTTTTTTTAATTGCCTAATTTGTAATGGGTAAGAAATCCTGTATAAAATTCAGATAGGTTATCTCAGACCTAACTGATTTCTGCGGTCCGGTAGGTAAACGGGATAAAACGTAAGTCATATTATCGGCACTTTCCATATACTCTATATCGCACGTACAATCTGCCAAAATAGTGGCCCACCTTTGTAACCTACTAGCAGCCATCGTCGTTATGCCTATTTTGGTTCCAAAAATTGACACAAGTGGCTTATGATCCGTTCGCAGTGTAAATTTTCGACCATACAAATACTGATGTAGTTTTTTAATACCATAAATTATAAAAAGTACTTCTCTTTCTATTTGTGAATATTATGTCTCGGCCTGGTTGAGAATCCGAGAAGCGTAAGCGACGGGCCGCTCGCTGCCGTCTGGGAGGCGTTGCGCTATGATGGCGCTAATGCCAACGCTGCTCGCGTCTGTTGTCAACTAGTGTGGGAGTTCAGGCGAGTAATGCATAAGAATCTCACTTGAAAACTATAAATCTTTTATTTTATGAAACGCCGATTGACATGATTCCGTCCAGATGAACTCCTTACTTTTCTTTAATAATTCGTACAGTGGGATAGGAATTTTACATAAATTTTTAATAAGTTTTCCATAATACATAATCATTCCAATGAATGATTTAACCTGCGATAAATTGTTTGGTTGCAGAAACTGTTTTATAGCATCAAATTTTTTTGACGATGTACTTATTTCGTGTTTTGAGATTACGTAACCTAAAGAAGTAACTGTATTGGCAAAAAATTTACATTTTTCCTTTTTTATCATCATTCACCATCATTACATCCCTTTACAAGTCCACTGCTGAATATAGGCCTCACCCAAGTAATGCCACAAAGCACGGTCCTGAGCCACCTGCATCCATCGACTTCCTGCATGTCTTACCAGGTCGTCACTCCATCTAGTCTGGGCTGCCACTCGAGAACCTTTCTCCCCCATCGGTTATCGGTTCTTCGAGCTATATGGCCGGCCAATTGCCAATTCAGCTTACCAATCCGTTGGGCTATGTCGGTCACTCTGGTTTTACTGCGGATATCCTCATTTCTGAGTTTGTCACGCAGAAAAACTCCGAGCAAAGCCCTCTCCAGAGCTCGCTGAGCAACCTTGAGCGTCCTTATATGGCCAGCAGTGAAGGACTACGTCTCAGATCAGGCAATCTTCTTTTAGAAAGGTCTTACCATTGTAACAGCAAAGATATTAGCAAGACATTATATCATTTTTACCACCGACCGTATTTTATTTTATTTTATTTTGTTACGTCCATTTGTAAACAAAATTAGTCCTTCGCCACCTTGAAGAAAAGGAATAATCAACGAAAATACATTCAATAATATCACAAGGAATCAACAACTACGCAACGTGAACTTTGGACCTAGGCTGCACGCCACGTACATCGAAATGAGTTCGTTCTAATTCTTTTCTTTTTTCCCTTTACGTGTCTTTTTTAGATTATCACAATTCGGATCCGACATTGGAATCTCCTCATATTTTGTGTTGCTTTTTTTATTAATCAATATTTCTTGCTAATACAGCATACTACCAGCCATCCCATTATCGCATTATAATCTTACGCATCAAGTAACTAATACTCTGAAGCATATTATTTTGCATTGTAGCCACAACGCATTGTATACTTCGCTTTACTGCATAACCGAGCGCATAACCGGTTTCACTTTGTGTGACTCGATTAGTTCACCCGCTTACTCATTATAAATTGTCACAGTGCTTTGTTTAGTAATTTTGTTACGCGCTTGTGAATTTATTTACTTTTGTGTAATTTGCATTGCTAAAAATGAGTGAAGTTAATAAAGAACGACTTAGACACATTGTGAAAGCGCGTAGTAGCATTAAAGCTAAGCTTACTCAGTTTTATAAAACATCATAAAAAGTTGTGAGTCATTGAGTGACCTTCAAGTTAATAAATTAGCATGTCGTTTATGCAAAATAAAACCCCTACACAGTGATTTTGACACACTACAGACAGAGTTCGAGTCGTTATCAGAAGATACTCCTGAGTTGTATGCGGAATGAGAACAATTCGATTCTAAATATTTCTCACTGGTGGCTACGGCACGGACGCTTCTTGAATCAATGCGTCGTCGACATTCGCCTTCGCCCGTGTCAACCTCAAGCCACGAGAGCAGAATCGGGATGAGTCACGATTTTGTGAGGCTACCCAAAATCAATTTACCCAGCTTTAGCGGTGACTTCCAGCACTGGCTTGAATTTAGAGATACGTATATATTACTCATACATCTTAATAAAAATATTAGTGACATCAATAAATTTCACTATCTTCGTGCAGCTTTAAAAGGCAGTGCATCAGTGATTATACAAAGTCTCGAGTTTAGTGCAAATAATTACAATATTGCATGTCAATTGCTATCAAACAGATATGACAATGAACGTTTGCTAATTAACAATCACTTAAATGCTTCATTTAATTCTGAACCTTCTCAAAAGGAGTCAAGTTATGCTTTAAGACACATTATTGACGTCACTAATAAAAATTTGTGCGCATTAAGTACATTTGGACAGCCTACGGAACACTAAGACACACTTATAATTTACATTATGTCTAAAAAATTAGATAGCGCCACATTCCGTCAATGAGAAGAGCGCCGCAACACTATTACAGGTTCACCTCCTTTAAAGCAATTTTTGGAGTTCTTAACTAATCACGCGGATCTTTTAAACACCTTGCCCGGCGGGAGATCTCCCTTTTTCTTTCCACGGCCACAGGTCATCACAGGCAACACGCACTGGTTGTATTGTTTCCCGAACGCTGCCCAGCCCAGTTGAATCCGTCGACTGACCTCTAGGTCGTAATTGGACTTGCCTAGTCGAACTATTAGCCCCAGGTACTCGTCAAAAACTTCGAGCATAGTGCTCCCAACAACTACCGGCATAGGTGTGATATGGATATTAAACACGATCTTTGTTTTGTTCATGTTCATCTTAAAACCTATCCGTTGGGAGACACCATTGAGGTCATTGAGCATAGTACTTAGGTCCCCCAGCGATTCTGCCATAAGTACTATGTCGTCGGCAAATCGAAGGTGAGTGATGTACTCGCCATTGATGTTAATACCGTATCTTTTCCAGTACAGTAGCTTGAAAACGTCTTCCAATGCAGCAGTGAAGGTTTTCGGGGATATAACGTCACCATGTCTTACACCTCTCCGCAGTTGGATAGGTTTCAAACTCTGGTTCTGTACTCGGGTAGCCATCGTAGCCCTACTGTACAAATACTTCAGCACTTCGATATACCGACAGTCAAGTCGGCACCGCTAAAGGGACTATAGCACCACCCAAATTTCGATGGAATTAAAGGCTTTCTCATAGTCCACATTCGCAGGCAAAGTGGCAGATTGTACTCTTCAGTCTTCTGTACAATCTGCCGCAGGGTATGTATGTGGTCTATGGTACTGAAGCCTTTTCGGAAACCAGCTTGTTCAGGAGACTGGAAGTCGTCGAGTCTGTGTGCGAGACGAATCGTAATGACACACAACACACAAGCACGCAGACGCAGAAGGGAAATCAGACGGTAGTTCTTCAAAAGAGCGTTGTCGCCTTTCTTAAAGAACAAGACTTTCCGCCGACCGCATTTCTGCTCCACACCTCCGTAGTAGTGCCACCATGGAGGACAGAATTGAAGAGCTTCTGAAGGGCTTTAAGTACCGGTGTTCCACCCGCTTTCAGAATCTTCGCTTTAATTCCATCATCGCCTGGGGCCCTGCCGTTTTAATGTGCTGGAGAGCCATTCTAATCTCACTCAGGCTGACGTCCGGGATATCTTCGGAATAGTGTCGGATAAGACTTCGCTCTTGGATCGTTACTCACACTTGCGTGTGGCTCCAACTGTGATGTGTATGAGTAAAGCAGCTGCTGATAGAACACGAGGGGACGGAGCGTTGACTTCATTAGACGAGACCTCTCCAACTTAACGTTTAGGTTCAGTGTGCCTCTAACCATTCGGTGATCGCTGCCAGTTTTCACCCTTGCGATCACTGAGACATCACTGAACAGTTGGCGTTTGGTCGTCATAATGAAGTCAATCTCATTTTTTGTCGAACCGTCGGGGCTCGTACAGGTCCACTTTCTGTGGGGCCGCTTCTGGAAGAAAAAGTTCATCATAAAAGTCCCTCTTCCCCCATGAATTCGGCCAGCTGCTGGCCCCTTAGGTTCCGTTGCCCTATCCCAAATCTCCCTACCTTCAGCTCACCGTTCTTTCTGGTGCTCATTTTTGCATTGAAGTCTCCCATTAACACCGTATAGTGAGTTTTGGAGGAATGCGTGGCTCTAGAAATATCCTCATACATTTCCTCCACCTCCTCATCGAGGTGTTCCGACGTTGGCGCGTAAACTTGTATGACCTTCAGTGAATACCGTTTGGTGATTCTGAGTATAAGGTACGCAACCCTCGTCGATACACTCCCAATCTTTAAAACGTTGTTAACGAGAGACTTTTGGGTGATAAATCCAACGTTTCCTTGGGACAGATGGTCGCCTTCCCGGTGATAGAACAAGGTGCCGGATTCGAGAATCACCGTGTCCTCCCCCTCTCTTTGGACCTCGGATAATCCTATAATATCCCAGCGCAACTTGTCTATCTCTTCTTCCAGCTCCAGGATCTTCTCGTCAGTCTTCAGGGTGCGTGCGTTAAATGTTGCCAGGTCGAGTCGTCGTAGGTGGCAACCGAACCTCCACCGGAGATTCTTAGCACTCGTTGCCCCACCATTACCATGGTCGCCATCGTAGCCTGGAATAGCGGGGCCGCCGGGGACTGGAGGCCGGCTATTTCTGTAATTGTTCATGGGGGGTATATTGCCATAGTTGCCACGCTTGGCAACAGGTATATCAAACGATTGAAATAAAATAAACCCTTATGCGTATTAATAGTGGTATATTTTATTGATTCCTCACTCAGTACTAACTGCGCGTAAGCTTGGCTTAAGTCAATTTTTGTAAATTTATTCCCTCTATTTAGCCTAAGTCATCATCATCAATGCCAGGAACAGGGTGTCTATCGACTTCTAAATACTTATTAAGTGTGAGCTTAAAATCTCCGCAAACACGAATCGTACCATCCGCCTTAACTACCGGTACAATTGGTGTAGCCCTTTCCGACGGGTGAAATAATTCCTTCTCGCTGCATACTTTCTAAAGCTCGCTCAACCAGTTGCCTCATCGCGAACGCGAGAGGGCGCGCGCGCAGGAACACAGGGCGCGTGTCGGCTCGCATGCGCAGACTGACCGGTGCGCCGGTGAACCGCCCTAGCCCCTCCGCAAACACATCACAATATCTAGAACTGAACGACTCCAAATTGAATGAACATTCCTCAATTTTTTTACAATTTACGTTCATTTTGCTATTGTTTAACCAACTATTGTCCATAATTCTTAACTTTTCTTACCAACGTCTTCTGATTAAAAACGTTCGAGCTCCTTTAACTATATATAAGGATATATTATTTTCCCAGGACTCTCGCCCTCCCCTGGTGTAATATCTCAGAACTAAATTACTAGGTTCTAATATACAATTTGAAAATTCTTTTTTTATAACTATCTTTACTAATACATGAAACTGAGCTCCCTATGTCAATATCCATTTGTAAAACAATGTCCATTATAATTGATAGAATCAGGCGTTACTTTGAGGAAATCCATTGTAGCAATTATAATAAAGATATTAATTTGCAACCATCCGCTTTTCAATTGCGTGCACTAATAGGTGCTCATCAATCATTAAGCGGATTATTGCAAATTATTATCTTTATTATAATTGCTACAATGTCATTAATTAATATATTTAACCAATGTGGTTTGAAATATTCTAAACAGTAATATGTATGGTTACAAAGATTATTAATTAATCGTACCTCTTCATTTTTGCTATCTTCTGCCTTTTCCGCCAACTCAATTTGTTGGACATAGTAATTATGTTCTGAGAATGTGCTCTGCGGACAGATCTTCTTTAACCGACGCTGTCTATTGCTCTGCACACGTAAACCCAAAATTTGTACCGCGAAACCTCACGCGTTTTACCGCATGCCGTGCACTGTTGCCCGGACACCTTCGACGTGGTGAAGGTGCTTGCCGCCACGTGGCCGTGTCCGCGCGGCTGACTGCCTCCCGCCTCCGCCGCGTGTGACCTTGACCTGACGTCTTACCACCTTAGACTCGTCTCCCCTCTGCCAATAGCTAATCATCCCTCATTATTACGCGTAGTAATTTTATAAACGGACTCGTTAATTACCTCTTGCATCTACAATCACCGCGTCTCTTACTGCCATTTCCATGGACTGTGCCAGTTTCAAGGCTCCCTTGAAATGTAAGCACTCTTCGGCAAACAGCCTCTATCTAATGCTCTCCGTCCGTAGCCCGCAGACCAGCTGATCCCGAAAATTTTCATTAATTTTACTTTTGAAATTGCAAAATCTAGTCATTTTTCTTAACTCCGCTACTTACTGAACTCCTACGCTATACACGATGAAATCCGTTTTCACCTTCATTTTGTTTTCGTTTTATATAATATCTTTCCGCGAGAGTACTTGGTTTCGGTTGCAAATGGCTGTTCATGACCTTGATTAGTTCTTTAAAGGTCAACGAAGACGGCTTTGATGGTGTGCATAAAATCACTAATAACTCGTATGTTGGACCTCCCATAACTGTTATTAAACTCGGCACCTTCATTTCATCTTTAACATTGTTAACGATGAAGTATTGTTCCAGTCGTTCCATATATAATTACCAGTTACCGGAACTCACTTTAAAGTTTTCTATTTTACCGAGCGAAATCGTGTAAAGCACAATCACTATTATTTAGTGTAGTGTCGACCGGGGATCCGACCACCATCATGTATATATATATATATATATATATATATATATATATATATATATATATATATATATATATTAAGGAGCAAAATAACACACGTCTGTTCAACTTATCGGTTTAATCCGAGAGAGTGAGCAACATAGCAATCATTTAAGTATTTGACAATTGCGGTAATGCCATACTTAACATTAACTGCCCTTAAATACACACATATTACAAGGATTAGTTATAATAAGCACTAGTCATGCGATTCGGAAAAACTTTTAAGCTTTGGGAGTGGTCCATACCAAGCAATAGACTTTTAGGAGGCTGATAAGATGCAAGATAAGAGACATCTTTTAACATAAGTTACGGTGGCAAACGAGTAAAATTCACTATGGCATGCGATTATTGTAGTCGATAGATGATATTGAGGTGTATCAATTTTTTAGTAACGCTAAAATTCTAAATAAAAATGGGAAAATTATATGCAAAATTTTGTAATTTTAAATAATTATACATTTAATAAAACCTAATATTAATATTCAAATCAGAAATATAGAACTATTTTGGCCATTAAATTTTGTTACTGTAGTTTAAATTTCAAATTAACTAATTATGTATGAAATTATGACCTACTTGCCGCCATTTCAAGTATAATTATTCCTGGTGATCGTTAAGACTGCTTACTGTCGACGCACAGGACATGCCCAATCAGTCCTTGCAGCTTAAGAGGTGACAACATCGTAGGACGATGTCACGCTAGATGGAGTGAAAACCTGATGAGATATGCAGGAAGTTGATAAATGCAGGTAACTCAGGATCGTCCTTTGTGGCATTCTTTGAGAGAGGGAGGCCTATGTTAAGCAGTGGATTTGTGAAGGGCTGTAATGATGATTATAAATATATGTATAAATTATTCTTAAATATGTACAAAATGTAATAAAATTTATTACATTTTGTACATATGATTTGTCCCAAAATTTAAATAAATAAATGAACAAACCCCTTGAGACTCCATTAGCTTGACGTGCTGCAGCCTTTTGAATTAAAATATTTGTATGTTTTTTATTTCTTATATTTATGCGAACACTACACACTTCAATAAAACTAGTTTTTACGGATTTTATAGCATATACGAGTATTAACTTATTTTATATTCCCGACTTTTCGAGCACTTTACAACATTATGGTCTTGGATGGGGACTTGGATGTTCGACGTCCTAATGTCATAGTTAATCACGGATTCCTCCAGATTAAAAATATTTTATTATATTATTGGACTGTACGCTATACACGATGAAATCCGCTAAAACTAGTTTATTTAAATTGTATGTTTTTGTTTTAGGATGCAGCAAAAGCCATCGCTTTTTACAGTCGTGCAAAGGAGGATTCCATTGAGGTTTTACAGAAATTTAACAAAATAAGGATGGCCCTGAATCCAGATCTTGAAGGTATAGTAGATGATTCAGAACACAATATATGAGCTATTTAACATAATGTCAATGAATTTTCATAGTTAATTGAGCAAAAGCTATAACTCGATATCTGTTTCTTCTACAATTTTAAACTTATTTAGCAAAGACTCGACTTGACAGAAGTGTGTTCCGGTAAAATTATTCCCGATTAATGTTGGCAGTGCAAAAACCATCAACAGTGTTGTCATCTGCATAGCAATGAATGTAATTTATTTGTAAAATATCGTTGAAATTGTAACCTTCCCATCTTACAATATGTAGAAAATTATCCGCCTATAAAAATAATACATAATAAATACATTAATCTTTCTCAAGGTTCTTTCTTAAGGTTCAGTTATAGACGGTTTTCTAAATTTTATTTATTAGGACCCTTATTTACGTTGTGTTTGTTTTGTAACTTAGTTCTTTTAGGTGACTCTCGGTAGAATGAAAATTCACTAGACTTATGAAAACCTGTTGGTAATGCCTTATAATTATTTTATTCTAATGATCCCCGTTCACGAAGAAAGGTCTCAAAATGTCAAGAACATTAAAACGTTTCTCTTCCTCTTGTATCAGGTTAAAATCAATCTATTTGTTATAATTAATCCCTTCCCGATTGGAAAAGGCTCACAATAGGTATTTTATTAAAATAATCGATAAAAGGGCTTCACTTTTTAAAAATATGCGGGAAGCACACGGTTTCACACACGCCGTGTGCGGTGAGCGCCAACCGACTACTCGACCCCCCCCCCCCCACTTCGATATTTGGGTACAAGACCGTAGTCCACAACAAATTACTGGCGAACCAATAAAAAATTGGCTTGTTACACACTACCAAACGCACGAGCAGTTCGGTTTCAGAACCGAACACTCGTGCACTGATCAGATCCACCGTCTTACGTAATTCATCCTAGTGGGCTTCTCCCACTTAAGGGGTAACGGTCGAATCCGTAACACCGGTGATCTCTTCTTCGACGTCGCCAAAGTGTTCGACAAAGTATGGTACGACGGCTTACTTTACAGGCTGTTTAAACTTAACGTGCCTGACAGGCTCACTCACATCATCAGAGCCTTCAAACCGACCGTCCGAACACGCGCCTCGGCTCCGACGGCTAACTCGTGTCGTTCGATGTTCTGGGCGGACGGAGGCGACTAGTGACGAATTTGGCACGATTGCGGATGGTACTAATGTGTTTCGCGAAGGTCTAAGAGTGGTCGAATGTGACTCCAGAGTATTAGTTGATTTTAGTAAGCAATATATCAAATTTGGTTTAAAATTGTACTAATTTTACGTAAACAAAAAACGTAACACAAAAAGAAATTTAAAGTAGAGTCATTTTAAATATGAATCCATATGCCTGTATATGAAAAAATCTTGTAAATTCATATAAATCTCTGCTTTTTTAATAGAAGAGGGGGCAAACGAGCATGCGGCTCACCTAATGTTTAGTGAATACCGCCGCCCATGATCAACCGCAACACCAGGGGAATTGCAGGTGCGTTGCCGGCCCTTTAGAAAGGAGTAACCTCTTTTCTTGAAGGTCCCCAGGTCGTATCGGTCAGGAAAAATCGCCGGTGGTAAACTATTCCACAGAGAGGTCGTACGCGGAAGAAAACTCCATGTGAAACGTACAATGGCGGACCGCCAAGCATCCAGATGGTGTGGATGGTATCGGAACGAAATTTGGCGGCTGGGATTAATGCGAACAATTCCTCAGAGCACTGCCCGTGATAGATGCGATAAAATACGCAAAGAGATGAAACATCCCTTCGCAACGCCAGTGAATCGAGCCAATCGGAAAGCACTCGGTCCTCGACGATTCGAGCCGCTCTGCGCTGGATGCGGTCAAGTGGAAGGAGTTGGTACCGGAAAGCTCCAGCCCAGAGATGGGAACAGTATTCCATATGCGGCCGAACCTGCGCCTTGAAAAGTTGTAGGCGGTGTGCCGGGCGAAATATAGTGAACTAAAGTGATCAGTGTGATTAATTATTAGAGTCTTTTTAGTTTTAATTGCTGTTCGGTAATTAAAGTGTTAATTTTGGTAATTCAATCGGCAGTTTTTACTGTCACGAACCTTAAGCTCGTAATTATATCTTACTTTTGAGATTTGGCCGAGAATCCCCTTATTCCTTGTAACTTATGTTCACACGACCACAACCCTTATTTTCTTTGTTTTCGATTGTTAGGCCTTTTTTTTAATTCTTGTACGTAATTTTTTTTCTTTCAGCTAGCTTTTTTCTTCTCGTTATTCTATTCACTTATATTTTTTTATATTTTTATTAAATATTGGGAGTCGGAGTTTTAATAAACTTCATTTATATATCATTTAATGATATTTGTGATGAGAGAGAGAGAGAGCCCATGTGTATACTGTACCCATGATATTTGCATGGCAAATATCATGGGTACAGTATACACATGGGCTCTCCACTTACTTGTGTATAATATTATATGTTCATTACATTCATTTCATTTTATTGGTACATACACTTTTTTTACTGTACTGTATCAAGGTAGAAGTGTACCTTGGGTTGTGCGCACAGCCTTGAGGTCTAAGTTTTAAGTCATTTTAAAAGGACTTCACCAAATGTTACGGAGGAAAACTAAATTCACACTATGATCTAATAAACGATGTTGACATCTATGGTAATTAATAATGGTAATTAAGGGTAACAAAAGGCCTTCTCTGGTCCCCAACAGTACTAATATTATTAAATTGTTCACATCACTTGTACTGAAGGTATATTCCCTAGTACCCTTTACTCCTATACCATACTATACTATTAATTATCCAACCATGGAAATATACCCTGGTCAAGGACTATACGCTATATCAGTGATGGACGTTCCCGTAAATCTCCATCAGTTATTTATCATGCTCCACTTAATATACTAACCCGCATTAAGATCTCTCATATTTATTTTCATACCGGGAGTTTAAGCATCATCAATTATTTGGGTGATCAGTCCAATGTTTACGAATCTTAGTAACTCAATCAATCGTATTCACCTTTTTGAACATTCATTCCTCACACCTTTTAAACACATCCTATTTCTTTTTGTATAAAATGGGATAGTATTTTTGTCAAAGTTCAGTCAAACATTACAGAGCATTCAATGAGTTCTCCATCATATCAAGGGAGTTAGAGATAAAGCGACTGTTGAGGCATTAAACATTTATTAATTAATCTAAAGGCTTTTCAGAGAAAAATGACAGTATAATCAGCTATAATAAAAGCAGACCCCTGGTAGGATCAGGCCTGACGGGGGAACCTATACAATTACACATGCGTATTTATACATCACTAATTTACACAAAGTTCCTCCTTAGCTAATCTATTTTGGAAAAACGTTAAAGCTACAGGGTCATTACAAGGAATTATCTAAGAAATTGATAATGAATTATGAACAATTTTTATATTTACAGGTCTGACTCCGGAAGAAGAGAAATTAAACCGAAATCCGCAGTCGCTGAATAAAATTTCCAAATGGGCATTCTTTAGTAAGTTTATTTGTGGAATTAAGTAATTAATTTAGTAATTGCCATTATTATGAACGGTCTACGTACGGACATAGATCTTATGACCCATGGTCGGTGGATTGGCGATAGAAGGATGCTATTTTGCCATAGTGAGCCATGGGAAATTAAATTACTGCTGTAAAGTAAAAAAGTAAAGTTACAGCCTATATACGTCCCACTACTGGGCACAGGCCTCCCCTCATTTCTGAGAGGGCTTTAGGGCAAGGAAGTGTCCGCCGCCCTGCCCCAATACGTGTTGGCTAACTTCACATGTCTTCGATTTTTTTTCTTATTTCTCGGACATGCAGGTTTCCTCACGATGTTTTCCTTCACCGCCGAACACGTGGTAAATCAGCACTTAAAATTGCCATTAACAATTTCATTGGTGCCGGCGGGGATCGAACCCGGTTTGCTCGCGTACTGGGAAATTTACAGCAAGTGCTAACCATCTGAGCTACCATGGCTCTAATTACTGCTGGAGGCATGGATTTCTTAAGATACTCTACGTTATAATAACAGTAGTTTTGAGCAGTCGATTTTCTCTACTAGGTCATATTTACCAGTACTGATCACAGTCTGTAATTCAACGGGTTCAAACGAGATGCCTCTGAGTTGCTTGTATTTTGTGCCCAAGTTCCTTATTAGTCTTTATGGAAAGTGCATAGTAGGTATATATTTAAAATGTGTATCACTGAAAAACTTCGATACATGATCCAAGTCAGTTTCTTAATTAACTTCAGGATGATCTTTAGTGGGAAACTTCTTATCATAGATCTCGATCGTAAATTTTAATCTTAATTAACAAATTGTATCGTAGTTACCAATAAACCATGATTTAAACAGGATGATAATTAATCTTTTCTAACAAGTTGCGAGCCTTTTTAGAGCTGTAAGCATACATTTTGTCATTTTGCTTTTCGTAGTGCTCTACACAATAGTAAATCATTTTATTTTTACTAAATCCGTCATGAGGCTGCATTTAACGCTCCATCGCTTACACGTCAAGCCAAATTTTTGGCATCTTTTGGCCACCAGTTATCCCCAATATGTAAAAAAGTCCAGTTTTCAATAACATAAAATTTTCATAGTTAAATAAAAAAATGTAAAACAATATTAAATTTTGTTTTACATTCTTTTATCGTATGTAAAATCTTCTAAACTACTTAATTTGTCGCCAAGTATTACCTATGATATTTTGCTATCCAAAAGTGAATTAATTAATTCCTAAAACCTCTTTTCACCTATGGACAATCAGGCGTTTAGCGGGTCTTAAGCCTCATTTACATTCAGCCCCTGCCACTGCTCCTCGCGCTGCCGGCAATACTTCGCTAAATACTGCCGTAGCAGGATCGCGCCAAGTGTGTATTTACACTCTGCCCTACCACTCACATCACTTTCGGCTTTCGACTATGGCAGACGTCGAAATAATTACAGCGTCCGCGCTGTGTCTTCTTGCAATACAAAATTATGTTAATAATTTAAAAAGATATCAAGTTCAAAAGAATATAGATAGATAGATAGAAAATTTATTTGCTTAAAAACATGATACATAAGATGATCAATGACGTGGAACTGACATGTTTTGCCATAATTGGCACGCAAAAATTATATGAAATACAGCTAATTACAAAAACCCAATGTTACATTTTAAAATTATTGCATTGCTTAAAAGTTAGGTACGAACATTCTTTTTGAATTCGAATATTATGTACAATTAAATACTTATACAGATCCACTCTATTTGAATTCTTATACAGTAAATTCTTCATAAATTATTAATTGAATTATTACATTATTGTTATATAAATAATATTTAATATTATATGAGATTAGTTAAGCTATTATTATTTTAATAATTACACTACAGTATAAATCAATTCATAATTTTAATTACAATAAAATTATAATTTAAAAATCTCAGGCTATTATACAAATATTACCATTAACTTATTTTACATTTTAATAAATAAATAACCAATATGAGTTTCTAATCGTTTTTAGAAATAAAATGTCATTTTTCATTAATTCCTTAAACTAAATTTTATATTAATATAATAAATTTGATGAATTTATAATTAATTATGTACATAGGTACTATGTTATCTCAAAAAGAAAATTCGTATTCGTAGAAGATGATGAGTTGTGGTTTTTATCGTTGAAATCCCATATAGTTTTTTCCGTTTCCAGCAGTTCTAAAAAATTTATTGTATTTTCATTATTCCACTCAAAAAACATTTTGGTAGATCGTACTTATTTAATAACAAGACGGCACGCACGTCCGTTCATCCAGGCGCTTGGCGCGAAGTGAGCGATGGAGCTGAATGTGAACACTCACTGCTCGCGCTGCACGTCCTTTGACTTCCGCACGAAAAAACCGACATTTGAGTGAGCAGTGGCAGCGGCAGCGGCAGTGTCAGCGCGAGTAGCCTGTTTGCATACTGCCCTGCCCACTGCCCTGCTCACTTCCCTGCCCAACAGGGCTGAATGTAAATGGGGCATTAAACCCTTTGTTGTTAATATTTTACGCCTTTGACCCAACGGTTTCCTTCGTACTTTGTAATGTAATGCCCCATTTACATTACAAAGTACGAAGCTACGAAGTACGAAGCTGTATTTCATATGATTTTTGCATGCCAATTATGGCAAAACATGTCAGTTCCACGTCATTGATCATCTTATGTACCATGTTTTTAAGCAAATAAATTTTCTATCTATCTATCTATATTCTTTTGAACTTGATATCTATTTAAATTATTAACATAATTTTGTATTGCAAGAAGACACAGCGCGGACGCTGTAATTATTTCGACGTCTGCCATAGTCGAAAGCCGAAAGTGATGTGAGCAGTTTATACAATGTACTCTGTGGATGTGAGTGGCAGGGCAGAGTGTAAATACACACTTCCCGCGATACTGCTACGGTAGTATCTAGCGACGTATTGCCGGCAGCGCGAGGAGCAGTGGCAGGGGCTGAATGTAAATGAGGTTTAACACACTAATGGAGTGCAATAATTTGCTGGCGCCTGTCTTGCCGTCCAGTTACAATCTGGACGTCGTCAAGGAATAAGTGAATAGACTTTTGTTACACCAAGGCTGTGTGATTCACCAGCTCAAGGTTCATCACCATCTCTATTAGTTAATTAAAAAACCGACTAGACAACTTAGTACGCTGTCGATGTCGTCGCGCGACAAGCGAAGCCATCAAAGTTTCGAATACTGAGGTATATATAGAATAGCTCCAAATTATCACATGAAGCGTTAGCCGCACTTTGCCCGGTGGGAGATCTCTTTTCCTTCCACGGCCAAACTGGTTACATCGACGTGATGTGAACAGAAACATCCTTCGGAAACAACAACTTCAAGTCTTCGTCATTATCCTCAAGAACCCCTACCATTCAGTCTCGAGAATAATGCTCTGCAGTCTTCAGCTCCTGCAAGCCAGTTCATAGTCATTCACCTTGCCCACTGGGAGATATACCCTTTTCCTTTCACGGCCAAACCAGAAAGAAACTTTATTAATGCAATGCATTACAATTAATGGAAAAGGTTGCATTGGTATCGTATGTTAATCATAAAAAATTTTGTATATTCAAAATTTCGAATAATATTATTTCAACAATCTAGTAATAAAATAAAAATGGGCGTTTACTTTCAATTTATATTTTAGTGCACGTAATGTAAGTTAAATGGATACTGTAGGCGCCGCGCACGTGAAAAGTATATCACTGAGAGGAAATGGGAGATATACATCTTTTGTGTTCACAGATATTTACCACTCATTTCACTCCCAGTAAAAACAATAACTACCCGATTTCTTATATTTACGCGAACACTACACATTGAAATAATACTAGTTTTTACGGAATTTATCGCGTATATTTAACTTTTTAAATACCCGACGTTTCGAACGCTTTACAGCACTCATGGTCACGGGCAGTCCTGCCCGTAGTGTGTAGTGCCCAGTATTATTTCAACTACCCGATTTTTAAAAATTTTTAATTTTCTTAGTGGGAGGTTAAAAAATATTACAATGTTCGGACTTAATGCCTTTTGGCATTTTGTCCCAGTCAACCCGGGACGTGTGGAAATAAAGTTATACATGACAAAGACAATAGTACCGTCTATATATGTCTATATGTACATATTTACATGCAAATACATACATACAGTGTTTATGTAACAATCTTATAAAAGCTTATTAGATATTTTTAACGTCGTATTACATAACAAAGAACTCATTTGAATCTTAAAATAACGTCAATCCTAACAGTAACATGAAATATATAATGAACTTACTAAGAATACACTAAAATGGCAACTAATTATTTTAATGTGAAAATTAAAATCTCGTGCTATTTAGAATTCGGCTAAAAGGATGTTTCAAGTAATAGAAAACATTTGTCTTTCAGAAAAATCCCGTTCTACTCGTCGAGCACTATTAGTTGTTTTAATAATATACACCGCAGTTGTTTTCCAAGGTACTGTGGCCTTACAGGTATATGCTAAACCACTCTTCGAAGAGGCTATACCCAATATATCTGCAACGTTGTCTAGCGTCCTGCTGGCACTTATTTCAGTTGTGTCAAATTGCGTTGCTGCGTCTTTGGTCGACATGGTGGGCAGACGGGTAAGCGCCTTCATTTTCTTTCTTTTAAAAGTAAAAACTTCGAACGAGCTCACGTTTACATAATGGTAAGTGTATGCTAGTGCCCTTTGATACTTACATCAATCCTCGATTACCAATCAAAATTGTGATGCGTTGTTACCTCTGAGGACTTGCAAGAAATGAATATCAGATACACCATCATTATATAGCTATTTTACTTTTTTATATAAAATGAGTTGACAAATTAATTCGCAGTCCACCTGATGGTAATCAGCTTTTGCATGCCATGTACACTTGCAGCCGAATTAAAAGAAAGAACAGAGAAGTTGTTACCTCTAAGGACTACGATGAATATTAAATATTTATTGTAAGAAGTTAGAAAAAAATTGGCGCCCAATAATAAGTGATAAAATTAATTTACAATCGATTTCAATATAGATAAACCGCAGAAATCGTAATAATAAGAAAATAGAAATGAATTAGCGCTCGAATACTTCCAAAACCGATTTCGCCAAATCTTACCGTATTATAAACATACGCAATGCACAATGATGTTATTACATTATATTGAATATTACATTTCTTGGCGAGTATGTCAACGTCACGTGTGTCGCGTATTATGGTAGAACAAAAGCAGCAATGGTAATTGTACAATACGAAAAGTAATAAATGAGTTTGCAAAGGTAAATGTCATAATAAAGTTCTCATCTATATGTAAATTAATTAAAACAATGATACTTAGTAAATAATCAACATACTGATGAAATGTTATGCCTTTGTTAGTTTAATTACACGTCCTTGATGAGTTTTTACGATTGATTATGCTGCAGTGCACTATTATAAATTTATAATAACAAAAATTCACGTACGACGTTCCCTGCACAACTAAATCACAAAATGGTGAATCATGTTCGTCAAACCATATAAGCGTCGACAAGGTCACGCGTCTATGCGACTTCTACTGTCTTATTATTACGATTTCTGTGTAATAAACAGAGAACGTCGTTAATGTAGTCAATTATATACGCATTATTAGGCATAACTGAAAAACTACTGGTCAGATCTGGATCAAATTTATATAAGACCACACGAAAAGCACCAGCTTTCAAATAAAAATGAGTCGTCAGAATTGGTTCACCTAGAAGAAAAGATCTGAGATAACACACATAAAAAAAATTGTTTGACCCTGCAGGCCATCCCTAGAACTTTACGCTAATTTTTATATCAAAGCGCTCCAAATTAAAATTTCGCTTTATTTGCGCTGAAAACGAACACCCTCGCATTTTGTTTGTTAGTTAAAGTAAGCCGGTACAAACTCCCTTCACTTCCGTTCCCTTCCCGCATGAGCATCCCTAAGGAGGAGGGGCTAGATTGGTCACCTCATTTTGTTCCTCGAATAAGAGGTGCTCCCCAAAAGTGAAAGGCGGATGCACGCCGCCAGCGCAAACCAGCAGTTATCGCCTTGCGACCAGTTTCAGCGCAATCTTGGCCGTGATAACACACTGTGGCAGTCGAGCCACAGACCTAAACAGTACAAACCTTAGTAGTGCCCGATTACACAGTTTAATTTCGTTTAGTGTGCACTAGTGCAAAACAATTTGTCGTGGATTTCAGTCAACCCAAACACATTTGCCGTCGCGCACCACCCAGTTGCAACGTAATTCCATCACCTCGAGGCCTTAGTAAGAGGCTGCTAGCAGAACCACCCCCGACAAGTGGCTGTCCCTTTAAATCTTGAGCTGTTTTTATTTGCTGTTCTTTTTCCTTAGCAGCTCGTGTTTTCCATCATGCCGGCTAATATAATAAATTTAATTTTGTAAAGGTGTATTTGTCCAAAGACCACCACGTGCTGCGTCTGCCATTTTGTTTTGGTTTATAATTAACCACGCAGATATATAGTTCACCATTAACTTACCTATTGGTGGTCCATTCGGATTCGAACCCAGAAACCTATGCCCCCACCACACTTTTGGTGACGTCATAGTTTTGGAAAACCACGTTTATTTTTCTTTTCTAAATTCAATATTTCACAAACAAATCAATCAGTTTCGATTTTATTTACGGCAATAAACGCAGTATTTTCAGTAAAAAACCTCTTACGAAAACATTGGTTTCACGGAAAGTATTCAAGTTATTTTGAAAAAACACTTTTTTGAGATTTCTTTCGTCAAAATATCTCTTGAAAGAAAAAATCAACTGATTTTGATGTGGTTCACGGCAATTGAAGTCATTTTTGAGTTGAAGATCTGATTAGGTTATAAAATTGATCAAAACAAGGATGTCGAAGTTATTCCAAGAAAACTACTGTTTGAAAATTGTAAATACTCGAATTTTTGGGGTTTTCGAGAATCGACAATCAACCGAGTGAGATAGGACACTCCGTTACAAAGTTATATTACTTACATGTTTATATATATTATTTACATGTTTACATACACACACACACACGCAGGCACACACATACACAAACGCACACACACAAACACACACACACACACACACACACACACACACACACACACACACACACACACACACACACACACACACACAGACACACACACACGAACGCAAGCACGCACTCACGCACGCACGCATACATATATACGGACAACAATGGTTATTATAACCGAAACTTGGCTTTATGACGGAATCCTGAATTCAGAATTATGTAATGATAAATATAATGTGTTTCGTCGTGACTGTGGGTCGTTGGGAGGTGGGGTCATGTTATTGTGTGCTAGTGCTGTGAGATTAGAGCACGACCTCCACATAGCAGTGGTTTACATACCCCCTAACTCATCACTCTTAGAGAGAACCAGACTTTTTGTAAATCTTATTTCACAAATACGTAATAATCATCCCAATGATCAGTTTATACTTGTAGGCGATTTTAACCTACCGTGTATAGACTGGGCACAAGATGGACCTGTCATACTCAGGAAAGTCTCTGCTGAAGTCCAGAATTCTGCATCACGGCTCATTGACCATACGGCTTTCATAGGTCTTATGCAATATAATACCATCTTAAATAAAAGTAAAGTAAAGTTACAGCCTATATACGTCCCACTGCTGGGCTCAGGCCTCCCCTCATTTCTGAGAGGGTTTAGGGCAAGGAAGTGTCCGCCGCGCTGGCCAAATGCGTGTTGACGAACTTCACATGTCTTCGAAATATTTCTTTTTCTTATTCCTCAGACATGCAGAGCACCTTAGTCCTAACCTTCCACGAATCTTCATGTTGTTAAATTAAAAAAAATCTTCCAGGCACTCATAATCTACTCTTCCGTTGGTGCGGGAGTTAGTTGCGCGATACTGGGCAGCCAGATATCTCTACATTGGGGCCCACACTGGATCAACGGTGTCTTTATTTACCTGTTCAGCATCATGCATATGGCTGGTTCAGAAACGGTGCCGCTAGTGCTGGTATCTGAAGTGTTTTCGCCAGAGGTGAGTGACGAAGCTCGATAATTACTTATATTACTTCAAACAATATCATTTAAAAAAATCAGAGTTTGAGATTTTTATTTCTAAGTTTGTGTTTAGATCTTTGAAATAAGAGCTTAAGACGTTTTAAAATCTAGCATTAGTATGCTTGGCTTTGATTAAAGCTTGCCGGACAGCAATTTTAATTAGTACGTATTTTTGAAAAAGCCTATATCAGTGGTTCATGAAAGCCAAAAAGCATTACAGTCGAGCGAGGACTTTTTGCAGCTGCAATACTTTGAAATGAAGGAGGTGCTCAACTGGGACACGAATTAAGGCTTTACTTAGTTTTATACAAAATAACAATTTTATTGTTTTCAGACGTCACATAATCTTTATATATTTTCCTGAGGTTCTTCAGACTCAAAAAAATTAAATTGGGCATAAAACTTTCTTATGATTCTTTTTTTCAACCCGTAATAGCCTCATTGCAAGCATTTATTTTCTACAATCATCACGGTTGGCAGATGAATTTATCGTCACAGTACCAGACTTCTTGCACCATTCTTTACTACGGTGCCAACAATTTATTAATCTTCTCGGACAAATTGTAAAGAAAAATAGTAAAGTAAGGTCATAGTTGCCACACTTAGCAGGTGGGGTGCCAAACGCAGGTTTTTGCTATTATTCTTTTTCATTTGCCTCCGTTTCTTGTTACGAAACCCACGGTATGATATCAGGGAGTAAATTATCTTACGACGCCACTGAACAGTACACTTCTTTACACTTTTAACACTTCTACTTCACATGAATTCAAAATATTTTGATAAAAGTAAGGGTAACAAAGGAATGTTATAGTTTATAAGTGAATACTGTGGCCCATAGAAACATACGCTACAACATGCAGATGTGTTGACACCCCCGAGGACTAGGATAGAAAGCCTCGTTATCAGTATACGCTGGTAATCTGTGATAGGGTGGTATTTTTCGATCAAGCACAATGGCCCTTTGTGTTACAGGTCTCAAAATACTACAGTTTCTATCGTTAATGAAAGTAAAGGCATGTTTGGGCCTATTGGCATTGATATTTATCAACGATTAGGAACCAATTTTAAAGTGTGACACCTGAGTACTAAGATAGAATGTCTCTACTAGTAAATATTGTCTCCAGGTCTCGTCACTTACCATACGACGCTACTCCTGAACATTGAATACTTGCGTTGTGGGGAGGATTTCTTTTAACCTTCACGCCTGCCAGGCAGATATAATATGTTCGCAGTACCAGATGTCTTGCACTTGCTGCCCGTCGCCTGTCTGATTCATTATCTATATCGTCAATGAATGAAATAAATAATACTTTTACTTTTAAAAACATTGTCCTTGAAGATTGGATAGTAGGAGTCTATAAAAGCCGACAAAGGTCATTCAATTAAAATTCATAATGAAATTCAAGTGTACAATTTAGAAAATATAATGTAAAAAATATTATAAAATAATTAAATGCGTGTGGTGTGCTTTTTTATTTAAGCAGCAGAATTAGGAAGGTATCTAATAAAACTAAAATTACAAAGTATAATTGACAGTGCTGATAAGATTAGGTGTCGCATTTCTAACTAAAATTTAAATTTTATCGATAAATTAACTAAATTAGGTCAGGATGTAGCAATAGTTTTCGAGAAACATTTTACTGAAATTCCAATCTTAGCCAAAAGTCACTAACTTTTCTCCAGCCACACACAATATATGCGTGTACAAAGAATTTTATATATACATAAAGTATCATAAAATACTGTAATACATTTTATTATATACTAGTCGTTCACTTCAAGAATGCCGATACCTCCCGCCGCTCCCCCTCATTCCGCGCCTCAAGCGTCGCCCTTTTAGTACCGATAGCAACGTCGAAGTGTACTTACGTCCGTTTTTTATGCTCCCGTACGTTCTCTAGTGTGTTACTGTTTTTGCTGTTGTTTTTGTTACTGTTGATTTTTTGTTTTTGTTTCTGTTGATATTCGTTAATTTGTTCTGTTACAATGAGTAAAAGAGGAAAGGTCTTGCACAGTGGCGAACGCAATTTATTATATAAGATAATGACATTCTTTGAACAAGAAATGGTTGAAAAGCAGTTGATAACGCCTTATGATGTTCACGATGTCGTAGCTATGAAAAGTATTGCCAGTTTAAAAAATGAAAACTCACGTGATACTTGTGGCAGCACACTGCTCACACAGCCCGATGCACCGTCGGAAATAGAAATTAAGTTGTTGGAAAATGAAAAGAAGTACCAGGCGCTATTAAAATCATTCGATAACGTTATCAAGAGAACTGCGGCCGCCACTGGTATATCTGAACGTACTTTAAGAAATATAAAGACTGAAGCAAAAAAAATTAAAACTAGCTCACCTGAGCCCAGTACTTCAAGTACACAAGAAATAAAATTGACGTCACCGAGAAAAAAGGAAATAGCCACAAAGAGGTTGGAAATAGATGATTTCATGGTGTGTTCGATTCGAAACATAATTGACCGTTTCTACACAGTTAAAAAGGAAATTTCTACGCTGCGCAAGATATTAGCAGAAGCAAAAAGACTTCAATTTTCCTGGGCAAAAAGTCACTCTCTGGAAAATTATAAAAACGAATCTTGGATATAAGTTTACAAAAATATAAGACAATATCTTATTCAGAAACCGGAGATAGCAGCATGGAGAGCACGTTTTGTAGTATAGTTGTAGCACGAATGGGTCGGCTCGACCGGGGAAGGACCACGCTCTCACAGAATGCCAGCGTAAAATAGTACCTTAATGCTGCTGTGTTTCGTATGGTGAGTGTAGAGAACCGGAGACCTTTTTTACGGGAAACGAGGCATTCCATCTTAGTCCTCACGGGTGACAACGCATCTGAATTTTGATTCTTGATCAAGGATAGATGTAGATGTCTATGGGCCACAGCAACCACTTACCATCAGGTGGACTGTGTGCTCGTTTGTCACCCTATACTATAAAAAATAAAAAAAATTAAAAAAACGTTACTTGCGGAGATTACGTGAAAATGATGAACAGGGAGTCTATAAAAAACCAGTCATATATTTGGATGAAACGTGGATACACAGCCACTATACCGTTTCAAAATGCTGGTAAAATGCAACTGATGCAAGTGTAAAAAAGAATTTCAATCCCGGACAACGTTGGATTGTGGTCCATGCTGGCAGCGAGAATGGTTTTGTCAAAGGTGCCGAACTCCTTTATAAGTGCAAAAGCACTGCAGGGGACTACCATAATGAAATGGACGCAAATAATTTCAAAAAGTATATACAGGAAAAACTCCTACCCAACTTACCTCTCAATAGCATTCTTGTTCTTGACAATGCACCGTATCACAGCCGCCAGATTAATAAACCACCGACTTCAGAAAATGGTATATCCTTTGACCCAAAGATGACGAAGCGAGAATTACACTATGTAGTATGTCGTTCGAAGGCTACCAAAAAATATGAAATTGACGAAATTGTCCAAAGTCATGGACACGAAGTCTTACGCCTACCACCGTACCAATGTGATTTGAATCCCATCGAGTACGTGTATAATCTAGTGAAGCAAAAAGTAGCCGATAAAAATGTAAGCCAGTCTGAAAAAGAAATACAAAAACTCACTCTGGAAGCTATTAATAGTATCTCTGTAGAGGACTGGAAAAAGAGGTAAACCACGTTGACCGTTTACGGCAACAATATTGGGAAAGCGATAGGTTGCAAGAACTCAACGAAAGAGAATTGATTATTTCGGTGGGCGGAGAGACTGATGACAGTGACACAGAATGGAGTGATGACAGTGACACAGAAACAAGCGATTTCGAAAATCTTTAATTTGATATATTTAAAATGTAAAATAAAACTATAAAAAAATATTTTATTTTATCGAACACGTTATTATTTCATCATCATCATCATTCAAAAAATATTTTATTTCATCGAACACGTTATTATTTAACTTTATTGAAAATATGAATACTAAAAAACATAAACATGATGACTTTTTTCGTCTACGGTACCGTCAGCTGTGACATCGTAACGGTCTACGACGGCAAACTCGAAATGAACGCGTAGTAACGTAAAACCACAGTGTAGTGCGTGATTTCCGTTTAAGTTATTGCGTCTATAACTTTAAGATGCATCTCAGCTAGGCAGCTAGTAATTGTAATATTATTATCGAATCTGGTGTGTTTTAGAGACCATTAAATTATTTATGATTGAAAGTCAACTAATGCTGGTGTTGAGCTAGTTAAACATTTTCATAATGCACGGGAGAATTAACAGGATTCTTTAAATTCAAATCTATTTTTTTAATTGCGAATACAGGTAAAGGAGACAGAATATATCTTTAAAAAATGATGTTTGCTGCATTCAATCCTTATGTATACAAATATTATAGTAACAATTAAATCTTTTTTTTTCTACCAATAAATTACTTTATTATATTATTTGCATTAGAATACTTAACAATGATTTATTTAAATACATAATAATTAAAATAGGATATTCACAGTACATTCGTATATAGTCTAATCGAATGTTAAAAAATGATATATTATGCTTATTGTAATGACAGCATTGTAATACCTATGTGTTCACTTAAATATTAATTAATTTTTCCCACTATAAATAATGTCGTAAAGGGAAAAGCGGGTGCTAGTTCTAGTACAAGCATCGAGCACTACACGTAACTTAGATGTAAGTTTGTCTTCCCCGATAACACCGTGAAATATGACGACGCGTCTTTACAGTTATCTATCTTTGGAAACGCAAGCGATATATAGCTCTCTTTTATATTCATTAATAATAGTCATTAGCTTCCTTAAATTTGGGAAAAGCGAGCATCTTGTGTTCCAAACAAAAAAAACGTTTTCTTGCCATTTGACGTGAGTCACCGAGAGGCAAAATATCCCCTTTAAAGGGTATCGCTACACTATATCGACCATCATAATCATGAACGGTCGTGCCGACATAAATTTTCCCGAATAATCTATCATCCGGGCTAGGTATAGCCGGAACGTTCACCTCCTCCATTTTCCAAAATTTGTGAAATAACAACTCAAGCGGGTCAATGGCAGTGCAGTGCAATAAGAGGTTGCCGAAATATTATCAATGGTAGAAGCGGAACTACCAATAACATAACCTGAAACGGTTTCTAATGCGTAAGGAGCGATGAACGAAGAGAGTTACCCTTGACCTTGTAATGTGACAAAAGGTGGGGGAAAATAGATACCCCAATGATCATCATATCAATGTTTCTAGAGACGGAGTAAGTGTCATCAAGCGTTGAACGAAACGGTCGGCAGACGTTTGGTCACTTTATCCACTACTAATGAGCTTCACTCCTACACTTGCTCAACGCGGGTGCGGCACCACTCTCGAAATGTATCATTGAGTGATGTCTGTTGTGCTGCGTTTATTGCATACTGAACTAGATTTGCAATTGGCAACGCGATGCCTGTTACTCAAACAATTTAAGCACAAGTTGTTGGCTTTTACTATTTTATAACGTTCGCTCGGTTAACGCTTACGAAAAACTCACAACTATACAAATTACCATGTTGATTAGTTTTACATAGGAAACAGACGCTATGAGAAAATGAAAGTGTTTAAATACGTAAGGGACTTCGTTAGCTTCGATGAAGAGTCCGTTCGATGGTCGGCGTATTTTGTTTCGTCCTGTTTGGTATTTGATGAACGTTGTGACACTTTAATTTGGTCTCGAACGAAAGATGCCAATGCTTCGGACGATGGTAGGTCGGCGCTACGGTTCTCCATTTCGAAAGAACGTGCGGTGTCCGGGTCTAGCTTATTTAACGTAATACCTATGTAAAAATATCAAGTTCACAAAGTCATTAAATTTAAATTTTTTGAGAGCGGCTACCGACGTTACGAATCTATCCAAAAATTGTTCGCGGCTATTGATATTCGAGGATGACATAGCTTTATGATCGAATATTTGGTCTGAATATTCAGAAGCTAACATTCCCTTATTTTCATATTTATTTCTAAGCGTTTCGAAAATTAACGAACAGTTTTCTTCTGTTAGAAACCGGCACATATAGATTGCGCCTTGCCACTTAGCTTGCCAATTAAATAATATAATTTTTCAGCATCCGATAAAGAGGGATTATAATGTATAGTGTTCTAAAAACTAGTAATAAATAACGGCCCAGTTTTAATATCACTATCAAATATTGGGCATATTTTCTCTCCACACATTCTTTCCTACCATCGATGGCAGGAAAGAATGTGTGGAGAGAACATGGCAGAACCTTAGGGATGGAATGGTAAGTGCAGCGGAAGAAGTATGTGGTACGACAAAAAGAGGTAGTAGTAAAAGAAGAGATGCATGGTGGAATGATGAAGTGAAAGAAGCTGTAAAAAAGAAGAAAAAAGCATGGTTAGACTACTTGGCCTCTAGTAACGATGAGCATATGAGAGAGAAGATGAAAGAAAGATATAAGCTGCAGAAAGTTCATGCGAAAACATTGATTGAGGAAGTACGTGAAAGGTGTAGAATAGAAGCGGACGAGAGGTTGTCGCACAACTTTAGGGAAAACTCCAAACTCTTCTGGAAAGAGGTTGGAAGGTCCCGGAGTGGTGCGACAGCTTTAAGAATGAACAAAGTGCTTTCGAGAACCAATGACGTCCTCTCAGAAAAATCAGACGTCATGCAGCGATGGAGTGAATTTTATAGAGAATTGTATGCGTGTCATGATCTTAGTGAAGGATCCGGGGGTGACGCCGTGACTGGCACGCCAGACACGGACCTCGATGACACTGAGGTCATCAGCATGAAAGAGATTGAACGTGCGATTCGAAGTTTGAAATGTGGTAAGGCTGCGGGACTAGACAGAGTTACTGCTGAAATGGTCAAGTACGGTGGGCCTCGCGTCTGGGACAGCTTTCATCTGCTGTGCAATTTGTGCTGGCGGACGGGAGATGTCCCGGATGATTGGCGATCCGCGGTCATTGTGCCTTTATATAAAGGTAAAGGTTCACATTTTGACTGCGGGTGCTATCGGGCGATCAGCTTGACCAGTTTAGCAAGTAAAGTTTATTCGAAGGTTTTGACACGCAGGATGCAAGAGAAATCGGAAAGATTCTTATGGGAGGCACAATGCGGATTTAGACCTGGAAGAGGATGCACGGATCAAATGTTTTCTCTCCGCATGATCACGGAGAAGCTTCTGAGTGTTAACCAGAGGATTTTCTGTGCTTTTGTGGATCTGGAGAAAGCATTTGATAAGGTTATAAGGAAGAAAATGTGGGAACTGTTGCCGGGATATGGTGTGGATGGTCGATTGTTAAGGGCTGTGCAGTCACTTTACTATGACTGTAAAGCCTGTGTGCGGGTAGGGCATGACCTGTCACCCATGTTTGGCGTCCAAGCGGGCGTAAAACAGGGTTGTGTCATGTCTTCCTGGCTGTTCATACTGTATCTCGACAGCTGTTTACAGAAGCTGAAAGATAGCTGTTTGGGTGTGAAATTGGGTGACATAAAAGTTAATTGTCTGCTGTATGCTGATGATGCAGTGCTTATTGCACCATCAGAAGCAGAACTGCAGGCATTAGTCACGTGTATGAAAGAGGAATGTGAAATTAAAGGTCTCCGTTTGAATGCTAATAAAACTAAGGTTCTGGTATTTGAAAAGGACGAAGAGAGAACGAAATGTGAAATATGGGTAAATCAGGAATGTCTAGAACAGGTAAATGAAATTGTATACTTGGGAAGTGCTTTCAGCCGGGATGGAAGATGTGATTTAGATGTGGATAGGCGTGTCGCTGCCGGAAACAAAGTCAATGGTGCCCTGAATGCATTAGTAAAAAGGCAAGGCGTGGTGAAGAGTGCACGCCTTGCAATACATAACGCAGTGTTGGTACCGACTTTGTTATATGGCAGCGAAACCTGGGTATGCCAGAAGAAGCATAAAAGCAAGTTGAATGCAGTGGAGATGCGATCTCTTCGTAAAATGTGTGGCGTTACCATAGCCGACCGAAAGCGAAACGAAGAGATTCGCAATATGGCAGGATTGAAAGATGACCTTATCACAAAAATTGATAGGGGCGTACTCCAATGGTTTGGGCACGTTGAACGAATGAGTGAAGACCGAATGGTGAAGAAAATATATAGAGCGAAAGTAAATATTAAAAGGTGTCGAGGTAGACCGAGACTAACTTTCGAAGACCATGTGAGCAAATTGCTCGAAGAGGGGAGGGTCAAGAGTACTCGGATACCTAGACGTGCATGTATGAAGAAGTTAATGAACCTGAAAGAAGCGAAAGAGGTATGTAAGGATCGTGACACTTGGCGATCTGTTCTCTCTGGCTACCCCGTTAGGGATTGTGCGTGACGATAAGTAAGTAAGTAAGTAAGTAAATATTGGGGTAGTGACAAGTGGCAATCTAGGTAAGTTGTTTGAGTGTACCTGAACTAATGGCTTTACGTCGCTCTGAGCTGCAAGTTGAAACTGCCTGGCTGCTCGCTTCATGCGGCACAATAAATCTTCGTATGACATAAGTGATTGATAATTCACTACATAATCGGGATCAATTTTCTTTTTACGACTGTTAATTTTGTTCAACAAATTTTCATAATCTAATCGCAATGAATCTACTGTTTTTATTACACACAAAAATGTTTCCTGAACTGATTCTAAATTAATAATTTTTGTATGGTCAGTAATGGGTAGACGTAAAGGCCCTCCAACGAAACAAATAATTCGTAAACAAGTTTAGTGGGGATGTGATCGATTATTATACGTCTTTGAAAGAATTTAGAATGCATAATTTGTAGCTTATACTAACTAAATCAAATCAAGTATTTATGCAAGAATGCACTGTGTTTTTATTTTAAATAAAAATATTATGTTATATTTACAGATAAAGGGTTTGATGTCAATGATATGTCTAGAGTGGTCGTGGATCTGCAACTTCATGGTTCTGTTCCTTTACAACCCACTAGTATCTGCCATAGGCCTTGGTGCAGTCTTCTACATCTTCGCTGGAATTGCCTTTGGTGCAGCCGTGTTCTGTTTCTTCTTCCTGCCTGAGACTAAGGGATTAAGCGTTAATGTAATACAGACGCTTTTTGCAAAAAAATATATGTAGTAATTAAGTAGCCACATTATGTATGTATACAGGTCACTAATAGCTAAGGTTAACCGATTTTAAATATTAATGAAGCTCTTAATGTTATTGTGGAGAACAGAAGATATACTAGTTGTAACCTTCGAGCTTGTAATATTGCTTTTATATTATTTATAAAGGTCAAAGAACTTACGAATAATATTTTATATAAGATTAGTAATATGTATATGTATGTACATATATATATATATATATATATATATATATATATATATATATATATATATATATATATATGTATATATATGTATGTGTATATGTGTGTGTTTGTGTGTGTGTGTGTGTGTGTGTGTGTGTGTGTGTGTGTGTGTGTGTGTGTGTAAAATAATAATTATACATATACAAAATTTATTATAAGATGCATAAATAAATAAGAAATATGGTACCTTGTTGAGTTCCATTATTGATGGTTTTACTCTACGGTAAATAAAATATAAATATTTACAAAACATTTACAAAACTTTTAATAGTAAAATTCTAGTTATTACCATGCGAAAAATATAGGAGGGTAATGTGGTATTTATTAATTTTTTGATGTATACTTTGTGTATATTTTCTATAATATACTAATATTTTATATTTTATGTAGTTAAAGTTACAATAGTTAAAATATTGCTAGTAAAAATTTTTCTTAGATAATTAAATTTAATATTATGGGCGGCTTACATTATTTTAGCCTTTAGTAGATGGTTTTGAAAAGTACATTAATAGAAATGTGTAAACATTGTTTTGAGTAGAACTGTTCTAGAATAGTATTTTTTTTCAAGTGTCTTTAAAGAAATCACATTCGAGTACTTTTTTATGTTTAGAGTACGAGTACTCTCCTCAAGCATTAGCTAATGTTGTGGTGGCGCTGTCGTACAATATAAACCGGCCGTTACTTGAAATTGACTTTTTTGTGAGTATTTAGTTGGTTAAAATAGATTAAGATTGTATTTTTGTTTACAAAGCCATTAACATTCACACTTGTCACCCATAGGATACTGTTCGGACTTATATTTGGCACGATCATGACACAACTCTCTCGCCTCATACACATCCATATAGTACCTGCGCATACATGCTCGTCGATTAAGGGTACTCTTTATCCGGCCCATCTTCAATATATTGCCAATTTGGACGATTAGCTTTCGTATAGGGCGTCCCTTCTCAACTCTCAATATATATACATAGACTTCTTTATTCTGTATATCTTAATATTAAAATATGAAATGCAATAAGTAAATCTTTAATTTTTAATAGAATGAAATGTGCAAATTGTAAGATTAGTAATATTTAGAAATTATTGTTTTAGGGAAAAACTTATGAGATGTTTTAAATGAGAATTATGTACCTAAAGGACTGAATACGTTGGCCATATCCTTAATCATGTATGTTCGCTAGCCTTTTACGTAAAAAATAACGTAAATAATATACGAATTAAAAAATGAAATAAAATATTGAAAAGTGAAAAGTTATGAAAATAAAAAAGTTAAATATTATTATTGTCCAGACTACGTAAGCGTATAACGACAACATTATTTAAGTAACTAAATATCTAAATGACTGAGTAGAAAATGCTAGTAAAAACTACACTGTGAATAATAGTTTGTAAGTTATTTTTTGAAATAAATAAGTATAAGGGTGTATAAGATATTCATTTTTTATCAGTGGGAGGAGTAGTGTCATATTACCCCCTCTCCTTCACTCTGACTATATATATTTGTATTATGTGTAGAATAAGGGATAGTCTAATTAAAGTCATAGAAGAAGCAACACGTCTTTTATTAACACCTTCAAACATTGTTACTTGAAAACAAGGTTGTACACCTAATGCGTGCTGCCAATGATGACTTATTAGATATGGATCTGAGTGTCGCTCAGTGAGCTAAAGAGGGGATAATGCTCGGGATTTCTCTGCATGATAGACTAAAAAAGAGGGTATCAGAGTAACCAACATAGCCCAAAGGATTAATAAACCAAACCAAGGAAGGGTTCTCAGATGGCAGCTTCGTATCTGTAGACGGACAGAAGGGTGCCTCATGCTGCGTGCACCATTAGATGGAGTGACAACCAGGTAAGACATGCTTGAAAAATAAGAATTTTGTAACATCTTCATTCCAACCTTCTGGAGAAAACGAAGTCAGCCTTGCTTGCGAATACGTTAGATAGGACATGTTTCCGACGCCTTGGCAATCTTATGGCTACAAGTAGACAGCGACGTCCATCCCCGAGTCAACGAGTGCCTTTGTAGGTCCCATAGCAGTAATGCTGAAACGGACCGACTCATCGGCCACGTCCAAACGGCCATAGGTTCCTTGCTACAGCTGATCCCATCCGCAGAGATCGTGTTCCTTGGCAATTTTAACGCCCACCACACCGAATGGCTTAACTCACGTTAAGTTAAGATCATGCCGGGAAATCCGTACTAATATATATATATATATATATATATATATATATATATATATATATATATATATATATATATATATATATATATATATATATAATATTATAAATGCGAAAGTGTGTTTGTTTGTTTGTTTGTCCTTCTTTCACGTCTCAACAGAGCGTCTGCATGGCATGATTTTTTGTATGGAAATAGTTCGGTGGCTGTAGAGTAACATAGGTTACTTTTTATAGCGGAAAAACATCTCACTCCCGAATTTCATAGAATATGTTGCAAAAGTTTGTCCTTCTTTCACGTCGCAACAGAGCGTCGGCATGGCATGAATTTTGGTATGGGGGTAGTTCGGTGGCTGTAGAGTGACATAGGCTACTTTTTTTAGCGGAAAAACATATCATTCCCGTGGGAAAATCGAATATGTTGCAAAATTAAATTCAGCTACGTAGGTAGGCAACGACGGTACGATGGACGAATACAGAAGGTCAGAATATCTGGATTATTATATCCTTTTACCAAAATTAAGATAAAAAATGTATAGATCTGTATTTTTCCACACAGGACCGGGAAGAGAGCGATAAAGAACATAAAATTCACCAGCTGATTTTCTTCAAACGTTTTGGTGCATTGTAATTCACAGAATAGGCGATAACCTCGCAGACGATATTAAGTAATCCGTTGATGCTCTGCCTACCTCGCAAGGGATACTGGCGTGATTATAAGTATGGATCAGAAATACTATCACCACCTGTCACGCTTTCACCCTTAACTATTACCTATATATTGGCGCCACCGTGATCTCTACTATCTACAAGACGGACGACGGTACGATGGACGAACACAGAAGTTCAGAATATCTAGATTATTATGTCTTTTTACCAAAATAAAGATAAAAAATGTATGGATCTGTATTTTTCCACGCAGGACCGGTAGGAGAGCGATAAAAAATACAAAATTCACTCTAATGAGTCACGGCGCTTTTTAAAAAGGATCCGGAAATATAACTCATGCTTTCAAATGACGTCCTTCGGAGTTGACCGGGAAATAATGCCGGGATTTTCTCCTACATTTACGGTGCAAGGGCAAATTTATCATAGAATAGGTTCACTTTTTCCAGCTGAAAACGAACAGCATAAATTTTTGCAAATTTAATTTATGGGTGACGAAGAAATTGAGGTAGACCGTCGCTACCAATTTATCCAGGGAGTTGAGAGAGACACAGTGTTCAAAATTCAAAGATTCTTGCATGAACGGAACATTTTAGTCAAAACATTTAAAACTGCTTTAGAAAACCTACCTGAAGAGGATTATAAAGTCGTCATTCACGCAGATCGGACCCCTCGAGGAGAGCATGAAAGGCGCTACAATGCACCTTTGATAAACGAAATAGCAGCCGTAATTATTGGTGATCAATTTTCTTCACGAGACATTGTCTTGCGAGCACGTGATGATACGTTGCAACAGGTAGCCGATACACACAAGTTTTATGACGCTCTGCAATACCCATTGATTTATTGCAAAGGACAAGAGGATTATCATTTTCAAATTCCACTCATTAACCCGGTCACAAAGGAGCCTACTCCGAACAAAAAAGTATCATGTATGGATTTTTATGCGTATCATATGATGTTGCGAGAAAATGATTTTAACCACTTAGCCCGGTGTAGACAATTATTTCATCAATTTTTGGTAGACATGTATGTGAAGGTAGAAAGTGAACGTCTCCGTTATACATCTTTAAATCAAAAAAAGCTGCGCGTTGTGAATTATATACATTTACAAGATGCAGTTTCTAGCGACGCCAATGTAAACCCCAGAGATTTAGGTAAAATGGTAATTCTGCCCTCATCATTCGTTAACAGTCCCCGCTACCTACATGAGTACACACAAGACGCATTCGCCTATGTACGAACTTACGGAAGACCTGATCTTTTTGTTACTTTTACTTGCAATCCCACATGGAAAGAAATAACCGAGGAGCTAATGCCGGGCTAAAAAAGTACTAATTAACAAAGGGAAAATTTTCGGAGAGGTGCAGTGTTTCATGTATTCAATAGAATGGCAAAAAAGAGGATTACCGCACGCCCACATTCTAATATGGCTTAAAGAGAAGTTGCTGCCCAGCCAAATAGACGACATAATAAGCGCCGAGATTCCGGATCCTGAGCAAGATAAATAATTGTATGATACCATCGTCCGAAATATGATTCAAGGTCCATGTGGAGCACGAAATTTAATATCGCCATGTATAAAAGAAGAAAAATGTACAAATAAATTCCCTAAACAGCTATTAAAAGAAACAGTGCACAATGACAATGGCTACCCTTTATACAGACGCAGAGCTCCCGAAGATGGTGGCAGGAAAGTTACAATCAAATCTCGCTCTGGAGCGTTCGAAACCTTAGATAACAGCTGGATTGTCCCGTATTCGCCCATTCGATGTAAAATGTTTAATGCCCACATTAATGTAGAAGCATGTAGCTCTGTCCACGCAATTAAGTTTATCTGTAAGTACATAAATAAAGGAAGCAAATCTCGTTAATGAAGTACAGACCTTTCAAGCAGGGCTTTATGTCAGCAGTAAAGAGGCAGCGTGGCGTCTCCTTGGCTTCCCTTTACACGAAAGGCACCCAACAGTTACTCACCTTGCTGTGCACTTAGAAAATGGAGAGCGTGTATATTTCACTGAAAGAAATTTCCAAGAAAGAATTGCATCACCGCCAAAAACTGCACTAACAGCCTTCTTTCAACTTTGTCAAACCAACCCCTTTGCAAAAACGTAATTATATTCTGAAGTCCCCCGCTATTATATTTGGAACACATCTAGGAAGGAGTGGAAACGCCGTATTCAAGGCGCGCCTGTTGCAAATTGGCCCGGTGTAAAGTCATCAGATGCCCTTGGTCGTGTGTATACCGTCCGTGTAACCAATTTTGAATGTTTCTGTTTACGATTGCTGCTGCACCATGTTCGGGGTCCTACAGGATATAAAGACCTTAAAACTATCAACGGTCAGGAATGCGCAACTTATAGAGAAGTATGCGAAGCTCTGCATCTTTTAGAAAACGATAATCACTGGGATGAAACCATGGAGGAAGCTGTGCAGTGCCAGTCACCAGCCAAAATTAGGGATCTTTATGCAACTCTCATATCATCTTGCGGGCTATCTATTGCACATGAATTGTGGGACAAATATAAAGAGTACATGGCGGAAAATATTTTGCGAAAGTTACAGCAGACACACGCGAACATGACATACAACGAACACATTTATAATGAAGCACTTGGAAAAATTGAAGATAAAGTAATGACAATGGTAGGCAAAAACTTAAGCGACTTTGGAATGATAAGCCCTCAGCGAACAACCGAAAATGAACTAAGTGATGAAATTATACGTGAAGCAAACTACGATATACAAGCTTTGCAGCAGCAAGTAGCCGAATTTGTACCCCGCTTGCTTCCCGAACAAAAACGAGTTTGTTACAAAGTATTAGGACAAATTGAATCTAGAAATGGTGCACTTTTCTTTTTGGATGCCCCTGGAGGAACTGGGAACAAATTTTTGTTAAATTTATTATTAGCGCAAGTACGGAAAGGTAAAAACATTGCTGTGGCCGTGGCTTCCTCCAGTATAGCCGCCACGCTGCTAAGCGGGGGCCGCACTGCACATTCTGTTTTAAAACTCCCTCTGAATCTAGCCCAGGAAGAATCGCCGATCTGCAACTTTAGCAAAAATAGTGCACGAGGTATAATGCTACGACAATGCAAACTTTTAGTGTGGGACGAAAGTACAATGTCGCATAAAAAGCTGTAGAAGCACTAAATCGAACGCTCCAGGATTTGCACAGCAATACCGATGTAATATGAGGAATGGTGGTTTTACTGGCTGGTGACTTTCGCCAAACTTTACCTGTCATTCAAAAGGAAACACATGCAGATGAAATTAAAGCATGGCTCAAGTTATCTATTTTATGGAACAAGGTGACAAAATTCAGTTTAACGACGAATATGAGAGTGCATTTGTATAATGATATCTATGCTGGAAACTATGCTGACACACTATTAAAAATTAACGATGGGCGGTTGGAAACGGATGCTGAGGGCTGCGTTAAATTGACGAGAGATTTTTGTAATTTATTACAGAGTCATTCCGAATTAATTGCGAGCGTTTATTCAGATTTAACGAACAACATGCATGAAGACAAATGGTTATGTGAAAGGGCGATTCTTGCACCAAAAATGAGAGCGTTAACAAAATAAATTCAGATATATTAAGCCAAGTAGCAAGAGAAATAACAGAATATTTGTCAGTAGACACAGTTATGGACACAGAACAGAGCACTTCATATACCGTAGATTTTCTAAATTTTCTAAAATTGTCAGGTGCCTCACATAAGCTTCAATTAAAATTAGGCGTCCCAGTCATGCTAATGCGAAATTTAGATGCTCCTCGGTTATGTAACGGGACAAGGCTGCGTGTGACACATCTTGGACGGAACATAATCGGTGCTACAATTTTGACAGGCTTAGGAAAAGGTGAAAATGTTATTATACCACGGAACCCTATAATTCCCACAGATCTTCCTTTTCAATTCAAAAGGTTGCAGTTCCCTATTAAGCTCAATTTTGCAATGACAATTAATAAAGCGCAAGGGCAAACGTTACAGGTGGCGGGGGTCAACTTAGAGAAAATGTGCTTCTCTCATGGTCAGCTATATGTAGCATGTTCGCGTGTGTCAAATGCTCACAATCTCCACATTCTTTTCCCGAATGGAAAAACATATAACATTGTGTACAGTAGCGTCTTAAAATAGTGTTCAGTTAGTTTTTTTCCAAAGTTTCCACAATCAATTAATCAGAATTCCCACAGATCTTCCCTTTCAATTCAAAATTTCCTATTTAGCTCAGTTTCTTTTCAATTCCAAATGCTGCACCACTGACGGACCTATTAAGCTCAGTTTCCTTTCAACTCAAAAGGCTGCATCTCTGACGGATCTTTTATTTGGCCCAGTTTCCTTTCAATTCAGAAAACTGCATCTCTGACGAATCAATTTAGCTCAGTTTCTTTTCAAAAGTCTGCATCCCTGACGGATAATTATGCTCAGTTTCCTTTAATTAAAAAAATATCCCATTTCCATTTGGAATAAACAGGCTATTTTCATGCTTTCCTATACGCTGCGTTTCAAAACATTTAAATAGGCTGGCGAATCAATTTTGCTCAGGTTCCGTTTAATGACTGCATCTCTGACAAATCTATAAAACTCAGTTTTCTTTCAATTCAAAAAGCAATGGATAGTTTTCCCAGTTGCCATGCGGGCGAAGCCGCGGGTAACAGCTAGTTATCTTAATAAATAATATTACATCATAATATTATAAAGGACATTACGAAGTTTTATTTATAAGAAGTATAAAGATTTACATATAAAGAATATTTTGAGGACTCAGCACGACATCGAACCTAATATCCTAAGAATATGTCTAATTTCAAAAGTGCTCTGAGGAATGTTCAGATTAATCCCAGCCGCCAAATTTTTCGACTCGTCGACGGCCGAATGCTTTCCGATTCACTGAATCACTGGCGATGCGAATAGATGTTGCATCTCTTTGCGTATTTTTTTAAACATTACCCCTACACTAAGGTTTTCTCTTGTATCGTAGGGGCAGTTTACAAACATAAATTGCACAAGGACAAACATCCAGACCCGGAACAATTATTTGTAGGCCATACAAATACTTGTTCCGTGCGGGATTCGTACCCGCGACTCCCAGCGCAGCCACTCATTGCTAAGCCACTGCGCCACGGAGTCGTCTCTATCATATTATATCGCATCTATCATGAGGAGTGCTCTGAGGAATTGTTCAGATTAATCCTAGCCGCCAAATTTTATGAACGCACTACGTGGCAAACCTCCCGATACCATCCACACCATCTGGATGCCTGGCGGTCCACCTCTCTACCTTTCCCTAGGAGTTTTCTTTCACGTATGGCCTCTCTGTGGAATAATTTACCACCGGCGATTTTTCCGGACCGATCTAGATCTAGATACACCTAACATCAGCAGGTGAACCGTATGCTTGTTTGGCCCGACTTCTATAACAAAGCATTATTATAGAAGGTCTCTATGATGAATTAGCATCACAATACTAGAGTTGTTGGTTGAAGTCCCATATTGCTCACTTATTGCAAGACAGACATAACACAAAAATCGTCATTTTACTCGAGAGCACTTTTAAACTTTGAATTTCATGTATTTTAAGAATAAAACAGTATCAATTGGTAAACTATATTAAATTGATAGTGTTGATTATTGCTCTTTAAAACTAAATAATAAAATTATGTTTTGAATCTAATGCGTTCGCGTAATTAATAAAAAAAGCCATTCGGAATCACTTATGTCGTTATTGCAGAAAAAACTTGTCCAGCAAATATATTTATCCATTATATTTCGTTTTTACAAAAAAATAAGCAATTAACAGATGATTTATATTAAATTAGGACCATATTGCAGAAAAGATTGAAACAATATAACGAAATTAGACATATTCTTAGGATATTAGGTTTTATGTCGTGCTGAGTCCTCAAAAGATTCTTTATTTGTAAATCTTTATTTTTCTTATAAATAAAACTTCGTAATGTCCTTTATAATCTAAAAAGTTGCATAAAAATTAAAAAATCAAAAATTACATTAATCACGTGCAAAACATTGACGTGATGTAAGTCAAGTAGAAGATAGTCATAGATGTAATATTATTTATTAAGATAATATTTTAATAATTTAATAAAATAACACCACTTCTCCCAACACCACTATTCTAGGAAAGACACACCATCGACGATAATACGACACGTGCTTCGCCTCTACATGAGGCATCTTCAGGTGATGTAGACTCTACGACGGCTGACCGCTAAGTGAGTGGCGAGCTTTTTTTTTTGCGCCCGAAGCAAATATGGGCAACCCTCCGGAAAGCGGGGGAGGGAGATTGGGAATGCTCATAGCATACCACGCAGCCGGCTGCGCGGTTATGTGGTGACTTTTACCCACTAAACTCAACCTTTTAGGAATTGGCTTAACGATCTGACTAGAGATCTCTATACGGCTTAGAGACGAACGCGACCCTCCTTTGCAGAAAGGAGGGCGCAAGAGTGGCGAGCCAAAACAGCTGCTATTTATACACGCCAACACAACCGTTCCCCACCAAAGTTGCGAGCGACCGCGTTGTGCGATATAAAATCTACGACTAATTATCATTATTATTATTATTATTATATATTATATAACGTTCACTTTTTCTCCACGCCTCTGGAGTAGTGCTACCATAGAGGATTGAATTTAAGAGCAGAATCCGACTCAAGTTCAGAAGGAGGACTTTAAGTATAGGTTTTCCACCTGCATTACCTATACTGTAATTCCACCCTCGCCCGGGGACTTGCCGTTTTTAAGGTGCTCGAGAGCCATTCTAATCTCGCTCAGACTGACGTCTGAAATATCAACGGAATAGTATCGGATAAGAATTGATCTTGCATTGTTAATCACACTCACGAGTGGCTCCAACGATGAAGTGTACATCTGCCCATAGAACCTTTCAATGTCTTTACATTGAAACTTTTCGTGTATATATATATATATATATATATATATATATATATATATATATATATATATATGTGTGTGTGTGTGTGTATGTGTGTGTGTGTGTGTGAGTGTGAGTGTGTGTGTGTGTGTGTGTGTGTGTTTGTGAACAAGACAAATGCATATGTTTTGATCCTTTTAAAGGTTTAGTCATTATGGTTTTGACGTGATCGTCTTAGTTAGGACCCTTATTTACGTTGTGTTTGTTTAGTAACTCAGTTCTTTAAGTTATCTTTTTGAAGAAAGTCGTAGGTAGTGCCGTATAAGCTAAGTGGCATTAAAACGTCCCTATTCCACTTGTATCAGGTTTACATTATTAATTTAGTATTAATTGTCCCTTCCCGTTTGAACAATGCTCACAATATATATAAATATATATATATATATATATATATATATATATATATATATATATATATATATATATATATATATATATATATATATATTGTGGTGGTGTTTAATGCACTCCTCCCAAAGGGGACGTTAAATTAGGAAACACGCCAAAGAACACCGATTCCTTCCAAGGAATATTCGCGAGGCTATTGAAATCAAAAAACATCCTAATTTCAATAGAGAAGATGGCTGGGTGCTACCATCTGCTTGGGATCCTATAATAAATAAAATTAAATCCCAACCCAAGCATACAACTGCAAGACTTCAAGATACCATAAGTTCATACTGCATAGATCGGAACAAAAGTTAAATTTTAATCTATGGTAACCGCGGTTAACTATGACATATGGACGTTGAACATCTCAGTCCCGCCCGTGACCATGAGTGCTGTAAAGCGTTCGAAACGTCGGGTATTTTAATAGTTAAATATACGCGATAAATTCCGTAAAAACTAGTATTGTTACAAATCATTCTGCACACTTCGTAACAATGGAATATCCTACTGCATTTGTTCGTTAACTTCCGGTGGAACATTCTCGCCGGGACAGAGCATTTGCCATGTCTGTCCTGCCTGCGCTGCAAAGCACAGTTCTACTTTATTATTTAAAATTATAGTTACATACGTCACTGAGACTATGCACTAAAGCAAGGAAAGCTGGCAATACAACGCTAGAAATATTTTTCACACCAATACCACCAAAGGGGATTGCCCATTTTCGGCCATGAAACGCCCATCAGTTTGCATTTGTTATAAAACATATCTTTACTTATGGCTATTAATCGCGGTATTCATTTATCCTAAAAAGATAGGAATATTTTTTGCACAAAAAAGGTACTGAAATGATAAGAATAAAATAAGCTAAATGCGTATTTCATTAGTTTCTGGATAAAATAAAAAATGTTGCCAATCACAAATCTCATTAAAAAATCGATTACCTTTTTTCAATCGATTATTTATGGTTTCATTATTATAATGCTAATATAACTTTTCGATAATTATTATGATGTTATGATACAGGTGTAAAGCAACCGTTGACAACGGATATTTATCCAAAGCAGCCGATACGCAACAGTAGTCAACCAGTTGTTTATCCGACTACAGACGAAAAAGGATTGATATGTTTTTACTGTGTGTGCGGGTGACTAAGCTGAATCGCTTTTTGCAATGGTGCTTAAAAACTACTTGACGGATTTAAAAAATTATTTCACCGTTAGAATTCTATTATGACTGTGAAACGTAGGATGCATTTTATTATAGAGGTCGCTACTTTCAACGAATATATTTATTTAGCTAAACTCGTAAAGTACTTTCACGGCTTGAATGTTATGTATAATTATAGATGTCTAATGTAAGATGCATTTTATTAAAGAGGGCACTACTTTCTATGAATATGTTTTAATTGGCTAATCTCGAAAAATACTTGACCGATTTTGAAAATTCTTTCACCATTACATTTCTAATGAGAGCGTTAGTTGTGTGCTAAAATTACATTATAAAATAATTATTTGTGATATTAATACTTTCTAAATAAATAAAAGTAAATACCTACCTAAGATGATCAAATCCTACTATTCTTTTTACAATTTAACAATCGTATTTACACACTTCCCCTACTCGGGTTGAGTGTTTTGATATAGTTAATAAATCTAAAATAAGAGAGCTCCTCTTAAACGAAAAAATAATTAATAAAATATAACTAAAAGTTGAAAAAAGTAGCCCAATGTGAATTGGACTCGCAAGCCTATGAAGAGTTCCGTAGTAACAAGCATAGATTCTACATCGAGTTAAAATACTACTATCATTATCGCCAGCAAAAAGTTTACTTTGTTTTTCATAGTGTTTGTATAAAGGACAAAATTGTTTTTGCGGCTCTTAAAAATGTGCAACTTGTAGCTTAAAAAAAGGACTAATCAATGTAGATTAGTCCTTTTATAGGGTTTTATGGCGCTTTCTGTGGTTTATTGATTACCAAAGAGAAATACTAATTGCACAAAAAAATATATCAATTTCAAGCCTAAAATACCCGTTGTTATCGGCTTGGTTAGTATCGTTGACAACCGCCTTCACATCTGTAGTTATGATAATTAAACCGCGAACCATCTATTCTGATACATTTTTGATAATACATTTATAGGTACATTTCATGAGTTATCTGGACTTCTTAAACAGCTTTCACCTGCAGACATGACCGAGCAAGGTATTAATTTCACTTTTATTCCTAGATTACGAAGAAATGAATAGTTTATTAATTCAAATAGAAGCCATATTAAATTCCCGCCCACTCACTCCTTTATCTAATGACCCCTGTCACGTTATTGTTATTTGTTGAACAAATAAATAAAGACATCAAAATTGTTTTAAGACGTTTAATACTTTTACTAATAAACTATACTAATATACATACTTTAAAAAAAACTATACTAAAATACAAAACTACTAAAACTATGCCAATACTAAATCGATATATATGAAGGAAATAAAATAAAATAAAATTAGAAGGTCGCGGGTTCGACGCCTTTCAGGATCAGAAGGAAAAGTGAGTACTTCCCTGACACGTCTGGCGGTCTGTGAGTCCGGCGGGAGTGGTAGGGCATAAGTGTCCTTTTCCAACCGATTCCACTCGTGCGAGTTTAATTTGTATGAATTTATTTCATATATTTAATTATAACCTCCCATCCTTAATATTTGGGAAAATAATAATATGGATTCACAGCTCCAGCAAAGTCCCCTGGAACACACAGTCAAAATCCTTAATTTACCTTGCAACCAAGGTTGAAAACATATAGGTCCACCGCCAGAGTTAACTGGGAGAGTAAAACTAATAAATTTGGTACGATGGTATATGCTAGTAGCAAAAGAGGCAAAAATTAAAGTTATATCTACTAAGTACAATGAAAAGACATAAAAATTACATTACAAAATAACTAGCATATGACATAAATTTAATTTACATACGAAGTATGAATTGTTTATATATATTCTTTAAAAAATCAAACTAATGTAATTATTATACTAGTTATATTATAAATTTGTTCACATTTACCTAATATAAGGGGAAGAACATAAATATTTAAATAATTATCAAACTTATTAGAAGCAATTAGATATAATTTGCAAAACATATGTGTTTGGGATGATTAAAAAAATGCATTTACAGAAATGCATTTAGGCGAGTTGTGCCTTGACGGTGACGGTCACTGAGGTCACTGGCAAGCCGCGCGAGCTATCATCCGTCCCCACTTGTCTCCGCACGCGAAGTAGATAACACATTACACCCCTCGGAACTTTATCCTTTGACTCCAGCCCATCTCCTTATTGGACGGTCTCTCATTTTTGCACCAGAATCACAGACACCACCAACAAAATATCATCCCTCGCAAGATTTTACAGAATCCAACTGTTGAAACAACATTTCTGGAACCGATTTTCTAACGAATATATCATTTTGCTTCTGCAGAAAACAAAATGGATGCAGTCACATGATACACTTAAGGGACACTCGTCATCATAAAAGAAAAGTCCAATCCACCCATCATGTGGCTACTTGGGATAGTCCTTCGAGTACTGCCCTGGAAGGGATGGAGTTGTCAGAGTCGCTGACATCCGTACCAGGAAGAGAATAATCAGGCGAGCCTTCAACACAATATGCCCCTTGCTGACATCAAACATTGAAGATGTCTCTTCAACGCCGGGAGTATATGGTGAAGACAAGGTTGCGCGAGACATCACTGCATGAACATGCGTAACGTAGTTTTAGCAGCGGCAGGAGGGTATTGGTACGGCAGGATACGGTAGCGGTTCGCCGGTCGCACAGAACGACTTACTTTAAGTTATCGATCGCGCGGTTACATTGTCGTATTACCTCTGTAACACGAATAAAACTAATTCAGTACAGTCCAACTTTAATTTATTCTCATCAGGGTATTCATATTCATATTATTTATTGCATCCATAATGTTACAGTTAAGGTGTTAAGAACATTATAAGTTTCAACTTAAAACTATGAGATCATTATGGGCCCTGCAGGGCACGGCAATTAAGAGAGAGGAGGGCCATTTTAATGAAACATTAATGATGAATACACTATATAATATAGCAACTGTAGGTATTCTAAGTAAACATTTAAAGTTTATCATTTAGGTATTCGTTTAGTGTGTAGTGTTTACAAATTAAAAATTCTTTTAGTTTATTTATAAAATTAGTAAAGTATAGTAAAGTTACAGCCAATATACGTCCCACTGCTGGGCTCAGGCCTTCCCTCATTTCTGAGAGGGTTTAGGGCAAGGAAGTATCCACCGCGCTGCCCAAATGCGTGTTGACGAACTTCACATGTCTTCGAAATATTTTTTTTCTTATTCCTCAGACATCCAGGTTTCCTCACGATGTTTTCCTTCACCGCCGAGCTCGTGGTAAATCAGCACTTAAAATTGCAATTAACAATTTCATTGGTGCCGGCGGGGATCGAACCCGGGTTACTCGCGTTCTGTTATATTAACAGCGAGCGTTAACCACTGAGCTACCACGGCTCTATAAAGTTCTATAATATAAAATTAGTGTTTTTTGCAAATTTTTTTTATTGAGTTTGGGAGTTTGTTAAAAATTTTGATAGACATGACGAAGGGACCTAATTTTACGTACCAATCCCCCTCCTGCCGCTGTTAAAACTACGTGACGCATGTTCATGTAGTAATGTCTCGCGCAACCATGTCTTCACTAAGAGGCAAATAATTCCTTAGCTTTCCTAGATGTTTTAGTCATCCGAAATCCTAACAACACCATAGGTGTATGACCTATGGTGTTGTTAGGATTTCGGATGACTAAAACATCTAGTGTGTATAGGAAAAAGACCCATAACAAATTATATTTAAACGCACATGATGATTCCTTCACAGTTACTTGCCGTGAGCAAATCTTTGTTACAGAGAGCATGTGATATCTGTGACAGCAAGCACCTGGCCACGGAGCTTCAGCACGTCAAGCGGGTTCTGCACAACATCAAGCTTCGGGTCCCGCGTCTACGTCACAGTGACCGAGTGAAGCTTTAGCGGTGGAAAAATTAAATGACGATCTCGAAAGAATTGCAGCTTGGTCAGATTCGAACGCATTAGTCCTTAATGGAAGCAAGTCTAAATATATGATTCTAGGTACGGCTCAGCAAATACAAAGATTAGCAAAACATGAAGCTAAGGTAACCATAAGGAGCGAAAGAATTGAACGCGTGACTGAGGCTCGTAATTTGGGTTTGTTGATAGATGACAAGTTACGCTTTGAAAGTCACATAATAAACACTGTAAGAACATGTTTTTATAGGTTAAAAGTATTATATCAAATTAGAAATTGCCTAAATACCGATATGCAGATAAGACTGTGCGATTCTTTGATTCTGTCTAAATTTAATTATATGGATATAGTGTATGGACCTCGTCTGCTTGTGCGTAGCAAGAAACTTGTCCGAGAAACTTGCACAAGCATTCTGCACCCTGCAGAATGCTTGTGCAATCCGCTGCTTCTCTGGAGACAACCTATAGTACCTTTGACGAACTGGCTCAGCATCTCCCGTATCAATACGGTGGGTGACCAAACTCGTCTCGCCCAAACCCCGACGTTCGGCGGAAATGTCGCTAAATTGAGAAATGATGTCATCCGCCACTGATCTCTCCGAAACAGTTAAGTGGTCATACGCTTGTATGAAAGTGGTAGAATCGGTACTAAGGCTAGCATTCAATACTGCGGCATTAGAAAATGTAATGCTTGAGAAATGTCTAGGAAAAATGTTAAACTCGCGCCAAAAATCGATCCCCAACACGAGATCAATATTGATGTCTGGCACAACAAATGACTTAATTATATGGTACTCATTCTCAAAGTTTATAGGGAGAAACATATAGCCAATGCTGGTCATAGATTGACCCCCAGCAGCCGTGACTGTAATTAAGTTGTCCCTATGCAGCTGTAAACCCCGTTCCTCTAGCTTCCTATAAGCTTTATCACCTAAAATGGACACAGCTGAGCCTGAATCTAAGAGGCCAAATAGCTTAAAATCATTGATTTGTACACAAGCGTAAGGTCTAGGATCCTGCAATGGTTTGTCCAGCAGAATTGTATCAACTTTATAAGAATTGAAGAAAACGTTAACAGCGTTAAGCCAGCTCTGCCAATCCTCTTGGTCAAACTTGGGTGGCAGGACTTCAGTACAATTCTGCTGGTCTATCAGTTTTTTGAAGTGCTCGGTTTATCCTTGCCACACTTCGGACAGTCTGGTGACTTGACGCCTTCCTGGCCACAAACAAAACAAAATATTCTATCCCTATTTGCTTTGCATTGACGAAGGTTGTGGGTGTTATTACGACACCTCGGACAATAAGGAGACTTTTGGTACTGCTGTTGCACCGCATGCACATAATTATCATTTTTAGTATACGTTTTATTACCTGTATTGTAATTATTGTTGCTTTTATTGCAAAAGTTATTGTAAGGTCTTTTATTGAAACTTTGGCCGCTGCCTTGATTAAACCTACTTGCAGACTGACCAGCGTAAGCAAACTCTGGCGCCAGTGTTCCTGAAGAGACCTTCGGAGGTTCGTGGAATCCCACTAGGCGAGCCTGAATGTTCTCGTAATTACGACAGAGCGAACGCAAGGTGTCGAGGTCTGAGATGTTCGGGACAGAAGCTAAGGTGCTGGCGTAGCATGGGCGGATGTTATGTAAAATTATCTCAAGTTTGTCTTCGTTAGACAGGCTCTTGGACAAACGTGAGAATAGCCCAGTCATAATAGAAGTGTAAATAGTTATGTTTTCAGACTCGCCCTGAGTTCTGGCCCGAATCTCCGACAAGAGTCTGTAATCATAATCGGCCTGGTCGAAATCTTCTCTAAGAAGGGAAACTAACTCGTCCCAATTAGATACCTGGTCCCGAATGGCACGATACCAATGCAAGGCATCGCCGGTAAAAATCTCAGCGCAGTAAGACAGCAGTTTTTCCCCCGGTATATTCCTCGACTGGCTGTATTCATTGATGCGCTGGATAAATGCACGAACGCAAGATTTGCCGTCGAACTTAAACTTAGTGAACTCACTAGCCACGCCGCGCTCACAAGTTACGTTAACGTTGAGAGGTAAAGCAGCAGTAGACTGAGGGTCTCTAGATGCCAGAGAAGGGGTGGAATCAGTAGCAGTAATAGCATTATAGCGTTCCAAAAGTTGCCTGTATTCCGAAACACACGTATCCACCACCCCTTGCTGGGTCGTGCTATCACAAACTATACGGTTGAGTCGATGATGGAGGTGGTTAATGAGGTTGCGAGCACGAAGCAACGCATTCCTATCGCTAGGCGCCTCGATATATGCTCTTAGCTTAATTAAAGCATCGCTGACTCCCAAAGCCGACAGACAAAACGCTCTCGAGAATGTCCTCCGAAGGAAAGAGTGGACCTAATTTAGCAATCTGCTCGCGTAACTCTCTGACTGTGTCAGCCGGGGTGGCACCTCTAATGGCAACTTCGTATTCTAACTCCGACTTTTGCAACGATAGGAATTTAACCGAGTGCGCCATTATAACACGCGTATAACCGCAAAGAGGTAAGTGTTGAGTCGTTACTGACTTAATCTACTCCGTTCCGTTACAATTATAATATCAGGTACTAAGAACGTTCTGGTTGACTAAAACGATTGGCGTATAAAAGAAGCAGTAAAAAGAATAGAGCAACTGCCACCAAAATAAAAGAAGCAGCGCAACAAAAAATTAAAATACGCAACTAATATGTACTCGAACAATTAAATAAAACAACAACAAGATAATAATAATATGCCTAAGAATTAAAATAAAAAACAATTGATTGAATAATTTAAAATACTACCAACGCATGCGTGACTCACTGAACTAGAGTTCTGCAGCAACAATAGGGTATAGTTACTGTTACGGCCTCTAGTTACCCGGGCAAAGGTCGTGGAACTCGGGCCCATCAGGAGTTCCACTCGACGAGCAACAGGAGGTCGGCCTAAATGGCTTGTGGAATATTACACGTTAGCGGTAAAAAGGGGACCAAACAAAAACTTACCTATTTCTTCGAAGTAGGGTCTACCTTAGGAAGATTCAGGTGTAAGTGTGGGTGTGCTTGACTGTGTTGTGGTGGGATTGTGTTAAATTATGTAACCTGACTTCCTGCTGGTTGCAGAACCGCCGACCCCAAGGCTTCACCTCTATTCTTTATATCGGAGTGGCAGTCCGTCACAAAAATTTAAGAATCTAGTAAATTACACTCGTTTCTCACTTGTTAATTGGAGACAAGCCAATTGTCACTAGGTTAATCCAATAAAGTCCAACAAGATTTAACCGAACGCGCGTCACATACAAACTCGACCTTTGTGAAAAAAGCAATATCACCGGACCGCGCGGCAAACTACTCAGGTTCGCGAAGTATATACGTTAATGAAGCGGTGCGACTAAGCTATTAACACAACGGGCAACTACCCAGATCCACGCTCTGCGATAAGTGAAGCGCAAAAACCGACGCCGGCGCAGCCGGGCGCCGCACCCGCCTGCACCCCCCCCGCGCCTCCGCCGTCAGGCGCGCCTCCCGCTCGACCCGAGCGCCGACTCAGGCCTAAACAAGCCCCCGTCCCGGACATGAGGATCTAGGTCCGCGAGTAAATTGGCAAACGGGATAGGGTAGAGACGGCACGTTGCAAAACCGAATCTCCAACCAAAACCTCGGCCACCCTAGGAATCCCATCCGGTCCATATGACAACTTGACAATGCGCCCACGGCGCCAATACAAGGGCGAGGCGTTAGGTTCTTTAACTAACACGAGGTCTCCAACCCGAGGGGGGTCCGTCTTGTCAGACCACTTAACGCGCTGCTGCAAAAGATGTAGGTACTCCAGAGACCATCGGTGCCAAAAGCTCTGAGTTATTTGTTGCAGCATGTCAAATCTGCTCAGCCGCGAAGAGACTATTTCCCGGAAGGGGTACTCGGGCAGGGCGTTAAGCGGCTGGCCTATCAGGAAGTGGCCAGGGGTTAGAACCTCTAAATCATTCGGATCGGACGAGAGGGGACAGAGGGGCCGAGAGTTGAGGACTGCTTCAATTTTACAGAATACGGTGGCAAGCTCTTCAAATGTCAAAATAGTTTCGCCAATAACGCGACGGAGGTGCGTCTTTGCAACCTTCACCACCGCCTCAAAAATACCGCCCCAGTGTGGGCAAGCCGGAGGGTCGAATTTCCACTGGATGCCCTTCTTGGACATCGCAGTAGTTAAATAGGTCCTGTTGCTAGACAGAAATTCAACGACCTCCTTCAAATACCTATCAGTACCCTTATAATTCGTTCCGCAATCCGACCGGATCAGGTCCGGTAAACCGCGACGCGATACGAAGCGACCCAGTGTGGACAAAAAGGCCTCCGTGCTAAGGGCACTTACAAGTTCTAAGTGAACAGCCTTAGTGGAGAGGCACACGAAAACGCACAGATAGGCCTTATGAGCACGCGCGTTACGAAGGTTAGAGGACTTGACGAGGAAGGGGCCAGCGAAGTCAGTCCCGACTCCCGCGAATGGTCGGATGGCTCTGACGCGGTCGGGTGGTAAGTCGCCCATCATCGGCTGTGATATGGGCGCCTTCAACTTATAACAAGATATGCACTTAAAGATGACGCTCCGAATGGTGCGTCGACCCGCCAAAATCCAAAACTCCCGCTGCAAAATGGCCGAAAGAGCGTTGCACCCAGCGTGGGCATTCTGAACATGGTAGTGAGTTACCAGCAACCGAACCAAGGCGCCGTCCTTGGGGAGCAGTAGAGGGTGTCGAGCCTCGTACGGCAGTTGAGAATTTTTCAAACGTCCGCCCACGCGAAGCATCCCCGAGTCATCCAGGAAGAGGTTCAGGCGGGCCAGCGCACCCTTGACAACTAAGCCCCGCTTCAAGGTATCAATCACGAGCTCGAAATGCTCCGCTTGGATCATACGGGTCCAATGCATCAAGGCTTCGCGCCGCTCGCTAGGGGACAAGGCGGAATCAGATATTCGGTTAGATGGGTCTCTCGAGTTGCGGACAAATCGACGCAACCAAGCCGTTACTCCCAAGAGCTTGTCGAGAGAGCTGTACCGTTCTAGTAAGGAGAGATCACGAGTGGGCTTATCCTTGACCACTCCTACTCGGGCTCGTAGGCCAGGCAATTCAATTGGTTCAGAGTATTTGTTCTGGGGCCAGAACGCCTGAGACTCAGCTAACCAGCCGGGCCCCCACCACAGCGGGTGATCAACCAAGTAGGAGGCTTCACAGCCACGAGAAGCACAGTCTGCTGGATTCAACTCCCCTGGGGCATGTCTCCACGTTAGACACGTGACAGAATTCTGGATTTGTGACACGCGGTTCGACACGAAGACCTCAAGATTGTGAGGTGCCGCTCGGAGCCAACAAAGTACTATCTCACTGTCCGACCAAGCGTAGACGTCCGTAATGTCGATTACCGACTTCAAGGAGGAGTGAACGTGGTTGAGCAGTCGCGTGAGAAGAGCAGCTCCAGACAGTTCCAACTTAGGGATAGTTAAGCGGGACCTAATGGGAGCCACTTTGCTTTTAGCAAGTACGAGATGGACGGAAGTATGGCCAGAAGAGCTCACCGTCCGCAAATATACAACAGCAGCGTAACCCTTCTCAGAGGCGTCGCAAAATCCGTGCAGGGTAACCCTGCATTTCCCTGGAGGGAGGAAGCACCTTGACATGGAGACCCGGTCGATGTCTGGAAGGGAGGACACAATTGAGAGCCACTCTCGCAAGAGAGCACCGCTTATAGGGTCGTCCCAACCCAACCCGGATATCCAGAGTTTTTGAAGGAAACACTTAGCCAAAAAGATGACCGGAGTAATCCAACCATTAGGATCGAAGGTGCGAGCTACAGTTGACAACACAGAGCGCTTGGTCCATGATTTAGGGGGGGGATCGATCTTGACTCGATACGTGAAGGTATCCTGAACAGGCTGATATTGAATGCCAAGCACAGTCAACAAATTAGGATTGTCAGGGTGCTCGAATAGATGAGGGTCTTGTTGATCCTCTCCTGGGAGGTCCTTCAAAATATGAGGGGAGTTCGACAACCATTTGCGCAGCTCATAACCTCCCGACTTCAGGATGGCAATCAATTCGTCTCGCAATACGAGGGCCTCCTCGACGGTGGAGGCACCCATACAAATATCGTCCATGTAGACCGAGGTCTCCAAAATAGAAGCCCCCCGAGCGTATCTTAGGCGCTCTCTCTCAGCTAGTTCGAGGAGGGTTCGCATGGCGACATACGGGCTGGATCGGAGTCCATAGGTGGTGGTGTTCAACTCGAACACTTGTATCGGATCGCTGGGCTTCTCGCGCCACAGGATCAGCTGATATCGACGGTCATCACGGTGGACCACTGATTGTCGAAACATCATCCGAATGTCGGCTACAAAAACAACTTGATGCCGACGGAAGTGGGTCAAAATGTCGGATATGTCCTTGATCAATTTAGGACCAGAGTGGAGACACTGGTTCAGGGACACCCCATTGGACGAGGGGACGGAGCCGTCGAAAACCACCCGAATCTTACTCCCAGGGGACTTCAAAACCGCGTGGTGGGGAAGGAAGTAGTGTTCATGTGATCGCCAGTCGAAATGAGAAGGTGACATGTGACCCAGCTCTTGATATTCGCGCATGAACTCGACATATTTGTCGCGAAAGGCTGGGTCGCGACGCATACGGCGCTCCATAGAAAGCAACCTCTTTTCGGCCATGGTCCGAGATTGGCCCAAAGGAGGCCGTGAGTCAAGAAAGGGTAAGCGGGTGACAAAGCGACCGTCGACACGGCGGCCGGTATTGTTCTGGTAGAACAACTCGCACTCACGGTCCAGAGGGTTGACTCGAGGCGCGTGTGGCGGCTCCTCAATTTCCCAGAACCGCTGGACGACGTCCGAAAGAGACACGCCCGCCACTGGGAGCGGGTCGGCTGCCTGATGCGGTGGAGACCACAGAACCGGTCCAAAGAAACTGTGCCCAAATACAGTGGACACAGCTGACAAGCCATCGGGCTGTAGGGCTCGTATCTCGCCTAACAGGATGAACCCCAGCACGTCGGCCCCCAGCAACAAATCTATCGGCCCAGGTTGGGACCATTGAGGGTCTGCCGGTCTCAAGCCAGACGTACAACAAACCGCGCTATCATTTATACGGGCATTAGGGAGAAAGCCTACAATATCATCGAGGACATTTACCTTAACTAAGATGTGGAGGTGTTCGCTTGCAGGACCAAACACCAGCCTTGCTTGTCCCCTAGGAGCAGGAGGCTCTGCACCTCCAATACCTACCATTGGACATGATTTGGAGCTCCAGGGGAGCCCTAGTCTTCCCACTAACCGAGTGGAGGCCACACAGCGTTGTGAACCTGAATCCAATAGAGCGCGAACAGTTAAGCAGTCGCCACTCGGGTTGTACACCTTCACGGCGGCCGTCGGCAATAGAACAGTTTGACAGGTGGACTGCGGACGGCTTAAAGGATCAGTGAAGGCGGCCGTGGTGGGAGCTAGGGCGGCAGTTTCCTAGCAGGAGCTGCCTTCGTCGGACCGGCACTCAAGCCGGGGGTCCGGAAAGCGGGATTCCGGCGGCATCTCAATGACCCGTGGATGCAATTCGCAGAACGGGCCGACCTGGGGGGCTTCTGGGAACCTCGGCCTGGAGGCCCTGGACAGCTTCGAGGTCTCAGGGAGCCCGTAGTAGCGGGACCGACCAAAGGGGGGGGGTGTGGTACTCCAGTCGCGGCCTCTCTGCTAATGGGGGTGAGAAGGATCTCGCTGATCGCTGAGTGGCCGCGAAGTCCCTCTCGACCCTCCGAGGGGGGGTGACGAACCCCCCGCCCCTGGGGGAACGACCCCCCGACTGGTCGTGAGGGGAACCCCCTCCGAACCCAGGGGCAGGGTCGTCGGTAGGAGAGCGACGAGCGTCACCTGTCAGAGGGGGTGGCTGGGCGCCCCCGCCCGTGGGGGAGGAGGGCCCAGCCGAGCCCCGAGAGAAAGAGCCGTTCGCGCCCAGGCACAAAACGGCGTGGTGCTTGCCCTGGCAGTGCGGACAGGGCCGCTGGTGCGGGCAGTCTCGTTGGAGGTGCCGTTCTAAACATGAATAGCACCAGCGGCGCTCCCTGGCGATGGTTCGTCTCGCTGAGGCAGGCTTGCCTAATAATTTAGGGCACGACGTCACCTGGTGTTCTGCTGCTCTACAATAGGAGCAGGGGGGCTCCTTCCTGGCCACTAGGCCACTATAAGATGATAGGAGGGGGCGCCCTCCCGCAGGAGCACCACTCGGTCTGAGGGGGGTTGCCAACAACTTGGCCGGGGGGTTTCGCCTTTCCCTGGTCACGGTTCGGTTAGCAGTCCGCAGATCTCCGGCGGTGCCCTCTGCGTTTTCAATCTGCCGGCACTGCTCCTCCAAGAACCGCAGCAGATCCCTGAAGGGAGGAATATAGGAGGCGCCGTCTCCGCCGTACCTCTCCTCAAAATGGAGTCGAAGATCGAGAGGTAGGCGGGACAGCACAATATGGAGCAACAAAAAGGACCATTCGTCCACCGGCAAATCCAGCCGTCTCAACGAGTTGCAGGCCACCAAGACCGGATTTACGATGTCCGGTCGTAGTCGGGCCCGGTCCTTTAGCAACGGGAGGTTTAACAGGAGTTTGACGTGCTCGTCCGCAATTCGCCGTACGTTGGCATACCTTCCGGCAAGGAGGTCCCGAGCGTTCAGGTAGGCGTCGTCCGACACCTTCAAATGGCCGACGACGCCCAAGGCCTCCCCCTCTAATGAGGCCAGGAGATACGCCATCTTCTGGCTTGGTGTTAAATCCCTCCGGGCATCCACTAGGCTGTCAAAAAGTCCCACAAATGTTAACCACTCGGAGAGGACCCCGGAGAACCTTGGCAGGTCCAGAGTGGGAAGTCGTCCCAACAGCTCCGGGTGAGTGGGCTGCTTCCGAGGGGACTCGAGCAGGACACCCAGCCGAGCTTCACGCGCGTCACTAGCCTGCTTGGCCCCTGCCTCAATCAGGTCATCCGTGAGAGCAAAAAATTGCTCATAGTCGGAAAGACAGGAGTCTAGGACTCCCTGTTCCGCTCCCGAAGCCATAATCTCGGAGCATGCCTCCTCCACTAAGGCCCTTCGGGCCGTGACTTGCTCGAGCCGCTTCTCCAAGCTATGGATTCTATCGGGTCTCCCTATCAAGCTGTGAGCATTCGCAGCCCAGCGCAGTTCCGCTTGTAAGCGAAGCGTCGGTGACCGGTGTGAAGGCATCATTACAAGGTACGATTATCACCGAATTAAACTTAGTACAAATTACTTTACACAATTAGTTTAATTATCACAATAAAAATAATACAATACAAAATACTATTTATCCAATCAGTAAATTATACTACGCAATTAATTTAATTCAAACAAATTACTATTCCACGAGTAATAACTACAGTCGGTTTACGAGACAACGCTAATTGATAATTATTACATATACAATATTTGCAATTGCCACGCTTATGTAGCAACGGTAATTATAAACCCTACTCGACGCGTGTACCTAAACCTAAGGTAATACCTAAACAGTCCGCTTACGCCGCGGGCGTGGCACAATTCTACCTACCACTAACAAAGTAAGCGACCGAATAAAGTAAATAAAACTCAAAAAATACGGTTACTACACGGTTCTATACCGGTCCTATCCGCTAACAAATAACACGCGAACAAAACAAAATTATTAATACGTATTGCAACAAACGTTACGTATTGAGCTGGGAGTGGTTTCAAAACCCATCAGGAAAACCACGCACTGCTACCAAATGTTACGGCCTCTAGTTACCCGGGCAAAGGTCGTGGAACTCGGGCCCATCAGGAGTTCCACTCGACGAGCAACAGGAGGTCGGCCTAAATGGCTTGTGGAATATTACACGTTAGCGGTAAAAAGGGGACCAAACAAAAACTTACCTATTTCTTCGAAGTAGGGTCTACCTTAGGAAGATTCAGGTGTAAGTGTGGGTGTGCTTGACTGTGTTGTGGTGGGATTGTGTTAAATTATGTAACCTGACTTCCTGCTGGTTGCAGAACCGCCGACCCCAAGGCTTCACCTCTATTCTTTATATCGGAGTGGCAGTCCGTCACAAAAATTTAAGAATCTAGTAAATTACACTCGTTTCTCACTTGTTAATTGGAGACAAGCCAATTGTCACTAGGTTAATCCAATAAAGTCCAACAAGATTTAACCGAACGCGCGTCACATACAAACTCGACCTTTGTGAAAAAAGCAATATCACCGGACCGCGCGGCAAACTACTCAGGTTCGCGAAGTATATACGTTAATGAAGCGGTGCGACTAAGCTATTAACACAACGGGCAACTACCCAGATCCACGCTCTGCGATAAGTGAAGCGCAAAAACCGACGCCGGCGCAGCCGGGCGCCGCACCCGCCTGCACCCCCCCCGCGCCTCCGCCGTCAGGCGCGCCTCCCGCTCGACCCGAGCGCCGACTCAGGCCTAAACAGTTACAATTCATAAAATTTCAATAATAATAATATCACAGAAAAAAAACCACGAGATAAAAAACCTACTGCAGAATAGAATAGTAATACCTCGGAACAATATTAATTTTACCCTATCACAGATTACACAGTGACCACTCTGCACGCTAACTACTCTGTACAATGATAGAACGTAAACAACATAGGGTAGTGCACGGCATAGAGTGATTACGAAAAGTTGTTCGAAACTAAACAAATTCTTAGTTAGGGATTAAAGTTTATGATCTCTCAAATAATAAAAGTAAATAATTAAATCAATTGAAATTCAATAAAATTCCTAAAACAAACACAATAATGAAATTCGTACACATTAGTTGCTGCAACCAAAAAACAAAAAAAAAAACAAAAACGTTTCACAAACACAAAACGACACAAACACCAACTACTCCTACGCAGTGAAACCAGACCTTTTTTTACCACGTTTATGGGCGCCAGTGTGACGGTGGTGATTTAAAATAAGGCAACAACCAGTCAAAAAAAAAATTTATATATTGGTAAAAGAAAGGTCGTGGGCGTGGTTCCGATAATTTAAAAAAAATGCCCGTCTGGCTTCACTGGCAGGGTCAGGTACTCCCCTATGTGGCCGCGAGGTGGTCGAGCAGGGCCGGGGGGTTGGACTGTTCACGGGGAGCGCCGTGGGCAGCTGGCTGTGGCGGTGGCGGCGTCGAGGGGAGGCCTAGGCCCTCTTAATAAGGACGACCGCCACGGTTGTAGTCGTAAAATTGCACCCTGGAAACAACGTCGTCCACATTTAGGTCCAGGTAATAAAATGCCGCCGATTATGAACCCCCGGTATATCGCAGGCTAGCAGTAGATGGGAGCACCGAGAGTAGCTGGCGGGTGTTCATAATCAGAACGGAGTTACAAGGCGGAATGGAAGGCAAGCGTCATAGCGGTGAGGCGCAAATTAAAATACACATGAATTAAAATTACGGCAAGTGTAAAATACTGTTTAAATGTACCAGGATAACTAATTTAGGCTGTGCATTGGTTGAAACATGATGGTGACTTGCGATATTTGATCGCGGTGCGAAATGTATGAGACGCCATTTTGTAACGGTACTTTTTCCAACGCGCACAGCGGCTACATACATTACTTACATGCAAATAACACTAATAACGTGGCAATTAAATAGCTAAAAGCAAATAGCCTGGCATGATCAAATTACACTACCTGTAAAACACTTTCACTACTTAAAACTAGGTAACGTTTCAACACTTACCCTTACGGGGTGCAAGACGATACGGAGGTCTCGGTGACGAGAATTAACGAAAAACTATACGGCCACAGTGCCGGAATTATTATATTATTTTAAACTTTTTCCAAAATGGGATTAAAATTTGCAAGCGCGTACGAGGACACAAAGCAGAGCTTGTGAACGCGGCTGCAGTGGTAGTGTGCGCCTCCCAGGGCGCTCGGGGCTCGGGCGGAGAATGATCGGGAGCGCGACGCCGTGGAATAATACCGGCCGGGTAAAACTCTGACGCGAGAGTTGCAAAGCGCATAGAGTAACGAAGCGTCAGGGTGTTTGTTCGAAATACAATATTTTAATATTTGATTTATTATTTAATTCGTTCTTTTAGTTTACTGATTTGTTTTATTAATAGGATACCTAAGTTAATTATGTGTGAAAAGTAGTGGTGAACCCCCCCCCCCCTAAAAGGGGGGATGCGGAAACGTATAGTTTCTGAAATATATTAAAAAATCTATCCTAACCTATAAAATATTGATATTGATTAATTTAATATGGTATTTGTTTAAATCAAGTGGGGAGGAGGCTCTAATCTTCTCTCTACCTCGTCTGACGCTTTACATTCGACCTTCTTACTTACAGGGGTTCGATTCTGGGGCTGATCTACGTTCAACGGACTCAATTCTTACCCTGACGTGTCACCAGTTTTGTTCTGGCCTGAACTATATATATATATATATATATATATATATATATATATATATATATATATATATAGAAAGAGAGAGAGAGAGAGAGAGAACTATGTAGGCACAAATAAAACTAAAGAGCCAATACGCGAACGCATTCATTGATTCAGTGTACTTGGAAATTTTTTCATTAATTGTTGTCTGTAAGTTATGTGAATTAGGTATAGCAATGTCAATAATAAGAGCACATTTATTCGCTTTATCTATTAATGTTATATCCGGTCTATTAAAGTGTATTGTTTTGTCAGTAAGAATAGCTCTGTCAAAATACATTTTGTGAGTGGTATATTCAAGGCCTATTTCTGGTTTATATTTATAGTATACTTGAGTTGGCTGGTCAGTTAATTTATACTTAAAGGCAAGGTTTTGGTGAATGATATTGGCTACTTGATCATGCCGATACTTATAGTCCGTCTGAACAATCGCTTTACAGGCACCAGTGATGTGTCGAATTGTTTCTGAAGCATTAAACAGCGTCTACATGTGTCGGTACGTAAATTTTTTATTTTAATAATATGCTTTTGATAATTGCGTGTGTGTGATTTGGTCCTGAATTGCGCACATAAAACCCTCAGTCTCAGGGAAAAGATCACCACGTTGAAGCCATGCGTTCGACGCTAATTTGTCTACGGTAGGTTGGTTCAAATCATGGCGATGTCTTCCATGTAGAGACTTTTGGGTCCATATGTCAATTTTTGTGTTGTTATCTGTAAGTAACTCATTTTTTTGCAATGTTTTATCATGCATATTAAGCGGTGTCAATTTATGATCATTCGGTGCTATGGCATTGTGTAGTGATGATATTGCTGTTTTATCATAAAAGTAATTTCTGAGTGTAGTTATTTGTCTGTTATGTAAGTTAACTATGTCTATTACCCCTCTTCCTCCTTCATTTCGTGGCAATGTTAGTCTTTCTACGCATGATCTTGGATGGTGTTTACGGTGCCTCGTAAGAGATGTATTTATTTCGCGTTGTAGCTTTTTTAGTTCAGTTTTGGACCAGTATATTATGCCAAAGAAATAAGTTAGTATGGGAATTGCAAATGTGTTAATAGCTTTAAATATATTCTTAGAATTTAATTGAGATGTTAATACTAAGCGAAGTCTATATCGAAACTGATCTGTTAATGTATTTTTAATTTCTTTATGATGTATTTGTTTAGACTGATTATATCCTAAATACTTATACACTCCATTTTCCTCTAAAGATTTGATTTGCTGTCCTGTTTGCAACTGATAGTTATGTTCATAATACTGTCCAGCTCTCACTGAATTAATGTTGCACTTATCAATACCAAATTCCATTCCAATATCTCGTGAAAATTTTTCCGTTAATATAACTAATTGATCCAATTCATCTTGAGTAGTAGCATATAGTTTTAGATCGTCCATATACAAAAGATGAATAAGTTTTTTTTTCTTCCTTGTTAGTATGTAGATGATCTTGTTCTATGGTATTGTAAAGAGTACCCTATGTTTTTTGAGTTTAACATTTGTGATAAGGGATTTATTGCAAGGCAGAACCAGAGAGGACTAAGTGCATCGCCTTGAAAAATACCTCTCCTTATTGCAATAATATCTGTTTCTATCATTCCATCTAGGGAGTTAATTTTAAGTTTCGTTGTCCAATTCGTTATCGCAGCCTGTAAAAATTGTATTATGTTTGGGTGTATTTTGTATATTTCTAAGCTTTTTAATAACCAAGTGTGCGGGATTGAGTCATAAGCTTTCTTATAATCAATGTACATTTTTTTTTTATTTATTAAAGCATCACCAACATTTGTATACATTGTTAAATTATAATTTACATACATACATAGATAGGGTATTACTTTAAATGCTACAAACTATTATAGGTGATTACAACATGCACTGGAATAAACATCAAGAATATTACATAGTTACAGAAAACCAAAACGTTAAAAAAAAATACAAAAACTTAATCTATTACATTTGCATAATGTTTGAGTAGTTCTTTTCTGAGCTTGTTAGGTGAGTCGGAATTAATATCAAAAGCGTGGGGAAGTTCATTGATCAATTTACTTAACCTAGAGATCGGGGAATTAGCGCCAAATACTGTTTTACGATGTTGCCACACTCAGTCTTCAGCTTTGACAGTTGGCTCCTTCTGGCAGACAGATCTCTGGCAAAGACTTTGGAGCCCTGGTTCCGCTCGATCGCTTCTTTAATACGAGAAGTATTAAAGTTGCGTAAGTCTCGCCGCATGCACTTGGAGATCTGTCTGTTCAGTTGCCTGTATGCTGTCAAATCTGTTGACGATTGCAGCCTCATCTCCCGTCTAACAGCCATGAGATTAAGAGTGTGATCGGAGAGTTTTTGTGTTCTTCTGCGGCGGGTCTTGCAGAACTTAGCTCCGACCGCATGGACAGTTTCCACGAGCTTGTCGTTCATATCGTCCACTGCATTGCAATCTTCTAGGCACTGGAAGCGGTTACGTAACTCGAGCTGAAAGGTTTCGGGATTCTGGATTAGAGCACGAGGGGGACGGAGCGTTGACTTCATTAGACTGAAGACTGAGTGTGGCAACATCGTTTCCGGGACACCTGAGATTTTGAGTGAGATTGAGAGGTTCTATGGGCAGCTGTACACATCATCGTTGGAGCCACACGCAAGTGTGAGTAACGATCCAAGAGCAAGTCTTATCCGACACTATTCCGATGATATCCCGGACGTCAGTCTAAGCGAGATTAGAATGGCTCTCCAGCACCTTAAAAACGGCAGGGCCCCAGGCGAGGATGGAATTACAGCGGAGCTTCTGAAAGCGGGTGGAACACCGGTACTTGTAGTCCTTCAGAAGCTCTTCAATTCCGTCCTCCATGGTGGCACTACTCCAGAGGCGTGGAGCAGAAGTGCGGTGGTCTTGTTCTTTAAGAAAGGCGACAACGCTCTCTTAAAGAACTACAGACCGATTTCCCTTCTGAGCCGCGTCTACGTGCTGTTTTCGAGAGTCATTACGAATCGTCTCGCACGCAGACTTGACGACTTCCAGCCTCCCGAACAAGCCGGTTTCCGAAAAGGCTTCAGTACCATAGACCACATACATACCCTGCGGCAGATTGTACAGAAGACTGAAGAGTACAATCTGCCACTTTGCCTGGCGTATGTGGACTATGAGAAAGCCTTTGATTCCGTCGAAATTTGGGCGGTGCTACAGTCCCTTCAGCGGTGCCAACTTGACTGTCGGTATATCGAAGTGCTGAAGTGTTTGTACAGTAGGGCTACGATGGCTATCCGAGTACAGAACCAGAGCTCGAAACCTATCCAACTGCAGAGAGGTGTAAGACAGGGTGACGTTATATCCCCGAAACTCTTCACCGCTGCATTGGAAGACGTTTTCAAGCTACTGGACTGGAAAGGATACGGTATTGACATCAATGGCGAGTACATCACTCACCTTCGATTTGCCGACGATATAGTCCTTATGGCAGAATCGCTGGAGGACTTAAGCACTATGCTCAATGACCTCAATAGTGCCTCCCAACGGATAGGTCTTAAGATGAACATGGACAAAACAAAGATCATGTTCAATGTCCATGTCACACCTATGCCGGTAGTTGTTGGGAGCACTATGCTCGAAGTTGTTGACGAGTACGTTTACCTGGGACAAATAGTCCGACTAGGTAAGTCCAACTTCGACCGAGAGGTCAATCGACGGATTCAACTCGGCTGGGCAGCGTTCGGGAAATTACGACATATCTTTTCGTCAGGTATACCTCAATCTCTGAAAACTAGATTGTACAACCAGTGCGTGTTGCCAGTGATGACTTATGGATCTGAGACGTGGTCCTTCACTGCTGGCCGTATGAGGACGCTTAAGGTCGCTCAGCGAGCTATGGAGAGGGCTATGCTCGGAGTTTCTCTGCGTGATAGACTCAGAAATGAGGATATCCGCAGTAAAACCAGAGTGACCGACATAGCCCAACGGATTAGTAAGCTGAAGTGGCAATGGGCCGGCCATATAGCTCGAAGAACCGATAACCGATGGGGAAGAAAGGTTCTCGAGTGGCAGCCTCGTACCGGTAGGCGTAGTGTAGGGCGACCCCCCACTAGATGGAGTGACGACCTGGTAAGACATGCAGGAAGTCGATGGATGCAGGTGGCTCAGGACCGTGCTTTGTGGCATTACTTGGGGGAGGCCTATGTTCAGCAGTGGACTTGTGAAAGGCTGTAATGATGATGATGATGATGACTGTTTTACGAAGGGGTGATCTAATAGTAATTACTCTCTTACGGGGGTATCTATGAGGTACGCGAAATTTTATCTTATTCAACAATTGAGGGCAGTTAATTTTATTATTCAATAATTTGCTTACGAAGAGTAAGTCGGATATATGTCTGCGATTAGCCAAGGACGTAATTTTGAAAAAAGATAGCTGTTTTTTATACGAAGAAAGTTTCTTTTTTGAAATTCGATTTGAGTATACTAAATGCCACATGAATCTTTTTTGTATTCGTTCTAAGCGTAAAGAATGCGTTGCATAATGTGGTCTCCAAACTACAGAACAGTATTCTAAGATACTTCGTACTAAATTGTTGTAGAGCATTATTTTGATTTTATTGCTGCGGAAAAATTTAATATTTCTGTAAAGAAATCCTAACATTTTGGTGGCACGTTTTGTAATATATTCCATATGTGGCACGAATGTGAGTTTGCTGTCAAATATGACGCCTAAATCCTTGGTCTCTTGTAGTTCCTGTAAATTATTATTGCCTATATGATAACTGTAGTGAACTAGATTCATTTTCCGAGCAAATTTTACGTAAAAACATTTTTTTGCATTGAGTTCCATCTTATTCAAATTACACCAGTGAAAGATATTGTCAAGATCGCACTGGAGTTTACGTGCATCATCTGTCGTTTCAATTATTCTGCAAAATTTTAAGTCATCAGCATACATGTAAGATTCAGAAAATTTTAGGCACAAAGGCAGGTCATTAATATAAACATTAAACAGAAGTGGGCCCAGGTGAGATCCCTGTTGTACGCCAGATGTGATTTTACGCAAACTCGACTTAAAGCCATTGATGACCACATAAAAAGTACGGTCGGTTAGATAAGACCAGATCCATTGCATTAATCCATTACAGATTCCATATGCGGACAGTTTTTTTAGGAGTACACTATGTGAAATGCGATCAAAAGCCTTACTAAAATCCGTGTATATGACGTCAACTTGTTTATTGGCATCAAGTGCTTCATAAAGAGTTTCAGTGAAGCTTACCAGATTAGAGTTTGTTGATCTACATTGAACAAACCCGTGTTGCTTATCACTAAGTAATTGCTTAAAATGATCTTGTAGAAATGGACATATCAAAGCTTCAAAAATTTTAGCAAATGATGACAGTATTGAAATGGGCCTGTAGTTTTTTACTGAATCTTCATTTCCCGATTTATGAATAGGAATAACCTTTGCAATTTTCCATTTAGCCGGGAACATGCCTGTTGAGAGTGATTTATTGTAAATTAATGACAGGGGTGATACTAAATATTTAGCACATGCCGCTATAAAAACGGGTGGGATCCCATCAGGGCCGGGACCTTTATTACAGTCAATACTTTTTAATTTTTTTAAAAGTGATTCGTTATCGATAACAATAGGCGAAAGATGTAGACTATAGTTTTCTAAATAATTTAAATAATTAGAGAGAACGTAATTATTCGAAGCATTGTCAACCCCATCAGTATATACAGATGCAAATTGAGATGAGAATAGTTCACATACTTGTTCCCCATCTGTAGCAGTTACATTTCCGTCAGACATTGAAATAGGGTATGCACTAGTACCTCCGCGTTTGTTTTTTATGAATGACCAAAATGATTTTGAATTACTGGCTATTTGCTTCTCCAAGTTGCTAATGTAACGATTATAGCACTCTGTTGCCATTCGTCCACAACGAGAACTTAATAATTGTAACTCTAATTCATCCATAGGATTTCGATATTTTTTAAACCGACACCTGATTTTATATTTATCTTTAAGGGTTCTAATAAGATTTTTATCAAACCAAGGTGGGTATTTATTATTTCTTATTTTCTTCTTAGGGACAAACTTTGCAATAATGGCGTTAATTTTGCAATAGAATGTTTCAAGCATGACATCTACACTATGATGACCCTTAAAAATATTTTCCCAGTTGCACTTTGACAATTCCTTATTTATCTTTTCATAATCCCCTTTGTAAAAGTTTAACTTAATAATATTATTATTAAAACAGAGTTTTGTTTCATTAATCAACGTAATATCAACCTCAAGAGGTGGATGTAATTGATCAGTAATACTTAATGAGTTATGAGAACGGCTCACAGTACAAGATGGCAAGTTAGATAAAACAAGATCGAGAATTCGGTTTGACGCATTAACTATATGATTAAGTTGTTGTAAACCATTCATATGTGTAAAGTCAATTAGGAATTGATTTAGTCTTGTTAGTTTGTTATCACTCGCGACATGACCTAACAAACTCCAGCTAATACTAGGTAAATTAAAATTACCAATTATACAATGACTATCACATTGTTCGAAAACAAAACTACAATTATCTAAAAAATGCTCTAACAAAGAATAATGTACTGGTGGTGGTAAATAAACGACGCAAAGAGCTATCTTGCGAATAGTTTTTGAAACCGTTGCATCTATTACAACCCAAAGATCTTCAACTTTAGATTCCCACTCAAACATACGACGAGACTTTATTTTTCTGGATACAGCGATTAAAACTCCACCTCCATCTTTTTTAGAACAATATTCAGCATCCTCTCTATCTTTTCTGTAGACAATATATCGTTGATCAAAAAGCTCATTATTAAGAACAGATTTATTTAACCAAGTTTCCGTGAGTACTACTACATCGTAATCGCAACAAAGAATTTGCTGATAAAAAAAGTTAGTTTTTGTTCTCAAACCCCGCGTATTTTGATAATACAAATTTAGAGAAGTGAATTTTATATATAATTTGTTCATAAAGTTTAAAAGCCACAATATACTTAATTACTAAAATTACTTAATAACTAAATTATTCTATTTTTTGTAGCATGTCTTTGTTTCTGACGTGGATATAATTTGCTTCATCATTCTTTCGCATAAAGATTCGGCTATTTCTTATCCATACATATTGGTATCCCTTTTCTTTTGCTTTTAGTCTAACTGCAGCGTGAAGAGCTTTGTTCGAAGGAGACAGATGCTCAGCCACAAATACAGGAGAAGAATTGCCAGGCACTCCTAAAAGAGTGCTATTCAATTTATTTGCAGGGTTTCTTTTATTATATTTAATTACAGATGCAAGGAGCTCATCACGTTTTCTTGGGGACGCCAGTTGTAGAATGATAGACCGTGGACGAGTATTATTTCTATTCACCTTTGCGATGCGCGTGTAGTGTATAATGTCATTATCATTCAAAACACAACCCACGGTTTTACTTAACTGCGTAATGATATTTAATAAGTTTTCATTTTTATGCTCTGGCACACATTGCAGTTCAATATTATTCTGACGCGCATGCTGCTCCATTAGGTCAACACGCAAGTTTAAATCATTAATTGTACTCTTCAATATGTCTTTCTCTTTTTCCAATTCGCTTATTTTCATTTTAGAGTATTCGTTCTCCCTCTTCATATCTTCATATTGGCTATTAAGAAAATTCATAGACTCACTTATCTGTAATAACTCATCCCGTACTGGTTTCAGCTCATTATTAAGAATGTTGATTATACTCTCTTGCATTTTTGAAACTATGTTACTCGTGCTCTCTTTAATGATGTCCTGTACCACTTCACGAATAATTTCCTTGCTCATAACAATGTTTTCACTTGAAATCGGAGGAGAGTTAGGGGTAGTTCGTTTGCAACCCCTGGTGGAGACGTTGCGTACTGGAGTGTTATCATGTTTTGTTGCTTTTGGAGCAGCATTTAAGCATTCAGGACAACACCAAAGGGATCGCATCTCAGCATTATATGCGGAGTACTCGAGGCGCATACATGTATAATGATATTTTTTACATACAATATATTTCTCATTATTATCACCATGTGGTGTACAGCAACCCCAAATCATTTTTGACATCTTTAGATTTATTAGATAACAAATTATATTAAAGATTGTTATTGAAATAATTACACCTTCACTTTTGTTATGATAACGTTTGCCCCTTTAGTTCATATGAACGTTACAAGCCAAAGGAACACTTATGCACGTTACACAACCGTGAATGTCGCGTACTATTCACGCTGGAGTCCGTCGCAATAAGAATATCAATCCACCGCACAAAAGTCGCTTATAATCCAATGTAGGGAACAATTTTTTATAACTGATTTTAGTATATTTATACCCATTAAAAGTTATGTAATATAACACTATATGGTATTTATCAGATCACCATTTAAATTTTGATACACTGAATGAGAAAAAGTTTGGAATATAATTTTAAAACGCTTAGTTTACGGAACGCGTAACAACACCGACCGTCCAGTTGTATATTTTACTTATATTTACATGCTAAATAAATCTTTTCTTTTTGATCGTACCTGCTTTAATACTACTACATCTATTGTGAGCTGTTCTTTGCAACCCTGACTAAATTTCCTACAACCTTTTTGTTCTTCTGACAATATGTTATTAGCTTCTATGTGTTCATAAATAGCTTCAGTTAAGCAAGATGTAATTATTTTGTACAATGTTTGTAAACATGTGATAGGTCTATATTTTGCAGGATTGTCAAGATTACTAGGCTCTTTTGGTATCATATACGTTATCCCTGAACTAATGTATTGCGGCAAAGTATGCGGGCTTTGTATGAATTTATTAACAAAATTAAACAGAATCGGGTGGATAGTTGTAAACTTTTTATACCAATAGTTATGTATATTATCTGATCCAGGTGTTTTCCAATTATGCAGTTTTTTAATTATTTTGTGGAAAGTGTCTATCTTAATGTGTTGAAATTGCATGGCTTTAATCTGTGATGTGTCTATTTGATTTTTGATCCAATCCGCTTCTGTATTATAATGTTTAGGTTCCTCCCATATTGTAGACCAGTAACTTTGTAATTCTCTCGGTGATGGTAAGATATTATTTTCGGAGCTTTTCAAACTGCTGATTTTATTTTTAAAAGGATTTTTTATATTACGGTAGAAAAGTTTTTCATTTGAGCAAAATAGAATGTTTTGAGTTTTTCGTAGAAAGCATGCTCTATATCTTTTTAACCGACTACTAGTAAGTTTTAGTTTTTGTTTAAGTGTGTCTAAAAAATGTTCGTGTTTGGTGTTATGTTCTTCGTGGACAGAATGAATTTTATGTTGTTTGAGTATAGAATTTACGTGTTTGATTAATTTTTGACCTCGGTTTCCATTAATACATTGTGTTAGCCTTGCAATTTTTGCTCTTAATTCACTTACTTTGTTTTCCAATCTTTGTTCCCACTTTGGCTTATTATATTTCTTTTGTTTCTCAGGTCCTAACGGATTATCAACTTGTATAGCTATTTCAATTTTAGCTCCATGCTGCACAGTACACTAAATTCTGAAATGTTTTAAATTCAATTTCGCTGTTGACATATTGTGGCAATAAAATATTGTTTACATAGGCAACTATTTTACTCAATTTCTTTGATGACCTCTGCTTTGGTATAAATTGTCTTTCGGTTGGGTTTGTATTAGCAAAATATTCTAAAGCTTTAGCAAACATTTCATCTATGGCAATTATCTTTTCCGTATGTAAATTTTCATTTTCATTTGTTGTGTGGTTTTCAGCATTTAAATCTAAATTTTCTGTATCTGGTTCTACGTTGTCTGTGATACCTATCTGAAGTATTGAGTTGTCATTGGCTTGTATATCGTTATGCTGTTCTTGCAAGTCATTCTTAATTAATTCTAAGCGGTCAACACTTAAATATTTCTTATGTAGAATTAATCTTCTTTGGTCAGCTATGCGTTGCTCTGTTAAATGACTTAAATGGGGGAATTGGTTTATAAACTCTTGGTGTAAGAGTTTCCTATATGCTATTTTATTTTTCTTACATTGAGTTATTTTGTAGTAAATTCTTATTATAGCTTCATTATATTCGTCTGTCCATTTCATGCGTTGTTGTGTTTGTAAAGTGTGGGTATTAGTGTGTTGATTATTTTATGTAACAGAGATTGATTGGGCAAATGTAGTCTGTAAATTTGATTGCACTTCATTATAAATTTGATTTACTATTTCTTGGGGCAAAAGTTTGTTATTCATTATTGCTCTTCGCTGATCTCCTATTCTTTGACGAGTAACTTGCATATCTGGGAATCGTTCTATAAATTTCATGTGTAATGGTTGTAAATAACCTTTAGTGCCAGTATCCATCATTGTTAAATAGAGGTAAGTACGCAATATAAATTCATTCATTTCAGAAGTCCATTTTTTACGCGTGTTACGGTTACTGATGGTGGGCACAGTTTCTATAATAGGAGTTATTTTCTGTGCATCATCCTTCAGCAATTGGCTACTTGATGATAATGAAGAAGATAAAGACTGGTGTGAAATGTTTGGTATTGATTTTTATCTATCGTTTCCGGGGGTATATAAACTATCACTATCACTAAGGGTATCGGTGTCCGTGGAAATCTTCCTCGCCCGGAGATTGTATGCGCCCCAAGATACAGCACCATCTCGGCTTCCGCCAGAGTCGACATGGTTACTGAATCTGCAGGGCACTGGGGGCCGTAGTTTACGCCGTGCACTCATTTTTTTAAACCTGGTTTGGGATCGTTAGTTGGGAAAGGGTCATTAAATATTAATAGGCATAGAGATTATTCTGCCTTGTTATTGTTACAGAGTATAGTTGTTCAGACTGCAGTTGAGTACATGCCTTTCCCTTAAGCCCCCCCCCCCACCACGACAAGGTGATATTATTATTATTACTATTATTATTTATTTTGTATATTATATTTGCTTATTTAATATAATATATCACAATTACATTTTAATGATATTTTATCTCAATATTTTAAAAGGTATCTATCTCAAATAATAAAAATCATACTAAATGTATGTTTAACAAAACTTGTTAATATAACATTTAAATTACAAATATATTTATTTAAATTAGGATAAGAGTCGTTCATAAATACTGGGCACGCGAGAGTTAAAAATTGACGAATTTATTCCACTTTGACTTTGATGTGGAAACCTAAAAATAAAATATAATAAAGAATAATTAGCAGATTTAAATATAAAAAATTTTGCCTAATTATTATAACTTATATATGTTTCTACAAAAAAATATGTATAATAATATATTCGTCCTATAGTACCCACAGAAATGTCGCATCCGAACAAATTTATTTCATAATCTATATTACGTGACACGAGATGGCGTCTTAGGAATAATTTGTTTTATTACTAATTTATAATACTTTTTTATTGATTAAGTATCTTATTAACCAATGAAAAGTAATTCCTTGGTTTTTACTGACATTTCTTGAATTATTTGTGCAATATCTAAGTACGCACGATGGCATATTTTTATCACGAGATTTTTTTTAATCAACACAACACGTGTCAACTCTACAAGCGCCTAGCGAGTGACTGATTAAAGTGCAGTGTATGCACCGCAGTTGAATGGAACATAGTAGCTGAATGCAGTGTCGCCTCTAGTACGTAGTACATATTAGTACAATGATAATTACCTATTATAAATTTTAATATTTGTGATTATTAAATTATATTTGCTTATTTAGTTATGTTTAATGATTTCAACACGATGTGTGATACTGATATCAAGTGTAAAATAAAAAGGCACTTTTTGACGATTTAATCTGAAATTTTTGAAACATGTCATGTTTCAAAAATTTCACAAAAATATAAAAGTATTTTTTTTTTCGGAAATGTATAAAGAGTGATCTAGCTTAAATTGTTTGTAATGAAGCAACTAATATATTCCCGAAAGGTCTTTAGTAAATTAAAAATAACCTTGTATAAATAGGTATTTATTTACAATATAAACTTCATGATATTCAATACAAAGCACATATTAATTAAATTAGTTTATTTAAATCATTGTTGACATCTTTAGTCATTCTTCATAAGTAATTTGTTCAGTCTGAATAAGATTCTTCCTCAGTCTCCATTGGAATTACTTCTTGTATTTCTTCTTTCTTCTTATTTCTAGTCCTGAAAGATGGTTATAATATAGAACCGAAATGCAGTATTTATTGTCAGAAATTTTAATTAAAAATGAACAATTCTTAGCAAAAAGATGTTTTATCACGTCTTTGACTACAAATATTTGACACATCCCTGATACCAATCGAATATATTACTTTTTATGGGGGATAAGTCGCTCGCGTCCGTAGGCTTTGACCACCTAATCCTAGGCCCACCCTACACGTGTCCCCCGGGTGGTGCTAAATGAGCGACAAGCCGATAGCACAGACTCGGCTCCTCGCCGTGGTAGCGGCGTTAAATATACCACCCTATTCGCACCATGAGGAATGAAATTAAAGAAATGGCCCCGAGTTCCCGGCGCCCCTTTAATGGGGCAGGGGTGCGAAGAATCTCCGGGAGGAAAACCGGCGACGAGGCTCGCCACCCGTCACGTTCTGTCTCCCGGAGGGGCGAAAAGTGGATTGCAGAGGCCCGTCTGGCTACGTTGAATGTATGTGGAGCAATGAATGATAAAATGGATGAAGTATGCGAGGTGATGTATGATAGAGGAATAGATTTGTTATGTGTAAATGAGACGAAACGGAAGGGGAAGGATGTCACTACACATGGCATGTATACCGCATACTGGTCTGGTGTAGACGAGCTCGAGCGGGCATGCCAGGGAGTAGGTATCATCCTATCAGAAAGAATGGCGCAATGTGTGAAAGAGTATTAATGTGTAAGCCCAAGACTGCTATGGATACGATTGAAAGTGGGCTTAAAGAAGTTGTTTGTGCTAGGGGTCTACGCCCCAGACATGTCTAAGCCCACTCATATCCGAGAGCAGTTTTGGGAAATGGTAAGGATGGTTTTAATGAAATGTAAGGGAAATGAAAATGTTGTTATGCTAGGAGATTTTAATGGAAGAGTTGGGGTGAGGAGGCTTGGTTATGAAAGGATATTGGGAACGTTTGGTGATGAAAGTATAAATGAGAATGGTGAAAGCCTCCTCACTGTATGTATGGAAAAGAATCTTTTTGTGACGAACACTTTCTTTCGCCACAAGAGGATTCACATGTACACTTGGGAAAGAGGTGATGATAGAAGCATGATAGATTTCATAATTGTGGATGAAAGATTGAGGGGCGCAGTGGTGGATACAAGGGTTTACCGAGGGTCAAACGTAGGAACGGATCATTTTTTGGTTTTATGCCGAATTAATGGTCTATTCAGGCGGTGGCGCCATCGGTCATCTGTGTCTACCACTGCGTTACAGCGTATTAGAACAGAAAGATTACAAGATGAAGGTGAGAAAAACAAGTTTAAATGTAGACTGAAAGAAAACGTAAGTGGTTTGGATGAATTATGTATGAATGAGTTAGACTTGGAGAATGTATGGCAAAATGTTAAGAAAGGTTTAGTAGATGCAGCTACCGAAGTATGTGGTGTTAGTAAAAGAAAGAATGAAAGGAAAAATAATACGTTATGGTGGGATGATGAGATACGTACGGAAGTTGAAGCAAAGAAGAGAGCATGGCTAGATTTACTAGCAACTAAGGCTGGTAATTCTAGCGGTACGAATGATGATTTTGAAAGAAAAAAGGCAGTCTTTAGACATCTAAATAAAAGAGTAAAAGAAGTAGTTGAAAGGAAAAAGCAAGAAAGAACGGATAAAAATGATAGAAGAATATCGGATAACTTCCAGGCAAATATTAAAATGTTCTGGAAACTCGTAAGAACTGCCAGGGGATGTTCAAAACAGCCTAAAATGAATGCTATAAGAGATGAGAATGGCTATATTCTGAATGATGAAGTTTTGAGTTTAAAGAGATGGAAGGAATATTTTAAAAGCATGTTTATGAGTGAGGAGACAACGTATGAACTGAATGTAATAGGAACTCCGAAAGAAGAGGAAGGAGGTAGCGAGATAAGTATAGATGAAATAATGAAAGCAATGAAAAGCATGAAAGCAGGTAAGGCTGCCGGATATGATAGAGTTTCACTCGAAATGCTGAGGGCTGGAGAGGAAGTGGTGGCAGGCCTGCTGCACACCTTGTTTAATTTATGCTGGGAACTGAAACGGGTACCGGGAGACTGGTGCAAAGCCGTGATAGTCCCAGTATATAAGGGAAAAGGGTCGCAGCAGGACTGTAAAAACTACCGCGGTATCAGCCTTCTTAGCATCGTGGGAAAACTGTATGCCAAGGTACTAATTGAAAGGGTCATGAAAGAAACCGATGGAAAAATTTGGGATGTGCAAGCGGGATTTAGAAAGGGAATGGGATGTACAGATCAAGTCTTCTCCATGCGCATGATCGCGGAGAAGTTTTTGGCCAAAAACCAAAAGGTTTTTTGTGCGTTCATGGACTTGGAGAAGGCCTATGACAGAGTGGATAGGAATGTGCTATGGCAAACACTGAACTCATTTGGGTTGAGCGCTGGCTTGATACAGGCATTGGAGTCTCTTTATAGGGACTCTAGTGCTTGTGTTAGGATCAACGGGGTCTACTCGGACTGGTTTGGCATCCATAAAGGTGTCAGACAGGGCTGTGTGGCTTCCCCGTGGTTGTTCAACCTATTTATGGACAGTTGTTTGCAAAATTTGAAAGTTGAAGAATGCGGATTAAGAATGGGTGAGTTAACCATCAAATGCCTTTTGTACGCCGATGATCAAGTTATTCTTGCGTCGTCGGCGGCTGAGTTGCAAATGATGGTTACATTAATGAACAGATCATTAAAAGAAAGGGGTATGAAAGTGAACGCAAGTAAGACGAAAATTATGGTTTTTGAAAGAGATGAAAGTAAAACGATATGTGAAATAAGAATAGAAGGGGAGTTGATCGAGCAAGTAGATGAGTTTATATATTTGGGGTGCGTATTTAGCAGGGATGGGAGATATGATAAGGATATAGAACGACGAGTGAACGCAGGAAACAGAGTAAATGGGGCCGTGCACTCTATTGTGAAGAGTCAAAATGTGTCAAAAAAGGCACGTATGGCAATTCACAATGCTGTGTTGGTCCCTACTTTAACGTATGGTAGTGAAAGTTGGGTATGGCAGAAGAAGCACGAGAGTAGAATAAATGCAGTAGAAATGCGGTCGTTAAGGAGTATGTTAGGGCTGAATCTGAATGACAGGGTGAAAAATTGCGTGATAAGAGAAGAGTGTGGTTTGCAAGATGATGTTGTGACCAGGATTAAGAAAGGAATGCTTCGGTGGTTTGGTCATGTGGAAAGAATGGATGAGGAAAGAGTGACAAAGAAAATTTATGTTGCAGAAGTGAATGGCAGAGTCGGAAAGGGACGTCCTAGGCGAAAATTTATCGACCAAATTGGCGATTTATTGAAAACGGGCCAAATTAGGAGTACCCTTAACCGACGAGCATGCATGCGTAGGTGTATGGATGTGAAGGAGGCGAGAGAGGTGTGTCAGGATCGTGCCAAATGGAAGTCTGTAGTCTCTGCCTACCCCTCTGGGTGACAGGCGTGAGTGTTTATGTTTATATGTTATGTATATTACTTTTTGAACGTGGTAGATCCATGTTGCAGCTATGTTATGGTTGTAGCACGAACGGATCGGCTCAACCGGGGTGCAGCCATGCTCTCACAGAATACTAACGTAAAATCGTAACTTAATGCTGCTGTTTCCAATGGTGAACGTAGAGAATCGGTGACCTATTTTACTAGAAACGAGGCATTCGATCTAAGTCCTCGGAGGTGAAAACGAATCTGCATCTTGATTATTTATCGAGGGTAAATGTAGATGTTTATGGACCACAGCGTCCACTTATCACCTGGCGGATTGTGTGCTCATTTGTCACCCTCATTCTACAAAGAAATACTTTTGAGCTCTGCCAGTCAGATAAATAGGGACCCAATAGAACCCTTATTATATACTGGGTGACTATTTTTACCATCTGAAAAATAATATGATGTGTTGTGTATAGAAGCTATTCTCGAAAGTATTTGTAAAATATAACAAAATATAACTATAGTTCTTTAAATATAGCTTGATTAGAATAACAGCTGTCGTTCAGATGTGACTAGTGCTGGGAACTTTAAATCGATATATCGATAAAGTATTCAGAAATATTAATAAAAAATATGCTAATAGTTATCTTAACCAATTATTTAATTATTCAAATTATTCAGGAACACTGGGCCTTATTTTGGGCTAATAAAAATTAGCAATAACAAATTTATTGACACAAGGGTTATTACAAATAATCAAAGCGGACTTCACGTTGACAATCAATCTTCTGTAATAATTCTTCGCGTTTTTTCAACCACCTTCTTGAATCATTTGTGTTAAATGTTCACATGCATTGTTCAGCAAATAATCATGCCCACTTTGCATACATTGATTGACCCGTCACTTGATTCCTTTAGCAGGTCGCATCTACCTACAACTAGTGTTGTATAAAAACAATTATTGTTTATAATGACATAATAACTTATCATCTTTTCATTAAGAAGCCAGGAAAAATGCTATTAAGTAAAGTTTTTGAAGTAATAACAGCTGTCAGATAAGGTCTGTACACTTATTTTCTTTCCACACCTCTTTACGTGTGTAGTAAGCGTAGATGTGATTACGAATTGCTATGTCGAAATCGTCTATGTAAGTTACAGGGCGTCGTTTCTTTCTCTTTTTATTTAAAATAGATAACTTATTCTTCTCAGCTGATGTATCTCCAAATTTTTGTCTGCTGATTCTAGCCACAATAGCTCTTCCAGTTCCAAGAGCCTCAGTAACTCCGTCACACTTGTGACACTGGCAACAGTGGTCCGCCATTTTGGTATTCACATTAAAAATAACCACGCAAACGAATCACAAACTCTTAAATAGTTTTCTGGTTATTTTGTCATTGTAACAACAAAGGTAATAACATAACAAAAACCAATAACAAAATAGGAACAACAAATACTCAAAACAACGAAATAAACGAAAACTGGGGACCCAAAGCGTACACATGGCGTCTGGCGTCGGCACTCCTACCGACCACAGACCAGATAGAGAAAGTACTGACCGACGCTCAAACAAACAAAATGACGCCTTAATGTGCTCAGTGTTTCCAATATTAAGAAAACCAACGCATGATTTTTTTGAAAAGAAACATTATTTCTGAAAGAATAATTAAAATAAATTTATTTTAATTTTTTAAATTCACGTCTAGTCCATTTGTCCCATCTCTAACATTTTTGCAACTTTGTACCTTGTGCTAGTAAATTATTAGGCTTATTTCTTGTGATAATGAATTAATACTAACTGGTTTAATTTTGAAACCGAATTTATGTGTTTTGCACGTTTTTGACTGAAGAACTGTCATCAAAAATATTGTTCACTCGCCAGAAATTAATGATTTTTCGTTTTCCAATATTAATCAAATCTCTCGTTGCGTTGGGCGCTACTACAAAGTTATGCCGTCACTTTTGATTTCAGCTGTGATTCTAATCAAACTATCTTTAACGAACTATAGAAAGACATAATTTCCGAATATCCAAAAAATACATTAAAATAATTCATTCTACGGCGTTTGCGTAAAACTAAAAATATGTTATGATCGCTATTGAATGAAAGTTTCGTTATGTAGGCACCTGGCAGCCGAGTGGGAGGGGAGCGGCCGTCACATCGTTACAGCCAACATTTTTTAAATCAGCTGACGCGCTAGGCACTTTTGATATTTATTTTTGATTTTGACTGCCTCGTTGGTCTATTTGTTGTAATTTTATGACAGGTGATCATGAGGTCCTGGGTTTGAATCCTAGGTTGAACAAACAAAATCACTTTATTAAGACTTTCCGTCAAGAAATTCTCGGAAGCTATAGGGAGTCAGGAAGTTGGCAGTGTCTCACCCCGGTGCCTCGGAAATCACGTAAATCCGTTGGTTGGTGGTGGTTCTTTCGCGTTTAATGTTAATGACCTTAAATCGTTATCTCGATTATAATCGATTACTGCCTACTAATACAAGATCAGCATATACTGTTTATCATTAAAATACTTGGTCAATAAAAGAAAAGGATTTTAAATAGCAGCACTTCTCATTGCCACGCTTTCATTAATAATGCCGTCGCGAGTAGCATGTTTGTGAATAGCAAGAAAAAGTGAAACAGAAAAAGGTAGGAGGTAAATTACCTTTCGTTTCAGATTATTATTTTTGTGATATCGTTCTTTTCTTGATACTTTTACGGGCTTAAAACCATCTAATATGATGTAATTGAGTAGAATTGCATGTTACATATTATTTTGCATCATAATGAATTGATAAAGATAAACAGTTTCTAATAATAATTTTTATGCCTACCTTGCACATCTTGGCATATTTAAAACATCTACTTATTTGCAAACTACACTGCACATACTACACATATATTTACATTCACAAATTTACACAACACTATTGTGATTTACAAATAAAATTTCCTTTTTAGCCATATCGCAGAAATTGTTCAAAATGTCTACAATTTCCTTCTAAACACAAACTAATATGTCTTTGTTAATTGTTTAAACTTTCGAAGCGTGTCTATCACTTTTTGTAACATTAAAAGTGTGTATTATACGCTGCTTTAAATCACTAAAACTTTGTGCTTCTTCTGTGTACACTAATCGTTTTAGTTCGGCCTATAAATAAAAGGCTAGAAGTGATCTCGCCGGCCAATTCACAGGTCAACCGCGACCAATCCACCTATCAGCGAAATGGCTCTTTATTGTTAAATACTCGTCATTAGAGTATTGGTACATGTTTACGATACACACGCGGAAACATAAACAATATGACGGCAACGCAACGTCACGCCGCAGCTAAACAGGGTGCGCGGCAGCGGCCACAGTGTGCTGAGTGAGATTGCCGACAGTGGGAACTGTCCATTGATCAAAAATATGAAAAAAAAAAGAATAAATTATATTACTAACATAGATGTTAGTTTTTCTCTACTAACAATTCCTATGGATTCAAGTTGTTCGAAATAAACTATTTTTATTTTATTTTATTTTTTATAGGCTTGTGTTCCATTCACCTGTTACACCCTATTTTTTTCCAGACGATAAAAAATTTCATCCAGTATGTAGGAACGGAATACGACACGATGAAAGAAAGGGAATGTTACATTGATGATAAGTACATTACGAGCGAGTAAAGATGAGAAAATGAGGCATGGACGGTTAAGACATAGAGTATGATTTATTCTTTGGTATAAAACATTACTATGCTCAATGTATTAGGAGAACGGAGGTTAAAGACGTAAGAAAAGCCTGAGTCAATTGTTTTAACATAATATTGAATATTGAAAATGTAAGGAGATTGAGTTAGAGGACGTTTTTTTTTTTTTTTGAAGACCCAAACCCACATATATTGTGTTATGTATAATGTTACATGTTATTTTATATGTTTGGTTTACTCTACAGAGGGACACTAACCGTTTCGGGTAGGGTTGTTTAAGATGGAAGGTGCGATAGTGCAGCTTCATGCTACTGTCTTGTGTGAAACGTTTGTCGCACAGCGGACACTTGAACGGTTTCTCACCGGTGTGCTTCTGGAATAGAAATATTAATTAATTAAATCTCGATAATTCGAATCTCGTCAAGTAGTTATCCTCAGTAAAACGAAATTGCCATTCCCTTCCGCTGAACCCCTAAATATGCGGTATCTTGAATATTAGACTTTGCAACTCGAACAAAATGTTATTTCCCTATTGATGGTACATATTTGTAATCTATAACTAGAATTTAAAACAGCAGACTCCGTAAGTCGAAGTTAATAAAATATGATTACGTCTTTACTTAGAATTCACCGAACTCATAGCAATATATTTCCAAATGAATGTTTGTTACTTCTGATGCCATGCCATGAGGCATTTTGCAGCACTAACACATATGTGACAGCAGTACTCCATTCACGTCTAAACTTGCGTTTTATATAAGATAAGAAACTGACCCAGCGTGAAGTACCGTCTCATCCTTGCAAGGACACCAATTTTACTTGCGGCTGCTTTGGCTCTGGACTTAATGAACCGCCCATAGTTGAGGTTCAGAGAATATCCAACCCCTAACAACTGAAGGCGGTCAGTGTACTCCAAGGATATATTCCGGAAAGTAGGAGCCAAAAGGAGCGGGCTTCTTTTAGAGGTGACAAAACACGCTTATGTTTCGGAGGCGTTGAAACTCACGAGATTGGCATCGCCCCATTCGGAGACTGCCTGTAGGGTGGGATTCACACGCTCAACCATAGCTCATTCGGACTGGAATTGATCCCGACTGGCCCGTGCACTTGGTTGATATCTCTCCACAACTGCGCTATCGTCTGCATACCGGGTACAAGCAGATCATAATAAGCAGCAGGAAGAGAGTTGCTGAGAGAACGGAACACTGAGGAACACCCACGTCAGTCACCACAGGATAGGGTGAGCAGCCATCGATGATGACCCGGAGAGACCGTTCACTCAAAAAGTCCTATACCCATTCAATCAGACCAGGGGGTAAGCCATAAGTTGGAAGCTTACCCAAAAGGCTAGGGTTCCAAACTCTGTCAAAGGCCTGCCATCAAGAGAAACAGCAAGTGCTTCCCCACTGTACTCGAGTGCCTCGCCCCATACGTGTGTGTCATACGCTAGAAGGTCCCCAGCTGACCGATTTCGTTGAAACTCGTATTGTCGGTAACTAAGGAGGTCATTCTGTTCTAGGTATGCCATTAAGCGGGCTTTCAATATACACTCCATAATCTTGCAGAGTATGGAGGTATTGAAATTGGCCGATAGTTGGCAAGATCAGTACGGCTACCTTTTTTAGGTACAGGCTGTACATTGGCCAGCTTTCAAGATTTGTGCACTATTGCAGTCCTGAATGAGAAGCTCACAACTCAGGTGTACAGACCTTTAGAACTACAGCTGGTATACCATCAGGTCCACTAGCTTTGTTCAAGTCTAGAGTGTGCAAGGTTTTAAGAACCTTCTTGTTGGTAATACGGACCTCCGACATACCGACATACAGCTGTTGCTACTATCCAGACGCGAATTGTAAGCAAAAAGAGAAGAAAACAAGTCCGCTTGCTCCTTAGGCGCATGCGCCAGTGAGCTGGTGTTACTGGTTTAGACCGACAGAAGTTTGTCTCGATCGCTTTGGCCAGAGACCAAAAAGCTCGACTGCCAGATGGTTAGACAGAGAGCTTTTGTACCGATGCGTTTAATGCGGTCGAAACTGGCTTGCCGTAATGCCTTTTTGCAAGACTTGGTGGCTTGGTTAAAGGCTCCCTTATTAAGGCTAACATCCGCAGCATTGCGGTCTCGAGAATCGACCCAGGATTAGTACGCCATATGCTTGTGCTTTTCAGCACGAGCGCACTCGGTGTTGAATCATGGGCGAGCTTTAACTTTTTTATGATTGTAGCACGAATGGGTCAGCTCTATCGGGGATCGACCACGCTCTAACAGAATACCTGAGGGAAATAGCAGCTGAATTCTGTTGTGTTTTGTGTGGTAAGTGTAGAGAACCGAATACCCTTTATACTGGAAACGGGGCATTACATTGCATTTTGATTAATCGAGGATAAATGTAGATGTATTGGGCCACAGTATCCACTTACCATCAGGTGGACTGCGTGCTTCTTTATTTACTTATTTAACCTTTCTTACACACCCTATGATATTATTTACCTGTCAACCCCGGATAATTTGAGAAACTGTGGCAGGTTGAAACAATCACTTCATAAATTTAATAAATAAGGAATAAAGATAATAGACGAAAGGTTTATTTATTAGGCCTTTCGATACACTAATAGCAATTGCAGGTGGCCATGGGCCACTTACCATCAGGTGGACCGTAAACTGTCAACCTCTTGGCGCACTGACTTGACAACGAGTTGCCGCGCTGAGTGGTTCGGGTTCGAATCCCGTACGGAACATGTATCTGTATGGCCTATTGTCCTTGTGACATTTTTATACGTAAAATACTTCCACGATACAGGGCAAAACGTGTAACCTTAAAGTTGTAACCTTTTTTTTTCAAAAAAGGTATTGTAAAAAGGTCGGGGTGTGGATGTATCGTGGACACAGCCACTTGTTTTACGTGAACGTGCACGTAACGATACGACCTCAAAATGGCGGCACACCCTCCATAGTCCTCACACAAGGTAACGAATTTTTTTATCCTTTAGCTATAAAAACTGTAAAAAGTAAAGTTACAACCTATATAAGTCCCACAGCTGGGCACAGCTGGGCACACTTTCATTTCTGAGAGGGGTTAACTATCGAGTGGTTCTGATAAATTTTGTAAGTAGGTGATAGATATGTTAGCTGCAACACCAAACTGTATCAGCCGATTTTGTTATCATTAATTTTACTAATTTACCTCCTCCTAAGGAAGCAAATTTAAAGATGTATTCATGTCAAAACGAGATTAATACTAATGTTATAAAGAAGATACTGACCACAAGATGTCGCTTGAGACTCGCAGAAGAGTAGAAATCTCGCCCGCAAGTCTCGCATTTGTACAGCTTCTCGCGCGTGTGGATATTTTGATGCATGGCTATACTTCCCGGCTAAAATATAAAACACTTAAATAAATTATTTGACTTTTGAACGACCGACTCCAAAAAACTAAAAAGAACACGTAATTAACTTCTGAAGTCGGGGGCCTTAAGGCGAGAATTTCCTATTGAAAAGGACGGTCCCATCAACCAATTAGTGGCCCCCTTTCCTTTACCACACCTCGTTGGGTTCGGGAATCAACGCGGTGGGCGTGACTCCTGATGAGACGTTCGACTTAAAACCTTAACCGCTCTCTGAAAAGAAAGTAGTTGACAACTAAGATCACGGGCCTCTAGGAATGGTCCCGATCCTGACGTCATTCATGTACTTAGTGGACTGTATATCTTCGTTCTTCCCTACTTTTAGGGTGGACACTGAAGAAATAAAACAGCAATTGTTCGTAAATGGCCCTTGGAAATGTGTTACCGAACTTTCACTACTTTCACTTTACTTTTCCTAATTTCGTTTTCTTCCTCGATTTATAGGTGGAAACTGTAGCTGGTCCCGAACTTCCCTTGCTTGTTATCTTCTGCGTGGGCTAGTGCCCAGCAGGTTTCGGGCCTCGGGGCATTCCCCTTTAGGGGAAGCGCAGACCAAACTGCAAAATGCTCGCGCATGCTCGAGCTAAATTTTGACTACTCGACCATGCCATGAAAGTGCTCTGGGTTGCTAGGGGGGCGTGCATAACCAATTTGATGCCAAAATCCGACGTTGATAGACGTGTTCAATATGATCGATTGAGACTTGGTGATTATCGCCCTTTTGGCAGAGGAAGAGAAACATGAAGAACATATTAATGAAATCAGACTTTAGAAAATTAGAAGAACAGTATGGGTAGAAGAAACGTGGAGATTCTTTCCCAAGCATTGGCTTTTAACATACGATCGCTATATGTTAGACTTGATATATTGTACAGACACTCAAAACACTGCACCAATCTTATCAACTTTTTTTCGTCCATGATTCGGATTTATGTGACGCGCTTATAGGTATAAACTAAACACATGTCCAAATAGTTTTTTCGCTGCGGCAATACTGAGCGCGGGGGGCGGCGGTGCGAGCGCGCTCGCGCATGCTCGAACATGCATCCTGCAAGCTCGAGCATCGTCGAGCATCGAGTTTGTACGTGTAAATCTTGCACTGTCTGTCAATAGTCATAAAATTAATATTTTAGTGTTCTCAGAAAATGCTCTGCTCTGCTCTCGGTGTGCGCTTTCCCTTACCCGGACTTTCATCATAGCCCACCATAAAGTGTCGGTCCTGGGTGACTTAATATAAAGGTGTTGTTAGGCTATAACGGTGATTATCCCTTCGTAGTTCGTTAATATATATAAATTAGGTTACTTGTCTGTTTTTTAATGTCCAAGTTTGCCTTTCCGTGGCATTGTGGGCTTTAATCGATTCTCTAATCTATATAGAGAGAAGTTCTCTTAGTAGGGCTTCGCCCGTCCGGTGATGTTTATCTCGCGTCGCCAACACCTATGTTAAGGTTTTAAGAAGCCCGAGTGACCATGACGAAACAGAGACCGCAGTCTATCGCCGATGTCGACACCATCTAGCGGCAACGCGCGGTACTTCTTCGACAAGTTCAAATACAAATAGACTGCAGAGGGAATAAGTATATTATGACTGTGCGCTCGTTGGCCACCCATATTCTATAAAAAATCGTGGATTGTTTATGAACTTTTTTAAGAAAAATAATCAGCCATGCAATATTTTCGTCTAACTTTAACTATTAACTCTTTGCACACTACGAAAGTTCTTAAGAGGCACGACTTAGTTAACTTGTATCATGAAAACCTTTAGACAAAATATAATATGTTCGTACATAATACAATATGTTCATACATAATATATAGCTGTGGCGACGCTGTCGTCGCGCCACAAGCGAAACGCATCGAAAGCCCAAATCGTGCTCCCAAAGTTCCGAAGTAAAAACATATAGAATATAGAATATAATGTAGAATAGGGGTTGGGTTTGAAATTAAGTCGCCTGAATTTGAGGATACTGTCACTGTTGGGGGGGGGGGGTTAAGGGGGTTTATCGGAAGCACCCCCATGATATTGTTGCTGCCGGAGCGGCTTCGAAGTATTTTAAATTATTTTTTTAAATGTTGGTAAATCACTAACTAAACGTGAAATGGAACGTACACTTAAGCAAATTCTAACGTTTTTGACGTGGCATCTGTCAAAGTCATCTCAAAATGCGTAAAATGAATCGCTAGCCCAACCATTTTTTGATAGTGACAGATATACTTTACATTATTCCGATGCTTCCGAGTTCACGTGAATGTGCTGCCAAACGTTTTCATCTGCCTCCACCTATTTTTCGATGACTTTGCTACCCCTCTGGATCCTTTTTTACAAATGGTGCTAGCTATATATTATGTTTATAATTTAAAGTAAATAAGTTAATAATTTGGTGTTTTATTGAATGTAAGAGCGAGCGAAGCGAGCTCGGGACTTAGGGCACCCCGACACCGACAGGTTAAGTTAGAAGGGCGAACGAATAGACCCTGCCATCCCCTTCTTCGACCGGGCTCCCCATGACTGCGATACGTTGAGTGGCGTGGGGCTTCGCTCCCCCAACACTCTGTCCTCATAAATTACATTTATATTGTCAAAAACATTACGAAAACATAACCTCAAAATGAGATTTTTAAAAATTTATAAAAAAAAAACTAAGCACGTCCGGCAGGGGAGAAGTTGAGGGCGACTCTACAAATTCCCCGTCTCCCTCCCCACCACCCTCACCTCCTAATTCAGGCGACTTAATTTTAAACCTTTACAAATCACCCCTTTTCCTTTAACGGCCAATTAGCTTTTGTCCATCCGGAATACCGTACCTTTCTAAAGGTGAAATAATTCTTCAATATTGTGCAGTAGACGCGGTGATTACCCTCCACATACACACAAACAAAATTCGCACTCTTTACAATATTAAATAATATGAGACTCACCGCAAGCGAGGCTCCGCAGATCTCGCATATATGCCTCTCGTTTGGCGGAAAGATGGAAGTCCTTGGATGTTCCTTCAGATGATGATTCATATACAGGGTCTGGGAGTCGAAGTGTTTACCACACTGCAAGCAAAAGTAATACACTGCACACTTTTATTATACAGAATTACGGCTAACAAACCTTGTAGTAGCGTTATAAGAATATCCACTAGACTCTGTAACGCGCTCTGAGTGTCGTAAGAGGCAAAGGTAAACTGCCCAGTAGTAATCATCTTCTGTGTCAATAAAATTGAAACTAGAGATCGGCAGCATGGAAAGATGCCTTTCTAATAAAAACACAAAATAATAAAAAAGTTAGGGTTGCCAAACCACTTGCCAAGCGTGACAGCTATAGCAAATACCTATGAGGTAAAACCTAAGTACCTGTAAAGCCGTAAATTTTCATACAAAAAGCGATAACGTTTTTCCTCCCATAAACATAATCTTATTTTCAAAATTTGGAAATTTTGTAGATGTAATGAAAACCTAGATCCGTACGTTTTTATTTTAACCCTTCAAGCGGCATAAAAATCCCTTACATTCGCATGCGCCCGGCAAATCCCGAGCGGTTTCATGTGACCGCACCGACCCACAGCACTTAAAACCATTAAACCTTATATTTAGAGACTACTTTTCTATGAAGAAGTTTAGTATTATAAAATCTATACAAAATTCTCTATCTTGTGGTCTAAACAAAATTCAGGTTTTACTTCATTACAAAAAGATTTTATTGTATTTCGATAACAAAAAAAACATACCAAGCTAATGTCGGCAGCGTGAAAATCACAATTATTTCCATATATATATATATATATATATATATATATATATATATATATATATATATATATATATATATATATATATATATATATATATATATAACTCGAAATTACGTAAAAAGATAAAATTATATTCAGACAAGAACTTTCATTACCATTTTATAATAAAACACTATAATAATCTAAAAATCAACACAATAACATTCACGTGAAAATGGCGTACGAGATGAACATAGATTATAAATAATTCATAGGATAACAGTTTTTTTATTGCACTAGAGGATAGAGTATTTCATATTGATTATATAACGCCAGACTTCTTAATAGAAAAGTAGTCTCTATATATAAGTTTTTATGGGTTAAAGTGCTGTGGGTGGGTGCGACCTCTTGAGACCGCTAGGGATTTGACGGAATATGGCCGCGGTCTCATGAGACCGCTAGGGGGTTGAGAAGTTAAGGAAATAACGCGTACGATATAAGTTATTAGCATCTAAATAACTATATATTTCACTTAAAAATTTATTTTTAATTAAACTAAACTGAATTACTAAAAGAAGGAAAACGTACAGATTTAAATAACGGTATTTTAAATCTAATGAGACCAAAATTGTCTCATTTCGTAAAGGTTTAGGGAGTAGAAACGTTATCAGTCGAAACAACATTTTAAAAAGAAAATGTAGGCAATTACTTCCAACATTTGCAACTCTCTCTATCGCACGACGGTGATACGGAGCGAGCGATGTGAAACAAATAGCATTTTTGAAAATACGTACTCGCGCCGCGTACGTTTACAATCCTATTAAAGAGGTTGATAGTAACAAAGGTTACAAAATATAATCGTAATGAAATAAAACGTGTGTGCAGTTCACACATGGTGGAAGTGAAACCTTCAAAAAACTGCCAGCGGAATTGCTTTGCAATCTACTTCATTCCATAGGTAAAGTCATTTCATTAAACAAAATTTGATTGACTCTCAAGGTGGTACGTAAGATAGACGAATTGATGGCCTTAACACTACTAACTTAAGAACAAATCAGCAAATTATGTAATCGTTGATTGTTATGAATGAAATCCAATCCAATATAGTTAATTTTTATTTAATTATTTAATAGTTTTGTAAATTTTGTGACTGTTTATGTTAACAGTTTAAAGTAATATAAACCATATTTAAAGCACCGCACAAAGAAGAGACCGAGATTATAGGAAACACTGTATACTACTATTCTATCTCATTCTTTCGCAGGTTAAATCCTTTAGATATATATGTATATGTTTGTCTCATTTTAGTATTGCTTTTTCGTTTCATCGAGTTTCAAAACACAACTAGACTAGTGTCAATCACGAATGATTCGTTCGTTTGAGCTGGTACACTTAAAAGTATTGATGGTTCATTCATCTGTTTTTGAATGTTCCGGTACAACCAATCACAAACAATTGACGGCACCTTTGTAACTCGTAATTGGCGTGAATAGTGAATGAGTCGAAAACCCACCGAATCCCGAATGATCTGAATGAATTGTTTTTACTGTAGGGTACTAGAGCCTGAAATGAGCCATTTGATCGATAGATCCGAATGTATCGGTACGCGTGACGAAATGTACTAGAATGATTCGGTCACGAGAAGTTAATGATTGACAGATGTTTAATCACAACGATGCTAAAGAAGCTTCTTTCCACTTCAAAAACAACGCAATTGCGGAATCCCATCGGTAAACGATTCCCACATTAGTTACATAACCGCCGTACAGGACTAAACTTTTAACTACAACGGTCTCCTTTTGATAATAGGACATTTTTCTACCTAGTATTCAGTCTAGGTACTCACACCCTCTTACTTATCTCTGCTATCAAATAGCAATGCTTGCACTGCTTTATTCCGGTCTGAAGAGTATAGAGAGCCGTATCGTTAGCCATAGAAACAGAAACAGAAACTTTTTTAATCAATATGGATTAATAACCCTTTTTATACAAACAGTTTAATAAATGTTTTGAACTTTGTGTATATCAAATTTCGTATATTTTCTGGAATTTTGTTGTAAAAGCGTATACATCGCCCCAAGAATGAATTACTGACTCGGTGGAGTCGAGTAACTGGCATTACTAGCTTGTGTCTGTTCCTAGTATTCACACTTATTTTTGCACAAGTTTACTGCGTCGGCTCGAATACCGGGTCAAGCAGAAAAAAATCATGTTCAGGATGTTGGCGAATGTTTAGCCGCGTGTCTGGGAAAAACACAGGGATCGCTATTGATGTGTTAGGTCACATCAGCCTAAGTTTTGACTGATGATGTGTCCGAAGCTTCACTTTTAAATATTGTTTTACCTATGAAACTGAATCAATAATTCTATGTCAATATCAAAATAATATATTAGGAGCATGTTGTAATATTGTGTTTGTTAGCAACTAAGTCAAGTGATAAGGGATATAGTAAGAGCAGTTATACTTGATGGCATGTCGTGGGTTTGAGTTTTGTTGTTCTTCCATAGCGCGGCCTCCTGTACTTTTTCTTCGAGGTTGTAACTTCGTTGTTGCCTGATTTCCTGGACAAATGGAACAATTGTTAAATATACTGCTAGCGAAGTGAGCCGTGCAATGGCGGTCTAAGAATATCCGCTACCGGCTACCCCATATCATCCCGTGAGTGTCGTAAGAGGCGAGAAAGGATAACAATATCAGGAAAAGATCAGCAACGCCTTCCTAATAACAACTAAACATAAAAAATGGCGGTTGCCAACTCGCTTGCCAAGCGTGGCAACTATGGCAAATATCCCTCGAATGTACCAATGTATGTGGGAGGCCTCAGCATTGGACCTTAAAAGGCAGTAACTGTAACGGTAACGAAATTCGACTTTCTACTGTCGTTGAAACTACTAGTATATTAAAAATTGAATAAAAAGAAAAAGACTACTTCAAAGTACTAAACACTACAAAATATTTCTACATTCTGAATTCAATGCTAGGGCATAGTGTTTAAAAAAATTAAAACTACGACTTCACAATGTTATGTGGAAATTATTTTATTTAACATAACATAACAAATTATTTTATGTTGCTGAAGTGAACGGCAGAGCCGGTAAGGGACGTCCTAGTCGAAAATTTGTCGACCAAATTAGCGATATATTGAAAAGTAATAGTACCCTTAACCGACGAGCATGTATGACATATATAATATGCATGTATATGGATGTGGAAGAGGCGAGAGAGGTATGTCAGGATCGTGCCAAATGGAAGGCTGTAATCTCTGCCTACCCCTCTGGGTGACAGGCGGTGTTTTAATAAGCTTCACGTTTTTTTTTCAATTAGTCCCTTATACCTAAGTTACATGAAATGGGCACTCTAGTTTGACCGGCGGTTTATAATAACTCTACCACTAAAATAACGTTGGCAGACACCTGTCAGTTTCAAGGTAATGGCAGATAGGTCGACAAGTACATTTTTTTAATAATTTGCGTTATTTCAATAAAGCTACAATTTATATATTATGTTGTTGATAATATTATTTGACACATATATTTTTCATGGTAGACAGATATTGAGGTTCTATCACTCAGGTAAACTACGAACTTCAGTGGCGTCCCTAAGCACGTACAATAGCACTCGCTCTAATCCAGTCTTTATATTGTTGCGTGAATAAGTCAACGCCATACACTAGCGCCATCTAGTGTCAGGAACGAGAGCGAGGGGAGCTTTGCAGAAAATGACAACAAGTAAATTAAAGTGTTAATTTAGGTAATTTTATCGGCAATTTTTATTGTCACGAACCTCAAGCTCGTAACAATATAATTAAAATTTCTATAACATGAATTAAATTACTTGTTTTCAACTGTTTTTTAAATATAATTCATCACCACCATCATCATCATTACAGTCGTTCACAAGTCTACTGCTGAACATAGACCTCCCCCAAGGAGTGCCACAAAGCACGGTCCTGAACCACCTGCATCCATCGACTTCCTGCATATCTTACCAGATCGTTACTCCATCTAATGGGAAGGTGCCCTAAACTTCGCCTACCGGTACGAGGCTGACACTTTATGGCCAGGTTTCGAGCCCGAAACCTTATGATCAGCAGTTGCACCACTACAACCTGTAGACCAACGAGGCAGACTATATGTCATACAATTGACGGCTCCATGGCGCAGTGGCTTAGCAATGGGTTACAGCGCTAAGGGCCGCGGGTTCGAATGCCGCAGGGAACGAGTATTTGTATGGCCTACAAGTAATTGTTCCGGGTCTGGATGTTTGTCCGTGTGAAATGTATGTTTGTTGGTAACGTGTTTTAAAAATAAAAAAATAAATACAATAAAATATATAACATGTGAGAAAAGCGCTACGGTAGGTAAAAGCACCTCCGGTAAGGAAAGGGGTAGTCCGATAGTAAAAGAGTTTCCGGTAGTAAAACGGGTCTCACATGTTATATTTTTTTCTGCAAATGGAATCGTCTATCCACTACCACATATCATCCGGTGAATGATACGTGGTAATCAATCTCTCTAGGGTTTATTAAATGTGATGTGTCTTTATATCGTTTTTAACTGTCATCATTAAGTCTATATATATATATATATATATATATATATATATATATATATATATATATATATATATATATATATATATATATATATATATATATATATATATATATATATATATATATATATATATATATATATATGTGGGATAATTTAGCAATGAGTAGTTTGTTTTTATTGTTTGTTGTAGAATATTGACCTCCTTGGATTATTGAACTGAAAATAAAATTGTAAGATGTCAATTTTAAAAAATGTCATTGTAATCAAGATAGTAAGATGTAATGTATTTTTTGTGATTTAATGAAAATAAAAGAAGCAGTATAAAAGTGAGTGTTTCGTCTCAAATTCTTGAAATATCACCACAACTTTGGGGGCTCGTCCGGGATCGCCCAAAATTTGAGGCGAGACGAAGACTAAAGATTCGAAGATTTATTACAACGTTTTGGAATTTGGATATGAAAATTTATTTTAAGGACTGAAAACTTAATGAGTTCAAATAAGCTGTCATTTTGCACGACTAGAAAAAGAAAGACTAATAGTAGTTTGACAACCACAATGCCGCCGAAGAAAGATGTAAAAGAAAGTGAAGATGAAGGGCAGGAGTTAGATATACAGATTTCATTTAAAGACTTGGAGAAGTCAATGAATATTTTTACCGGAGATGACACCTATCCTATTGAGACATTTATTGATGAATTTGAAGATACTGCCGAAATTATGAAGTGGACTAAAGTCGAGAAGCTGGTCTATGCAAAGAGACTTTTAGACGGTACTGCCAAGCTATTTTTACGATCTTTGGGAAGAGTAAAGGACTACGCGAGTTTGAAAAAGTCACTTAAGGAAGAATTTGGTCCCAAGATTAATAGCGCAATCATACATAAGAAACTTGCATCGCGTAAGATGAAGAACGATGAAACTTACCAACAATATTTCCTGTCTAAGAAAGAATTAGCACTTCATGGCAAGGTTGAAGACGCTGCGCTGATTGAGTATGTCATTGATGGTATTCGTGATCTAGAGACCAATAAAGTTATTTTATATGGCGCTACAGACATAAAGGATTTTCGCAGGAAGTTAGAAATCTACAGTGCTTTTAGAACGAAGGTGCCTAACAAATCGGCACAGTCTGGCCAATCACATGGGCATCATTCAACCCGTAAGATGACTCATGTAAAAAGATGTTACAACTGTGGCGAACTGGATCATCAATCGCCCACCTGTCCAAAGGGAGTCAAATGCTTTAAATGCAATGAATTTGGTCACAAATCAACTGAATGTATAAGCAAACCTAAGAAGACGCTGAAAATTAGAAATAAAAGTGAAGAAGAGAAAGTACCCTACAAAAAGATAAAGATTAATGGTAAAGAATTTGTTACCTTAATAGATACTGGAAGTGATATTAACCTCATAACAAAATCAGAATTCGAGAAGGTTAAAGAGGGAATTAAAGATTATAAAACAGAATCAACGTGTATAACAGGAATAGCCGAAAAACAAATTCTTACTGAAGGAATGTTTACAGCCAATGTTCAAATTGACAATTACTACACAGATGTTAAGTTTCATGTTGTAAAAGACAACGAGATACCGGTAACTTTACTGATTGGAAATCCTATCCTTAAAGATTTCGAAGTGTGTTTCACTCCTGAAGGTGTCTTTATACAAAAGATTATGCATCTTACACTTCTAATGGAGGAAAAGGATAATGAACAAGAATATGATATAGGAGATTCTAAATACGCGGAAAAGATTCGTAAGATGTGTGAAGAGTACAGACCTAATGAAAAGAAGAAAGAAAGTAACGTTGAATTGAAAATAATACTTACCGATGAAGAACCAGTTTTTCAGAATCCCCGACGTTTGTCACCCTTAGAAATGAATGCCGTGAATATGCAAGTAAAAGAATGGTTAGACAAAGGAATAATCAAACCTAGCAAATCTGATTTCGCCTGTCCTGTAGTTCTGGCTGATAAAAAAGATGGGTCACGTAGAATGTGTATAGATTATCGACGATTAAATAAAAAGGTAATTAAAGAAAGATTTCCCCTACCTATAATAGAAGACCAGATAGACAAGTTGAAGGAGGCCAAAATGTTCACGTCCCTTGATCTGAAGAATGGCTTTTTACATGTGAAAGTACACAAAGATAGTCAAAAGTACGTAGTAGTTTATACGTGGTAGAGCCATGCTACAGTTATATTAGTAGTATAGTTGTAGCACGAATGGGTCGGCTCGACCGGGGAAGGACCACGCTCTCACAGAATACCAGCGTGAAATAGTAGCTTAATGCTGCTGTATTTCGTATGGTGAGTGTAGAGAACCGGAGACCCTTTTTACTGGAAACGAGGCATTCCATCTTAGTCCTCACGGGTGACAACGTATCTGCATTTTGATTCGTAATCGAGGATAGATGTAGATGTCTATGGGCCACAGTAACCACTTACCATCAGGTGGACTGTGTGCTCGTTTGTCACCCTATCCTATAAAAAAAAAAAAAAAAAAAGTACACTTAATTCGTAACACCCCAAGGCCAGTACGAATTTCAAAGAATGCCTTATGGATTATGTACAGCGCTATCTGTGTTTCAAAGATTTATTAACGATATCTTCAGCTATCTAATTACCGATGAGACATTGCTAGTGTACCTTGATGATTTAATCATACCCTCGATAACAGAAGAAGAAGGAATAAGTAAGCTAGAGAAAGTATTTAAAAGAAGCGAAGAATTCGGTTTAGAGTTTAATTGGAAGAAATGCCATTTTTTAAAGAGGGAAATCCAATATCTTGGATACATTATTTGTGAATACGAAGTAAGACCGTCTCCAGAAAAGATTAAAGCTGTAGCGAATTTCAAGAAACCAAACAATATAAAAACTGTGCAGTCTATCCTTGGGCTGACAGGGTATTTCAGAAAGTTTATAAAAAACTATTCCCTGATTGCAAAACCGATGACGGATTTGTTAAAGAAAGATGCTGTATTCAATTTTGATGAAAGGTGTGAGAAAGCTTTTATAGAATTGAAACAAATATTGTGTAACTCACCAGTTCTCCGAATATTCAATCCAGATTTAGAGACAGAATTACACACCGACGCAAGTACTGACGGGTATGGAGCTGTTCTTCTACAAAGAAGCCCTAAAAACAATCAATTTCACCCCGTGCACTATATGAGTAAAAAAACAACTCCAGCTGAAAGAAAATACCATAGTTATTACTTAGAAATTTTAGCTATTGTTGCTGCCGTAAAGAAGTTCCGAGTTTACCTTCTTGGGATAAAATTTAAAATAGTTACAGATTGCTCTGCTCTTACTATGACACTACAAAAAAAGGACTTACCACCTAGAGTCGCTCGTTGGGCCCTGCTTCTAGAAGAATACGACTACAAGATCGAACACAGACCAGGAACACGAATGAGACACGCCGACGCACTGAGCAGATATTCTATCTGTATGATACTTACTGAAACTACAGCTCGTTTAAAGAAAGCACAGAATGAAGACGACTATGTGAGACTGATTAAGAGAATTTTAGAAACAGAAAAATACAAGGATTATATCATACAGAACGAAATACTATATAAAGAGAAAGATGGCAGTAAATTGATTGTTATGCCTAAGAAAATGCAGTATGAGATAATCAGGAAAAATCACGAAAAAGGACATTTTGGAATTTTAAAAACTGAAGAACTGATTAATAGGGAATATTTCATTGAAAATTTAACTGAAAAAATAAAAAAAGTCATAAGTAATTGTATTGAATGCATTCTCATGTCGCATAAAAGAGGTAAAACAGAAGGATTCCTACACCCGATAGACAAAGGTAATGTCCCACTGTCGACATACCATGTGGATCATCTAGGACCGATGACTTCGACTCACAAGAGTTACAAATACATCCTTACCGTCGTGGATGCTTATACGAAATTTACATGGATTTATCCTGTTAAGACTTTAACCACGGAAGAGACTTTAGAGAAACTAAGACTACAACAACAAACCTTTGGAGCACCTGAAAGAATTTTTACTGATCGAAACGCTGCTTTACTTCAAGAGACTTCCAAGAGTATTGTAAGAGTGAGAATATAACGCACTATACAATTACCACCGGACAACCCAGAGGAAACGGCCAAGTTGAGCGCATCCATCAGATTATCATAGCCGTGTTGAGCAAACTAAGTGCTGATGACCCGACTAAATGGTATCGCCGTGTGTCCAAAGTACAACGATGTTTGAATGGAACATACCAAAGAAGTATAAGAATGACACCATTTGAACTGCTTTTTGGCACTAAAATGAGAGATAAAGATGATGAACTTCAGAAATTAATAGAAGAAGAAAGCATACAGAATTTTAACGAGAAAAGAGAAGAACTTAGAAAGAAGGCCAAAGAATCTATACAGAAAGTACAAGAAGAAAACATAAAAAGCTATAATAAAAAGCGGAGGGCAGCAATACCCTTTAATATTGGAGATTTGGTAGCCATAAAAAAGACACAGTTCTCACAAGGGAGTAAATTATATCCTAAGTACTTAGGACCCTATGAAGTTGTTAAATGCAATTCAAACGATCGTTATGTTGTAAAGAAGATTGGTATCAGCGAAGGCCCGATTAATACAACCACCTCAGCTGATCTCATGAAGCCGTGGATTTCGCCGGAAGACGATTCATCTGGGTCAGATGAATGATCAGGACGGCCGTGTGGGATAATTTAGCAATGGATTATTGAACTGAAAATAAAATTGTAAGATGTCAATTTTAAAAAATGTCATTGTAATCAAGATAGTAAGATGTAATGTATTTTTTGTGATTTAATGAAAATAAAAGAAGCAGTATAAAAGTGAGTGTTTCGTCTCAAATTCTTGAAATATCACCACATATATATATATATATATATATATATATATATATATATATATATATATATATATATATATATATATATATATATATATATATATATATATATATATATATATATATAATATATAGAGTTTTCACTGAATCAGAAATGAGTATTAAATACACATTTTATTACATATTTTGTTGTATACTTAGAGGGGCGCAATTTCCTTCTTTTTAAGTTGACGTTGGGGATATTATTTTAATCTACTTTCATTCCATATAAATAAATAAAATATAAATAAAATCATAAAAACATCTCTTACATACTCTCAATTAAAATTGCAAAACTGCCCTGAAACTTCGGATATATTGGAAATAACCGGCACTCGGAAATCCTGTGCACTTATCACGCACTTGGCCAATTGTTTGGTAGATTAACAATAGGTACACTAAGTTTGTTCAAGCTCCAATATAAAATTTTATGTACTTAGCTTAGCTGCTATAGATTTAGTGCATTTAGGTTTAAGTTTACTCTTTCTATGCTGTTGAAAGTTAATTCTGAAATATATCTTCTCCGTTGTTGTTTATAACTTGGAGTGAAGCGAGATGTTTTCCAGGCACTTTACACTTCAAGTTTAATTGCGGGTAGCGGGTCTTCATTATTTAAAAGTTGGAGTGAAATTCTAACACCGGATTATATGTTTAATCTTATAATTAAAAATAAAAATTAAATTAAATACAATATAATATTATTGAATCTAATTACTATTAAAATTTCATAAATTCATAAAAGTTTCAAAAAATGCGAGTACATAGTCATTAATTGAGTTTGCAATTTTTAAATAAAAAGAATTTGAAAACAAAAAAATACGCCTAGTGGCAGTTTTTTATTTTTTTCATATTTGCAATAACAAAATGGCACATCGTCTTTTACACGAAATTTTAATTATCAACACAATTCAAATTATACTATATATAATATCTTCAGAATTAGATTGGTCGCGATCACCTAATTCCCAAAGGTTATTATTATCCATAAATCCCTTAGTTCCTTAGTATTATAATATACCCTTTTTATACGAACTTTGTTTCATAAATTAGTCTAAAACTAAACGAGTCTGGTACTAACTTTGATTAGGTAAAATTTTGTATTTTTTCCTGGGGTATTGTGATAAAAGTTTATACAACGCTCCAAAAATGAATTACTGACTCTGTTTAGTCGAGAAACTGGTATTACTAGCTTGTGTCTGTTCCTGGTATGTACCGAACTTCAATATAAAATAAAGATTTTATTTATAGTACGTCGGTTACAGCTACAGCAGAAAATCCTCCTACAATGTGAGAGGTTAACGACCTGCAATGGGCTGTTGCCGGAATAAGAAACGAAAGAAGGATGAGCGTAACTCACTCAACATCCGCGTGCAACGCTGACGATTTGAGATGCTCCGCGAAGGCGCTCGCAGTTATGAAATTGATCTGACAGCGGTTGCAGAACGTGGCCGCATCTTGTGGACTCTTTGACTGTTCCTGAAAAGTTTTATTTACAGAATAAGCGTGACAAACGAGCATACAATCTACCTGATGATAAGTGGATACCGTGGCTCTTAGGCACCTACGTCTATTCTCCATCATCCATGCAGATGCGTTGTTACTCCTTGAGGACCAATTTAATGGGTGGTAGAGGCACGCTGCAGTTATACTATAGTTGTAACACGAATGAGTCGGTTCGACCGGTGTAGGACCACGCTCTCACAGAATACCAACGTAAAATAGCAGCTTAATGCTGCCGTGATTTGTATGGTGAGTGTACAGAACCGGAGACCCTTTTTACTAGAAACGGGACATTCCATCTGTCTCTTACAAGTACGTGTAGTATGTGTGTAGTAGTGTGCAGTCATCACCATCATCATCATTACAGCCCTCCACAAGTCCACTGCTGAACATAGGCCTCCCCGAGGTATGCCACAAAGCACGATCCTGAGCCACCTGCATCCATCGACTTCCTGCATGTCTTACCAGGTCGTCACTCCATCTAGTGGGGCGTCGCCCTACACTTCGCCAACCGGTACGAGGCTGCCACTCGAGAACCTTTTTTCCCCAACGGTTGTCGGTTCTTCGAGCTATAAGGCCGGCACATTGCCACTTCAGCTTACTAATCCGTTGGGCTATGTCGGCTAAAGGAGTGGTATGTAGGTCGATCATTCAATTAATAATGTGTTTTATTAAACCCTCCGTACGAGTTATACAATGTCCTAACACCGACCTCAGAATGTGAAATTATTTCATTTTTTTAAGTTGTTTTAATAAAAGTTTTTTTTTACCCTTTTGACTAATTAAGGAATATCACTGACCTACCTACCAACCACACCTCAGGGATATGAATGAAAACTGCGGATACCAACTCACCCGCCCAGCTGTAGATACCCCCCCCCCCCATATGAAGCAACCTATGAGCTTAGATATAATAGTAGAATCATCTCCATGTCATCTGAATAGTTAGATTAACCCTTCAAGCGCCATAAAAATCCCATGTAGTCGCAGAAGTTTGGCATTTTATAATGCCAAACTTCTTTATAGAAAAGTAGTCTCTATATATAAGTTTTTATGTGTTAAAGTGCTGTGGTTGGGTGCGACCTCATGAGACCGCTAGGAGGTTGAGAGGTTAAAATCCCCTATTTTCAAAATAGGGGTATAATTATAAATATTAATATATTATATATATATATATATATATATATATATATATATATATATATATATATATATATATATATATATATATATATATATATATATATATATATATATATAGAAATATAAATACCAAGTCAGGGGGTTTTCATGCTGGTCTACCTTTCCGGTGATCCTGTTATGGAATACGGGTACGCGACCCCGGCTCCCCGAGCTACTGTTATTCTCATACCTTTCCTGCCGAATTAACAGTATCCTTACACCTACGCTCCTACCCCCAACCTTCTTTTTCCTTTTCCCAAAATGGTAGCTTCCTCTACCAACAATAGCATACCCAAAGAGGGTTGGTGTCAGGCAGGCGGCCGACTGTAAAACTTTTGCCAAATCCCATGCAGTAAACTTATGAATATTACGAGTTGTGGGATATATGACAGGGCTAGGGCGTACCCCGCAGGCGACGCGCAGGGGCAGCACCCGGCTCCTGTGGGAAGTGGGCAAGGGTTGTCGCACCTTACGGAGCGGGTGCGACGTAAGAGGCGAGCCCGTAGAGAGAAGAATGTCAGAGTGAGGTTTGCAAGCTGGAATATAGGTACGATGACTGGAAGAGGAAGAGAGTTAGCAGATGTTTTGAAACGACGAAGAGTGAATGTTGCCTGTTTGCAGGAAACAAAATGGAAGGGCAATAAAGCAAGAGAGATTGGGGAAGGATACAAGTTTTATTACTGTGGAAGTGACGGGAAGCGAAATGGAGTAGGAGTTGTGTTAGATAGTGGAATGAAAGAACGAGTGACAGATGTGAAAAGAGTAAATGACAGAATGATAGTTGTTAAATTAATGATTGAAAACAAAGTAGTGAATGTTGTAAGTGTGTATGCTCCGCAAACAGGCTGTGAAGAGAGTGTGAAAGAGAAGTTTTGGGAGGAATTTGATTGTATGATGATGGGAATACCTGAGAGTGAGGATGTTTATATGGGAGGAGATTTTAATGGACATGTAGGGAGAGTGAATGACGGGTATGAAAGAGTACACGGTGGATGGGGGTACGGAGTGCGCAACCGTGAGGGGGAAGTTCTTCTGCAAGCAGCATGTGCTTTCGACCTGGCTGTAGTAAACACGTAGTTCCAAAAACGAGATCAGCATCTTGTTACTTATAAAAGTGGCCATGTATACCCATACAATGAGTATATAAGAGGAAGCCTGAAAGTAGCGCCAGTGGTAGAAAAGGTGAGAGGAAGCAGATTGGCATGGTTTGGGCATGTGATGCGGAGGAATGAAAGTCATGTCACAAAACGAGTGTTGAATATGAATGTGGAGGGACACACGGGCAGAGGAAGGCCGAATAAAAGATGGATCGATTGTGTGAAGAGTGATATGAGAATGAAAGGAGTAAGTATGGAAATGACGGCTGATAGAGAGGAATGGAACAAGAAGGTTTACTGCGCCGACCCCAGATAATGGGAAATGGTTTAGAGAATGAATGAATGAATAGAAATATAAATATATATTAAAACACTTAGCGGTAGAATTTTCTCTCAAAATTTAGACGACCCTGAAGTATAACTTATTTTTAAAAAACTGGCTGCGAGTCGGACTCGCGCGTGAAGGGTTCCTTACCATCGTACAAGATTGAACACTATGTAGGTACTTGTTAAATACTTTTGTAAAAGATAAAACACGTCTCCCGTATCGGAGGACACCCCTTTAATTTTTTTTAAATATACTTTTTTAGCGGATACAGCAAACCAAACTCCGTACGCATTTCAAGAGTCTACTTGTTGCCATTTTTAAGATCGTGCCTAAAAAGCAAAAAAATAACAGGTATCTAATAAAGGAGCCCACTTTGATTTTTAATTTATTTTTATTGTTTTTGTTATACATCATTTGGCATCACAAAAACACATTCTGTGAAAATTTTAACTGTCCACCTGTTACGGATCATGAGATACAGCCCGCTGACAGACAGGCGGACGGTGAGCGGAGGCTTAGTAATAGGGTCCCATTGGTTACTTTTCGGGTACGGAACCCTAAAAATTATCCCCAAAATCGGTTCATACATGGAAGATATTTTAACTTACAGTTAAACTGAGAGCAGAGAATGCTTTTAGCACCTTCTTTAAGCCTACCTTTTAATTCCTTGACGTTATGTAAAATTCACAGAAGCATAAATAAATAAATATTATTTACAGTATCGTCAACGTGCTTGACGCGTTTGTGCTGTTGCAGACCCGCGTCGCTCACAAACGACGCTCCGCAAAGAGTGCACACAAACTTGCTTCTGTGGGTACGCAAGTGCGAATAGTACGTCGTCAAATGCCTGCAAAAGAAGTTTTCCTGTATCAATTAGGGCCAATAATCTAACGCTCACCATATGTACCGCTAGTTGACACTGAGGTGAAGTTTTTTGTTATACAATGTCATCATCATCAGATTCTAGGGTAAAATATTAATACACAAAACAATGTCCCTGTGGTTTGTTCTTTAATGTTTTGCACATTTTTTTGATCTATTTTTGTGAATATGTATCGTTTAGTCTATTTATGTTTAATCTAATTAATATAAAATTTATATTAAATATAACTAATATTACAGAAAGAAACATTAACCTTAACAGTTTTCGAACAAATTAATTTCCCCACTATGGAGTGTAGAAGTAAGGAATACCAACTCCCATAGGAGAATGGTTGAAAAAATGTCCATCTGTAAGCAGTAAAAACAGTTCAAAAACTCTCCACTACAGCGCTCGAGTAGCTACGGGGTATGTTAAATCGCCGTAAAACACGTTAAGTGTGATTTTGAAAATAAACATTTTGAAAGCAATAAAAACAATTATTGTGAAAAGAATTATGGTGAAAGTCTGTGCAATAAAAATATTATAAAAAGTTCTTTAAAATTTAGACTGTAGCTACAGTGGCGCCACCCTTATTTAACGCTTTCCTACGGACACTTTTTTATACAGTCTGTACTCCTTACCTCTACACTCCATATTCCCCGCTATGAAATCTGTCAAATATTACACCTCATTTCAAGCGGCGCCGCCCTGGTGGCAGAAAAGTCGTAGTCATTGGACGTGGTTATGCAAAAAAAATCCAACTCGCGGAAAGTTAATTTGAGATAATTATACGAGCAATTATAGTTCGTGTCATCTAAATTGAAAATAATACTTTTATTTAGTTTTTAGTTATAGGCACACAGCGCGGCGGTATGACGAGAATGGGGACCGAGAGAGGTGCAGGCGCATTTTTGTCAAAAAATCACACTCAGTTCACTCGCTACTAGACATGTGTCAATCATTGATTTCTAGCGATCGAATCATTCTAGTACATTTTGTCACGCGTATTGGTACATTCGGATCGATCATTCGGATTTGTTCTGTGTCTGGGTGTAATATATCTATAATATTTATGTATTTAGAAATATATAAGTATGTTTATCAGTTGTCTAGTACCCATAACACAAGCTCTGCTTCGCTTGGGACTAGATGGCGTTGTGCGATAGTTGTGGAATATTATTATTATTATTTTGGGGTATCTATATAGTTTTCTCATCTGGTTGGGTCCCATAAATATATAATTATAAATGAAAATGAAAAGATAAATATACATAAATATCAATAACATAAAATAAATATAAAAATACATAAATAAATAAAAGCCCAACCAGATGGACGCCCTCGGCAGGGGAGACCAAACGGCCGAGGGTTAGGGGGAAAGGGAAAGAAACCGGCGGACGATGCGGGTGGTATCGAGGAGCACCGCCTTCTGCATTTGAGCCTGGAGCGGTCCGCCACGTAGTCCCAGTCGCCTCAGATGACCCGAGAGGCTGGCTGGGATTAGCCCGTTTGCAGAGACGACTACAGGAATAATTTCGGTCGGCAGACCACCCCACATGTCGGTCACCTCGTGAGCCAGGTCCAGATATTTTGTTTGCTTATCTGTTTCGGCTTTCACGAGGTTCTCGTCATACGGAATGGTAATTTCGACCAAAAATATCCTTGACTGTGCCCGGTCCATCAGCAAATATCAGGCTTATTCGCAAGAATAGTCCTGTCCGTGATGATGGCCCGGTCCCAATAGAGCCTGGCGCGATCATTTTCGAGCACGGCTTCCGGCAAGTACTTGTAATACGGCAATTTTCGATCCACGAGACCGTATTTCAGAGCGAGCTCCTGGTGAAGAATTCTGGCTACTAGGTTGTGCCTGTGCAAGTACTCAGAGTTAGAAAGCGCCGAACAACCGGAGATGACATGCCTAAGTGACTCACCGGGATGGCGACAAGCTCGACAGATGTCGACGGTGCCATCCTTTAGGATGTATCTCCGATAGTTGTTGGTCTTAATAACCTGATCCTGTATTGCACAGACAAAACCCTCGGTTTCCCCGAAGAGATCACCAAAGCGTAGCCAGTGGAGGGAGGCTGCTGTGTCTACGAAAGGCTCATGTAGAGCCTTGTAGAACCTCCCGTGGAGCTCCTTCTCCTTCCATACGGTCTCCCGGTCGGAAATGCTCTGCACTGCCGGGTTTTGCCATTGCTCGTTGGCTAAGGATAGAGGGGTAAGTCCTTTATCACAAGAAATGACGTCTTTATAGAATGGATCATCCGATCTCACCAGGAAGTAATCACGGAGGCTGCACACTTCGCGATTATGCATGGTGAGCGCGCTCAAGAAGCCACGCCCACCATGCTTTCGCGGCAAGTACAGCCTCATTACCGACGATCTCGGATGATGCATCCTATGGGACGTCATTGTAGTGCGGACTTTTCTATCCAGGGCGTTAAGTTCAGTCTGACTCCACCTGAGTATGCCAAAGGTATACATGAGGACAGGCATGACCCAACCGTTATATGCGTGTGTCCTATTCACACCGGACAAAAGGCTGTTAAGCACTTTGGTCAAGCGTGCATAAAACACGTCGCAAACTGACTGTTTCATACCAGCCTCATCGATACCGATGTTCTGTGACATACCCAGGTATCGGTATGTTTCAGCCTCGGAAAGGGTTCTTAAGTTGACGGGCATAGATAAGTCTATGCCCTCAGAGTTAGCAACCCTTCCCCCTTCAACATGGAGGACCGCACACTTATCCGTCCCCAGCTCCATTCTAATAGAATTGCTAAATTCACACGTGATGTTTAGCAATTCCATAAGATAGGAGCGACTGGAGGCGAATAATTTGAGGTCATCCATATAGAAAAGGTGGGTCACTTTTGTACCTCCTTTCCGAAGCTGAAATCCCCTCCCGGAGCCCTCCAGTAAAGTACTGAGAGGGTTCAGGGAGAGGCAAAACCAGATTGGACTCAGACAATCGCCCTGGAAGATACCCCTTCTTATCCTTATGTGGTTCTCCGCAGCCGTCATCCGCTCGCCCAGATAGCAAAGGATCGTACTCCACTGCCCCATACACTGCCCGAGGAAGTCTCGAACTGTACAGTCAATCTTGTACAGCTCGAGGACCCTCTTTAGCCATGTATGGGGCACCGAGTCGAATGCTTTTCTGTAGTCTATCCAGGCGGCGGAGAAATTCCGACGGTTGCGTTTCACCACTTTGCCAATGACCGCGTCAATGAGGAGTGGTTCCTTGGTTCCACGACCACCGCCCCGGCATCCATTCTGAGCGCGTGACATCACCTGATTTAGCTCCAGGTGACGAGTGATTCTCGCGCTCAAAATGGATGTCAGTGTCTTATATATGGTGGGTAGACACGTGATGGGGCGGTATTTGCTCGGGTCTGTGGTATCCTGATCTTTAGCAACCAAATGAGTGATCCCAGTAGCGAAGAGGCTCGGGAGCGACTTCTGATCGAGAGCCTCTTGAAACTGTCGGGCGAGCACAGCGTGACATACTACGAACCCCTTCAACCAGTAATGATGCAGCCCGTCGAGCCCCGGACTTTTCCAGTTCGGGGCCCTACGGACCGCCTCAGCCACGTCTTCAGGCGTTATGGTGACGGGGTCCATAGGCGTAACACTTGCACTCTGGCTCGCCACAACTTCCATCCAAGGGCCCTCGCTGTGGTTTACGGGCTCTGACCACAGGCCACGCCAAAATGCGACAGTGGCAGCCTGATCCGGTCCTGGGCCCGCTCCACATACCTCTGGTCGCTCCAATGATTTATAGAGCCTCTTCTGATCACTCTGGAAGAGACGATTCTGGTTGAACCGCCTTGACCTCTCGCTAAATCGTCGAATCCGCTTCCCCCAAGCAGCGATTTTTTGCTTCAGGTCATCTATGCGCTCCGTTAGTTTTTGCGTGATATCCGGCTGGAACAAACTGATATTTGTCCCAGCAAACGCCATCCTAACGGTGCGCATAATCCTCGGTCTAGTATTACCCGACCTGAAGCTTGTCAGTCTGCCGATAAGGGCCCTTGCCTTTGCGATACGGTCCTCAATTCTTTTTCTCCAGGCTGGGATGGCGCTACTTTTTTGAGTAGCACGTCCAGCCACGGGAAGTTTGGCGCCAATAATACGGCATACTGCCAGTGCGGCGCCAAAAAGAATTGAATCCGTCTCGCAAAGGTCCCGGCTGGCTTCCAAATAGGTTACCAGCATTGGGTTAAGAGCCCGCACGACAGCCCGATTTCGCTTGCTAAGGGGTATGCGGGGAAGTCGCGGTCGATTATCGAGAGGCATGCTGCGCGTTTCCAGCATCGACTCTTCCAGTATGCTCCTCATTTTCTCTAGTTCGTGGGAGACTATTCCATCATCGTCTGAATTAGCCACAAATGGAATGTTGACGGCAGCATCCACATATGCAGTTTGTTGCGCATCTAGTGGCGCCGCATTCCCAGCCGCAGCATTTCCATTCGATGAAGGAATAGCCTCACCTCGTAGTCGCTCGAGTTCGGCGTCACCAAATATGTTGGAGCGCAGGATGTACCTAACTCGGTCTGCCAGGTTTTGCTCAGTGACGGATAGAGATGGCTCCAGCTCTGCAAAAAAGCGATGCATCCGAGCCCGATACGCCAAACATCCAGTTTCTTCCCCTTTTGCCCTAAAATACGCCCGCAGTGCGTTTTCATTCATCGATTTAGACCAACGCATGCGACGTGCTCCACCAGCGGCGGGTGCCGCTTGCTGAGTCCGAGAAGACCCAGCCAACACCAAGCCTTCTGGTGGGGATGATGGATGCGGGGGGCTGCTAGGTGGTCTTGCAACACCCCGCGCTCGGCTGGCGGCCCGCATGCTGTCGCGTCCAGCGCCAGCTCCAGACGCGCCCTGGCGACCTCCAGGCAGCGGCCCTTTGCGCACTATCTTTTTCTCCATCATCCATAATATGGGCGTCCATTAACGGGAGACGCCCAGGCCCGGCACCGTATCGTGGACGGCCATAAGCACAAACGGGCCTTTGCACCCTGAATTCTGCCGAGGTACGGCGCTCACACCTCTCGCAAGGTGCTGACTGATTGCGTTGACGTAGCAGTTTTGTCACTTAACTGTTACGTCAGCGGGCGATGGGGTCGTCAATTCCCTACGCCTTTATTATTATTATTATTATTATTATTATTATTATTATTTTATTATTATTATTATTATTATTATTATTATTATTATTCAAATGGATCATTTCGGGATCCAGTACTCTGTGAGTCTGTGAGATCTATTAGAAACCGAAAATTTTCTATTTCAGATTTGTACTAGCGCCATCTAGTACATGTTATAGTTAATAAAGTCATTTTATCGAACTAAAACTTATTGACTTTCAAGGTGGTAAGTACAATCGACGCGAGACTGCATAAACACAAAAATTTTAAGTTATCATACATTAAATAATTTTTTTTATTCTTAAATTTAATTTCTAACAATACACAATTTCATCTTACTTTACATGTCTAATAATAAATACTCCTGATACTCTGCAGTCTGCATTGTTAATTCGATTCGCCTGTCAGCTGGGGGCTCTGTCAGACTTTCACATGAGATTACATTATCAAGATAGATCGAAATATCTTCGGACATAAAATTAATAGTCAAAATTAGTAGTAAGCAAATGACTTTTAACGTATACGAATATTTAAAAAAAACTGGATACAAATTCTGCTGAATACCAACAAGATTAAAAAAGAAGATATCTTAAAAACCCGTATTGTACAACGAGGAAAATAATTAAGACGAAAGATTTAAATGGTTCGCTATAGATATCCGGTACTTGATTTTAATTATGTTTTCAGTTTAAGAGAGCATATGTGTTTCGCGTCGAAAACTACATGTTTTATGGTTTTTCCAAAGGCGATATCTAACGATGTGAGGAGATTAATTGCTGAAAATTAGGGCTTTAGAAAGATGAAGTCTTTATTTAATACATAGCAATGCAAAATCATAGTTTTTAATGACGGTTTTTTAGGGCGAAGACAATCCCTTCACAGCGTTTTACGAAAATATGCATCAGAGTTATCTTTCAGGTTGAATACAACCATTATTATAAGCTAAAATACTTTATTTTAAGCGTTATTATAATGGAATATATAGTCTTTTAGTGTATAGCAAAACCTAAATTACGAAAATATTTCGATTTAATATTATAAAATAATATTATAAAATCACCAAAACTGTCTACTTCAATGTAATTTTTTCCATGTATTTGGTTATAAACATATCTATTTTAATTATTTTATCCAAATACATGTAATGTTAAATATCCAAAAAAAATTTTAGCTCGTTTTATTTTGTCAATTATTTTATATAATTATTTTAAAAATACCATAAATCATCATGCGCAGACGCCGTTCGATTCAGTACGCTCCGGGTAATCCCAACAATAGGACGTATTACTTTTTCTCACCGACGCCGCGCGATCGCGTTGATACACCGATAGGGCTATACTACACTATACTATAACTAGATACCTACAGCACCATCGAGCAATTCAAACGATTGAGAATTTTATAAGCGATATTTTTGGTAGTAACTAATTTTGAAATATGTTCATGATAGTAATATTTAAATATTAAATGATGTTATGGTGGCAAATTTTCATTTCATACGTATTTTTTTAGAAATGAGTAATGAACGTAAGCAATTCGGATCAAGTAAAAATACAAAATCGTTGGCTTTCACTTTGGCTCCGTGGCGGAGTGACTCGGTAATGAGTTGTAGCGCTGAGCGCCACGGGTTCGAATCCCACATGGAACAAAAAATTGTATTACCTACAAATAATTGTTCCAGGTCTGGATGTTTGTCCTTGTGAAATTAATGTATTTAAACTGCCCCCACGATGTACTTAGTAAAAATTCCTAGTGTGGAGATAACATTATGGTTAAACAAAGACATGCCATCAAAAACATAACTTGTAAAATAACCAAGTCTCGCAATGATGACACGGCCGTGCCGCTGTTTTGCTCGACTTGGCGGGGGCACTACCGTGCCCCCAGATATCTCACCGTAAACGCGAACAATCCGGGTTCGATCCCCGCTAGTGTTGCCAGGTGTCCCGATTTGCGCGGGACGTCCCGATTTTCAAGGGTCTAGTGACACGTCCCGATTCACCCTTGATCAGGACGCCGAATGTCCCGATTTCACTAACCTTCTTATTCTATACTTTAATCCATAATTTTGACAGCATAAATGATTACATCTGTTAGCTACTACCACATTAAAATATTTTTACTACGACATTGTCTCACCAGTCGAAAAAAAAACACAAAAGTTTTAAACAGAATTATATTAAAATTAGTGATTTGAAAAATTCAGGGACTGCAAGAAAAAAACAAATAGTTCAAAAATGTTTTAATTTGCCTAAAATGAAAAAAAATCAGTTTTTACGATGTTTGTATGAAAAGTTATTCGTTCATGAGATCAGAACCGAATAATAATTATAAAGCACAAAAGTAAAGTAAAGTTACAGTCACAATTTCTCGCATTACTCGCATACTGTGATATTTACAGTGAGCGTTGACCATCTGAGCTACCACGGCTCACAATAAAGCACAAAAAGGCTACAAAGAAACCTATATTTTGTAGTCATTGTAGATGTCCGGATATGAAAACCAAATCCCAGATTATTTTTACCTTCCGTCCCGAAATTTTACTTGCTAGACCTGGCAACACTAATCCCCGCCGACACTAATGAAATTGTTAGTTTGATGAATTATGTTTACATTATGAAACAGAATAAAAGTTTATCAAATGATATATATTTTATACAATACATATTTTTCAATTAGAACATATATTATAATATACTCAATAGGGTGAAAATGTAAAGCCGACTTCAATTTACTAAAAGAATAAAACAATTTCCACATATTAGCCTCCGATTTCTATACATAGTGTATATTTAATATACACTATGTATAGAAATCGGATATAATTTAATTGTTTATATAAGCCATTATATGGAAATTATTTTTTTATTATTTTAGTTCCAATAGTATCAAAGACAGGTATATTAATCAAAGATCAAAGTGATTCGTGCAACTAAAGGCAACTACTATAGCCTCACGTTCGTCCTGACAAGCACACAGAGATAACATTGTAGTGTGCGTCAATATTACGCCGTTCCAAAGCGATCGCGTAGATTTCGATTTGGACATATTTGAATATGCGCTCTTAAGAGGCTTGTAGCGGTTAAACTTGAATCTTTTACACTGTTTTTGGATGTCGGAAATGCGTTTTGAATTAATTACGATAAAAACAAATTTCAATAAAAATTTAAATAATGCTAGTTTTTACGGAATTTATCGCGTATATTTAACTTTTTAAATACCCGACGTTTCGAACGCTTTTCAGCACTTATGGTCACGGGCGGGACTGAGATGTTCAACGTCCATATGTCATAGTTAACCGTGGTTACCATAGATTAAAATTTAACTTTTGTTCCGATCTATGCAGTATGAACTTATGGTATCTTGAAGTCTTGCAGTTGTATGCTTGGGTTGGGATTTAATTTTATTTATTATAGGATCTCAAGCAGATGGTATGGTCTTCTCTATTGAAATTCGAATGTTTTTTGATTTCAATAGCCTCGCGAATCATCCTTGGAAGGAATAGGTGTTCTTTAGCGAGGATTTGCGGTCTATCAAAACTGATGTAGTGACGGGGGCGATCCTGTACGTGTTCACAGACTGCAGACTTCCCGGAGCGTCGATTCTTCACATCAGCTATATGTTCTTTAACGCGGGTTTTTATTGATCTTTTAGTTTGTCCTATGTAGGAGAGACAAAGTTAAATATACTACTAACTAGTATTATTTCAATATGTAGTGTTCGCGTAAATATAAGAAATTATTCAATAAAAATGGCTTATAACGAAACGCAATTATGTATTTTTTTTATTGTGTAATTTGTTTTATTATGAGGTAGATGTCCATTATTTGATTTTTTAATTTTGTTTTCAATTTAGGAGTTTGTGAGGGTTAAGCTCGAACTTTTTACTGTTTTTGTATTTCGGAAATGCCTTTTGAATTAATTACGATAAAAATAAATTTCATTAAAAACACTCATAAAAAAGTTAATCACTCGGACCCAGACAATCCATTTGTGGCTGAAGACGAGACTTATTATATAACAAATTGAGCCGCAGTGGAGAGCAGTCAAGAGGTCTTTCAGAAAACAAAATTATAACAATTCACATCACAATATTTCATTTACCACAATCATAGCAGAGTTTAAGGCAACCTGACTTTATAGATATGATTGGTCGCATCGGTTCTAAAACCAAATTAGCACGCCCCGAGTTCACGTAGTCTTGTCTGCCCTACCCTTAGAGCGTTTTTGTAAAGCCGTAGGCGCGGATGGAGAGTAGCTCTCGCCCGCTGTAGCAAATCGCAGACCCCTGAGCGAGCCTGTGATTTACTACGCAAGGGCGAATGGGCTGCACTTCCTGCAGTGCCGAAGCCGTTGCAGAAGTAGCTGGATGTTTAAAAAAATAATACCAACTCAGAAAACTTTAAATGCTACACATAGAGAAGAGGATGTAGAGAGTTAGAGTTTTTCTGTGTTCCGGTCTGAAGGGTGCAAAGAGCCGGTATGATTACAGACCGAGAGGCGTTCCATCTTAATCCTCAGATATGACAATGATTCTGTGGCCTTCTGTTTTAATTTGGTTGCTGGTGCCCAGGCCTGCAGTATGCGCATGCGTATTCCCATCAGGTGGACGACAAGTTTGTTTATCATATCAATTTTACAAAAAAAAGCAATCCAATAACAACACAAGCAGTTAAAATATAACATAACTTTTATATGTGGTAGAGCCATGCTACAGCAATTTTATGGTTATATATATACGAGCTTAAAAGACAACCATTAGCCTAAAACCTTCGCTATTGCATAATACGTATTCTTGTCTAATTAGCACAAATATTTTAATGTGGAGTACCCAGAAATGGTGAGATTATTTGTCCTGTCTCGTGAAAATTTAGACGGTGCGAGTCGAATCTATGTACAAAAGGAACAAGGTCGTTAGGCAGAAACGGCTGTGGGTGCGCTATTCAAATTTATACATAATTTTAACGAACGTATGAGCGTTATTTTAATGATGCACACAATTTTTTCTGCCACCAGGGCGGCCCGACTAAGGAAATGGGTGAAATAATTGACAGAATCCATAGTGCGGGAAGTTAATTTGTTCGGAATATGGGTAAATGCAGTTTCTTCCTGAAATATTAGTTATATTTTATATTAGCTCGATCAGAAGTGGATAACCTAAACTACAAATTCTGTTAGTAAAAAATTAAATGTGCAAAAAAATTAAGAGCATTAATAACTACTGAATCATTGCTTTGTGTATTTAAACATCCTAGAAACTGATAAACTTTTATTTAAAACATTATTTCAAATAATGATACGAGATTGTGTAACATATAAGTTCACCTCAATCCCCACTAGTGACATCTGGTGAGTGTAAAATTATTAGCCCTCATTACTAAAACGAAAAAAGTCTTTTTTTATTTAACTAGCTTTACGGCTCTGGGTTCTAGCCCTTCTGAGCCTATCATTTTTTCAGAATCTTCATTTTTATGTATTTTTCCTTTACAATATGCTGATGCGTCACTTTGAGAATTTTTTGGGAGATTTTGACGACAGCTCAACCCAGCGGACAATTGATGACGACAGCCACTCAAGTTCATAAGGTGCCCAAGCGATCAAATTAACTTGACGTTTATCAACATCAAAACACTTGTTTCCTCGTTTTCTCTAATAGTTCACACGCGTAGACACTTAATTCACAAAATCACATCACTTTTAGGAATGAAAATTCACTTCAAACCATTATTCAAGCGACAATCTGTCGACAGTCTAGTTCCTGACAAAACTCCGAAAAAAAAATGCTGTAGCTAAACTATGTAGTGTATTTGATTATTTTTTTGTGTATATGATAATAAAACCTTCCATGGAGTTTCTGACATCATTTATTGTGTTTAACATTGCACCAACCTGTATATAACTCATGTTTAACCAGTGGATTGGATCATTTTCAAATTCGTTTGATTTTTCGTCGGAATATATAATAAGGTTCTATGGTTAGTAGTTTGACATTAGGACTGTCATTTGTAGTTTCATATCCGAGCTGATTTTTGTCATTTTATAAACTCATACCTGAACTCCTCGCCGCAGTGTTCGCACGTTCTCGTAACGCCTAAATGCGCTTCTTCGTGCATTAGAGCTGTGGATCTGGAACGATAGAACAAATTTAAGAATCATTAAATGAATTTATTAAAGCCATTTTATCCCAATTCGAACTTGAAACTTTACTAGATAGCAGAGCTTCTCTTCAGCTTTGAAGTCTGACTTGGTTGGTAGCCTCTTGGCAAAAGTGTATTACAGTTTGAAAAGTAAGAAATCAACTACAGTACAGGCTGTGAGGCATTCCATCTTAGTCTTTAATTATACATTTTATATGTGGTAGAACTGTGGCCGTAGAAGGAAAGGGGGAGATCTCCCGCCGGGCAAGGTGTTCTACCCAGGGAGCGGCCAACACTCCGTGTGATAGTTCGGAGATGTTCTATATATACTGTTTATGTGATTCGGAATGTTGATAGCGTGATTTAGGCTTCGGTGTATTTCGGTTGTGGCGCGACGACAGCGCCGCCACATCACCCCCTGCTCAGACCAGAGGTCGATAGTGCAGTCTCGTTATCGACGAATATGCAGGTGCCAGGAGATTGCCTTGTAATCTGCGGTGAGTCGAGAAGAAGGCAAGTAATCTGCGAGAGTGCCGTGAAGCAGAGGCGAGCAGTAAGGCTCAGAGCCGTGCCGAACACTGTATAGCGCAGAGAGTAGCTTGAAGGAACAGGAAGCATTATTATTCTAGTGCTGCGATGAACTTTGTGAAGCTAGATAGCTTGCAGGATATGAAGACTGCAGACGATATCTTCTCGGGAGCGAATGGGTGGGGTGTATTCTATGATGATGATGAAGCTTGAAGTTTCCGAAGGTTGTTGGTTGCGTGTTCAGATCACGTCTGGGTCACCACTGTGGCCGCGGAAGGAAAAGGGGAGATCTCCCACCGGGCAAGGTGTTCTACCCGGGGAGCGGCCAACACTCCGTGTGATAGTTCGGAGATGTTCTATATATATACTGTTTATGATTCGGAATGTTGATAGCGTGATTTAGGCTTCGGTGTATTTCGCTTGTGGCGCGACGACAGCGCCGCCACAGAACCATTCTGCCGCTATATTCTAGCTGTAGCACGAATGGGTCGCCCGGGGAAGGACGATGTTCACACAGAATACCAGCTTAAGATAGCAGCCTAATGCTGCTGTATTTTGTTTGTAATCGGAGACCCTTTTTACTGGAAACGAGGCACTTCAGCTTAACTCTGCGGGGTGACTACGCATCTGCAATCTGATTCTTTTTTTTATATAATATTGGGTGACAAACGAGCAAACAGTCCACCCAATGAAAGGGGATGCTGTGGGCCTCATACATACACATTTATCCTCAATTAAGAATCAAAATGCAAATGCGTAGTCCATGAGGACTAAGAAGGAATGCATCGATTCCAGTAAAAAGGGTCTCGTGTTCTCTACACTCAACATACGAAACACAGCAGCATTACGCTGCTATTTGACGGTGATATTCTGTGAGCGTGATCCCGCCCCGGTCGAGCTACAACTTCCATTCAAGCTACAACAATCATTCGTGCTAAAACTATAATAAAGCTGCGGCGTTGCTCTATCACTTGCGAAATTCTTAATTGAGGATATGTATAATATATAGATGTTTATGGGCCACAGCATCCACTAATCATCGTGTGCTCGTTTTCACCCTTACTCTATAAAAAAGTCTAGAGAAGTGATAAGGTGTCAGTTGCCTTCTTGGTTCTCCCACCCCCAACGGATACCCGCCTTGCCGTGGCGGGGGGCTTAGTGGCCGCGGCTTGGTCATCCGCGGTGGACAAAGAGGAACCCACTTGGCTGGCCCGTGGTGGAGAAGAGTGGGAGAAGGAGTGTTGGTATAGCGATGCGGCCGAAACTTGGTTGGTAGCGGAGCCAGAGACCAGACCCGCCACAGGGGTCAGGAAAGCGGGTGCTTCTGAGCGCGCGCTTTTCCTGGCCCCATGGCCTCCACATATCGGACTCGGAATGTTCGTTACGCAACTAGAGTTGAAGGCGGTGGAGGCCCTAGTATTCCTGGTGCGCCTTGCCTGAGAAAAGGAATGGGAGGAGAAGTCTTCCCCTGATAACTTATATGGGGCTGCGGATGTGTGCGATATCATTCCCGTGACCCTGCCAACATGCGGCGAAGGTGGAACACCATGGGGTTTTAGTCGGTGCGAGTCTGACACAAACCGCTTTTACCCGGATATGCGTGGACATCCCCTTGTGAAAAAAGGATTTGGCTGAAGTTAGCTGCAGATGTCCACAGGAGCCACACCATCAGGTGGACTGATAACTTGTTCTTCATTCTCTTTTTCTTCATCACCAGCATGAAATAGTCTAGTGCCAGACATGGACCTCTCACGTTGTTGGAAGAATATGCCTCATCTAACGCTTGGATGGCAATTTGATTATCACAGTACAAGACGTACCGCAACTTCGAAGTTTGAACGTGCTCCTGTCGCCGACCTGAGAATTCTACGGTTGGCGTAATGGTATCACCACCATCTACAGAAGACCAAGAGGTCGTTCTAGCCTTTCCTATGCTCGCTTCTTACGATACCCAAGGTAAGAAATTCAGTGCTGGATTATCTAAACAAAAACCCACAGCTGAACATAGACCTACCCATGGATTACTTCGTAGGGATATTTGGACTAGTTGCCACGCTAGGCAGTCAGATTTCCAACCGTAGTTCTTCTTTTTAGTTAGAAGACGCTGTCTTTATCATTTCGTCGCCTCTTACGGCACCCAAAGGACGCCATGGGGTAATGTATATTCTTAAACTATACTAAACGGTTTAGTCGTTACTCATATACTATGGCAAATATCCTGCCAATGAGTAAGTTTAATACGGTGGATATTCAGCAGCGGTTTTTTCATAGGCTGTAATGAGCGAATAACAAATATTATTTTAAAAAAAAAGTAATTCTGAAACTCACTCAACAGTAACAACGAGGTTGCAAACCAAGCACTCGTACTTAGTGTAGTGCATGCGCGTGTGTTTTAGTAGGCGACACTTCAGCTTGAAGCGCATGTGGCAGAAACGACACTCGAACGGACCGATGGACTGCAATAATTATCTATCATTAATTTTACACATTGTAGGGTCATGCTGCTATATTATAGTTATATCCTCGGTGGGTTATATAATACCAGCGTAAAATAGCAGCTTAATGATGCTGAGTTTCATATGGTGAGTGTAGAGAACCAGTGAACCATATTTTTTTTGGAAACGAGGCATTCCAGCTTAGTTCTACGGGGTGACAACGCTTCTGCATTTCGATTCTTAATCAAAGACAGATCAGTGTCCCTGGGCCACAGCATTCACTTACCATTAGGTGGACTGTGTGCTCATTTATCACACTTGTTCTAGAAAAAATTAAAATCTCTGTCATTGATTAAAACTACCGGTAATGAAGATTTTGAGGTCATACGTAGAGACATTTTGTCTATGTTACGTCAAAGTTCAGCACCGAAATAAATCTTCCAGATTTCAATTTTAAGTGCTGACCTACCATGTGCTTGGCAGTGAAGCAAACAATCGGGAGGAACCTGCATGTTCAACATATGAAAAAGTCCTCTTAGTACATGATGGTGACCGTGTAGTGTCAGTGTAGAAATATACACCACTTCAATCATTCCGTGGGTGACGTAAGCACTGACGGAGGGGAAAAACAGGAGATGGGCAGCAGCGTCTTTATAACAACTAAAAATACAAAACTGCATTCCCAACACACCTGCAGAGCGTGCCAATTGTGGCAAATATACAGCAATGTTCAGCAGTGGACTTTTAATAGGCCGTAACCGTAACATTGGCCGTGTAGTGGCGGTTAATAATATCCTCTACCCCATATCTTCCCATGGATGTCGTAAAAGGCGACAGAGGGAAACAGGCGGGATAGGCAGCAGCATCTTCCTGATAGCAGCAATTATACAAATAAAACAGCGGTTGCCAGCCCGCTCGCCAAGCGTGGCAACTATGGCAATAAACCCCCCATGACAGTTACGAAGAAACGGCTCCCAGTCCCCGGCGGCCCCGCTATTTCTGGCTACGGTGGCGATCATGGTAACGGCGGGGCAGGGGGTGCTAAGAATCTCCGGTGGCGGTTCGGTTGCCACCTACGACAACTCGACCTAGCAACATATAACGCGCGCACCCTGATGACTGACGAGAAGATCCTGAAGCTGGAAGAAGAGAGAAGGGGGAAGAGTTCTGTACACATCATTGTTGGAGCCACACGCAAGTGTGAGTAACGATCCAAGAGTAAGTCTTATCCGACACTATTCCGATGATACCCCGGACGACAGTCTGAGCGAGATTAGAATGGCTCTCCAGCACTAACGGCAAGAACGGCAAGCAAACGGCTTGGCCCCAGGCGAGGGTGGAATTACAGCGGAGCTTCAGAAAGCGGGTGGAACACCGGTACTTGAAGTCCTTCAGAAGCTCTTCAATTCCGTCCTACATGGTGGCACTACTCCGGAGGCGTAGAGCAGAAGTGCGGTGGTCTTGTTCTTCAAGAAAGGCGACAACGCTCTCTTGAACACCTACAGACCGATTTCCCTTCTGAGCCACGTCTACGTACTGTTTTCGAGTTATTACGAATTGTCTCGCACGCAGACTCGACGTCTTCCAGTCTCCCGGACAAGCCGGTTTCCGAAAAGGCTCCAGTGCCATGCTACATACCCTGCGGCAGATTGTATAGAAGACGAAGAGTACAATCTGCCACTTTGTTTGACGTATGTGGACTACGAGAAAGCCTTTGATTCCGTCGAAATTTTTGCGGTGCCACGGTCCCTCCAGCGGTGCCAAGTTAACTGTCGGTATATCGAAGTGCTGAAGTGTTTGTACAGTATGGCTACGATGGTTATCCGAGTAAAGAACCAAAGTTCGAAACCTATCCAACTGCAGAGAGGTGTAAGACAGGGTGACGTTATATATATTTTTTTATTATTATTTTTTTTATAGGATAGGGTGACAAACGAGCAAACAGTCCACCTGATGGTAAGTGGTTGCTGTGGCCCATAGACATCCACATCTATCTTCGATTACGAATCAAAATGCAGATGCGTTGTCACCCGTGAGGACTAAGATGGAATGCCTCGTTTCCAGTAAAAAGGGTCTCCGGTTCTCTACACTCACCATACGAAATACAGCAGCATTAAGCTACTATTTCACGCTGGTATTCTGTGAGAGCGTGGTCCTTCCCCGGTCGAGCCGACCCATTCGTGCTACAACTATACTTCTAATATAACTGCAGCATGGCTCTACCACGTATAAATATATCCCCGAAACTCTTCACCGCTACATTGGAAAACGTTTTCAAGCTACTGGACTGGAAAAGATACGGTATTAACATCAATGGCGAGTACATCACTTACCTTCGATTTGCCGACGGTATAGTCCTTATTGCAGAATCGCTGGAGCACCTAAGCACCATACTCAATGACCTCAATGGTGTCTCCCAACGGATAGGTCGTAAGATGAACATGGACAAAACAAAGATCATGTTTAATGTTATGGCGGTTGTTGTTGGGAACACTATGCTCGAAGTTGTTGACGAGTACCTTTACCTGGGACAAATAGTCCGACTAGGTAAGTCCAACTTCGACCGATAGGTCAATCGACGGATTCAACTCGGTTGGGCAGCGTTCGGGAAATTACGACACATCTTCTTGTCAGGTATACCTCAAACTCTGAAAACTAGATCGTACAACCAGCGCGTGTTGCCAGTGATGACTTACAGATCTGAGACGTGGTCCTTCACTGCTGGCCGTATGAGAACGCTCAAGGTCGTTCAGCGAGCTATGGAGAGGGCTATGCTCGGGGTTTCTCTGCGTGATAAACTCAGAAATGAGCATATTCGCAGTAGAACCAGAGTGACCGACACAGCCCAACGGATTAGCAAGCTGAAGTGGCAATGAGTCGGCCATATAGCTCGAAGAACCGATAACCGATGGGGAAGATAGGTTCTCGAGTGGCAGCCTCGTACCGGTAGGCGTAGTGTAGGGCGACCCCCCACTAGATGGAGTGCCGACCTGGTAAAACATGCAGGAAGTAGATGGATGCAGGTGGCTCAGGACCGTGCTTTGTGGCATTACTTGGGGGAGGCCTATGTTCAGCAGTGGACTTGTGTAGGGCTGTAATGATGATGATGATGATTATGAACTGTAACAAGTTGTAAAGTCCGCCAGGCCTCCACCACTGTTCCAAAGACAGCGCGGCGCGCTTTTCCCTGCTCCAAAAACTCTTTCAGAAAATAGGGGAAGCCTACATTCAACAGTGTGATGAATGTCCGTGTTACCTTACTATTTATATTATTGTTTTGATTTTTAAATTGTAAAAACCGACTGTGACAAGGACGAAAGAGAAGTAAAAACCACTGTGAAATTTATACAACAAATTTTAAATGGCCGCAAAAATAAAAATACCATACCGTGTTGTGCCTTAATTTCAAATGGCGCATCATAATATCCTCTCTCGAGAAGAACTTATAGCAATCCTTACAATGATAAGTGGCCTGCACATATTTCGGATCGTGAGCTCTTTTCTCGAACTCTTTTACAGCCTCCTCCTCGGACAAACTTATCTTCTTCCATTTACTTGGATCCAGCACTTTTTTGGACGCTGCTGTAAACTTGTACTTTTTCTCCTCTTGAACATTTTTATTGTTTTCTATTTTACTATGATTTCTTGTGCCTAAGAGTTTTTTATTTGATACACTTTTTTTAATTTTTTTAACTGCTACATCCAAATGGTCTTCATTACATTTTTTAGATTTTATTAACACATTGTTTTCCATAGTCGTTAAGCTATCTTCATTTACAGAATCACAGTCTATATTGTTTACACTGTCATCCATAATAGAAAGGACATCACTTGCAACAGTTATCATTGCATTACTTCCAGTTTTCATTAAAATTTCATCTGACTTAATACCAAAATCAATATTTTTATTTGTGATTTTAGTTACGCTACCAGTATCCATAGCTACTGGGAAATCATATTTTCCTAATTCTCTTTTACTCGTGCTGTTTTGTAATTTTTCTTGACTAAGTTTCTCTTGAGGCAATTGTTTATTAGATTTGTCAATATTATTGTCATTTAGTTCAGTATTTTCTAGATTATCTTCTTCAGTCTTTATTACTAAATCCTTTTCTGGAATAAAAACTGCTGTTAAAGAATGATTATCATTGTCAGTGTCGACAGTACAATCTAAATCATCGTCAACATTATCAGTACTCGAAAGTAAATTATCTGTGGTAGTCTTAATTGCAGTGCTATCATTTTTAGTTAAAATTTTATCAGAGTCTACTTCTAATTCAGCTTTTCTATTACTTGTTTTAGTAACATCTTCAGTACTCATAGATACTGCAACATCACCATCACCATTATCGATTGAAACTTTTTTATGAATGATTCTATTCTGTCCATCATTAATTAAATAGGTTTTTACGCGCTTATTTACTGTAATAATGCCTAAAGCTGATTGAAGTATTTCACTTTTGCAGTTAAAATTGTTAACAGCCTTATATGTTATCTGGAAAATAAAACAAGCAACTTAGAGTGTTATGAAACCCCAATGTCGAAAGATTGTAGGGTTTTAAATGTCTATGTAATGTAAAAAGGGTTGCCACTACATAAGAATGAAGCAATAAACATTATATAACAGGTATAATAAGGTATTACCATTTTCTGGATTTTTCGGTAAGAAAAGAATACTACGGGACATTAATATTTGAGGTGCATAACAAATTTTTATTTCAATTTTACAATAATATCGTAGACAACTTTTGGAGTGGCCAAGACAGTTACGAAATTATAACACATTTAGATTTTGAAGTAAAACTCCTTCAGCTAAAGCTTGAGGATAACTCACTTGTTTTTTTAGAACGAAGTAACATTCAGAAAAATCTATATGTGCAGTTTCCATGCATAAAGGTAGCTAATTACTCTATTAGTATAGTTAATAGTGGGTGTACATTATACACACATATGATTTGCAAATTTGTTTTTATTTTATTCTATTTTTCTGATACAGAAACAGAATTTTTTATACAATATAGATTAACCACTGGTTCGGAAAAAACCTCTGTCCTGGGAAGAACCAGCAAGAAATCCAGGAGGACTTCTTTTAAATAACAACTTACAATCATGTATGTTACTTATAATTAACAACACATAACAAATCGGAAATAGTTGGGTAGCGATAACCCTTCCCAGAGGTTATTTTATATGTGGTGTAGCCACGCTACAGCAATATTATGGTTGTAGCACGAATGGGTCGGCTCGACCGTGGAAGGACCACGCTCTCACTGAATACCAGCTTAATACTGGTGTGTTTCGTATGGTGAGTGTAGAAGTCAGGAGACCCTATTTTACTGGAAACGAGGCATTACATCTTAGTCCTCAGACGTGACAACGCATCTGTGCTTTTATTTTTAATCGAGAATAAATGTAGATGTCTGTGGGGCACAGCACCCACTTAACATCAGGTGCACTGTGTGCTCGTTTGTCACCCTTATTGTAGAAAAACAATCATCCATAAATTCCTCAATATTATAATAACTCTTTTATACAAACTTAGTTTAATAAAGTTTTTGAACGTGCGAGTCAAATTTCGTATATTTTCAGGTATTTTGTAGTAAAAGCGTATACATCGCCCAAATTTCAATTTTATAGTTCAATATGTACTTATATTTTATTTATAAATACTTTATAAACATGTACGAAATTAATAAATCATCAAGGTAATATTAATCAAATATACAAATGATGACAATAAATAGCTACATTAAAGGAACAGATATATCTTTTATCAAGTTTTACCACAGAATAAATAATAATAGTACTACGTACAGAAGTTGCACTCCTTTGATGTTGACTGCTTGCTGAAGTTTAATAGCCTAAATAATAATTATTATAATTAATTAAAATATTATGAATAAAATATTTTAATTAATAATAATAATAATAATAATATTATATAAATCGCGCATGCAAGCTAAATAAAACTTTATCGCTGCGCACGAGTGTCCGTATTACTTTGAATCTCTTCCCCTTCCTACGTCACGGCGTACTGTTCGTGGTTACTAAGGGCTGTCAATAAAGAGTAAAAAATATATTGTGAAATGTTAATTAAGTTACTTAGTTGAAGTAACTATTCTGACTATAATCGTCTGACCATATTTTCGCACCTGTGTGAGTGTTGCGATGCCCAACTCGTGCAACTTGCAAGGCCATCCGTCGGGAATCGCGATGCTTGGCTCGGAAGAAGTATGTACATAGTGTAAACAACATATAAACTCGAAATACGATTCCTAACAGAAATGTGATCGTATTCTACTTAGTTATAAATCTTGTTAGTAAACAGTAATTTCAGTATTTTGTGTAAATATTATAACTTAAAATATTTTAACTACAAAAGACAAGTAGAGGTTTGTAAGTAGATACTTGGATAGTGAAGTAAATTTCAACTAAGTTTTCTAATAAAGTACTCAGGTATTACTTCTGTACATAAATTATTACTTAATTCCTTTTTGCTATAAGGACATATCTAACAAAAAAATTAAATAAATTTACCTTTTATTATCCTTAGGTAACTTAAAAAATGATATATCTGAATCCTTTTGTTTGCTCATTATGCATCCATCCACGCAGCAATTATAGTAGGTCCGACGTTTTTCCATTATAATTTATCAAATATATGGGTTATATATCGCCTAGAACGCGCTAGCCCCGACTGCGTATGTAACCCTAGATGCCTCGCGCTTTTAGGTAATTTTATTTCACGCAGTTAGCAAGAGTGTAATTCGTAGTGTATTCAGAGAAGATATACAGAAAAACAAATAAAAATTTAATTCATAGAATCAGAATTCAGAATCCCTAGATACTTACAGGTCCTTTTAGTAGTAAGGCCTTGAGTGCTGCTTGACCTCTGAAGCATTTTTGCTTAAACTTATGATATTTATAGAGCAACATGGCACATTCGAAACAAAAGTAATGCGGTAGCTGTTCGTCGATCTGTTGAAAAATAGATAAATATAGGTAGATAAATTTTGTCCGTGATGCAAGAACTAAGTGTTCACAAATAGGATATCAAGCATGGTGAATATGGCCAAAGGAATATGAGAGAGCCCCACGTCCCGCAGTAGACTGTTTATAGGGTGATAAGGAGTAAGAAAGACATATATTTGATGTATTGACTGCTTCATTAGTCTAGTGTCATAAGCGCGAACGGTGACCCAGGTTCCAATCCTGGGTTGTGTCAAAATTTTATTTCTGTCAAGAAATTTTCATTAACAGTCCAAAGTCAAGAAACTAACATCTGTGCTTCGGAAAGCACATAAAGCTGTTGAACCTGTGCTTGAACCCTTCCGGTTGTGTTAGATTGCGGTCCCATCGGACTTTGGAAGTGAGGGAATAGAGAGTGCACTAAAATACTGTCCAGCGCAGATGGCTAGCTAGCCTCTGTTGATACTCACCGTCGTGATCGAAATTAAGTCTGGAGGACATTATTATTATATGTATTTATGATCCTAAGCAGCGTTTAGTGAATTTTAAACACTCACACCTGTCACCCAGAGGGGTAGGCAGAGGCTACGGACTTCCATTTGGCACGATCCTGCCATACCTCCCTCGCCTCCTTTACATCCATATATCTACGCATACACGCTCGTCGGTTAAGGGTACTTTTAGTCATCTAGTATTCATAATCATCATCTAGTATTTTCAAAATATCGCCAATTTGATCGATAATCTTTCGTCTAGGGCGTCTCTTACCGACTCTGCCGTTCACATCTGCCATATAAATTTGCTTTGTCACTCTTTCCTCATTCATTCTTTCTCCATGACCAAACCATGAATTTTAAAATATGTAATGTAAGAATCACCCTGCAGCTTGTTAGTCCCTATCATTTCATGTACATGAGGTACAATAGTATAGCAACAGTCTTATAGCATATAATAAAGGATACAATTAACCAATACTCAGTTCTTTGAATTTTTAATAAAAATTTACAACTTAGATCTGAGAGGAAATGCCTACATTCTTGACCACTGGGACTGCAAAGCCATTTATGAAATTTGGCCTATTGAGGAAGAAATAGTGTAGTGATCTTTGACAAAATGAATTAAATTTGCCTCAGAATACCTCATAAACTTTAAATGCTTTTTTTTCTAACTAGGTTTCATAGACACACAGTAAATTATATTTGGATATTAAAGGCCATATTGAAAAAAAATTAGGCATATTATGTTTTTTTTATATTAAAAGTATGGTATGACCCCAATTTTATCCCATTCACCTATGATAAACCCACAGTATACTAAATATTTTATTCGTTTTTTCGAGGGGGGTGATGTTGTTCGTGTCCGTCGGATTTACCACCTCTCCTAGGCCCACTCTACACGTGCCCCCCGAATGGTGCTGAATGAAAAACAACGCCGATCCACAGGCGGCGGTTAAGTAACCTGTACTAGGCTACCACACGCCTGGAGGAATTAAAAATCCTCCAAAAGCGTGGCTATAGCACCTAGGAAAAGTGTTATGTGTACCTTCCAACCTAAGTAAATAAAAATGTCGTATAATGAGTGTTTTGTCATGAGCTCCGGCTTACCCCTGGCGCTCGCGGGTACCCAGGCCTGCGAATGTGCAATCTACTACCAAAGACTCCACAGGGGTTTGCGACCAGGCCCCTGTGACAGTAAATGTTCCTGGCAACGATAGCAAAAAATTTGTTCAGCAAGCATTCCACCCGAGCTTATAACAAGACCCAGATTTTATCTGTAGGAAATATCCCTACGCAAGTTACTACGGAAACAGAACTCAAAAAAAATGGAGATCTACTCTACAGAGAATGTTGAACCTGCTCCTTCTTCTTGGCAACGAGTGCCCCCTAATCATATGTTAAGAAAGGAGCAAGAGAGCAATTATTCCACTTCAAAACAGAGGCCAAAAGCTCCTGAAGAAAAGTAAAAAAGGCACCGAACCCCTGGAGGAAACGGATCGTCATCAAAGATGACCAAAAGAACCTTGCCGAAAGAACAAATCTTGAGTGATAGTAGAGGCATTATCACAGACAACACTGCACAGATATCACTACTAGGGTTTGGGCCCCGACGTCTCGTGTCTCGAAGTCACGGGACTTCTTATAATTTTAGTTGTCTCGAGTCCCGGGACTTTCAGGTTGAGACTTGAGACGAAACAAGATTGTCGAAATTGTTATGTAATCATTTTTATTTTTAAATAATTGAAGCAGCCTGGCGCCACCTGTTAGTTTAACGTATAATTACTTGGGGCACTACGTTTCTACTAAGTACACAACACAATGGCAAATATCCCCCCATGAGCAACGACGCAAACAAACGGCCCCCAGTCCCCGGCGGCCCCGCTATTCCTGGCTACGGTGGCGACCATGGTAACGGCGGGGCAGGGGGTGCTAAGAATCTCCGGTGGAGGTTCGGTTGCCACCTACGATGACTCGACCTGGCAACATATAACGCACGCACCCTGAGGACTGACGAGAAGATACTGGAGTTGGAAGAAGAGGTAGACAAGTTGCGCTGGCATATTATTGGGTTATCCGAGGTCCGAAGAGAGGGGAAGGACACGGTAATCCTCGAGTCCGGCAACTTGCTCTACCACCGGAAGGGCGACCATCTGTCCCAAGTAGGTGTCGGATTTATCATCCACAAGTCTCTCGTCAACAACGTTGTAAAAATTGGGAGTGTGTCGACGAGGGTCGCGTACCTGATACTCAGAATCACCAAACGGTATTCGCTGAAGGTCATTCAGGTTTACGCACCAACCTCGGCACATCCCGATGGATCTCGAGGAGGTGGAGGAAATGTATGAGGATATTTCTAGAGCCATGCATTCCTCCAAAACCCACTACACGGTGTTGATGGAAGACTTCAACGCAAAACTAGGCACAAGAGAAAGCTGCAGCGGTGAGCTGAAGTTAGGGAAATTTGGAGTAGGGCAACGGAACCGTAGGGGCCATCAGCTGGCCGACTTCATGGAGAAAGAGGGACTCTTCATGATGAACTCTTTCTTCCAGAAGCGGCCCCACAGGAAGTGGACCTGGTCGAGCCCCGACGGTTCGACAAAAAATGAGATTGACTTCATTATGACGACCAGACGCCAACTGTTCAGTGATGTCTCAGTGATCGCAAGGGTGAAAACTGGCAGCGATCACCAAATGGTTAGAGGCACACTGAATCTAAACCTTAAGATGGAGAGGTCTCGTCTAATAAAGTCAACGCTTCGTCCCCCTTGTGCTCTAATCCAGAATCCCGAAACCTTTCAGCTCGAGTTACGTAACCGCCTTCAGTGCCTAGAAGATTGCAATGCAGTGGATGATATGAATGACAAGCTTGTGGAAACTGTCCATGTGGTCGAAGCTAAGTTCTGCAAGACCGGCCGCAGAAGAACATAAAAGCTCTCCGATCACACTCTTAATCTCATGGCTGTTAGACGGAAGATGAGGCTGCAATCGTCAACAGACTTGACAGCATACAGGCAACTGAACAGACAGATCTCCAAATGCATGCGGCGGGACATATATTTTCTTTGTAAATCTTTCCTCATTCATTCTTTCCACATGTCCAAACCACCGAAGCGTTCCTTTCTTGATCCTGGTCACAACATCATCTTGCAAACCACACTTTTCTTTTGTCACACAATTTCTCACCCTGTCATTCAGATTCAGCCCTAACATACTCCTTAACGACCGCATTTCTACTGCATTTATTCTACTCTCGTGCTTCTTCTGCCACACCCAACTTTCACTACCATATGTTAAAGTAGGGACCAACACAGCATTGTGAATTGCCGTAAGTGCCTTTTTTGACACATTTTGACTCTTCACAATAGAGTGTAGGGCCCCATTTACTCTATTTCCTGCGTTCACTCGTTTTTCTATATCCTTATCATATCTCCCATCCCTGCTAAATATGCAACCCAAATATACAAACTCATCAACTTGCTCGATCAACTAACATCTAATTTATTTAATGCACCTATTTAATGAACATTTTGCAGCAATTGGTAAAACTAATAATGATAATGAAAATCAGAAACAATATAACAATTCTATCGAATTGAAAGTGACATGCTTCATGTACCTAATCTCAGTTGATGAAAAGGAAATCCAAAATAGTATTAAAAAATTAAAAACGAAACATAGATTTGGCATAGATGATATACCACCAGTGCTTTTAAAACAATGCACTGAAGAATTTGTCTATCCACTTACCCTTTTAGTAAACCAAAGTTTTCAACATGACATATTTCCAGACCCTCTTAAAATAGCACTAATAAATCCTTTGCGCAAAAAAGAAGTTTATAAAAACGCTAACAACTATAGACCAATAGCCTAACTATAGACCAATTGCCCAACTTTTCAAAGATTTACGAAAAGCAATCAACAATACTAAAAATAGTATGATACAAAAAACAGTCTCTACTTATTCCTTGAAAAGTATGAAATACTAGATGGTAGCCAAAATTTATTCAGAAAATCAAAATCAACTACCTTAGCTGTATAAAGTTCATACAAATTGCCCTACAAAATTTCAATGATAAAAAACATACTTTTGGTACTTTACTTGACATGACGAAAGCATACATCAGGGTGCCCTATGATAAACTACTTTTAAAACTTATGAATTCGGGTATCCGTAGGCATCTGTCATGTTCTGATCTGCTTGCATGTAGACGCCTCCTCTATATACTATCTGTATGTTATATTTATATGACGGGAGTTCCAGAGTCGGAGTAGCACGCCATGTCGCCACTTATGTAGATTGCTGCATCATCTATTTCTGTCTCGGTTTTAAGACTTCACTCTTGGGTTTCCTCTTGTAGGTATTCGGTAAATGCATTCCAGTCGGTTTTATGATTGCTGAACTTATGGCTTTGTCCTTTGTGTATTATTGTTGCAATCAAGGTTAGCAGTACTGGTGAGTGATCCGATACGGTATCAAGAGACGATTCTATTTGAAGTGTATGTTTGAGAGTCCCTTTGTTATGAAGAAATCGAGTATATCTGGTGTTCGGTTAGAATCTGTTGGGAATCAGGTTAGTTCGCCTGTAGAGAGGGTAACAAATCTATGGTTATCTACACATTTCTTAAGTTCCAGTCTATATGCTCGCTATTCCAGTCACCGCCACAGATATACCTGTGGCCCAGAGTGTCAAGGTACTTGGATAGCATGTCCTGCTTAAGTTTATGCTTTGAGGCACAGTATACAGAGCTTATATCTTTCCAGCTTGTAGCCGGTCTTCCTTGAATTCAGCATGAAAGTAATGTCTAATATTATTCTTTGCAGTTACTGCTATCCCACCATTTTTTTTAAATAGAATTAGGGTGACAAAGGAGCACACAGTCCCCCTGATGGTAAGTGGATCCTGTGGCCCATAGACATCTAAATGTAACCTCGAATAAGAATCAAAATGCAGATGCGTTGTCACCCCTGAGGACGAAGTCGCTCGCTCAATCGCTCCTAGAAGAACAGGTAGCAGCTGTCACTAAAGCCATGATCGATAGCTACCATGAATCATGTCCAGTAATCACTCCACCAAAACATGCTGAGCAAAAGCAATAATGGTGGGGTAAAGAACTAGACAGGAAATGTAACAAGGTAAGAAAAGCCCTAAATAGGGCAATGAATACCTCAAAGGATGAAGACTGGCTTCTATATAAGAAAGCTAAGTCTGAATACAAAAAATGTATCAGGTATCGACGCTCAACAGGGTGGTGCAAATTCTGTGGTAGCATAGAAACCTGTGAACAAGCAAATCGGATAAGGAAAATCCTAGCTAAACAGAACACGCCGGGATCTATCTCTTTAAAGAAACCCGACGGAAGCTACTCAACATCGCCGGATGAAACCCAACGCATCCTAATTGATACTCACTTCCCAGGTTGCTGTATAGTTGAAAGCGTGAACCGGCATGAAGATGCACTGACACCAACAAAAGAAGACTGGGAATTAGCACAAAGAGTGGTGACGATGGACAAAATCCATTGGGCCATTCATAGTTTCCAACCCTATAAGGCAGCTTATTCCCGGACTTTTTCAGTGGGGGGGTAAAGTCCTAATAGTCAGACTTGTTGCCATAATGAAAGCATGTCTGGCTCCTAAATATGTTCCTAGGGGATGGAGGGAAGTGAAAGTCACGTTCATACCCAAACCAGGTAAGAACGAATATACAGACCCTAAAATCCTATAGGCCTATTAGCCTCACATCCTTTCTCCTAAAGACGATGGAGAGGATGTGTGAACGGGAGTTGAGAGGGTCAGCGCTAATTAACTTACCGCTACACGAAAAACAACACGCCTATAGCTTAGGTAAATCATCAGAATCGGCACTTCACCAGGTAATAACAAAGATTGAAGAGGCCATCCAAAACAAAGCAATATGTCTAGGCTCCTTCATAGACATAGAAGGTGCTTTTGACAGAACAAATTTCTCCAGCATAAAAGGTGCCCTAAGTAGACATAATGTTGAACCGGCGCTGATTGACTGGATAGTAAACATGCTCAGTACACAAACAATAAAGATTGTTGGTGAATCTCAGACAATTCAGATCATGAAAGGATGCCCGCAGGGTGGGGTTCTTTCACCTCTCCTGTGGAATATGGTCATTAATGAACTCATCAGCAAATTAAACGCTAATCATTTCTACACAGTCAGTTATGCAGATGATCTGGCAATACTGGTCTCTGGTAAGACAGCAAGCATTGTGTGCGACCTGACCAAAGCGGCTCTCTGTATTGTGGAGAGATGGTGCAGGGAATATGAACTAACTGTTAATCCAAATAAAACGGTTATAGTAATGTTCACACAAAAACGAATGCTGAATAACTATCATCTTCCAAGTCTTTTCAGCACAAAACTCCAACTTTCTTCCGAGGTAAAATACCTAGGTCTTACGTTGGACAGTAAACTTAACTGGAACGAACACATAGAAAACAAAATCAGCAAAGCTAGTTTAACTTTCTGGCAGTGCAGAAACATGATTGGCAAACGATGGGGTTTAACGCCAAAAATTATACTGTGGCTGTACAAAACTGTAATTCGGCCCATGATCACATACGGCTCCTTGGTATGGTGAAAAAACCAATGAAGCCACTACTATACAAAAGCTTCAGCGTTACCAGAGATTAGCTTGTATGGCTGCCACGGGCTGCATAAGGACAACACCAACAGCAGCTTTGGAGGCTATGCTGGAGCTAAAACCGCTTCATCTATATATACAACAAGAAGCAACTTTAGCTGCCATTAGACTCAAGACCCTAAATCTTTTATGTAAGAGTAGAGTCCAGTCCCATACAGGTATAATCGATAGAATTTACTCAAAAATTCCTATCTTACAAGCCAAGTATGATAGGATCCCAAAACAATTTGTATTCGATAAGAAGTACAGGATACAATTGAAGGAAACTGACCATCTGAAAAGACTGGGTCCAAGAGAGCTCACAGTTTTCACGGATGGCTCTAAGACAAATGAAGGTGTGGGATCTGGGGCTTTCTCTGAAGACCTTAATATCCACATATGCACACTGCTGGGTACCAACAACACAGTCTTCCAGGCTGAATGCATGGGTATCATCCAAGCGGCCATAGCAACAGATGCTAGGAAGGTGAAAGACTTCTCCATCAGAATACTGACCGACAGTATGGCGGTACTACAAGCTTTGAGTTGCTATGTGACGAACTCGGGACGGATATACGAGTGCCATCAACGATTGAATGAGGTATGTAAGCACATAAATGTGACTCTGCAATGGATCAAGGGACACAGTGGATCTAGAGGCAATGATACAGCAGATGAACTGGCCAGAAGGAGATCGGCCCTAGCAACCATAGGGCCGGAACCAATAATACCAATCCCCTTTGGCTACGTTCGTTCACTGGTACGTAGATACTTCAATAATTTACACGCTCAGCTTTGGAAAAATTTTGTAGACTGTAGACAAGCTAGGGAGGCCCTACCTGAAATAAACAGTCGTCTAACCAAGGTTCTAATGAGACTGAACAAGCCACAGATCAGGATAGTAACAAGTGCTATCACAGGACATGGCTCTTTTAACAAACATTTGTTCACCATAGGTGTTACTGACAGCACCCTGTGCAGGGCATGCATGGGTGAGGAAGAAACGGCGGCTCACGTGTTGCTGACATGTCCAGAAGTCGCTTCATACAGGGCTAAACATCTCGGCACGCCAGGATCGCTCCCTGAAGTTGCTTGCAACATCAAGGGACTGCTGAGCTTCTTCGGGGAGATATCATGGCTCGAATAAGCATATTATTCCTGCCCACACGCAAAATACGCGCTTAGACGTGGAGTTGCGGAAAACAGCCCGTCGTAAACTAAACAAACTAAAACACCCCTGAGGACTGAGATGGAATGCCTCCATTCCAGTAAAACGGGTCTCCGGTTTTTTACACTCACCATACGAAACACAGCAACTTCAAGCTGCTATTTTATGCTGGTATTCTGTGAGAGTGTGGTCTTTCCTCGGTCGAGACGACCCTATCGTTTTACAACTATAATATAGCTGCAGCGTGGCTCTATCAAGTATAAAAATGATAATAGGATGGTAATGGGTGATTTGTGCAATATACATAATAATTGTTCATTTTGAATATTTTGCGGTTATTGAGATGGGTCTCCGATATTAGCACTATATCTATTTTGTTTGTCTGAATCAACATTTCCGGTCCCTGTTTATTTGGTGGCAAGCCCTTGATATTCCAGGTTGCTATTTGTAGTCAGATCATAATGAAATTTTACTAATGAGTGATGTGATGAGATTCATCATTGTGCTCATCTGTGAGATTAGTATAACTACTTCGCTATATTGTTTATTACCATTGCTGTATGGTTGTTTTTTGGTATATTTGTCATCTTTAAGCTGGGTGCAGACTCAGATCTCGTCACTGCAAGTAAATTTAGATCCTCTATTGGTTATTGTTCTTTAGGTCTTTGTTATTTTTGTATCTTATTGGCATCTTGTTTCCTAGTGAGGATTTCATTGTAGATTTTACAATACTAGCTGCTGGCAGAATAGCTTCCAGAGCATAGAGCGCAAACTGCCGGTGTGTTTTGATTAATTGTTGGTGGTGAATAGTGATATCTGTGCAGTGTTGTCTGTGATAATGCCTCTACTATCACTCAAGATTTGTTCTCTCAGCAAGGTTCTTTTGATGATCTTTGATGACAATCCCTTTCCTCCAGGAGTTCGGTGCCTTTTTTGCTTTTGTTCAGGACCTTTTGGCCCTTGGTTTGAAGGTGAATGATTGCTCTCTTGCTCCTTTCTTTACATATGACTAGGGGGCACTCGTTGCCAAAAAGGAGAAGCAGATTCAACATTCTCTGTAGAGTAGATCTCCATTTTTTCGAGTTCTGTTTCCGTAGTAATGTGCATAGGGATATTTCCTACAGATAAAATCTGGATCTTGTTATAAGCTTGGGTGGAATGCTTGCCGAACAATTTTTTTGTTATTGCTGCCAGGAGCATTTACTGTCACAGGGGCCTGGTCGCACACCCATGTGGAGTCTTTGATAGTAGATTGCACATTCGCAGGCCCGGGTACCCACGAGAGCTAGAGGTAAGCCGGAGCTCATCTGCACAGGACGGAATTTTAGTACACTCTCTATTCCCTCACTTCCAAAGTCCGATGGGACCGCAATCTAACACAACTGGAAGGGTTCAAGCACAGGTTCAACAGCTTTACGAGCATACGATTCCCTTGATGTTAAGTAACTACGCCGCCCATGAACAACCGCAACACCAGGGCAATTGCAGGTGCGTTGCTGGCCCTTTAGAAAAATGTAAGCTCTTTTCTTGAAGGTCCCTAGGTCGTATCGGTCCGGAAAAATCGCCATCTTAGTGAAACGTACAGTGGTGGATCGCCAAGCATCCAGATGGTGTCGATGTTATCGGGAGGTTTGCCGCGTAGTGCGTCTTTTAGTTCTAATAAAAATCTGTTACTTACTTTTGCAACCGTAATTTCCTCATAACATAATTTTAGTTGATACTGATCATATTTGTACATTTTTGTTCCTATACGAAGGCATATTCTGCAAATCTTAAGATCAGCCATGTGCCTATTTATTGCATTTACTTATTAACTTATTCACTGGTATATATAGGAAAATCTTTGTTGATTTGTTGTTATTTATAAAAAAAAGTAATAAATCACAGGTGACATTCTAATGTCAAACCACAGACTGTTAATTAAGGGTATGTTCCGAAATACAACACAGTGTACTGTCCAATGCAAATGACGTCATGAATCGCCGCTATAGTGTTGATTCGTTCCAAAACATTGGACAGTATATGACGTCATACTTTTGCACCATTTGGAAAAGTGTTGGCGATTATTTTGTCATTTTGTTCTCCAAAAATCATTATATCCTCCTAATGGATATACCATCAATTATTCTATAATTGTTTGTATTTGAATAAATAGAAACAAATTCTGGCTTGCTTCATTCGGTAAACACACAATTAAAAATTGTTTTATTATGGCCGGATATCCGACATAATATGGCGGCGGCACGCTAGTATATTAAAGTGTCAAATGATACGTCATTTGCATTGGACAGTACACTGCGTTGTATTTCGGAACATACCCTAAGAGAACAAGGATCAGTGTTGCCTTATTAAAGAAACAGGATGCACTAACTATAACAAAATTGCGCTATATTTTACAAAAAGCCTTTTGAAATCCACCAAATTCTGCTAGGTTTTATCCTGTAAATTAACAAGGAAATAAGAAAAAATGCGATAATTTGGAGATATCTTTATTTTTTTTTTAGTAATATTAGGTAATAAAATCAAATAAATCAGACAATTCCACTACGTCTTCATGGTCATCATCACCTTCAGATGCCGATGATGAGCCTATACCCGCTTCTTTTCTTTTTTTCACAGTTTTAGTAATTTTTCGAGGACATTTTCATGTAAGTCTTTATGTGTGGAGGCTCTGCTTAAGAATTTTTCATTATTATTTTATCATATTTGAGTTCACTGTTTCAGCAGACATCCACCTACGTAGCTTACTTTTGACAATGTTTATAACGCCGAAAATCCACTATACTTCAGCGTTTGAATATTGAAGTGACATCACGCTGATAACTAAGTCCACTAATTCGCGAAAGGCATTTATCTTATTCACATTTTTGTATCTGGAAACTCGAGCCCAAAATGTCACTATATCATTACTATCACCTTTTTAACAATTACGAAAAACGGCAATAAAACTAAATGTTGATTAAAACTACTTTTACGGATTTTTTCGCGTTTTATTTATTTTATTTTTTAACACCCGACGTTTCGGGTGCTTTCCAGCACCCATGGTCACGGGGGACTGAGGTGACTGATGTCCCGATGTCAAAGTTAACCCGGAGTACCTTCAGCTTTTTTAATTATTGTCTTTGGTCCGATCTACGCAGAATGAACTAACTGTGGTTTGAAGTCTTGCAGTGGTATGCTTGGGTTTAGTTTTAATTTTATTAATTATAGGATCCCAAGCAGGTGGTAATACCAAGCCTCCTTCTCTATTGAAATTAGGATGTTTTTTTAATTTCAATAGCCTCACGTATCATCCTTGGTAGGAATCGGTGTTATTTCGCGAGGATTTGTGGTCTATCAAATCTGATGTAATGGTTGGGGCCATCTAGGATATGATCGCAAACTGCAGACTTCCCGGAACGTTGATGCTTCACGTCAGCTATGTGTTCTTTTACGCGGGTTCTAATTGATCTCTTTGTTTGCCCTATATATGAGAGATCACAATCACAATCAAGCTTGTACACTCCTGCATCTTGTAGAGGAATATGACACTTGACGGATGGTAAGAACTGACTAATCTTCTTCGGCGGCTTGTAGAATGTTCTAATAGAAGCTCGCTTCAAGATGTAGCCAATCTTGTCTGTGACACCTCTGACATAAGGTAGTACAGCAGGCACACGCTTGACTGTGGCCGGCTTCACTCGGTCACTGTGACGGAGGCGCGGGACCCGAAGCTTGTTGTCGTGCAGAACCTGCTTGACGTGCTGAAGCTCGGCGGCCAGGTGTTTGCTGTCACAGATTCCTCGTGCTCTCTGTAACAAAGATTTGCCCACGGTAGCTAACTGTGAAGGATGGTGGTGAGATTCACCATTTAAGTATCGGTTTGTAAATGGTGAATCTACCGTGGGCTACCGTGGGCAAATCTTTGTTACAGAGAGCACGAGGAATCTGTAACAGCAAACACCTGGCCGCCGAGCTTCAGCACGTCAAGCAGGTTCTGCACGACAACAAGCTTCGGGTCCCGCGCCTCCGTCACAGTGACCGAGTGAAGCCGGCCACAGTCGAGCGTGTGCCTGCTGTACTTCAGAGGTGTCACAGACAAGATTTATGACAATTGACATTGTAAAATTATTTTTTTAAAGTCCTGATGGGTTTCTTGCTGGTTCTTCCCAGGACAGAAGTTTTTTCGAACCGGTGGTAAACTAAAGAATGACTCAATAGGAATTACATGTATTCTATATTGAATAAACAATTATTCTATTCTATTCTATTCTATTCTAATTGAATACCATGCCATTTGCTCCCACTCAGATCTATATTTCTGGTTATAAGCCTTCTTTCTCGGTGGAATCTCCATTCAAATTTTCACGAAACGAAAAAAATTGAGCTAAAAGACTAACACGGAACTCGAAAGTGGGAAAAACCAGTTCTTATCAAGTATTAAAGCTCAGAGCTTATATTGAAGAAAAAATCAGCTACACCATAATTCAAAAGAGAGATGAAACAACGCGTCAGCAACATTTTGGTCCGAGAATACCGAAACGATAGACTCCCTATGGTTCATAAAAGATAGCTTGATCTCTGCGACAGCTGTCAGTAAAAATCACGCCTATGAAGTCCTGAATTTCTTAGTGACAGCTGTCGCAGAGATCAAGCTATTTTTTATGAACTATAGTGCTTTTTTAACACAACTGTGCTGCCAACTAATATTAAATTTTTTAGTAGATTCCACTGAATTTTTTAGCGCTTAGACATTTAAACAGTCAACTTCTTCAGTCAACAGTGAAGAGGATACTATTACTATGTGTCAAACATAGATATATCGATAAAAATATGTAGGACGCTAACTATCATAGATCTAGTATAAACTCCATAGATAAGGCTTATGAGTAAAAGAGAGCTACCGCGCCTTACTGTACATTCGTGTGCTAGAAATAGAAAGCGAGTGAAGCTGTCAGCGAGACTAAACACGTATTAGCTACCGGTACATAACGGTCCAGTAAACTGTGGCAAACACATTTTAGCAATTTCATAAGTGAACTTAAGTGATAACTTGGTAGTATATGTGTATAAGACGATAGTTTTTTGTTCTGTACCAGTATGTAACTCTTCCAAAAAGTATAATCCTCAGGATTACTCAATCCACCAGTAAGCTTATAACCTGATATCTATCGTTTTTTTATTAACAGAGGTTCAAAAATTTGCCGAATTTTGAGAACATTTAATAAAAAATTATTTTTTTAGTATTGAGATGAACCAACACAAAAAAATGAGCCATATTTGGAAAATAACAAATAGAGAAATATGAGAGCATTAGTAACCTCGCATATTAGTGATAAGCTCGTTTTGTTTTTGATGTCTATTTCATTCGAACAAATTGAAGGATACCTAGTAAGTTATATTTGTAATAGTTAACTTTATTGATAATAATAGTATAAAATGTAAACGTAATAGAGCTATTATTTACTATAAAGCTTGTCTCGCGCTCGGTTTTTGAAGTCTGAAAAATAAGATTTATATATATAGAATAAGAATAAGTGTTTACAATCGTTTCGAAAATATTCGGCTTAGATTAACACAGAAACCAATATTTAACAATGACAGGGACACCTACTACACTGACCACTGACATATGCTTACATGGTTATGACAATATATGCAGGTATTTTCCACTTATTGAAACTGAACAATATACTTATTTACTTAATTCAAAATTTCAATCAGATTTCTCCAGGAATAAAAACTGCCAATACGGAATCGCTTTACCTGCTCGGTGCTCCGTTGTTTTTCGATAGTACTAAACCTGTTTTAAAAACAAAATTGGATCAATTTTTAAATCACATTAGTAAATTATATATCTTAAACCCCCATATTGCCCTTACTATTTTAAAATATTGTCTCCTTGTACCTAAATTTACACACTTATTACGCTCAATGCCAGTCTGGAAATGTTCGAATATTTTAAAAGATATTGATAGTAATCTTAAAATTGCTTTGTAAAATATTTTAAATTTGAGATTAAATACAATACTACCATGGAATCAAGCCGCTTTACCTATCAAATTTGGTGGTATTGGAGTAAGGAACATTCCTAGCGTCGCATTGCCTGCTTTCCTTGCTTTCGTACATAGTGTCAATGATTTATAAAACACAATTTTAAAAAATAGAGTAGACCTGTGTTTTGCTGCGGAGGCAAGGCAAACATGGCTAACGCTCTGTCCCGGCGAAAATTTCCCACGGGAAATTAACCAACAAAACAGTGGGATATTCCGTTGGTACCGAGTGTTCAGAAAAATTTATTTCAAAATTTACACAGTCAACGAGATCAAGCTCGCTTTCTAGCTGTTTCGACTAAGGAATCTAGTCACTGGTTACACGCCCTACCTTGATGGTAAGTAATCTCATTCACATCATCACATCACATTGCTGGATGGGGAAAGCTTGCGCATCGCCGTAGGAATCCGGCTTGGAGCGGCAATTTGTCAACCTCACCAGTGCCCCTGTGTGTAGCAGCGTCGATGAGTTTGGTCTCCACGGACTTTCATGCAAGAAAAGTGCAGGTAGGATTTCCCGTCACGGCTTTTTAACCGAAGTCATCCGAAGGGCTCCTGTCTCCATAAATATCCCCTCGGTTTTAGAGCCTTGCAGGATATTTAGAGACGATGGCAAGAGACCCGACGGTATGACTTTGGTTCCTTGGGAGAGAGGTAAAGCCCTAGTGTGGGATGCTACTTGCATTGACACTTTGGCGGTCTCTCATCTCAAGGGTATCTCTTTTAGAGCCGGGGCGGCATCAGAGGCAGCCGAATTTAGTAAATGGCGCAAATATGAGTCTTTGAGAAATGACTACATATTTGTGTCATTTGCTGTAGAGACTATCGGTCCGTGGGGTCCACGTGCAGTGAAGTTCCTAAAGGAACTGTATCCACGGCTGGTCGTCACTGCTGGTGATAAGAGGGCTGGTTCTTTCCTCGCTCAAAGGCTTAGTATAGCCATTCAGCGAGGAAACGCATCCAGCGTTCTTGGCACTATACCACGGGGAGAAGGACTTTTTGACAATTTAAATTTTTAGCGTTAAATAAAACTAAATTTACGGATTATATCGCGTTTATTTAACTGATTTTACTTATTTTTAATTCACGACGTTTCGGGTGCTTTACAGCAACCATGGTCACGGGGGGGACTGAGATGTTTGACGTCCCAATGTCATTGTTAGCCCGGCTACCTTCAGTTTTTGAATATTAATTTTTGGTCTGATTTACGCAAAACGAACTTACAGTATCTTGAAGTCTTGCAGTGGTATGCTTGGGTTTGGGTTTAATTTTGTTAATTATAGGATCCCAAGCAGATGGCAGCACCCAACCATCTTCTCTATTGAAATTAGGATGTTTTTTAATTTCAATAGCCACGCGTATCATCCTTGGTAGGAATCGGTGTTCTTTTGCGAGGATTTGTGGTTTATCAAATCTGATGTAATGGAGGGGACGATCTTGAACATGTTCACAGATTGCAGACTTCCCGGAGCGTCGGTGCTTCAAGTCAGCTATATGTTCTTTCACGCGGGTTTTTATGGATCTTTTTGTTTGACCTACGTAAGAGAGACCACATTCACAATCAAACTTGTACACTCCTGCATCTTGTAGAGGGATATTACACTTGACGGATGGTAAAAATTGACTAATCTTCTTCGGCGGCATGTAGTATGTTTTAATGGAAGCTCGCTTCAAGATGTTGTAAACCTTGTCTGTGACTCCTATGATATATGGTAGTACAGCAGGCACACGCTCGACTGTGGCCGGCTTCACTCGGTCACTGTGACGTAGGCGCGGGATCTGAAGCTTGTTGTCTTGCAACACTTGCTTGACATGCTGCAGCTCAGCGGCCAGATGTTTTCTGTCACAGATCCCTCGTGCTCTCTGAAACAAAGATTTACCAACGGTAGCTAACTGTGAAGGATGATGGTGAGATTCCCCATTTAAATATCGGTTGGTATGGGTCTTTTTTTTATACACAGTGTGACCAATAGTGTTACGAGTATCAGGATTTCGAATGACTAAAAGCGTTAGTTTTTCTATATTATAGTTTTTTTTTATATTGTGTATAATTAGTATTAATTGCAAATATTATAACTTTATGTTATTATATTATATATTAACTTATTATAGAAATTATTAAAAGACAATATACTATTTGCAGATTCCCTATAAATCCAAAAGATTAGAGAAATGTGGTTGCGAATGTTAAATGGAGAAAATTGGACTCCTCACAAATCTATGATGTGTAGCAATCACTTTCATCAATGCCGCTTTTCTGGTCAAAAAAGAAGAAAGTTAAAATGTGGTTCTGTTCCTACAATGTGCTAACGTACCAGCATGGGTAAGAACATAGATAATGTACTGTATAGGACAGGTAAGAAAAAGCTATAATCTTTTTAAATCGTTCAGATCACCTATATGTTACACTTGTTAAATTAAACAATAATGATAGTATGTTCATGTTGAGTTTTTTAATTTTATGGGAACTAATTTGATGTAGGTATCTAAGGCTACTCAGATTATGATAATTGAAATCATCTGAGATTCCTCTACGGAAGCTAGTGAAATAAATAATGAAAGCTATAACTTATTCTACTGAATATAGGTGTATCAAATATATATGATTCATAAATGTTGTATTACATTCATAATAATAAAATTATGTTCTTAATATCTTACTATATATTATAATAAGAATTGTCTAGATAAAATAATAGAATAGAAGTTGAATTATTTTTCTATATTATGTTATTTTTAAATTGAATTATATATTAGATGGCCCTTGCATCACATAAGTCACAATATGTGATGCAAGGGTGGATAGGGATTTGCTATGGCAAACACTGAACTCATTTGGGTTGAGCGCTGGCTTGATACAGGCATTGGAGTCTCTTTATAGGGACTCTAGTGCTTGTGTTAGGATCAACGGGGTCTACTCGGACTGGTTTGACATCCATAAAGGTGTCAGACAGGGCTGTGTGGCTCCCCCGTGGCTGTGCAACCTATTTATGGACAGTTGTTTGCAAAAGTTGAAAGTTGAAGAATGCGGATTAAGAATGGGTGAGTTAACCGTCAAATGCCTTTTGTATGCCGATGATCAAGTTATTCTTGCGTCGTCGGCGGCCGAGTTGCAAATGATGGTTACATTAATGAACGGATCATTAAAAGAAAGGGGTATGAAAGTGAACGCAAGTAAGACGAAGGTTATGGTTTTTGAAAGAGAAGAAAGTAAAACGATTTGTGAAATAAGAATAGAACGGGAGTTGATCGAGCGAGTAGATGAGTTTGTATACTTGGGCTGCGTATTTAGCAGGGATGGGAGGTATGATAAGGATATAGAACGACGAGTGAATGCGGGAAATAGAGTAAATGGGGCCTTGCACTCTATTGTGAAGAGTCAAAATGTGTCGAAAAAGGCACGTATGGCAATCCACAATGCTGTGTTGGTCCCTACTTTAACGTATAGTAGTGAAAGTTGGGTGTGGCAGAGGAAGCACGAGAGTAGAATAAACGCAGTAGAAATGCGGTCGTTAAGGAGTATGTTAGGGCTGAATCTGAATGACAGGGTAAGAAATTGTGTAATAAGAGAAGAGTGTGGTTTGCAAGATGATGTGGTGACCAGGATTAAGAAAGGAATGCTTCGGTGGTTTGGTCATGTGGAAAGAATGAATGAGGAAAGTGTGACAAAGAAAATTTATGGTGCAGAAGTGAATGGCAGAGTCGGAAAGGGACGTTCTAGGTGAAAATTTATCGACCAAATTGGCGATTTATTGAAAACGGGCCAAATTAGGAGTACCCTTAACCGACGAGCATGTATGCGTAGGTGTGTGGATGTGAAGGAGGCAAGAGAGGTGTGTCAGGATCGTGCCAAATGGAAGCCTGTAGTCTCTGCCTACCCCTCTGGGTGACAGGCGTGAGTGTTTATTTTTATTATATATAAATGTACGTTTAACAAAACTTATTAACATAACATTTAAATTACAAATATATTTATTTAAATTGGAACAAGAGTCGTTCATAAATGCTGGGCATGCGAGAGTTAAAAATGGACGAATTTATTCCACTATGACTATGATGTGAAAACCTAAAAATAAAATAAAAGAATAATAAGCAGATTTAAATATGAAAAATTTGGTCTAATTACAATAACTTGTATATGTTTCTACAAAAAAATGTGTATAATAATATTATATTCGTCCTATACTTAAGTACCCACAGAAATGTCGCATCTGAACATATTAATTTCATAATCTATATTCCATGACACAAGATGGCGTCTTAGAAATAAGTTGTTTTATTATTAATCTATAATACTTTTTTATTGATTAAGTATCTTATTAACCGATGAAAAGTAATTCCTTGGTTTTTACTGACATTTCTTGAATTATTTGTGCAATATCTAAGTACACATGACTGCATATTTTAATCAAGAGATTTTTTTTTAAATCAACACAGCACGTGACAACTCCACAAGCGCCTAGCGAGTGACTGATTAAAGTGCGGTGTATGCACCGCAGTTGATTAGAACAGAGTAGCTGAATGCAGTGTTGCCTCTAGTACGTAGTACATAATAGCTCAATAGTATTAAGTGATTTTCTTTGCCATGTATATAAGAAAAAAATATTTTGCAATATAATTAAAGGTTTGTAAAAGTTTTGAAAAACAAACTTAAGTGTAGAGACTGTATTGCAGTTTTACATTCTCAACATAATGATCTAAACTCGTTAATATATTATTATTAATCGTTATATATAATCGTATCAACGCAAATTGCAAAATGTAAATAAAGACGGCATTCGACAGTTTTATAATAAAATTATTTTTATTAATTATTTGTAATGGAACTTAAATAAATATTATTTGTACGTCTTTATTTTACTTAAACTTTTTCCTGTAGATGTTACCATTAATGTACTTTACTAGGCAACAACTCGGTATTCCTAGTCATTGTCAGTTGATAACTTTAGGAATACTAATATAATTGTTGCCATCTTTAGCTACAGTCAGAAGACTGAGTACAGTAACATCAATATGGTAGAGCTATGCTGCAGCTTTATCATGTTAGTAGCACGAATGTGTTGGCTCAACGGGGGTAGGTTTCGTATGGTGAGTGTAGAGAACTGGAGACCCCCTTTACTGGAAAAAAGGCATTCCATCTTAGTCCTTAGGCGTGATAACGCAGAACGCATCTGCATTTGATGCTTCACAGGGGATAAATGAAGATGTCTATGAGCCGTAGCATCCACTTTTTAGGTGGTAGAGCCATGCTGCAGTTATATTCGTAGTATAGTTGTAGCACGAATGGGTCGGCTCGACCGGGGAGGGACCACGCTCTCACAGAACCAGCATCAAATAGTAGGTTAATGCTGCTGTATTTTGTATCGTGAGTGTAGAGAACTGGAGACCCTTTTTACTGGAAACGAGGCATTCCACCTAAGTCCTCATGGGTGACAACGCATCTGCATTTTGATTCGTAATCGAGGATAGATCTAGATGTTTATGGGCCACAGCAACCAGTTACTATCAGGTGGACTGTGTGCTCCTTTGTCACCCTATCCTATAAAAAAACTTACCACCAGGTGAATGACTGTGTGCTCGTTTGTCAACCCAGTTTTATTAAATAAATAAAAAACAGTCGCATGTCGACACAAACATGTGAGGCCTTGTTAGTGGCGGACACCGGTTGCAGATTGTCAGGGCTGAGCTACGGATCGCCGTATGCGAAAAAATTAGTATTACAATAGTTTGGTGTGGAACATCCGCTACGCACAAGCGTGTTTAGGCTACTGTAGTAGTTTAAACTTACAAATATTAACATTGTAATAGGCGTTAGTATTTTTTCCCTAGAAATATTGTATTCTAAAATATATTATTCGTGTTAACATTTCCTTTATAAGTTTAGCATTACTTTGCTTGCACTAAATTGTACTTGCAATGCTATAAGAATCAAATCAGAAATTTAAACCAAAAGTTACTTGTTACCAAAAAGTAGCTTATTGGCCGAGTGTTTGGTAGAGTGAGCAAAAAGATTGCGCGTTAATATTCTGCCTATAGAAAAATTTTACTTCATATATTCTTCATGTCATCATCACATTCCAACCTACAGGTGTTTTAAAGTACGAGTAGTAAAAAGCTGAGCTACGCGAACAGAATGATTACAAGACACTGAAAACTCAAAGGAATCCCTGTGTCACACCCACCCGTTATATATAAAATAAGAAAGGATAATATATAACACTAGCTGTACCCCGCGGTTTCACCCGTCTCTGCCGCGCTACATGATATGACACGCGACATGAAAGTAGTTATTGTGAGATAACTATAATAGTTAGACATATGGTATTGCAGACTTTTATGTAGATATTGATGTCCTCCATAAAACTGTAGCACATCACTTTGCTCTGTTGTCAATAGTTTCCGCAGCGTACGCGATATAAGGTTTTTTTTGGTATTTTTTTCACACCTTGGGTTACATTAACGAAGTTTTCATACGGATCCCTAAATTTTTTGAAAACGTTTTATCGCCTATGTTCATCAGGAATAATGTAGGATTCTAATGGTGAAAGAATTTTTCAAATCGGTTCAGTAGTTTCAGAGCCTATTCAATTCAAACAAACAAATCTTTCCTCTTTATAATATTAGTGTAGATAATATGTACGGTATCTTTCATGCTGTAACATTTTATTTAACATTCATTTTGATCGATATCGATAAATTATTACGGTACAGCAATATTAATACACACATTTACAATCTACATACACAAAAACAATCAATTTTTAGTCTCGTTTGTTGGTTTGCTCGTTTGTTCCCGTGAGTGTCGTAAAAGGCGACAAAGGGAAACAGGCAGGAGATGGGCAACAGCATATTCCTGATAACAGCAACTGTACGACAAAAAAACTGCGGTTGCCAACCCGCTCGCCAAGCGTGGCAACTATGGCAATATGGGGTGTATTGATTGAATAATTACACAAATAAACAGTCCCCAGTCCCCGGCGGCCCCGCTATTCCTGGCTACGGTGGTGACCATGGTATCAGCGGGGCAGGGGGTGCTAAGAATCTCCGGTGGATGTTCGGTTTCCACCTACGACAACTCAACCTGGCAACAATTAACGCACGCACCCTGAGGACTGACGAGAAGATCCTGGAGCTGGAAGAAGAGATAGACAAATTGCGCTGGAATATTATAGGATTATCCGAGGTCCGAAGAGAGGGGGAGGACATGGTGATTCTCGAATCTGGCAACTTGTTCTATCACCGAGAGGGCGCCATCTGTCCCAAGGAGGTGTTAGATTTATCGTCCACAAGTCTCTCGTTAACAACGTTTTAAAGATTAGGAGTGTATTGACGAGGGTTGCGTACCCTATACTCAGAATCACCAAACGGTATTTGCTCAAGGTCATACAGGTTTACGCGCCAACGTCGGCACATCCTGATGGATCCCGAGGAGGTGGAGGAAATGTATGAGGATATTTCTAGAGCCATCCATTCCTCCAAAACTCACTATACGGTGTTAATGGGAGACTTCAACGCAAAACTGGGCACAAGAAAGAACGGTGAGCTGAAGGTTAAGGGAAATTTGGGATAGGGCAACGGAACCAAAGGGGCCAGCAACTGGCCTACTTCATGGAGACAGAGGGACTTTTTATGATGAACTCTTTCTTCCAGAAGCGGCCCCACAGAAAGTGAACCTGATCGAGCCCCGACGGTTCGACAAAAAATGAGATTGATTTCATTATGACGACCAGACGCCAATCACCGAATGATTAGAGGCACATTGAACCAAAACGTTAAGTTGGAGAGGTCTTGTCTAATGAAGTCAACGCTCCGTCCCCCTCATGCTCTAATCCAGAATCCCGAAACCTTTCAGCTCGAGTTACGTAATCGCTTTCAGTGCCTAGAGGATTGCAATGCAGTGGACGATATGAATGACAAGCTGGTGGAAATTGTCCATGTGTTCGGAGCTATGTTCTGCAAGACCCGCCGCAGAAGCATTGTAGTGTTATGCTTATACATACTTACATATCATTTTACACTATTTTAAATTTATTTTTCCATTCTGTTTTTGATGTTCTGCATTCGCCTCAAAACTTGATATTTTGCATCACCTTTATTTCCATAGGATCCTGTAATATTTTTAATTCATAAGAACACAATAACAAATCATTTTCACTTCGTATTTTTCATGCTATCAGCACTTTTTAAATCGGTGTCAATGGAGTCTACCTTTTTCGGTCTTTTATTTAGTTCTCCATAACTCTGCAATTTCGGGTTTCGTGCGCGCTGTTGCGCTACTTTTTTTTCCTATATAAATAATATCTCATTTTTCACTTAAATCTTGCCGTTTCTGTATTACGAGCCTAAAACCAAAATTTGACATGTTTTGACATCGTTGTTTATCAGGTTGTCATGGCAATTTTTATTCAAATATCGTTACCGGCCTGATGTTTTTACTTCAAAATACTCCTTTCTTCTTGGCCATTTACAAGAATTTGCTTTTAATTTAAATAATTTCAAATTTAATGAGAATAATATTACGTTCTTATGCCAGATCCGTAAAAAGAAAAAAAAAAAAAAAAAAAAAAAAAAAAAAAAAAAAAAAAAAGCAAACGCTGCGTGCCTTCTCCTGACGTTGCGTGGACCTACTTCAGACGCTGCGTGTTTATTCCGGACGCTGTGTGGGTCTACTCCGGAAGTTGTGTTTGCCTACTCCAAGCGCCGCGTGTACCTACTTTAAACGCTGCGTGCCTACTCCAGACGTTTCGTGGACCTACTCCCGACGCTGCGTACCGGCTCAAGACGCTGTGTGGGTCTACTCCAAGCGCTGCGTGTACCTTCTCCAGACGCTGCGTGTGTTTTCTCCAGATTCTACGTGTTCCTAGAGCAGGAGCTGTGCACCTATCATAGGCATAGCCTGTGCATACTTCGTTGCAGTATCTTTTGTTATTTTTTTTTTTTTAATAATATTGTAAATCACCATCTTCATTACAACCCATCATCACCTTCATACCTTTTTTTATAAAAGATATTGTAAAACTTCAAATTTTTAAATAATTTATTTTATTTTGGTTGTTTTCGTTCTAGTTAAGTTAGGTTCTTAGTTTTTTTTATTGTCGCTTCACGACATTTGGCGCCCGACGTAAAAGTTCTTCTTTTCTTCACCTTAGCTACGCCTTATCCATTTCCTTTTGATTGAATTGCTTTCTCTTTCGTTCTTAACTCTTTATTTACTCATCCTTATCATATCTTCCAAATTCTAAAACAAAACTTCATCTAGTTTTTCAATTTATTTGGATTTTATTTAGGCCTACATATAACACATCACTTACATGCATCACTTTAATATTTTTATTCTAGATAACTTAAAGAAGTACAATCTTCCAAATTCTAAAACAAAACTTCATCTAGTTTTTCAACTTATTTGGATTTTATTTAGACCTACATATAACACTTCACTTACATTCATCACTTTAATATTTTTATTCTAGATAACTTAAAGAGGTACAATCTTCCAAATTCTAAAACAAAACTTCATCTAGTTTTTCAACTTATCTGGATTATATTTAGACCTACATATAACACTTCACTTACAATCATCACTTTAATATTTTTATTCTAGATAACTTAAAGAGGTACAATTTTTTAATTAAATTTTTATTTCTTAAACTTAACTTTACACTTAATTATAACAATGAAAATGGTTATTAAGTATGAATTCCTTAACAAGGCCGAACTCGAATACGAAGTGAAGATTAGATGTGAGGAACCAGCTAATACTGTTTTGCATGACACTACATTTGTATATATGTTTGTATATTTGTATATAAGTTTGTATATATGTATAAATATCAATTTCAGACACATCTCGTTAGTGATGTTGCTGATCTCTGGCTTTGAGCCCTACCGCTCTGGCCGTTCTTAATCTTTACTTAAGTGATAGCGACTAAAGCTTGCTTAAGATTAATTTCTTTAACTTTATCTTCACTCAGGAGCGGATGACAACTCCTTAAATAAGCCTGAACGTCCTTTCAAAATGTTTTTTTTCCACGCAGGAGCGGATGACAACTCCTTAAATAAGCCTGAATGTCCTTTCGAAAACACACTTTTAGAGTGGTAGTCATTGAATGTGAACTCCACCCTTACCTGAATGCAGATGATGAATGTAAGAGATAGTATATCTGATTTTGTCTGGTGATGTCTGTTTCTGCAAAGCTGTGTTTTTATGGTTTATTTTAGAATGTACATGTCAAAATTTTTGCCGAGTCAAAAATTTTCCAGGGTCGGGGGGAAAATGTAGTGTTATGCTTATACATACTTACATATCATTTTACACTATTTTAAATTTATTTTTCCATTCTGTTTTTGATGTTCTGCATTCGCCTCAAAACTTGATATTTTGCATCACCTTTATTTCCATAGGATCCTGTAATATTTTTAATTCATAAGAACACAATAACAAATCATTTTCACTTCGTATTTTTCATGCTATCAGCACTTTTTAAATCGGTGTCAATGGAGTCTACCTTTTTCGGTCTTTTATTTAGTTCTCCATAACTCTGCAATTTCGGGTTTCGTGCGCGCTGTTGCGCTACTTTTTTTTCCTATATAAATAATATCTCATTTTTCACTTAAATCTTGCCGTTTCTGTATTACGAGCCTAAAACCAAAATTTGACATGTTTTGACATCGTTGTTTATCAGGTTGTCATGGCAATTTTTATTCAAATATCGTTACCGGCCTGATGTTTTTACTTCAAAATACTCCTTTCTTCTTGGCCATTTACAAGAATTTGCTTTTAATTTAAATAATTTCAAATTTAATGAGAATAATTTTCCGTTCTTATGCCAGATCCGTCAAAAAAAGGAAAAGATAGCCGAACAATCGGCGAATGGGAGAGTCGGACTTGAGCTTTGATACTTGAAGCATCTCCTAAAGGCCTTTTCTGCACTGCCTCGGGATCCTGCAAGCCTCTGCCCGCTCCTTAAGTCGTCGCCTAGCCACGCCTACGCCTCCGCCTACTAGTGCGCTGTGTTTACTTACTTCAAACGCTGCGTGCCTTCTCCTGACGTTGCGTGGACCTACTTCAGACGCTGCGTGTTTATTCCGGACGCTGTGTGGGTCTACTCCGGAAGTTGTGTTTGCCTACTCCAAGCGCCGCGTGTACCTACTTTAAACGCTGCGTGCCTACTCCAGACGTTTCGTGGACCTACTCCCGACGCTGCGTACCGGCTCAAGACGCTGTGTGGGTCTACTCCAAGCGCTGCGTGTACCTTCTCCAGACGCTGCGTGTGTTTTCTCCAGATTCTACGTGTTCCTAGAGCAGGAGCTGTGCACCTATCATAGGCATAGCCTGTGCATACTTCGTTGCAGTATCTTTTGTTATTTTTTTTTTTTTAATAATATTGTAAATCACCATCTTCATTACAACCCATCATCACCTTCATACCTTTTTTTATAAAAGATACTGTAAAACTTCAAATTTTTAAATAATTTATTTTATTTTGGTTGTTTTCGTTCTAGTTAAGTTAGGTTCTTAGTTTTTTTTATTGTCGCTTCACGACAGCATATAACTCATATAAGCATAAAACTCTCCGATCACACTCTTAATCTCATGGCTGTTAGACGGGAGATGAGGCTGCAATCGTCAACAGATTTGACAGCATACAGGCAACTGAACAGACAGCTCTCCAAATACCGCATGGTTCCGCTCGACCGCTTATTTAATACTGCTCGTATTAAATAAGCGATCGAGCGGAACCAGGGCTCCAAAGTCTTTGCCAGAGATCTGTCTCCCAGAAAGAGCTAACTGTCAAAGCTGAAGACTGAGTGTGGCAGCATCATTTCCGGGACACCAGAGATTTTGAGTGAGATTGAGAGGTTCTATGGGCAGTTGTACACATCATCGTTGGAGCCACACGCAAGTGTCAGTAACATTCCAAGAGCAATCCTTATCCGACACTGTTCCGATGATAACCCGGATGTCAGTCTGAGCGAGATTAGAATGGCTCTCCAGCACCTTGAAAACGGCAGGACCCCAGGCGAGGACGGAATTACAGCGGAGCTTCTGAAAGTAGGTGGAACACCGGTAATTAAAGTCCTTCAGAAGCTCTTCAATTCCGTCCTACATGGTGGCACTACTCCGGAGGCTTGGAGCAGAAGTGCGATGGCCTTGTTCTTTAGAAAGGCGACAACGCTCTCTTGAAGAACTACAGACCTATGTCGCTTCTGAGCTGCGTCTACGTGCTGTTTTCGAGAGTCATTACGAATCGTCTCGCACGCGGTCTTTTTTACGTGGTAGAGCCATGCTGCAGCTATATTAGTAGTATAGTTGTAGCACGAATGGGTCGGCTCGACCGGGGAAGGACCACGCTCTCACAGAATACCAGCGTGAAATAGTAGCTTAATGCTGCTGTATTTCGTATGGTGAGTGTAGAGAACCGGAGACCCTTTTTACTGGAAATGAGGCATTCCATCTCAGTCCTCACGGGTGACAACGCATCTGCATTTTGATTTGTAATAGAAGATAGATGTAGATGTCTATGGGCCGCAGCAACCACTTACCATCAGGTGGACTATGTGCTCGTTTGTCAGCCTTTCTATAAATAAATAAAAAAAAAAAAACGCGGATTCGACGACTTCCAGCCTCCCGAACAGGCCAGTTTCCGAAAAGGCTTCAGTACCATAGACCACATACATACCCGGCGGCAGATTGTAGAGATGACCGAAGAGTACAATCTGCCACTTTGCCTCGCGAATGTGGACTATGAGAAAGCCTTTGATTGCGTCGAAATTTGGGCGGCGCTACAGTCCCTTCAGCGCTGCCAAGTTGACTGTCGGTATATCGAAGTGCTGAAGTGTTTGTATAGTAGGGCTACGATTGCTATTCGAGTACAGAACCAGAGTTCGAAACCTATCCAACTGCAGAGAGGTGTAAGACAGGGTGACGTTATATCGACGGTGCATTGGAAGACGTTTTCAAGCTACTGGACTGAAAAGGATACGGTATTAACATCAATGGCGAATACATCACTCACCTTCGATTTGCTGACGACATAGTCCTTATGGCAGAATCGCTGGAGGACCTAAGCACTATGCTCAATGACCTCAATGGTGTCTCCCAACGGATAGGTCTCAATGTCGGTAGTTGTTTGGAGCACTATGCTCGAAGTTATTGACGAGTACGTTTTCCTGGGACAAATAGTCTGACTGGGTAAGTCCAACTTCGACCGAGAGCTCAATCGACGGATTCAACTCGGCTGGGCAGCGTTCGGGAAATTACGACACATCTTCTCGTCAGAAAACTCAAACTCTCACTCAAACTCTGACAACTAGATTGTACAACCAATGTGTGTTGCCAGTGATGACTTACGGATCTGAGACGTGGTCTTTCACTGCTGGCCGTATGAGGACGCTCAAGGTCTCTCAGCGAGCTATGGAGGGGGCTATGCTTTGAGTTTCTCTGCGTGATAGACTCGATAGAGTGACTGACATAGCCCAACGGATTATACTCCGGCCGCTGAGTTATTACCGATTTAACACATGACGAATTGACAATACTAGTGAAGTGAGTGAACCAGTAACCCTAATATCATTTGGGAACAGTTTGTTTTTAAATATTCTAGTATAGTGTGTAATTAAATAAAATCAAAACAATAATAGTTAAAGACACAGGTTCTTTATTAGGTGGAGTATCCTTGATGGGCGTAGATAATTGGTCGAGAACATATCAAAATAAAACAAATTTGTAAACACTGTTACACATATTAATGAATAGAGTAGGTACAAGATGTTTTAATAAATGACTAACTATCATTTATTAAAACAATTATTCAGACTCTGAACCAGATTCGCCAGAGCTGTCATCGCTATCAGTCACTTGTATGACAATTTCATTCTCTATAATGGTGTCCACTCTTATATCGCGTTCATAATCTTCTGTTATTAGTTTTCGAGTCTTTTCGACGACCTTGACCCAATCTTCTTTCGTTATTTTGCTGCAAGCATCTTTTAATAGACCCATCATTTTATTAGTACTGAATGGCGGAGTCGTATTATTACGAGCTGCGTAACCTGTAATGTAAACTTAAATTAAATTAACGTTATTTAATATAACGTTAATTTATTACATTAAATAAACGAAATGTTACACAATTACCTACATGTAAGGGACATGAGATATTTATTTCTTAGTTATGTATCTTTTTACTTATATGCTGAATATTGGATGTTATAATAGTACAAATTATTCATATTCATAACTTATGCGATAAAAAACAATACCTTTGATTCGTGCCCATATTAGCTCAATGGCATTGTACTGGCAGTGATAAGGCGGAATTCGAAGTACCCGATGTCCATGTGCTAGAGCTATCAGTACCAACTTTACTAAGTCAGACTTTAGCATTTCGGCAGTAGTTTCAATTCCATTTTGGTGTAGCCATGCTACGAGATCAGCTTTCTTGTCGGCCTGAGTAGGCGCTTTATTCACTTGTTTCGAGTGATATGAAGCGTTGTCCATTATTATGATAGAAGGCTCTGGCAGGCTGGGTAATAATTGATTTTCGAACCAATTCGTAAAAGTGTCTGTATCCATCTCCTCGTGGTAATCGGAAGTACTTTTTGACGCGAAAGCCAGCAGTGCATTTTCAAAGAAACCACTTCCAGCAGAACCGGCGTGACAAATTATCAGTCGCGATCCTTTTCCAATTGGAACCTTTGAGGTTGATGCTTTTGTTTCGTCAGTCCAAGAGCGTGACACAGTGTGGTTCGCATTTAACCATGTTTCGTCAACAAAAACGACGTTGTCCCAAGACTCGATTTTTCTGGCTTCTCTTAAAAACTCGCTCCTTTTAATTATTAAATCAAATCTTTCCATTAATATTTTCCTTTTATTCGTTTTTTTATATTCAAACCCAATTTCGTGCAATAGTTTTGACAACGCTGTTTTACCGCCTTTAAACAAGCCAGCTTCTTTTAAAGAGACCAAAAGCAAATGTCTAGTTGGAAACTCGTTCCTAGTATAATAACCATATATGTGGTTTCTTATTGCATCTGCATCAAAAACATCAACACCTGTCACGGGCTTTTGTCTTCGTTTTTTCTTAGGAGTGCGTAAAACATTATCTTCACTTCCAGAAGCACCAAATTTTTCTTTATTTATATTATATAATGTTTTTGCACCAATTCCAAGAGCTTGGGAGCTTGTGAAACCCGATCTTTCACTTGAGTGACAGAGAAAATAGCGGTGGTAAGGGTGTTGCCAGAATAGTATCGCCAATTACTTAAAAAAATACACCTATAAAATTGCTTAATTGAGGGAGAAAATTATATTTATTAAATGTTGTTTTATATATTATGAATGTTAAAAATTATTCATAATCATTTTAATTGTATTTATTTTTAAATCATAGAAAACAGTATTTCTGTTTGGATCACACATAAATCTTAAAAATCATAGAGATACTGGCAACACAGTGCAATTAGGAGACGCAAAAAAATGGTAGCAATATAGTCTAGTTGCTCGAAAGAAAGTAAAATAAAAATATCCAAATAAAATAAATATCATATCTATTCCAATGAATTCGGACCGAATACTATCAAGCACATCACTATGAAAACTAGACGCACGATGTAACTTTGTACAAGCGCGCCAAAGAACAAAAAATAAATGTTTTCATATTATTTACAAACTATTTTAAGTTTTGAAACAGAGTTTATTGGAAAATTACTTGATTCTGACATTTTGACATAAAGTTTTATATTAAAGAGGTATTCTAAATCATTCGGCAAATGTGTCGCTCGTGTAAGGTTATATCGATTAATTTAAGAATAATCTGTCAAATCGGTAATAACTCAGCGGCCGTACTATAGTAAGGGCAATGGGCCAGTCATATAGCTCGAAGAACCAATAAACGATGGGGAAGGGAAGGGGAGGTTCTCGAGTGGCAGCCTCGTACCGGTGGGCGTAGTGTAGGGCGACCCCTCACTAGATGGAGTAACGACCTGGTAAGACATGCAGGAACTCGATGGATGCAGGTGGCTCAGGACCGTTCTTTGTGGCATTACTTGGGGGAGGCCTATGTATTCAGCAGTGGACTTGTGAAGGGCTGTAATAACGATGATGATGATGAATGATTGTTGGTTGTAGTTGTCAATTTATGGAGTCTATACTAAATCTATGCTAACTATAGACTTAGTGTTTAGCTAACAAACTTTATAAGTAAATTTAGTTCTTCCTGCTCTCCCTAGATGGCACTATCGCTGAGTTAAACGCGGTATCATTTGGATTTTCATTATTATGTATAGTTAAACATTCTTAGCCTCCTTGTCTGCTGCGCCCTCCTTTCTGCCAAGGAGGGTCGCGTTCGTATACGGCTTAGAGATCTCTAGTCAGATCGTTAAGCCAATTCCTAAAAGGTTGGGTTTAGTGGGTAAAAGTCACCACATAACCACGCAGCCGGCTGCGTGGTATGCTATGAGCATTCTCAACCTCCCTCCCTCGCTTTCCGGAGGGTTGCCCATATTTGCTTCGGGCGCAAAAAAAAAGCCTCCTTGTGTTTTCCTATAATATAGTGTAGTGGTGTGTGAGTAAAACATAGTGATAAAGCGGGAGTGTTTCATTAACCAAATGGTCCTTCTGCTGCCGAATAAACTGTAAGTAAAGTGCAAGTGTTGAACATAGTGCAATAACAGTGCGTCTAAGACTTTTTTTGTTATTTCAAAGATAAATTTGCAACTACAACCATCAAAATAAACTAAAAACTGATTGTTTTTGTGTGTGCAGATTATCAATGTGTGCAATAGTATTGTTGTACCATAATAATTTATCGATATCGATTAAAATGAACGTTTAACAAAATGTGACAATATGAAAGATACTGTACTATTTCATATAATTCCTATCCAAATCATTTCCTATTTTATATATAGGTTTTCAGATTAGAAATGAAAAGGATTTCTAGAAAATATATTAAACTGGATTTGTTTTATAGGTACATATTTTTTGTTGAATTTCATCACGGCCTGTTCATATTCCACTTCTGGTACGCCTATACGTCTTATATGCCAGACGGGTTGGTGAGGCATAGGGATTCGAGTTTTCGGTCTTATGTAATAATTCTGTTCGCATAGCTCAGCCCTTTACCCCTCGTACTTTAAAACACCTGCAGGTTTGAATGGGGTAAAGACATAAAGAATATACGAATATTAACGAAAATTAGAATATAATTCGCGTAAGTGGATACTATAGTTCATAAACGTCATCATTTGTCCCTTATCAGAAGCAGATGCATTGCCACTCCTGAGGACTAAAATTGAATGCCTTATTTCCAGTAAAAGGGGTCTCCAGTTCTCTACACTCACCATACGAAACCTACCCCGGTTGAGCCAACACATTCGTGCTAAAAACATAACATAGCTGTAGCATGACTCTACCATACTGACTTTACTGTACTCAGTCTCCTGACTGTAACTAGAGTAATTGGCAACAATTATATTTGCAATCCTAAAGTTATCAACTGACAATAATTAGGAATACCTAGTTGTTGTCGTGTAAAGTACATTTGTGGTAACATCTACAAGAAAAAGTTTAAATAAAATAAAGACGTACAAAAAATATTTATTCAAGTTCCATTACAAATAAATAACAAAAATTGTTGTATTATGAAACTGTCGAATGCTGTCTTTATTTACATTTTGCAATTTGTGTTCATACTTAATTCTTTTGTTATAAAACTTCTCAATGACCAATTTTACTTATAAGCACTTTTGATTGTTAATCGAATCCTGATCAACCAGAGATGAGAAATAATATATATATATATATATATATATATATATATATATATATATATATATATATATATATATATATATATATATACTAACGATTTTACATCATTATATTGAGAATGTAAAACTGCAATACAATCTCTAAACTTATGTTTGTATTTTAAAAATTAGCGTTCCACGTAAAATTTAGTAAACCGAAACATATATGGAATCACCTATGTGTTTTAGTGTGTCTGTTTGTCATTGATGATTTCTCAGAGACAATTTTCCGCAAATATTTGAAATATGGCATAATTATTTAATACATTTACCTATAAACAAATGCAAAACAGAAATACAAATTATGAACTTAAGGTGTATTTTGTTGTTTAAAATTGGAAGTGGTTTTTTAAGATTATGGCGGCTGACAACACCCTTAAGATCTGTGATACACAATTTTAAAAATGTGTTATTGATTAGTTTGCATTTATTTTCGTTGTTATGTAATTTTTCGAATAAATTATTCCTAAATTGGTCTCCCTTTATTAAATAACTTCTAATATTTACACGGACACTACACATATATATATAATATATTTAATATATTTATATATATACATATATACATATATGTATATATATATATATATATATATATATATATATATATATATATATATATATATATATATGTATATATGTATAATATATTTAATATATTTATATATATACATATATATATATATATGTATATATATATATAATGAGTAGCTTTAGATACATAAAATTAGTTTTCATAAAATTGTAAACACATAAACACACACACTTTCATTATTGTATTATCAGATACACTAGGTAAAGATTCAATGTCTCTATACTATACCGATACATTGTTGATCTACGTGAAAGATGAATTTCTACCTGGGATTTAAATAAACAAATGGGCTAATGTCATATAATTTATGTGTTTCAAAGACAAGCTAGCATAACAGTAATTATATTAATGTTGTACAATTATTATCATAAGACAATAATTAAGCTTTTATAAAATGATTTTGTCTCTTATCATAATGTATGCAGTAACAATACATAATAAAAACATCATTTTCTAATAAGAATGTACATAAGAATGTAATACAAAACTTATGTATATTTTAAAACACCTATTTTCATCAGGCAAAGTCAGAGCACATAGGCAGAATTGGCGAGAAACTAGTTCGCCTTCCTTCTGGAACCCGTGCATTCTGGTCTCTCGCCAAGGCTGTCCAGGGGAATTTCTGTCAGCCATCTCTTCCATCTCTGCACAGGGAGGACGACTCACTGGCCCATACTGCAAAGGAGAAAGCCGATCTTCTAGGCTCTTTCTTTGCGTCTAACTCGACTCTCGATGACGGGGGGAGTACGCCGCCGACCATCCCGCGGTGTGAGTGCTCCATGCCGGAAGTGCAGTTCACACAGCGCTCGGTTCGCAAAGCACGCCTCTCCCTGGACATCCACAAGTCGAGTGGGCCTGACGGAATCCCCCCAATTGTGCTGAGGACGTGTGCTCCAGAGTTGGCACCGGTTTTAACGCGTCTTTTCCGGTACTCCTACTCCCTAGGCGTAGTCCCAAAATCATGGAAGACGGCTTTCGTCCACCCGATCCCTAAAAAAGGCGACCGCTCAGACCCGTCCAACTACCGGCCAATCGCCATCACCTCCTTGTTCTCCAAAACAATGGAGTCCATTGTAAACTGCCAGCTCATGAGGTACCTTGAGGATCACCAGCTGATTAGTGACCGCCAATACGGTTTTCGCCGTGGTCGGTCAGCTGGTGATCTTCTGGTCTACCTCACTCACAGATGGGCGGAGGCAGTAGAGTTCAAGGGGGAGGCATTGGCCGTTAGTTTGGACATTGCGAAGGCCTTCGATCGGGTTTGGCACAAAGCGCTTCTTTCGAAGCTCCCTTCCTATGGGCTTCCCGAGAAATTGTGCGATTGGATCACCAGCTTTCTTGCAGATCGGAGCATCAAGGTCGTTGTAGACGGTGCAAGCTCCGATTGCAAGCCTATTAATGCTGGTGTTCCACAGGGCTGCGTGCTATCGCCAACGCTGTTTCTTCTGCATATCAATGATATGTTGCATACCCGTAACATTCATTGCTATGCAGATGACAGCACTGGTGATGCTCTTTACACCGGCCGAGCCAATATTTCTCGGGAAAACGTCTCCGAGTGCCGGGACAAACTTGTGTCTGAAGTCGAGTCTTTGCTGAACAGAGTCTCGGATTGGGGACGACTAAATCTAGTCCAGTTTAACCCCCAGAAGACACAAGTTTGCGCGTTAACCGCTAAAAAGAACCCCTTTGTCGTATCCCCTCAGTTTCAAGGCACTCCCCTTGTTGCCTCAGCCAGTATCGGAATCCTCGGCGTCGACATATCGAGTGACGTGCAGTTTCGTGGTCACTTGGAAGGGAAGGCCAAATTGGCCTCTAAAAAGCTTGGCGTGCTCAGCAGAGCGGGACAGTATTTCATGCCGGCACACCACCTGCAACTTTACAAGGCGCAGGTTCGGCCGCACATGGAATACTGTTCCCATCTCTGGGCTGGGGCTCCCCAGTACCAGCTCCTTCCACTTGACCGCATCCAGCGCAGAGCAGCTCGAATCGTCGACGACCGAGTGCTTTCCGATCGGCTCGATTCACTGGCGCTGCGAAGAGATGTAGCATCTCTTTGCGTATTTTATCGCATCTATCACGGGGAGTGCTCTGAGGAATTGTTCGGATTAATCCCAGCCGCCAAATTTCGTGAACGCACTACACGGCAAACGTCCCGATACCATCCACACCATCTGGATGCTTGGCGGTCCACCACTGTACGTTTCACAAGGAGTTTTCTTCCACGTACAACCTCTCTGTGGAATAGTTTTTTCCGGACCGATACGACCTGGGGACCTTCAAGAAAAGAGCTTACTCCTTTCTAAAGGGCCGGCAACGCACCCGCAATTCTCCTGGTGATGCGGTTGATCATTGGCGGCGGTAGTCACTTAACATCAGGTGAGCCGCATGTTCGTTTGCCCCCTCTTCCATAAAAAAAAAAAATAAAATTATGTTAAAGCTTATATTATTCACAGACTACTAAGAGGATACTACGCATATATTATTTATTTTACTATTTTTCACAGACACATCAAAAATTTGTTTTCATAAAATTTAAAACTTAACGTCAAACTGATAGGTGATAGTCTAACATCAAAAATTTATTATCCTCCACTTTGACTGAATTAAGTCGACATCAAAGACAAACCGAGCAATCATCACTAAAAAGTGAGGTAAATACGGCTGTTTTATATGTGCTAATTCATCTCAGTACTACATAAAAGTAATTTTTATTACATTTTCTCTAAAGCAGGTACATTTGTGTAATATTATTAAGAAATAACGATAGATACCAAGTTGTAAACTTACTGGTGAAATGAGTAATGCTGGGGATTATTCCTTTTGGACAAATCACATCCCGGTACAGAACAAGAAACCATTGCATTAAACACAATAAAGTTACTGATTATCACTATAATTCACATAAGAAATAGCCGAAATGTATTCGCTCACAAATGATTGGGCCGTTATGTGCCGGTAGCAAATATGTGTTTAGTCTCGCTGACAGTGTCACTGGCCTTCTCTTTCTAACACACGAAACTAATGTATGGCGCGGTAGCACTTCTTTACTCATAAGCCCAATCTATGGAGTTCATACTAAATCTATGGCGTTAATTAATGACGTCATTTGCATTCGCTAGTATACTGGGAACATTTTAGAACATACCCTTTATAGACGATCTGACAGTCCGGAAACGCGTGACCAATTTTTATTTGTCATTGTGTGCGTTAGCTAGTGAAGTACATTTTACTTATGAGAACTATCGACGATGTAGGCGCACGAAATTAACGCTCGGCACGCTGTCGTCGGCCATCAAGCATAAATCGGGCATAGAACGTTGTGAGTATCATAGATAAATGTGAACCTTGTAATTGTGGCCGTGGAAGGAAGAGGGGAGATCTCCCGCCGGGCAAGGTGTTCTATCCGGGGAGCGGCCAACGGTCCTATGCGCCCTCCTTTCTGCCAAGGAGGGTCGCGTTCGTATACGGCTTAGAGATCTCTCGTCGGATCGGTAAGCCTATCCATAAAGGCGGTGTTTAGTGGGTAAAAGTCTCCACATAACCACGCACCCGGCTGCGATGTATGCTATGAGCATTCACCGCCTCCCTCCCCCGCTTTCCGGAGGGTTACCCATATTTGCTTCGGGCGCAAAAAAAATTGTGAGTATCAAATACTATGGAGTTTATACTATCCTGGCACACTGAACGCGCGTCTCATGCGCGGGCGTCTAGTGGCGCTTCAGGAACATTACTAAATATCTATATCTAACTACACTAAATTTTATCATTGTTACTTGGGAATATAATCTGAAGCTCCGATGGGGAAAATAGCATGACACTATGAATGTTGTACTAGTGTGACCTGTGAGGTGCGGATGGTTAAGTAAGGTTATACATTTTTTCGGTTTATCAATAGATACTTATATCAAAAGTTTTTGAAGTTAAATTTTAAAGTCTTATTGTAACAATATACATACTGGTACAAATAATGTGGAAATGGCTCCTTGAAATTGTTTTATTCTACTTTTTCTTTTATACTTCTCAAGAAAATGTTTGCTGAAAATTTTTGAGTTCTTTTTTCAATAAACTTAACCATATTTTTTCTAATTATTGAATCCGGAGGGAATCTGTTTGACAAATGGCAAAATAAAATTACATTTTAGAACGCTATTCGAGTATTTATTTTCATTCCGTTGAGTGGGGATAAGTATAAAATAATAATAATTAATACGCACGCTTATGCCGCGTGGACTTATACTTTGGCACAGGGAAATACCTGCGTATGGCGACTTTTCCGGTACGTCGTGTCGGTCGCCCGTGTTGCGTTATGTCCTTTGCCATGGGTATTTTGTGACACAACTTGACAAGCTATACTACTAGTACTAAAATATAGCAATATTTAAATTAAAGAGACTTTAAGTATAATGTAGCCTAATAGATGAATATTCCAAAATAGTGTTCAATTTGTTGTCCGGGAAAAAGGAAAAATATATATGAGCACAGAACTTATATGCCCCTAAAGGGGTATATTATGAGTGATTTATATGATTTTTCAGTTTGCACATCACTTATATAGGGATTAATTGTGATGTTATAGAGATGTCACTTACAAGCGCAGTGTTGCCAGCTTAATTAATTTTCCACTAAACTGGTGGTTTCGACCTTTTCTTGTGGAAAAATATTGCTGTTAGTGCCTATTGGTTTTTTCTAGTGGTTCAGTAGAATTAGGTTTCAATTAGTGGAAAGAGGATCACTCAACTATTAAGCCACCTATACGTTACGAAATATATTTCTACTTCTTATCAGGAGTATTTGCTCTACTGTGTAGACAATATTTACTGGTTTGTCAGACATGACGTGACGTTAGATGATACATTCCAGTTAAAGTTGTTCAAAACGACTATAAATCAATAGCACGCTACAGACTATAAACTGGAAATTTCTAGCGCGCTATTAAATACGCTATGTTATAGCGCGCTATTTATAAAAAGTGTTTAGGAGGCCGGCAAGCGCGTTAAGTTTAGCAGCACGCTATATCTCGGAGCACGCTACATTACATGTCGTTCATTGGATAGATCGCGTGCTATATAAGAACATTGTTTCGTAATAAGTCGCATTTTAGATTAAAATAAAATAAAGTGTTAAAGAAAATTTAAAGAACGCTCTTTCATACTTTTCAGACTTTTTATAATCCTAAAAATATTTTTAAGGACTCTACTTTTTAAAACAAAATAAAATTAATCATTTTTTATTATAATTGATGTAAACGTTATTTTAACCTTATTATAAATTATAAATCAAATGTGTATTTAAAAGTTTATTAATTGTATATACAAAAATCAACTATTCACAAACACTGTTATATACACTTTTGTATCTATATTTTGTTTAAATTTAAAAACATTAGTGAGGCTTCTTTTGTAGCAGACAAGTGTGTCCTTCGATCACTTATAAATATACAGTATACACTAATTAAATAACGTCTAACACTAAATTAGTTCGCGCGCGATGAATAGCGTGCTGCTAGATTAAATTTGCGTCACATGTCTACTCCCAACAGCGATGCTGCTAGAACTAATTGCCGCTTGATATGAATAGCGCCAAAGTGTCATAGCGTCATAGTGCCATGGCGACTACTTACATAGCACGCGCTATGTGTTATGAAGAGATAGCGCGCTATAATATGGCGCATGCGCTATATTAACCACCATTAATTCCAATGGTCACATTTATGCAGTGTAGAGGTAAGGGGAACCAAGTCTATAAAACCATAATTCTTTTTTTTAATAATTATTTTATTGTTTTCAAAATTTTTATTTTCAAAATCACTTGAAACATATTTCACGGCGACTTATTCTAGGTTATATGTATTTACTAAATTATTTTAGACAACGTGAGTAGTTGAGGTTTTAAACACTGCTGTTTCATCAAGTACTTTAGTCACCACAAATATAATTGAAAATTTTGGGCAGTTTTTGTTAGTGGTTTTCTGGTGGCTTTAAATGTTGAATCTGGTGGAGAGTTAATTTTACTGTTGTGGGCAACACTGGTCAAGTGTCAAGTCAACGTTATTATCAAAACAATATGTGTGCAGCGTGCTAGCTTGCGGCCACTTGCGGCACGCGGGTGTTGTTGTTTGCGTTGGGACTATTTATGAAATATTATTATCTTTATAATACACATAAGTGTCAACGTGCATCAATCGTTTAGCTGGATTATTCGAAAGCGAAGTCTCTTAAGCACGGAGAGCTGCTGCATACGGGATTGCGGCGTGAGCCGCGTGATCACAGCGGTGCGATCCGGTTTGAAGCTGACGCCGTAGCCTGCTAAGCTTCAGAATAGAACAAGAATATGAAGCCACACGACGACGGAATGAACGGTCATGGTGAGCATTACCATATCTTCACTTAAGTATTATGAAGCTATCTTAATTTATAGGTACAGTTACGGCTTATATTTATTACAAAACATGCTTACGTTTTAACATTACTTTTTAGTATATTGATAAACACTTAATAAAATGGCAAGTTATATATATTTTTAAATATAGGTAGGTATTAGAGATTTTTATGAAGTGGAACAATCTTATTATGAATATGGTTTTATATTTTAGGTATGTACAGTTGAGATGTAGTTATGATATAATTATTTTTGATGAATAGTGCTTAGTACTTGTTCAATGAATGTAATGCCTTTTATTCACACGCATTTGTATTTCTTCTTCTACTTATAAATAATGGCTTCTCGATAGAATTCTGCCAGTGTCAAGTCAGTCCATTTATATTTTTTGAGTCATCAGCACTCTTAATGCTCTGCATTGAATGTAATGATAATATGCAACTGGTTAGATTTGAGTAGAAAATTATTATTTCTTGTAATTAATCACTGACGAAAACAGAGGGGTGTTATAAGTTTATAGTGTGTCTGTCTGTTGCTTCATAGTTCCAGAATGAATGACTGATTTTAATAAATTTATTTGTTTGAAAGGTGTCTTAATCAGAAGTGTTCTTAGCTATGTTTCTAGAAAACCTGTTCAACCATTTGAAGACCTAGCTCTTTTTGTTGTTGGGTTTTTTTTTTTAAATTTAAATTAAGTTTTATACTACTGTTATTAAAATAAAATGTTTACTATGGTTGTAGATTGTAACCTACATTATAATTGTTTGATTATTATTATCTTACATATTACACATTAAATAAAGGGTATTAAAGTAAGAAAGTGTCACGGTTTATAATCTTTGCATACTTATATAATTTAGATATATTTTTTTAAAGCAAATAATAGAATGATCTTAAGTTCAGTTATTTCATTCAATTTTATTAAAACTGTACTATGGACTTTAGGATTTAAAAGTTAAGTTAAAGTTACAGCCTATATATGTCCCACTGCTGGGTGCAGGCCTTCCCTCATTTCTGAGAGGATTTTAGGGCAAGTAAGTGTGCGCCGCCCTGCCCCAATTTGTGTTAATGAACTTCACATGGTTTCAAAATATTTTTTTTCTTATTTCTCAGAATGTAGGTTTCCTCACAATGTTTTCCTTCACCACAGAGCATGTGGTAAATCAACACTTAAAATTGTAATTAACAATTTTATTAGTGCCGGCGGGCAGGTATGAAAGAAATGAATAAAGTAAGATTTTTGAAAAAATCCTAATTAATCACTTGATGTTATTATTTTATTTCATTAACAATATTTTTGCACAAAACGGAACGCACCCTCTAGGGATTACGCAGACACAGCTCGGGGATTTCCCTTTTGTCGACATGTAAATGCACAGCAAAAGGGAAATCCCCATGTAGTATTTTGTACATTTCACTTTCAATAATTATGGTCTGTTCTAACAATCATTTATTCCTTCAGTTTTGTTTACTATTGTTATTGCTGTGATGCATGCCTGACCAATTTATTATAAATAAAATGCCACACCAAAGAGATGGGTCTGTATTTTAGTTCACAATCACAAGTAGAGCCAGATGAAGGAGTACTGTTGGTAATTTGTACTGTAGTGACAATTTCTAGACATGAGAATAAATGGCATAATCGATGGGATGCAGTTAAAATTTTTAGCAGTGTTGGACATTGTCTTGCACTTAGCAAGCATATTGACAATTACCAGATGTCTGGCACCTTTGACGCTGCTTTTTTCGCTCCAGCTTCATCTTGACAACAGCGCCACCCACTAAACCATCCAGGGACCCACTCAAGTGCACAAAAAATTCATCTAAATCCATTGCATAGTTTAAAAGATCTAACCATGCAGACTGTGGGAAGCAACTTTGTTATATTGTACTATTGTTGCGCGCCTAATTTGACGTCTGGCACTAGCGCCATCTAGTGTCTGTTAACACAGCGAGGAGAGCTTTCCAGAAAACATGACTGATGATGAAACAAACCAGAGACATGACTAATCTTTTAACCAACAGTGCCATCTGGTATCGAATTGAAGAACTAAGCTTTCTAGAAGCCTCACACTCGAACTTTCTGCGTCTGGGCGGTCGGCGCCCGTATCTACGGGAATATTCTGGATGTTTCGGCGTAAAAGTGTATTTAAACCCGCTGCATGCTGCGATCGGGGCAGTATTGAATTTGGCGAGACAAGCAAAGCTTCAGAGCGAAATAAAGTGAATCAGTGTGATTAATTATTAGTGTTTTTTAAGTTTTAATTGGTGTTCGGTAGTAAAAGTGTAAATTTTGGTAATTCAATCGACAGTTTTTATTGTCACGAACTCAAGCTCATAACACTAGATAGGTAGATTTTCTATAGCAGCGTTTTAATACACGCACAGAATGAGGTGACATTCTCTCGGACCGCCGCCACATGATGTTTGCATCTCAAAAAATTTTGTTATAAATCAATATGATTTCAGAACTGCTAGCAAATCCTCAAGTAACTTGTCATGTAAGATAATAATGCAAAATAAAACAATAATATGTTAATTTAGCTTTATTTTGCCCTGGAGCAATGCCATTCACATGACTAAAAATACAGGTATAAAAATAAGTAAAAATGTAATAAATTGTTGCAATTACATTTTCAGACCACTCTAATACATTTAGTGTATTAATATAGTTTATGCCTAAATATCGATTGTATTGTAATATTATACATAATACACATTATGTATAATATTATATATATATATATATATATATATATATATATATATATAATATGTAATGTATAATACTTGTATTTGTCACTGAACTTCCAAACTCCCAAAGCACTGGATCGACTGATGAAATTTGTGTGTGTGTGTGTTTGAGCGGGTCCCTGGAAGGCTCCAGAATTGGACCCTGTAGGTGGCAGTGGCTCGGCTCGAGATACGGAAATAACCCGTGCGATTCTGGGGCAGATCGTTAGTAATTGATGTGTATTTGTTTTTTTAATTTTCATTATATGGTTGTAACCTTTGTCGATTGCTTGAAGTTACAACTAGGTGTTGTAAACTCTGAACAATCATTTAAATTAGTATGACTTCTGTTAATTTTGTCAATCAGTTTCTACGTTGAGGTGGACAGACGCTTATACCCATTATAGGGAATTGCCCTCTACGCTGTACCTCTTATTTCCTGTGCCCTTTAACACAACATGATACTAGGAAATTCATTTGAGAATTTGTATAATTAAACAGACATCTATCTAGTCTTTCCTTAAAACTGTACTTGGTCTTGGTTCCATTTTACAGGAGACTTAATTCGTTTTTCCATTTCGTAGATTGACAGTGTTATTTTTTTTACACAAGTAATGAGCATACAGTCCATTCGATAGTAGAGGAATGCTGCCAATGGACACCTACATCTATCCTCGATTAAGAATCGAATTGCAGATGCTGTTACCTAATATAAAAGATTTTCGAAGGTAGGTATTCTGCTGCCACTTTACTTTGGTATTTCAGGTAGGTTGCATTTATTCAAATAACATGAAATGCTGTAGCAATTAATCGTCTATCTTTTAAAATCCCACTGCCATGTAATTATAAAACTGTTAATTCTATTTGACCTTTTTATATAAGAGTGAAAAATGTACTAACAGCAGTGCAGTAGTAGGTACTAAGCGCCTTTAGCAACTGCCACCAATTTCAAACAAACGGATACAGAAGATGCGTTCACCACCTGAGGACTTAGATGAAATGCGTCACATCCTGTAATTATACAGGCTCTTTTAAAGCTGGCAATACATGTTGTGTTGGCTAAGCCTCAGCCAACGCGAGCGTAGGAAAATGAATACAAGGCGAGTGTTACAGTCTGCATGTTGGTCAAGTTTGAATGGGTGAACAATACTGAATGGAATGAACAACTAACATCTGTACACGAATTGCCGAGTGCAGAAGAGTTCGTGCAGAAAAATCCACACTGTTCCGAAGTTAGACGAGTCGTGGCGAGCGATACTGAGTGGTGGCAAAGCACACCAAACGAACCGCATTCAAGTTGGCACTTGCTTGCACTCGACCAGCTAGGCGAGCTACGACGAGCAATGGCGAGGTTAGAGTAATAGGCTGTTTATACGTTGGTACTCGCCTTCGCTCAGCCAACATGTATAGCCAGGATTGTGAAGTGCCGATACGCGGCGCGAGTAGCTATTTTCAAAAATGCTATCTGTTTCACATCGCTCGCTCCGTATCACCACAGTCTATAAACCCAGTCGTCCGACGAAAACGTCTAGACAGGGCAATCGTGCGGGGCGTGAGGGACGAGACGCGGGAAGGAAGAGCCCGAGCTGCTTATGCCAATCTTATTAGTAGCTCGTGACACGACTTCCAGAGTTAATACGTGTTTGCTTTTATTATTGCTAAATTTAGTGTAGGTACTTATGATAAATGAAAATGGCATATATTATGTATTTTCAAATCCAAGATGGTGGACATATTTTTTAATGTTATAAATGTCAAGTTATAGATTTCTAAAACGATGATTACGAAAACGGCATCCATTTTCATATCCAAGATGGCGGACATTTTTTTAATAATATGATATGGGTAGGGCCCGGATTAATATGTATATATAATATCAAAATATGTACATTTAATATGGACTTAAAATCCTAAAATATGGAAAAAATATGTGTAATAAAAGATAACGACATTGTACATTAAAACGATTTCCTATTAAGAAAAAACAAAAAAAATACGATTTTACTTAGCTTAGGTTCATTATTATTTAAATTACAGTATATAATTACGTGTTTCCTTAAATTTTCTGTTTGGACGAAATAATGCTTTATTCTAGCTGAATGATTTTTCATCATAGGATGTGATTGGAGCTTATTTAAATTTGCATAATTCTGCAAGTGAGTAGGGCACATCTATGGTGCCTTCTAATGTTCCACACAGCATGCTGTTGATTTTCTTTAGGATCCTTTCCTAAAGAAAATCAACAGCATGCTGTGTGGAAATCCTTTGTTTTTTTTTCAGTACATAGAGTAATTTTTGCCTCGCTACTTCAGCAACGGGACCTTCTGATTCTAAAAATATTTTCGATAGTCATCAAATTATCATTTAGAGAAGTGGAAGAATTTTCGAGTGCCTTTATATGGTATGATAAAAAGCAATAATTAGTGTTTATGTACATAAAGCAAATAGTTACGTAGGGTAATCTTGGAGAAGTTCTTTTGAGATTGAAATATCAGCAGCTTTATTCTCCAATTCAAAGATAATCATTTTGATTTCAGTGTAATACTGGGCATAGTATTCATTTGCTCTCAGCTAAGTTCCCCAGCGGTTCAGCACTGGCTCTAGCGGTAAAGAAATGTCGGGATACCAACTCTTTAAATTTTAAGATCCTGCTTGCTGCTTTCAAAAACTTTTTCTTTACGTTTCATACTAAACTGTCAGCCTTTTTAAACTGAGACCTTATTCATTCAGCAAATCTATTCATACCATGAGCCAAGCACTTCATATGAATAATTTTTGGATACAAAACTTGTAGGGAATCTACAGCTTTTACCATACAAGGAGCAGCATCACTAAGTAGCAAGACAACTTGGTCATGTTTAACTCCATAAGGCCACAAAACTCTCATTGCATCATTAAAAAGCTTTACTGACGTTTGGTGGTTGCATTAAAGAAGTTCTTCACACGCCAATAAAAAGGATTTGCTGGCATTTTCGTCATCTAAAACTAATTTTTAGTCATTTCACATACCTTCTCATCAACCTAACATAAAATAATGAAGATATGGATAAATTTATTTAATTTCTTGTGGAATATGGATTTATACTTGAAATATGGAAAAATATGGAAAATAGAAATTGCATTTTCTTGATCAAAATATCATAATATATGTAGAAAACATATTCAAGAACAAAAACCATTTCAATTAAAAATATGGATTTACATATTAATCCGGGCCCTAGATATGGGTATCAATTTCGAGGTTTCTTGAGGTGTTGATTACGAAAGTAGCCCATTTTTTTTCAAATCAAAGATGGTGGATACAATTTTTTTAAATAAATGATATAGGTTTGAATTTAGAGGTTTCTCAGGGTGCTGATTACGAAAATAGAATTCGTTTTTAAATTCAAGATGGTTTACATAGTTTTTTTTTAATGTTATGAACATTGAGTTATACAACACTAGAGGAGCAAACCACATTACCGCGCGTCGAAAAAAGCGTAACCACTATCCAAACGCGACGACGTAGCTTTGAAACTAATAACAATTTTAAATAAATATATATCCATCTGACTTCACTAGCCGCGAAAACAATACCGTCGCTAAGATTAGATACAGATAGAAACACAAACATGCAATGGCGGGTTGGTGTTGCCTACGATATGAAATTTTACCCAAAACAAGCCATAAAAAGGAGTTTTTTTTAAGGCTGCAATTAATTGTTCTTATTTTAAATATGTATATTTTCTTATAAGATGAATAGAAGTAAGCCTAACTGATGAAATAAAAGATATTTTTAAAATAATTTTTATTGTACTAATAATTCAAACAAAAATATAAAATAAGTAAAAAAACAAAAATTAATTTTTTAGTTTTTGTTTTTAGTCTTTTAATTTTCTGTGACATTTTTTTATTGTTTTTAGTCTTCGTGTAGATACAATTTTCAATCGTTGAATTGTTTTTCTCATTTTATGCTTTCGCGGTGTTTCAGTTATTTCATCTATCTCTTCATCGGTATCCATAACATCATCGTCCATATTTTCTTCTACTAGAAGTTCCACCGGATTTTCAAAATATGGTTCGTCCTAAAAAATGGCCATTAATTATTGTAGTCAAAACAGCACTATGAAACATAATGAGATAAAATAAATATTCATCATAGTATAATTTAATTCGAAATAAATGAGTTTATAATAATAATAGTACAAAATTAGTTTGCAATACACTTTGCTATGGGAGTTTTATGAAAAGGTATTTTTACACACTTTTCATAAAATTCCCACATTTGTCACAATATTAATTAACGAGCCTATTAAATCTTTACTTACAACAAGCATTGGAATTGCTTCGTTAGACAAATAAACACGGCCACAATCGCTTTTTGGTCCTAGTTTGTCTTGATCCCTGAAGTGCTTAGAACAAATGAGAGTAGATTTAGAAGGCACCCAGTCGGTCTCCTTTCTCAGCAATCGTATTATTTCCACCCACTTCTTAAAGCGTGTTGCATCTTTAGGTACCCTGCAAAATTATTAACATAAATTAGGTAGGTAATAAAATATAATTAATAGATCATTCATGAATAAATTAAAATAAGAATAATTCATTATTTTTATGAAGGTTATAACGTAGTTTTTATTATAATTTTCAAAATATTTAAAATTAGAGGTAATAAATTAACTTATTTCATAAATTATATAGTCTCCCATTAATGTGGGTAAATCATAAAGGCGGAAAAGTGGCAACATTTAACCTAGATAGCAATATTCGATATATTTTATTTTATTTTTGTGTGGTTTTTACGTTTATATGATAAAATGAACTAACACTTACGCGTGAAAAGTGATTCCGCTTGATTTATTATCTTTTTGTGACCTTGAATCGCATTCTTTCACTACGCATTTACTCATTTTTTGTCGCGGATCGTTCTGTTGGCGTCACACTGAAGACTGAACTGACGTTAGCTAGGCATATGGCTGTGGCCATATGTGCAGTGGCAACGCTTTGGCGCGCTTATTACTGATCTAGTGATAACATATACATCAATGGTTATGAACGTCAACATTGGGTTTATATATCTATTCTACATCTCAAGCTTGCTTATATTTCTATTAAGCAAGAAGACTCACCGACGCACAGACCAGCGGACTGCGGTCCATATGTTTTTCAAATACATTTTTTGTTATTTAATCTAAAGTGAATCAATTAAAAAATAAACTAGTCTTATAATTCAATGTTTGTAGTCATTGTAACGTTAATAATATGAATTTGATGTCTAGTATTATTTATTCTGTGGTCTAGCTAAGAGTATAAGAACGATATTATGTAGCGAAATTGAGGTATGACTACATACTCGTATTGAAAGTAAAGCACTCCTTCATATTGAGAGGCGTACAATTAGCGTTTTGAGTACTCGTATTTTCAGAAACATTGAAAGAACAAATTGTTACTTAAGGTCAGATGGGGTAAGAGGAACACCGGGGGAAGAGGGACTAAGGACCATAACTAGTAAACCGAAGTGTTTACGACTATGGACTTTTCTACAATAAAACAGTGAAGGTGAAATAGTTTGAACGGTTTTCAATGGATATCGCTACGTGACTCAGAAGCCATAAAAATGAATACACGTTTGACAGTTGTAAATTGGACTAGTACAAAGTTAGGGCGTTTTTTTGCGAACCAATAATTTGGTGAAAAAAGAGTGCTGGAAAGATTTTGAATGTAATGATATACGGAGAAAACTGTTATTATTTATTTTTATTAACCATTTTAGTTTAAAAACAACTATTAATATGAGTTTCTTTCGCTTGAAAATCTAAACCTCCAAAAACGATAGCTGGGGTAAGAGGTTCACTATTCACGGTGAAAGAGGAACATATGTTTCTTTTACACCATGTCAGGGGTAACACACATTTTGAATAGTTTATTCATTCATTAATTATAGGTAGATTTTTGGAAATAAAGGAAATTTTAATTTTTAATTTTTTTAATTTAATTTAATTTTTTTTAATTTTTTAATTTTAATTTTTAATTTTTAGATTAAATGAAAAGATTCGACTGACTGTTTTGTACCTACTACAATTTTAAATCATAGCTAAACTATATATTTCCCGCAACTTCGTCCACGTGAAACTTAACTATTTTTGGGTTAAATATTTTTTAATCGGGCTTGTAGTCTTTTAGTTATCTAAATCATAACAACAAATAAAAAATCAAATGTTTTCTTTTTATTAAATCCGTTTAGATAAATAAAGTTTCATGCGTTTTGTATATGTCCCTTTCTTTTTAATTGTAATATTTTGTTATATTAGAGCACTTTTGACTGTTGCAGGAATGATATACATATATGATAAAACATGCCGCGAAAACATATAAGAAAATCTGATAGAAGCAGATATGATAATGAAAAATTAAGTGAGACTGTCAATGCGGTAAAAAATGGCACACTATCTGCATACGCCGCATCAAAACTTTATAATATACCAAGGGAAACAATTGTTAACCGTGTATACGACCGCAAAGGTTTAAAATCCAAAGTGCCATTGTTATTTTTAAAGAGTAACTAGGGAAAACTAGTTAGAGAGATATATTACTGTTTGTATGCTTAAATAAATATAGAATTATAACTAGTCGACTTCTTTTTAGTTTGCCACCCCTGATCGAACTTGTATGTTCCTCTTACCCCGAATTGATTTGTTCTTCTTTTTCATTCCAAACGATACCTTATTTCATCGATTATAAGATCCAATTTTGACCGAAGCAGTTCTACCTACAAATTAACGAACATTTAGCAAAGAACATTTTAATTCAAACTGCAATCTTAAGAAATACAATGACTGTCCCTCTTACCCCATGTGAGGGGGAAGAGGAACGTTTACTTAATCTTGACATTTACGTCAATATCGTCGTAAGAACTGATAATAGCGCAATGACATTTTGCACATGTGAAGCTGATACATAAAGGCAAGTTTTGTTTGTTTCAAAGATCTTAAAAGACTGTCTATCTAGACTGTCTGTCTATCTAGTTGTTCTTCCTAGCAGTCCAAATATTTTACTGTAAATAAAGTATGTTCCTCTTACCCCACCTGACCTTACTTATTCTTTTTAGTAATCATACTGTTGATGATTATCTAGATCTAAAATAAATAAATTACTTAGTAAAAGTTGTTAATTTGTGACAACTCTAGTCTCCATGCGTTATTTAGACGTTGGCGGTAGGTATATACCACGAGATCAAAGGTGTAGTCCTACTGTATGTCTATTATACCATGGTATCACCGTCGCCCGATAGATAGTTGCAAATGTTGAAAGTAATTGCCTACATTTTCTTTTTAAAATATTGTTTCCAGTCATAACGTTTTTACCGCCCTAAACCTTTACGAAATGAGACGATTTGTTCTCATTAGATTCAGTATACCTTAATTTAGGTCTATACGTTCTTCTTTTTTAGTAATTCAGATCAGTTTAATTAAAAAAAAAATTAAAACGCTCGAGGAAGTGTTTAAAAGTCAAAAATACAGATATTTAGATGCTAATAACTTATATCGTACGCAATATTTCATGTTTACGGAAGGGAAAACGTTATCACATATTGTATGAAAATTTACAGCTTCACAATCCTCTTAACCTTCAGACCGGAACAGCGATGTGTGCACTGCTGCTTGGTGAGGCAAATAGGTAAGAAGTTGACTAAGAAAGGCACGATAAAAGAGACTACGTTTATCTTTATTGCGTCGTTGAAATCGTCGCGCCTGCGCCAATGACCACAAATTAAAACGAAGCAACAAGTTTCTCTACAATTGGGCGTCAAGGATTTCTTACGCAATATTCGCATAGAAAAACTAAGGTCTGCTGAATTGATTAAAAATATTTCGTAGATTTATAACAGGTACTATATTTAGATTCATAAACAGAAAGCGCGTTTTCTACCGCTAAAGTATACAAGAACGTGGCATTGTTTAATCTTGGAAGTGGTTTAATGATAAATTGATAAATGTTCAAGTAAATTTATTACTTCATAAATTATAATAATGAATGAGCGTACAAAGTATAAACTTGACAAAGAATTGCAAGTTCTTTAACTGTCTTACGTAATTATAATAACTTGAATCAAGATTACCGCTTGGTATGGCTCATTTGATGTCAGCCAATAATGTCTTTCGTCCCGTTAATATAGTATTATTTATTAAACTAGTATGTAATTCATATGTTCAAAGACTACACCTATCGTTAGAAATCACGAATGATATTGTTCCCAATGCGCTAGAACAGTAGTTGTTACAAAGTACGTTACGTAGTTTTATACAGTAGTGTTTTATTATGTTGAAAATATTCTTCATCGATTCCGAGACAGTTATAAACAAGACACCGCTAGCGAGTTTTTGTTTTGCATTTGACTTCGGAAAAGGATTCCAATCGAGTATCTTCTACGAAGTTACTCAATCCACGCTAGCAATCGTTCAAAGAAGTGCTACAGGTCCGCGAGGCACGTGCGCGGGAAGCCCCGCCCCGACCGCTGTGAAGCCGTTACATCGACACAATCTCATTTAGCTCCACACGTAATGCTATGATTATAGTCTTATTATAGACCGTGGAACATTCTGTGGCCTTGAAACATCAATCTGCTAAGTCACCGTGCATGATACAACTTGGAGCTGTGTTAACACCGTCTTTTTACTTAATCTAAAATTACATAGCGTTTCTTTTAGAAGTTTATATTATCTTTAGCAAATTCTGGTATAACAATAATAATAATATCCTCCAGACAGAATTTCGGTCACGGCGGCCAGCCTCAACGGAGACTAGCCATCTGCACAGCACAAGATTATAGTGCCCGTATGCGCAAGCCGTGTGCACTCTCTATTCCCTCCCTGTCCTCATAGTCCAATGGGACGGTACACTGACACGACCGGAGAAAGATCAGTCACAGTACCAACGGCTTTACTTGCTTATCCAGCCACGGGGATTAAACACCGCCAGCTTCCTGACTCCGGGTCTGGACAGCTACTGAGAATTTCTTGATGGAAAACTCAATAACTGATTTTTTTGGCACGATGCGGGATTCGAACCCGGGATCACATGATCAGCAGATGCGTTTACAACCACTTGACCAACGAGGCAGTCAAATCATGGTATATTGAATAGGCAAACTTTTGTTTTCCTTTTTCCAAATGTCTCACCTGCACTCAAAGCACACATTGATTGTCCAACTAATGCCAGAAACTAATTCTATTATACGTGGTAGAGCCATGCTGCAGTTATATTAGTAGTATAGTTGTAGCACGAATGGGTCGGCTCGACCGGGGAAGGACCACGCTCTCACAGAATACCAGCGTAAAATAGTCGCTTAATGCTGCTATGTTTCGTGTGGTGAGTGTAGAGAACCGGAACCCTTTTTACTGGAAACGAGGCATTCCATCTTAGTCCTCACGGGTGACAACGCATCTGCATTTTGATTCATAATCGAGGATAGATGTAGAAGATGTCTATGGGCCACAGCTACCACTTACGATCAGGTCGACTGTGTACACACTTGTCAGCCTTTCCTATAAAAAAATAATAATTCAAAACTGAACAAAAATTTCACGCACTGCTGATGGGCAGCAGCTGTACCGAGATGAGGATTTCGGCTTCAAGCTTGCCTGTCCCACGTGGAAATTGTGGAATATCTTACAAACAGTACACACCAGCTGGTTTGTACATTATTGGCAAATATATGTGCTGACGCATGCATTCTGTATTCATAAAAAACCGGCCAAGAGCGTGTCGGGCCACGTTCAGTGTAGGGTTCCGTAGTTTCCCGTCCGTCACAATAAGTGTTCCCATTTATGAGTTTAAAGGTGTATCCATATTGCTGCAACTGCTCCCGGTAGTGGGTACGTGCGCGAACATGGAGCGTGCACGTATATATATATTCATACTGTATAGATCGGAACAAAAGTTAAATTTTAATCTATGGTAAACGCGGTTAACTATGACATATGGACGTTGAACACTCAGTCCCGCCCGTGACCATGAGTGCTGTAAAGCGTTCGAAACGTCGGGTATTTAAAAAGTTAAATATACGCGATAAATTCCGTAAAAACTAGTATTATTTCAATGTGTAGTAGTTGCTCGCAGTCAAGAAGTTGGCGGTGTCTCACCCCCGTGCCTCGGAAAGCACGTAAAGCCGTTGGTCGTGTCGGTTTACCGTCCCATCAGATTATGAGAGTGAGGGAAGAGAGAGTGCACCTGTGCTTGCGCATACACTTGGGCACTATAATCCAGTCCTGCGCCGATGGCTAGCCTCCATTGAGGCAGGCCGCCGTGGCTGAAATTCGGTCGGGAGGACATTATTATTATTATTATATAAAACACAAAAATTGTTTCTACCTACCTACGTCCGTTATTGATTTTGAAACCATCTAACCGATTTTGATGATTTTTTTTGTATATGTTTGAATGGGTCCCTAGATGGTATATATTGTTACGAGCTTAAGGTTCGTGACAATAAAAATTGCCGATAAAATTACCTAAATTAACACTTTAATTTACTTTACACAAATTAAAGTTAAAACACTAATAATTAAACACACTAATCCACTTAATTCCACTCCGAAGCTTCGCTTGTGTCGCCGAGTTAAACTCTGTACCCCGATCGCATATTGCAGCGCCTATTTATTTAAATTAGCAAAGAAACATCCCGAATCTTCAGGTAAATGCGCGCAAAGGGACGAGTTTGCGAGTATAGATTTTCTAGAAACTCAGTTCTTCGGGTGGCGCTGTGGGTCGAAAGATCTGTGATGTCATTCTTTACACGCTCTACTCGCTCTCGTTCCTGACACTAGATGGCGCTAGTATATCGTCGATTGGAGCGCGTAACACTGCCCCCTCCTAAGACATGCTCGTCCCGAGCATTATCGGTCCCATGATAACGCGCCAAGCGATCCACATGGACGATCTTAGGAGTCCCTCTTACGCCTTTCTGTAACGGCTCCGCAATGTCAAGGGCTGTCCTATCCCGTGGTGCACCAATATTGTACAATTTCGGTGCTCCTCTACTACGTGTCTGAGGTCCCCGCACAGCCCCACAACTTGTACATGTACGACACCAATCCTCGACATCGTCACGATAATGGACCCAGTAAAACTGTTCTCGGACCTTCAGCAGAGTTCGTTTAACTCCCAGGTGGACTCTTGAACGACCATTATGGCACAGCTGTAGAACATTCGGCACTTTAGCTTTAGGGACAACCATTTGCAAATGACAGCTGTCTCCCCGAACGTTTTCCCATTTACGACACAGAACTCCATCCTGAAGCAGCAAGCTGTCCCACTGGGCCCAATAGCTTTTAGTGGTCGAACTCATCGCTGAGACGTCACTCCACTTGGGTTTGGGAGCACTGGCCTTTATCCATTCCAGAATCGGCTTGATGTCCGGATCTTCCTGCTGTGCATGTCGTAGGCTGTCCTTCCACCCGTTACTGAGGTGGTCTGTCCTGAGCATCCTCACGGATACCACTTCCTTACCTTGCCTACTACAATGGTTGCCATCTTCAGGACAAGGTCTTCTTGACAATGCATCTGCGTTGCCATGAGATTTCTCGCTGCGATGTTCGATCTCAAAGTCGTATTCCTGCTGCTGCTGGGCGGTGCTGTTAGCCGCACTTCCTTTCTGAGACCGTTCACCTTCCCTTCCTAGGGTGTGCTTAGGGCAGCTGGACCGAAGATGGCCCCTTTCCCCACAGCCATAGCACCTAGGGCTGTATCCTTTATTGTGGTCGCGAACCGTAACTGCTGCAACCTCCCTAGCGTGAGGTGAACGATGATCCTGTCGCCGCCAGGCAGTGCCGTTAGCTGCACTACCCTCCTGATATCGTTCACTTTCCCTTTCTGCGGTTCGCTTAGGGCAGCTGGATCGAAGGTGGCCCTTTTCCCCACAGCCATAGCACCTAGGGCTGTATCCTTTGTTGCGGTCGCGAACTGTAGCTGCTGCAACCTCCCTGACGCGATGGGAACGATGATCCTGCCGCACGGCTTCTACCTCCAGTGCGTGGGCCAAGGCGTCCTTAAGCGTCTCGTGGTGCCCGAGCCTCACAGCAGCTCTGACTTCCAGGTCGCGGATGCCGTCGATGAATGTTTGCACCAGGTTCCCTCCAATGAGCGCAGGTACAGACTGGTATGCTTTACGAACCATCTTCTCCACCTCAAGGGCCCACTGCTGCAGGTTTTCGTTGCTGCGTTGCACGCGATCTTTAAGCTGCGCGCGAAAGACGTGTTCCAGGTGAGCGTCACCATATCTCGCCTCCAAGGCCTCAAGAAGCTGCTCATAGGTCACTTTCTTACCGAGAGCTTCCAACACAGTTAAGGCTTGGTCGCGCAGGCCTAGGGTGAGTGCAGTCATGGCTTGGCTTTTATTCCAGCCGTTCGCCTTCATAACAGCCTCGAACTGGATTTTGTAGGCTGACCAGGAAGAGGTACCGTCGAACGGTGGCACCTTGAACCCACGTAGCGAAGGTGCTGCAGCTACTACGGGAGCTGTAGTTCCATCCCCAAGTTTGAGTTCGTCCAGTGATTTCTTCATGTCAGCCATTACGTTGTCAACCCGATTGTTTACTTGGTCGATTCGGGTTTCAGCTTTCTCGATTCGGTTTTCAGCTTTCGCGATTTGGGTTTCAGCTTCCAACAGGCGGTTGTCATGCTGAGCAACCCTATCCTTCACCTCCTTTATCTCCTTCCCGAAGGTAGCGTGAAGGTCCTTCATGAGGAGCATCTGCTCTTCCAACCGACGGGCCTGTTCATCCTGTCCACCCCGCAGCTGCTCTTCCAACCGACGGACCTGTTCCTCCTGTTGGCGAGCCTGCTCCTCCTGTCGGCGAGCCTGCTCCTCCTGTCGGCGAGCCTGCTCCTGCAGCATCACCATCAGAGCACCTAAGTCAGGTGCCACAGACGTAGAAGCTGCTGACGGACCGGCTTCCGTGGCCGGCGGCTGGCCCTCAGACATCTGCGGCGTTGCACCACCAAATCTCCTCTGGTCCGTCTCCTGCTGGCGTTGACTTCGGGTACGGACACCCTCCGTTTCCTCCTTAGGTAAAATCGGCATTATTTTACCCCACTTCTGACACCAATTGTTACGAGCTTGAGGTTCGTGACAATAAAAATTGCCGATAAAATTACCTAAATTAACACTTTAATTTACTTTACACAAATTAAAGTTAAAACACTAATAATTAAACACACTAATCCACTTAATTCCACTCCGAAGCTTCGCTTGTGTCGCCGAGTTAAACTCTGTACCCCGATCGCATATTGCAGCGCCTATTTATTTAAATTAGCAAAGAAACATCCCGAATCTTCAGGTAAATGCGCGCAAAGGGACGAGTTTGCGAGTATAGATTTTCTAGAAACTCAGTTCTTCGGGTGGCGCTGTGGGTCGAAAGATCTGTGATGTCATTCTTTACACGCTCTACTCGCTCTCGTTCCTGACACTAGATGGCGCTAGTATATCGTCGATTGGAGCGCGTAACAATATTTACATGTGGACCCGGTAGGTGACGCTGAATAGAAACAGAAACTTTTTTATTCAATGTAGATTATAACAATACTTATTGAAAGTCACTTTTTCATTTACCACTGGTTCGCAAAAAAACCTCTGTCCTGGGAAGAACCAGCAAGAAACCCAGCGGGACTATTTTTTTTTCCAATAATAGCTTACAATAATGTTTACAATAAACAACGCAAGACAAATTAGAAATAGCTTGGTAGCGATCACCCTTCCCAGGGGTTATTATCATCCATAAATTCCTTAATATTATAATAATCCTTTTTATACAAACTTAGTTTAATAACATTTTTGAACTTCGCGTATGACTAATTTTGTATATTTGGGATTGGGATTTTGTTGTAAAATCGTATACATAGCCCCAAGAATGAATTACTGACTCGGTGGAGTCGAGTAACTGGTAGTTAGTTAGTCGAGTAACTCTAGCTTGTGTCTGTTCCTAGTATTTACAGAATGAATATCACTTATTTTCGCAAAACTAATTTTATTTTTGTGTACGTACATTACATTTTCATAAATGTATTGAGAGGCCAGAATTAATATATTAATTTCCTTAAATTTTTGTCTCAGTGACTCTTTTGGTTTTAAATTATATATTGCTGTAATGGCCCTCTTCTGTAAAATAAATATAATTTCAGTGTCAGTCGCGTGTCCCCATAGCAAAATACCATACGAAATAATGCTATGGAAATAACTAAAGTAAACTATTCTAGCTGTTTCAACACTGGTACTGGTACAACAACAACAATAGTTCTAATCTTTTTCACAGCATATGCTGCAGAACTAAGTCTGCTAGCTAGTTTTGTTAAATGGGGGAGCCATTGAAGCTTTGCGTCCAGTGTGATTCCAAGAAAAATGGTGGTATCAACAACTCAGTCCCCCCCCCCCATTTAAAATTGCATTAGTATTGACATGTTTAACATTAGGAGTTACGAATTTCATACATTTAGTTTTAGTTCCATTCAAATGCAAATTATTAACATTAAACCAATTGACTAACTTAGCTATAGCATTATTTACTTCGTCGTAATTTAATAACTGTATCACTATTGAATCTACATAAAAAATACTGAATCACTAGTATCATATATTATATAAGACGGTTTATTTTGTAATTAGGTATCTGAGTGAATAAATGACGTATGTTTGCGTTGATATTAGTTTACGAAGAATGGAGTTTCCGCGGTCGGTATGAGATCTAAGACGTGGCACGTTGTATGCTGTATTTGTATATGAATGCGCATGTGACTTGCACCTTGCACGTGATTGAAGTGGCTTAGATAATTATGTAATAGATGTTTAAACCAATTAATTTTATATTTATTATACTTAGCCGCCCCGGCTTATTTTAGCGTCATTTAACGCCGCCTATCAAAAAAAAAATAACGAACATTTATTTACAATCAGATTATTACGAAAACAATTTTAAAATGAAAAAAAAATGAAGCACGTTATTTATACGTGGTAGAACCATGCAGAATTATATTAGAAGTATAGTTGTAGCACGAATGGGTCGGCTCGACCCGGGAAGGACCACGCTCTCACAGAATATCAGCGTAAAATATAATAATGCTGTGTTTCGTATGGTGAGTATAGAGAACCAGAGACAGCGCATCTGCATTTTGATTTGTACTCGAGGATAGATGTAGATGTCTATGGGCCACAGTAACCACTTACCATCAGGTGAGCTGTGTGCTCGTTTGTCACACTATCCTATTAAAAAACGTTGATTTGTTATAATTTTATCGTGCAAATTTTCGAATCATCATCATCATTACAGCTGTTCACAGGTCCACTACTGAACATCCTCCTCCACAGACTGCCGCAAAGCATGGTCCTGAGCCACTTTGCTCGTCATGAATTTTTCATTTATGTTCTAAGTTATAATTAGTATCTATTATTAAGTCAGTGTTAATTATATTTATTGGTATTGTTTTTGTCTTTCTCAAAAAATAATTAAATTACTTGTATATAAAAAACACCTAATATAATTAGGTGTTTTTTATATACATCTAATGACTGATAGAAAAGCAAGTACGTGTTTTGCTAAACTTTAAAATCAAAACCCAATTTTAAAACATAGACTAATCGATTATAACTCCTTTAACTTTAAAATAAGTTAAGTTCTTATTAATGGTATTTATTCCAGTTATGATGAATGTAAAGAATAAATAAAGCTAATCGTATATCTATTTACAGCCCCATTAATATCCACTATTCTTTTATAATTATTTTATAAAAACGTTACCCCCACACTTGGATTTTCTCCTGTAAATTTTCTCCTGTTTTTATAAATTGCACAAGGACACACATCCAGATCCGAAACAAATATTTGTAGGATATGCAAATACTTGTTCCGTGCGGGATTTAAACCCGCGGCCCCCGGCACAGCCACTCATTGCTAAGCCACTGCGCCACGGAGCCGTCGTCTAAAATAAAATAAAATAAATTCGTCCGCACATTGGCCCGAACCGAAGTAAACTGAACTACCTTCCAACGTGTGGATGCCGTCACCAACTCTCGGCCAATATATTCGCTACTACATTCGCCACTGTGTTGGCCAACATGTAGAGCCGACATATAGATTATCTCCAGAGACCATTTATTTTATCGACCTTTCGATTTCATAAAAAATCTATGTTTTTTGGATAAAATGTAGTTTAAGTCACTCCTGGTGTTATTAGTCTGTTTATAAAGTTTTATTTCAGTCGGTTCAGCCAGTTCCATGATTAGCTCGGATAGGCAGGTGGTCAGACAAACAAATTTTTAAAAATGGTTATTAATGTCAAATGGCATGCAGATTACCCCCCTGAACTTAATGAGGTGTAGTTATTTCGATACTTCACTTTTATTTACGTGTATCGATAAATAACATCAGAGAACACTTCAGACAACAGTTAAATTAATCAAATTTCAAATTTGTTTGTGTACAAATTACAAATATAACCCTATTATTATCTTTTACAAAAAAACAGGGAGCCGTGGTGGCTCAGATGGTTAACGCTCGCTGCAAATATAACAGAACGCGAGTAACACGGGTTCGATCCTCGCTGGTACCAATGAAATTGTTAATTACAATTTTAAGTGCTAATTTACAACGTGCTCGGCGGTGAAGGAAAACATCGTGAGGAAACCTGCATGTCAGGAATAAGGAAAAAAATATTTCAAAGACATGTGAAGTCCGCCAACACGCATTGGGGCAGCGCGGCGGACACTTCCTTGCCCTAAAACCCTCTCATAAAGGAGGGGAGGCCTGTGCCCAGCAGTGGGATGTATATAGGATGTAACTTTTATACAAAAAACAAATAATAACAGCACCCCTCTGTGTGTACAAAGTTGAAATGCATTTTTGGAGTTATTTCCAAGAATCGAATCATATTATTTTATCAAGACAGCTAACTTTTCACGATTTATTTTGTTGATTTCCCTTTGCCCACATTCTTAAGTGTCCCCCCATGGCATGATTTCGGGATATAGTTCATTGTCAGTAAGTGTTTATGATTGTTTGATACAAACGTCCTTCTCATAGATTTATATTTTACAGTGTTAATGTTAATATAAAGATTGTTAGTAACTTGATTATAGCGCCATCTATTGGACGCGCTTATAATTATAATAATTATGATTAGGGCGTGTAGTGGTGGTGTGATAAAATTTACTACTTCATCTTCATATCTGCCTGTAGGTGTCGTACGCGGCGACAGAAGGAAATAAAATAGGAAGTGTTCAACAATATCTTCCTGATAACAAATCAACATGAATATATGAACTGCCGTTGCGTTCCATAGGTAGTGCACTGCAATGTGACCTTATCATACCGATATCATTTTAATTTAATTAGTCGCAGTAGGAATCTCGCGTCGATATCGTACACGGTGCGATGAGAGCCGACTGTCGCGGTGGGTCACGTTATCGGCTAATAATCTACTTAACTACTATTAACTATTGATAATCCTCAGATTACTATTACGTAACGATACGTTATAGTAAATGGCGTACTGATCAGTGCGTTAGGAATGTTGTAACAACTAACATTCCAGCTTGCTGATAGATAATGTCATATGGCATTAAGTCTGCCGTTTGTACAAAAATAATTAAATGAATAAATAACTATTCGGACGAGGAATTCATCGGTGTACTAGTGTGCGGGTTCATGTCTGCTGCAGAATCGAGCGGCGGGGGCTCGCGGTCGGACGACAGCGAGGGCGAGGAGGCGTGCGCGCTTGAAGAGGAGCTGTCGCTGACGGACGAGGCGTGGCCGACGCGCGCGCTGGCGGCGCTCAACGCGCTGCGCAAGGCGCGCCAGCACTACGACGTGCTGCTGGCGGGCGACGCAGGCGAGGAGGTGGCGGCGCACCGCGCGGTGCTGGCGGCCGCGTCGCCGCGCCTGCTAGCCGAGCTAACCGCCGCGCCCGAGCAGCCCGCGCCCGTGCTGCGTCTGCCCGACGTGGAGGGCTGGGCGCTGCGCGAGCTGGTGGAGTACGCGTACACCGGCCGCCTGCGCGTGCGCGACGCAGCCGCGGCGCGCCGGCTGTACGGCGCGGCGGCGCGCCTGCGCGTGGAGTCGGCGCGCGCGCACCTCGCCGAGCGCCTGCTGCGCCGCGTGGCGCCGCACACCGCGCTCGCCCTGCGCGCGCTGCCCGACCTGCATCAGCGCCACCGTGCCGCGCTCGACAGCTACATCGCACAGCACGTGAGCACTCACCTCTCCCTACACTGTCACAGCGCCTCCATCTCTTCCTACCTAACGAGTTACACAAAATGGTACGTGGTAGAACCATACTGCAATTATATTAGTAGTATAGTTGTAGCACGAATGGGTCGGCTCGACCGGGGGAGGACCACGCTCGCACAGAATACCAGCTTAAAATAGTAGTTTAATGCTGCTGTGTTTCGTGTGGTGAGTGTAGAGAACCGGAGACATTTTAACTGGAACGAGGTATTCCATTTAGTCCTCACGAGTGATAACGGATCTGCATTTTGATTCATAATCGAGGATAGATGTAGATGTCTATGGGTGTATGGTTATACCACACATTTTTATAATTAGTAAACGCTGCAACCTACTTTTTGCCGCGCTTCGCGTGTATTTAAATTTACTTTTTTAATTGAAAACTGACAATCGACAGTACATCATCAACCTTCCTTCGAAATACCGACTACTCAAGGAAAGATTTGCCACTCTAACTTTATAACTATTTTAATTTTTAACTTTTAACTGTGGTGATCTTTTCCTTTTGACGTGCTCATCAACTAACTACAACTCTACTTCTTAAAAGTGTGTGGCCTTAAAAACCATACGATGGACCACAGCAACCACTTACCATCAGGTGGACTGTGTGCTCGTTTGTTACCCTATCCTATAAAAAAATATTTTCGTAATGAAATACACTATCATTACATTTTATAGAGACTTGTTAAACTAAAATCTATCAATACTTTAGTAATTCAGTATAGAGAATGGTCTTCGATTGGAGGGTTGGAAGATGTATTAGTCACACAGGATACATAATAGAACCGATAGTATTAGTTGTATTATGAGCCAGTGCTTATCTACTGTACCATCTGATGGTAATTGATGATGCAGCTGAAGATGGTAAGGACCAGCTGATTGATCTTGACAAAGGTCTATTTGTGCTTGTCTTAAAGACATGTATTGTTTAGCTAACAAACTTTCTAAGTATATTTAGTTCTTCCTGTTCTCCCTAGATGGTGCTACCGCCAGTAGTTTTTCATTAACCATGTATATTATAATCGGGTGGATAGACCGATACTTGTAGATAGTATTAGTATAAACAACCTCTGTCTTGAAATATTCATTTTGGCTTAACGTCTCCGAAAATTGAAGTTTATTTAAGAGACAAGTATCGCGGAGTGATGAGCGAGTGTTAGAGTACAGAGAAACGATGATGACAGCGGTGTGGTACGTTGCAGTTCGACGAGGTGTGTGAGAGCGGCGCGCTGGCGGCGCTGCCGCTGCTGCGCGTGGAGCTGCTGCGCGAGACCAGCGCCGAGCGCGGTGAGGAAGCACCAGCCGCCGTGGCGGACGCCGCGCTGGCCTGGCTCCGCGACCAGCTCGCCGCAGGGGCGCACGTCAGTCCTCTACTCAATACTAACACAATTATCTCACACCAACTCCACACCCACAGAAAACACATTAGAAACATAAAGCCGTCGCCAACTGGCGGAATGTAATTTAAAAGTTTGCAATCATGATATGATTATGGTTGTGGCAAGAATGGGTCGGCTCCACCGGGGAAGGACCACGCTCTCACAAAATACCAGCTTAAAATAGTAGTTTAATACTGCTATGCTTCGTATAGTGACTGTAGAGATCCGGAGTGTAGAGATAAATGTAGATGTGTATGAGTCACAGCATCCACTTACCATTAGTTGGACTATGTGCTCGTTTGTCACGCTAATTATTAATATTTTGTACAAAAAAATATTTATTAATATAATATTGTTACGAGCTTAGGGTTCGTGACAGTAAAGACTGCCGATTGAATTACCAAAATTAACACTTTAATTACTGAATACCAATTAAAATTTAAATCACACTAATAATTATCCACACTTAACACTTTAGTTCACTTTATTTCACTCCGAAAGCTTAGCTCGTATCGCCAATTCAATACTGCCCCGACCGCGGCTTTCAACGGCTTTAAATAGGCCTTTTCCACCGAAGCATCCAGAATATTTCAGCAAATACCGACCCCAGCTGACCAGGTGCAAAAAATTCGAGTGTGAGGCTTTCTAGAAAGTTTAGTTCTTCCATTCGATACTAGATGGCGCTAGTGGGAGAGTTCTAGAAAGATCTTGACGCTCCTATTTCTGTTGCTTGATACCAGATGACGCTAATAACCAGCCGCCGTATACCAGGCGCTAATTATTGCGCATTAATATTATGTTAACAATATGTTGCGCGCTATAATTAGCGCCCGTTTTGACTGAATTTACAGATTTTTGGAATAATAGTTATTCTTAGGAATATTGTAAGTATATGTCGTGGCCAGATTTTAGAATCGATCACTTCACTGATGCGGTCGACCATTTCATGAAAATGCCCGTTAAAACTGACCATATCATTTAAACATCAATGATATCATGATATCAAAGGCTTAATAAAAATTCCAAATAGAGAAGGGTACTTATATATTTTTCTTGTAAGTACAAAAAATTGCTCATTGTTAGCCAGATTGGGTTAGGTTAGGTTTTTAGTGACGGAACTGTGTCGCGTGATATTGATACTTTCAGGAGGCCACCATGGCCAACGGTTTTGTGGATTTCTGTTAGTATTACATAATATTTTTAGATGGAACTACGAATTATAGGATCGTCAATACTTTTCTTTTTAAGGGTTTAAATATTTTCACTCGCAATTTCCATAAAGTCATATTTTGAACTCCAATCATAGTCAATTGATTTTCTTTGCGTGTTTCGCAAACGCGAGTGTCCGCGTGCGTTTTTTAACACAATAATGGGCAATTAGACAATGGCTATGACATTTCTCAATCTTACTGAAAAAAGAAATTGCAATTTTGAATATACTTAACTCTGGCTTAATTTTGGTTTATAGGCGTATAGTTTATAAGTAATGATTTTTTTGTAAAATGATAACCTCACTTTTTACACAGGAATATTGGCCCAAAGTTACTTCTGTAACAGCTTCGGCGGGCGGGGGCTGCTCTCCCTTCGCGCCTACGGCTTTATTAGTGGTATTAGTGGTAGGGCAGACAAGATTACGTGGAGTCGGGGCGTGCTGATTCCATTTTAAAACAGATTCGATCAATCATCAAATTGTTACACACGGATGTGTTTCGCGATAACTTATTCTGAAATTATTTGCAAATTTGGCTGTATACTGCAAAATAAATTATTTATACGTGGTAGAGCCATGCTGCAGTTATATTATATTAGAAGTATAGTTGTAGCACGACTGGGTCGGCTCGACCGGGGAAGGACCACGCTCTCACAGAATACCAGCGTGAAACAGTAGCTTAATGCTGCTGTGTTTCGTATGGTGAGTGTAGAGAACCGGAGACCCTTTTTACTGGAAACGAGGCATTCCCTCTTAGTCCTCATGGGTGACAATGCATCTGCATTTTGATTCGTAATCGAGGATAGATGTAGATGTTTATGGGCCACAGCAACCACTTACCATCAGGTGGACTGTGTGCTCGTTTGTCACCCTATCCTATAAAAAAAATTGTATATTATTCTAAATAATGTATTACATAAAAAGTGTGTTAAATGTGTTATGTACAAATGAGGACAATGGATCTTTGTGAGCAGTTGGAGGAGCTGTGCTCGCGGACGCACCTGCTGTTCGTGGACTGCAGCGGCGCGCTGCGGGACTGCGGTGAGCTGCCGGCCGGCCAGGGCGACGCGCCCGAGCTGCTGCAGTACCGGCGCGAGGCGGCCGGCCGCCAGCGGCGGCCCGATGCGCCCGCAGCGTCGCCCGAGGTATTTCTGTTTTGTTTAAGAAATCAAACTGAAATTACAAGTTATTGGGATTAGTTATGGATATTTTTGTTTGTGTACGTTGTATTGAGAATCGATATTTTTTCAAATTTTATGATAAAATATTGAGATTATTCTGAAAATAGTTAAAAAGACGATTGAGTATATATATAGATAGTTTATTGGATATAGTTACGCAAAAATGATTTAACTTACAGGTTTATAGTGTTAACATTATTGTTAGGTTTATTTACTCGAACATACGTACATACACACATTTATATACAAACGGACATAATTACACTATACACAAATATTCACAGAACTTAAACATTCATCAATGCATTATAAACGTACAAATAACAAATGCTCACAAACACATATATAACACGTATACCATTCCCAATCCATGCTTAGCGTATTTAAAGGCTAATTGTTAACCAGTGTTGCCGTTTTAGCGACTTTCTCGCTAGATCTAGCGGATTTTAACAATGTTTAGCGGATAAAAAAATCGTTTTAGCGAGAAATAATTATTTAGCGACTTCTAGCGACATTTGGACTTTTGAGATGGCGACTTTCTTTTATGAAGTAATTCATTTCAAATAAGTAATTTATCATATGTCCAATTTTGTAATCTACCGTTGGTAGCACTCTATATATAATATAATTTCACGGGAATTCCCGAACATAAACTAACAATTCAATGTCGTTAATTCACTTTCTCTGTTTCGACCTGAGACCATGTTCTAAGGTTTCGACATACAAAAATGCAGCAGGAGTAAACATATTCGAAGATTTATGTAATTTTGCAATAGTAATATTATCACTACCGCACTCAAATGCAGAATTTGAACGCGTATTTGGTGCCATGAATGTAGTTAAAAGCAAACTGTAAAACAAGCAATCAGAAAAACCTTTAAATTCCATTCGTCTAATTAAAAATCAGTTAAGGATTAAAAAAGAATTGCGCAACGTATGATATTCCCGAAGATCTTGTCAACCAAGTCGGTAAAGATAAACCAAAGATGGGAACTGGAGACATTGGCGAAGCTTCAGCTTCCGCTGAAGTTCTTTTTGAAGATCTGGATCCATACTTCGCTATTAATTTTGAAATTTAGGTACAAGAACATACTGAGCTAATTGTTTTATTTTTAATAAATGACTAATGTTTAAACGTGGTTTAAAGAGATTTATTTTTTTACAATATTTTTTATTTTGTACATGAATAGTTTTTGTTTTGGTTGTTATGTCATTAACCTACACTATATATAAGTAATTTATATGAAATAGAGTCCGCTCTTTTTAAGGTTTTCTGAATTTATAGATTTAGATTTTCGGTATTCATTGTATGTATATATATATATATATATATATATATATATATATATATATATATATATATATATATATATATATATTGTATACCATTTGGCAAGATTTTTCAGTTAGACAGTTAGTTTAGTTAACGGTACCACGAAAATGTACCTAGGGACATCTAGCGGATTTTAAGAAAAAGAAAAATCCTGTTTCTGGCGGATTTTTTCTGTTAGTCTAGGGACTTTAAAATTTATAGAATGGCAACCCTATTGTTAACTTTATAAAGTCAGTCAGAATAAATCGTTACTAAAGAACACACGCCTCTTTCTGTCAATTTCAAGTAAATAGAATAGTCAACCTTAACTACAGCAACATATGGTCCATTTTCGAGCCGAATAGAAGCGATCGGAGATCGGTCGACGACGTTGCCGCGAGAACAAAGACTGCATTCAATTAGAATTACGGCGGCCGAGTTATTGAAAAACAACACTGTTTTGCAAGATTTGTGTTTCATTACTTTAGTTTTGGTAAATAATATAATCGTGGTGTACAATGACTACAGAAGTTTTAAAAGCATTAAGTATTGTGGAAGACATTGCACAAATATTAAGGAAGACTCAAGTGAATTTAAAAAAATGTCCTAAAGCAAGATTAACTCCTATTTATGCGCAAGCGCGTCTTAAGTGTGTTATATATAGTATATATTGGACGGATTACAGAAAGACTTATGGTGATATAATTAGTCTCATCCCCAGAGAGAAAAGAGATCAGGTGCCGTACTTTGCAAAGGAGGAGTTTTATGAACACGAAGAGTTATATGTTACTTTAAAGGCGGAGCTACAAGATTTGATAACTTCTCAACCTATCAATACATCCATACCAATTATGAGTGAATGTCAACAACCACGCGTCGTGTTACCCAATATACAAATACCAACTTTTAGTGGGCAATTTGAAGATTGGTCATCATTTTACGATTTGTTTAATACTCTCGTCCACAATAACGGGTCATTGAGCAATGTCCAACGACTCCATTATTTGAAGACAAGCCTTACAGGGGAAGCCGCTTTGGTTTTGAAGCACATACAGGTAACGGAGTCTAATTACGAGCAGGCATGGAATTTATTGGAAGGTCGATATGGTAACAAACGTATGACTGTGAATGCGATTATGAAGAGGTTATTTTCTCAGAAAAAGATGACAGTTAATTCGTCGAGTCAAATTAAACATTTATTAGACACAACTTTTGAATGTTTACATCATTTGAAAAATGTTAATGTGATAACTGACAATTGGGATCCACTTGTCATATTTGTTATTGTGCAAAAATTAGATTCAGACACACACAAGGACTGGGAGGAGCACGTGAGTACCAGTTGTCACGATCCAGAAAGTTTACCTGCACTCGAAATGTTTCGAAAATTTTTGGAAAACCGTTTTCGTACGCTGGAATTAATAGAACCTCAGAAACAAAAAACAAATACTATACGAGAAAAATCCTTTCATAGTTTAATTTCCGAGAAGGTCTGCGTCATGTGCAAAGAAGGCCACAATTTGTATCATTGTAAAGAATTTAGCAAAATGCAACCAACAGAAAGAGGTGAATATGCAAAGAAGAATAATTTATGCTTTAACTGCTTAGCAGCGGGTCACTCCGCAACAAAATGTCGCATACCGTTGACTTGTCGCATCTGTCGCAAGCGTCATCATTCGCTCTTACATCAAGCAAGGCAAGAGGTCACATTGGGTCAAACGAGCAACTCACAACCAATGTCACAATCACATGTAAGTGTAGAGGAGCCAGTTGAAGTTAACATGATGATTGCTTCACATTTTACTGCAAAAAGCCATATAGCTCTCTTAGCAACGGCAGAAGTGATTATACGAAGCACGCAAGGGCATACAACTATTTTGAGGGCCCTTATCGACCAAGGCTCTCAAGCATCCTTTATAAGTGAAAGGGCAGCTCAACGCCTTAAGACGACACGACAACCAGTTAAAGGAAATGTAGTTGGCGTAGGATCTACTAGTGTTGCCATAAAACAAGTAGTGCAGTTGGAACTTCAATCACGATGTGATTCAACCTTTAGTCTACAAATACAAGCTTATGTGATGCCCAAGCAACTGACTACTAAGATACCTACCAAAACTATCATATCAACCAATTGGCCACAAATAGAAGGACTCAACCTGGCAGATGCTAGATATCATACACCAGGTTCAATCGACTTACTTCTAGGTGTTAGAGAATATGCGCAAATATTACAACAAGAGCTTATAAAAGGTCCGCCAGGTACGCCGTGTACTCAAAGAACCAACCTAGGCTGGATTTTGTTTGGAGATATAGATACAAATACAAGGGAGAATGACGTTTTAGTCCTACATCATCAAGTAGATGTTAAAGATTACTGAAAACATTGTGGGAAATAGATACAGATCCGAAAAGAAAACATACTAAAGAAGAAAGACTTTGTGAAGAAATTTATGGAAAGACTTATACTAGAAGAGAAGATGGAAGATATATAGTCAAGTTACCATTTAAAACAAAAATCCCGAAATCTACCGAAGGATCAACACGCCAAACAGCATTAAAAAGATTAACACAGTTAGAGAGAAGATTTCAAGGGTCACCACAGTTAAAAAGAGAATACACCGAAGTTATTGAAGACTACAAAGGGTTAGGTCACATGGAAGAAGTACCAGGAAATGAAATACACACAAAAGGGTCTGTGTATCTGCCACATCACGCTGTCTTGCGTGAAGACAAAGAAACCACAAGAATGCGAGTAGTTTTTGATGCTTCGTGCAAGGGATCTAATGGAATTTCACTAAACGACGAGCTCTTAGTGGGACCTGTCATTCAAGAAGATCTTCGAAGCATAATCATGCGATGGCGATTACACTCTATTTGCTTCGCAGCAGACATTCAGAAAATGTATAGAATGATACTAGTAACCAAGGACGACAGAGATTATCAGAGAATGTTATGAAGAAGTGACACTTCGCAAGAAGTTCAGGATTACAGGCTACTGACGGTTACCTTCGGAACAACGTCAGCACCTTATCTGGCAGTAAGAACGCTAATGCAGCTGGCATTTGACGAAGGAGATAAATATCCAGAAGCTGCACAGATTCTTCGAGAAGCCGTTTACGTAGACGACGTTTTATCGGGTGGCGACACAGTAGAAGAAGTCATAAAAATCAGTCAACAACTAAAATGTCTACTAAAAAGTGGTTGCTTTGAACTCATAAAATGGTCTTCCAACAGTGTCGAATTCATGAAGTCTATAGAACCAAGCGAAAGATCTTCCAAAGCACACGTAGATTTCAAAATGGATGGAACAATTAAAGCTTTAGGTATCCACTGGAACCTAGCCACTGATGAATTTTGCTATAACTTTCAGCTCCCTGAAAATTCATCAATTGTCACAAAAAGAACCGTCCTGTCAGACATCCAAAAAATATACGATCCTTTGGGATGGATTGCACCGAGTGTCATCATGGCGAAAATGTTTGTACAAAAATTATGGTTGGAAGGAGTTGCATGGGATGACAAAATAAGCTCCACCCTTGAAACAGAATGGTTGACTCTACGAGCAGACTTCCAGCGCATCAACGAAGTATCCATACCGAGATGGTTGCACACAATGAACTGTAACAAACAACAGATACAAATTCACGGTTTTTGCGACGCATCATCACGTGCATATGGAGCAGCCGTATATTGCAGAGTCGTGACACACAATGGCACTATAAAGACAGCACTCATTGCAGCGAGAACACGCGTGGCCCCTTTGAAAACCGTGACTTTGCCACGCTTAGAGCTTTGCGGAGCTGTTTTACTCTCCAAACTTCTTAAGCAAATCGGTCTGGCAATGAGAATACCATCAGTTCAAATATACGGGTGGACAGACTCGTCAATAGTTCTGTCGTGGTTGTTCGGTGCACCGAATAGATGGAAACAATTTGTTGCTAACAGAGTTGTAGAAATAACAGATAATGTTAACAACAGTCAGTGGCACCATGTGTTATCTCTTGATAACCCCGCCGATATCGCATCTAGAGGCATGTTAGTGACGGAATTAAAACAGTGTAAGTTGTGGTGGGAAGGGCCAGAATGGCTGTCTAGAGACAAAATAAGATTTGAAAGACCGAACATAGTACCAATAGATTTGGAAGCAAAAGAAACTATACTAGTAAATTTGAAGATAGAAAGTAAAGAACGAAATGAATTAACCTTAACAAATAAATTCAAAATTTTTAACACTTTAAGTGAACTGTTAACAACAATAACATTATGTAAAAGGCATTTTATTCCTGCTTACAGTCCTAATTTTGGCGGCCTTTGGGAAGCGGGCGTTAAATCAATAAAATACCACCTTTAACGAATTTTGTCGACTAATTTAACGTTTGAAGAGATGACCACCCTTTTGTGCCAAATTGAGGCTTGTCTCAATTCTCGTCCTTTGTGTCCGGTGGATGAATCCGATACCGATCAAATTGAGCCTCTTACACCTGGACATTTTTAAATTGGAGAAGCCCCAGTTACTATTCCCTCCCCAAGTTTAAAGGAAGCTAAAGTGCATTATTTAACACGATGGCAACATACACAAAATCATGCAACAGCATGATTTTTGGTCACGGTGGCAATCAGAATACCTTTCCAGACTACAACAGAGACCGAAGTGGTTAAAGCAAAGGAAGGATCTGGAGATAGGAGACATAGTGCTAATCAAGTCGGACAATCTCCCTCCGGGGAAATGGGCTCTAGGACGAGTGACAGACAAACACCCTGGCCCAGACGGACTGACTAGAGTGTACGGTGTAAAAAGTGGTGATAGTGTTGTTAAGAGAACTATAACAAAGTTGTGTTTACTACCTATTGATTCTCAACCATAAAATTTATGTTTATGTCGTAATTGTAAAAGCATGGAATAGGTTCACTTTTATAAGAAATAGTGTAAACTCGATTTTTATCTTCTATTTTTGGTAAAGGACTTACTAATCCTTTGGTGGGCGGTATGTTAGGTTTATTTACTCGAACATACGTACATACACACATTTATATACAAACGGACATAATTACACTATACACAAATATTCACAGAACTTAAACATTCATCAATGCATTATAAACGTACAAATAACAAATGCTCACAAACACATATATAACACGTATACCATTCCTAATCCATGCTTAGCGTATTTAAAGGCTAATTGTTAACTTTATAAAGTCAGTCAGAATAAATCGTTACTAAAGAACACACGCCTCTTTCTGTCAATTTCAAGTAAATAGAATAGTCAACCTTAACTACAGCAACAATTATTTATTTTGCACAATGATTGTGTTTTATAGTTGCTATAAAAATATAGTAGAACACATTAACCATTTTAAGGATATTTTAATGTTAAAGTGACAATGGATTAGAATATTTTTTTATGTTCTATGAAAGAATAGATTCTAAGAGTTAGTTTCAGAGAGGTAATTAATAGTTTTGATTCTACTGTGGGTTGAATTTTTTTGTGTTACTACGTGCAATTAATGATTACTTAAATTACGTGAACACACATTGAATAAAAATTTATGTACGGATTTTATTGTGTTTAATTAACTTATTTTTGATTTCCGATGTTTCGGGTGCTTTACTACAGCACCCATGGTCGAAGACCTATAAAAACCCGCGTGAATGAACATACAGCTGACGTGAAGCACCGACGCTCCTGGAAGTCTGCAGTCTGTGAACATGGTCAAGATCATCCCCACCATTACATCGGATTTGATAAACCACAAATCCTCGTAAAAGAACATTGATTCCTACAAAAGATGATATGCTATGCTATTGAAATTTAAATCATCCTAATTTCAATAGAGAAGATGGGATGAAGATGATCTTCTAATTAACAAAATTAAACCCAAATCCAAGCATACCACTGCAAGACTTCAAGATTCTGTAAGCTCGTTCTGCGTAGATCGGACCAAAATTTAATATTCAAAAACTGAAGGTGGCCGGGCTAACTATAACATTGGGACGTCATACATCATCTCAGTCCCCCCCCCCCATGACCATGGGTGCTGTTAAGCACTCGAAACGTCAAAAATTTAAAATAAGTTAAAGTAGTTAATTAAACGCGATGAAATCCGTAAATAGTTTTATTCAATATGTGCAATTATTCAATGTTTAGTATGTGCGTTGATAGGGTGGCGGTGCGGGTGGAGCGGAGGGGGAGTGGTGCGTGGTGGCGGCTGGCGGCGCAGGCGCGGGCGCCACGCGCGCCCTGCTGGCGCTGCGCGGGCGGCTAGCGGCGGCGCGCGTGGCGTGGCGCACGGGCGCAGCGGCGGCTGCGCGGCGCGGGGCGCGGCTGGGCGGCGAGCGGCCGCGCGATGCGGACGCGGTGCTCGAGCCCGCGCCCGTGCCCGAGCCGGCCGGTGCGGAGCGGCGCGCGCCCATGTCGGTGCCGCGCTGCGCGCTGGGCGCCGCGGCGCTGGCCGGTCGCCTGCTGGTGTGCGGCGGCTACGACCGCGCGCGCGTACTGCGCTGTGCCGAGGAGTACGACCCGGACACGAACCGCTGGCGCGCGCTACCCGACATGCGCTGCGCGCGTGCGCGATTCCCGGCCGCGCGTTTGGGCGATACAGTATACGCGCTGGGCGGCAGCGACGGGCACGCTGAGCTGGACTCGGTGGATGCGTTCCGCGCGGGCGGCTGGGTTGCGCGCGCTCGACTCCCGCTGGCCCGCTCGCACGCGGCCGCGGCGGCCGACGAGGCGCGTGGGCGGTTGTACGTGGCGGGCGGCTGGGCGGCCGGCCGCAGCCTGCGCCAGGTGCACGAGTACGACCCCGCCACCGACACCTGGACCGACGCGCCGCCCCTCAACGTCGGTAACTATGCGTTCCCGTTCACACTCGCAATACATAATATACTCGTACTTGTCTATAGTACCAAATCGATGATGAGTGCCAAATCGATTGAGAAAAACGGTCGTTTAACCAGGGGCTACAAAACTTCAATATATGGGCACTTTTTATATGTAGTACTTTCTTTATTTATAATGATTTTTTTATTATTTATTTTATAATGATTAATATAAATGATCGAAATGTGAAATATGGGTAAATCAGGAATGTCTAGAACAGGTAAATGAAATTGTATACTTGGGGAGTGCTTTCAGCCGGGATGGAAGATGTGATTTAGATGTGGATAGGCGTGTCGCTGCCGGAAACAAAGTCAATGGTGCCCTGAATGCATTAGTAAAAAGGCAAGGCGTGGTGAAAAGTGCACGCCTTGCAATACATAACGCAGTGTTGGTACCGACTTTGTTATATGGCAGCGAAACCTGGGTATGCCAGAAGAAGCATAAAAGCAAGTTGAATGCAGTGGAGATGCGATCTCTTCGTAAAATGTGTGGCGTTACCATAGCCGACCGAAAGCGAAACGAAGAGATTCTCAATATGGCAGGATTGAAAGATGACCTTATCACAAAAATTGATAGGGGCGTACTCCAATGGTTTGGGCACGTTGAACGAATGAGTGAAGACCGAATGGTGAAGAAAATATATAGAGCGAAAGTAAATATTAAAAGGTGTCGAGGTAGACCGAGACTAACTTTCGAAGACCGTGTGAGCAAATTGCTCGAAGAGGGGAGGGTCAAGAGTACTCGGATACCTAGACGTGCATGTATGAAGAAGTTAATGAACCTGAAAGAAGCGAAAGAGGTATGTAAGGATCGTGACACTTGGCGATCTGTTCTCTCTGGCTACCCCGTTAGGGATTGTGCGTGACGATAAGTAAAGTAAAGTAAAGTAATATAAATGATTGGTATAATATATATTTATTAACTATTATTAAAAGTTATGTAAAAGATCGCTGTAGATAAAAAATCATCTATTATTATAAAGTACTTTATTCATTTAACAACAAAAAGCGTTAATTTATAACACATATAAAGATTCAAGTGATGACGACACCGAATAAGTACGTACTTATTCAAAAGATAAAACTTTATTTTCAATCCATACTTTCCATACTAATATTATAAATGCGAAAGTGTGTATGTTTGTTTGTTTGTTTTTTGTCCTTCTTTTACGTCGCAACAGAGCGTCGGCATGGCATGATTTTTTGGATGGGGATAGTTCGGTGGCTATAGAGTGACATAGGCTACTTTGTTCAGCGGAATAACATATTCCCGTGGGAAAATCGAATATGTTGCAAAATTAAATTCAGCTAGGTGGCGCCACCGTGATTCTACAAGACGGACGACGGTACGATGGACGAACACAGAAGGTCAGAATATCCGGATTATTATGTCTTTTTACCTAAATTAAGATAAAAAATGTATGGATCTGTATTTTTCCACGCAGGACCGGGAAGAGAGCGACAAAAACATAAAATTCACCAGCTGATTTTCTTCAAACGTTTTGGTGCATTGTAATTCACAGAATAGGCGATAACCTCGCAGACGATATTAAGTAATTCGTTGATGCTCTGCCTACCCCGCAAGGGTTACAGGCGTGATTATAAATATGTATCAGAAATACTATCACCACCTGTCACGCTTTCACCCTTAACTATTACTTAACTGTGGTAGAAACAGTTCTTAGATTTCTTATATTTACGCGAACACTACACATTGAAGACTAGTTTTTACGGATTTTATCGCGTATATTTAACTATAAATACCCGACCTTTCGAGCGCTTTACAGGACCCATGGTCACGGGGGGGGGGGGGACTGAGATGTTCAACGTCCAAATGTCGTAGTTAACAGCGGTTACCATAGATAAAAATTTTACTTTTGTTCCGATCTACACAGTTCTTAGTAAGCCTTATTAATAAGCCTTAGTAATATTTATTGAACGTAAATGAATACAGTTCTTATATGTGGTTATGAATGAATCGGTATTACAATAAGAAAAATTGTGTAAAACTATAAGAAAAATATTTTTGAGAGTTCTTACTAACTAACGTATACATAGTTTAAATTGATTCCGCTAGATGTCGTTACTAGGTTTTTAAAATATGGTAACGAAATGTTTCCTGACATGTACTTAACTCCCGCCGTTGAGCCGCGCGTCAACTTATAGTGCATACGGTACCTATACGCTTAAATTGTTTCTATTTCTTAGCTTGTTCGACTATCTGCTATCGATTTCGGTTGTTTGTTATTTGCTTTGTGATTTGGTTAAGGTTGAATGGATTTATATTGGCTTCCATTTTCGGATTTGTGTATTTTCTTGGATCGGTTTTGTTGATTTGGTTGGTATTCCTTTATACATATTTAGACTCTGGCTTTGATTTTGGATTTTGTTTATTTAGAATCGTGAATTGGTTTTCGTTGTATTAGGTTGTTTAACAATATTTCAAAGGAATATTAATAGTAAAGATAGTGTATATGGTACCTATACACTTACTTCTTTTTTTGTTGGTTATATTTATATTGACTACTGCTTTCGATTTCGGTTTTCTGCGATTTGTTTTGTGATTTGGTTTAAGTTGATTCGATTTTTTAGCTATCGTTTTTTCTTGTCTTTTAGATATTTTGGATTTGCTTTTAAAAAAATATTTAAAAGGAAATTTTATTCCTTTTAGGTATTTTAACGTTTTTTTATAAATAGGTTTTTTGTTACTTCATAATGCCTCGCAAACGTAAGTTCAGCCTTTCAAGAGTATCTTCTCAAAGACAAGCAAAAAGATTAGCTCGATCGCTAGAATCTTTAGAAGATGCTGAACTGAGAAGGCAAGAACAAGCAGAGCGTCAGGCTGCTTTTAGAGCATCTGAGACACCTTCTCGACGTCAGCAAATGCGTCTTGAACAAACAGAGCGTTAGGCTGCTTTAATAGCTTCCGAAACACCTTCTCAAAGTCAGGAAAGGCGTCTTGAACAGGCAGAGCGTCAAGCTACTTTAAGAGCTTCTGAAACACTTTCTCAAAGTCAGAGAAGGCGTCTTGAACAGGCAGAGCGTCAAGCTACTTTAAGAGCTTCTGAAACACTTTCTCAAAGTCAGAGAAGGCGTCTTGAACAGGCAGAGCGTCAAGCTACTTTAAGAGCTTCTGAAACACCTTCTCAAAGTCAACGAAGGCGTATTGAACAGACAGAGCGTCAAGCTACTTTAAGAGCTACTGAAATACCTGCTCAAAGTCAGCAAAGGCGTCTTGAACAGGCAGAGCGTCAAGCTACTTTAAGAGCTACTGAAACACCTGCTCAAAGTCAGCAAAGGCGTCTTGAACAGGCAGAGCGTCAAGCTACTTTAAGAGCTACTGAAACACCTGCTCAAAGTCAGCAAAGGCGTCTTGAACAGGCAGAGCGTCAAGCTACTTTAAGAGCTACTGAAACACCTGCTCAAAGTCAGCAAAGGCGTCTTGAACTGGCAGAGCGTCAAGCTACTTTAAGAGCTACTGAAACACCTGCTCAAAGTCAGCAAAGGCGTCTTGAACAGGCAGAGCGTCAAGCTACTTTAAGAGCTACTGAAACACCTGCTCAAAGTCAGCAAAGGCGTCTTGAACAGGCAGAGCGTCAAGCTACTTTAAGAGCTACTGAAACACCTGCTCAAAGTCAGCAAAGGCGTCTTGAACAGGCAGAGCGTCAAGCTACTTTAAGAGCTACTGAAACACCTGCTCAAAGTCAGCAAAGGCGTCTTGAACAGGCAGAGCGTCAAGCTACTTTAAGAGCTATTGAACCACCAGAACAGACACAGGCGCGAAGAAACGCAAATGCACAGCTCCAAGCTGAACGTCGACAAAATTTTCAAAAAAACAATTGGTCGGTTTTTAATGACGCAGCATTCAATTATGATCCGTTGATTGATTATAAAAATCACAGGTTAGTTGTTATCGGACTGATGGACAAGGCGTGTCAAATTTGCAGCGCTTTAAAATGGAAAGATGAGACCGCAGGCATGTGCTGTTCCAATGGCAAAGTGTCTCTTCCGTTACTTGGGGAACCATAAGAACCTTTGAAAACTCTCTTTTTATATGATGCTAATGAGTCACAGCGCTTTTTAAACAGGATCCGGAAATATAACTCATGCTTTCAAATGACGTCCTTCGTAGTTGACCGGGAAATAATAATGCTGGGATTATCGCCTACATTTACGGTGCAAGGGCAAGTTTATCATAGAATAGGTTCACTTTTTCCAGCTGAAAACGAACAGCATAAATTTTTACAGGTATATTTTATGGGTGACGAAGAAATTGAGGTAGACCGTCGCTGCCAATTTATCTAGGGAGTTGAGAGAGACAAAGTGTTCAAAATTCAAAGATTCTTGCATGAACGTAACATTTTAGTCAAAACATTTAAAACTGCTTTAGAAAACCTACCTGAAGAGGATTATAAAGTCGTCATTCACGCAGATCGGACCCTTCGAGGAGAGCATGAAAGGCGCTACAATGCATCTTTGATAAACGAAACGAGCACGTGATGATACGTTGCAACGGGTAGCCGATACGCACAAGTTTTATGACGCTCTGCAATACCCATTGATTTATTGCAAAGGACAAGAGGATTATCATTTTCAAATTCCACTCATTAACCCGGTAACAAAGGTTATATCAGCAGTAACGAGGCAGCGTGGCGTTTCCTTGGCTTCCCTTTGCACGAAAGGCACCCAACAGTTACTCACCTTGCTGTGCACGTAGAAAATGGTGAGCGTGTATATTTCACCGAAAGAAATTTCCTAGAAAGAATTGCATCACCGCCAAAAACTACACTAACAGCCTTCTTTCAACTTTGTCAAACCGACCTCTTTGCAAAAACGTTGTTATTTTCTGAAGTCCCCCGCTATTATATTTGGACCACATCTAGGAAGGAGTGGAAACGCCGTATTCAAGGCGCGCCTGTTGCAAATTGCCCGGTGTAAAGTCATCAGATGCCCTTGGTCGTGTGTATGCCGTCCATGTAACTAATTTTGAATGTTTCTGTTTACGATTGCTGCTGCACCATGTTCGGGGTCCTACAAGATATAAAGACCTTAAAACTGTCAACGGTCAGGAATGCGCAACTTATAGAGAAGCATGTGAAGCTTTGCATCTTTTAGAAAACGATAACCACTGGGATGAAACCATGGAGGAAGCTGTGCAGTGCCAGTCACCAGCCAAAATTAGGGATCTTTATCAACTCTCATATCATCTTGCGGGCTATCTAATGCACATGAATTATGGGACAAATATAAAGAGTACATGGCGGAAGATATTTTGCGAGGGTTACAGCAGACACACGCGAACATGACATACAATGAACACATTTATAATGAAGCACTTGGAAAATTTGAAGATAAAGTAATGGCAATGGTAGGCAAAAAATTAAGCGACTTTGGAATGATAAGCCCTCAGCGAACAACCGAAAATGAACTAAATGATGAAATTATACGTGAAACAAACTACGATATACCAGCTTTGCAGCAGCAAGTAGCCGAATTTGTACCCCACTTGCTTCCCGAACAAAAACTAGTTTTTGACAAAGTATTAGGACAAATTGAATCTGGAAATGGTGCACTTTTCTTTTTAGATGCCCCTGGAGGAACTGAGAAGACATTTTTGTTAAATTTATTATTAGCGCAAGTATGAAAAGATAAAAACATTGCTGTGGCCGTAGCTTCCTCCGGTATAGCCGTGTAGTGCATTACCTAGAAGTTTTATATTTCATGCGCGAGTCCCGTGTGACTCTGCTGCGCAAGCGCGTTTAGCATAAGTTAGATTTTATAAGAAATGATTGTACTTGGGACTCAAAAAACGACCGACACACGGTGAAGACGTATCTTTTCTTTTCCCCACATGTACCATGCTTCATGGCGACCATGCCAGGATCCTAACAAAGAAATTACCCACTAAGTGAAAAACCAGTGCAAAAAAAAAAGTCAAATTCGGAAGAAAGAAGAAAACCTTATAGAAGAAAGAAGAAAACCTTACAGAAGAATGAAGAAAACCATATAGAAGAAAGAAGCACAAATTCTGAAGAAAGAAAAAAGAAGCGCCCTATTTTGAAGAAAACAAAAAAAAACCAAGAAGAAACGCCAGAAATCCAAAGAGAAATAAAGGTACGAAATGGGAAAATCGCAGTCGAAAGAAGTAGTCATAGCACAAAACGCAAATGGTGCAGCATCCGCAAATACAAGCCTAGAAGACGCTCACACAAACCACATCATACAAACCCTCATGATTGTATCCGTGGTTATACTGGCTGCAGCAGTTATCTATTACCTGATGAAAAAATGCAGGAAGAGTGCCGTGAAAACTCTGAGGCGAGAACTCAACGCAATCTCGCTTGAAAACTTCGCCCGCCCTACAACTAACTAGAAGATCTCAAGAGTGCAGTCCAGGGTAATACCCAGCCCAACATCAAGAGGTGTCCAGGGTAATACTCGGCCCGCTTCAAGAAGATGACCCCATGCAGCCACACATCCTGTTTGCAGTGCTGTTCCCGCTTGCTTGCGCCGCCCTAAAAATGGTTACATCCACAAACACCATCGCCCCGCCCTTGTAATTAGTATGTACGTGATATTTTAACAAGTAAGTGAAATTATAATTTTTTTAAGTGTTTTTACATAGTGTGTAATAATAGTTTCCTTTCCCTTTACTGTTACAAATTATATTTGTCGATTTTTTCAATGTCACTGGCTGAACTAAATAATGTGTACAGTAGTTTAAAAGAAATTAGAGATTATCTAGTGAAAATCGGACCAAAACGTAGAGAGAGTTCCGATACAGCAAAAGAAAAAGTTAGTGAAGCGAAAAATCTGTACAGTCGTTTGGAGTATATTTCGTCTAAAATCAAACTAAAAATAGAGAATTCTGAGATAAGTAGCGATGATTTTCAGGTTATTAATAGATGCATAGACGACATACATATCTTGTACAGTAATATTTTAAATTTAATGTCTCGTGAAACAGAAAGTTCCAATAACTCAGCCAGCATGGGCGCCTTTGATTTAAAAACGGCAATAGCCCTATTGCCAATAATGACAGGCCACGAAAATATTACTACTCAACTGATAGATAGTATTGTGATGTATAGTGATATGCTTAACTAAAATGGCAAAAAACAATTAATTGATTTCGTTTTGAAAACTAGACTGACCCCTAGCGCCAAGCTGAGGTTAAAATCTAGCTACGAGTCCGTGAGTAGTTTGGTTTTAGATATGCGCACTCACTTAATTCAGAAGAAATCCGCGGTAGCATTGCAATCGCAGCTTAATAGCACAAGCCAAGGCCGTAGGTCTATTGATAAGTTCGGCTCTGAGTTAGAACAGTTGTTCGTCAACTTGACTATAGCACAGGCTGACGGTGATGACAAAAAATACGAAACACTTCGTCCTTTGAACGAGAAAATTGCGATTAAACGTTTCGCAGACGGATTATCAGATTCGCGTTTGAGCATTATCATAGCCTCCCGACAATTCCAGTCTCTTCCAGAAGCGATTCAAACCGCGCTGGACGAGAGCACGTCATCAGCTCGTAACGAGCATGTGTTGAACATTTACCGCAGTCGTGACAATCAGTTTAATAGAAATAAAAGAGGCTCTAATAACGCTCGCTCAAATACTAATTATAACCATCAGAGAGCGCAAAGCGGATCGAATTCCAGGACATTTTACAGGGGTAACTCTCGAGGGCTCAATCGTGGTAGGTACCAACGGGGTACTTCGCGAGGCCGATGTTGGTACAACCCATCTCGCCCAAATGTAAACGCCCGCGTTTCTCAGATACATTCGGAGCACATTGAGAGCGTGGAACGCACTCAATCTGCACCGAATAGTGAGTTTTTTCGCCCCTACAATTAGTGATCATTTCGTTTGTAATTATAGCATAAACAATGTAGTAGATTTAAATGTAAGTAATAATAGCAAGGTAAGTCTTTTAGTAGATACGGGCGCGAGCATTTGTGTTATGAAATATGAGTGGCTCCTCGATAACCAGGAGTATTTGAATGAGTTACATTATGATAAAATAACAATTAAGGGCGTTAGTGGTAAATTAATTTCAGAGGGTTATATTTACTTAGATTTAGTTTGTAATGGCATAACTTTTAGAGAGAAATTTTACGTTTTTAAGAATCTCTCTTGTTTTGCTAACGGTATATTGGGCGATAATTTTTTTAAGTGTTATAATGCGATAATCAACTACGAAACACGAACCTTACAGTTATCGAATCAGGGTTCCGTAGTTTGTCTTAATATGGGTAGATGGAGTGATAGGTATAGACACGTCATACCCGCCCGTTGCGAAGTTATCAAACATATTCCTTGCACTTTAAGCGAAGATAGCGTTATTTTAGCTCAAGAAATTGAGGAAGGGATTTTTATCGCAGGAATGTTAGCTAAACCATTAAATAAAAGTATTCCTATTAGAGTGTTGAATACGAGAAATGAGGATATTGAGATAGATTTTTCAAAGGTCAATGTCCATTCCATTAGTAACTTCGAGGTATGCCACCTCGAAAGCGAAGAAAAAACTGTTGAGCGAATAAAAACTTTATTCGATTTACTTGATTTGAGTTATTTAAATAGGGAAGAAAGGCTCAGTATTGAACAAATCTGCGCCAAATACGCAGATGTTTTCCATTTACCAGGTGATTCGTTATCAGTTACGAACTTAATGGAATATAGCATAGTTTTAAAAGAACGAAGAACGTGACCCCAGTTTATTCTAAGCCTTATAGGGTTCCTCAGGCGTTAAAAGGTGAGATAGAAAAACAAGTTCAGGAAATGTTAAAAAACGACATCATTGAGGAAATCGTTTCGGAATGGTCTAGCCCAGTACTTTTAGTACCCAAAAAGGTCGATAAAAATAACGAAAGAAAATGGAGATTGGTCATAGATTACAGGAAATTAAACGATCGAATTCAAGATGACAAATTTCCGCTTCCCAATATAACGGAGATACTTGATTCATTGTCAGGCAGTATTTATTTTTCAAAATTAGATCTCTCCCAATCTTATTATCAATTGTTCTTAAATCCAAGTTCCCGTAAATATACTTCTTTTACATTAAATAAAATGTATCAGATTTCTTTAGATAATGAGTCACGAAAGTACACTACTTTTACGGCAGGAAAACAGTATCAAATGAAGCGGTGTCCAATGGGTCTCAAGACAAGTGCTAGTGTCTTTTCTCGGCTGATGACTATAGCCATGGCAGGCCTAAATTACGAAAAATGTTTTTTATACCTAGATGATTGCGTCGTAATCGGTTCTAGTATCGATATTCATAACAAAAATCTCATTAGCGTATTGAATCGATTAAGAAAAGTTAATCTCAAACTAAACCCAATTAAGTGCGAATTTTTAAGAAAAGAAATAGTCTATTTAGGTCATAAAATTACTCAAGACGGAATATTCCCAGATCCCAGTAAAATTGACACCATACGTAATAACCCACGGCCGACTTCTGCTGACGAAGTAAAACGACTCGTCGCGTTCGCCAACTATTATCGTCGGTTTATTCCACGTTTTACTGATATTGTGTTCCCATTGAATGCATTAACTAAAAAAGGTATTAGATTTGAGTGGACTAAAGATTGCGAAAGTTCGTTTATTACATTAAAATCTGCTTTAACGAACCCTCCAGTGTTGGACTATCCCGACTTTTCGGAAAATAACACATTTCAGTTGCAGACAGACGCATCTAAGTTAGGCTTAGGCGCCGTACTCTCAAATAGTAATGGAAAGGTTGTCGCTTACGCTAGTAGGAGTTTGAACCCGGCAGAAACTAGATATCCAATAATAGAATTAGAATTATTAGCTATCGTGTGGGCAGTCCGTCACTTTAGGCCTTACTTGTACGGCAGAAAATTTAAAATCTTCTCGGACCATAGACCCCTTGTTTACTTATTCGGTTTAAAAGACCCGTCTAGTCGTTTAACAAAATTCCGACTATACCTTGAAGAATACGACTTCGAAGTAGAATACGTCCCAGGGCGAAATAACGCAGCTGCAGATGCGTTAAGTCGACTCCCGGTGACGTCACGCGATTTGAAAGAAATACAGGAAAAAGTAGTATCCGTTTTAACTAGAGCTCAAAGGAAAAAGTTAGAGCCCCAAACGGACACCGGACAGATAGACAAACAGCCTCCAGTTAGTAGGCCTGATCAACCTACTACTGTAGAGTTGTTAAAACGACCCAATGACATAATAGAGTTGCGTTTTCCAGGAAATAGTAACGAAAAACATTTGAATAATGCGTATAATATTTTGTCCGACGCTAAACTTTGCACGTATAACCCGTCGTTATCGACCATATTTCTATATTCTCGATCGTTATCGTCTCTAGAAGAGTTAGCGAGAGATCTAGGAAAAATGTGCATAAAATTAAATATAAAAGAATTACTCATAATTAAAAACAAGAGTAATGAGAAAAATATTAAGAGTTTGTTGCACAGCATAAAAATGTATAAAATAGCGTCACCACGATTTTTGATTATTAAAGACATTAAGCGAATAAATAATAAAGAAGAAATTACCACGGTACTTAATAACTTTCACCTGTTACCAACAAGTGGTCATGCAGGCATGAATCGTATGTTAAATAATATTAAAAAATATTATTTCTGGCCAGGTATGAGCAATGACGTCATGAACTATGTCCGCAAATGTAAAAGTTGTCAAGTTCAAAAGCATACTAACAGAAATATTAGAGATCCTCTGACAATCACTTCAACTGCTAACTCAGCGTTTGAACAGGTTAATTTAGATATTATGGGCCCTTTAGATATAGATAACTATAATAATAAGTATATTTTAACAATCCAGTGTGATTTAAGCAAATTTGTAGAGGCTTATCCTTTACCTAGAAAGGATAGCGAAAGTGTTGCTAGGTCTTTCGTTAATAATTTTATTTTGCGTTATGGAATTCCAAGAAAAATTTTAAGTGACATGGGGACCGAATTTACCTCATCACTTATGTCCGAAGTTTTCAAATTGCTACATATAGAAAAAATCCATTCAACGCCTTATCATCATGAAACCTTAGGAGGCATTAAAAATACACATAAACATTTAGGCGCTTACCTCAGAATTCAGTGCAATAATAACAAGTCAGATTGGAGCGAATGGGTTCCTTTTTGGTGTTTTTGTTACAATACAAGCGTTCATTCAAAAACAAAATATACTCCATACGAACTAGTTTTCGGCAAAATTTGTAATATTCCTAGTAATTTATCAACACATGTTGACCCACTGTATAATTTCGATGATTACCCTAAGGAGTTAAAGTACCGTTTACAAAAAGCACAGTTGGATGCTAAGGAAAATTTGTTAATAAGTAAAAATTTAAGAAAAATTAAGTATGATCAAAAATGTAATAAAGTACAATATAAGCCGGGAGATTTGATCTTAATAAAAAACCAAACAGGTAACAAATTAGATTGTTTGTATGAAGGACCTTATAAAGTTTTGGAAGAATTACCACCTAATGTAAAATTTCTGAAAAATAACAAAGAAATTATTTTACATAAAAATAACACAAAGCCATTTCACTTGTAATGTTTATCTTTGTAATCAAAAAAAAATGTTTGCCTTTCAGACAAGTACCTATACATTCATTATGTTATTAGTCTTAAGTTATATGTACACTAATCATTTTTTTTTCTCCCTGAAGAGGGTAGTGAGGTACCCCTTACTTTTCGGGGGAGATGTAGTGCATTACCTAGAAGTTTTATATTTCATGCGCGAGTCCCGTGTGACTCTGCTGCGCAAGCGCGTTTAGCATAAGTTAGATTTTATAAGAAATGATTGTATTTGGGACTCAAAAAATGACCGACACACGGTGAAGACGTATCTTTTCTTTTCCCCACATGTACCATGCCTCAGCCGCCACGCTGCTAAGCGGGGGCCGCACTGCACATTGTGTTTTAAAACTCCCTCTGAATCTAGCCTAGGAAGAATCGCCGATCTGCAATTTTAGCAAAAATAGTGCACGAGGTATAATGCTACGACAATGCAAACTTTTAGTGTGAGACGAAAGTACAATGTCGCATAAAAAAGCTGTAGAAGCACTAAATCGAACGCTCCAGGATTTGCGCAGCAATACCGATGTAATGGGAGGAATGGTGGTTTTACTGGCTGGTGACTTTCGCCAAACTTTACCTGTCATTTAAAAGGGCACACCTGCAGATGAAATTAAAGCACGCCTCAAGTCGTCTATTTTATGGAACAAGGTGACAAAATTCAGTTTAACTACGAATATGAGAGTGCATTTGTATAATGATATCAATGCTGGAAACTATGCTGACACACTATTAAAATTGGCGATGGGCGGTTGGAAACGGATGCTGAGGGTTGCGTTAAATTGACGAGAGATTTTTGTAATTTAGTACACAGTCATACCGAATTAATTGCGAGTGTTTATTCAGATTTAACGAACAACATGCATGAAGGCAAATGGTTATGTGAAAGGGCGATTCTTGCACCAAAAAATGAGAGCGTTTACAAAATAAATTCAGATATATTAAGCGAAGTAGCAGAAGAAATAACAGAGTATTTGTCAGTAGACACAGTTATGGACACAGAACAGAGCACTTCATATACCGTAGATTTTCTAAATTCTCTAGAGTTGTCAGGTGCCTCACATAAGCTTCAATTAAAATTAGGCGTCCCTGTCATGCTAATGCGAAATTTATATATTCCACGGTTATGTAACGGGTAGACATGTGTAGATAACTCATTTCTAGCGACCGAATCATTCTAGTACATTTCGTCACGCGTACCGGTACATTCGGATCGATCATTCAAATGGATCCTTTCTGGCTCCAGTATTCTGTGTCTGTAAGATCCATTGGGAACAAATGGAAAAAAAATATTTATGACTTTGCAATGCTATCATCGCCATCTACTGCATGTTATAGGTAATAAAGCATTTTATCGAACAAAAATTTATGGATTTTCAAGGTGGTAAGTCCAAAAGATGCTAGATGGCATAAACACAAAAACTTCAATTGATTTGATTTAATTGATAACTTTATTCAAGATTATTATTATATATTTTATTAATTTAATAAATTTCTTTATTTTTAAATTTCATTCATAACTTAATTTATCGATTCTTATAAATTTACTTTGCATTTAGGCCATCTAGCATCTATTGAGCGTACCACCTTGAGTCTCATCCATTTTGGTTTGATTTCGATAAAATGAGAAATGATTTTAACTATAGATCGAATAAGATGGCGCTATTTATTACAAAGCAAAGCATTGAAAGCAATTTTAGTAAAAAGAAGATATTGTTTTCATCTAATATTATAAAATTTAGGCTTCACATGTTATACGATATTCTACTGGGTTTGGCGACTTACCGCTACAATCTCCCTGCAACCACGAATCCAGGGGCTGGCTAAAGGAGCTCGGGGCAGTCGATGCAATGATAGTAGTATCCAAGTTCAGCAGTGTATCGCACAAGAGTCCATAGGGCACAAGCACAACACTTTCAGGGTGAAAGAGATCTTGAGAGATGAGCTTGAGAAACACGAGGTATATTTGTATGCGTGCGCGTCGGTAGTTTTAATTAGACTGTTCACAATTGCCGCCAATCGATATGGCGCTTGTGTCGCACAGAGAGCCGTAACCCGCAAGATTATGGCTGCATTCAGAATGAAAACAGTTGATCGCCAACCCAATGAATAGTATAGAAAAAATACTATCTTCGAAATTGTGTTGCCTTGTACTTATTATTATATACGAAGAAAAAAAAGAAACAAAAAACATAATATATAAATAATCTGTTCCAGTACGGAACACATGTCTAAAAATAAGGATTGTAATGTTTATTTGCTACAAAGTACTTAATATGATGATTTTCTTATAAGACAAACTTTTATCTTATAAGAAAATCATCATATTAAAAAAATAATTTGCCTTGAAATCTTTTGAAGTGTTACTTTTCGTAAACCCCACAAAACTTAGGTGTTTTAAAGTCCTTTTTTATACGCCTTTGCCACGAAATGATACTTTTAAATCATAGATGCAACAATCAAATGTAATAAATAATTAAATGTAAAATATATTTTTTATTTTACTTATATAATAATAAAAAAACCTTATATAATAAATACTCTACAATATTTTTTATTACCAGTGCGGGTGTAGCTACTTGATAAAAATAAAGTGCTTCCTTATGACACATAAAGAACTATCCACGTTTGCACTTTGAAAAGAACGTTAAATTAATCCTATCCTCCATCTACGATTACACTTCATCGTCAAATCGTCACAGAGATCAGACCGGGGAATCCAGAATCCAGATTCGAGAGATCTAACTTTGATTCCGATTTAATTTGTTTGACGTATCGTATTCAATTGTTCATTTCATCTTTATACCTCTCGCGTCTCGCCAGAGATTAGTTAGTACTTAATAATAGTACCTAATATGTTCCGTTTCCTTGCTCTGTACGAATAGTGTAGTGTTACCTATTCTAGCCGAATCCAAGTCGCCAAAAAGTTGACGCAGAGTAAAAGTTGAAAGTCTTAAAAAGTCACCCGATTTTATAAGAAATATTTTAAGAGAATGCTTTAATTTAAACTTATGTTAGGTACCTTTAGTGTTATATTATTCATCAGAAGTAATAAGGATTGTAAGCGTAGAAGTAGACTACAAAGGTATTAAAAAATACTTAAGAAGTCAGTTGCAATATCTACATTTTATTATTTTCTAATAAAAGGGTTATAGAATAAATAATATCCTTTACAATCGCCTTCTTTCTGAGATAGCCTACTCGGAGACTTGTAGAAAATCACAATTTTGGTCGCTACGATTATTTTAAAACTAGCCTAAATAGCTAAAAATCGCCTAACTTGGCAACATTTCCGAATGTATGCACTGATTATACTGCACTGGTATACCTTACATTAAAAACAATTCATTCAGATCTTTCGGGATTCGGTCGGTTTGCCGCTCATTCTCAATTCAAACAAATCACGGGTTAAAAAGGTACTGTCAATTGTTTGTGATTGGTTGTACTGGTACATTCAAAAACAAATGAATGAACCATCAATACTTTTAAGTGTACCAGCTCAAACGAACGAATCATGCATGATTGACACATGTCTAGTAACGGGACAAGGCTGCGTGTGACACATCTTGGACGGAACATAATCGGTGCTACAATTTTGACAGGCGTAGGAAAAGGTGAAAATGTTATTATACCACGGATCCCTATAATTCCCACAGATCTTCCTTTTCAATTCAAAAGGTTGCAGTTCCCTATTAAGCTCAGTTTTGCAATGACAATTAATAAAGCGCAAGGGCAAACGTTACAGGTAGCGGGGGTCAACTTAGAAAAATCGTGCTTCTCTCATGGTCAGCTGTATGTAGCATGTTCGCGTGTGTCAAATGCCCAGAATCTCCACATTCTTTCCACGAATGGAAAAACATATAACATTGTGTACAGTAGCGTCTTAAAATAGTGTTCAGTTAGTTTTTTTTTTCCAAAATTCCCACAATCAATTAATCAGAATTCCCACAGATCTTCCCTTTCAATTCAAAATTTCCTATTAAGCTCAGTTTCTTTTCAACTCAAAAGGCTGCATCTCTGACGGATCTTTTATTTGGCTCAGTTTCCTTTCAATTCAGAAAACTGCATCTCTGACGAATCAATTTAGCTCAGAAACTGAGCAAAAATCTGCATCAAAAGTCTGCATCCCTGACGGATAATTATGCTCAGTTTCTTTTAATTAAAAAAAAATATCCCATTTCCATTTGGAATAAACAGGCTATTTTCATGCTTTCCTATACGCTGCATTTCAAAACATTTAAGTAGGCTGACGAATCAATTTTGCTCAGTTTCCTTTTAATGGCTGCATCTCTGACAAATCTATAAAACTCAGTTTTCTTTCAATTCAAAAAGCAATGGATAGTTCATTTCCCAGTGACCATGCGGGCGAAGCCGCGGGTAACAGCTAGTATTATATAAGAACTTTATTTTTATTCGGTGCATGCGGGCCGGCCCAAAAAAGTGGGCATCTCTGGCTGCCATGGTCACGTTTCTTTTACGACCTGACGTAATGCACGTTTTGTTTATTTTTAAAGGGATGAATTTGCAAAAGCTCAATATGGTGATTATATTGCGTCAAATATTTTTTTTTTATATAAACCTGTTATTAAATGAATTGCTGCGTTACTTACCATAAATTGAAATATAAAATATAACACATTTTTCGCGATGTACCGTAAGATTTTACGATGTTTACAGGAACCACAGACAATATTAAGAAACAAAAAACAAAACATATGTGCTGACCTAGAAGTGTGAATAATATCAAAAATATTAATAATTAAATATTGTTATCACATCTAAATCTCAATTTAGATGTGATAACAATATTATCGGGCGCTTTCCAGCACCCATGGTCACGGGGGACTGAGATGACTGACGTCCCGATGTCATTGTTAAACCCGGAGTACCTTCAGCTTTTTTAATTATTGTTGTTGACCATGGGTGCTGGAAAGCGCCCGAAACGTCGGGAATTAAAAATAAAAGTAATTAAAAGTAAAAATAAACGCGATAAAATCCGTAAAAGTAGTTTTAATCAAACCTATTCACTTTTTTTATTAACAGTTGATGATTTATTTACTCATCTTCCTTTATCATCTTCTTCGTGTGTTTCGTTCAAAGTCACATAGCTCAGAATTACAAGCAAATCCCCTATAATCGTTATGAAATCTAAGAGGTCTCTCAATTTTCACATAGGTTTATTAGATCTTTATATTCAGCAGCGGCTGTTCCTAGTCTACTATTGTATATATATTAGGGGCCGTCCATTAATCACGTTATGTTTTTTTAGCATTTTTAAAACTCTCAGTGATACGTGGTGAGGTTTACAACTCCCTCCCCCCCACCAAATCACGTGTATTTTTTAGTACTTATAGAGTATAATCTAGTTTTATTCAGAAATTAAGGACCATGATAAAAATGTCTAGACGAAATTAATAGTGTAATCATGGGAAAACCCTATATTGTACTAGTACATGAACATATTTAATGTACATTGTCCTCGGACCACGGATTAGCAAGACTTTCTTCAACACTAACAACTGGATAAGCATCTTGCAAGTCAGTCGTTGGCACTGTGTTTTGTTGATGATCAGTGTCGGTTTCATCAAGAGGATGCGTGAAGGATGAACATTGTGCATTTCTAGAATATTATTGCTTGGATTAGGTTCAACTGTTACATCTAAACGATTGCGAAAGTATGACGTAACTTCTGCAATGAAAATAAAAGAAGGAGTATAATTATGACCACACGACTGAAGTAAAACTTCTTTAGCTCCATCTGTACATATATATATATATATATATATATATATATATATATATATATATATATATATATATATATATATATACATATATATATATACATGTATATACATTTATTAATTTTCTACAATTATTTAAATTTATTATCGGCATCCTTCCATAATTTTTCCAAAATTTACAAAACTTTAAAATGAATTTACGTAGAATATTTAATGTATTGAACATAATATTAATAAAATTTAGTACGTGGTAGAGCCATGCTGCAGTTATATTAGAAGTATAGTTGTAGTACGAATGAGACGGCTCGACCGGGGGAGGACCATGCTCTCACAGAATACCAGCATAAAATAGTAGTTTAATGCTGCTGTTTTTCGTATGGTAAGTCTCTACAGAACCGGATACCCTTTTTACTGGAAACGAGGCATTCCATCTTAGTCCTCACGGGTGACAACGCATCTGCATTTTGATTCATAATCGAGGATAGATGTAGAAGATGTCTATGGGCCACAGCTACCACTTACCATCAGGTGTACTGTGTGCTCGTTTGTTATCCTATCCTATAAAAAAATCATAAAATACGGAACGTAACTGGCTATGAGAGAAAGGGAGAAAGAAAATGTGTGCGCGCACTGCTCTCTCTTGCTTATTTCCCCCACTCAACTCCCGTTCGCCTCGCCCGATCACACTTTTCTTAACTTTTTCATCACGCATTCGCCAGCTTACTCTCCAAGTCAAGCGTGCGTAAAGAAGTTTTACTTCAAAAATAAAGCATTTCAAAGAAAAATATATAAAATAAAGTACCTAATTTTCGTAACGCGACTAACTTTTCAAACATACTCATCTACATAGAAACATCTCATTAGTGTCAAATTTATATACAAAAGCAATACAGACTTGCTAACTAAGTAATGCCTTTCGTGTAACTACGAGACTTTGTTATTGCATATAACGCTTACAGTTTTTGTAGGCTGTGTGCAGAGCATTTTTATAGGCTGTAATGAAGTGTATAGTGCACTAGGATAACAAAGTATAGGTGACGTGATTTTAAGGCGATATCGCTGGAGTCGTGCGTGTGTGCGTGCAGGGCGGTCGCAGTGCGCGGGCGTGTTCTGGGAGGAGGCGCTGTGGGTGCTGGGCGGCTGCGACGCGTGGCGCTGCCTCGCGTCCACGGAGACGCTGGCGGTGGGCGGGGTGGGCGGCGCGGCCAGCGCGGCTTGGAGTCCTGGCCCGGCGCTGCCGAGCGCGCGGCGTGCGGTGGGCGGCGCCGTGTGGCGCGGACGGCTGCTGGCGGCGGGCGGCTCGGCAGGCGCGGCGTCACTGCGCGGCACGGCGTACCTCACGAGTGGAGCGGCCGCGTGGCGCGCTGGCCCGGCGCTGCGCGAGGCGCGCGCGGCGCCCGCGCTGTGCGTACTGCGCGACGTGCTGTACGCAGCGGGCGGCTTCGGTGGGACCGACGGCCACGAGTTCCTGGCGTCTGTCGAGTGCCTGTACGAGCCGGACGGCTGTTGGACCACGCTGTGCGCGCCGCCGCCGCTCGCCCGCACGCCCACCGTTAGTTCACACACACACGCACGAACGCACGCACACACACACACACACACGCACACACACACACACGCGCACACACACACACACACACACACACACACACACACACACACACACACCCGCACCTACACCTACACCTACACCTCTGCCTCCCCCTTATACTGGGGTGACTATTTTTAACGTCTTTAAAACAGTATGGTGTTTTGTGTAAGTAAAATAGCAGGTATCCTCGAAAGTATTTGTAAAATATAACAAAATATAACTATAGTCAACCCAATCTAAGAAATACATTTTAACAGCTGTCAGACTTATTGCACCAAGCATGCCAACCAAAAAATGGGAACGTACTATATTCGATTCTTAAAAAAATCGATATCGATTGTTTAGAGTTGGTAATCATTTACAGTTTGGTTTGAATAATACCAGAATAAATTAAAAACGGATAATTTAAAACACAAGATTTATCAGTTTCATCGTATTTGTTGTTACTGCTTATTTCTAGAAGCACAGTTATAAAAATTTAAGATTGAAACTAGATTAAAAATAAATTTATTCAGTCACTTTCAGTGCAACTAGTTGAGTTGTCGTTGTTTAGATTAATTATTATTTGATTTTCAATAATGCAGTCAAAATTAATGTCTTTCAAAGACATACATAATCAATTTTTTGGTTTTTTCTACACTTTCCCAATAATCCTTTGTGACATGGGCACATGCTTCAACAAAAATAGAAGAAACTGTCCAAAAAGTTAAAGCCGAGTCATAAAATAAGAAGACAAACACTAAATCACAAAACTACCCATTGTAAGCTCCCGAAATGGTGGGAGAGTGAAATTACGTGGTGGTTTTTTCAGCGCGGCCTTGTATATGAGTTATTTTGCCTACACAAATTTACTTTGATAAAGTAAAAAAATAAACTTGTTTTATTCATGATTCATGTCAGACCGACTCTTCGACCACGTCCAAATGGCTGCAGATTCGTTGCTACAGCAGATCCCCTCCGCAGAGATCGTGATCCTCGGCGACTTTAACGCCCATCACGCCGAATGGCTCGGTTCACGTTTAACCGATCATGCGGGGAGATCTGTTCATGATTTTGCCTTGGCATATGGTCTGACACAACTGGTTACTTCGCCTACGCGGATTCCAGATGTGGAGGATCATGCACCTTCCCTGTTGGACCTTCTGCTGACCTCTCACCCGGACGGATATCAGATTTCCGTCGACGCCCCTTTAGGCTCCTCGGACCATTGTCTTGTCCGGAGTGTGGTGCCACTCACGCTGAAATCGCGGTTGCATTCTGCAGGCTGCCGCCGTGTCTGGCACTATAGGTCAGCCGATTGGGATGGGATGCGGTCTTTCTTTGCATCCTACCCTTGGGGGCGGGTTTGCTTCTCGCCGGACGATCCCAACGTTGTTGCGGATTCTGTCGCTGATGTGGTACTTCAGGGTATGGAACTTTTTATTCCTTCCTCTGTAGTGCCCATTGGAGGCAAATCTCAGCCATGGTTTGGTCGCTCCTGTAAAATAGCATCATGCTGTAAGCAGGAGTGCTACCAAGCCTGGGCTGACGCATCAGCGTCCAGGGATGTAAACACCAGCGCTCTAAAAAAGAAGTATAATTCCGCCTCTAGGTCCTTCAAAAGAGTCATTGCCAAGGCAAAGTCAGAGCACATGGGCAGAATTGGCGAGAAACTAGTTCGTCTTCCTTCTGGAACCCGTGCATTCTGGTCTCTAGCCAAGGCTGTCCAGGGGAATTTCTGTCAGCCATCTCTTCCATCTCTGCACAGGGAGGACGACTCACTGGCCCACACCGCAAAGGAGAAAGCCGATCTTCTAGACTCTTTCTTTGCGTCTAACTCGACTCTCGATGACGGAGGGAGTACGCCGCCGACCATCCCGTGGTGTGAGTGCTCCATGCCGGAAGTGCAGTTCACACAGCGCTCGGTTCGCAAAGCACTCCTCTCCCTGGACATCCACAAGTCGAGTGGGCCTGACGGAATCCCCCCAATTGTGCTGAGGACGTGTGCTCCAGAGTTGGCACCGGTTTTAACGCGTCTTTTCCGGTACTCCTACTCCCTAGGCGTAGTCCCAAAATCATGGAAGACGGCTTTCGTCCACCTGATCCCTAAAAAAGGCGACAGCTCAGACCCGTCCAACTACCGGCCTATCGCAATCACCTCCTTGTTCTCCAAAACAATGGAGTCCATTGTAAACTGACAGCTCATGAGGTACTTTGAGGATCACCAGCTGATTAGTGACCGCCAATACGGTTTTCGCCGTGGTCGGTCAGCTGGTGATCTTCTGGTCTACCTAACTCACAGATGGGCGGAGGCAGTAGAGTCCAAGGGGGAGGCATTGGCTGTTAGTTTAGACATTGCGAAGGCCTTCGATCGGGTTTGGCACAAAGCGCTTCTTTCGAAGCTCCCTTCCTATGGGCTTCCCGAGAAATTGTGCGATTGGATCACCAGTTTTCTTGCAGATCGGAGCATCAAGGTCGTTGGAGACGGTGCAAGCTCCGATTGCAAGCCTATTAATGCTGGTGTTCCACAGGGCTGCGTGCTATCGCCAACGCTGTTTCTTCTGCATATCAATGATATGTTGCATACCCGTAACATTCATTGCTATGCAGATGACAGCACTGGTGATGCTCTTTACACCGGCCGAGCCAATATTTCTCGGGAAAACGTCTCTGCGTGCCGGGACAAACTTGTATCTAAAGTCGAGTCTCTGCTGGACAGAGTCTCGGATTGGGGGCGACTAAATCTTGTCTAGTTTAACCCCCAGAAGACACAAGTTTGCGCGTTAACCGCTAAAAAGAACCCCTTTGTCGTATCCCCTCAGTTTCAAGGCACTCCCCTTGTTGCCTCAGCCAGTATCGGAATCCTCGGCGTCGACATATCGAGTGACGTGCAGTTTCGTGGTCACTTGGAAGGGAAGGCCAAATTGGCCTCTAAAAAGCTTGGCGTGCTCAGCAGAGCGGGACAGTATTTCATGCCGGCACACCGCCTGCAACTTTACAAGGCGCAGGTTCGGCCGCACATGGAATACTGTTCCCATCTCTGGGCTGGGGCTCCCCAGTACCAGTTCCTTCCACTTGACCACATCCAGCGCAGAGCGGCTCGAATCGTCAACGACCGAGTGCTTTCCGATCGGCTCGATTCACTGGCACTGCGAAGAGATGTTGCATCCCTTTGTATTTTCTTTCGCATATACCATGGAGGGTGCTCTGAGGAATTGTTCGGATTAATCCCAGCCGCCAAATTTCGTGAACGCACTACGCGGCAAACGTCCCGATACCATCCACACCATCTGGATGCTTGGCGGTCCACCACTGTACGTTTCAAAAGGAGTTTTCTTCCGCGTACAACCTCTCTGTGGAATAATTTACCACCGGCGATTTTTCCGGACCGATACGACCTGGGGACCTTCAAGAAAAGAGCTTACTCCTTTCTAAAGGGCCGGCAACGCATCGGCAATTCCCCAGGTGTTGCAGTTGATCATGGGCGGCGGTAGTCACTTAACACCAGGTGAGCCACATGCTCGTTTGCCCCCTCTTCTATAAAAAAAAGTGTAATTAAGAAGTATTAAAAATTAAATTTAATTAAACAAATGATACATTAAAAAATTAATGATTCGATTATTTGAATATTTTTGTCAATTATTCACATAACAACGAATTTTAATCATCCAAACACTACATAGCGACGTATCATTGAAACGAAGTCAGGTAAAAAAAGTTGATACTGGTTATTTTTTAAATTTTTTGCTTTGTTTGAAAGATTCGAATTTAAATTAGTGATAAAAACCATACACATCGTAATGAAATGTAGATAACTTCATAATTTTTCGGATTTACGTAAAAGTTTATTTTAAAAGGTGTGAGTGCGCGTAAGCAAAGTTATTGCGGAATGGTTAATGTGAAACGTCAAAAGGTATTTCTTAGATTTGGTTGACCATAGATTGGCACAATTTCCGAATATCCAAAAAAATACATAAAAACAATTCATCCTACGTCGTTTACATATAACTAATGATAATGAATGAAAGTTGTAAGAGATGCATACACATTTATTTCCTTATGTAGACGCCAGGCGGCCGAGTTCAGCAGTTCACATTGTTGCAACCTACATTTTTAGAATGAGCGGACGCTTCATGTTAACAAAAAATATTTTTGTCTTATAAGTATTTAGGCATTTTTGATATTTATTTTCGATTTTGACCCCTCTGTTGGTCTAGTGGTTGTAGTAGTATGACAACTGACTATGACGTCCTGCATTCGAATCCTGGGTTGCGACAAAAAAAAACAATTTGTTGAGTTTTTCCGTCAAAACATTTTTAGAAGGTGCCAGGAGTCAGTAAGTTGGCGTTGGCTCACCCCCGTGCCTCTAAGTCTGCAAAGTCATATACTGGTTATTAATAAAATACTTGGTCAATAATAGAAAGAGATTTAAAATAGCAGCACTTCTCATTGCCACTCTTTCATTAATAATGCTGTCGCACGTCGCATATTTTTAATAACAAAAAAAAAATGTGAAACAGAAAACGGTAAATAGGTAAACCTTTCGTTTCAGATTATTATTTTTGTGATTTCGATCTTTCCTTCATATTTTTACGGGCTTGGGACCGTCTAATATGCTGTAGTTGAGTAGAATTACATGTTAAATTTTATCTTGCGTTATAATGAATTGATAAATAGTTTCTAATAATAAATTGTATGCCTACCGTATACTGCAACATCTTGGCGTATTTAAAAGATCGAAATAAACTTAGTTACAAATAACAAATACGTTTTTAGAGATGTCGCAGTAATTGTTCAAAATGTCCACCGATTCTTTCTAAACATAAACTAGCACGTCTTTGTAAATTGTTTGTTAAACTTCGAAGCGTGTCTATCACTTTCTATCACATTAAATGAGTTTATCATACGCTGCTTTAAATTACTTACACTTTGTGCTTCTTCTGTGTACACTCATGGTTTTAGTTCGATGATTTTAGTTTTATTTCGATCCATTGCTAGGTATTCGACATTAGAGTATTGGTACATGTGTACGATAGCTATCAGTGGACGGCCGATACACACGCGGAAAATAAACAATACGACGTCACGTCGTCGTGGCTAATTGCATGTGACTGAAAAATGAAATGAAACCGCGCAGCGCAGGCGGGAGCGGGTATTGTGCTGGCGGCACTTGCGCCTGCTAAGACATCAAACAGGCCTACCGCGGGTGCTTCGAGTGTCGGTTTTTTTTATATGAAAGGCGGCAAACGAGCATACGGCTCATCTGATGGTAAGTGATTACCGTCGCCCATGAACAGCTGCAACACCAGGGGGATTGCAGATGCGTTGCTGTCCTTTTAAAAAGGAATAGACTCTTTTCTTGAGGGTCCCTAAGTCATATCTTTTTTATTTATTTATTTATTATTTGCTGATGATACTTCATTAATTTTCGGGGGATTGCAGATGCGTTGCTGTCCTTTTAAAAAGGAATAGACTTTTTTCTTGAGGGTCCCTAAGTCGTATCTTTTTTATTTATTTATTTATTATTTGCTGATGATACTTCATTAATTTTCGGGGGATTGCAGATGCGTTGCTGTCCTTTTAAAAAGGAATAGACTCTTTTCTTGAGGGTCCCTAAGTCGTATCTTTTTTATTTATTTATTTATTATTTGCTGATGATACTTCATTAATTTTCGGGGGATTGCAGATGCGTTGCTGTCCTTTTAAAAAGGAATAGACTTTTTTCTTGAGGGTCCCTAAGTCGTATCTTTTTTATTTATTTATTTATTATTTGCTGATGATACTTCATTAATTTTCGGGGGATTGCAGATGCGTTGCTGTCCTTTTAAAAAGGAATAGACTCTTTTCTTGAGGGTCCCTAAGTCGTATCTTTTTTATTTATTTATTTATTTATTTGCTGATGATACTTCATTAATTTTCGGGGGATTGCAGATGCGTTGCTGTCCTTTTAAAAAGGAATAGACTCTTTTCTTGAGGGTCCCTAAGTCGTATCTTTTTTATTTATTTATTTATTATTTCCTGATGATACTTCATTAATTTTCGGGGGATTGCAGATGCGTTGCTGTCCTTTTAAAAAGGAATAGACTCTTTTCTTGAGGGTCCCTAAGTCGTATCTTTTTTATTTATTTATTTATTATTTGCTGATGATACTTCATTAATTTTCGGGGGATTGCAGATGCGTTGCTGTCCTTTTAAAAAGGAATAGACTCCTTTCTTGAGGGTCCCTAAGTCGTACCTTTTTTATTTATTTATTTATTATTTGCTGATGATACTTCATTATTTTCAAATTAAAACGACAGTTATTAAATTACGACGAAGTAAATAATGCTAAAGCTAAGTTAGTCAATTGGTTTAATGTTAATAATTTACATTTGTATGGAACTAAAACTAAATGTATGAAATTCGTAACTCCTAATGTTAAACGTGTCAATACTAATGTAATTTTAAATGGGGGGCGACTGAGTCTTGTTGATACCACCATTTTTCTTGGAATCACACTGGACGCAAAGCTTCAATGGCTCCCCCATATATCAAAACTAGCTAGCAGACTTAGTTCTGCAGCATATGCTGTGAAAAAGATTAGAACTCTTACCAGTGTTGAAACAGCTAGAATAGTTTACTTTAGTTATTTCCATAGCATTATGTCGTATGGTATTTTGCTATGGGGGCACGCGACTGACACTAAAATTATATTATATAAATGTATTGTACGTACACAAAAATAAAAGTAGTTTTGCGAAAATAAGTGATATTCATTCTGTAAATACTAGGAACAAGCTAGTAGTACCAGTTACTCGACTCCACCGAGTCAGTAATTCATTCTTGGGGCGATGTATACGCTTTTACAACAAAATCCCAGAAAATATACAAAATTTGTCATACACGAAGTTCAAAAATGTTATTAAACTGAGTTTGTATAAAAAGGGTTATTATAATATTAAGGAATTTATGGATGATAATAACCCCTGGGAAGGGTGATCGCTACCAAGCTATTTCTAATTTGTCTTGTGTTGTTTATTGTAAACATTATTGTAAGCTATTATTGGAAAAAAATAGTCCCACTGGGTTTCTTGCTGGTTCTTCCCAGGACAGAGGTTTTTTTTTTGCGAACCAGTGGTTAATGAAAAAAAACCGGCCAAGAGCGTGTCGGGCCACGCTCAGTGTAGGGTTCCGTAGTTTCCCGTCCGTCACAATAAGTGTTCCCACTTATGAGTTTAAGGGTGGGTATCCATTATGTTCGCGCTCCAGCAGCGCTCCGCGCTACTGCAACTGCTCCTGGTAGTGGTATTGTTGTTTCCATCCAAGTTCAAAATGATTTTCCTAGAAAGTCCTTATAAAGTTCTACTTATCAGATTTTTTTCATATTTTCTAAACTTATGGTTCAAAAGTTAGAGGGGGGGGACACATTATTTTTTACTTTTGGAGCGATTATTTCCGAAATTATTGACATTATCAAAAAATGATTTCAGTAAACCCCTATTCATTTTTAAATACCTTTCCAACAATATATCACACGTTAGGGTTGAAATTAAAAAAAATCACTTCCCACTTTACATATGGGTGGGCTACCCTAATAAAACATTTTTTTCCAATTTTTATTTTACCACTTTGTCGGCGTGATTGATACACATATTGGTACCAAATTTCAGCTTTCTAGTGCTAACGGTCACAGAGATTAAGCGAGGACGGACAGACGGACAGACAGACATGGCGAAACTATAAGGGTTCCTAGTTGACTACGGAACCCTAAAAAGTGACTTTCAATAAGTATTGTTATAATCTACATTGAATAAAAAAGTTTCTGTTTCTGTTTCTGTATCGGTCCGGAAAAATCTCTGGTGGTAGTTGATTCCACAAAGAAGTTGTGCGAGGAAGAAAACTTCTTTTAAATCGCTTAGTGGTGGACCGCCAGTCATCCAGGTGGTATGGATGGTGTCTCGATGTGCGATAGTGAAACTGTTCGGCTGGAATTAGTCAGAATAATTCCTCAGAGCACTCCCCGTGGTAGATGCGATAAAATACGCAAGGAGATGCAACATCTCTTCGCAGTGCCAGTGAGTCAAGCCGATTGAGCTCTTTCGAGCTCGGTCGCCAACGATTCGAACTGCTCTGCGCTGGATTCGATCAAATGGAAGGACCTGGCACCGGGGAGCCCCGGCCCAGAAATGGGAACAGTATTTCATGTGCGGCTGAACTTGCGCCTTGTAAAGTTGCAGGCAGTGAGCCGGCATGAAATACTGTCCCGCTCTGCTGAGCACGCCAAACTTTTTAAAGGCCAATTTGGCCTTTTCTTACAAAGTGACCACGATACTGGACGTCACTCGATATGTCGACGCCGAGGATTCCGATATTGGCTGAGGCAACAAGGGGAATGCCTTAAAACTGAGGAGATACTACGAAGGGGTTCTTTTTAGCGGTAAATGCGCAAACTTGTGTCTTGTGTGGAGTAAACTGGACTAGATTTAGTCGCCACTAGTCCGAGATTTTGTTCAACAAAGTCTCGACTTCAGACACAAGTTTGTCCCGGTACTCGGCAACGTTTTTCCGAGAAATATTGGCACGGCCGGTGTATAAAGCATCATCAGTGCTGTCGTCCACATGCCAATGAATGCTACCGATTTGCAACATCATTGATATGCAGAAGAAACGGCGTTGGTGATAGCACGCAGCCTTGTGGAACACCAGCGTTAATGGGCTTGTAATCGGAGCATGCACCGTCTACTACGACCTTGATCCTCCGATGAGCAAGAAAACTGGTGATCCAATTGCACAATTTCTCGGGAAGCCCATAGGAAGGAAGTTTCGTAAGAAGCGCTTTGTGCCAAACCCGATCGAAGGCCTTCGCTATATTCAAACTAACGGCCGATGGCTCCCCCTGCACTCTACTGCCTTCGCCCATATATGAGTTAGGTAACCTAGGAGATCATCAGCCGGGCGACCGCGACGAAAACCCTACTGGTGATCACTAATCAGCTGGTGATCCTCAAGGTACCGCAGACCTGGCTGTTAATAATAGATGCCATTATTTTAGAGAACAAGGAGGTGATGGCGATAGGCCTATAGTTGGACGGATCGGAACGGTTACCTTTTTTAGGGATCGGGTGCACAAAGGCTATCTTCCATGATTTCTGGACTACGCCTAGGGAGTAGAAGTACCGGAAAAGATGCGTTAAGACCGGTGCCAACACCGGAGCACATGTCTTCAGAACAATAGGAAGGACGCCATCAGGCCCACTCGACTTGTTGATGTCCAGGGAGAGGAGTACTCTGCGCACCGAGCGTTGGGTAAACAGCACATCATGCGTGGAGCACTCACACTGCGGCATGGTCGGCGGTGTGTGCCCCCGTCATCAAGAGTCGAGTTGGACGCAAAGAGAGAGCCCAGTAGATTGGCTTCCTCCTTTGCGGCACGGGCAAGTGAGTCATTCTCCCTGTGCAGAGATGGAAGAGATGGCTGGCAGAAGTTCTCTTGGACAGCCTCGGTGAGAATGCACGTGTTCCCGAAGGAAGACGAACAAGTTTCTCGCCAATTCTGCCGATGTGCTCTGACTTTATCTTGTCAATGACACTTTTGAAGGACTTGGAAGCAGAACTATACTTCTTCTTTTTAAGAACGCTGTTATTTACATCCCGAGACGTCGATGCGCGGGCCCAGGCCTGGTAGCACTCCTGCTTATGATGAGCGACCAAACCAAGGCTGGTTTCTGCCTCCGATAGGTACCACAGACGATGGAATAAATAGTTCCATTCCCTATAGCAACAAATTAGCGACAGAATCAGCAACAACGCTGGGATCATCCGGCAAGAAGCAAACCCGCCTCCAAGGGTAGGATGCAAAAAAAGATCGCATCCCGTCCCCGTCTGCTGACCTATAATGCCAAACACGGCCGCAACCTGCAGTACGCAACCGCGATGAGTGCGTGAGTGGCACCGTACTCCGGATCAGACAATGGTCCGAGGAGCCAAGACGGGGGGGGGGGGGGGGGGCGTTGATTAAAATGTATAGTATCGCGTTACGAATTCATTAATTTTAATGCTGGTCGTAAAGTATATGGAGTAAGTGGGTGGGTATGATTTGAGTTTCTTTATATTTTAGTTGATTTATTTATTAATTTTTAAAAATATCAGGCTTCTACTCCGGTCACCTGTTAGACCTTATTTTTTCCAGACGGTGAAAATAGTCATCCAGTATATAGCCTACATGCTACACCTACGCTACTGTGACATTATGCTTGTAATACCACATAAATATACATAAATAAATTAGTTGAGTGCTAGATGCACCATGAGTCCTAAGGTATCAGACGGCGACAGAATGTCAGGGTTGGATGATGAGGTTCTCTCACAGTCAAGCGGACTCTCTATAAGACAGATCGGGGTGTTCTCTTGGCCGTAGTGAGAGGGATACCTTACCAGGAGTCTCGTTGATTGTAATTGAACTTGTCGTCCAGCGCTTAAAGAGGATTTTATGTACAACTCATTACAATATATACAATTTAATACACGTATAAGTTTACATCATATGCTAATATTACTAAGCAACAACTATTAGTGTGCGTGAGTTTTGGTAACTTGGTCACCGGTTTGCTGCGTTGCTATGTTCAGAGCTGATCAACTTTTTTCTACTCGAAGAACCAAAAAATTTGTTTACACAGCATTTGACTAAACTTTTAAACACTAATTAGTATTAAGTTAATTTGTAAGTTTGTAACACTAATAAAAAAAACTTGAATATTCCAGGAAAATAAGGAGGGAGAGGCTATTTACAACCATGACGCAGAGCGTAACGGCGGACACGAAGTAGAAGTCGTTAGCGAGAGTGAAATTAAACCAGACAGCGAACAAAATGGCAAAACAGTAGACAAGAAAAATTTCAACAGTGGGAGCGAGCAACACAGCAAACTGGAAAGCGCCGAACACCAACGTCAGCCTGAGCAAGAGAAACAGAGCAGCGGCGAACTAAGCTGCACGAACTCTGCCCAATAGCGACACTCGGACACATTGTAACAGTGCGGCGCGATGCGACATGTTGCGACACGTCGGGATACATTGCGACGGACTGCGACACGTCGCTTCACGTTGCGCCACGCGCAGCTTGCACTCTTCTAACGTCGCTATTGCTAGCCTTATCGATTGCCATTTGCCCATTGTATTACAATATCGTCAGGCACTCAGTCACTTACCGTGTCAACTGTATCGTAACAAGTGGATGCAAATCAATTTATGTAATCTTAAAATTTTACTGCACATGGAACGGTGACTTGTGCAGTATCTGTGTACCACCTACCTCAAAATTTTACGCGGTCATCTCTCTGCCGACATTGCCCTAAAATATGAAATTAAATTTTATTTATACATTGCACGTATAATAATTCTGTTTATAAATGAGATATAGCGTTAGAATACTGATTTGAACTGAGGCAAGTGTCGTCGGTCGGGTGAGCCGATATAACGTTTGCCTTTACACGCATTTTTAAAATTTAAATTTTATTCCATATTATGCACGGGCCGTCGCCTACGCCCTAATGTTTTATTTAAATTAAGATAATGATGTTCGACCGAGGCCTTGTTCGAATATACAAGTTTCCACTGAGCTGCCTCGCAAAACAATTGTTTACATACACACTTTGATATATATTATAAGTACACCTACGTGTACAGAGTAGTGCACACCGGAGCGTGCAGTCTCTAATGGACTTATATAAATATTAAACATATATTTCACTGTTATCTTTTTGGATAAAGTTTTACGACTGTTTAGTTTACAATCGGTGTTTGTTAGCAAGTTAATTGCATGTTTGAAAGTGTTTAAATCCGGCGAGCGTCCATTTTTCCTTTAATTTTAAGCCTCCTTAAAGCGCCAGTCTTCGTCGCGATGCTCACGGCAAACATTTTTTTAATTTTATGATTTTCATGATAAACAATACGTAATGCTGGCCATAAACACTGCGGTCTACCTGTGCGGGTGTGCCCGCACGTAAACCGGAGCGTGTGTTGGCGTAGACCGGTGCAGTTTTTTAATTCTGCATAGGAAAGCAGTGTGAGATCGATAATAAATTAAACTAAAAATTAAATAAAATCAAGTAAACTTCGTCGGTAGGTCGTTACGCGCACGGCGTACATAAATGTAATAAAATTTTAGTAAACCTATTTTTGTGAATAGCATAGTTTTTGTTTATTAAAATGTATTTAATGGCATCGGTGCTACCGTATCCAATGTAAGTAGTGAATGCCCTTTAAGATGTACATTTTGATATTTTGCAAGAGTCATCCTAAATTTACTAAATTAAACATTTAGGAGTTCGGAGCTTTAGTTTTATTTTCTTTACAAAAGGTAGTTACTTGATAGCTTTGAGTTTAAACTTGAAACTAAAAATAAACTACGTTTTGCAATTTAACGGCAAAAGTTTATGTATAGTTTTATTGAATCGCACACATTCCTAACTACGAACAAAATTAATATTCCTTCAGCGAGCACAGCCGTCCATTGCATCGTCTTGCTGCTTATCTTGTATTTATTGTGAAGTTATTGTTCAACGCGACTGATAAAATATTATAATTACGTCAGTAAAGATATGACACGGGAAGAACAACTCTTCCGTCATTGTCGAAAACTATTCAAAAGTCTCGATGACTCAGTATTATTTTAAAAGTACGGGTAAATTAGTTATAAAATTATAACATTCAAAGCGATGGGAGCGGCAGTTGCGCATCGCGAGGAAGGCGGCGCGTTCTTTATAAAAGACACTAATTTTAGTAGAGCGCCGCGTTGATGTGCACGGCCGCTTTTTTCTTCCTATACTGGGTATATTACTGTACTGCTTATGTTTAATTAATAAATTGCATTTATGTCACAACGGTGTTTCATTTCAACTGTACACAATATAACATGACTGGACATGTAAGCCATTTTAAAATTTCGCTGAATAATATAACTTTTTATAAGATTAACCCTAGTATAGATATGAACGTCGTCTCGATATTAAAACAAATATTTTGTGTGAATATATATATATATATATTCACACAAAATATTTGTATATATGTATATATATATATATATATATATATATATATATATATATATATATATTTAATTCAAGGGCAAAGGAGCATGCAACTCACCTGATCTCGTGTTTTCTGTGTGGTTTGTGTCGACCGCCGCCCATGAACAAATGCAACGCCAGGGGAATCGCGGTTGCGTTGCAGGCCTTTTAAAAAGGAGTAAGCTCGTTTCTTTAAGGTCTAAGTCGTATCGGTTCGGAAAAATCGTTGGTGTTAAACGATTTCACAAAGAATTGCGAGAAAGAAAACTAGTAAATTGCATAGTGAGGGACCGCCAAGTATCCGAATGGTATCGATTGTATCAGGAATTTAAAAATATGACCTCAATCGGTCTAAGTCGTTCAGTAGTTACCTGATTACTAATAATAATAATGTCTTCCAGACCGAATTTTGGCCACGGCGGCCTGCCTCAACGGAGACTAGCCATCGGCGCAGGACAGGATTATAGTGCCCAAGTGTATGCGCAACCACAGGTGCACTCTCTATTCCCTCACTCTTATAATCCGATGGGACGGTAAACCGACACGACCGGAGAGAGATCAGGCGCAGGACCAATGGCTTTACGTGCTTTCCGAGGCACGGGGATGAGACACCACCAACTTGCTGACTCCGGGCAGCTACTGAGAATTTCTGGACGGAAAAACTCAATAATTGATTTTTCGGCACAACCCGGGATTCGAACCCAGGACCTCATGATCAGCAGTCGCACTACTACAAATACTAGACCAACGAGGCGTCAATGAACTAATAATAAATGTCATTTATTATTAGTTCATTGACGCCTCGTCTCAATTTTCAATCGTCTCAATGTTCAATGACTGGCATCATTTATTAAATGTGTATTATAAGATATGATACCAACCACAGCACGTTTACTCCTAGTCCCGGGGCGGCGGCGAACCAAACAGAGCCACGGCAACGCGAGGCCGAGTACAACCAGTTTCTTTTGACGTGAAAACTTTAGGCACGTTGGTCACTTAGGTAGGGGGTAACTATACTGAACTCACGTGACCGTCACGCTTAGATAAATATACAGAGTAGTTTTACAATACCAAAATTACCGGCCAAATTTGCAAAGAAGGTTCAGAATAATACAGGCAAATGCTGAAAAACAAATAATTAAAAAATCTATAACATTCTGTCCTTTTTATCTTTTAAATTCAAAATACGTGGTAATGTATTCATCATCATCATCATTACAGCCTTTTACAAGTCCATTTCATGTTTTTCCCGTTATTTCTACGTTTATCACGCAGAGAAACCCAGAGCATAGCCTGCATCTCCATAGCTCGCTGAGCGTCCTCATACGGCCAGCAGTGAAGGACCACTTCTGAGATCCATAAGTCATCACTTTTTTTAAGCAACGCGCACTGGTTGTATAATATCGTTTATAGGTTTTGAGTTATACCCGGCGAGCGGAGTTGAATCTGTCGATTGACGGTCGAAGTTGGACTTACCTTTTTTTTACATGGGGAAATGCACGCATACCCGCCTCGCGGGGGCAAGGACGGGTTATATCGGACTCGCACCGACTAAAACCCCATGGTGTTCCATCCTCGTCGCATATTGGCAGGGCCACGGAAACGCTTCCGCACACATCCGCAGCCCCACCAGCGCTGGCCGCCCCATGGCGGCACCTCCTCGGAAGAGCACTACTCTCCCCCTTCTCCTTCCCAGGCAAGGCGCACCAGAACACATGGCGCGCCTTCCTCCACGGCCTCCAATTACACCTGCGCAACAGACGCCCCCGTGTCCGATGCGCGAAGGCCATGGGGCCAGGAAAAACGAGCACTTAGAAGTACCAGCCTTCCTGACCCCAGCGGCGGATCTGGTCTATTGCTCCGCCGCCAACCAAGATTCGGCTGCGGAGGGTAGGGAGAGCGGTGCCTCGTAATACCGACACTCCTCTCCCCCCGCAGCCCCACCACCTCCGCATAAACGGTGCGGCCGTGTTTGAGTCGCGGAGGATAGGGCGAGTGGCGCATCGCCATACCAACACTCCTCTTCCTCCGCGACTCCATCTCGGCTGCAGCGGTAGGGGATGAGGATACCCCTCTCGCCGCAGTCCACCAGCACACATCCGAAGTGGGCTCGCCAAGCCCACTCGGAGTAGCCACCTCAGGTCGGCCCTTCACCTAGGACCAGCCACGTGGGTTCCTTCTTGGTTACCGCGGGCGACCAAGCCACGGCTACTAAGCCCCCCCGCCACGACAAGGCGGGAACCCGTTCGGGGGACATGGACATTACACATGACCTTTGTTTTGCCCATGTTCGTCTTAAAACCTATCCGTTGGGAGACACTATTCTATTCTATATATGGCGATTCTGCCATAAGGAATATATCGTCGGCAAATTGAAGGTGAGTGATGTATTCGCCATTGATGTTAATACCGTATCTTTTCCAGTTCAGTAGCTTGAAAACGTCTTCCAATGCAGTGGTGAAAAGTTTCGGGGATATAAAGTCAACCTGTGTTATACCCCTCAGTAGTTGGAAAGGTTTCGTAATCTGGTTTTGTACTCGGATGCCATCGTAGCCCTACTATACAAACACTTCAGCACTTCGATATACCGACAGTTAACTTTGCACCGCAGAGGGGACTGTAGCAACGCATAAACTTCGACGGAATTCTTCTCGTCTTCAGCTTTGACAGTTGGCTCTTTCCGGCAGACAGATCTCTGTCAAAGACTGGAGCCTTGGTTTCGCTCGATCGCTTCGTTAATACGAGTAGTATTAAAGTTGCGTAAGTCCCGACGCATGCATTTGGAAATCTGTCTATTCAGTTGCCTGTATGCTATTAAATCTGTTGAAGACTGCAGCTTAATTTCCCGTCTAACAGCCCTGAGCTTAAGAGTGTGATGGGAGAGTTTTTTGTGTTCTTCTGCGGCGGGTCTTGCAGAACTTAGCTCCGACCGCATGGACAGCTTTCACATCATTTGTCATTCATTACGAAAACGGTTTTGTAACTCGAGCTGAAAGGTTTCGGGACTTTGGATTAGAGCACGAGGGAGACGGAGGGTTGACTTCATTAGACGAGACCTCTCCAACTTAACGTTTTGGTTCAGTGTGCCTCTAACCATTCGGTGAGCGCTGCCAGTTTTCACCCTTGCGATCACTGAGACATCACTGAACAGTTGCCGTCTAGTCGTCATAACGAAGTAAATTTCATTTTTTATCGAACGGTCCGGGCTCGACCAGGTCCACTTTGTGTGGGACCGCTTCTGGAAAAAATAGTTATCATAAAGAGTCCCTTTTCTCCATGAAGTCGGCCAGCTGCTGGCCCCGTGCCGTTCTGTTGCCATATACCAAATTTCCATATCTTCAGCTCACCGTACTCTCTTGTGCCTAGTCTTGCGATGAAGTCTCCCTTTAACAACGTATTTGGAGGAATTGAAATATCCTCATACGTTTACTTTTCCTCCTCATCGGGATGTGCGAGGTTGGTGCGTAAACCTGTATGACCTCCAGCGAATACCGTTTGGTGATTCTGAGTATAAGGTACGCAACCCTCTTCGACACACTTCCAATCTTTACAACGTAGTTGACGAGAGACTTGTGGACGATAAATCCGACACCTCCTTGGGACAGATGGTCGCCCTCTCGGTGATAGAAGAAGTTGCCGGATTCGAGGATCACCGTGTCCCCCCTCTTCGAACCTCGGATCCAGCGCAACTTGTCCATCTCTTCTTCCAATTCCAGGATCTTCTCATCAGTCCTTAGTTTGTTTGTTGTATGTTGCCAGGTCGAGTCGTTTTAGGTGGCAACCGAACCCCCACCGCAGATACTTAGTAACCCCTGCCCCGCCGTTGCCATGGTCGCCACCGTAGCCAGGAATAGCACGACCGCCGAGGACAATGCCTCCTCGCACACCGCCAAGCAAACAATCGACTACTTGGCGACGTCAGACGTGGAATTACTGGGTCACTCGCCCTATAGCCCCGACGTCGCACCTTGCGATTTTTATTTATTTCCGAAAATAAAAGAATAACTTCGAAGGAAACGTTTTACGGACGCCGAGGAAGCAGTGGCTGCGTTTCAAAATGCCGTCGAAGATACCCCTAAGTGGGCAAAGTACTTTTCTCAGTGGTTCCATCGGATGCAGCGATGTATTGATGTAAATGGACACCATTTTGAAAATATATAATAAAACTAAAAACTTGCTAGTTTATTCAGTTTTTGATTTTCTAAGAACTTTCAGTGTCACGCTCGTATGCATCTATTGCGAGTTCGAAATCTCTTGTTTTATTTATTATTACCGCAAATGCGATATAAATAATAATATAGGTGTTTTATCGACTTTCCCGTAATTAGTGCAACATAATTGTAACTTTTGGGTAAAGATGGTCACTTGGGTGTTACGTAATGTATAGAGGAGGATGGGGAACAGAAAACGTTACGGCCCGTTGCATGGGGGAGGGAGGTTCAAAAATCTTCAAAAGTTGCGTTACATAATACTTGAACGGCCCCAAAGAAGCACACAGTCCACCTGATGATAAGTGGATGCTGTGACCCATAGACATCTACATTTAACCTCGATTAAGAATCAAAATGCAGATGCGTTGAAATAATACTAGTTTATACGGAATTTATCGCGTATATTTAACTTTTTAATACCCGACGTTTCGAGAGTTTTACAGCACCCATGGTCACGGGAAGGACTGAGATGTTTAAGGTCCAGATGTCATAGTTAACCGCGGTTACCATAGATTAAAATTTAAGTATTGTTCCGATCTACACAGTATGAACTTATGGTATCATGAAGTCTTGCAGTTGTATGCTTGGGTTGGGATTTAATTTTATTTATTATAGGATCCCAAGCAGATGGTAGCACCCAGCCATCTTCTCTATTGAAATTAGGATGTTTTTTGATTTCAATAGCCTCGCGAATCATCCTTGGAAGGAATCGGTGTTCTTTAGCGAGGATTTGCGGTCTATCAAATCTGATGTAGTGACGGGGCGATCCTGTACATGTTCACAGACTGCAGACTTCCCGGAGCGTCGATTCTTCACATCAGCTATATGTTCTTTGACGCGGGTTTTAATTGATCTTTTAGTTTGTCCTATGTAGGAGAGACCACATTCACAATCAAGCTTGTACACTCCTGCATCTTGCAGAGGGACGTTACACTTGACTGATGGTAAAAACTGACCAATCTTCTTCGGCGGCTTGAAGTATGTTTTGATGGAAGCGCGCTTCAAGATGTAGCCAATCTTGTCAGTGACTCCTCTAACATATGGCAGTACAGCAGGTACACGCTCGACTGTGGCCGGCTTCACTCGTTCTCTGTGACGTAGGCGCGGGACCCGAAGCTTGTTGTCATGCAAAACTTGCTTGACGTGTTGGAGCTCGGCAGCCAGGTGTTTACTGTCACAAATCCCTCGTGCTCTCAGAAACAAAGATTTACCCACGGTAGCTAACTGTGAAGGATGGTGGTGAGAATTTAAGGTAATAAGAGATTTTAATCTATGGTAACCGCGGTTAACTATGACATCTGGACGTTAAACATCTCAGTCCTTCCCGTGACCATGGGTGCTGTAAAGCTCTCGAAACGTCGGGTATTAAAAAGTTAAATATACGCGATAAATTCCGTATAAACTAGTATTATTTCGATGTGTAGTGTTCGCGTAAATATAAGAAATCATTATGCAGATGCGTTGTCACCCCTAAGGACTAATATGGAATACCTCGGTCCCAGTAAAACTATTAGTGAAAATTCGCAGTCGAATTTTCTAGGTATATAAAAATAATATTAATACTTTAACAGGTTCATTGTGGGTACTTTTTTCGTTCAATAAAAAAATGTTTAGTGTAAGAAAAAACGTCGTGGCAATATCCCTGACAGCATCAGGGGCTTTGGTGCAGGCGGGGACTTTCAATTAATTTCTTGTGGCAGTTGGTGAAATAATTTGGTAAAATAATGCCACTTTCCACCGCTCACATTCTATTTTAGACCTCTTATTTACATTAGTGCTGCAATAGTGTCCTTTTATAACAGTTTTACTTTTACAGACCAGTGGTCTATTAATTTTTGAAATCTGATTTCTTCTGGTACCCCATAGTCTTTTGTGTCTCTCATCACTTTCTTCCACTCGTTTCTTTTTTTGTCGTATGTTTGGAATGATCTTTTATTCAAACCTTTAGAGGTTTGATTATAGACCAGCACCTTCGAAAAAATCGACTCCATTACTTGCGACTTCTACCTACGACATATTGTTAGTTTTCGTTCGAAACGACCGACTCCTTCCATCCGTTTCGAATATTTTAGAATGAGTAAATGGAATTTGATAGACTTTTTTAAGCCATCTTTTTGGTTCCTGTTGCAATATCTTTTTTCTTCAGATGGAATTCTGTGCTTACAACATTCACTTGTTCGTGACAGTAAAAACTGCCGATTGAATTACCAAAATTGATCCTTTAATTACCAAACACCAAATAAAATTAATACATACTAATTAATCACACTTACCACTTTACTTCACTTTATTTAGCTCCTAAGTTTTCATTTGTATCGCCAATTCAATACTGCCCCGGTCGCGGCACTAAACGGCTGTATATAGGCCTTTTCCACCGAAACATCTAGATTGTTCCAGTAAATACCGGTCCCGACCGACTAAATGTAGAAAATTCGAGTGTGGAGTTTTCTAGAAAGCTTAGTTCTTCTATTCGATACTAGATGGCGCTAGTGGGAGAGTTCTAGAAATATCTTGACGCTCCTATTTCTGCTGCTTGATATCAGATGGCGCTAACGACAGCGCGCAACAGTATCTTTCTAAATAGCAAATCCTACGTTCTTCTTGAATCTCCACGTCCATTTCCCTTTCTCATTTTGAGCTTTGTACTTGCCCATTCAGGAGAGACATTGAGTATACTGAACATTTTGATGTAAAAAATAAAACAACAGACTGTATTGAAAATTTTATTTGTTTATATTTTATTTTTCTCTATTGTATATTCGTTTGTAACATAACATACATTTACAATAACAAAAGGGTTTGTATCTGTTGTCGGATGGCATTTTGTTACATCATAGCTGTAAAATTAATTATAATTACGTATGTGTGGAAAATGGAAAAACTTAGATTGAATACAGAAATCCACTGAGTGAAGTTAGTGAATAGTTAGGCCTGTTGTTATTATAAGGCATTGTGGTTTTTGTTTTGACTGAGGTTTTATTAAATGGTAGAGGATTAATATTATCATTTTAAGAATGTGTATTATATTATGAATGTATTAAACAAATTTCACTTATGCCTTTGTTTTGTATTTTTAAAGTAAATTTATTTTAAGTTGAGTTAAAGCACTTAATAGTTTCAGTTAAAGTACTGAAGAAATGAAATGTGTTGATTTCGTGAAAGAAAAACAGCATTTGATTGAAACAGAATTTGATCAAACAGAATTTGATGAAGCAGAATTTGATCAAACGTGGTGTGTGTGTGTGTGTGTGTGTAAGAAATTAACATGGAATAAAACTATTTTATTACTTTTATGTGACCATGTGTGCTGGAAAGTGACCGAAATGTAGGGAATTAAAAAAAGTTATAATTGAACGCGATAAAATTTGTGAAAATCGTTTTATTCCTTGTATAGTAGTCTCGTAAATATAAGAATTCAAAAATTAATGTGTTCGGAGGCATTGGGAACAGGCACTTTTATTATTTTTGTGTTATAAATAATTTTAAATGTGATTTCATTAATTATCAAATTTGCTAAGTATTAGTATGGGATATGAAAGTGTATTTTGATTGTTAATAAAAACAGTTACATTGGTTGGTCAGTTAATTCCGGCGTTTCGGGCTCGTATTAAAAATTATAGTGCACGTGATATTTTTTTGGGAGATAATACTAGAATTGTCACCGTCCTATTTTTGTTCTACCCGCAAGTTTGAATGTGCATTTGTAATCTGTATGGAATGCGTATGTATATATATGTGTGGTGTCAGTACAGCTGCGCCTGCGTCTCGAGCAGCAGCTTGGCGAGCGCGTGGCGCGCGCCTAGGTCCAGTTGCTGTAGACCTGCGTCGCGCGCGCGCTGCAGGCAGGCTGACGGTGAAGCAGCAGCGCCAGCAGCAGCAGCGCCAGCGGCAGCAGCGCAGGGCGGCGCGCGCGGCGCCAGCAGCAGCGCGGGCTCGGGCGCGCGCAGCACGCGCAGGGGCCCGCGCGCCAGCACGGCCGCAGCGTCCTCCGGCTCCGCGCTACGCGTCTTGCGCCACAGCGCCAGCGCTGCCACCACCACGAGCCACCGTTACATTGTGTACAATAATAATTCAGAGAAAGGAAGAGTTGAAAGCCTTGCAACTCTCGATTCTCTTTCTCTCTCTCAAATCTCTTTTTTATCTCTTAATGAAGGTATATAAATAATAATTAATAAATTATAAACCTCTATTGCATACTCACATATCATTAATTTACTGATTTGCTGTATGATTTTATTGAGATGTGTTTAGCGAATTTGCCCTATTCCTTTTGCTCAATACTTACTTAAATCTCACGCATTCTAACCTATCCGGGCTGAATTTAGTCGCACGAGGCTACGCAGATATAGTTTTTAGGCACAAAACTAGAGATGTGAAAACGCATATAGCGCGGTTACAACTACCACAGATTAAAAAATGTTACGTAGAATCGTTGCTGCGGGTACGGCAATCGCATGTGGCAGCGGGTGGACGCGTGTGGCAGCTGCACTTACCGGCGTCGTAGTCCACGCGGTAGAAGGCGGCGGCGCGCGTTGAAGCGGCCGGTGCCCTGCTGCGGGCGCGCGCCGGTCGCATCCACGAAGCGCGGGTGCAGGAACTGCGCGGGCGCGTGTGGCCGCGTGTGGCAGCTGCACTTACCGGCGTCGTAGTCCGCGCGGTAGAAGGCGACGACGTGGCGGCGGCGCGCGTTGAAGCGGCCGGTGCCCTGCTGCGTTCACGAAGCGCGGGTGCAGGAACTGCGCGGGCGCGTGTGGCCGCGTGTGGCAGCGTGTGGCAGCTGCACTTACCGGCGTCGTAGTCCGCGCGGTAGAAGGCGACGACGTGGCGGCGGCGCGCGTTGAAGCGGCCGGTGCCCTGCTGCGGGCGCGCGCCGGCTGCGTCCATGAAGCGCGGGTGCAGGAACTGCGCGGGCGCGTGTGGCCGCGCGTGGCAGCTGCACTTACCGGTGTCGTAGTCCGCGCGGTAGAAGGCGACGACGTGGCGGCGGCGCGCGTTGAAGCGGCCGGTGCCCTGCTGCGGGCGCGCGCCGGCTGCGTCCATGAAGCGCGGGTGCAGGAACTGCGCGGGCGCGTGTGGCCGCGCGTGGCAGCTGCACTTACCGGCGTCGTAGTCCGCGCGGTAGAAGGCGACGACGTGGCGGCGGCGCGCGTTGAAGCGGCCGGTGCCCTGCTGCGGGCGCGCGCCGGCTGCGTCCACGAAGCGCGGGTGCAGGAACTGCGCATAGCGCGCGAAAGCCACCGGCAGGAACCACTGCTCGCCCGCGATCGTGTTCATGCGCACCTGCACACGCGATCGCGATTGCAATCGGTCATTAGTCCGATACATTCATTAAGAAATAACCATAGTTTCATAGCTAGCATGTATCATCATAAGCATGTAAAATCTTAACTATATTTTTGAAAGCGTTTGATACAGTCTCTTTCCCCGATCTTTTAGCAATTGTAGAGAAATTAGAGGCATCAGAGGTACCCAACTCCAATTGCTTAGCAACTACATACACAATCGCACTCAGTGCACCAAAGTTATTACACGTGGAATTCCTCAAGGCAATGTTCTGGGCCCTACCTTCTTTTTGTGCTATAGTAATAACCTCTGTCAAATGAATTGCAAGGTTATGTGCTATGCTGATGACACCGCACTTATATTTTACGGTCAATCTTGGAAAGAAGTTTATTATGTTGCACAAACTTGCATAAATACAGTACAGCAATAGCTATATACACATTTTCTATCTTTACACGCAACTAAAACTAAATACACTCCCTTGTGTATCAGCACACCAGCATTAAAAGGCCAAGAGAACTTAAACTTATATGTTCATGATTGCTATATACCACCTCTTAGCTCCTGTACGTGTCGCTCTCTTGAAAAGGCAACAAACACAAAATACTTAGGTGTTATGATAGACCAGAGACTCTCCTTCGAAGAGCATATAAACCACATTTCATCCAGAGCCCGTAAACTAACTTATATTTTTAAGCAGCTTCGTCATCTTGCCAGTATTATAAAATTCGTTTATACTGCGTTATGTCAGGCTATTATTAACTATAGCATAACGTCGTACGTCACCGTACGTCAGCTCTATACTCTTGCGACAATATTATTAAATCACCCAAAAACGGAATATAATAAATCCAATCCTTTATTAAGCAAAAGACTTCCGCATCATGTATGCACTGTACCGTTTACCAATTTATTATCTGCTCGAAGATTATTCAATAACCGAGGTCCAGTCCTATATAATCTAGAAAACAAATTATTAAACATATATCCGTTAAATAAGAGAGAGACAAAAAATTCTTTAACTAACTAGCTTCAATGATTAGACTACGAATAGACAAAAAAACTATGTGAACGTAATATTTAAATATATATTACACACATACACACCACACACCTACACACAACCGACACATTAATATCACTTACTACGTCTACCTACCTTTATTAGCATTTAAAACAGGTTTTTCTTTTTATGTACACCTAATATATTTTAATAATTTTTAAAAAGTTTCCCCAACAACGTTTGAACAAGTCTATTTTAATGTACTTTTGTTTACTAGTAGTTGTAATCTTTATTAAGAGTTACAGCAATATCACTTCATTTGATGAAGGGGCCTGGTGATCCCATAGCACAGGGCAACCTAGTTTGGGCACCAGTCTCCCAACATGCTATAAGCATTCACCGCCTCCCTCCCCCTCTTTCCGGAGGGTTGCCCATATTTGCTTCGGGCGCAAAAAAAATGCTCAAATCGCAGTCGCAGAACAGCCGCCGAAGCGGGTACAACTAAAAGGAAAAAGGAAGCCGAAACCTAAGGAACAAGAAGCTACCTAGAAGAAGAGTGTTTTAATTGCCTCCTCCCGGCTGATCGTCTATCTCTCTCTCTCTCTCTCTCGGCGTCCTAGTAGGGTCGTACGCATTCAGGGGTGCGTGGAACGTGCGTCACCAGCACTAGGCAAGGAACGTACGTCATAAGTGGGAGATTGTCCCAGGGCGACTGCGGGCACTGGACGTGTCCCTGCCGTCCGATACAGGAACAATGAAACAAACAAATGTAGACAGAGAGACAGATAAAAAATTTAAAAATCGTGTTTTTGTTATAAGTACCGTATATACTTTCATATTCAGTAAAAAGTTGTTACAAACCGATACTTTAATTTTATTTATTTGTAGATATGTACATGCATATGTAAAAGCTGTAAAAAGATCAGAACTCTAACCAGTGTTGAAACAGCTAGAATAGTTTACTTTAGTTATTTCCATAGCATTATTTCGTATGGTATTTTGCTATGGGGACACGCGACTGACACTGAATTTATATTTATTTTACAGAAGAGGGCCATTACAGCAATATATAATTTAAAACCAAAAGAGTCACTAAGACAAACATTTAAGGAAATTAATATATTAACTCTGGCCTCTCAATACATTTATGAAAATGTAATGTACGTACACAAAAATAAAAGTAGTTTTGCGAAAATAAGTGATATTCATTCTGTAAATACTAGGAACAGACACAAGCTAGTAGTACCAGTTACTCAACTCCACTGAGTCAGTAATTCATTCTTGGGGCGATGTATAAGCTTTTACAACAAAATCCCAGAGCATCACAAAATTTATCATACACAAAGTTCAAAAATGTTATTATGTACTGTAATGTACTGTCTTCTACCGTTCCTAGCACATGCACATATACCTAATTGGTATAGTTAAGGTGGGTGTCGTTGGTGTTGTTTACCCACCCTATTGAGGAAGTCCTGGTTGAAGTCCATGTGCGGCACGCCCAGCAGCACCAGCTGGTCCGGCGGCAGCCGCGGCAGCGCCACGCGCAGCGCCAGCCGCTGCCCACTCGCCAGCACCTCGTCCTCGCTCTCCCCCTCGCCCTCGCCCGCCGCCTCCCCCTCCACGTCCAGCTCGGTCTCCATCAGGTCGAGGTCCGCGCCGCGGTGCTTGGCGGCCAGCTCGCGCACTGCGTCGCGCACCGGCTGGAAGACAGCGCTCTCGTTGCGCGAAGCCACAACCTGCAACACCGAACGCGCTACTTTTATTTTGTATGAAAAATCTAGATCTCTATGGGCTGCAACATCCGCTTAACATGCGGTGAACTGTGTGTTCACTTGTCACACTATTCTATACTTATAATTGCGTTTAAATCAGTGTTTACATAACTCTTTAACGTTCTCCGCACCACCCGCACCTAAAGATCGCGCCGCGCACTACAAGATTTCCATTACGTGGGTACCGTATGAAAACACTTTGGAGTCATGGAGTATAGACATGTGACAATCATGAATGATTCATTCGTTTGAGCTGGTACACTTAAAAGTATTGATGGTTCATTCATGTGTTTTTGAATGTTCCGGTACAACAAATCACAAACAATTGACGGAACCTTTTTAACTAGTGATTGGTGTGAATTGTGAATAAGTAGAAAACCGACCGAATCCCGAATTATCTGAACGAATTGTTTTTAGTGTAGGGTACTGGAGCCCGAAATGATCCATTCGAATGATCGATCCGAACGCGTGACGAAATGTACTAAAATGATTCGGTCACGAGAAATGAACGATTGACACATGTCTAATCGAGTAAGTTAAGTTACAGGGAGGACACCAATGACACCAATGAGGGTTAGATGTGTTTAGTTGCTTCTAGAATTGGCAAATTCAAAATTACGAGTTACTCATACTTGTATAAACGTTATTTGTTTACGAGTTGAAGCGTCCGAAATTTATTGTACGCGGTCGGACGGATTTTTTATCTATACTTGCACTCAACCCTTTTTCGCTGATCGGTCCGGCTCAATTGCGACCATATGTTGATGTAGTTAAGGTGCACTTTTATTTGTATCACATGTAAATGAAAAGCACAGGGTCTTTATGGGCTATGGCTATGAAATTACAAGTTTGCGTATATATTGTAGAAAAACTGACATGCCGCCCACCAAAGAACATTTAGTTCTTTCTAAAATAATTCAAACTGAGTGATACAAGCCAAACAATATTATAATCAACAAGCAACAATCTACATAATCAAAATGTTATAACAAACAGAATTAAAATTGACAAACTGTTGTGCTCACAAGAAAGCTTTAAAATTTAGTTTAACATTAAGATTTAGTGTCTATTGGCAGAGCAAATAATTTTGTAACACAACACTTCATACTGTTATGACCACTCTTAACACTATACACTCTAGTGTGACCGTCACTTCCTGGATGTACATATATATATATATATATATATATATATATATATATATATATATATATATATATATATATATATATATACATATATATACATATATAAGGTAAAACACTCACGACTGTCACCCAGAGGGGTAGGTAGAGACTAAGGACTTCCATTTGGCACGATCCTGACATACCTCTTTCGCCTCCTTTACATCCATATATCTACGCATACATACTCGTCGGTTAAGGGTACTTCTAATGTGGCCTATTTTCAAAATATCGCCAATTTGGTCGATAAACTTTCTTCTAGGGCGTCCCTTCCCGAGTCTGCCGTTCACATCTGCCATATAAATTTGCTTCCCGGATGTTTATCTACGATACGTCCCCGACACCACTTACCAGGTGGCAGACCTTCACTCTAACTCTAGATATTCCGTCTGCCAACGTCTCCTGAAGTTTTTGGAGGTGTTGCCATCATGTTAAGTTTGAAATTGCAGTATCTTTCAGGTCGACTAAAAGGACTTTAATCGGGGCTTGACCAATAAAAAAATGCCCAGGTGTTAATGACTTTATAACTTCAGGGTCATCCATGTCTATTGGAATCAACGGTCGGGAATTCAGGCAAGCATTGATTTGGCACAAAACTGTGCTCATTCCCACGAAGTTAATGTTTGTAGATAGGACACGTTCTCCGAAATTTGGGCTGTAAGGCGGGATAAAAAAAAATCATCAATCAAAAGCTATGTTCCCTTCAAAGGCCAAATCAGCTTCTCATCAAGTTGCTAGTAGTTCTCTATCAGTACCGAAGAAATTACGACCTTGGTCGCCCCACATATGATAACATTTGCCTTTCTTCGTCACGAATCTTCAAAGCGCACCGACGAAGGCTTCTGATGTCAAGTCACCAACCAATTCAAGGTGGATGGGCTTGGTTAACATGCATATAAAAAGAGCAATATATGCCTTTCTTGTTTTGGCTCCTCTGTCTTTATTATCTATTATTAATTATATCAAAATTTGAAAATATCCGCAAAATTCCGCAAAATACGGGTGACAAACGAGCACACAGTCCAGCTGAAAGTAAGTGAATGCTGTGGCCCATAGACATCTACATTTATCCTCGATTGAGAATCAAAATGCAGATGCGTTGTCACCCCTGAGGACTAAGATTTTTCTTCCGCGTACGACCTCTCTGTGGAATAGTTTACCACCGGCGATTTTTCCGGACCGATACGGCCTGGGGACCTTCAAGAAAAGAGCTTACTCCTTTCTACAGGGCCGGCAACGCACCTGCAATTCCCTTGGTGTTGAGGTTGATCATGGGCGGCGGTAGTCACTTACCATCAGGTGAGCCGCATGCTCGTTTGCCCCCTCTTCTATAAAAAAAGTGGAATGCCTCGTTTCCAGTAAAAAAGGTTCTCTGGATGTCTACATTCACCAAATAAAACACAGCAGCATTAAGCTGCTATTTTACGCTGGTATTCTGTGAGCGCGTCCCTCAGGACCATCCCTCCTCGGTCGAGCCGACCTATTCGTGCTACAACCATAATATGGCTGCAGTGTGGCTCTACCAGGTATAATTAAAATGCTCGAGCCAGTGTGAAGTTTGGGCAGCGATTATAACTGCTAGCAATCGATCGACGATATTAGCAATTGTTAAGGACTTCACCGAAGAAGTTGAGCAATTCTGGAGTTAAGAGGAAAGAGTAAGTCAGCTCAAATTCTAATTTCGCCCCCACTTCCCCGCGCGTCGTATGCTATGTACCGATATGTTTGTAATCACTAATACTGTAAGTAGAAAGGTCGTTAGACACTTATTTCATTAGGTTTATCATATTTATGCCTGTTTCTTAACGCCAAGCCAGCCGCTTCTTATTTTTATCACGGTTATTTCCCATTTTAATTTTACGTCGCACTGTTGCGTAATTTATATTCTGATCGTAAGCGACACAACCTCCCCGTTCAAAGGCCGAGGCGATACTAACGGGGCGACAGAATTCAAGCTCAAGACGCCGATAGTTTAGGTAATTTCTTTTTACAGTGAACATAATGGTATTTTAAAAAAAGTAAATAACATAAGTACTGCTTTATAGTTAGTTCAGTTAGTATGTAAAGTGTCATGATCTTATTTAAAGTATTTTATGAATAACAGCGGTTTATTGTTTATTTTGGAGGTAACTTTGGATTTTTTTTCTATCGAGAAAATTTTACGAAATCGTGTTTTCGTCTAACATAATCACTAACATTAATCCTCAACTTTACCATATATTTATTTCAAAATTAATGCTGCAATATTTTCGGCATAACGAAGGATCTTGTTAAGCCATTTGACATTATATTTCCCCTTAAGTTTGGAGGTGGTCGCAGCAGCAGTGTCCGTCACTCACCAGGAGCAGCAGCAGCGCGGCGTTGCGGTCGGCGCGCAGGCAGGCGTCGAGGCGGCGCAGCAGCGCTCGCGCGTCCTCCACGTGGCGCGCGCGCAGCGGCAGCAGCAGCAGCACGCGCGCGCTCTCCGTCACGTAGCGCGCCGGCGCGAGGCGCGCGCCGCCCAGCACGCGCGCCACCTCCAGCTGCCGCACGGCCGCGCCGCGCTCGTGCTGCAGCTGCAGCAGCAGGCGGTAGCGCAGCGCGTGCGGCGGCTGCCAGCACCACGCACCCTCCAGTAGGGTCACACGCGCGCTCTCCCAGCGCCGCCGCGCCCACGCGCCACCTTCTTCCAAAACCAGCTGTAACACGCAAACTCCCCTTAATCGACCTCTGAAATTTCCGTTCTGAAGTACTAGCCATTTCAAATCAAAATAGTTTTCGTTTGGCTAAGATTTCTAATTACAAATTAATCTCATTTTAAAATTATGGAATTATTTTTTTTTAATTAGTAATTTGTTTATAGATTAGCATTATGTTTTCATCGCATTGGAATATTTTTGGTCATCATGGATACGTTAATCATTTGAGTAATTACAGAATATGAATACGGTGAATGATTATTTAGATTTAATAGAAACAAAAACTACAGAAAAAATTACGGTAACTTATTATAGATAGGGTTTCATGCAACAAAACGTTAAATTCTTGATTTTTAGGCGCCAGTAGAACATACTTTTCAGGCATTTTCTAAAAAGCTCTCCTCTCTCTGCTACCCGACACTAGATGGCGCTAGGGACATTTACTGGTATCAACTATGGCGCGCAACAATACCTACGCGCTTTGGCCTAAGGCATTCAATAACAAAAGCCGTGAAAAGACTATTGAGTTACACCAGAAGAAATTGACATCCATGCAGCCATTACCCCATTTATTGTAACCACTTAGATCTTTTATTAATATACAACGAAAACCACCTGTACAAGTTACCATGTATACCAGCTTTATAAAACTTCCCGAAACACAACAGGTAATCTATACAATAAAAGCTTTACTAAAATCGGTAAATATAATTGTGTCAATTTGTAAGGAGGTGGTATCAGGCATGACATTAAAATGGGAAGTTCATACTATAACCCCTATTATTTATAGAATTTTAAGTGATTAATTAAAATGATTGTGTTGAAGAGGACATATGGGCAAAGTAGTACCTAACTATATACTACGATACTAAATATTTCAAAAACCTTAACGCGCCGCCCTGGCTTCGCCTGTGTAGGATCTATTAACGTAGCGTTATTTAAAGAATCATGTCCAATCTTCAAATTCAAAATTCGAAAATGTTTATTCTGTAACAAAAAATTTACAATCATAGCAGTATATTAGAGTTCTCCTTTTAAGTATTTTTAAATACATGTGACAGGAAAAACTCGCTCTTCCTTAATTAACATACAATACTTTAGTTACAAGAATAGCATAATATTCCTTTCCTAAAATAATTATGAAAATATATGAAGACGTGTGTTCGCGCGCGCGCTTGTGTGTGTGTGTGTGTGTGTGTGTGTGTGTGTGTGTGTGTGTGTGTGTGTATGTGTGTATGCATGCATATGTGTGCGTGCGTGTTTTGTAAGCCGTGTTATTTTAACAAATTTTCTATTTCGTGATAGTCTTTCCATTTGAGCCATTCAATGAGAATTACCTTACATTCTTTACTCGTTTTAGAATAAATATTCAATTCTTTATTTAAGTAGTTATATAAATAAGAGGACTTTTTTGCCTGTTGCCGTCTAGCAAATGCTGTTTTAACCGGATCACTTGGAGCTACGTTAGTTTTCCTCCTTTTATTTTCAATTCCAGGGTTATATGCAAGGGACTTGTGTACCTCAAGAATTATATTTAGTATGTATAACTTACGAACTGTAAGAAGATCACACAGTGTGTATAAATCTTGTGTTGGGTATTTATAAGGTTTAAAATTCATAACCTTCAGTAATGATCTCTGAGCTCTTTCTAAATCTAAAAACTTTGTAACATATACTAGTACAATATACCAGAACTGATTGAACTAAAGAAATATATAGTTGTTTTAATATAGGTCACCACCTATATTAAATTATTTAAAATTTTGAGACATCTCGCAACACCTTGCGAGATGTCTCAAAATTTTGAAAAACCATATGAATTTTCTAATCCTAGTCATTAACAGTTCAATATGTAGATGCCAAGATAATCGCTGATCCAATAGTAATCCAAGATATTTCGTACTTGATACTTTGTCTATGTGAGGGCATAGGCAGTTAGAGTTATTAAGGTCAACACAAGAATGAATTTGAATATTAAAATTAGGTTGAGTCCTATTGTAGTTAGTAAAACATATATAGTTAGTCTTAGATGTATTGATAGTCAATAAATGTAGTCTCAACCACTCTGCAACCTTGGCTAACCCCACTTCAGCGCTATGCCGAACATCTTCCCAGCTTCGACCACAGAATGCCAAAGCAGTGTCATCTGCATACGAGAACAATTGCCCATTTTGTAGTTACTTTTTATTGTAGGAGTTTACGTAAACCAAAAATAGAGTCGCACTCAGTACACTCCCCTGTGGGACACCGTAGGCAATGGTAGAATCATGACTACAATGCTGTCCTATTTTGACCCGTTGTCTACGGTTTGTTAAGTAATCTTTAAATAAATCTAGGGGGTTTACCTCGAATGCCTATTTCTTCAAGTTTCTTTACAAGTGTGGGGACAGAGACGCTATCAAAGGCTTTTTTATGTCAAGAAAAACTGTTAAACATTTATTTCCTTTGTCGACTTGGTCAATAATGAGTGACGTTAGACCTGAAATAGCGTTTTCTGTGCGAATACCTCGTCTGAAGCCAAATTGTGATATTGAGATGACAATTTTTTTTGATTGAATTAACAATTTTTCTAAAATTTTGGATATTGCGGGAAGAATAGATATAGGTCTGTAGTTACTTGGATCGCTTCTGTCTCCACCCTTGTATACAGGAATAATTAATGCTAACTTCAGAGCAGTAGGAAAAACGCCATCCTTAAAGCAAAGTTTAACCAGGTGTGTTATTATGGGTACTAATATTACATTCGCATGTTTTAGAAAATTGGTGGTGATATTGTCATATCTATTGTCCAGGGGCACTCTCTGTTTTAAGATTCATCAAAGTATTCCTAACCTCCGAATCATCAGTCTCCAGCAAAGCAAAAGATGAAGCATGGGAGCTTACTGTTTTATCCGTAGTGAAAAAATTTATAGAGTTAGATTTTGATAGAATATCCTCCGCCAGGGATTTCCCAACATTGGCAAAGTAACTATTAACCAAGTCAACGGATTCAAGGGGGGTCGATTCTATTTTCAACAACTCTATATTTTTGTCTAGTGACTGCTTGCGATATGTGATATCATTTATTGCTTTCCAGAGCATCTTAGGGTTTCCGGTGGCATTAATTATCTGTTGTCGCTCAAATTTGCGCTAAGTTTTTTAATTAAATTGTTGCAGTGATTTCTGTAGCGCTTATACGTGATTCTCAGCACTTCAATTTCTGGATCAAATTTTAATTTTAGTTGCATATTATTACGGTTCCTAATGCATCGTAGGACACCTTGAGTCATCCAGGGTTTTATCGTGCGACTTGTTTTGGGGACTAATTTCATAGAGGTATTTTCTTGAATATGTGTTTGGATTTTATATATCAACAATTCGGTTAAAATGTTAGAATCATTGCATAGAAGCAGTTCTTGTAAGTTTGTGTTTTTAAGGCTATTAATAGCATTTTCAAAATTGACTGACCTTTTGAATTTATTACTAAATGTAGTTTTATAATAACGATTATTTAACTTAAGGAAATCATGTAATGATCTGTGATAGTTGTGTTTATCACTAAAATTGTTGCATTTGATTTATTTGTATCTATTTTCAACATATAGTGATCGAGACAGTTGCTACCTCTCGTAGGTATTGAGTGTCCTGGAAGCAAGCCATGTGTACATAACATATTTAAATAGTTTAGTCTATTTATTCTTTCATGTGTACTTTCATTACATTTGTGTATTATATTAATGTTAATATCACTCGTCAAGACAATATGATTGCACATTTTAAGGACTCTAAGTAAAGACTAAGAGAGTTGATAAAACTTTCAGCATGTATGTTAGATGGCGAGCGATAAATACCAATAATAATGTAGTCATTAAATTGAATTTGCAGACAAGACGCTTCTGATAGTGAAATTTCATTGACACTTACTGAATGCTTATTACTAATATAAGCGGTTACACCATCGCAATGATTTATGTGCTGTGTTGTATTATAGGACGTGTAATTATTTAACATAGGAACAGGTTTGTTCTTTTCTAACCAACACTCGCTAAGGATAATAAAATCAGGCGTTATTTGAAGTTGAGTAAGATTTAAATATAAGTCATCAAAATTTCTGTAAATATTCCGAATATTTTGTGATATAATAGTTATATTGGATTTATGTATTATTTGTTGTGTTATAAAGTCTTGGACTCGACATTCACTGGATTGTGCAATGCCTATATTGTCTAATTCATGTAAAGTATTTAGAGAACTATCCATAATCAGTATTAAATTCAGATTCTTTATCTATAATTTGCTTTACTTTTCTTAATTCTAAGTGTTTATGTATTGATTGTAAAGGAGTACTTTTATGATATGTGTAGGTATAATGTAAATAATTTGTAAATATGCTAAAGATGAGTTTGTTTAATATATTTATGAGAGTGGTTGGATATGTGTGATGTGTGTTATTTTTATGTGTGTGTGTTGACATTATGATAACAATAATAATTTTACATTTATATAGGTTAAATATTTTAGGAACACTAATCTTACAGGAACAATAAACATACAAATAAACATGTATCAATACAAAATAAATATTTAGTACAAATAGTCATGCTTTTTGCATAAGGCTTTGAATTTGTGAATCATTTGTAATTAAAATTATAGGAGAGCTCTCATGTTTTCTAACATAAATTCTTCCATAAATGCAGACCAGCAGAACTTATACTCTTTTGTCTTAGCAAGGTCGCGAGCAAGAAAATGCAGTCGTGCTGCTTTTGCCGTCAGGTGCTCACTTACGTATACGGGGGAATATTGGCACACAATTTCTCCTTATGCTTTATTCTGAAATACTTAATCATTTTTAAAAACTCCGTCTTTTGTAGTGTTGACGTCAATTCAGCAACGATTGGACTTTTATTAATGTCACGTTTATTCCGGACTCGGAGGTTATAACAAATATTTTTAGATAAAGTTAAAACCATCTTCATTAAGTCCTCTTTAGACTCTAGTAATTTTCGGAACATTTTTCAGTTCTATGGCTGTCTTACGGTTCTCGCGTTGCAGATCCTCGATTTTATCCTCCAATATAGTTATATAATCTTTATCTTTTTTTGATTTGAAGTTCCATTTGTTCAATTTTATGTTTTAATTCCTCATTCTGTGAGGTGAGAAATGCTATAGACGCTTCTATGTTATTATTTGTGCTTTTAATTTCCATCAGAGTAGGGTGTATTTTATTTATTTCAGCTTCATGTTCAGTCAACATTTGGGAAATCATTGACTTTATATCATTTCTGAATGTGACAAAATCTTGCTCCCAGTCATTTTCTCTGCCCCGTTTATGACGATGAGTAACAAAATTTGGTGGCGTGCGCTCCAATCGATCAATATTAGATTCCGAAGTTGATCTGTCATACTTATCCATCAGGAGTACAAGGAGATAATAACGCTTTTGCAGGTACAAACAACACTATTGTATAATACTGTTATAGGTAGGCCTTGCCCACTTTATGCAGTCGCCAATGACGGCCCTTTGTCCTCGAATGCTAAAAATGGCGTATCCTGCGCGTGCACTGATTTGACAAAGTGAGAACAAAAGAATTCACAGTATTAAGTGGGTGATTCGCCAGAAAGTACCAGGGCAGCAGTATAAACGAAGAGGTGACTAATTTTCCTTCTCATTAGCTTAATACCTTCACTTGATTTATGCACTCCTATTTTCTTAAGTAATTTATTAACACAAATTTTAATTTATTTTAAAAATAATTTCAACAAGATGACAGTATATGTTAACCCACAGATTATCTGTGTTAACACCATCTGGCGGTCCGGGGGGAAGAGGAATCTTGATATGAAAATTTTCTAACGCGTCTAGTGATGTAAAATATCTTATAAAATTGCCTTTATTTTCCTTATTTCGTATCGCATAATTGAATCTTCCAATAAAGCCAGGAAAAAAGTAGTATTACTATGTTTATCATTCTCAATACACTTTTGGAGACGGAACGCGCTTTCAAATGACTTAAAGGCCCAGAAGCCATGCCAAAATATATATTTAAAAAAAACGTGTTTTATACGTTTTTTTTCATAGACTACGAAAATCTTATTAATTCGTCATTTGGTTTACGATTTTATGAATGTTCAAATAACCAATTGTTTTTTTTGTTACTTATCTTATTATTATATGATTAGATATGATTTTTTGTGGTTTTTATACTATGGTGTGGTGAGCTATTTTTCTTTCCACACCATAGTATACCATAGTGTACAGTTGACAGGTTATAACCTAAAAAAATTATTTACTTTACAGACTTTTCCCCGGGCCTCTAAATGAAAAGGTGATAGGTTATTACGTTATTATAAACAATAATTGGTTTTATGCAACAGTACCTAGTTGTAGGTAGACGCGATCTGTAAAACGAATCAAGTGACAGGTCAATCAATGTATGGAAGGTGGGCATACTTCTTTAAGATAATTGAAGACCATTCATTTTAAGCCACAGTTTCGCGGATAAAATATAAGCAAAGACCACTTCTGATATTGCTGTCTATCTGTTCGCAAAGTTTATTGCAATCGGTTCAGTCATTTCGAAGAGTACCCCGGACAGTCAGACATAGAAAAATTTCAAAGATGGCTATTGATGTCCTAACGGAATGCAAATAACGCCATTCGTTCAATATAAGACAAGTATTTCGATATTAAAACCGATTTACACTTCGACAAGTACAGTAGCGAACTTGCGAACCTGGCGAGTTTAGTTTGAACTTCGAATTAAGTAGAAGAAATGCGAATTAAGTAGCAAGTTAACGATTGAGTTGAACGGGATAGCCGGCCGAGCTATTTTTCGGCGAGTTAAGTGCGAAATGCTGCCCTCCCGCGCGTCTCCCACCACCTACCTGCAACTAAACTCGCCTTTCGTGTAAACGAGCGAGTTTAGTTCAATGCATAAGTTGACAGGACGCAACGTTTGCACGCCAAAACGTATAATTATAATGAAACACGCCACAAAGTTTGTAAGATACTGTTTATTGAATATTTATACGTTTTATATTGAGTTTTAATAATAAAATGGACAGAAGATATCACGTATAAATTCGTACGGGAGTATTTCGAACACGAATGTTTATATAATAGTAAAAGTACAAATTGAACTCATGAAAATTCTTAAAAACTTCTTTAACAACAACCATTAATACTTCTCTGACTGGATCATTTAATTCTTGACGTAATCCTAGAACCATCTTAAATGAAAACCGGAAAAATTCTGTAGTCTTGAAAAGTCATACTCCAACGAACTCTATGAACTAATGTCCTTAACTAAACTCGCCACGAAGACATTGTTTAAACGCTACTGCCCACTTAACCGTTTACTGTCAACTGTCCTGTAACTAAACTCGCTACTGTACTTGTCGAAGTGTAAAATCGGTCTTTACAGAGAGACACATGATTTATATTTATAGATTATAGGGTACTGACGTCAATTGCAGCCTTCGTGGGTCCGGTGAGGGGAGCGGCGGCGCGGTGGTCGTCCGGCAACAGCGCGTGCGTCGCGTTGAACGTGGTCCAGCGCAGGTGGTCGAACCTGCAACACGTCACGCTGCAGGCATGACATGACACACATGCTACCGAATGCATCTTACGTCATACAAGAGCGAATGGGCTGCCTCGACCGGGAAATGACCCGCGCTTTTACAGAGTATCAGCGTGATATAAAAGCTAAATGGCAGGTGAATTTGGATGTCTATGGGCCACAGCATCCACTTAGCATCAGGTGGGATGTTTGTCACTATTATTCTATAAAAAGCTTCATCACACTGTAATACATGCTACTGGACATAGGTATTTACCACAATATGCGAAATTTGTACGAACAACCACACCAGGTTATTGTAGTCTGCTTGTCTATCTGCGACTCTACGTATTCGTCTCAGTAGGTATTTACTAATTCTTCCCGCAAAGCAAAACGGAACAGAAAGAAGGCAATCTAATACTCAACATTTTAAATTAATAAACAATAAAATATTTCAAAGAAGACTCAGAGATGCCTTCACACATCGGCCAGCCAGCTGGCGTTGCGTTGCAGCTGCACTGACCTGGTGGCGGGCGGCGGTGCAGCCAGGCCGGGCGTGGCCCGCAGGCCGGCCGGCCAGCTCACATTGCGGAAGCCGCGCGGGTGTCGGCGCGCGCTCAGCGCTGCAGCAACCCGCAGCTGCGACACCTGCTCCTGCGCCCGCTGCAGCAGCACCTGCACCGACAATCATCATCATTACTGCTCTTCACAAGTCCACAGCTGAATAAAAGCCTACCCCAAGGAATGCCACAAAGCATGGTCCTAAGCCACCTACATCCATCCACTTCATACGTGTCTTACCAGGTCGTCATTCTATCTAGCATGGGGCACGCCTTACACTTCGCCTACTGGTACGTAGCTATCACTCAAGAACATTTCTTTCCCATTGGTTGTTGGTTCTTTAGATCTTGAACCGACCATACCATAGCCAAATTATTCCAAAAGCCATATCAGCAAAAATAATCACTAATGCTTGCTACTGTTGCGCGCCATAATTAATGACTGGTACACGGCGAGTTACTACTAGCGCCATCGAGTAGCAGAACTAGGAGCATCAAGATCTTTCTAGAAAATTCTATACTAGAACTTTCTACACCTAGTCAGTCGGGACCGGTATGTACTCGAACATTCTAGATGTTTCAGTAGAAGAGGTCCTATATAAGGCCGGTAGGGCTGCGACCGATTCAGTATTGAATTGGCAATGGAGAAGATAACCATTTTTTTGTTTTATATGCCAAAAAATTCTACAAAAAATTACGGGAATAACTGCGTTTTTAATTTTTTTTCTATCTTCAAAACTGACCGAGATATAAAGGCGCAAAATTAACATTTTCGGTCTAAGCCGCGGGCCGAGAGCGACATTGTTGATTACGTCACGATTTCCATCTTCGTGCGAGCGACCCGACGCGCACTTAGGAAATCAAAACATTTACTCAAATGTGCCCGTAGTTCGCGGATCTACTTGCTATCTATTCTCTATATCCATCTATTAAATATTGTGCTGTGCCTCAATGTAAAAATACGGCCACAAAAAAACCTGAAAAGTTGTTTTTTAATGTGCCTAGAACTAGAAACCCTACCATCAGAAAAAAAGGGCAAATGCTATGAGAAGAGCACATATTTAGGACCAAACACGGTAGCATATTGTTGTGAGGATCATTTCGATGTAAGTATTCAAATAGTAATAACCTTCACATGATAGCTCTTGGTTATTGCTAGTAAATGCTTTCTATTAGGCATGTAGGTACCTAATAGAAAGCATTTACTAGCTACCTACCTACTCGAGTCGCAGTGTTTAAGTAACTAACGATTCATTGAACCTTTTCACGCATAATGATCATAATTTCAAGAAGAAACAATACCTAATACCTACATAAATAAAAAAACCATAAACACTCACGCCTGTCACCCAGAGGGGTAGGCAGAGACTACGGACTTCTATTTGGCACGATCCTGACATACCTCTTTCGCCTCATTTACATCCATATATCTACGCATACATGCTCGTCGGTTGAGGGTACTTCTAACGTGGCCCATTTTCAAAATATCGCCAATTTGGTCGATAAAATTTTTTCTAGGGCGTCCCTTCCCGACTCGGCCGTTCACATCTGCCATATAAATTTGCGTTGTCACTCTTTCCTCATTCATTCTTTCTACGTGACCAAACCACCGAAGCATTCCTTTCTTAATCCTGGTCACAACATCATCTTGCATACCACATTTATCTCTTATCACGCAATTTCTCACCCTGTCATTCAGATTCTAATACCTACATATTTAACTAAAACCACTTCTGTGTAAATAAATATCCAAACTTGAGTAAAGAACTTACCTATGTAATGTAGATAAGTCAATGACCTGTCGTGAGTTCGTAAGTTTAGATACCTACCTATGTTTGCAGCAAATTTTAAAATGTTTATAATGCATGTAAAGGTTAAGATATGGAATATGTTAACAAACGTTTTTATATTTTTACGATATTTCGAGCAAAAACTAAACACATCGCAGAGCTGTTCAACCTGCATACTTTGCGGGCCGCAAATAATGGAAGAAATTTGATTATGAAGTGGAGTACTTAATTTTTTTTTTGTGTTCTATTTTTATGTATTACATAGTTGGTACATATTTTAAATATTGATGGAATACAAGTTACGAGGTTCCTTATTTTTTTTATAGACTAAATAAGTTTGTATTTTGTTCTAGGTCGAAAACGATATGGAAAACTAAGTGAAGTGCAAACTAGTTGGTGTTCCCCTCAAACTTAAAAAAGATGTTTTGCCTCACAAGTTTGCTTGTCAAAATCGGTATACAGAAAAACCACAAAGATATTTACTATCAAAACTAAATGCCAAATCTAGGTCAGAAACAGTTGCACATGCGATTGCCACTACTTCACAGGAAATTGAGCATAGATATGTTTTTTTTTTTTTTTTTTTTTTTGATTTTCCACCAAGGAGTATACCGTCCTTGACGGGAATTTATTGACATTTTTACACAATAGGTTACATTAAATGGCTTACACTATATTTTGCAAGCTGTTATTCTCTAAGACAAGATAACTAACATCAATGCGATTTGATACATTGATTAGGTATCGGTCCATTTAATATTATCACTGTTATAAAATTATTTTTCACGAATGAAATTATAAATAACAATATAAATTTGTATAATTATTCCCAGTAGCATTACATATTTTAGAAAATTAGGAAGAGTACCGAATTAACAAAAAAAAAACGAATAGAAAAAAATTACAGAATTAATATAAATATAATACAGGGTATTCTTATGTCTACTGCTTATAATTTAGTCCTTAGCTTATAATTTATTAACATTCATTAAATTTGTGCCTTATTATCAATAATATAATATGAGTCATTAAGTTGTGCAGATATGATTAGCAAACGAGCATAGGTAAATGAAAGAGATTTACTTATGTTATATATACAAGAAAGGTGAGAAAATAAGATTTAATTTAAGTAAAATACAGGGTATTCCTATATCTATTGCTTAGGAGTTAGACTATAGCTTATGATTTATTAACAATGATCAAAGCTAGTGTCTTAATACAATTTATATCCTATGTATATTAGTTTAAATAATTTACAATTTATTGAATCCTTTAAGCTTATCTATGATGTAATTAATAAATGTAACGAAGGATTCAATAGCACTTTGTTTATTTGAAAGTTCCGTTACACAGTACGGTGATATACGTAGATTGCTACAAAGCATCTCGTGTCTTAGTCTATTGTACTCAAATCTAGGACACTCCCTCAACAAATGAGTTAACGTTTGAGTAGTGGTATTGTCACAGGGGCAGAATGGATCGGCAGCGATTTTGAATCTATGCAGATATTCCTTGTGGTAGCCATGACCTGTTAAAGCCTGCGTTAATTGAAATGATACTTTGGTTGCTTTCCATAGTGCACAAATGTCCGTCAGTTTTGGGAGTAATTCTTTTGTGCGCGCTCCTTGTTCCGCGCTTTCATATCTTGTCTGCCAAGTTCTCCAAGTTTTTTCCCTCATAGTCCTTTTTACAAAGCTCATAGGGAACTTCGCGTAGTCAGGGGTTTTGTGTTGTGTGGCAGCGCCTTTGGCTGTCTCATCAGCAATTTCGTTACCTGCGTCGCCCGCATGGCCCTTAACCCATGAGAATATGAAATTAAGATCCACTTGAGCAGCTGTATATATTGTGTCATGAGTCTTTGCCACAATGGGGTGGGTGTTAGATCTCTTTTGGAGTGCTCTCAGTGCCGCCTGAGAGTCACTCAAGATCTGTATAACCTCCTTGCAGCCCATGTGCATCCTTGTGCCCCTTTGGTGTCTTTCGTCTCCTTGCTTCAATCTCCGGTCCAAAGTCCACTCGCAAGCCTCTTTAATCGCCAAGAGTTCCGCTTGGAACACAGAGCAGCTAGTATGTAGTTTCAGCCTCTTTTTGTATATAACTTTTGAACCTTCGAAACAGACGAAAGCCGCTCCCACACCGCCATTCTCGAGCTTGCTTCCATCTGTATAGATTCGAATAGGCGCTGTTTCCTGTTCTAGATTTTCCGAATTCAGGTCTGCACACTCAATACTTATTCTTTTTGACGGATGTAATAACTCATGCACAGGTGTGGGCCTCTCATATTGTATATCCCTTGGTATTAAGTTGGTTGCCCCTTTCAGTCGAACTGTCTCAACTTCATGTACCTCCAGGACCCTGAGGTCCAAGGGCACAAATTGAGCCAGAGCGATCGCTGCCACCGTTGAGACTGTCCTAAAGGCCCTAATTGCCTTTATTGCAAATCCCCTTTGGGCCGACTCCAAGAGCTTCCTTACATATCGTTTTTTCGCCGCTTGACCCCAGATACCTGCTGCGTATGTAATTGTAGGCTCAATGACCTGTCGATAGATGGTTTGCACGTTATCGGGATGGGCTCCCCAGGTTGGTCGGGTGTAAATGCATAGTTTGTTGAAAATTCGCATAGCCTTCCCAACAACGTACTTAACATGATCAGCGAACAGAAGCTTTCGGTCAATGATCATGCCTAAGAACTTAATACTCCTTTGAAACGCTAAAGTGTGTCTCCCCATTATAAGGTGTGCTTCTTCAGCCTTACGCGTGAATGCAATGGCTTGCGTCTTAGTGGGTCCAAATGTCAATTTGACACTTTGCCCCCATTCCAATATGATTTCCAGAGCGCGATTGGTATTTGTTTGTAGGGTATTTACATCCTTTGCGGAGACGATAAGTAAAACATCATCCGCAAAGGCTTGCAAATGACATCCACTCGGAAGTTCAGCCTCAAGCAACTCGTCCAGTATCACGTTCCATAAAATGGGTCCACACGCTGAACCTTGTATGCAGCCCTTGGTGTTGTTCTTAGTAACCCGCGCTCCTGCGTATTCTAATGTAACTGTGCGGTTCGTCGTATAGCTCTCTATTAAGTGGAAGATGTTCTTGGGGCATCTTATAGCACGTAGTCTCTCGAATAGTGCGGGCCACCACGCGTTGTCAAATGCGGAGCGGATGTCTAAAGAAACGCCCAGCACCTGTTTGCCATTCTTCTTAGCCGCTTTTACGATACTGAGTGCCGTATCTATAGCTGTAATCGTGCTGGTTTGTTCCTTGAAGCCAAACTGTCGCCCGTTGAGTAGTCCCGCTTTGGTTGCGCAATATATGAGACGCTTAATGTATAATTTTTCGAGCAATTTTCCAAAGACTGGCAAGAGTCCTTTAGGGCGGAAGGAGCTTAATTCGCTATAATCAGTCTTGCTTGGCTTTGGTATGATTTTAACTTCGGCTCTCTTCCACTGCTGAGGAAAGTGATGGAGCTCTAGACACCTGTTCATGATTCCCGTTATAAGTTCTGGGTAATTAATAGTAAATTGTAGGCAGATGTCAGATGTCAGACCATCAATGCCGGGTGCCTTCTTAGGATTCATCCATTTGAGATGTTCCAAAACCTCCTCGACAGCGAATGGGGGTTCATCTACTCCATCTGGCTCATTCCCGATTCTGGATCTAAGAAACTGATGTTGGTGCGTGTCATTATCTGGTGTATCATCACCGTAAAAGTGATCCAGGAGTGCTTGGGCCGTCTCCGTTTCGCTGCTGGTGTAATTGTCACCAATTTTTATGGTGGCTGGTGGCCGCTTGGGTGCAGTGTCCTTCAGAAGTCTATTCGTGAGAGTCCAAACGTTTTCTTTTGTTTGTAGTTCGCAGAACTCTCTAAAACTCCTGGAAGACTCCGCCCTCAGTTCCTCCGCATATATTGCCTTTTTATTATTTAATTCCTCTGCTAGTTGGTCTAGAGGCAGATTCCGACGTCTCATTCGGTTTAGTCTGTGGTGTAACTGGATGACTTCTTTTTTGAGGTCTGTCAGTTTTTCCGTCCACCATAACGGGCGATGCTTCGTCAGGGATCGGCCTTTCTTTGTCGGCATAGATTCTTCACACGCTTTATGAATGATCCCGCAGATGTCATTAATCAATTTCTCCAAGCCAGCTGTGTTCAGCGATCCGATGTCTCTCTCCAATATATCTGTATTGGTCATAAGCGTGTGGAGTGCATCCTTGAATATTCCCCAATTGGCCTTGTTGCTGTTGTACTTAAACGTGGAGTTGGTTATCGATGAGGAGTTTAAGGAAGAATTCTCAGTCGCAATCTCGTATTCCACCGCATTATGCTGCGATGAAGGGCAGGCGTTGAGGTTGACCTTCCACCCGACTACACGGTCAAATATGTGTCCATGGGCCAATGTGAGGTCTATTATAGAAGTCCGATCCCTGCCGTGTGTGACGGTTTCAAAGGTGGGTGAGGTGCCGACATTGCAAACGAAGAGATCATTTGCATGTGCCAGCTCCACTACCGCACATCCTCTAGGGTTATTGGTCTTACTGCCCCATAGATGGTGCCATCCATTAAAGTCACCGCCAATGATGGTATTTGGGCATCGGGAGATCTTGAGAAAATTATCTATATGCTCTAATGTGTTATTTTCGTCTGAATTCGGTTCGATATATGCAGAGGCTATGAGTATTTTATGACCGCCACTTGTGAATTGAATAACGCAAAGATTTGAGTTAGAGTATTGTGACATACCAATCACCTGACCGCAGCCTGGTTTAGTGAGTATACACGCCTTAACTCTACCTTTTCCACCAAATTGATGTATGTTGAGTCCCTGAATTGGTCGCACCTCATTTCCTGAGCCAATATATGGCTCCGACAGCAATGCAATTTGATAGCCACCTGCCATGAAAGAAAGAATAAATTCATGTAAACTCTTTTTTGAACGATCAATGTTACACTGTATAATTTTTATATTTTTATTAATTAAATCCATAATCAATTCTGTTAATTATTCTTTCTCTCATGGCTCTCAGTTTTGGACATTCCAGTGACATGGCAGAGTGGCGGACATCCGCTTTGGTACCAAATTTATCATTATGAGATGCACAATTAGCGCTTATGGCAGTACCTTGTTTGCCCTTATCAGGACATTTTTCGCCTGTGTGCTCCTTACTGGAACAGTGCGAGCATTGACTAGTTGCGGCTGTGCAGTACTTTTTAATGTGCCCAAACTGCAGACACCTGTGGCACTGCAGAAAGGGTGAGAATTCGCTGATGTGTAGTCGCTGGTAGTCAACACTGATTTTGCCCTTTTCAATGAATTTACGAAAGAGTTTGGGTGCCACAAGAAACACTGCGTTGTATAGCCCCGGGTTTTTGTTGCTACGCCTAAATCGGAGGCGCATGTCATCGTCCTCAATAAAAGCCTCTTTCAACTCTGGGTTCTGCCCTCTGACAATACCAGCTATCTCTTCAGCTGGTATATCTTTGGATATACCCTTTAGTATAATCATTGGCCGCAGTCCCTTAGCCGGCTCAACGCTTACGTGCTCAGACGATTTTAGCTTTTGTAGGGTGTCGTTACGTTGTTCGGTTGTGTCAAATTCCACTCTAAGTTTGTGATTTGACACTGCCTGAACCCTAGCTGGTGCATAATTCGCTGTGCGGTACGATATGCTCTTCTTAAACGCCTCGATTGCTTCCTGTCGTGATTTGGGGGTTACCTTTGGGGTCACCACGATGGCCGGCTTGTTGTTAGATGTACCGCGGGCTGGTGGCATAGTGGTCACGCTGGGAAGAGAGCCCGGCCCACTGCTGGTCGCAGCGGCCTGGGCGTATGAGGCTGCCGTGCCTGCTGTTGAAGCTGCGTGGTTATTTGGCCCTTTAGTTTGGCCATCTCGCTCCTGACACAGGCGACGATGTCAGCCTTCAAGTCGCTGTTCATGTTACTCTGGGGGGGGGGGGGGGGGGTTATTGGCGTGGGCAAGCACTGTAGACATGCTTGTCAGTTTATGCCCACACCTTCTGATCTCCTCGGCAGCTAGGTTGATGAGTCTCTTCTTTGCGGCGGTGACTGTCTTGCCGTCAGAGACCGCTTTAGTAATGCAGTCAGAAAGTTTTTGTATCGTCGTGACAAAAGTATCGATGTTGGTTATTTCCTCGACATAGGCCGGTAGGAGGGAGGGAGTGGTTGCACTAGTATGATCCTTAGAAGTAGTAGTGGCCATCTTGCTAATTAATTAGTCCAAGTTTAAAAAAAAATAAAAAAATAAAAAAAAAATGTTTATACCGTCATCGGAGGGGGGGGGGGGTTTCCACTACGGAATATCACTGCACTGATAGTACTATCATGTAATAATGTTTAAGAGTCTCAAAGTTCACACACACGGTAATAGTCAATTTTTACACATATGAAACTAACAACCTAGTCTAGCAGAATACTGTCGTGATGTATTGATTAGTTATATTTCATTGCGAATATTTCTGATACAACGCGTGCGGCCCCACCGAACGGCCGTGAGCGACCCGTTGGTCATTGGTTAGGTTAATTAAAAGTTCAATGTCCGGCCCTCACGTGGCATAGATGGTCATGCGCGGACGTGGAGTTAGATTTGCGAGGGCCTACAACTCGACCGCCTGAATGTAGCACGGTGACGTTCAAGTAGTGACTAAACACAGCACGGAGGCACGCGGAGCGGGCTTGATGCGTGTTATCGTAGGTCAGCGTCAAAGTTCGTTACAAATAAATTTGAAATGTTTTCGCTTATATCTTACAATTCTCTTTGTATTTCACAATTCCGATTTCACCATTGGAAAGAGCACTTTTTAACGAAAATAATGATTATAAACACATGCTATAGCAACTAAAATTTACTGCACTTTAGATTTCAAATTCACGGAGCGAAAATAAACACGTCTTATACTCTCGGGTATCGGTCAACCGTATCCGCATAGATATGTTGTCGATCCCGTTACTACTCTAGATGATAATATTGACATTGATCCCTTACTTGAAGAATATATAACTACGATTTTAATCATAATAATAATTCGACCCTTTTTCTATTAATATTGAAAACATCTGATTTTTAGATAAAATCATATTTTTACACACCGAAGGTATAGGTATTTGTAGTAAATTTCTTTATAAACAACAGGAATTTTTTTTTAACCATAAAAACCACAAAAAGGTCACCCTGCACTTAAGAAGAATAAGAAAACAAAACTAGTTAGAGGCAGATAGTAAGTAGGTAGGTAAGGAATGTTTACGTATTTTTGTTATACCTATTCTTATCATTAGCAAATGAAACCTAGAAGTATTAATGTAATAATGGCTACCTGGGTTATAAAAATATTATCTTATTCTTATGCGTATTTCAGTCGCGACAAAATCTTTGTTCTGAGCATCAGAGCGCACGAGGGCAAACAAGCAAACAACTCACCCGCGAAATATTACTACAAACGTATGATCGGCGCGCTGGAACGGTATGGCAGCGCGGCCGCATGGAATCGATGACGTCACGCGCTACTCGCGGGCACGGGCGAGATTTTAAAAATGTACGTAAACTTTCCACGCTTATAACTTCGGTAATAGTGCACCGATCGATGTAAAATAAAAACTAGAATTATGTGTTTGGTCTAGACTTTTTATCTACGTACTTAAAAGTCTAATATTATAACCTTGTTATCTTCTCCATTCAAGCTAATAGTTCGAAGTGATATAACTGGGAACTAAAGTGATCAGTAGTAGAATTTTGTTTTATTGTAATTGGTGTTTGGTAATTCAATCGGCAGTTTTTACTGTCACGAACCCCAAGCTCGAAACACTACTATGGTCTTCGATGAAGAAGGCTCATTTACTCGTAGATTTTTCAGGGTTGCCGAAACATAAGCATAATTAAATTTTAACAAAAAATTGTACAAAACGTAAAAGTGAAAATGCAAAGTTACCCTGGAGACATAGGCGTGCAGCTGGTAGAGCTGTTCTGGCGTGTGCACGGGGTGCGCGGTGACCGCGTCGGCCAGCGTGGGCTGCGGCTCCATCTCGCCCGTCAGCTTCCACGACAAGTAGTGCTCGCCCTGCACATAGCAATGTCTTGCTTTTTCATCTTTTAACGCAGCTGCTTCACTTTTCCATCTGATGGTGAGTGGCGATGCAGCCGAACATGCTAATGTCGGCTGCATCACACTATCAAAGTTCCAAAGAACTATTGTATATATAGCCCCAGGCTAAACACCCTGTCTGACGAGAGGTTTCCCCTTTCCTTACCCGAGGCAAAGTATAACGCACTGGTTTAACTTAACAACAGCCTATTCACTCTTACCTTGAAGGCACCTGCATTGTTCGGATGGAAATACTTCTACACAATGTATGCATTATGAACCAAGAAGTGAGTGAGCTTTTCGGTTTAAACATTCAGTAAGTTGACACCTCATAATCACTATAGCCTATTTGTCCATCCTCCATAAAGAAGAAGGTATAAAATGGATATTACAATTTCCCCAAATATCTTACTTTACCACTTTGGCAAAAATAACGATTGAGGCTGTGGCAACCAACAAATATCAGTATATATCTGTTGCTGCCACACAGTTAAATTAGTTGATCCAAAAGTTGGAAACCTTAATAATTTTAAATAAAAGTTAAGTTAACCTTAATAATATTTAATAATAAGTTTGGAGGGAAATCTATAATTGCTAGGTATGAATTAATCATAGGTTTGTTAAAAATTGAATTCCATTGAATTATTAGTAGGCAAATCCATGTTTTCTAATGTTAAAACAATTGCAAAGAATAATTAAAATTAATAAAATGACCACCTGTGGATACTATCTAACAGATTTGTGACACAGGAGTGGCAGAAAAAAAAAACTAAATATTAACAATTTAGTGTTTTATTGCCTTAGTAATTTAGTGTATTCATTAGCCATATCAAAAGGGCAACTTTCTGTCAGCAAAAACATAAAATGTTATTCTGTCATTTTAATTGGAATACACTAGTAGCAGTAGTGTTTAGTTGAGTGCTACTATTTAACTAACAACACTTTGCTACTTTTCATATGTAGAAGAGCCATGCTACAGTTATATTAGTAGTATAGTTGTAGCACGAATGGGTCGGCTCTTACAGAATACCCGCGTAAAATAGTAGCTTAATGCTGCTGTTTCGTATGGTGCGTGTAGAGAACTGGAGACCCTTTTTACTGGAAACAAGGCATTCCATCTTAGTCCGCACGGGTGATAACGCATCTGCATTTTGATTTGTAATCGATTGTATATGTCTATGGGCCACAGCAACCACTTACCATCAGGTAGTCTGTGTGCTCGTTTGTCATGCTATCCCGTAAAAATAGAAACAATAATATTCCACAAATAATAATAATATTCCACAACTATCACACAACGCCATCTAGTCCCAAGCTAAGCAGAGCTTGTGTTATGGGTTACTAGACAACTGATAAACATACTTATATATTTCTAAACACATAAATATAAATATTATAGATAAATTACACCCAGACACAGAACAAATGATCGTGCTCATCACACAAACATTTGTCCTGGGTGGGAATCGAACCCACGACCTGCCGCATAGCAGTCAGGGTCACTAGACCAACAGGCCGGTCAAACAATTAACCCAGTTATTATATACCATCAGGTTGCTGCATAATCATACCAAAAATACTGAGACAATTGGTTCCACCGACTGGTGATTAGTTTCACCTGCAGGAAGGAGGTGCATGTGAGGTGCGCGGCGTGAAGCACGCAGCGGCCGATGTTCTCGTGGTGATGTGGCGAGTAGGAGTTGCGCACGCACCAGTCCAGTGCGCCGTGTATAGCTCGCAGCACTGAGTTGGACAGAAGGATGCCACTCTCTGTTGACATACCAGAATGTGTTTTCATATAATCATGTAAAAATGTAATCATATTTACAGAAATAAGAATGACCAATGAGCACAACCAGTGCATGTTGCCAGTGATGACGCTCAAAGTAGCTAAGCAAGCTATGGATAGGGCTATGCTCGGGGTTTCTCTGCGTGATAAACTCAGAAAGGACAATATCTATAGTCAAACCAGAGTAACCGACATAGCCCAACGGATTAGTAAGCTGAAGTGGCAATGGGCTGGCCATTTAGTTCGATGAACCGATAACCAATGGGGAAGAAAGGTTCTTGAGAGGGGGTGACCCCCCACTAGATGTAGTGATGACCTGGTAAGATATGCAGAAAGTCGATGGATGCAGGTGGTTCAGGACTTGATTACTTGGGGGAGGCCTATGTTCAGCAGTGGACTTGTGAAAGGCTATAATGAAGATAATAAATGAGCACAAAGTCCACTTGATGGGAATTGGATGAAGGTGCCCATGGACACCAACATATGTCAGTAGACTAAGATTGATAGTATTATGCCTAGTTACCACTAAGTAAGATCTATGGTCACTTAACATATTTAGTAGTAAGTCAGTAACTTAAGCTGTTTTATTGTTATCAAAATTAGTTTTCAGTATGAATTCAGTGTTTTTATAAAAATATTAATGGCATATAAATTTCCAATTAACTATTTTATTGCTATGTGTGTTTGTTTAAACTTCCTGACTTAAAATTACTACAAAGATGACACAGTGCCTTTATACTGAGATTTTTGTGTAATCGGATAGCAGTCATAGAAATGGCAAAATAACTGGTACTTTGCCTATATCCATTCTGTTCTGACCTTGACAAAATTGAATAATCTGGAGTCTGGACCTGCACATGAACTTGACTTGATTATTATACTTTTTGGACAGAAACTCTTACTATTGATGTAAGTACTCTGTATCAAAAGCATTAGCCTAACTTTCTAAAATGCTCATAATATTAAATGTGTATATAATAGTTATACCTAGTCTCAACTTAATATTATATTTTATTAAATTGAGAATTTTGATTATTCAGATGTCTAAAAGTTGGTGAAAAACTAATTAAACAACTCTACTACATTATATGGATAAGCAAACATGCAATATAATAAAACTGTGATAGCGGAAGAAATGTGTGTAGAGGACACATCCTAACAGATTGCAGACCCTTAATGCGCAAACGTAACGCTCATCTGGGAAACTATGTACTCCGCTCAGAAGAAGTGAAATTGCTCATGGCTAAGCAACTCCTTCTATTCATTGAAGGGCTTAGCCGTGAACTATAGCCATAGCAGCGATCACAATAGATCTTCCAGGTTGCAGTGATACAGGTCTCTTTCCATAGACCTGCATAGCTGCTCGCACATAATAAAAAAATAAATAAAAGAAACTGTGATAAAAAAGAAATAAACAATATTTTTGTATAAATACTTCTCAATATGTTTTTTCTAAAAATAAGGGTGAAAATTGAAAAATGAGCCTATAATTCACTTGATAGTAAAATGGTTTTGCTTTGGCCCATATAAATCTATATCAATTATCAATTAAGAATTAAAATGGAATGTTTTGTTTCCAATAAAAAGGGTCTCTGTTTCTTTAGACTTATCATTAGAGATCGGAATTAGGTGTGTGAAAATACCTAAAGTTTGCAGCGGGATATAACATGGAGCACAGTTACAACCACTTAAATTGAACCGGTTTTGAATTTTACTGGTTCAGTTTTGGTTTTTTTGTTTTACATGTTCTTTACCTTTGAAACACCGAACTATAAACATTTGGAAGCTGCTAATACAGTTTTAAATTAATTTTTGTTTTAAACTTTTCCGGTCAAACTTGGATTTTTAGTTCTATTTGTTTTGTATCTCTGCAACACCGAATTTTACACAAGCTTGCAGATGTGTAAGCTAATCAATTCACTAGGAAGGAGGTAGTAAACTTTTTCAGAAAGCATTACGCTTATGAAGTCTTCCAAATGAGCAGTTGCAGATGTTCTGAAAGATACAGCTTAATATATTCAGTGTGTAATTGATGGATGATTCACTTATTATGTAGTAATCTACCTATCATTAAATGTTGACTGTGACTTCCACTCACCATATGAAACATAGCAGCATTAAGTTGCTATTTTATGCTGGTGTTCAATGAGTGTGGTCCTTCCCTGATCGAGCCAACAGATACATGCTATAACCATAATATAGCTGCAGCATGGCACTACTACTTATTTATTATTTTTATTTTAGTTAGACCGAACTTTGTTTCAACATGTCAATTGCTTTCTATGCATGTTTACTTGAGATAATTGTATATATCATTTGAATGTTACAAATTTGAAAGTTATACCGATGTTGAAATTTATCAGAAAAACTCTGACATCATCACTGTTGTGAAATAGTCCATGACCTTTGCAGTCAAAAAAATATTTAATGTGATGAAATAAATTTTATGGCTCACACCTCAAAATATTAATGATGTTGTGTTCATTTTCTAAATGAAATGGTACAGCACAGAATGTTACATATATTTACTATGTACTATATGGGATATAAGCAGTGTAATGAGGATATATCATACCTAAAGAGCAGTACTGTGTGTCATCTTCAGCTACAGTGCCCATATAAACATCTTGACTGACACTGAGGCGGGATACAAGTTCAGTAAGGCGTTGTGCATTCACAAATGTTGTGTCAGTGACAAGGAAGAAGAAATCGTATTCCTCCAGATAGTTGTCAGCGAGGTACTTGAGTGCATGGAAGGGCTTGAGCATCTCCCTGGTGTCGGTGAAGCCGACGACATTGGCGCCAGCGGGGGCGGAACGTAGCGTGCTGGCCGTGATGAAGAAGCGCAGCGCGGGCAGCAGGCGCGCCGCAGTGCGGTTGAGCGCCGCCGCGCGACCCCCCAGCGCCTCCTCGGAAGTGAGCGCGCCCGCCAGCAGCCCAGCACGCATGCCCAACTCCGTGCTGTAGTAGCGCGGCCGCTGCACGCTGCGTCCCGCTGCACCCGCCGCGCCCATCTCGCGCTGCTCTCGCACCGGCTCCCACTCGTCCACCCCCACCGCAGCCGCCGGCGCTACACATGCTGCACTCTCCTCCTCCAGCGGCACCGTCGCCAACGCCAACCACAGACCCAGTGCCAGCCCCACCAGGAAGTACGAGTTGTGCTTCACTTGCGACACGACGCATCGCGACAGCATCTTCACTTTGATGCCACGGACTGATACACGTAAACGCGATCGTTCCGCATTAGCTGCGATAACGATCTTTTTGATGATAACTTTAATTGAAATAGATTACTGAAATTGTAGTTATACATATACGTAGCACAAATTCGCAAACATAAACTTATAGTTCTTAATTAACCTATAAAACTTTACAGTTATGACAGTGACACCTGACAAACTGAGTGACACTGACAATGCCCAAAGACCAATGACAATACTCAAAGAGCATATAATCACCAATGTCCTATATCATTAAGGTTAGAGAACAGGAGAACGATCACTACGTACTAAAGCGTACTCTTATTAGTACTCTTATTAGTTTGTGATACTAAAGCATAGCAAAACGGGTACCGGCACTCGCAAAGTAAACGTTTCACTTACATTGTCCGTAAATAATTATTGAAAAGTGGTGTCTAAAGTGATCTGATGTGTTTACGACGTGTACTGGAATAAAGCTCCTTAAGTGACCTATCTTTTGGTATAATAACATCGCAAAAATATCATAAAACCAGTGAGTATTAAGCTAAATCATTAAATCATAAAAATTATAGCTAAATCATTAAATCATAAAAATTATAATTTTTGCACACTGCACTACCCCGACCTACGACAACCCGCAAAGTAAACAGAGAAAATTTGTTTTGTGCTATCTAAATAGATAACTTGTATTTATGTATGATTTATGTGAATAAAGAAATTAAGTGAAACGTGAGAGAGTAATAGTACAAATTCATGTTGTTAAGTTGCGCAGGCACGCGAATGGCGCGGCTCACTTTCGCGTATAGCTCTGGGGGTAGCTTAGTGAACGGGTTTTATTGCAAATCGTTCGGGGAAATAGTTCGGGGAATTAGTTCGGAAAAATAAGAAAATCCTTCGGGAAAAGTGAAGAACCAGCAGTCAATAAGAAGAAAAAGTGTAGGGAAATGATAGGGAAAAGTGATTACTCTCTCACGGAACGGTTTGAAGATAATTGCTGTTTTATTCCCAAGTAATTCATCCCTAAAGTTATACAGTCCACATCGAAGAATTAAGGCGTCGGGACCGGGACGACTTCGGAAGACCCGTAATCCCCGTCTGAACCTACTTGCTGAAAAAGAAAGAGGTTATCGCCCTAGTGTGTTACTCCGTTGCGGAGATCACATACGTTGTTCCCGAACCCAACGTAGGCGTTATAGGAGGCCGGATCGAGAGAAGCCTCGATTCCTCCCTTCTGTTTCTTTATCGAACGTTCCAGCCCGTCTGGTTCGTTTTAAATTGGTCCTTCCGAACCTGTTTCCTTTTCAATTGGTCGCTGCTGTGACGTACCTATTGTGTTGTTGTGACTACTGGCCGCTCCTTGTCAAAAGACCACCACAGCCGTGTCGCCCCTGCGTTGTATTGCATTGCTCTTATATTGTGTAAGGCGCTGAGTAACTTTAACAAGCACCGATATGGATGTTAACGTTATTTTTGGTGGCTGCAAGGCGAGTATTAATGATAAAAACTTCATAAGCTGTCAAGGATGCAAGCAGATGTATGACCTTGAGTGTGCAAATCTCTCGCCGAAACGATTGAAGAAGATGAATGCTGGGAATAAACGCGAATGGCGATGTTTGGAATGCAAAAGTAAGAAACCAAAATCAGATAACACTAACACGCCAGTGCGACCGTCCGTCCAATACGTACCAGCTGCACCTGATGATGAAACCGACACTGAATGCTGCCCGGACAGCAACATAACACTGCGGAAGAAGCCAAATTATTTATCTGATAGTGAGCTGAAGGAGCTTTTTAAAGCTGAGAGGGCAGAGACAAGGGTTATTGTTGAGGCTTCGTCTAAGGGATTATCCGAACAACTCAAAGGCATGACTGTACAATTTAGTAGTTTTCAAGATTCTATGACCTACATAAACTGTCAATACGAAGATCTGAAAAAGGAAATTACTGACCTTAAAAAGCTGCTCAATTCTACTTCACAAGAACTGAGGTCTGTGAAAGAGGAGAATAATATGCTTAAAGAAAGTCTTGAGAATCGAAAACAGCAACAATGGCAGAGATTGCAAAACCTTGAACTTGTCAACATACCTGAAAACAAGGATGAGGAGTTACTGAACATTGTGCTAAAAACAGCGAATCACGTCGGTGCTGCCATCCAACCCACAGACATAGAATTCGCACATAGAGTACAACCGAGGCGTAACGCAGGTGCTCAAAGAGCACGTCCAATAATCGTCAGATTCAGACAGCGTTCTATTAAGGACCGAGTGATCGCAGCAGCACGTAAACATCGCAACGTGACCACCAGAGATATCGGGATGGGAGGTGAAGAGAACAGAATCTACATCAATGAACATCTCATTAAAGAAAATAAAATGTTGTTGGGTTCTTGTAGGCAAAAGGCTAGAGAGACAGGGTACAAGTATGTATGGACAAAAAACTGCCGAATTTATGTCAGAAGAAACGACACCTCGACTCCATTTGCGATAGACTCAACAAGCGATCTTGGAAAGATATTGTAATTAAGTGCCTTGCTCTCTGCTCTTACACTTCTTATTATACACCAGTGGTCACTTTAACACACAACATACGTAAATACACATACTCTATTAAACCTACTTACACTCGCGCTCACATTATACACTACATATACATATCACGTACCTTAGAAACAATTGTATACTATCCTAGCCTCTTATCCTTACTGCATGTACAAGTACATCTAATGCACATTGTCATATCCATCATTCAAACTCTGTGTAACACGTATTTACCTTTAAAACCTTTCATTCATCATTGTGCGGTTCATTTGATTTTGACACCACCATATAACCAACTGCAATTATACACGTCTTGCCTATATGTTTCAACACACCCAATTCAATCAAGATGAATAACAATAATATGAAGGAAATTAAACTATTCTATCAAAACGTGAGAGGACTACGAACCAAAACAGATGAATTTTTTAAAAACGTATTATTACAGGACTCCGATATAATTATGATAACTGAAACATGGCTCTGCGATAGCATTTTTGATGCTGAGCTGTGTGATAACAGATTTGCAGTCTTTCGTCGGGACAGAGGCTCGTTGGGGGGTGGTGTAATGATTATGTGTGCTTCGAATTTACAGGCACGCGCCAGACCCGAGTGGCATTGTAGTGGTCTGGAGTCTGTGTGGGTAACTATTCCTGCTACAGCTATCAAATCCAGGCATGATTTGCATATTGCTACAGTTTATATCCCACCCAATGATCAAATTCCATCAAGATTGCACATATTTATGAATCAACTCTCTGAAGTTAAAAGCCAAAACTGCAGTGATCACTTTATAATAGCGGGTGACTTTAACCTTCCTATCATTGACTGGCAATATGGGAAACCAATAATTCTGAGGAAGGGCTCTATCGAGCTTCAGAATGCTGCCTCGAATTTTGTCACTCAGTCTTCCTTTCTTGGTTTGTCACAGTTTAATAATTACACTAATAACTGTAAGAATACGTTGGATCTAATTTACTCTGATTCGTTCGTCACCATAAAGAAATCTACGAGGCCGTTAGTAAAGGAAGATCCTTTACATCCGACTCTTTCTATTGTAGCTTCCGATATTCTAGTCCCTCCAATTAAACCTCAATCCCGCACTAAATATCAATATAAACGAGCTGACTTTGATAGCATCAACGAATCTCTTATAAATCAGGACTGGAGCTTTTTACTTGAAAATAGTAATATAGAGCACATGTTGACGAAATTTTACTCGATTTTAAATAATTTAATACAAACATTCGTACCACAAGTTCGGTGCCCAAGTACCTACATTTACCCAGTTTGGTATAATAAAGCATTAATAAAACTAATTAAAGAAAAAGATAGGACTCATGTAAATTGGAAGCGTCATAGAAACCCGATTGATTATGCACATTTTAGCTATCTCAGACGGAATATTAAGAAACTGCAGACCGAATGCTATCAATCGTTCATTGTTTTCTCGGAACAAAGAATTAAGACTAATCCAAAATATTTTTGGTCTTATGTAAAGTCCAAAAGAAAAGTAGGATCCTCTTATCCCCAACAAATGACCTTTGATCAAAATGCGTTAAATGCACCATCAGATATTTGTTTCGCATTCAGCAACTTTTTTGAGAGAAACTTTCGTGAACCAGCAAATCAATACCCAGCTAACTCAACAAATGAAACTCCCAGATCTGATACTCTACATGACATTAATGTTACTGAAGAGTGTACTTATGAACTGCTTAAAAATCTTGACGTCAAAAAGGGAGCTGGTTGCGATGGTATTCCACCGGTATTTTTCGTTCAATGTGCTAAATCTCTATCGAGTCCTGTATCATTGATCTTCAACAGGTGCCTTCAAGATGGATACTTTCCTAATATCTGGAAAAAGGCCCATATAGTGCCAATTCATAAAAAAGGATCGAGGACTGCTGTTGAAAATTACCGACCGATATCTATCCTCAACGTGTTGAGCAAAGTGTTCGAGAGGGTCGTACATAAATTTATCTATCCTGTAATATCGGTCTCAATACCAATAGAGCAGCATGGTTTCATGAAGGGTCGGTCCACAGCTACCAATCTGGCAGTATTTATTGATTACGTATTAAGTAACATAGATGGTGGGTCTCAGGTTGATGTGATTTACACGGATTTTGAGAAGGCGTTTGACCGTGTGGATCACATTATTCTTTTACGTAAACTTTATGAACTTGGTATCCGGGGTAGCTTGCTTAGATGGATGGAATCTTATTTACGCAATCGATCTCAAGCTGTCGTCATAGGAGGATTTTGCTCAGATTTTATTGCAATACCTTCAGGCGTCCCACAGGGATCCATTCTGGGACCACTTCTGTATGCAACATATTTGTACGACGTAGGTGCTTGCTTCGAACATGCTCAATTTCTTATGTACGCTGATGATACCAAAATATTTATGAAAATTAAAAACGATATGGATTGTACTGGCCTACAAACTGATCTTAACCGTTTAGAACAATATTATACTGATAATCGAATTGGTATAAATATAAATAAATGTTCATTTATTTCGTTTACAAGCAAGAAACATCCGATCAATTTTGAATATTATATTAATAATGTTAAAATTGCAAAATCGGCTTGTGTTAGGGATCTTGGTGTTCACATTGACTGCAAGTTGACATTTTCTGATCATACAGAAATGATTAAAAACAAAGCGTACAGAAGCCCGGGTTTCGTATTGCGTGTTAGTCGTCCCTTCTCAGACATAGGTTGCCTAAAAGTACTGTATTACACTTACGTTAGGAGCATCCTAGAATACTGTAGCATAATTTGGAACCCTCAGTATATCATTTGTATTCAAGATTTAGAAGAAATGCAAGAAAAGTTCATAAAACATTTAAATTATCGGTCGCATTGCCATTTCAAAAATTATGATGAATCCTGCCATTATCATAATCTTACGACTCTCAAAAATAGGCGTGTACTTGCTGACATGTCCTTTTTACACGGAATATGCAACGGATATATAGATAGCCCTGAACTATCAACCAAAATACTGAGTTTCTGCGCCCCGAAAGTTAGAACGAGACACACAAAATTATTTGCTGTAACACGATCAAAAACAAATTACGCACAAAACGCATTAGTCAGTCGATTGCATAGAACTTTTAACAACCTATTTAATGCTACTGATATTTTTCATAGCAGTAGGTATCTGTTTAAGAGGGAAGTTCTTGAAGTACTTGAAGGAAATAGTTAATATGTATATTGCACACACACACACACACACACACACACACACAAACATACACACACGCGCGCGCGCGTACACGGATACACAGATCAGAGAGAGAGAGACGCACCATTTTTAATTTTTAGTTTCTAAAATAGTATGTTTTGTAACTCAAACTTATTGATTGTCGGTCGATTAATATAAGTCAAAAAATGTATAAAGTAGATCCGTTATTGGCTGTTAGTTTATTTCTTAAGTTTTATATACGTTGTAATTAGAGCTGTGGATCTTGTAATAAATAAATAAATAAATAGCCCGCCTGTCCTTGAAAATTGTAGAATGTATAGCGGCGCTGACGTCGGTGAGTAGTGACTGCGAAGTTAGCTGTTTATGAGTACAAGTAGATGAAGTTAGATGAAAAATGTACAAATTTTCATTTCATTTTTATTGAGAAAATTTTCATGCTCTGTAATTTTGTAATTTTCGGCATTAAGAAACATTAAGAAATGGAGAAATATTTTATTCTGCGTGGATGTGCAGGTGGTTTAGCATCTGATCGGAAAAATAGACTGAACATGACTTTTATTGACAGAACTTTGCGATCGCAGCGCCTCACTGATGGTGTTCATATCTCTGGGACACTATTTTCTACGGTGATCGTTCTCCTGTTCTCTAACCTTCATGGTCCTATATAGTATGGAGTGTAGAGGTAAGGAGTACAGACTGTATAAAAAAGTATCCGTAGGAAAGCGCTAAATAGGTAGGTAGGTAAGTATTATTATAATTTTTTTATTGCATAATAGACTTTCAACATAATTCTTATTACAATAATTATTTTATTGCTTCCAAAATTTTTATTTTCGAAACCACTCTCAACGTATTTTATGGCGATTTATCATACCCTGTAGCTACTCGAGCGCTGTTGTAGAGAGTTTTTGAACTACTGCTTTACTCCTTACAGAAGGACATATTTTCAACTATTCTCCTATGGGGGATTGTCCTCCTTACCTCTATACTCCATACTAAATAGTCTTACATACGTATGCATAGAGAGAACCTACAATTCTACATAAATTGAGTTGGTATACTTGTCTCGCTTTTTCTTATTTAATTTTCTAATAAGGCAAAAAGAGACAAATCTGTTGAAAGATGCTGCGGATAATTCACACGTGGCAATAGAAAAGTCAAGTGGTCATCTTTGGTCACTTTATATTATGCCAAATATGAGAGTAAGTTTACTCACTCGTATGTTCTGATTTAATAGAAAAATTAAGTACATCAATATTGAGGCAGTATTACGTATGACGTTACTTAACAAGACATTACGTCTTTAATCAATAGTGATTTCGTTCGCAATGTTTGCAACAATCGACATTGAATATACTCGTTTTTATTTAGTTATTTATTTTTAATGCCTAAAATATCTAAGTAAATTGTTTTCTAAATCAATTGATAATAATTATTATATTTCATTTCAAATATTCATTTCGCAAACTTGAAAAATGAATGATTAGGGAGGTATCAATACTAAGTCTTGACAGACACACGTTACATGAGGGAGTTGGTTCCATTTGTAATCCCAATTTCATATACTGACTAACGATCCACCCGGCTTTTTACGACTGTTTTCTAGGTCTCGACAACAATGCCACTTATTGGGTGCAATTATAAGTTTGAGAATTCATTGAAATCTGTCCAGCCTTTCTTAAGTGATGATCTTTCATACATGCGGTAATTGATTTTTATTTATATGGATTTACCACTTGCTTAGCGGAACATATAAACCATCGATTATATTTAAAAAAGCTTAATCTGCTTGTATGAAAATACTTCTAAATCAAGGGGGTATCCTACCAAATAACATAATATATTATTACTCGGAAGCTCTTAGACTCAAACTATACCGTGAGTATCGTAAATGACGACAGAGAGAAATGAAACATGAGATAGGCAACAGTATCTTCAAGATAACAACTCAAAATAATAAAAAAAATTGCGATAGCTAAACCACTTGCTAAGAGAGGGAACTATGGTTAATGTTCCCCCTACATTCCCTAATGAACTTTTGATTGGCTATATTTTATTAATGAATGATGGATAATACCTTGAGGGAGCAGAGAGAAAAACGGGTAATACGTTAGTAATCGATTTATTGGTAATTGTGATCTAGCGAAAAAAAGAGAAGGCGGTCGTGCCTCTGTTATATCACTATACTACTTTACGTGGTATGGAATGGGTTTACCTTGACCGGGCTTGAGTGGGGCAGGATCACGCTGTCACAGAATACCGAATTAATAATTAAGGCTGCTGTGTTTCGAATGGTGAGTGTAAAGAACCGGTAATCTTTTTTACTAGAAACGAGGCATTCCACGTTAGTTCTCAGAGGTGACTACGCGTCTGCATTTTATTCTTAATCAAGGATAAATGTAGATGTCTATGTGCCACAGCATCCACTTACCATCAGGTGGCCTGTGTGCTTGTTTGGCACCCTTATTCTATAAAAGATAAACTAATGTAGCAGTGCCCTCAGTGAACTTTCAAATAGTTAGAAATACTTTATTTTGAACTGATTTAAAGATTTTTAAATATAGTACTAATTGGATTTATTTTTAGTAATGATAGTATTTTAAGTTTATTTAAAGTTTAATATTGTCATTTATTTAGTAGATGGTTAAGTATATGTACCTAAGTGTATGTAGATAGTTATTATCAAGTTATTATTCAAGTAGGTCTAATAAAATAAAGGAGTTGGTTAAATTATATAATTATAACATTTTGTTTTGACTATTTTAGTTTTAATAACACATCCAGAATGGATGGGCTGCGAGCGTGTAGTTACAAAGATGATGGCTGAAAGAGTATGAAAGGAAAGTGCCATGTACGCCACTGACCCCAATCGAGTTAGGACAAGCACAGGTGAATGATGAGTGATGATACCCAATAAGAAATATTTAAAATGTCTCTATAAATTTTTGATGTATTCATTGATAAATCAATCCCACCAATAACATAACAACAAAAAATGCAAGTCTCGCAATGGAATCCTTCTACCACAAAATGTTGCGAGATCTAATATACAAACATTGCAAGCTAGTAAAAAACTTGTATAAGGAATGGTCACAACACGTTACTTTACTTATTTTATTAGTAAGTTTCCTAGTCCAACCAAGCACTAAATGAAACATTTAGTAAAATTTTATACATTATTATTTGTCTATACGACTAATAATACTTAATATTTAACAATTCGCTCAGTTGAACAATTACACACGTATAATGTTTAATTTAATAAATATAGATAGGTACTGTTGGTGTAAATCATTGCAAAGCCGCCGAAAGGTGCTCTTTCAAATGGAAATATATGTACAACAAACAGTAACTCGGGCATATCTTCCACTCTTTCTATTTTTTGCTGATAATTGTTTAATTTTTGTCGCCTCAACCACACATTCTCATTATAACGCGGTCACATTAACTTGACGCATGGCTTTGATGACGTCATTTTGGCGGTCAGGTACGGTGCGAAAAAAGCATGTAGCTAAATAAAAACTATATTTTTAATTTTGGAGCATAGGTTTTATTTTTTAATCTTGCAATATGTTGCATCAAGTATTTTTTTATACAATATAATTTAAAAATATTTTATGTTGATAGATAAATATTTATTCAAAATTCATCTTCACTATAAATAATTGGTACAATATCAGGGTCTAAACTGTCTTCTTCTTCACTTTCGATCTCGCTGTCGGATGATTCCTCTCCTCCAAGATCGATTACAAGTTGCTGCAGTATGTCGTCAACCAGGCCATCTTTTTCCCAGTATTCCTGAAAATAAATAAAATAGTGTTATAAATTTACCACAAAATAATTGTATCAATTTAGTGAATTACTAAAATGTACCTCCAAAAATGTACTTATATTTTTTATTTAACATCACAATACAAACATAAATACATACATACATACATACATACTTTAGATTTATAATTTATTTACGAACTGACCTGTTGTAGTCTCTCGACATGGTTAACTTCTTTTTTCCAGTCTGATGCTGTTATCGAGTTTATTGCCACCAGAGAGGTGAGATTTTCAATTTTTCTTTCTTGTTGGTCTACGTTTTTGTATGCCACCCTATGTTTGACCAAATTCCAGACATATTCAATGGGGTTGAGGTCACAATGGTAGGGTGGCAAACGTACAATTTCATGGCCATGTCGTTTCATTAAATCATCGACAATGTATTGCTTGGGCGGCTTTGCCTTTTTTATAATATGGTAGAGTTCTCTTTTCATCAAATGGAATATTGTTGTCTTGCAGCCACTGTTGCATGTCTCCTTTTAACGTTGCACTTGTGGGCGCCTTCGCCGACTGCGTTGAGTGGTAAGGCACGTTGTCAATGGCGACTATACTATTTGGGGGCAAGTTTGGTATCAGCCTTTCATTAAGCCATTTCAAAAAATTCTCGGAATTCATTTCATGATGGTAATCGCCAGTAGTACTTTTGCATTTGTATAACAAATCTGCATCTGGGATAAATCCGTTTTCTCCTCCAGCATGCACCAGAATCCACCGTTAACCCGGGTTAAAATTTTTATTCACGCTGCTATCTGTGCTGTTTTGCCAGCATTTGCTGACGAAATGGATATAATGGGAATGGATCCACGTTTCATCCAGGTAGGTAACTGGTTTTTTACCTGCGCCGAGGTCATTGTTCTCTTTCATTCGGCGCAGGTTGCGTTCTCTCCATGCGGCTATATCGGCTTTTTGAATTAGCACCGAACGCGCACTTTTACATTTTTTAAACTTATAACCCAACTGATTTATTAAAATATTTCTGAGGAAAGTTTTTCCACCTTGAAAATTAAGATCTCTCTTAACAGCTGCCAAGATTTTTTAAGCGTGGGTACTTTATTCTAAGTATAAAAGCTGTTGATGATATTGCGTATTGCGCAAATATCAAAATAATCCACGACAATTTTTTTTCCTGATTGTTTACGCTTTTTACCCGATGTGGATAACTTCATTTCCCTCATTGGATTGTCTGTAGTACTTGGACTAGGACAAATGTCAGTGCTTGGAACGGTGCTAGTTTATTTGGGGCCGTACTAGTACTTGGAGCCGTGCTAGTGCTTGGACTGGCGTCGGGCGAAGAACCCGACGGTGGTACACATGCCTTTTTGGCCTCCCTTTTTTATACGAGTAAGAGTACTTCTTGATATTCCAGTTGCTGCACAGGTTCGTTTATCAACCTGATCTACAGGTATGCAAAATCGTCTATTTTTGCTCTCATTCTCGAAAAACTGCAGCACTTTCAATACAAGATTTTTCCCTTCACTGTGTATAGTTTTCCCCATGTTAAAAAATGAGTGGTAATAAAAATTAGTCCAAAATTAACAAAAACAGTCCAAACTTAAACAACAACGAAAACGTAACAAAATATCCAATAACAACAATAGCAACAGAAAACTAGTCAAAATATCGACGCGCGTATCGGTAACAGAGATGCTAACCATACTGACGATTGCCGGGCGAGCTAAGAGAGTGCGGGGGGAAGCGTATTATTAGTATATATTATTAGTATTATTAGTTTTCTCTATCATTTCGTTACGTGGTTTTAACATTGTCTAGCAATAAGCGATCGAAAACGATCGACCACGTGATATTTCGAAAGATTATGTCAGTTTAACACATTTCGGAGTTATCTAATTTGTTGTTTGTCTCTGGTGCTAAAGGACCAAAGTAAGTTTTTTTTAAGAAATTATATTTTAAAAACACATTATTGAAAAAGTATGAAATTTGTTTGTGCATTATTTTCATATTTTCGCATTATTTTACATAGTGCCTTTTGAAAGACTATTAATACGTACTACTATCAATAAGTACGGCCTTTTTGCACAATTATATTTCATACTCTTCAATAACATGGCTTTAAAATCTCATTTCTTTAAAAAAAAACTTACTATGGCCTTTTTAGCACCAGGTCACAGAATTATTTATAAATATAAATGGCACATCCCTATACAAAAACGCCAACAACCTTGTAAAAGAAAGAAGGTGGGAATAAAGTACCCAGCCGTCTTATTTTGTACCATATTAAACGTTATAATATGTATAAAGAGTTCTGCTATAAGAAATTTGTTCTTATTTTAGGACTCTCTCTATCCTAGTAAATATTTGTCGTTTAATCAGATAATCTCGTACTAGTAGAAATGGCAAAATAACTAGTACTTTCCCTCATCCTTCTGTTTTGACCTGATCACAGATGAATAAGAAACAGACCTTGATAAAATTGTTTAATTCTATAGATTTAGTGTACCTATAGATATCTTTAGTTGTAATTCTGATAAGAGGTAATTTATGTACGTTCTATTGAACAAAACAAAACAAATCAATTAATGAACACGTTAGCTTATCACATAAACAATTTAACGATAATATGTCTATTATTTATTAACGATAATCTGTAAATTAACGGTAATTGTAATAAATATGATTGGAAAACATTATCCATTAGCTATAAAAGATTACAAACATAATTAATAAAATAGTTAACCGCAGCAATCTCTAGGTACTTGTTCTCCGATTATCGAGAGACTTTGTTATAATCCTTAATCCGCCAAGTAGAATTGGATATGTATAAGACATTGTTTAACAGATATCTTTGTAAATAGATAAAAAAAAAATAAAAATATGAAAAACTGTTATGAGACTGAAATAGAGTGTCTCAATTCAGAAGTTTTGTCGCTTAAAAACTCCTTAGAAATTATCTCAAATAAATATGCATCGGCTCAGGTTGAGATAAAAGAACACATATTGGCCATGAATGATCTGGTAAAGTCATGTAAATACAATGAGGAGCGCTTTGACTCCTTAATAAAACATCAGAGTGAAAATCAACGCTCCATACCATGTTCATCGGGGACAATATGTGTAAATAGCAATGACTCCTTATTTTCACCAACACTCTATGACGGTGCCATAACACAGAATAAAAACTTAAAAAGTAGTTTAAATATTAAAAAACATAAAGTTATTATGTATTGTGATGACATAGGTAAAAATTTGGGCATGATGTTAAATAACAATTTGAAAGGACATTTGATTAGTAATTATTGTATGCCTGGAGCATCGTTTAGTCATATAATGAATAAAGTTTTAACCAGTAAGTTTACTCCTAATAGCACATTAATAATTCTTGTTGGGAGAAGAGGCAATGTAAACAAAAATCAATTATTAAAATATATTGATTACCTCAATAATTTAAATGTACATAAAATTATCTTGTTTACATTGCCTTACATACAGGGTTGGCCACAAGAGAATAAAATAAGATATGATTTAAATTTATTAATGAATAATTTATCATGTAACAATAATTTAAATTTGACATTTAATTGTAACAATTATACCAATAGAATTAATTTAATAGATATTAATAATTTAATTAAGAAATTTTTGACTACAGATAGGTATTACCTATCCAAATATAATTTAAGACAGATAGCAAATGTGCTATCTTATTATTTATATATTAACTCAGCCAAGGACTTGGCTACCCAGACATCTGCTCCTATTGAGCAGCATAATGATTTGACATGTAATTTGGAATCCGTTCCAAGTAATTTAAATTAGAAAATGAGACAATAGAGGTAATCTCTAGCAATTATAATAATTTAAATAGTTTAGAATGTAGCTTACAAATCCCTAATAGTTGCAATTGTATAACTCCACAAAATGATATTAAAAATTGTTTACACCTGGTGCATCAGAATATACAAGGCATGATAGGCAAAGAGCTAGAAATTGAAATGTTTTTAAATAGCAACAGTATTCATATTTTATGTATTACTGAACATTGGTTAAAAGCTCATAATTTAATGTTTAACTTTAGTAATCACCAGGTGCTCAGTTCTTTCAATAGAGAAACGATTTTAAGAGGTGGCTCCTTAATTTTAGCTAGTAAATTATTATCATATAAAGAACGTAAAGATATTGTGAGCCTCTCTGTTGAGCGAACTGTAGAAATGGCATGTGTTGAGTTTGAGCACCTCATTGTTGTGAGCGTTTACAGACCCCCATGTTCATTATATGATACTTTTGAAAAAATTATGGAGGAAGTTTTCGCTAAGCTTAATAAACAGAATAAATCTGTTGTAATATGTGGAGACTTTAATATCAATCTCCTAGAAGCTTCCTCCACTAATATTAAATTTAGATCATTGTTTAAATCCTATGGTCTTTTTAATTTATTTTTGGAGCCAACACGTATTGCTGAATCTAGTGCAACATGTATAGATAACATTTTTACAAATGCTAAGCCGTTCAATAAATGTATTATTCAAAAATTGAGCTCTGATCACTGTGGACAATTTGTTTCATTACCTTATGTTCACAAAAAGCAAGTAGATAAAAAAGTAGTGTTTGTTCCAGTAAATGCACATCGCTTGGAGAAGTTTAGAAGTAACATAGTAAAAAAACTTCCATTACTTTCATATCAAAATAATCCAAATTTTTTGTATGCAAAATTATTTAAGCTCATTTGCAATGAATTTAATAACACTTTTACTTCTAAAACATTCTCCTTGAATAATCGTAAAGCATTTAATGAATGGGCGACGGTAGGAGTCCATAAGAGTAGACAAAGGTTATATGAACTTTACAATGAAAGGTCATATAATCCTAGCGTCGAATTTAGGGAATATGTAAAAGAATATTCCAAAATATTTAAAAGAGTGTGCTCCTTAGCCAAGTCATTGTATTTAAGCAACAAAATAAAGACTGCTTCTAATAAAATTAAAATGACATGGAGTATAATTAATAGTGAAACTGGTAAGGTCAACTCTCGCAATTCAAACTACCAGTTAAGTTTTAACAATAAATTAACTAAATCAGATCAGGACGTTGCAATGGTTTTTGAGAAATATTTTACTGATATTCCGATCTTAACCACTAAGTCACTGAATTCTTCTCCTACCGTCGCCGAATCATTACTTAAACAAAATGTAATGTATGTACAAAGAATTTTACATTTCATAAAGTTTCATCAAAAGATATTGTAAAATATTTTAAGACTATTGATATTAAGAGAACCGCCGATCTGTGGGGGATTTCTGTTGAAGTTATTGCGTCTATAATAGATACAATCGCACCTCAACTATCTATTATTTTTAATAGTAGTATCAAATCTGGTGTGTTTCCTGATTTAATGAAGCATAGTAAAGTAATACCTTTATTTAAATCTGGTAGTACATTGGACCCCTCTAATTTTAGACCTATTTCTGTACTGCCAACACTTAGTAAAATTTTTGAAAAAATTATTCTTGATCAATTGTTAATTTTTTTTAATGTAAATAAATTACTTCATAAAAATCAATTTGGTTTCACAAGGGGTCGCTCGACAACTGATGCTGGTGTTGAGCTGATTAAATATATATTTAATGCATGGGAGAATTCACAGGATGCTTTGGGTTTGTTCTGTGACCTATCCAAGGCCTTTGATTGTGTTCACCATGAAACATTAATCAGGAAACTTCAACACTACGGTGTAAGAAATGATGCTCTTAAATTAATTATTTCATATTTAAGTGACAGAACACAAAAAGTTGTTATTAATAGTATGAGTTCTTCCGGGTCGATTGTACAAATGGGCGTTCCTCAGGGCTCAATTCTTGGCCCCTTTCTGTTTCTTGTATATATTAATGACTTACCTTACATAGTAGGGGATAACCATGATATAGTATTATTTGCTGATGATACTTCATTAATTTTCAAATTAAAACGACAGTTATTAAATTACGACGAAGTAAATAATGCTATAGCTAAGTTAGTCAATTGGTTTAATGTTAATAATTTGCATTTGAATGGAACTAAAACTAAATGTATGAAATTCGTAACTCCTAATGTTAAACATGTCAATACTAATGTAATTTTAAATGGGGAGGAGCTGAGTCTTGTCGATACCACCATTTTTCTTGGAATCACACTGGACGCAAAGCTTCAATGGCTCCCCCATATATCAAAACTAGCTAGCAGACTTAGTTCTGCAGCATATGCTGTAAAAAAGATTAGAACTCTTACCAGTGTTGAAACAGCTAGAATAGTTTACTTCAGTTATTTCCATAGCATTATGTCGTATGGTATTTTGCTATGGGGACACGCGACTGACACTGAAATTATATTTATTTTACAGAAGAGGGCCATTCGAGCAATATATAATTTAAAACCAAAAGAGTCACTGAGACAAAAATTTAAAGAAATTAATATATTAACTCTGGCCTCTCAATACATTTATGAAAATGTAATGTACGTACACAAAAATAAAAGTAGTTTTGCGAAAATAAGTGATATTCATTCTGTAAATACTAGGAACAGACACAAGCTGGTAGTACCTGTTACTCGACTCCACCGAGTCAGTAATTCATTCTTGGGGCGATGTATACGCTTTTACAACAAAATCCCAGAAAATATACAAAATTTGTCATACACAAAGTTCAAAAATGTTATTAAACTAAGTTTGTATAAAGAGGGTTATTATAATATTAAGGAATTTATAGATGATAATAACCCCTGGGAAGGGTGATCGCTACCAAGCTATTTCTAATTTATCTTGTGTTGTTGATTGTAAACATGATTGTAAGCTATTATTAAAAAAAAAGTCCCGCTGGGTTTCTTGCTGGTTCTTCCCAGGACAGAGGTTTTTTTTTTGCGAACCAGTGGTAAATTAAAAAAGTGACGTTCAATAAGTATTTTTATAATCTACATTGAATAAAAAAGTTTCTATTTCTATTTCTATTTCTATTTGGCCGTGGAAAAAAAAAGGAAGATCTTCCCCTGGTCAAGGTGGACAGAGCGACCAGTGCTAGGTGTGATACCTAGTAGTACGGATTTTGTTGTATAGGTACATGGCAGAATCGTTCGTAAAATCTAATAGGAACTACAAATTCTAGCACCACTGTTTATTGTTTATGGAGCCACTGAGTAGTTGTTTAACTTTCTGATGTCAGTAGGAACATTAGAAAACCATTTTAGATTGTAGAGTGTGTTCTCTATTTCGTTTTTCCCCTACCTTATTAACATTACTTTATTACCCATACCTTATTTACATTACTTTATTACCCATACCTTATTTACTTTACTTTTTTACCGACTTCAAAAAGGAGGAGGTATTCAATTCAACAATATGTTTTTATGTGTGTTACCTCATAACTTTTCTCTGGTTGAACCGATTTTGATGATTCTTTTTTTTCCTCAAAGATGGTGCTTCTCGTGTGGTCCCATATGAATGGTATGATTAAGATCTGACCAGTAGTTATTAAGTTACCTTTCATCATTATCATCATCGTTACAGCCCTTCACAAGTCCACTGCTGAACATAGGCCTCCCCCAAGGTATACCACAAAACACGGTCCTGAGCCACCTACATCCATCGACTTCCTGCATGTCTTACCAGGTCGTCTCTCCATCTAGTGGAGGGTCGCCCTACACTTCGCCTACCGGTACGAGGCTGCCACGAGAACCTTTCTTCCCCAACGGTTGTCGGTTATTCGAGCTTTATGGCCGGCCACTTCAGCTTACTAATCCGTTGGGCTATGTCGGTCACTCTAGTTCTACTGCGGATATCCTCATTTCTAAGTTTATCACGCAGAGAAACTCCGAGCATAGCCCTCTCCATAACTCGCTGAGCGACTTTGAGCACCCTCATACGGCCAGCAGTAAAGGACCACGTCTCGGTTCCGTAGGTCATCACTGGCAACACGCACTGGTTGTACAACTTAGTTTTGAGGTATACCTGACGAGAAGCCTTTTAGAGTTACCTTTAATAATGCGTATTTCATTGTCTTCGAATACATACATTTACCACTTATACACAAACTTTTTTCAGTAATACCAAATACTTAATCAAAATTTTAATTAAATAAGAAAAGTTAGTGCCACGTTAGAATTTTCTCCTGTATCGTAAAGGTCTTTTATATATTATATAAAATTATTTATGTAATATAATATTATAATAATTAAATTGGCAAACATTCATACACGGACCAAACATTTGTAGGCTATACAAAAACCTGTGCAGGATTTGAACCCGCGGTCCATAATGCCGCAAACAAATGCTTACTTTTCCTCCGACTCGTTAATTTACATACCTACTACAATTTACATACAAATCGTCTTGTCATTTAATTCATAATCTAATCTACATTCATCTCATGTCTGCCATATAATGTAGCCGTGTTAAGAGCACTTGCGAGTTCAGATCTTAGAGATAAACTTAGGATTAGGAAAACTTGATTTTTCTTATACAGGGAAATTTTTCATATATTTCCTTAAGATGTTTTCCTTAATCGTCATTAGTGCATGATGATCGAATACAGATTGCTCGCGTACTGAGAAATTTATTTCATTTGGCGGCTGCTCCTGTTTTCGGTAAAAATATCATCTTCAGTGATGAGGCTCATATCTGGTTGAATGGTTTTATTAACAAACAAAATTGCCGGATTTGGGGCGACGAAAATCTACGGGAAATTCATCAGGTGCCTCTACACTCCGAAATAGTCACTGTTGGGTGTGGAGATCGTTCCGGCGATATCATCGGTCCTTATTTGATGATGATGATGAACAATTTTTTTGTGGCCTAGGATCTATCCTATGGTATGGATTTCATAAGCATGTGGTTCCAACAAGACGGCGCCACTTGCCATACTGCACGAGAAACATTGAATTTATTGGATGATAAATTCGAGGGCTTCGTTACGTCGCGTGGTGGTGACATCAACTGGCCACCGAGATCGTGTAACTTAACGTCGCTCGACTACTTACTATGAGTACGTGAAATATCTGGTCTATGCAGACAAACTACAGACAATTGCCGCCCTGAAGGAAAACGTAAATTTTTTATAGGATAGGGTGATAAACTGGCACACAGTCCACCTGATGGTAAGTGGTTGCTGCGACATCTACATCTATCCCCGATTACAAGCCACAATGCAGATGCGTTGTCACTCCTGAGGACTAAAGGGAATGCCTCGTTTCCAGTAAAAAGGGTCTCCGGATCTCTACACTCACCATACGAAACACAGCAGCATTACGTTACTATTTTACGCTGGTATTCTGTGAGAGCGTGGTCCTTCTCCGGTCGAGTCGACCCATTCGTGCTACAACCATAATTTAGCTGCAGCGTGACTCTGCCACGTATAAAAACTTAACTTGCGATCTTCATGGAACTGAGCCTCATTTATGCAAAGATATCGTCCAAAATTGGTTCACCAGGATACACCACTTACAACGAAGTCGCGGCGGCCATTTGACTGAAATTATATTCCGTACATAATGTCATTGAATTACACATGTTGATTCATATAATTTCAAAATTCGAGCGGTATTAATGAAAAACCCTTACCTCTTTGGTCTTTGGTCTGGATATGGATTTCGGAGTAATTACTAGAATATGTATGTAATATTTTTAAGAGCCGTGGTAGCTCAGATAGTTAACGCTCGCTGTAAACATAACAGAACGCGAGTAATCCGGGTTCGATCCCTGCCGGCACCAATGAAATTGTTCGTGAGGAAACCTGTATGTCTGAGGAATAAGAGAAAAAAATATTTCGAAGACATGTGAAGTTCGCCAACACGCATTGGGGCAGCGCGGCGGACACTTCCGTGCCCTAAAACCCTTTCAGAAAATGAGGGGAGGCCAGTGCCCAACAGTGGGACGTATATAGGCTGTAACTTTACTTACTTTTTTATTTCTAAGATATGGATATTTACGATTAATTAGACTTACGTCTATCTACATCCTCGAGTCTTGTAAATTAGTAAGGAAACACCCAAAACTCTACTCACCTATTAAAAAACTAAAAGAAATAATAGAAATTTATATTAAACTTAAGTTACCCTTCTCCAAATTAAAATTAGTTTCAAACAGCCCTCATGTTATGTCAATAAAGATTTGTAACCATTTACCGAATTCCATAAAATTCCTGGAAAATCCTGTACAATTTAATAAAAAATTAACAAAAAATCTTATTAATAAATGTTATTATAATTTAAATGAATTTTTGACGATAAATAACGACAAGGTACATTGTATTTCAAATTAAATTAATTTATGTAGAATAATATTGAATGTTGATGATATTTTATGATTTATGTTTAAAAATTAGATAATGCGAAAATACGAGTAGTTAGCCCTCTAGTGTTGCTATGTACTTGCAGGGCGTCACATGTATACCCATTGAGTTATATATAAATCAATGTGTATACCTATCAAAATTGTACCATCTTAAATTTGTAATGTAACTTGCAATAAACAATTTGAATTTAAATTTGAATTAAAAAAATGAGATATCTATTCCACGATGGATACATGCGACTCATTTACAAGAGATCGAGTTACATAAATTCTGCGACTCTAGCGCGAATGCGTAGGTGGCCGTCATGTGCAGTCGGACGCTAAATGAAAATGGGTTATATACGTCATAAACATTCCTTGATGTTAAAATAAAGTGGCGCCCATCAAAACAAAAACCACGCTCCCAAGGCTGGCACTATGCGGCGCCCTACTGCTGGAAAAATACTCCTGGACCGACTCGCAAGTTGTACCTCGATTCTCAGGCGTGACGACGAATTTGAACTTTTATTTTTAATCGACTATAAATTTTTAGGCTTCACACCATCCCAGTAATCATCCTAGTGACTACTGCAACCCATGGACACCTGCACTCAACTTCAAACAAAGAAGATGCAAGACAAATGTGTAAGGACAGATGGAACCTTTTTTATAATAGAGGGGGCAAACGAGCATGCGGCTCGCCTGATGGTAAGTGACTAACGCTGCCCATGAACAACCGCAACACGAGGGGAATTGCAGATGCGTTGCTGCCCTTTTAGAAAGGAGTAAGCTCTTTTCTTGAACGTCCCTAAGTCGTATCGGTCCGTAAAAGTCGCCGGTGGTAAACAATTCCACAGAGAAATTGTACGAGGAAGAAAACTCCTAGTAAAACGTACAATAGTGGACCGCCAAGCATCCAGATGGTGAGGATAGTATCGGGAATTTCGACGCGATGTGCGTTCGTGAAATTTGGCGGCTGGAACTAATCCGAAGAATTCCTCAGAACACTCCCCATGGAAAATACGAAAGAAAACGCAAAGGAGTGCAACATCCTTACACAGCACTAGTGAATCGAGCCGATCAGAAGGCACTCGGTCGTCGAAGATTCGAATCGTTCTGCGCTGGATGCGGTAAAGTGGAAGGAGCTGGCACCGGGGTGCCCCGGCCCAGAGATGTGAACAGTATTCCATGTGAGGCCGAACTTGTGCTTTGTAAAGTTGCAAGCGATGTGCTGGCATGAAATACTGTCTCGCTCTGCTGAGAACGCCAAGCTTGGCCAATTTGGCCTTCCCCTCCAAGTGAGGACTACAAAACTACACACTATTCGATACGTTGACTACGAGGAATCTAAATGAGAAGGAATGATACTAGCTGAAGCGGCAAGGGGAGTGCCTTCAAACTGAGGAGACACGACAAAGGGGTTCTTTTTAGCGGTTAACGCGCAAACTTGTGTCTTCTGGGGATTGAATTGGACTAGATTTAGTCGCCCCCAATCCGAGACTTTGTTAAGCAAAGACTCGCAAGCAAAGACTAGCGTGACTGACAAAAGTTCCCTTAGACAGAGACCTTGGCGAGAGACCAGAATGGACGGGTTCCCAAAGGAAGGCGAACTAGTTTCTCGCCAATTTTGCCGATGTGCTTTAGACCTCCCTTTAGGTCCCACAGCGGTAATGCCGAAACAGACCGACTCTTCGACTACGTCTAAATGGCTGAAGATTCGTTGCTACAGCAGATCCCCTCCGCAGAGATCGTGATCCTCGGCGACTTTAACGCCCATCACGCCGAATGGCTCGGTTCACGTTTAACCGATCATGCGGGGAGATCTGTTCATGATTTTGCCTTGGCATATGGTCTGACACAACTGGTTACTTCGCCTACGCGGATTCCAGATGTGGAGGATCATGCACCTTCCCTGTTGGACCTTCTGCTGACCTCTCACCCGGACGGATATCAGATTTCCGTCGACGCCCCTTTAGGCTCCTCGGACCATTGTCTTGTCCGGAGTGTGGTGCCACTCACGCTGAAATCGCGGTTGCATTTTGCAGGCTGCCGCCGTGTTTGGCACTATAGGTCAGCCGATTGGGATGGGATGCAGTCTTTCTTTGCATCCTACCCTTGGGGGCGGGTTTGCTTCTCGCCGGACGATCCCAACGTTGTTGCGGATTCTGTCGCTGATGTGGTACTTCAGGGTATGGAACTTTTTATTCCTTCCTCTGTGGTGCCCATTGGAGGCAAATCTCAGCCATGGTTTGGTCACTCCTGTAAAATAGCATCATGCTATAAGCAGGAGTGCTACCAAGCCTGGGCTGACGCATCAGCGTCCAGGGATGTAAACACCAGCGCTCTAAAAAAGAAGTATAATTCCGCCTCTGGGTCCTTCAAAAGAGTCATTGCCAAGGCAAAGTCAGAGCACTTAGCGAGAAATTAGTTCGCCTTCCTTCTGGAACCTGTGCATTCTGGTCTCTCGCCAAGGCTGTCCAGGGGAATTTCTGTCAGCCATCTCTTTCATCTCTGTACAGGGAGGACGACTCACTGGCCCACACCGCAAAGGAGAAAGCCGATCTTCTAGGCTCTTTCTTTGCGTCTAACTCGACTCTCGATGACGGGGGGAGTACGCCGCCGACCATCCCGCGGTGTGAGTGCTCCATGCCAGAAGTGCAGTTCACTCAGCGCTCGGTTCGCAAAGCACTCCTCTCCCTGGACATCCACAAGTCGAGTGGGCCTGACGGAATCCCCCCAATTGTGCTGAGGACGTGTGGTCCAGAGTTGGCACCGGTTTTAACGCGTCTTTTTCGGTACTCCTACTCCCTAGGCGTAGTCCCAAAATCATGGAAGACGGCTTTCGTCCACCCGATCCCTAAAAAAGGCGACCGCTCAGACCCGTCCAACTACCGGCCTATCGCCATCACCTCCTTGTTCTCCAAAACAATGGAGTCCATTGTAAACTGCCAGCTCATGAGGTACCTTGAGGATCACCAGCTGATTAGTGACCGCCAATACGGTTTTCGCCGTGGTAGGTCAGCTGGTGATCTTCAGGTCTACCTAACTCACAGATGGGCGGAGGCAGTAGAGTCCAAGGGGGAGGCATTGGCCGTTAGTTCGGACATTGCGAAGCCCTTCGATCGGGTTTGGCACAAAGCGCTTCTTTCGAAGCTCCCTTCCTATGGGCTTCCCGAGAAATTGTGCGATTGGATCACCAGTTTTCTTGCAGATCGGAGCATCAAGGTCGTTGTAGACGGTGCAAGCTCCGATTGCAAGCCTATTAATGCTGGTGTTCCACAGGGCTGCGTGCTATTGCCAACGCTGTTTCTTCTGCATATCAATGATATGTTGTAGACCCGTAACATTCATTGCTATGCAGATGACAGCACTGGTGATGCTCTTTACACCGGCCGAGCCAATATTTCTCGGGAAAACGTCTCCGAGTGCCGGGACAAACTTGTATCTGAAGTCGAGTCTCTGCTGGACAGAGTCTCGGATTGGGGGCGACTAAATCTAGTCCAGTTTAACCCCCAGAAGACACAAGTTTGCGCGTTAACCGCTAAAAAGAACCCCTTTGTCGTATCCCCTCAGTATCGAGGCACTCCCCTTGTTGCCTCAGCCAGTATCGGAATCCTCGGCGTCGACATATAGAGTGACGTGCAGTTTCGTGGTCACTTGGAAGGGAAGGCCAAATTGGCCTCTAAAAAGCTTGGCGTGCTCAGCAGAGCGGGACAGTATTTCATGCCGGCACACCGCCTGCAACTTTACAAGGCGCAGGTTCGGCCGCACATGGAATACTGTTCCCATCTCTGGGCTGGGGCTCCCCAGTACCAGCTCCTTCCACTTGACCACATCCAGCGCAGAGCGGCTCGAATCGTCGACGACCGAGTGCTTTCCGATCGGCTCGATTCTCTGGCACTGCGAAGAGATGTTGCATCCCTTTGCATTTTCTTTCGCATGTACCATGGAGAGTGCTCTGAGGAATTGTTCGGATTAATCCCAGCCGCCAAATTTCGTGAACGCACTACGCGGCAAACGTCCTGATACCATCCACACCATCTGGATGCTTGGCGGTCCACCACTATACGTTTCAAAAGGAGTTTTCTTCCGCGTACAACCTCTCTGTGAAATAATTTACCACCGGCGATTTTTCCGGACCGATACGACCTGGGGACCTTCAAGAAAAGAGCTTACTCCTTTCTAAAGGGCCGGCAACGCATCTGCAATTCCCCTGGTGTTGCAGTTGATCATGGGCGGCGGTAGTCACTTAACATCAGGTGAGCCACATGCTCATTTGCCCCCTCTTCTATAAAAAAAAAAGACCTTAATATAAGGGTCAACGGGAGATCATCGTCATACATTAACATAGAAAGAGACGTACGACAAGGATGTATTTTGTCACCCTTACTGTTTAATTTGTATGCTGAAGCCATATTTTAAGAGGCACTAGATAACAGTCCAGACTGCATATCAATGAATGACAAATTGTTGAGCAACATTGGGTACGCAGACGACACGATATTAATCGCCGATAGTCTTTTGGGTCTTCAAAGGTTAGTACTAGTAGATTCAGTGGCTTCCGTTAGTGTTGAATACGGTATTAACATCAATACCAATAAGACGAAGTACATGGTAATAAGCCGAACACCTGAGCTTATCACGTCTTTATCACTAAATGGTCAGGGTCCTGAACGGGTCACCAAATTCAAATATCTAGGCACAATGGTTGACGAAACAGGAGATCATAGCCTCGAAATACGATGCAGAATAGAGCAGGCACGCAACGCCTTTTCGAGAATGAAGAAAGTTCTTTGTGACCAGAACTTAAGTATTTCTCTTCGAACACGCATAGCGCGGTGCTATGTCTTTTCTGTACTTCTCTATGGTGTAGAAGCTTGGACGCTGACAGAAGCCATGTCTAAAAAACTGGAAGCGGTACAGACGTATGCTAAGAATTTCTTGGAGTGACCGCGTACGAAACACCACCGTGCTACAAAGAATGGGGAAGGTCACAGAGATACTTACAACCATAAAGAGGAGGGAATTGGAATATTTTGGGCACGTGATGCGTAACACCAAAAAATATGAACTCCTTCAACTTATCATTCAGGGGAAAGTGGCAAGCAGAAGGAGGCCTGGCCGCAGAAGAATATCGTGGCTGAAGAACTTGCGCCAGTGGTTCGGGAAGAGCACAAGATCACTGTTTAGAGCAGCGGTCTCAAAAGTTGAAATCGCCCTAATGATTGCAACCTTCGCAAGGAGACGGCACCTTAAGAAGAAGAAGCTTTAGACCTTGCCTTACAACACAGTAGCAGCAGAGATACTTCAACAAGAATATCATCCATACAAAACTATGACATCACCCGAATTCTTCAACGCTCTGAATGAACTTAATATCGAGTGGAACTTCCTCGCCCCTCGGTGGTCGCCAGCTTGTGGAATCTGGGAAGCAGCCATAAAATTTATGAAATATCATTTGATGAGTGTTTTGGAAGAATACAAGTTGGACTTTGAGCAGCTAGTTACTTTGTTGGCTCAAATAGAAGCATGTATGAATAGCCGCCCACTCTGTTCGCTATCAGAAGAACTTGAAGATCTGCAATACCTTACTCCCAGTCACTTTTTAACTGAAAGTCCCACGATGTCGCTTTCGTAAAATACAGTGCGGAAGATAAAATAAACATCCAAAACGTGTGGAAAGCTATATAACTCATGCACCAAAATACCGGGGAGCGCTGGTCAAAGGAATACTTACATCATCATCAAGATAACCTCATGCCACCAAAGCAGTTTATATACCAGTTCCATATCATCGTCGCCAAAGTAACAAAGGGTCTATCGACAATGAAAAATAACGAAATTGAAGCTAACATCAAAGATGTCTATCAACTCCTATACTTGCTAAAATTGAATGAAAAATTAAAAATTTAAAAAATTAAATTGAAATTGAATTGCTACTTCGTGTTTACTTCTAGAAGTAGGTACATACAGCACTTACAAGCGACGACGAGTACGAAATCTATCAGTCTATCGTTCAGCCAATGAATGTACAGAACAAAAGTTATTAAGCAGTCGTTTCAGGCTCGACTTACATCGCCGTACACCTAAAAAGCAATCATTAATTGTCTCTCAGCGATAAGGACTTAGATATCTGTATGAAGATAAGTGAGAATGGCTATGCGTGTAACATCAACTACTCTGTCAATAGTCTACGAATCGGGCACGTCCCCTGTGAAGCTCAAGCAATAAGTTAACAAACACAATTACACTGTAGTACAACAATACATCTTTGTGCGGGTATGTAGATAAAGCTAAAAATGCCCAATGGATGGCTGTACGTATGCTGTAACTCATGCCATTCAAGAATATTGTGTGAAGAAAACAAGATCACTACAATTGGGCTTAGATATGGGCCGAATATGGACTTCATCGAATACGAATATTCGGCCGAAAGTCCGGTAAAAGTTTTACCGAAACAAATATACGGCCGAACATTTTTCGGCAGGATCACCTCGGTACTTAACCAATTTATGTCGAAACTTGTTACCGTAAAGCGCGCGAGCATAGAAATCTAAATAATAAGTACCTTATTATTTAGATTTCTATGCGCGCGAGACGACCCCGCCTCTCGCTCCCCATGTTATTAAATCGCCTAGTACTGAGCAAATTGCCACCACGTGCTTATGTTTTGACTTTTTTAATGAGAAAAAAGTATTTCGTTGTATTATTCGTAGTGAAAATTGATAATTATATGATAAAAATGAGTGGCAGGAGATCTACCATTTGGTCTTATTTTAGAGAAACTGACGACTAAAGTAAATTGAAATGTACTTATGTAATGTAATTTATTTTTATTTATTTATTTATTTAATTCCAAAACTCTTGTGGCTTACAGAAAATCCAACACGCACACAAGGTTTAATTTTACATGCAAAAAATATTACAAAAAATCATCCAATTATAACAAACGAATTAAAAGGTATCACTTATGAATTAATAATTAAAAATAATAATCATAAATAAAATCTCTAAGCCTTTATCAGCTTTATCAGATTTTAAAATATGAAAATAAAATATTAAAATACGAGTATAAGAAGAAAAAGGTCACAATCATACAATGTCAGGCTATGAAATATTTTGTCATATTAATTTATAATGCAATGTCAATAAAAGCTAATTACAATATGTGTTCATAATTAAAATTACATCTTAAATACAAGGTAATAAATAGTAAATAGTCAAGCAAATTAAATTGTCGAATTATTAATTATCTTATTATCGATAATTTTATTAAAAAGATTCAGCAGACGTGTCATACTGTCTGCAAATATGTCAATTTCATCGTGTTGAGTGAGTATGTCCCCTATTAGTATCAATGCTCGATTTGTTGGTGCATAGGCAGCAAGTTTCGTACGTGTAACCGGTCTGTCTAGGAGACGCGGCCTACGGCGCGGAGCCACCGTTCCTCCATTATCTCTCTGCAGGTACCTGTGTAATGTTTGTTTGCTTGATTCCAAAAACATTTTATCAAGCTTATTCGCTACAATTGGAAACAAATCTACAGTGCCTCAAAAATATAACGCTATGAACTATATTTAACCCGTAAATAAAATACACTTTCAATAATATACTTGTGAACGACATGGCATTACTCAATTCGTACATTTCAATACAGTGGATACCTTGAGTACCACTTTAACGAATGTTCCGTAATTTAGTCGAATATTCGGTAAAGCTGCCGAATATGCCGAATACAGAATATGAAACGAATATTCGGCCCATCTCTATTAATAACATTGGAAACTTAGACTTGACAGAAGGATGCGTACTGCAAAACAAAGGAACAAATATTTTTGCATACAACCACTATGGCAGTAAACTAAATTTACGGTTCGAATTATTTGACATACAGCATACAGCTAGCTCTATCGTCTCACATAGAAGAAAAGTATGGAGAAATAGATGCCAAGCTGAAACTAATCAAGGATAACGAGCAATTGCCAGGTGTGATAAATTCCTGCGATGTACACCAATTCAAGACAATGCTGCAAGAGAAAACTACCTACTTAATAAATCTGCGGCACGAGGACAACGCACGAACGAACGTACGAGACCTGTAATGAATGAACGTATTGTTACGAGCTTGAGGTTCGTGACAATAAAAATTGCCGATAGAATTACCTAAATTAACACTTTAATTTTCTTTACACAAATTAAAACTTAAAACACTAATAATTAATCACACTGATGCACTTTATTTCGCTCCGAAGCTTCGCTTGTCTCGCCAAATTCAATACTTCCCCGATCGCACCTTGCAGCGCCTATAAATACACATTCAAGTAAATACGCGCGCCAATCGACTAAGCATTGAAAGTTCGAGTGTCGGGCTTCTAGAAGCTTAGTTCTTCGTTTAGATACTAGATGGCGCTGTCGGTTGAAAGATTAGTGATGTCATTTTCTGGAAAGCTCCCCTCGCTCTCGTCCCTGACACTAGATGGCGCTAGTGCCGGGTACACGACGTCGACTTAGGCGCGTAACAGTATTAATTAATTTATAATTGCGTTACAATGTAGTGAACATAGGCCTCCCCCATAGATTGTCTCATAGGGGGGATTTTTGCCATAGTTGCCACGCTTTGCAAGCGGTGTGGCATTCGAAGTCTTTTTTATTTTTAGTCGTTGTTAAGACGACGCCGCTGCTCATCTTCTTACATCTCCACTACAAGGTAAGTATTTGTATGGACTACAGGTAATTGTTCAGAGTGTGGATGTATGCGCTTGTGCAATTTATGTATGGTAAACTGTCTCCACGATACAGGAGAAAATCCTAGTGTGGGGTAACGTTCTTTTTTTAAAACTTGAAACAAATACAAGTTTTACTTCCTATTTAGGTACATGGCGAAATTTGGGTGCGTTTACGTGTATACTAATCAAACTTAAAATTGCACGTACTAAAGCCACAGTGCAGCGTACATTGAGCTGCAGCGTCTAGCTACCATGCATAAAGGTCGGCTCAATCGGGAGAGGTACGCACAAAATTGCAGTATAATACTGCTCGGTTTCGAATTATGAGGTACGAGAACGGGAAATCCTTTTTACTCTGCTAATGAGGCGTTCCATGCAGATATTCAGCAACTTCACGCATGGTAAGAGTACACTTACTATCCCGTGGACTGTGTGTTCGTTTGTTACCTGTATCCTATAAAAAATAATTAATAGTCATTCCATCTACTTTCCATCATGCGGACTGAAAAGTCTTTATACTTAATACAAGTAGTTTCCACATGATAAACAATTTATCATACAAGTACTTATGCAATGAAGTGCGCAAAAAATCTGGCACCAATAAGATACTACGTGTAATTATTACGTAAGTAATCTCAATCCATGCTCGTCATTGAACGATTTGGGCACGACGTCCTGAGACGTCCGCAAACTTGATTTCGATTACAGCAGCCTGTCTCAACGGAGATTTACCATCTATGCAGGACTGGATTCATCATTAACCATCTGGGTTCTTATATGTTAATTTGGGACAATAACATCCTTTTATTAAGCATGCATCGACTAAGAAAGAATTTTTGGAAAATTTTAATCCTTAGATAGTAACATAATCTTAAATAATCTATTTTTACGGGGTGATTTCATATTTGTAGAGGGAAAAATTATTGAATGATTTTTGTATCTTTAAAATTAGTACGAATTCTTTAGCATTAAAATAATGCAACTAGTTCTTTTTTTTCATTTTCCCTACTACCTTTAAGGGGACAGAGTAAGTCAGCTCAAATTCTAATTTCGTCCCCACTTGCCCGCGCGCCGTATGCTATGTACCGACATGTTTGTAATCACTAATACTGTAAGTAGAAAGGTCGTTAGACACTTATTTCATTAGGTTTATCATATTTATGCCTGTTTCTTAACACCAAGCTAGTCGCTTCTTATTTTCATTACGGTTTTTTCCCATTTTAATTTTACATCGTCCTGTTGCGTAATGCATATTCTGATCGTAAGCGACACAACCTCTCAGTTCAAAGGCCGAGGCGAAGTGACCGTGCCACAGGAATCACGCTTCAAGAGGCCGATAGTTTAGGTAATTTCTTTTTACAGTGAAAATAACGGTATTTTAAAAAAAGTAAATAACATAAGCACTGCTTTATAGTTAGTTCAGTTAGTATGCAAAGTTTCATGATCTTATTTAAAGTATTTTATGAATAACAGCGGTTTATTGTTTATTTTGGAGGTAACTTTGGATTTTTTTCTATCGAGAAAATTTTACGAAATCGTGTTTTCGTCTAACGTAACCCTTAACATTAATCCTCAACTTAAAAATTAATGCTGCAATATTTTCGGCATAACGAAGGATCTTGCTAAGCCATTTGAGATTATATTTCCCCTTAAGGCCCAAAACCAGGATAAATGGTTTGCACGGAGAAAATGAATTTTAATTGCATGGTGGTAGGGAAATCCTTAAAACAAAATTATGATAATTATGAAAAATACCTATTATAGAACCTTACAAAATTTTCCCTTATTGATCATTATATACAAATTATTAAAAATTGTGTATTTATCATTGTGTCATAGTTAGTAATCCGACAAAAATATAGTGAGGTCAGATACAGATAAAACGGCTTTACGTGCTCTGAGGCCCCTATGCCTCTCCCAGTGGCATTCTCTCACAGTCTACCTTGGGATGATGCAGAGATAGAATGAAGTAGGTGTAATAAAAAGTTAATATGCGAATACTAAAATAAAATAACAAAAAAAATTGTAATACATGGAAATAAAATACATAAGATATAAATGGTACATCGCAAAAAATAGATAAAATTATATTAATATTCATACACATATATGTATATAAAATATATAATATACATAATTACAATAAGAACAATAAGATATATATATATATATATATATATATATATATACACATACATACATATATATATGTACAACCACTGCGTGTTGCCAGTGATGACTTACGGATCAGAGACGTGGTCCTTCACTGCTGGCCGTATGAGGACGCTCAAGGTCGCTCAGCGAGCTGTGGAGAGGGCTATGCTCGGAGTTTTCTGCGTGATAGACTCAGAAATGAAGATATCCGCCGTAAAACCAGAGTGACCGACACAGCCCAATGGATTAGTAAGCTGAAGTGGCAATGGGCCGGCCATATAGCTCGAAGAACCGATAACCGATGGGGAAGAAAGGTTCTCGAGTCTCGGCAGCCTCGTACCGGTAGGCGTAGTGTAGGGCGACCCCCACTAGATGGAGTGACGACCTGGTAAGACATGCAGGAAGTCGATGGATGCAGGTGGCTCAGGACCGTGCTTTGTGGCGTTACTTGGGGGAGGCCTATGTTCAGCAGTGGACTTGTGAAGGGCTGTAATGATGATGATGATGATGATGATACATATATATATATATACATATATATATATATATATATATATATATATATATATATATATAAATAAACTGTTACTAAGATGATTCTGCCAATTTATTAAGTAAGTGTTCCCGAACCTTCATCTTGAACGCGTACCGATTGCTAGCCGTCCTGATTTCGAGAGGGAGTGCGTTCCGAAGGAGAATAGATTGAATGTGGAAAGAAGAATGAACAAGTCCAGAGCTATGGGATGGACATAGGAGAAGAAGTTTGTTCGTAGAGCGGAGGTTTCTCTCATGACTAGCACTAAGCAACTTAAAGTGAGGAGATAAGTAGGAAGGGGAAGTTGCAGACATCAGGATAGAATAAAGGCTGGTGAGTGCACGCAAACTACGGCGTTGACGAATAGGTAACCATTTTAATTGAGATCGATACGTGGATACATGGTCATACTTTCGAAGATTGAAAATGAATCGAATGCAGTTATTCAGAAGACGGTCATATTTGTTGAGAAAATCTGCATTCAGGTCGAAATAACACATATCACCCTAGTCGATTAGGGGAAAAATTAAACTCTGCACAAGTATTGTCTTAATTTCAGATGGTAGAAAATATTTTAGGCGATAGAGAGAACGTAGGGTACCAGTGACTTTCTGGCTAACGGTCGTTGTTTGGGCTTTCCAACTCAAAGTAGAATCAATTATTAAATCCTTCACAGTGGAACACAATTGAATCTCAGTACTATTAAAAAAGATAGGAGGTAGAGCTACTGTTTTCAATCTCTGGATCATCGGACGGCTACCAATTATTAAGGCCTGACACTTTGAAGGGTTATGTTGGTCCATTAGGCCAAACCTGTCAGACCAGTTCTTAATGTACTCAACGTCCCTGTTAAGTATGTCCACCGCTGTAGAAATATCGTCAATACTCGCTTGTGTGTACAATTGCAAGTCATCAGCATACAGTGTAATAGATAGAGTAATAATTGTGCGATTGGATCACCAGCTTTCTTGCAGATCGGAGCATTAAGGTCGTTGTAGACGGTGCAAGCTCCGATTGCAAGCCTATTAATGCTGGTGTTCCACAAGGCTGCGTGCTATCGCCAACACTGTTTCTTCTGCATATCAATGATATGTTGCAAACCCGTAACATTCATTGCTATGCGGATGACAGCACTGGTGATGCTCTTTACACCGGCCGAGCCAATATTTCTCGGGAAAACGTCTCCGAGTGCCGGGACAAACTTGTGTCTGAAGTCGAGTCTTTGCTGAACAGAGTCTCGGATTGGGGACGACTAAATCTAGTCCAGTTTAACCCCCAGAAGACACAAGTTTGCGCGTTAACCGCTAAAAAGAACCCCTTTGTCGTATCCCCTCAGTTTCAAGGCACTCCCCTTGTTGCCTCAGCCAGTATCGGAATCCTCGGCGTCGACATATCGAGTGACGTGGAGTTTCGTGGTCACTTGGAAGGGAAGGCCAAATTAGCCTCTAAAAAGCTTGGCGTGCTCAGCAGAGCGGGATAGTATTTCATGCCGGCACACCGCCTGCAACTTTACAAGGCGCAGGTTCGGCCGCACATGGAATACTGTTCCCATCTCTGGGCTGGGGCTCCCCAGTACCAGCTCCTTCCACTTGACCGCATCCAGCGCAGAGCGGCTCGAATCGTCGACGACCGAGTGCTTTCCGATCGGCTCGATTCACTGGCGCTGCGAAGAGATATTGCATCTCTTTGCGTATTTTATCGCATCTATCACGGGGAGTGCTCTGAGGAATTGTTTGGATTAATCCCATCCGCCAAATTTCGTGAACGCACTACACGGCAAACGTCCCGATACCATCCACACCATCTGGATGCTTGGCGGTCCACCACTGTACGTTTCACAAGGAGTTTTCTTCCACGTACAACCTCTCTGTGGAATAGTTTACCACCGGCAATTTTTCCGGACCGATACGACCTGGGGACCTTCAAGAAAAGAGCTTACTCCTTTCTAAAGGGCCGGCAACGCACCCGCAATTCTCCTGGTGTTGCGGTTGATCATGGGCGGCGGTAGTCATTTAACATCAGGTGAGCCGCATGCTCGTTTGCCCCCTCTTCTAACAAAAAAAAAAAAAAAACCGATGATACGCAGACTGAAGGTTTTGAGTAATGAGATTAATAAATATAGAAAACAACAAAGGAGATAATATGCCGCCTTGAGGGACACCAGCATGTATGTCAAGCCAGCTAGATGATAGCTCATCGATGAGAACCGACTGCTGGCGCCCTCGAAGATATGATGAAAACCAATCCAGTGCTTTGGGTGGTTTTCAGGTAGGCATTAGATTCTAACCAGGCGAAGCCGGGCCGGGTCACTAATTTGAATAATTTCGGAGTTAGATAAAAGTAGAATTGTCAACGTGTTCACGTCATAGACGGATATTATCCTTGCGCGATTACTTCCGTGTTTACCATTTTTACGAATTAATTTGTTGGAATTTTACACCCGACAAATTTGGTCAAATGCAAAATAAAAAATCTGTTTTAATTGAAAACATTATTTAATTGAGAATATTAATTTTGTTACTGTGTATATACTGTTTATATTATCTCTATATATAAAAATATACGTTAGTGTCTCAAAAACTCGAAAATGGCTTGTCAGATTATGATGAATTTTTGCTTGTATTTTAGTGGGTCACTAGATGGTTTAAAAACAGTTGGACCCGGTAGATGGCGCCGTTGTTGGAATACAGAAATCGCCCGAGCAAAGCCGGGGCGGCTCGCTGGGAAAAATATAAAAGTTTTTGAAGTGTGATTGTATTATTGTTTGATATTTTTTACTTTAAAGTTACTATTTAATTAATAATTTTTACTTTAAAGTTACTATTTAGTTAATACTTAATAACGTTTAAATTTTATCTGGTACAAACTATTAAGGCACTGTTATCACTTATCACAGATTGGTATTTTCCGTCTCATTATTGGTAATAGTATGTAAAGTCACATCACTGTTGTTAGCTGACTCAATGTTCACTGCATTCGAATCTCGATTTTGTTTCGTCGCGTTAAGACTGAAGCTTACGTTCCGCTTGATAATTGTAGGGTTTTCGGATGTTATTTTAGTTTCAGGTATCCCTTTTTCGGGGCACGAAGAATTCTTCGCAATTCGCTTGGTGAATCGTTTGAGTAGCGCGATAAGTGTGCATGCTGGCGTTTCGTGCTCGAGCGCGTCGTATATCTGCCGCGGCGTGCGGCGGCGCGTCTCGGGCAGCGCGGCGAAGGCGAAGGCGGCGTACGCGAGCGTGACGGCGGCGGCGAGCGCGACCGCGGCCTGCAGCCCGCCGCCGCGCGCCACCAGCGGGAACACGCACACCTCCAGCGCGTTGCCCGCGCCCGCCGCCGCCGTCACCAGCAGCACCGCGCAGCTGCGGAACTTTTTGAACGGAAAACATCTCTATAATCTTTGTGATTTGAAATTAATTGAAATTAAGAGACAAACATATACATCTATAGGATTTAGCCTGCAAGAGAATGAGATAGAATACGTCGGTTAGTACTAAATCTATGGATAGAATAAATTGTAGGTTGTTTTTACATAATATGTGTTTGTTAAAAATTCATTTATATTTTAATTAAGTAAATCCTAAAATTATCCTACTCTTGATACTCCGTATTCATCTTATTTTCTCGAAGATTTTTGAAGGGTTCAATTTTACCGAGTATGAAGCAGCAGTTTCTAGTATTATTGTCTGTGTTCGTGTTTGTGCACGCACCTCGTAGTGGAATATGGCAGCCAGCAACGCGTAATCTGCAGGCTGCAGGCTGCCCGAAATGACGGCCCGCAGTCCGCAGTAGCGGTAGTGATATTGTTTGTATTTATGTTTAGGCACGCACATCTTAATCGAGCATGTCGCCCAGAAGCGCGTAGGGTGCGGGCTACAGGCTGTCCAAGTCAGCGGTCGACAGCCTGCAGCAGCAGTAGTGATGTTGATAGTGATTGTGTACACACCTCGTAGTGAAACATGTCAGCCAGCAACGCGTAGGGTGCGGGCTGCAGTCCAGCTGAGTCTGCGGCCACGGCGGCGGCTAGCGCAATGCCGGCCGCGCGCACGCCTCCCAAACGCAGCTGCGGCCACGTCACCAGCGCCGCGCCCGCCGCCAGGCACAGCCCTGTGCACAGCGCCGACCATACGATCAACGGCTGCACACACACGCCGTACGTGAAGGACTGACATGTTCAATTCAATGTCTCGATATCAAAGTTGACCTGGGCTACAGTTAGCTTTTGAAATTTCTTTTAGACGAACTGAAAATTTCGGGAATCAAGGAAGTGACACAACATTACTACATATTTAAAAATGTATTTATTGCTTTTCGAAGTATTGTCCGCGAAATTTGACACATTTTTCCATACGATGGAACCAATAATTGAAGCAACCATTCCATTCGGAAGTTGGGGTCTCCAAAATGGCCGTTTTGTAGGCGTCCTCAGCTTCTTCAGGTGATGAAAATCTCTGTCCACGCAATTTATTCTTTATTTTAGTATAGAAATCATTAGGGCTTAGGTCGGGGCTGTAAGGCCGATGGTGTAATAATTCTATGTTTTCTTGCTCTAAAAACTCTTTTGTTCTGTGTGCGGCGTGAGAACTCGCATTGTCGTGATGGAGGATGATGCGGCGGTTGCAGTTCTCTTTACGGAGTTCAGAAACGACCTGTGGCAAACAAATACTAGCATACCATTCTGCATTAACCGTTCTTTGTCCCTCAAGAGGAATAGTCGTAACATGGCCGGTTTTGGAGACAAACGTGGCCACCAATTTTTTTTGCAACACTCCGTGAACGAACAATTTTTGTTGGCTTTAACTCATTTTCGAACACCCAAAATCGTGACTGGTTTTTTGTTTCGAGTTCGTACGCGTATATCCAGGATTCGTCACCTGATGCGATGTCGTATACAGCATTTGAGGATCCTGCGTGGAATCTTTAGAGAGTTCTGACGCACCAAGTAACGCGAGCCGCTTTTTGCTCTTCACAGAGCGAATGCGGTATCCATCGGGAAAACAACTTTTTTACACCTAATTGTTCATGCAAGATTATTTGTATTTGACTCATGCCAATGTCTAAAGTTGCCTGAGTTTCGCGGTATGTCACATGTTGATCTTTCTCAATCAGCTTACGCACAGCGTCAACGTTTTCTTGGGTGACTGCAGTTTTTGGACGACCTTGACGGGGATCATCACTGAGCTTGACACGTCCACGTTGAAGTTCAGTAAACCAGCGATAAATTGTGGTTTTGGATGGGGCTTCATCACCAAATGCAGAAATCATCCGGACAACACACTGTTTTTGTGTTAAACCACTTCGAAAGTCATAATAAATAATCGCTCTTGAATTATCTCGAGTCAATTCCATTTTCTCAACGACTAAACAAGTTTGACAAAATCTTGTGACAAGACCGAGAATCTTTTTTTAAATAAATAAATGGTATTCGATTTTTAAAACCAAGGAGTTTTCAATTAAAAATATTATAATGACAGGAACAGTGAAATATTCCATTCCCGAAACTTTTAGTGCAGTCTAGGTATCAGCGTAACATAGCAGGTAAATACTGCTGTATTTCGTATGGTAAGTGTAGAGAACCGGAGACCCTTTTTGGTGTAAATGAGGCATTCTATCTTAGCCGTCAGGGATGACAACGCATCTGCATTTTGATTGTTAATAGGGGATAGATGTGGACGTCTACGAGCCACAGCATCCATTTTACATCATGTTGACTATGCGCTCGTTTGTCACCCTTATTCCATAAAAAGGAAGGTAAACAATCACTTACCCTGCGGCCGACGCGTTCGACGAAGTAAAGCGCAATAATCGAGGCCGCGAGCTGCACGACGCCCAGGATGACCGCGTGCCGCGCGGGCGACATTAGCGCCGCACCTCCAACATTCCCCACACCCCCTGCTTCACCCACCGCCACTCCCCTCTCCGCGAGCACGAACACGCGCTCGGCGTACTGCAGCAGCGCGAGCACGCCGCACGCCTCCTGCCCCACCACCGCCATGCCGCCAATGAAGAACGCGCGCCGCCGCCGCTTGTCGCTCACTGAACATCACTTTGTATGTTACCTTTCATCAACATTCACCCATTAAATTATTATTCGTTATTATCAGCCAAAGGTGTCTATGTATTACCATTGTTATTGTACTACTAGGCATGTGTCAATCGTTCATTTCTCGTGACCGAATCATTCTAGTACATTTCGTCAGGCGTATCGGTACGTTCGGTTCGATCATTGAAATGGATAATTTCGGAATCCATTACCCTACACTACAAACAATTTATTTAGATCATTCGGAATTCGCTCGGTTTTTGACTCATTCACAATTCACACCAATAACGAGTTAAAAAGGTTCCGTCAATTGTTTGTGATTCGTTGTACCGGAACATTAAACAAATGAATCAACCATCAATACTTTTAAATGTACCATTTCAAAAATACGAATCATTCATGATTGATTGATACATGTACTAGTACACCGGCAATTCAGAACAAAATGTGTCACAGCTGTAGCTTGTGCGGGCACAAGCTGGGCGCGTAGCTGACACGGTAAATATGCCTCTCAGTTGTATTTTTCATTTACATTATTTACAACTTTTCGGCAAATACGAATTAAAGTTACAGACTTATCTGAAATAAACTTCAAATCACGTGGAAAAATTGGACATATAAATAATGACAGCGTTTTCTTAGTCACATTAAACAAAATAAGTGTTACTGCGGCTCCACATTATCGCCGTGAAGCTCCGTAAACAGGCGTGAACGTGAATGTGGATGGTTTTCGCGGGATTCACGCGCGTACACGCCTGTTCCCCGATCAGAGATTTTGTCCCACGACAAAGGGTTCACGCACCCTTCACGCGGCGTTTACGCGTACACATCCACATTCACGACCCCGTGACAGTTCGTTTAGGACTACAAAGGCGTACGGACGATGTATTTTAGTCATATAGCATCTTCTTTTCTTACAACGCTTTCTAATGAATTTCTTGTTTTGGATGTTAAATAGTGTTATGGTACCACAGCAAATAAAGTTATCGCAGCAGCAGCTTCTACGTCCGTTTCGCGGCGGGTTTCACGAAAGATTGTGAGCATCCAGTGAATGTGGAGGGCACGACTTGCCGTGAATTCATGGCGTGAATTCACGGCGATAATGTGGAGCCACCATTAGATTGTCGGAAACAATGTTCACAATTTATAAAACAAAGAACTAGTCTTCTCGCACGCTCGCAGTCGACTTAAGAAGTTACGGAGATTTGACCATAACTTAGAGGGCAATGTATTAAGACCGCAGAGGCCGACCAGTAGTATACATAGAAGTCTTTGTTATCAGCCACTAAAAGTCCAATACTGCGCATGAGCCTCTCGGGATATAGGGAGCATTTGCCTCTTCCCTATTAATTAAATAGCTTTTAGCGGCACCGCCCCAGGAACAAATGCAGAAGTACAGAGACACTCACCCAATGCTTTGTACGTTTTTATAAGTGATTTGCAATCGGTTACTGTTCGTAAACTTTTAAATATTTAAATGAGTTTTCTTAGTTTATTAGCTACTGCATCAGTATGGACACCCCAAATTAATTTATTGTCAATTATTACCTACTTCTATATATCTCATAAAATCAGTTTTGGCTAAATTACTATATTGAAATGGTGAAGAGTTTATAGTGCGATTGCAAGGATACGTGTGGAGATTAATTTTAAAGTTCTTAGTTGGAAGAGTTGCATTAGTCTTAAGAAAACATATATATTTGGTCTTAGAAACATTAAGTGATAGCAAATTGTCTTCAAGCCAACTAGTCACTGACCTCAGACCATGTTCTGCGAGTTTTGCTACTTTATCGCAAGTGTCACCATAAAAAATCAATACAGTATCGCCAGTAAACATAGTTAAATCGGAATTTTTAATATTGATTTTACACAATTCATTTACATAAAACGTGATTACATAAATAAGAAAATCCCTAAATCAGTTGTAGACAACAACTCTTACACATTTTTACCACAGTTAAGATATTTTGATACCTGAGATGTTAATCATCGTCATCATCATTACAGCCCTTCACAAGTCCACTGCTGAACATAGGCCTTCCCCAAGTAATTCCACAATGCACGGTCTTGAGCCACCTGCATCCATCGATTTCCTGCATATCTTACCAGGTCGTCACTCCATCTAGTGGGGGGTCGCCCTATACTACGCCTACCGGTACGAGGCTGCCACTCAAGAACCTTTCTTCCCCATCGGTTATCGGTTCTTCGAGCTATATGGCCGGCCCATTGCCAGTTCAGCTTACTAATCCGTTGGGCTATATCGGTCACTCTGATTTTACTGCGGATATCCTCACTTCTGATTCTATAACGCAGAAAGACTCCGAGTATAGCCCTCTCCATAGCTCGCTGAGCGACCTTGAGCGTCCTCATACGGCCAGCAGTGAAGGACCACGTCTCAGATCCGTAAGTCATCACTGGCAACACGCACTGGTTGTACACTTTAGTTTTCAGAGATTGAGGTATACCTGACGAGAAGATGTGTCGTAATTTCCTGAACGCTGCCCAGCCGAGTTGAATCCGTCGATTGACCTCTCGGTCGAAGTTGGACTTACCTAGTCGGACTATTTGTCCCAGGTAAACGTACTCGTCAACAACTTCGAGCATAGTGCTCCCAACAACTAACATAGGTGTGACATGGACATTAAACATCATCTTTGTTTTGTCCATGTTCATCTTAAGACCTATCCGTTGGGAGACACCATTGAGTTCATTGAGCATAGTGCTAAGGTCCTCCAGCGATTCTGCCATAAGGACTATATCGTCGGCAAATCGAAGGTGAGTGATGTACTCGGCATTGATGTTAATACCGTATCCTTTCCAGTCCAGTAGCTTGAAAACGTCTTCCTACGCAGCGGTGAAGAGTTTCGGGGATATAACGTCACCCTGCCTTACACCTCTCTGCAGTCGGATAGGTTTCGAACTCTGGTTCTGTACTCGGATAGCCATCGTAGCCCTACTGTACAAACACTTCAGCACTTCGATATACCGACAGTCAACTTGGCATCGCTAAACGGACTGTAGCACCGCCCAAATTTCGACGGAATCAAAGGCTTTCTCATAGTCCACATATGCCAGGCAAAGTGGCAGATTGTACTCTTCGGTCTTCTGTACAATCTGCCGCAGGGTATGTATGTGGTCTATGGTACTGAAGCCTTTTCGGAAACCGGCTTGTTCGGGAGGCTGGAAGTCGTCGAGTCTGCGTGCGAGACGATTCGTAATGACTCTCGAAAACAGCACGTAGACGCGGCTCAGAAGGGAAATCGGTCTGAAGTTCTTCAAGAGAGCGTTGTCACCTTTCTTAATGAACAAGACCACCGCACTTCTGCTCCACGCCCCCGGTGTAGTGCCACCATGGAGGACGGAATTAAAGAGCCTCTGAAGGACTTCAAGTACCAGTTTTCCACCCGCTTTCAGTAGCTCCGCTGTAATTCCATCCTCGCCCGGGGACTTTACCGTTTTTAAGGTGCTGGAGAGCCATTCTAATCTCGCTCAGACTGACGTCCGGGATATCATCGGAATAGTGTCGGATAAGACCCGCTCTTGGATCGTTACTCAAACTTGCGTGTGGCTCCAACGATTATGTGTACAGCTGCCCATAGAACCTCTCAATCTCACTCAAAATCTCAGTCTTTCAGCTTCTTCAGCTTTGACAGTTGGCTCTTTCTGGCAGACAGATCTCTGGCAAAGTCTTTGGAGCCCTGGTTCCGCTCGATCGCTTCTTTAATACGAGTAGTATTAAAGTTGCGTAAGTCTCGCCGCATGCATTTGGAGATCTGTTATGTTGATATTAATACAGAATCTTTTATTGACCTGCCCAAACGAACGCCAAATTGATTATTGTCAATAAAATTATTTCTTTCATTGTACCGTTTTAATCGTTTATTCACTACCTTTTTCAACATCTTTAACAGAGTAAAAAATAATTAATTTTACTAATGAGACAGATGAAACAGGTCACCTGACAGTAAGTGGCTACAATAGTATATTTTTACAGCTGCATCTAACTTTAAACAAAGAAGACCGCACCCGCAGTTAAACCAACCCTTGTTCAAACACTTGTTTTTTACGTGGTAGAGCCATGCTGCAGCTATATTAATTGTATAGTTGTAACACGAATGGGCGGGTCAACCGGGGAAGGACCACGTTCACACAGAATACCAGCGTCAAATCGGAGCTTAATGCTGCTGTGTTTCGTATGGTGAGTGTAGAGAACTAGAGACCCTTTTTACTGGAAAATAGGCATTCCATGTTAGTTCTCAAGGCTGACAACGCATCTTCATTTTGATTCGCAAATGAAGATAGATGTAGATGTCTATAGGCCACAGCAACCACTTACAATGAGGTGGACTGTGTGCTCGCTTGTCACCCTTTTCCTATAAAAAAACCAGATCACTACAATGTGTGCTGCCGCTAGGTGGCAGAAATAGGCGAGAGTATGCCACCCGGCCATGTGGCCAGACGTAACAACAGGTTGGTACGTATAGTAGTCGCGACACCGAATTACTTACACATGTCCTTGGCAAGCGCGAAGGCAGACCTGTCGACGAGGTCTGGCGCGGGCAGCGCAGCCAGCTCGCTTTTCAGAGACGTCGCGCCCACACTGCTCCTCGCGCTGCTCCTCGTCGCGTCCGCACCCGGACTGCCGCGTAGCCAGCGCAGCGACTGCTCCGCTGCCTGCCACACCGGCGTTATTGTAATGCACTATTGTTGTATTCAACTACCCGCCACTTGGACCTTGCAATATTATAATCATAAGTGCTCACGCCTATTTCCCAAAGGGGTAGGCAAATACTACGGACTTCCATTTGGCACCATCCTGACACATGTATATCCCACCTATATATACCCACGCATACACGATCGCCGGTTAAAGGTAATCTCTTAATCTGGCTCATCTTTAATATATCGCCAATTTGGTCGATAAACTTACGTCGCGAGCGTCCCTTCCTGAATCCTGAAAGAATGTTGTCAAGATGTATGATAGACTTATATCCCCTGCTTCTTAAGTTGGTTATTACCTCTTTCATTATCTTACTAAATGTTCTAGGAGCCACGGACTGGCTATACGGTACGGCATTAAATTCATATAGGGTTTTAACTAAATTTTCGTCTTCAAATTCAAATCTTAAAAATTTACGATGACTCGACTTACACTAGTAAGTAAGCCTCCCGTAGGTCAATGGTAGCCATGTAACCATTACGAGGTATTAACTTTGAGGCCGTTGTAATCCTCCATTTTAAAGTGAGATTTTGCAATGAACTTATTAAGAGACTAAATTCAGAATAAATCTTTTGTGTCCGTTAGGTTTAGGCACTAAGAAAACTGAGGATATGAACTGGTTCTTTGATGGATGACACTTTGATATTTCTCCTATAATAAATTACTAATAGCTACAGAAATGTACTTTTTATCTTTTGATGACAAAGTTGAATGAGGTAATCTACATTGAGTAATTTGTCTATTAAATGGTATTGTAAGTCCATCCCGAATCCATCTCAAAATAATTTTATTTTTTCTTAATTTAAGCCAACGGCCATATAAATATTGTAATCTTCCCTGGGTGCACTATCCCTCTCCCAGGTGTGCACTCTGCCTCGCACGAAAAAGGAATGAGGCAGTACGCTCGGACGGCGAGAGACGTTTGTGAGAAGTGGCAATTGTTTTGATGTGGGTAGAGTAAAAATCTTTAAAGGTGCGACTTAGCCTTGTAGAATAAGGAAACTACGTTGTTAATATTATATCTGAAGAATAAAGCGATGAAATATAAATTATGTTACATAAAGCATATGTCGGAAAAAAATAATTTAAGTTTCTTACCTCAAGTTTTCCGCTGGCGGCGAGGAAGGCAGGTGATTCAGGCATCAGCATGAACACGAAGCAGTGGCTCACCGAGAGCCCCAGGCACCACCACAGCACTGTTCTACAGAACGATAAAAATGTAAGAGTCTAAGATCGATAAAGAATGAATAGCAAATGTTCTACGGTTTGTTTCAAGTGCTGTTATTTTGTATGATGGAACACAACGGGATGGAAACTTTGTTTGCATATAAGAAGGTGGTAATAGTGACACTGTGTCGCGACATTGCATCCTTGCGACATGGCATGAGGATAAAATAAGGGGTGACGGAAGAAAGGCCATGTTCACGTATCGTCAACAAGAAATACGCAAAACAGCAGTACGAAGATTGGACTCAAAAAGCTATTGACTTTATAATACAAATTATGTATTAGGTCTTTACCTATAAAATTGCCGTTTTTTATGAAATAACTGAATTTTCTTTCTATATTTTTTATTTCTATTAATCGAAGTAATCACCAATGCAATCTTTGCTAACACAGTGTCAGTTTATTGATTTTCTTCTTGAGAAAATCAGCTGGACGGGCGGCAACATTCTTCAAAGGCATTTTGTACTGCCTCTCGGGTATTGAATATTTCCCCACCAAAATGTTATCCAAATATTGAAAAAAAAAATTGTGTTCAGTTCGTCACAGTACACATCAGCAGTAATGATCATCCCGTTTGGTAAGACGTGACCAACACTTTTTCTAGGTGTAAGTTTTTGTTCAGGACATTGTTTAGGTGCTGAACCGGGATCCAACCAACTTGCTGAGCGCTTGCAATTGTCAAACGGTATCCAATTTTCGTTGCAGATATAAATTCGGTTCAAAATACATCACAATAGTTGGGACTCCATCAGGCCTACTCGACTTGTTGACGTCCAGAGAGGAGTGCTTTGCGCTCCAAGTGCTGTGTAAACTGCACATCTTACATGGAGCACTCACACCGCGGGATGGTCGGCCCTCCTTCATCGAGAGTCGAGTTGGATGTTGAGACCATTGAGTCATCCTCTCTGTACAGGGATTGGAGAGATGACTGTCAGACGTTCCTTTGGACAGCCTTAGCGAGAGACCAGAATACGCGTCTTCCCGGAGGAATTCGAACCAATTCTGCCGATGTGCTCTACTTTGCTTTGCCAATGACACTATTGAAGGACCTGGAGGCGGAATCATACTTTTTTTAGGAGTGCATATGTTGATGCGTCAATCCAGGTCCGGTAGCACTCTTGCTTATAGCGTGATGCAATTTTATAGGATCAACACGGCGGCAAACTGCAGAACGCAACCGCAATGGGAGTGTGAATGGCACCATACACCGGATCAGACAATGATCCGAAGAGCCAAGAGGGTCATCAACGGAGACCTGATATCCGTCCGGATGAGAGGTCAGCAGAAGGTCCAACAGGGAAATTACATGGTCATTCACATCTATGTGTCAAAGCAAAGTTATAGTCATAAACAGATCTACCCGCATGATCGATTAAACGGAAACCAAGCAAATCGAGATGGTGGATGTTAAAATTATCACCATCTATGCGAGTGAGATCTGTTGTAGTACCGAGTCTGCAGCCGTGGACGAGTCTTTGGACGTGGTCGTGGACCTATACAGGCACCAGTAGAACGGGGATAGTCGTCGCTATCTAGGCGCAGCTACAGGATGGACAGGTCCGTAGCTTCAAGGTCGCCGAGGCATCTTGAAGGTACGGACCTGGTTAAGGAGGGGCGGGTTTGGGCCTCCGGCCACCTGCACTTACTAGGCGAAACGCAGAAGTAAACTTCTACTTCACGCTTTTATTCTGTGAGGTCGCGGTTCGAGCCGACTATCCGCTAACATAACGCTAATTAATAAACATATGACTTTTGAAAAAAGAATTCAAGGGCTTTAAAATAAAATTAATTTGAAATTAGGATTCTTAGCCAAACAAAAATTATTTTGATTTGAAATAACCAGAACTGCTAAACGGCATTTTCATAGGTAAAACCTATTATGTAAAAGAAAATTCTTAATTCGTCCCATTAAAATTGTACTTTTGGTTATTTTATTTATTTTGAAGCAGATCTCTACGCGAGCAGAGGACTCTGGTTGAAGAGGATGCAGAACAGTGATGAAGCGCCCATACTTCATCACTGCTCTGCTTCTTCTTCTTGTAAGGCGGGGTGGGCGTAATGTATGCATGAATTCGGCAGATGTGCGTCTGCGGTGAGGTACAAAAGCATTACGCCCAGGTTGTGTCGGTGCGGGGAGGACTACGAGGAGGAGTGCGAAGTGCGGGGAACGAGTGCGGAGTGCAAAAGAGCAGTATGCATGCGTGCGGCAGACGTGCTTCTGAGGTATCGGATGCTTATGTAAGCAGCACGTCCAGGTTGTGCCAGTCTGGTGGAGAATTGCGAGGAGGAACGCAGGGGAAGTGCGGAGAGGAATGCGAAGAGGAGCACAGGGAGTAGTGCGGGGTTCGGGACGGGCAGTACAGATTCGCGCAGCAGACGTGCGTCCGAGGGAAGGTACATGAGCAGCACGCCTAGGTTGTGCTGGTGCTGGAAGGAATGGTGGAGCAGGGAGTAGTGCGGGGTGCGAGGCGAGCAGTACGCATGCGTGCGGTATACGAGCGACCGCGGCGAGGTACATAGCAGCACACCCAGTTTGTGCTGGCGCTGGAAGAAGTGCGGGAGCGGGGAGGAATGCGGGGTGCGAGGCGAGCAGTACACGGGTGTGCGGTAGAAGTGTGTTTGCGGCGAGGTGCATAAGCAGCACGCCCAGGTTGTGTCAGTGTGGGGAGTATTGCGGGGAGGAGTTCAGGGAGAAGTGCGGGACGAGCAGTACGCACGCGTGCGGCAGACGTCCGTCCGCGGCGAGGTACATGAGCAGCACGCCCAGGTTGTGCGCCGGCACCACAGCCGCCGCCGCTGCACCGCCCCACGCTGCGCTGCACATCTGCATCAACGTACAAAATTCATCTAAGGGCTGGGAAGGACCGTGTGAGAGCCGTGTTTATGCTTTCAGAAATTTTTCAAAATAAATTACTTAAAATCGCGTGATTTCTTACGTAACACGTAAAAGCGTTGGCTTCTTCATTGCTTACAATTTCTCCACGTACCGAAACTCAACGAAAATATAAATCTAAGGACCCTAGGTCACAAATGCCTGGGCGTTAAGAAGGTATAAAATAATTGCTCCATAATTAATACAGTGTATTTTACATAGTATGAATTATGTATATTTTAGATTGGTTGAAGAAAACATTTGTAAGTGTAATGAAGGCAGTCGATGTTGGTTGGCACTGACCTCCCTGGCCAGTATGGGCGCCAGCGCCCAGGCACCAGCTGCGCCCAACCCGGCTGCCGTGCGTGCAGCCACCATGCACCATGGACCGCCCACCAGCTTCAGAGACCAGCATATCTGCAATGTTGCAATACAATCATTTTCAGTTATACTTAGAGCCATGGCAGCTCAGGGAGTTTTATCACTATCGGTCATTACACCCAATCAAAATACTACTGCTGAACGTAGGCCTCCCCAAGGAATTCCAAAAGCCATCTGCACTCATCGACTGACTGCTTCTCTTGCCAGGTCGTCACTCTATCTAGTTGGAGGTCACCCATTCTCGCTTATTGATACGAAGCTGCCAATCTAGAACTTTTATTCCCTTTCGGTTGTCGGCTATTCGAGCTATTTAGCCGGCCCATTACCATTTCTGCTTTCTGGTTCGACCTAATTTCTAAGTGACGCGGAGAAACCACGAGTATAGCTTTTTCCATAGTTCGCTGAGCGACTTTGAGCTCCCTCATATGGCTAGCAGTACCAGTCTCAGATCCATTAAGTCATCATTGATTGTACGACTTGTTTTCAAGTTTTGTGGTATATGTGACGAGAAAATGTGTCATAAGCACCCCAACGCTGTCTAGCCGAGTTGGTTGGCTAGCCCCCTTGCCGAATTTGATATTACCCAGTAGGACACTTTGTTCTAAGTAGACATACTGTTCGACTACTTTGAGCTTAGTCCTCTTAACAACTACAGGCATAGCTGTGACATAGACATTATACATGACCATTGTTTTGTCCATGTTTATCTTAAGTCCTATCAGTTGTGAGGCACTATTGAGGTCGTTGAGCATCGTGCTGAGGTCCTTCACATCGAAGATGAGTGATGACTACCCATTAATGTTGATACCCTACCAGTCCAGTAGCTTGAAAATGTGATACAAAGCAGCGGTGAAGAGTTTAGAGAATATAACGTCATCCTTTCTTACACCTCTCAGCAGTTGGATAGGTTTCGTTGTCTAATTCTGTACTCGGATAGCCATCGCAGTCCATAAGGGAACCAGGCAAAGGCATACTTCGATATACCGACAGTAACTTTGCAACAATGAAGGAACTGTAGCATCACTCAAATTTCGGCGAAATCAGTCTATCATATCAGTATACCACATACGGGGAACAAAATAGCACATTCTATTCTTCGGTCTTCTGTAATGTTTTGGAGACTGAAAGTCATTGAGTCTTATTGCTAATATAAAGTGCCTACTCACCACAAATGTGAACGAAGTGGCTATAACGGCAAATTTTCTGCCGTAGCGCAGAGCTCTGGCGCTGATGGGCACGCCGAGTGACGAGGCGGCGAACGTGGTGACGGCCGCCACCACCGCGCCCGCCCCCTCCCCTTCCTCACCGCTAGCCTCCGCAGCCTCGCCGCTCGCCAGCGACACCCAGCCCAGCGCCAGCCCGAACGACACCGTCGGTACGTTTACTGCAACACACACAAGCACACGGTGTAATGACGGTGATGATGACGGTGCCTCCTAAAGCCGGCTTCACACTTGGTCTGCAAATCGCACGCGAACGCATGAAAAGCGTGAACGATGTGCGAACACATAATCTGAAATCGATTCGCACCTACGCGCTTCCTTCATGTATTGTTTGACTATTTTTGTCGATGTTTTGGCGCGCGTCAGAAGAAACGGGAAGCACGAAATTGCAAGGCTCCACACTACGCAACGTGCAATTTTATTATCGGCAACATTTCGTTATTAGTTCATGGATTATTAAACAATACCTACAATTACCGGCTCTATATAATAATATGCTTAGATTTATTCATAATTATATCTACTGTTGGCGACGCGAGATAACAGCACTTTAAAGCATTCATTGTTTCATACGATAAAAGTCAAAGTTATATTAATTTGCTAATTTCTGAAAGATAACAATATTTGAATTAACTTAGTCATGTATTAAATAGCAATCGGGTATGTAATACTCGTACGATTAATTGAATTTAATGTTTGATTAATTTAAAGATATGTATTTTGATAAGTGATAAGTTGGATGGGGACAGTTAAATGCTAGAGTGAAATAGTGTATATATTAGACAAGGATAGAGTTAAAAATTAGAAAGAGATGGCAAGAGCCTCCTACATAGTCGTGTAGAAATGAGTTTGTCAACTTACACGAGTGTCTACCATTGTTGAAATATTTTAATACATATAAAAATGTAAAATATAATTGCTTAAAGTGATATGTGTTATCATGAAAATGTAAAAAAGCATGTAATAAATGTTTCAGATTTGTTTCATAAAGTAACATGATAAGAAATATGTTAAAAGTATTTAATTTTTTGGATAAAACGACGAAATAATAATAGAATTGTGCAAGAAAATTAAATTTGTTATTTGTGAATAAAAGTTTTAACAAGTGAGGAAAAATACAGTCCATTAGGTACATGAATGACATCGAGTCCGGGAACATTCCTTAAGGACCCGTAATTTTAGTCCTCAACCTTTTCTTTTGAGAGAGTGGTTAAGGATCTGAGTCGAAAGTATTACTCAGGGGTCACGTCCACTGCGTTTTTCCCAAACTCAACAAGGTGTGGTATGGGTTAGGAGGCCAGGAATTAGTTGAATACTGCTGCGGGCGTAAGATGAAGAACGAGACCACATTTTTATTTACATTATTTTCAGAAATATTTATATAATATAACAATTATTTGTTAAGAAACTAACTTATTAGCTTGTTACTAAACTACACAAATAATTGTGGTTTCTTTTTTCTTTATGATTAATTGAACATCTATACAACAGGTAACTCTGGAAAAATCCTTTTTTTTATATATAGAATAAGGGTGACAAACGATCCGATGTACGAATAACCGTCCTGTATATGCTAGATCCATGACCGGAAGTGTAGTAATTAAAAATATTCTACACAAAGACTTATTAGATAGAGCTACGCAGCAGTGTGTTAAGGTTGCACCACGAACGGATTGGCTCGACCGGGGAAGACCCACGCTCGCACAGAATACCAGCGTGAAATGGCACCGCTGTCAAAGCCTAAAACTAACATACAGTCAATCAAACGCGATGACTGTCTGTACAATAAAAATAAAAATTGACAACAATAAAAATTGCTAGGGTTATATTTTTTTTTTTATAATATGAAAATTTATTCAGTCTGTCAACACAGCGAATCGGGTTTGTAGTAGTGACAATGCGACGTAATTGCTTGTATGTGTGCTGCCGGCGACGCCGATTCTCCTACAAAATAAGGTTGACGGCCATTCTGTTTTGTATTATAGAATTCTATGATTTTTGTCCTCAGAGATGACACTCCAACTGAATTTTGAAGATGTAGATGTCTGTAGGACACTTCATTCGTTTATATGTAATTCGTATATATTGTCTAAATAAATGAGATGAAGGGGTACTGAAGTGCCAAAAGGCCGAAAGCTCGTGCCGCTAAGCCAAGTATAAGGTGGACCTCCAATACATGGAAGTCTAAACGTAGTCGCTATTTATTTAAAATACGTTGCACAAAAATGTACAAAGGCGGACTTAACACCTAAAGGCGTTCTCTACCAGTAAACCTATTAGTGAGCAGAAAACATTACTTTAGTGGTGCAATAAGATCAGTAAATCAAGGATCAAAACAATAAATATATGAAAACTAGGGCAGATGCAGATGCAAAGGTAAAACCTTTTGCTAGCATCATAAACGGAGTGGAGTAAAAGTCTAAAGTCATAACTCTTTCTTTCAAGTGTATTCTCTAAAGCCGCCACTATATGGCGAATGTTTTATATATTGTTCGCGCCACTTTGCACTATCGCTTAACGCTTATAAGGGATTCGTTAATTATTATCCAATAAGATTACTGCAAAGCCCATTTCCGGTTTCCTATCTACCGCTTTATGCCCAGCATGTGCATTCGCGTGTTAACGGGCACACACAAGTTGAGAAGATACGCAATCAACCGCACCGCTTATATCTCGCATCATCGCTCTGGCCCTTGTGTAATTTGGATATTGTATTATACTAGCATATAGTAAAAAGTATAGACATTTGCAATAACGCTATATTTCGTGATTATCTGTGAAGTTGATAAATGTGAAGACAGCCGGCAGCCATCGAGACACGAGGCAGATCAGCGGAAGTCCAGGTGGGTGCACATGCATTCCTTCACGTCCTTCCTATATCCCGAATTTAGGGGATTTGCAGTATCACGAATATATTAAATTCCATTCACCGCTCGCACCGCGCTCATAATATACAGTCCACTATTCTATTTAAATTAATAGCCGCACCGCATAACATTATTTAATACATTTGAACCAGCAGTTTGGTGGTTGAAGGCCAAACGCCCAAATCCACCATATATAAAAATTGAGTCATATAGTCTACACCAATGGTTAATATTTAATGGGAAAACTGTCCGTTTAATTTATTAGTATATATTGACCAAGTGCGAGTTATTTTTAAAAAATAAATTAGCATAATGTAACACAGTTTACTGTATGCCGTATAGTTGGCGGTTAAGAATATCCACTACCCCACATCTTCCCGTGGGTGTCGTAAAAGGCGACAGAGGGAAACAGGCAGGAGATGGGCAGCAGGGTCTTCCTGATAACAGCAAGTGTACGACAAAAAAACCTGCGGTTGCCAACCCGCTCGCCAAGCGTGGCAACTATGGCAATATACCCCCCATGAACAATTACACAAATAGACGGCCCGCAGTTCCCGGCGGCCCCGCTATTCCTGGCTACGGTGGCGACCATGGTAACGGCGGGGCAGGGGGTGCTAAGAATCTCCGGTGGAGGTTTGGTTGCCACCTACGACGACTCGACCTGGCAACATTTAACGCACGCACATTGAGGACTGACGAGAAGATCCTGGAGCTGGAACAAGAGATAGACAAGTTGCGCTGGAGTATTATAGGATTATCCGAGGTCCGAAGAGAGGGGGAAGACACGGTGATTCTCGAATCCGGCAACTTGTTCTATCACCGGGAGGGCGACCATCTGTCCCAAGGAAGTGTCGGATTTATCGTCCACAAGTCTCATGTCAACAACGTTGTAAAGATTGTGTGTCGACGAGGGTCGCGTACCTGATACTCAGAATCACCAAACGGTATACGCTGAAGGTCATACAGGTTTACGCACCAACCTCGGCTCATCCGGAGGTGGAGGAAATGTATGTGGATATTTCCAAAGCCATGCATTCCTCCAAAACCCACTACACGGTGTTGATGGGAGACTTCAACGTAAAACTAGGCACAAGAGAAAACGGTGAGCTGAAGTTAGGGAAATTTGGAGTAGGGCAACGGAACCGAAGGGGCCAGCAGCTGGCCGACTTTATGGAGAAAGAGGGACTATTTATGATGAATCTTTCTTCCAAAAGCCTCCCCACAGGAAGTGGACCTGGTCCCCCCCGAACGGGTTCCCGCCTTGTCGTGGCGGGGGGGGGGGACTTAGTAGCCGTGGCTTGGTCTCCCACGGTGAACAAAGAGGAACCCACGTGGCTGGCCCGAGGTGAAGGGCCGGCCTGAGGTGGCCACTCCGAGTGGGCTTGGGGAGCCCACTTCGGATGTGTGCTGGTGGACTGCAGCGAGTGGGGACTCGCGCACCCTCTGCTGCGCTGCGGCTGTAGCCGAGGTGGAGTCGTGGAGGAAGAGAAGTGTTGGTATGGCGATGCGCCACTCGCCCTATCCTTCGCGACTCAAACGGGGCCGCACCGTTGATGCGGTTGTGGTGGGGCTGCGGGGGGAGAGGATTGTCGGTATTGAGAGGCGCCGCTCTCCCTACCCTCCGCAGCCGAATCTTGGTTGGTGGCGGAGCCATTGACCAGATCCGCCGCTGGGGTCGGGAAGGCTAGTACTTCTAAGTGCTCGTTTTTCCTGGCCCCATGGCCTTTGTGCATCGGACGCGGGGGCGTCTGTTGCACAGACGTAATTGGAGGCCGTGGAGGAAGGCGCACCATGTGTTCTGGTGCGCCTTACCTGGGAAGGAGAACGGGGAGGAATTTTCCTCTCCCGAGGAGGTGCTGCCATGGGGCGGCAGGCGCTAGTAGGGCCGCGGATGTGTGCGAAAGCGTTCCCGTAGCTCTGCCAATACGCGACAAAGGTGGAACAGCATGGGGTTTTAGTCGGTGCGAGTCCGACATAACCCGTCCTTGCCCCCGCGAGGCGGGTATGCGTATGCATTTCCCCACGTAAAAAAAACAAAAAAAAAAGGAAGTGGACCTGGTCGAGCTCCGACGGTTCGACAAAAAATGAGATTGACTTCATTATGACGACCAGACGCCAACTGTTCAGTGATATCTCAGTGATCGCAAGGGTGAAAACTGGCAGCGATCACCGAATGGTTAGAGGCACACTGGACCTAAACGTTAAGTTGGAGAGGTCTCGTCTAATGAAGTCAACGCTCCGTCCCCCTCGTGCTCTAATCCAGAATCCCGAAAACTTTCAGCTCGAGTTACACAACCGCTTTCAGTGCCTACAAGATTGCAATGCAGTGGACGATATGAATGACAAGCTCGTGGAAACTGTCCATGCGGTCGGAGCTAAGTTCTGCAAGACCCGCCGCAGAAGAACACAAAAACTCTCCAATCACACTCTTAATCTCATGGCTGTTAGACGGGAGATGAGGCTGAAATCGTCAACAGATTTGACAGCATACAGGCAACTGAACAGACAGATCTCCAAATGCATGCGGCGAGACTTACGCAACTTTAATACTGCTCGTATTAAAGAAGCGATCGAGCGGAACCAGGGCTCCAAAGTCTTTGCCAGAGATCTGTCTGCCCGTAAGAGCCAACTGTCAAAGCTGAAGACTGAGTGTGGCAGCATCGTTTCCGGGACACCTGAGATTTTGAGTGAGATTGAGAGGTTCTACACATCATCGTTTGAGCCACACGCAAGTGTGAATAACGATCCAAGAGCAAGTCTTATCCGACACTATTTCGATGATATCCCGGACGTCAGTCTAAGCCAGATTAGAATGGCTCTCCAGCACCTTAAAACGGCAGGGCCCCAGGCGAGGATGGAATTACAGCGGAGCTTCTGAAAGCGGGTGGAACACTGGTACTTGAAGTCCTTCAGAAGCTCTTCAATTCCGTCCTCCATGGTGGCACTACTCCGAAGGCGTGGAGCAGAAGTGCGGTGGTCTTGTTCTTTAAGAAAGGCGACAACGCTCTCTTGAAGAACTACAGACCGATTTCCCTTCTGAGCCGCGTCTACGTGCTGTTTTCGAGAGTCATTACTCGCACGCAGACTCGACGACTTCCAGCCTCCCGAACAAGCCGGTTTCCGAAAAGGCTTCAGTACCATATATATATTCAGTACATACATACCCTGTGGCAGATTGTACAGAAGACTGAAGAGTACAATTTGCCACTTTGCCTGGCGTATGCGGACTATGAGAAAGCCTTTGATTCCGTCGAAATTTGGGTGGTGCTGCAGTCCTTTCAGCGGTGCCAAGTTGACTGTCGGTATATCGAAGTGCTGAAGTGTTTGTACAGTAGGGCTACGATGGCTATCCGAGTACAGAATCAGAGCTCGAAACCTATCCAACTGCAGAGAGGTGTAAGACAGGGTGACGTTATATCCCCGAAACTCTTCACCGCTGCTTTGGAAGACGTTTTCAAGCTACTGGACTGGAAAGGATACGGTATTAACATCAATGGCGAGTACATCACTCACCTTCGATTTGCCGACGATATAGTCCTTATGGCAGAATCGCTGGAGGACTTAAGCACTATGCTCAATGACCTCAATAGTGCCTCCCAACGGATAGGTCTTAAGATGAACGTGGACAAAACAAAGATCATGTTTAATGTCCATGTCACACCTATGCCGGTAGTTGTTGGGAGCACTATGCTCGAAGTTGTTGACGAGTACGTTTACCTGGGACAAATAATCCGACTAGGTAAGTCCAACTTCGACCGAGAAGTCAATCAACGGATTCAACTCGGCTGGGCAGCGTTCGGGAAATTACGACATATCTTCTCGTCAGGTATACCTCAATCTCTAAAAACTAGATTGTACAACCAGTGCGTGTTGCCAGTGATGACTTACGGATCTGAGACGTGGTCCTTCACTGCTGGCCGTATGACGCTCAAGGTCGCTCAGCAAGCTATGGAGAGGGCTATGCTCGGAGTTTCTCTGCGTGATAGACTCAGAAATGAGGATATCCGCAGTAAAACCAGAGTGACCGACATAGCCCAACGGATTAGTAAGCTGAAGTGGCAATGGGCTGGCCATATAGCTCGAAGAACCGATAACCGATGGGGAAGAAAGGTTCTTGAGTGGCAGCCTCGTACCGGTAGGCGTAGTGTAGGGCGACCCCCCACTAGATGGAGTGACGACCTGGTAAGATATGCAGGAAGTCGATGGATGCAGGTGGCTCAGGACCGTGCTTTGTGGCATTACTTGGGGGAGGCCTATGTTCAGCAGTGGACTTGTGAAGGGCTGTAATGATGATGATGATGAACACAGTTTTATTCGTGGTAGAGCAGCAGAGAGATGTATGCTGCAGCTATAACCACGAATGGGTCGGCTCAACCGCGGAAGGACCACGCACTCGCAGAATACCAGCGTAAAATAGCAGCTTAATAATGCTGTTTCGTATGGTGAATGTAGAGATTCAGAGACCTTTTTTACTATAAACGAGGCAATCCATCTTAATCCACAGGGGTGGCATGCGTACGTGCGTTTTGATTCTTAATAGAAGATAAATTTAGAAGTCTATGGGCCACAGCATCCACTTACTGTCAGGTGGACTGTATGGTCGTTTGTCACCCTTATTCTATAAGCGAGAATGTAAACACTCGTTCGCGCTCGCGCTGCCCGTCCTTTGACTTCTGCTTGAAAAACCGACAATCGAAGGAGCGCCGGTCAGTGGCAGAGGCATGGGCAGTATACAAAAAGTACTCTGTGGTGACAGCGCGAGTAACCTATTTACATACACGCACTGCCCACTTCACTGATCCCTTCCTTGTCCAACAAGGTTGAGTGTAAATGTGGCATAAGAGGAAAAAGAGGGATATGAAACGGGAGATAGATAGCAGCATCTTCCTGATAACACAAAACATTGGAGAAACTGCGACTCTCAACCCGCTTAAGACTGTATAAAGGACGCCTATTATTTAGCAATGGACTTTTGATACTCCGTAATAAATAAATGAATGTTTGACGAACTATGAAGCTGGTATTTAAAAATATTCCAATCCAATATGACTGGTATTTATATATTTCGTCTTGTATGTGTACGTCCACATAAATCATAATAATAAGACAATAGAAGTCGCATAGACGCGTGACTTTGTCGCCGCTTATATGGGTTGACGAACATAATTCACCATCTTGTGATTTAGTTGTGCGGGGAACATCATACGTGAATTATTGTTATTATAAATTTAGAATGGTGCACTGCAGCATAATCAGTTGTACAAACTCATCAAGGACGTGTAATTAAACTAATAAAAGGTTAACATTTCATTAGTAAGTTGATTATTTACTAATTATCATTGTTTTAATTAATTTACATCTAGATGAATACTTTACTACGACATTTACCTTTGCAAACTCATTTATTACTTTTCGTATTGTACAATTACCATTGCTGCTTTTGTTCTACCGTAATACGCGACGCACGCGACGTTGACAAACTCGCCAAGCAATGTAATGTGAAACATTAGATATTGTGCATTGCGTGTTTATAATACGGTAAGATGTGGCGACATCGGTTTTGGAAGTAATCGAGCCCTAATTTATTTCTATTGTCTTATTATTACGATTTCTGTGTGTACGTCCACTACTGAGGACATCCACGACTTCACGACAACCAGGCGCCGCATCTTACGAATGAGGTAAAATATTTGACAGCTTTCATAGCGGGGAAGTCAATTTATTCGAAAAATGTAAAGGTTAATGTTTTTTTTTTCTGAAATATTAATTATATATTATTTTAATTAGATTAGAAATGAATAAACCAAACTACGAATATTGCTTAGTAATTAAAATAAAGAAGAGTTAAAAAGTTTTATGTATTTAAACGCATTAAAAACAGATAAACTTAAATTTAAAATGCAATTTCTCAATTAAAATGACCGTGTGTAGCAAATATTTTGATCTCACTCCCAAGTAGCGTTGTAACGTTCGCCAAGCTAACCTAAGCCATTATCAACGAAAAACAGCTCATCTGGTATTTTGTACTTTGTTAAGATTTTAACAGGAAAACATTTTAACATGAAAATGTATTTCTTATTTTATCATCCACGCTGTATCTAATATACTATATCGAATTAGATATAGCATAGACAAGCTTATGCTTGTTAAGGGGATATAGTAAGTCAGCTCAAATTCTAATTTCACCCCCACTTTCCCGCGCATCGTATGCTATGTAACGATATGTTTGTAATACTGTAATTAGATAGGTCGTTAGATACTTATTTCATTAGGTTTATCATATTTATGCCTGTTTCTTAACGCCAACCCAGTCGCTTCTTAGTTTTATCACGGTTATTTCCCATTTTAATTTTACGTCGTCCTGTTGCGTAATGTGTATTCTGATCGTAAGCGACACAACCTATCCCTTCAAAAGCCTAAGCGATACTAACGTGGCGCAGTGTTGCCAGATGTCTTGAACCTTTTATCTTTATTAGACACTTCTAAAATCTGTATTAAATCTGTATGCTATTTAAACTTAAAATCTGTATAATTTAATAAACCAAAACAGAATAATTGATCATCATCATCATCATTGCTTTTTTTTGAAAAACAAGGAATAGCTACTAACGTGATAAGCAGATAAGGTTTGATTATCGTTATTAAATAAAAATATTTTTTATAGAATAAGGGTGACAAACGAGCACATAGCCCACCGATGGTAAGTGGATGCTGTGGCCCCTAGACATCTACATTTATCCTCGCTTAAGAATTAAAACGCAGGTACGTTGTCACGCCTGAGGACCAAGAGGGGATGCCTCATTTCCAGTAAAAAGGGTCTCTGGATTTCTACTTTCACCATACGAAACACGGCAGTATTAAGCTGGTATTTTACGCTGGTGTTCTGTGAGAGCGTGGTCCTTCCCCGATCGAGCGTCAGCTGTTATGGTTGCAGTGCTGCAACCATAATATAGCTGCAACGTGGCTCTATCACGTATAAAATATACACTATACATTAAATTTTTTATATAGCAAAATTGAAAACATTAATTTAAGCAAACAACATTATTAAAACTCAAAAATAACAATTTTTTTTAGTAAAATTCAATTTTTCCTTAATTCCTCAATTTTGCCTGTCCTAAGTCAGGGTGAAAGTATGAAGGAAAAGTTACGTCACAGGTTATGTGTACCTATTGTGTTTTTATTGGAATATAGTGTAGGTAGCTAGCGCGGGCGGTGATCTTTACAGTGATTACGTCACCCGGGCGCATAGGGTATCCATGAATTTACGAATGGTTTCGGACAGAAACCTCTTTAATTTTAAGAAAGAAAATAGGATTTTTTTTAGAATTCGGATAAATATTTTTATACTAAAGCCAACTATAACCATAACTACCTATGGTTTTAGTGACAACGGTGTTCACACTTACACCTTGTATACATATTTTGTAATACACTTGTAATTCTGACATACTAACAAATTACGTTGTGAAAAAATAAATTAACCATAAAGAATAGAATCGTGAATGTGTGCAACGCGGTATCTAGTCACTTATTTTGCTTCATTCTATTTTATATTGAATATTATGGTAATCCAATCAATAGAGTTAGAAAACTCTGTATAAAAATCTGTACCCAGTGCTAATCTGTATCACACACCGAAAATCTCTATAAATACGGGGAAATCTGTATATATGGCAACACTGACGTGGCGATAGGAATCAAGCTTCAAGACGTCGATAGTTTAGGTAATTTCTTTTTACAGTGAAAATAATGGTATTTAAAAAAAGTAAATAACATAAGCACTGCTTTATAGTTAGTTCAGTTAGTATGCAAAGTTTCATGATCTTATATAAAGTATTTTATGAATAACAGCGGTTTATTGTTCAGTTTGGAGGTAACTTTGGATTTTTTTCTATCGAGAAAATTTTACGAAATCGTGTTTTCGTCTAACGTAATCCTTAACATTAATCCTCAACTTAAAAATTAATGCTGCAATATTTTCGGCATAACGAAGGATCTTACTAAGCCATTTGAGGTTATATTTCCCATTAATGGGTCGGCTCCATCGGGGAACTACCACGCTCTCATAAAACACCAGCGTAAAACAGCAGCTTATTGCTGTTGTGTTTTGAGACCCTTTCTGGTCTTAGTCCTTAGGGGTGACAACGTATCCGTATTTTGTTTCTTAATTGAGGATATATGTGGATGTTTATGGGCCACAACACTTACTTACAATTAGGTGGTGCTCGTTTGTCCACATAATTCTATGAAAAAAAAAAGCCTGGAGATGGGCAACAGTGTCTTTCTATTTTAGAATTTTTAAATAGTAGTTACGACATCCACGGGACGATATGAGGTAATGAATACTCTGACACCGCTACTACACGTTGTAAACTCAGTAGGTAATAATAATAATAACAATGGGAAGGCAGTGGTCTTCGATACATGCCTTTTCGCCCAACTCTCGGCCGTTTGGTCTCCCCTGCGAGGCTTCCATCTAGTTCAGTTTTTATTTTTTTATGTGTTCCTTATTCACTTATTTTTCTATATTTAATGTTTATTTATCATTTTTTATATATTTATTAAGCCCAATTACATGAGTATATTATACAAATACACAATAACAGCAAGCTATTCTGTAATGTGGGGGCACGGCAGTAACCCCGCCAAGTCGAGCAAAAAAGCAGCACAGCCGTACCATCCTTTTCTCGAACCAGTTCAGGCCATTTTCGAACCTCCTATAACTGTGTTATATAGAAAAACTAGAAGCCTGAATTTTCAGTAACCAAGCAGGCATTTTATAAACACAGTATACTCGAATTTCATTCAATTTAAACCAGTAGTTTAAGAATAATAACTAGTCAAAGTTTCTTAATTTTGTTACTTACTGATTGATCGATCATCAAAACTCTAAGGACAATAAAACTCTAGCAGACATAGAAGCTTCAAAAAATCTAAAATCTGTTATGTTTTAAATAAATAGATTGACTTGGCAATCGCACTAAACAATCTAATTTAATTTAGAGCTCGACTCGAATTAGTACAACAAAAAAAGGATAGCTTAGTTTGCGAGTAATCGGGACTGTGTTTCTTACGTTCGACCCGCCGTCAATAAAACTTAATTTATGACGTACTCGAGAGAAGCACTTCAAATATTTTAAATTTTATGAATAGCCATTGAAATAAGAAAAGAAATACGAATGTTATTCTATCAAAATATGATAACAATAATATTTTAGAGGTGACGAAATCAAAAGTACAAGCCATTTTAGCGACTTTTTGTAAAACATCGGGTTTATAAAAAAAATAAGATCGATAAGTGTATGATTATTTATTATATCCTTAAACTTAATGAATTACTTGATATATTTGTCTATATTATAAATCGATTTATATATATAGTAAAATATTAAGTGAAACCTGATGAAGAATTCACGGATTGCGCAATTGATTGCTATTTGTTAGTTACAATCTAGGCTGTTATTACATAAAAACTTATATTATAATATGATGAACAATTTATAAAACTTTATTACTTAAATTGAATAATTATATTCAAATACCACTACGACTGTTTCGTATTTAAAGAATACAACATATTTTATACAATTACGATAATGTAAGCTATAGAAAATTATGTTTAGATTCGCGTCATTCTGAGTATTTAAGTCGACTTTATCACATCTTTCATACACTATTTGCAAAAATATTACTTTAATACAAGAAAATACTAATAAGACGTTAATTTGGTATACAAATACTAGCAAAAATCAATAAAATCAATACTCACGGCATATTTTATCACCTCGTTAAATCCACTCAAGCGTCACTTTACTCAATAAAGACAAGTTTAACTTACAGTTTCAATATTTTTCGTCCAAGAGGTTGGTAATTTTGATCCAAATCTATGATCATCAGGAGCTTCGTTCAAAAATCTTTCCACTTCATTCGATGTTAATATTTTCGACTTTTTAGTTGTAGTACCGTCTGATTGTCGTTTTAAGGTTTTAAGAAAGTAATTACTTAAGACAGAAGGACCCTTAAGTAGGAACTGAATAAATAACCGACTTGGTTTTTGATGACATTTTCGTTTGCACACCGAGATACTATGTACAGTACAATTTAGTTCAATTTGTTTACATATTTATTTATTTAATATTCTTTATTGCACACCATATTTTATACTACATTACACTACATTACTAATTATATATCCGAAAGAAGTATGCGATGGGTGGTCTTATTGCTGATAGCAATTTCTTCCAGACAACCAGTGAATGGACAGGATTACACAAAAATTACAAGGGTAGGGCACATTGGTGTGATAAAAAAAAGGAATACACATTTCATATATATATATATATATATATATATATATATATATATATATATATATATATATATATATATATATATAACACATACAAAAAAATATATATTTAATTATTTAACTAAATGCAATCAATATACTACATATATATTATATTACGACTAGTGTGGGAGCGAAGTGCAAGGTAATGGTTCTTTACTAGTTTTTTAAAAACCGGTAGGGATGGAGCGCGTTTGACTGCCAATGGGAGTTCATTCCATAAACGAACGGCCTGTACAGTAAAAGACTTGTTCATAAATTTACTAGTATGTAGTGGCATATACAATTTCAAGCTCTCTGCTGATCTCAGGTTACGCGAATGGGAATCACGAAGAAACACAAAACGATTTTTGAGGTAAGAAGGGTAAGAAGGATTAAAGAGAATACTATAGAGAAGATGAAGTATGTGTGCATTCCGATGAAGACGTATCGACAACCACTTGAGCTTAGTACGAAAAAGAGAGACATGGTCATATTTACGTAATCCAAATATAAACCTTATACAGAAATTCTGAATTCGCTTAAGTTTATCAAGCTGAGCTTCGGTGAGATCTAGATAGCTGACGTCCGCATAGTCGAAAATAGGGAAAAGAAGGGACTTGGCAAGCGCAGTTTTGGTGTATATTGGAAGAAAGTTACGTAATCTACGCAAGGAGGCTGCAGAGGCATAAACTTTACGATGGATCTCTTCGATTTGATGGTCCCATGACAGATTTTTATCTATGTGAATCCCCAAGTTCTTCACTGAATCTCTGTAAGGGATATTAGTTTTATCAAATACAATTTGGGGTAGGTAATCAACTGATAACTTATTCAGCATTTGAGCGCTACCGACGACAATGCTTTGTGATTTAGCTGGGTTAACGTGAAGGCCGTATGCTTTACTCCACTCGAGAATTCATTCGAGATCTGCATTTGACACTGATAGCATTGGGGAGATCGTTGGGACAAGCTTTAGTACATATATGTTTGCAGATCATCTGCATAAAGGTACATAAAGGTACATACATATATTGCTAGAGAGTATATTGATAAAATTTAATTTGTCTTTGTTCAGTGAGGTAAAATCGAAACACATGAACACCCACAAGGCTTTAAGTCGAGAGAGACTTCCAAAGGACGACGCTTTTAAGACAACGTCGAATTATAATACCTAAATTATGAAATTTTTAACATGCTAAATGTAGATATTATTACCGTGCTAAATGTAAACAAACGGCCTTATATTGACTATAACGAGTTTGATTTGTTTAACTAATATGACTCCGCGACCGTCAATTTTAATGGGTCACTGTAAATATGACCCATCAAAATTAAATGGACTATACTTACGAGTACAAAACGGGTTAGAGCAATAAGAGAAATTCAAATGCAATCTCAGAGTCTGATAAACGGCCGTCCTATCCAGTCCGCAACATAATTAAAGTCTAATGATATTTGAACTCGGAACTACTCGGCAAGCCAGTGCGCTGTGACACGAGGCACTATTAAGGTAAGTGTGAGTATTATGGTAACCATATGCCATTGAGTATTCAATCAACACTCAAAGCCTTGCCGCCTAAACCGAAACTAGGAGGAAGATTGATGCAAAAACACAAATTCGTATACTTTAACTTAAATATTAATAGAAAAATAGCAGACAAGCTTTGGCAGTAATTAGGAATACTTCGAAAAATCAACTTAAAAAAACTAACTACACTACACCATACTAAAATCGACTAAAATATCAACCGTTAAAATGGCGTCGATAAAGCAGCGCCCTTTTGACACTTTATTATTTGATTGGCTGATAAAGAACTATTGCATCATAATGTAAAGTGTAAACCTTATTTTTAAACAAGGCTGTAGTTTTTGAGTTATAAGAAAGTGGCCATATAAACATATGATTCGTGTGGGATGCGGTCTTTCTTTGCATCCTACCCTTGGGAACGGGTTTGCTTCTCGCAGGACGATCCCAACGTTGTTGCGGATTCTGTCGCTGATGTGGTACTTCAGAGTATAGAACGTTTTATTCCTTCCTCTGTGGTGCCCATTGGAGGCAAATCTCAGCCATGGTTTGGTCGCTCCTGTAAAATAGCATCATGCTATAAGCAGGAGTGCTACCAAGCCTGGGCTGACGCATCAGTGTCCCGGGATGTAAACACCAGCGCCCTAAAAACGAAGTATAATTCCGCCACTAGGTCCTTCAAAAGAGTCATTGCCAAGGCAAAGTCAGAGCACATAGGCAGAATTGGCGAGAAACTAGTTCGCCTTCCTTCTGGAACCTGTGCATTCTGGTCTCTCGCCAAGGCTGTCCAGGGGAATTCTGTCAGCCATCTCTTCCATCTCTGCATAGGGAGGACGACTCACTGGCCCATACCGCAAAGGAGAAAGCCGATCTTCTAGGCTCTTTCTTTGCGTCCAACACGACTCTCGATGACGGGGGTAGTACGCCGCCGACCATACCGCGGTGTGAGTACTCCATGCCGGAAGTGCAGTTCACACAGCGCTCGGTTCGCAAAGCACTCCTCTCCCTGGACATCCACAAGTCGAGTGGGCCTGACAGAATCCCCCCAATTGTGCTGAGGACGTGTGCTCCAGAGTTGGCACCAGTTTTAACGCGTCTTTTCCGGTACTCCTACTCCCTAGGCGTAGTCCCAAAATCATGGAAGACGGCTTTCGTCCACCCGATCCCTAAAAAAGGCGACCGCTCAGACCCTTCCAACTACCGGCCTATCGCCATCACCTTCTTGTTCTCCAAAACAATGGAGTCCATTGTAAACTGCCAGCTCATGAGGTACCTTGAGGATCACCAGCTGATTACTGACCGCCAATACGGTTTTCGCCGTGGTCGGTCAGCTGGTGATCTTCTGGTCTACCTTACTCACAAATGGGCGGAGGCAGTAGAGTCCAAGGGGGAGGCATTGGCCGTTATAGTTTGGACATTGCGAAGGCCTTCGATCGGATTTGGCACAAAGCGCTTCTTTCGAAGCTCCCTTCCTATGGGCTTCCCGAGAAATTATGCGAATGGATCACCAGCTTTCTTGCAGATGCAAGAAAGCTGGTGATCCAATCTCTCCAATCCAATCTCCGTCTACAATGATCTTGGAGCACCAAGGTCGTTGTAGACGGTGCAAGCTTCGATTGCAAGCCTATTAATGCTGGTGTTCCACAAGGCTGCGTGCTATCGCCAACGCTGTTTCTTCTGCACATCAATGATATATTGCAAACCTGTAACATTCATTGTTATGCAGATGACAGCACTGGTGAGGCTCTTTACACCGGCCGAGCCAATATTTCTCGGGAAAACGTCTCCGAGTGCCGGGACAAACTTGTGTCTAAAGTCGAGTCTTTGCTGAACAGAGTCTCGGATTGGGAGCGACTAAATCTAGTCCAGTTTAACCCCAAGAAGACACAAGATTGCACGTTAATCGCTAAAAAGAACCCCTTTGTCGTATCTCCTCAGTTTCAAGGCACTCCCCTTGTTGCCTCGGCCAGTATCGGAATCCTCGTCGTCGACATATCGAGTGACGTGCAGTTTCGTGGTCACTTGGAGAAGAAGGCCAAATTGGCCTCTAAAAAGCTTGGCGTGCTCAGCAGAGCGGGACAGTATTTCATGCCGGCACAGCGCCTGCAACTTTACAAGGCCCAGGTTCGGCCGCACATGGAATACTGTTCCCATCTCTGGGCTGGGGCTCCCCAGTACCAGCTCCTTCCACTTGACCGCATCCAGCGTAGAGCGGCTCGAATCGTCGACGACCGAGTGCTTTCCGATCGGCCCGATTCACTGGCACTGCGAAGAGATGTTGCATCTCTTTGCATTTTCTTTCGCATATACCATGGCGAGTGTTCTGAGGAATTGTTCGGATTAATCCCAGCCGCAGAATTTCGTGAACGCACTACGCGACAAACGTCCCGATACCATCCACACCATCTGGATGCTTGGCGGTCCACCCCTGTACGTTTCAATAGGAGTTTTCTTCCGCATACAACCTCTCTGTGGAATAGTTTACCACCGGCGATTTTTCCGGACCGATGCGACCTGGGGACCTTCAATAAAAGAGCTTACTCTTTTCTAATGGGCCGGCAACGCACCTGCAATTCCCCTGGTGTTGCGGTTGATCATGGGCGGCGGTAGTCACTTAACATCAGCTGAGCCGCATGCTCGTTTGCCCTGTCTTCTATTAAAAAAAAATGCGTGTAGTGGCGGTGTAACAGGAGACAGGCAGCAGTGTATTCCTAATAACAACTAAAAATAAAAAACGCGGAAGCGTGGCAACTATGGCAAGTATGAGGCAATCTATGGGGGAAGGCCTATGTTCAGCAGTGGACTTTAATAGCCCCTTTTTTACTGGAAACGGGGCATTTCATCTTAGTCCTCAGGGGTGACAACGCATATGTGTTTTGATCCTTTCGAGGATAAATTATGTAGATGTCTATGGGCCACAGCATCCACTTACAATCAGGTCGATTGTGTGCTCGTTTGTTACCCTTATTCTATAAAAAAAATAGGGCATAACGGAAATTTTCAGTTTTTTAAAATGTTTGGGTTTCTTAAAACTATAAAAGTACATTTACAGCCTACAGGTATATATCCCGTTTCTGAGAGGGTTTTCAGCGTAAGGAAGAGATCGCCGCGCTGCCCCAATGCGTGTTGACGGACTCTACTCTACTCACTTATAATTAAAATTAACAATTTTATTGGTGCTGACGGAAGTCGAACTCAGGTTGTCCCCATACTGTGAAATTATCAACGAACGCTTGCCTTTGAGCTATTACGACTTTAAAACTTTTTTATAGTTTTTTATTTTTTAAATTTTATTCGTCGTTACAAAAACGTTCACAGCCTACTATTTTAACAATATGATGACTCCGTGACGCAGTGACAGCAATAAGTTTCAGAGGTGAGGGCCGCGGGTTCGAATCCCGCACGGAACAAGGTGTTTGTTTGGCCTACAAATAATTATTCCGGGTCTGGATGTTTGTCCTTGCGCAATGTTTTACCGAATGTTGTAGCACAAATGGGTCGGGTCGGCCGGGGAAGGACCAACTCTTTTTTAAATAATAATATAAGTATAAATTATAATATAATGGCTATATTCTGAATGATGAAGTTTTGAGTTTAAAGAGATGGAAGGAATATTTTGAAAGCATGTTTATGAGTGAGGAGACAACGTATGAACTGAATGAAATAGGAACTCCGAAAGAAGAGGAAGGAGGTAGCGAGATAAGTATAGAGGAAATAATGAAAGCAATGAAAAGAATGAAAGCAGGTAAGGCTGCCGGATATGATAGAGTTTCACTCGAAATGCTGAGGGCTGGAGAGGAAGTGGTGGCAGGCCTGCTGCACACCTTGTTTAATTTATGCTGGGAACTGAAACGGGTACCGGGAGACTGGTGCAAAGCCGTGATAGTCCCAGTATATAAGGGAAAAGGGTCGCAGCAGGACTGTAAAAACTACCGCGGTATCAGCCTTCTTAGCATCGTGGGAAAACTGTATGCCAAGGTACTAATTGAAAGGGTCATGAAAGAAACCGATGGAAAAATTTGGGATGTGCAAGCGGGATTTAGAAAGGGAATGGGATGTACAGATCAAGTCTTCTCCATGCGCATGATCGCGGAGAAGTTTTTGGCCAAAAACCAAAAGGTTTTTTGTGCGTTCATGGACTTGGAGAAGGCCTATGACAGAGTGGATAGGAATGTCCTATGGCAAACACTGAACTCATTTGGGTTGAGCGCTGGCTTGATACAGGCATTGGAGTCTCTTTATAGGGACTCTAGTGCTTGTGTTAGGATCAACGGGGTCTACTCGGACTGGTTTGGCATCCATAAAGGTGTCAGACAGGGCTGTGTGGCTTCCCCGTGGTTGTTCAACTTATTTATGGACAGTTGTTTGCAAAATTTGAAAGTTGAAGAATGCGGATTAAGAATGGGTGAGTTAACCATCAAATGCCTTTTGTACGCCGATGATCAAGTTATTCTTGCGTCGTCGGCGGCTGAGTTGCAAATGATGGTTACATTAATGAACAGATCATTAAAAGAAAGGGGTATGAAAGTGAACGCAAGTAAGACGAAAATTATGGTTTTTGAAAGAGATGAAAGTAAAACGATATGTGAAATAAGAATAGAAGGGGAGTTGATCGAGCAAGTAGATGAGTTTGTATATTTGGGGTGCGTATTTAGCAGGGATGGGAGATATGATAAGGATATAGAACGACGAGTGAACGCAGGAAACAGAGTAAATGGGGCCCTGCACTCTATTGTGAAGAGTCAAAATGTGTCAAAAAAGGCACGTATGGCAATTCACAATGCTGTGTTGGTCCCTACTTTAACGTATGGTAGTGAAAGTTGGGTATGGCAGAAGAAGCACGAGAGTAGAATAAATGCAGTAGAAATGCGGTCGTTAAGGAGTATGTTAGGGCTGAATCTGAATGACAGGGTGAAAAATTGTGTGATAAGAGAAGAGTGTGGTTTGCAAGATGATGTTGTGACCAGGATTAAGAAAGGAATGCTTTGGTGGTTTGGTCATGTGGAAAGAATGGATGAGGAAAGAGTGACAAAGAAAATTTATGTTGCAGAAGTGAATGGCAGAGTCGGAAAGGGACGTCCTAGGCGAAAATTTATCGACCAAATTAGCGATTTATTGAAAACGGGCCAAATTAGGAGTACCCTTAACCGACGAGCATGCATGCGTAGGTGTATGGATGTGAAGGAGGCGAGAGAGGTGTGTCAGGATCGTGCCAAATGGAAGTCTGTAGTCTCTGCCTACCCCTCTGGGTGACAGGCGTGAGTGTTTATGTATGTAAATTATAATTTACAATGAAGGCTATTGAGTTATACCTACGTAACAAACATCATCGTAATTGTAATTTACGCTGTAAAATCTAATCCCCTCCCCCGTAAACAGTCTAGTTTTCATAGTTTTTGGAAATGTTGTAAATATAATAAATATATTTTACGTTGTAGAGCCATTCTGTAGCAAGATTATGGTTGTAGTAGGTACGAATGTGTCTGCTCGACCGGGGAAGGACCACGCTCTCACAGAATACCGGTGTAAAATAGCAGCCTACAGCTGCTTTATTTCGTATGGTGAGTGTAGAGAACCGGAGAAAGATGGAATGCCTCGATTCCAGTAAAACGATTACTGGAATCGAGGCATTCCACCTTAGTCCTCAGGGTTGACAACGCATTTGCATTTTGATTCTTAATCGAACTAAATGTCTATGGGCCACAGCATCCACTTATCATCAGGTGGAATGCGTGCTCGTTTGTCACCATTATTCTACAAAAAAAGAAATATGTATGCCAACTGCTTCCATTATACAGATGTAAATTCTAGTTTCTATACCGTTTTTAAATGTTAAAAATATACGTCCTTTTATATTTTAAGAGGTTATACTCTGTTTATTTAGTTCAGGAATAAACGACATGTTAATCGCAATAGCTCTTATTTAACTCTAGTTCGTAAATACAAGGTCGTGTACTCACTCAGGATGACCAGTAGCAATTGACGGTAGACGCTGCGAATGGTCACCAACCGCTCCGAGCTCATCAGCATCATCATTGTTTGGCAACTGTTGTACGCGCCGCACTATCACCCAGCTTGACTGACGAAACACCTAGCTACTTCTCTACCACAGCACAACTGTACAGAAAAACCGCAGGATAACCACACTTTATGTATTTAAATTTTGGAATAGGTTCTGTTCGGATCTGTAGCTTTGACACAGTGCTCGAGAAGCGCCAAGCTTCAATATTGCTTCATACTCCGTACAATACGAAAGCGCGCGAATCTATGGAATGGCTGAATGCGATCGGCGACTTGCTTTATGTAAGGACAAAACTCACCGCGTCTTGTGAGAACTCAAATGGAATCTTAATCTGCTAAAATAAACTTTGCCTATAGGCAATACCAATAGTAGCGCAGTTGCATAAGGGAGATTCCAAACTGTATTCTTCATGTACTCTCATACGTTGTAATGGATGGATGAACAGAATACAATAATTTAATATAGATTAGTAATCTATACAATTGGACGTTCCTAAGTTGAAAAGCTTCGTTTCCAGTTAAAAGGGTCACTCACTATACGAAAAAACAACATTGCTGTTATACTCTTGAGAGTTACGCTCGTATACTGTGAGAGCAAGGCGTGATCCTTCCCCGGTCGAGACGGACCCCTACCAAATGAGAGAGAAATGTAATTTAAGAAAAGAAAAGAAAAAGAAAATGGCGATGTAATTTTCTATAAGTCATACCTTATTCAAATTTTTGTCAGATATTTTTTGGTGAGGCAAGTGATACTTTTGGGACAACTGTGTAGTGACGGTGTAAGAATATCCACCCACTCCGCGCTATTGTTTGGAATTGGTTCACAGACCACTAAGAGGATACTACGCATAATTGGTTAGTCGGTTTGGTCAGGCATCTGCCCGTGGACTTCAGTAGCCACTTAACATCGGGTGGACGATAAGTAAGTTTGCCGCTTCAATTGTTTTGTGTCTGATCGTTTATCTTTTTTTTTATAGGACATGGTGACAAACGAGCACGCAGTCCACCTGATGGTAAGTGGTTGCTGTAGCCCATAGTTTGATTACGAATCAAAATGTAGATGCGTTGTCCCCCGTAAGGACTACGATGGAATGCCTCGTTTCCAGTAAAAAGGATCTCCGGTTCTCTACACTCACCATACGAAACACAGCAGCATTAAGCTTCTACATTACATTACATTACTAATATTACTGCAGCATGGCTCTACCACGTATAGAGACGTATAAAACTATGTACGTGGTAGAGCCATGATATATATATATATATATATATATATATATATATATATATATATATATATATTCTATTGAGCACTGTAGTGCTCATAGATTTAGTTCAAATCAAATACTTTAGTCATACTATTTATGTTTGTAAGCTGACACCACGTTATGGGAGTAAATCTTAGTGCGGGAGTAACGCTTTTAAGTATTCCATATATATATATATATATATAACTCGTTTGGCTACGCTGAATGTATGTGGAGGAATGAATGATAAGATGGATGAAGTATGCGAAATGATGAATGACAGAGGAATAGATGTGTTATGTGTGAATGAGACGAAACGAAAGGGAAAGGATGCCACTGCACATGGCACGTATACCGCGTATTGGTCTGGTGTGGGCGAGACCGAACGGGCATGCCAGGGAGTCGGTTTCATCCTTTCAGAAAGAATGGGACGATGTGTGAAAGAGTATGAATGTGTAAGCCCGAGACTGCTATGGATACGAATGAAAGTGGGCTTAAAGAAGCTGTTCCTACTAGGGGTATACGCCCCAGACATGTCTAAGTCCACTTACATCCGAGAGCAGTTTTGGGACATGGTAAGGATGGTGTTGACAAAATGTAAGGAAAATGAAAATATTATTATGTTAGGAGACTTTAATGGAAGGGTTGGGGTGAAGAGGTTTGGTTATGAAAGGATATTGGGAACGTTTGGTGATGAAAGTATAAATGAGAATGGTGAAGACCTCCTCACCGTATGTGCGGAAAAGAATCTTTTTGTGACGAATACTTTTTTTCGTCATAAGAAGATTCACATGTATACATGGGAAAGAGGTGATGATAGAAGCATGATAGATTTCGTAATTGTGGATGAAAGAATGAGGAGCGCAGTCGTAGATACAAGGGTTTACCGGGGGTCCAACGTAGGGACGGATCATTACTTGGTCTTATGTCGAATTAATGGTCTTTTCAAGCGTTGGCGGCATCGGACATCTGTATCTACCACTGCGTTACAGCGTATAAGAATAGAGAAGTTACAAGATGAAGATGTGATAGAGAAGTATAAATGTAGACTGAGAGATAATATTAGATGTTTGAATGAGTTGTGTATGAATGATTTAGACTTGAATACTGTGTGGGATAATATTAAGAAAGGTTTGGTGGATACCGCCACCGAAGTATGTGGTGTAAGTAAGAGAACAAATGAAAGGAAAAGTAATACGTTATGGTGGGATGATGAGGTACGGGTGGAAGTTGAATCAAAGAAGAAAGCATGGTTAGATTTACTAGCAACCAAAGCTGGTAATTCTTCTGGTATGAATGATGAGATTGAAAGAAAAAAGGCAGAATTTAGACGTCTAAATAAGAGAGTAAAAGAAGTTGTTGAAAGGAAAAAGAAAGAAAGAACGGATAAGAATGATAGAAGGATATCTGATAATTTCCAGGCTAACATAAAAATGTTCTGGAAACTCGTAAGAACTGCCAGGGGAAATACAAAACAGCCTATAATAAATGCTATAAGAGACGAGAATGGATGTATTCTGAATGATGAAGTTTCGAATTTAAACAGATGGAAGGAATACTTTGAAAGCGTGTTTATGAGTGAAGAGTCATATGAATTAAATGAACTAGAAATTCCGAAAGAAGTGGAAAGGGGTATGGAGATAAGTGTAGATGAAATAATGAAAGCAATGAAAAGCATGAAAGCAGGTAAGGCAGCTGGATATGATAGAGTATCACTCGAGATGCTAAGGGCTGGAGAGGGAGTGGTGGCAGGCCTGCTGTACACCTTGTTTAATTTATATTGGGAATTAAAACGGGTACCGGATGACTGGTGTAAAGCAGTTATAGTACCAATATATAAAGGAAAAGGGTCACAGCAGGACTGCAAAAACTACCGCGGTATCAGCTTGCTTAGTATTGTGGGTAAACTGTATGCTAAGGTGTTAATTGAAAGAGTTATGAAAGAAACTGATGGAAAAATTTGGGATGTGCAAGCGGGTTTTAGAAAGGGAATGGGGTGTACAGATCAAGTCTTTTCCATGCGCATGATTGCGGAGAAGTTTTTGGCCAAAAACCAGAAAGTTTTTTGTGCGTTCATGGACTTGGAAAAGGCTTATGATAGAGTGGACAGGAATGTGTTATGGCAAACACTGAACTCATATGGGTTGAGCGCTGGTTTGATACAGGCATTAAGGTCTCTTTATAGGGACTCTAGTGCTTGTGTCAGGATCAATGGGGTCTACTCGGACTGGTTTGGCATCCAAAAAGGTGTCAGACAGGGCTGTGTAGCTTCCCCTTGGCTGTTCAACCTATTTATGGACCGGTGTTTGCAAACTTTGAAAGATGAAGAATGTGGGTTAAGAATGGGCGAGTTAACCGTCAAATGCCTTTTGTATGCCGATGATCAAGTCATACTTGCGTCATCGGCGGCAGAGTTGCAAATGATGGTGACATTAATGAACTGGGAATTGAAAGAAAGGGAAATGAAAGTGAACGCAAGTAAGACGAAAGTGATGGTTTTTGAAAGAGAAGAAAGCAAAACGGTATGTGAAATAAGAATAGAAGGAGAGTTGATTGAGCAAGTGGATGAGTTTGTGTATTTGGGATGTGTATTTAGCAGGGATGGTAGATATGATAGGGAAATAGAACGACGAGTAAATGCAGGGAATAGAGTGAATGGGGCACTACACTCTATTATGAAGAACCAGAATGTGTCAAAACAGGCACGTATGGTAATTCATAATGCTGTGTTAGTCCCTACTTTAATGTATGGTAGTGAAAGCTGGGTGTGGCAGAAGAAGCACGAAAGTAGAATAAATGCTGTAGAAATGCGGTCTTTAAGGAATATGCTAGGGTTTAATCTGAATGACAGGGTGAGAAATTGCGTGATAAGAGATAAATGTGGTATGCAAGATGATGTTGTGACCAGGATTAAGAAAGGAATGCTTCGGTGGTTTGGTCACGTAGAAAGAATGAATGAGGAAAGAGTGACAAAGCAAATTTATATGGCAGATGTGAATGGCCGAGTCGGAAAGGGACGCCCTAGAAAAAAGTTTATCGACCAAATTGGCGATATTTTGAAAATGGGCCACGTTAGAAGTACCCTTAACCGACAAGCATGTATGCGTAGATATATGGATGTAAAGGAGGCGAAAGAGGTATGTCAGAATCGTGCCAAATGGAAGTCCGTAGTCTCTGCCTACCCCTCTGGGTGACAGGCGTGAGTTTATGTGTATATATATATATATATATATATATATATATATATATATATATATATATATATATATATATATATATATAAATTATTCAGTGCTCTGAGGAATTGTCCGGGCTAATCCCAGCCGCCAAATTTCGTGAACGCACTACACGGCAAACGTCCCGATACCATCCACACCATCTGGATGCTTGGCGGTCCACCACTGTACGTTTCACAAGGAGTTTTCTTCCACGTACAACCTCTCTGTGGAATAGTTTACCACCGGCGATTTTTCCGGACCGATACGACCTGGGGACCTTCAAGAAAAGAGCTTACTCCTTTCTAAAGGGCCGGCAACGCACTCGCAATTCTCCTGGTGTTGCGGTTGATCATGGGCGGCGGTAGTCACTTAATATCAGGTGAGCCGCATGCTCGTTTGCCCCATCTTCTATAAAAAAAATAAAATATATTGAATAGAAATCTTTATATTCTATTCTACTACATAACTGAAATAACGCTGTCGCGTTTTGACCTGTAGTAAATGAATGTATTAATATCTCGTAAAGTAGATACATATCTATAAATAACGTAGACTGCAATTAATGACACTTGTTCCGGGCTTCCGGGTCGCTTGCCTCATGGCGTTGACCTCAACCTATACAACATTTATTCGAGAATTCTTTTATTATGTAGAAAGAAATGCAATTTTTTTCTACATAATAAAAGTGACACACGTCCATGATATGGGTACACCATTGATGAAATAGTAATTATAACAACAATATTTTTGATTTCTTAAATTCACGCGAACACTACACATTGAATAAAACTATATACTATATACATATACAGTCAAACCTGGGTAAGTGAGAAAACTCTATAAGTGAGAGCAATAGCCGGGACCCGTCCTTTTAAGCTCCCAAAACTTCTATTAGCGAGAAACAGAAACCTCTGTAAGAGAGAGTCGTTTTACCCTCATGGACCTCTGTAAGTGAGACTGCTATTTATCTATACCTCCATAAGCGACAGTCGAGCTTTATTTATTTATATTATTTAGGAGGAATTATAGCTACAATAAAAATACATACATACATAAAAGATACACACATACAGTAACAAATGACAAAACAAATTACAAATTTAACATCTGCCATTTTATGACTCATTCTTAACTTTCGTGGAACTTCCTATCACTGTTTTTGTATTGTTTTCTCGTCAATATTGTACCTATTCTATTTCGTGGAACTAATTAACGTTGTTATTGCTGCGTACCTACGGGGGGGGGGGGGGGGACTGAGATGTTTGAGGTCCCAATGTCATAGTTGGCCCGGCTACCTCAGTTCCCCGCGTGTAAAGCACCCGAAACGTCGGGAATTAAAAATAATTTAATACAAGTAAATTAAATGCGTTAAAATATGTGTATGTAGTTTTAATCAACAATATTTTTCTTTTTGGGTGATTAAAAAAGTATCCTTTTTAGAATGAAAATTATAAACAAGCACACAGTCTACCCGATTGTAAGTGGATGCTGATTCTCAATTAAGATAAAAATGCAGATGCATTGTCACCCCTGAGGATTAAAATGTAGATATAGTTTGCCTAAGTCGGTCTAATCTCACAACAAACGAAATTCAATGCAACCGTTAGAGCGCTTGTCGTACACCCTGTTACCTTATTAGTCAACGTTTGAAAAGTGACGTGGCTTGCGCCCCCCTTTCTGTCAAGGAGGGTCGCGTCCGTTTACAGCTTAAAGATCTCTCGTCAGATCGTTAAGCCAGTCCCAAAAAGGTGGAGTTTAGTGGGTAAAAGTCTCCACATAACCACGCAGCCGGCTGCGTGGTCTGCTATGAGTATTCTCCACCTCCCTCCCTTGTTACCGGAGTGTTGCCCAAAAGTGACGTGGCCGATCAGAACTGGCTAGTGCGTCGTGAGTGCAAGGTTCGAATCCATAACCAATTTTCGGTTCGGCAAATACCTTTGTTCTCAATTTCAATGTAAATTTGATTAATTTTTACAGGTTAGTTTCGCAGTTTTTTAAAAATACATATTATATAACTTTTTTTTATTAATTAACTTTACTCGTTCAGGGGCAGGGAATCAATGATTTTATGTAAAAAAGGTTTGCTGTTGTGTTATAAAATAAATAAATAATTATTAAGCAAAAATTTGTACAATATTTTCTATGATTTAGAATTAGAATAGAGTCACCATGATGGCGGTCACCTTAAAGTTATTTTCATTTATGTATTCCTTGATATTATAATAACCATTTTTGTTCAGTTCATCTTTAATATAACTTTTTCACTTGCTTATTAATATAATAAAAAAGTCATTATATGGAACAAGTTACATGTTCACGTAATTGAGTGTATACTGCAGTCCACGGACAATCGTTCTTACCAACTTGAAACAAAAAAGGCTACAGATATTTTTATTCATAATTTTTTTTATTATAATAAGGGTGACAAACGAGCATAGACCAACTGGTGGTAAGTGAATGCTTTAACCCATAGACATCTACATTTATCCTCGATTTAGTATCAACATTCGGATACGTTGTCACCCCCGAGGACTAAGATGGAACGCCTCGTTTCCAATAAAAAGAGTTTCGGGTTTTCTTCACTTATCATACTAAACACAACAGCACTGAGCTGCTATATTTCTTTCTGTGGTACAACCTCGGTGGAGCCGACCCATTGCTACAACTATAATATTGCTGCAGCGCGGTTCTACCACGTATATTCATTACATTCGATGGATGCAGGTGGCTCAGGACCGTGTTTAGTGTCAGTCATGTCTTTTGAACGGCTGTAATTGATAAATAGATTTAATACAGCCCATCACAAATCCACTGCTCAACGTAGACCTCCGCCCTAGATTGGTTCATAGGGAAAATTTGGCATTGTTGCCACGGTATTTTTTTAATAGAAGAGGGGGGAAACGAGCATACGGCTCCCTGATGGTAAGTGACTACCGCCGTCCATTACCATCCGCAACACCAGGGGAATTGCAGGTGCGTTGCCGGCCTTTTAGAAAGCAGTAAACTCTTGAAGGTCCGCAGGTCGTATCGGTCCGGAAAAATCGCCCGTGGTAAATTATTCCATAGAGAAGTTGTACGAGGAAGATAACTCCTAGTGAAACGCACAGTGGTGGACCGTCAAGCATCCAGATGGTAAGGCTGGTATTGTGTTTATTATTATTAATTTGTTATTGTTTCTGTTTCCCTATGTTGCCACTAATACACTCTCGGGATTGCCTAAAGTAGTGTTTTCTCTTACGCTACAATTATACGGCATGGCACAGATTTTTTTCATATATTTTTCTTTGATTGGAAACGAGCATACGGCTCACCTGATGGTTAGTGATTACCGCCGCCCATGAACAACTGCAACACCAGGGGAATTGCAGATGTAATGCCGGCCTTTTAAAAAGGAACCTCTTTTCTTTAAGGTCACTAAATCGTATCGTTCCGGAAAATTTCTGGTGGTGGTCGCTTCCACAAGGAAGTCGTGCGAGGGAGAAAACTTCTTTTAAATCGCACAGTGGTGGACCGCCAGTCATCCAGATGGTATGGATGGTATCACGAGTATTATGTGATGTCATATTCATATCATTATCATATCACGTATTATTACTGGCTCTCAGCCTTTAAAGTGGACCTCAGCAGCGGTTAATGTGCTGCTTGGCTGCAGAAATAGAAAACAGTGTAGCAGACTGACTCTGAGACAGAACATGGGTCATACAGTTTATTAAAAATGTTACAAAACAATTGCTCAACAGCTAAGATCCACGTAATTAAATAAGATGATGTGTCTTACCTAGTTTGAAGAATACTTCTCGCCCTCCCTTAATTGCGTGCACTATCCTCGTCACCACTAATCCCAGCACCACTACTTCCAACACCACGTACGCTAGGAAAGACTCCCACCGTCGATAATACGTCACGTGTTTCGACTCTACACGAGGCATTCTCAGATGAATCTTTAATATAATGGATTTCCGCAAAGTAACGCCAGATTCTATTAATTATCCTACAGTTGAGTAGAAAAGATTACGATATGCTGCCTACGGCAATTCTTACCAATTTAAGAGATGTCGTCACAGCTTATAAGTGTTTAAAATTATGATAATTACAGTGTGTTATTAAAACAATTACAAGTGATGTTTTAAGAGATAAAGCAGCCTGTATGATTCACAGAAAGTTACTTCCGTCTTGCTTCCGTCAACAAGTACTAAATTGACCCGGCCTTTATTGAAATTAAAGGTCGAAAGAAGCGTCCGAAACAGGTCATTACACTCGTCGTATCGTGAAAGGAAGTCCATGACGTAAATGTACATAAATAAATAAAAAAAACATGTCTTTAGGTTACACTCGTTAGAAATAAAACCTTTAGAAAAGTAAAATTCGAGAAAAAGAGACGAATCAGGTAGTTTCGTCTCTTTTTCTCGAATTTTGCGTGCGGCTAAACTGATTGTGACTGCCGCCGCCCATGAATAACTGTATCATCAAGGGAATTGTAGATGCGTTGCCGACCTTTTAAAAAATAATAATCTCTTTCTTGAAGTTTCCTAAGTCGTATCGGTCCGAAAAAACCGCTGGTGGTAGTCGATTCCACAAATAAGTTGTGCAAGGAAGAAAACTTCTAGTAAAACGCAGTGGTGGACCGCCAATAGTCCAAATGGTATGGGATGGTATCGCTAGTTTGGCCCCGATGTGCGATGGTAAAATTTAGAGGCTGGAATGTTTTTTTTTTTGAGCACTCCCCGTTGTAGATGCAATAGAATATGCAAAGAAATGCAATATCAACAGTTCCAGCGAGTCAAGCCAATCACATAGAACTCCGAATATTATACATACTTGAATAGCTTACATAACCTCCATGTACTCACATGATTATTTACAGTACTTGAGCTTTGTTCAAGCATCTGTACAGGACAAAAGGAATGGAAAAATATATAATTTTTTGTTTTCAATCTTTAATCGATGACGCACTAAGATATGTAAAAGCACGTAAAGGCATTAAACCTTGTGATCGATAAGTGTATGACGTAATCTATAATAATAAATTATAACGATAAAAATAATGTAATCTGGTAAAGTTTTGATCATCACCTTTAATATCCACTGTTGAATATAAGCCTCTCCCAAAGATTAGTATAAAGCAAGGTCCTTAGCCACATTCATGCATAGACTTCCTACATCTCTTACTAGATCGTCATTCCATCTAGGGGCGGGCTACCCTATACTTCAATCGCCGGTACGGGGCTGCGATTCGATAATCTTTCTGCCCAAACGGTTGTTGGTTCTTCAAGCCATATGGCTGGTCAACAGCCATTTCAGCTTACTGATTACGCTTACTTAACGTTTGACATTGTCAGTTACACTGGTTCTACTGCATTTACTCTTATTACCAACTCTATCATGCAGAGAAGCTTGGAGCATAGCCCTCTATTTATATATCGCGGAGTAACCTTGAGTTTCCCCATGCGGCCAGCAGTGAAAGATCACAAGATACTTATATCTATATCTATATATTATTACTGGAAACACAGTGGTTATACATTCTTCTTTGCAGGTTTAGAGATATACGTGACTAGAGCCTAGCCGAATTAATATAACTGGTAGTCAACTGGTACTGAAGCACCGTCAGAATGCGATGGAATCAAAAGTTTTCCATAAACCACATACGGAAGACAAAGTGGTAGATTGGTCTCTTCGTAAAATATTCTCAATCTTCGATTGTTCTTATTTGGAAATTTCGTTCATTTTGTCTGTTTTTTTTTTTCACACAGTCCACATTTTTTTTTTACATTTATCCTCAATTAAGAATCAAAATGCAGATGCGTTGTCATCCCTGAGGACTAAGATAGCATGCATCGTTATCAGTAAATAGAGCCTCCGATTCTCCACACTCACTATACCAACACAGCAGTATTGAGCTTCTATTTTACGCGGTATTCTGTGAGAGCGTGGTCCTTCCCCGGTCGAGCCGAACCATTCGTGCTACAACTATATTACTACTTATATAACTGCAGCGTGGCTTTACCTAATTTTATCTGTATTAAAATTGATATTGTTATTATGTTGTTAGGTGCATGTTCTCTTATTCAACAATGTAAATTTTAAGTTCAATTATTTATTACTAATATATAGCCTATTATAACATAAATCAACTGCTGAACATACCAACCCCCCCCTTCTTTTGGATTACCTCATAAGGGTAAGCTGAGTATTTGCCACTGTGGTCAAGCTCAGCACAGTCTTTTTATTTTATTTCATAATGTCTTTTCGCTAAGGAAAATGCTGAATATATTTTTTTATATTTTAAATACATAAACCATCAGATGTGTAACGTTTTATTTATAGGATGTGGGGGACAAACGAGCACACAGTCCACCTGATGGTAAGTGGATGTTGTGGCCCATAGAAATCTACATTTATCCTCTGTTAAAAACTTAAATGCAGATGCGTTGCCAGCCTTGAGGACTAAGATGACATGCCTCGTTTCCTGTAAAAAGGGTTTCCGGTTCTCTACACTCACCATACGAAACACAACAGCATTGGACTGCTATTTTAGCTGGTATTGTGTGAGAGCGTGGCCCTTCCCCGGTGAAGCCGACCCATTCGTACTACAACCACAATATAGCTGCAGCATGGCTCTGCCGCGTATATAAATATAAATACATTTATGCAACAACGCAGCGGTGTTTTCGGACGGGTACGACTTAGGAACCTTCAAGAATCGTATGTCCTCTCTTATATACTAAATAAAATGTACTCACGTCATTGAAGTACTATGTACTATCATGTAAGCAAACATTAAATTGTTTTTTTAACACAAGGATCAGTCGTGTTATGAGTTAATTATAGACCCAAACCATTGCTTTGATAAATAAATTATTATGGAAAAAGGAATGGAAGAATTTGTTCTTAGATGCTTCCGACGTAAAGAATGTAATATTTCTTTGGACACACAGTTATATACACATGTGTGACGTAGTAAGCGCGACCGCTTATCATGCTCCCGAGTTCAAATCCCGGATCCGTCTAAAATAAGCTATATTTAAGGATTTGTTTGTCAAGAAATTCTCAGTAGCAACCCGGCAGTTGACGGTATTTCACGCCCATGCCTCGGAAAGCACGTAAAGCCGTTGATCCTGCGCTTGATCTCTATCCGGTCGTATCGTGTCAGATTACCGTCTCATCATAGAGAGTTTAGGTAAATGAGAGTGCACCTGTGTGCTAATTCTATCCCGCGCAGATGCTTAGTCACAGAGTACCTACGTATAACTGAAATGGTTAGTCTCCGTTGAGACAGGCCGCCGTCATCGAAATGAGGTCTGAAGGACTTTATGGGCATTGTAAATAGTGATTTTTTTTATTTTTTTTATTTCTTACTTATTTTTACTACTTTTCTGACGTCGACGTTTTAAACGTCTCCTCTTATTATGGCGAGATTTCTTACACACTTCACTTTTTTTGTGAATATGTTTATCATAGGAAAACAACTAGAATTACAAAGTTCTTTTTTGGTCTGCTTGATGTTGAGTAGATGCCAAGTCTAATTACTATTTTAATAGGATAAGGGTAACAAACGAGCACACAGTCCATATGCTAGTAAATGGATTCTATGGCCCATGGACATCTACATCTATCACCGATTAAGAATCAAAATGCAGATGCGTTGGACTAAGATGGAATGCCTCTTTTCCAGTAAAATGGGTCTCCGGTTCGTTACTAACCACACGAAATAGCAGCATTGAGCTGCTATTTTACGCTGGTATTCTGTGAGAGCCTTTTCCTTCATGGGTCGAGGCGACCCATTAGCGTCACATCCCTAATGAAGGTGTAGCATGTTTACCACGTTTAAGATGGACACGGTACAAGATATTCATTATAGTTACCACGCTCGGCAAGTGAGTCGGTGACGATAGTTTTCAATTTTATGTTCATCTTACGTGGTAGAGCCATGCTGCAGTTATATTAGTAGTATAGTTGTAGCACGAATGGGTCGGCTCGACCGGGGAAGGACCACGCTCTCACAGAATACCAGCGTGAAATAGTAGCTTAATGCTGCTGTATTTCGTATGGTGAGTGTAGAGAACCGGAGACCCTTTTTACTGGAAATGAGGCATTCCATCTCAGTCCTCACGGGTGACAACGCATCTGCATTTTGATTTGTAATGGAAGATAGATGTAGATGTCTATGGGCCGCAGCAACCACTTACCATCAGGTGGACTGTGTGCTCGTTTGTCAGCCTATTCTATAAAAAAAATGTAGTAATCAGGATAATTCTGCGTCTGTCTTCAAATTTAGTATCTCTCCGTCGTCTGCAATGCGGGATGAAATTATTTTATTTTAATTTTAATAACGTCACCCCCGAACTAGGATTATCTTTATTATATTGCACAAAGGCAAACATCTAGATTCGGAACAATTATTCGTAGAACATACAAATACATGTTCCGTGCGGAATTTGAACCCGTAATAAGACAAAGCTCTTATCAGTTTATCCTTTATACCTGTACCGTACATTGCATTTGGTAAATCCGGCGATATCTCGTGCTCAAGACGCCGTGCTTAGCATGCGAGAGTTGAGGACGTCCAATCCAAACGTTTCGGTAAGCCCTCAGAGATATTTATGCTCACTGTTTTTGACGCTTATGTTTCCTTAACGCGGTCCGTGTTCGTCACCATCAGTCTATTTAGGTCTTGGCTGGACACTAGCCTCTCCATTAATGACTACTTTTTATAAGTGAGTAATCACTTATCTTGTTAAACATTCAAAGATATGAAACTGACGATGAAATGATTATACGACACCATACAAGACGAAAAGACATACCCAATATCTTAAAAAGAAAATTACAGTTTTTAAACAAAGCGTTAGAAATCAATTTATAAAACTATTTAATAGACTACCTAAAACCCTGAAAACCATAAATAATGTTAACGTATTTAAATAAAGGTTAAATATTTTTTAATTGGAATAAAGTTTCTATACAGTGAATGATTACTTAGTAGTATACTTAGTAATATTGCAAACGTAATTTAAATATTAATTAATTTCAAAACATTTTGAAGTACACACGAATAATGTAAATAATTTAATTTTATATTTTATTTTTTAATTATGTTTTCCCACATAATTTTTCTTAAAAATGTCGCAGTTTTATAAAAATAATACAGCGTTTTTATAAATAAAATCGGCCTCTTTCATAGATCGTCTAAGAAGAGAAAAATTTTCCAATTATGTCACGCCTGGCAAGCAGGTTGGCAACCATATTTTTTATTATTATAAGTTGTTATTAAGCCGCTTTTCGCCGTGTAGTAACGGCATAAGTTATTCCACTACCTCAGATAAACCCGTGGAATCTTAACAGACGACTGAGGAAAACTGAATAACATCATCTCAAACAAATGTTTTGAATTTTATCTGCATCTGCAATTTTATTAAGATATCACTATAATCTGGTACTGTGTTTGCCAGACCAATAGTCCTGAATGTATTGAATAAAAAAATTATATTCATTTCATACTTCACATAATTCTTTCTTACTTTCATTCTTTTGATTAAAACTACTTTTACGGATTTTATCGCGTTTCATTTTTATTTCTTTTAATTCCCGACGTTTCGGGTGCGTCGGGTGGTTTCGGGTCTTTCGAGCACCCATGGTCACGGGGGACTGAGGTGACTGTGGTCCCGATGTCAACGTTAACTTACCATAAAATCCATAAAAGGTACTCCACCTTTGACATCGGGACGTCAGTCACCTCAGTCCCTCGTGACCATGAGCAGATTAAAAACATTTAAAATTAAACGCGACAAAATCCGTAAAAGTAGTTTTAATCAATGTGTAGTGTTCGCGTAAATATAAGAAATCATTATTTCATTTTTTTTTCAATTCGCATGATGGTTAGTCAAAGCTGTGGCCCATGGATACCAATATCTATCCTCGATTAAATATCAAAATGCTTGTTTACATCCTAAGACCTCCAGCCCAAATCACTCGGTATACGTAACACAGCAGCGGTATAATGCAATTAATACTGATATTTGGTGAGAAAATTCGGTCTTTAAGGTGTATGCTAGTGTTGATCTGTATGACAGGGTGAGAAATTATTTGATAAGAGAAAAACGTGGTATGCAAGATGATGTTGTGACCAGGATTAAGAAAGGAATGCTTCGGTGGTTTGGTCATGTGGAAAGAATGAAGGAAAGAGTGACAAAGCAAATTTATATGGCAGACGTGAACGGCAGAGTCGAAAAGGGACGCCCTAGACGAAAGTTTATCGACCAAATTGGCGATATTTTAAAAATGGGCCACATTAGAAGTAGGTACCCTTAACCAACGAGCGTGTATTCGTATATATATGGATGTAAAGGAGGCGAGGGAGGTATGTCAGGATCGTGCCAAATGGAAGTCCGTAGTCTCTGCCTACCCCTCTGGATGATAGGCGTGAGTGTTTATGTTTTTATGTTTATTTAGTGAGAGTGTGATCTTTCTTCGATCAAGATAAGATCCCTACATTCTGCTGCCATAATATAGCTGCAGCGCGGTGCTACGTTCTACCACATAAAAAGATGATATGAACCATAGAATACTATAATACATACATTGTGTATTATAGTATTCTATGATATGAACAGTTTAAATAATATAGCAATACCGTAATTGATTATAAGTATATTATGTTATGTATCTTGTATTTTTTTAAATAAAACGGAAGTGACAAGCGAATATACCTACACCCTATGGACTTCTGCAGCCAAATTCATACAAAGAAGGCTTCCTAGTGTTATAGATCCCCTTTTACTAGGGATCCGCTGACACAAAGCACACAGTCAGCACTCTCTTAGTAGCTTCAGTACTTTCTTATTTCAATACGAACAGTACCAGCCAGTCCGTCATACACTCTCATCCGAAACACTCGCCCCTCAAATTCAATTCTTAATTTGTGTTTTTCTATAATTAAATCCAGTTGTAATTTCTAAATAGTTTTTTTTTTAAGACATTTCGTGAAGCCCCGTATAACAGTACGATATGTACAGTGGACCCCCGGTAATCCGAGAAACATTTTGCAGGGATGTGTCGGACTATTGAATTTGTCGGATTATAGAGTACTACCCAATGATGTATAAGCTTATAGATACGTTGTCCGCACTCTAAAATGGCAAGATGAAATGAAGTCAATTGGCCACATCGCGCTTAGTCACGCACCAACCTGTCGCGCGACGCTACGTTTGTTTTTAATTTATTATATCGTGATTCGTGTGTGTAAACCTGTGTAAAACATAAAGAAAACATGCCGTCGTGTGTTTTCAGACGATGTACAAATTATACCCCAAAAGTTAAAGACAAAAATGTGTCATTTCATGCGTAAGTTCACAAAACTACCTATTTACATTTCATTATATTCGACGACGTTGTCTAATGGCGGCCGGCGCATGCAGCTAGTAGTCAAGCAACAGGCATCCCGCCGTACCTACGGTGTCATATTTTCTATCTCTTTCTTCACGCGTATAAGTAGTTCTAGTATTTTCGCCGTTTTTAAGTGCCGCGATGTTCGTTCATGACGTGTCTATATATAATACGTCATTGGTACTACTTAAGACCTCTAAAGTCCGGAAAATTTAAAAAAAGAGTGCTTTGTAATCCAACAAATTACAGATCCAATGATAAGATTCTATATGCTATATATGTATTCCGAAGTACAAATCATACTTCATTATGTATGCCAAATTAAGTAAAATAAAAAACACAAAAGAGAGCTTACGTTATATTATAAAATCAACGTTATTAAAGCTATAGAACTTACAAGAAATATGCAATAACTTTACATTAGGAAATAATTGTGTACAAACAAATATACATACTAAAATAAGCAAAAATTATGAATCAATCAATTTAAGAGCGTTATCAATAACCAATAATGCTTTTTGAGGAAAATTATGATTTTTCAACCATTTTCGGAATCAAAACAATACCCTACGTGTCGAACACAATAGTGGTGGGGCGTACAAGTTACAACTTGTTCAATCATGCATTAGCGAAGATTGTCAAAAAATATTCAATAACAAATAATAGACCATGTCGGATTACAGGCGGTGTCGGGTTAGACAGGGGACGGATTATCAGGAGTCCACTGTATTGCGGACGGAATGCCTCATAAAATGTACCTACCTTAAATACCATCTCTCTATATCTTTTAGACCAGAACTCATTAGTGTAGGCCCTGGTATTTGGCGATAGAAATAGGGAAACAGACGGACGTGGTAGCTCAGATGGTTAGCGCTTGCTGTAAATTTCACAGTACGCGAGTAAGCCAGGTTCGATCCCAGCCGGTACCAATGAAATTGTTAATTGCGAATTTAAGTGCTGATTTACAACGTGTTTTGCGGTGAAGGCAAATATCGTGAGGAAAACTGCATGTCCAAGAATTAAAAAAAAATATTTTATAGACGTGAATACCTATGGCGCAATATAATCGCAATCAATTCCTTGCCCTAAAATCCTCTCAGAAATGAGAGGCCTGTGCCAGCAGTGGGACGTATATAAGCTGTAACTTTAACGGACTCCTAAGCAGAAATAGTACGTATTGAGATGGTATTATATAAAAACTCAGCCGAACTAAATATTAAACTATAATTTTTACTGCATACAAAAATTAATTACAATTATCTATGTTGATTTTCACCCTAAACAGTAACTTATTAAAAGTACGCTGCTAAACATAGGCCTCCCTCATAGCTTGTGTGATTGGACGGATATCTTCCACAGTTACCAAGTTTGGCTAATGGGTGAGCAACCACAGTGTTTTGTGAGCACTGAAGGAGTTTTTTGTGAGGTTGGAAATTCGCAAATTATATTGACACAAATTGCATATGTCCAAAACGGACACCTAAGGATGGTCGAATGAAAGCACAAACTTACGTCAGGCGCCTCTGACACGTGTTCTCCGCACTTTTAATCTGATAGCCAGAGAAATTGACTTGTACTGTTCTTCCATGAGTGAGTTCACAAAGTTTGCATTATAAATAATTTGTTGTACAGGGTTGTTTTGCAATTGCCGGTCAAATTTGCAAATAAGGTTCAGAATAAGTAATATAGGTAAATGGAAAAGAATACCTAATTAACAACAAAACATTCTGTTCTTTTATCTTTTAAATTCAAAATGCGTGGTAGTACATTATTGTAATTGATTGTCATACATCAATATCTAACACCTACTACTCTAGTAGCGCGACTTTAACACGTGAAACAGAACATAAGCTTTTACTGTTTAATGTTGTCGTTCTTTGCTGACGGTTGCTAAGTAACGTACCTGCACAGTAATATCGATACACCGTCACCGCAATTAAAATTCTTATTACGCAAATACTGCTGTCTGACTTAAGTCCTAACTTTTTTTCCTTTATTTTTGATATTAATTAAAGCATTGGTGTAACGACTGAGTCCCCTATTCCTGCTGAGCCGTGACTTCAGTTTTATTGTGATTCTGCGAACGTTCTGGTGAGCGATGTGGTGCATTGAACGTTCTATAGTGGCGGAAAAACGTAAAACGGAATAAATTCTACTTTCAAAACTAATAAATTTTGTATAATATTAATTAATTCTAGAGAGATTCTAGAGTGGCAAGTGGCTTCGTACCGGTAAGTTAAGTGTAGGGTAGAACCCTTAACGTAGTGTCGGCCAGATAAGACCTCCAGGAAGTCGATGGATTTGACTCGGGGCTATGTTTTGTGGCATTAATTGGGGGGGGGGGGGTAGTCTTTTGTTCAGCTGTAGACTTGGTGAAGGGCTGTAATGGTAATGATAAACAGTAATTTAACTGGCACGTGTATATGGTACGATAGGTGACACGTGTCATATTAGAGATGATGATATGTCTTTCCTAGTGTAGTATTGTTGTGGTTTGTGGCGCCGATGATAGTGGAGGGAGGGAGGTAAGACACATAATTTTTATTTTGACGCGAATTTTAACTAAGTACTATCAGTGCGGTTAAAGAATGGGATTGAAAATGGCGTCACCTCTATTCACTTTTCGTTCTTACACTGTCGCTATCTAAACTTACAGCTGTCGGTGAAGACTGCAAGATAAATGACTAACTTGTCATTGGAATATAATGATAATAAAATGCCATAAACTACAAAAAAATCAATCCAGGTTTGTTAATTTGCTACGATGCGTTCTGAGAGTTTCTTTCATAATTATTGTTGATTTTGCTTGTATTTTCGTATTAAATATTTATTTACCGTTGACACATGAGTAATATTAAAAATTATCGTTTAACTGTCTGTCTGTGCCAAACTTCAGTGGACGAACGGAGAGTAATACCAGAAGTGATATAGACAAAATTTTATCCGAAAAATTTGGATGTGTGATGTGGATTATATAAAATAAATTGTCTTTAATGATTACCTTAAGTCTGAATAACGCCACATTCATAGAATCCCACTCAAGCGAGCAAGAGCGGGACGCTAGTTATAAATGTTATTTTAAAATTAGTGTACCTACTTGGCTATACAATTATTTTCAAATGTTTTCCCATTAATAAAGAAAATCCAACTAACCGAATAATTTTTACAACCTTCAACCGAGAGTCTCTTAGAGAAAAATTATAGAAATTAATATAATATTAAGTTTGACCTCTTTATTAAATATTTAAACCAAAACTATAATTCGTAACAGAAGATAGATGTAGATGTCTATGATCATCATCAGGTGCCATGCATGCTCGTTTATCACTCTTAGTACATCCATATAATTCAACGAACAAAAGTAAATAATTGGTTTTGTAATTGGTAAAAAATAGGTTGAATTTGGTGTTTGTAGAGTGAGTTGTAGCGGCCTGTAGTGATGGGTCTGCTGGACAAGCTGTCTGTGTGGCTGGGCGGTGGGCGCGTGGAAGCCACGGTGCTGGTGCTGGGACTGGACAATAGTGGCAAGAGCTCGCTGCTGCACGCGCTGCGAAGTGCTGACCAACGTCCGCAGCACGACGCCGACCACTTTACAAGTACGTGTACCCTCGAATATTTTTGAAGTTTTCACTTCAATAAAAATCGAAAATAAGAATAGTGATGATTTGAAACCGGATGAAACTAAAAAGTTACACTAAAAAGAGACGAACATATGCATATATAGTATTTAGCCTGTGAGAGAATGAGATAGAATATTATATTACATTAGTTGTGTTTAAGCCATCTAGGGTCTATTACGTAACACCTAGAGAGTCAATTATTTTTTATCTATAAAATGACTTTAATTATAGAATGAAGTAGATGGTCCTATTACAAAGCCATTTTACTCGAAAGAAAATATTTTGAATTCTCATTTAGATTATTGATGACTCCATGGCGCAGTGGCTTAGCAATGAGTGACTGCGCTGGGAGTCGCGGGTTCGAATCCCGCATGGAACAAGTATTTGTATGGCCTACAACTAATTGTTCCGGGTCTGGATGTTTGTCCTTGTGCAATTTATGTTTGTAAACTGCCCCCACGATACAGGAGAAAATCCTAGTGTAGGGGTAACGTTTTTAAAAAAGAAAGAAATTATTGGACGTAGATGATATTTGGCATAGATATATTATGTTATAGGAGAACACGTGAATAAATAAGTTTTTCATAATTGAATTATTATCTTATGTCTATAAACACCTACAATTTTTTTATCAGGCGTTTATTCCGATGCATATTTACCTAATAATTAGACATGGCACGAACTATTCCATCAAGTGGAGTTAATATTCTCGCAGTGCACTTAATTTTCAATTATATAAAAAGCTCTTTGGTCGAAATATAAGGATAATCAGAATTTAGCAAAAATTGCAGGCATGGATTTTACCAAATACGAATATTCGTTAAAACTTTTATCGAACCGAATATTCGGCCGAACATTATTCGGTAGGATCACCTCGGTATCCAACCAATTTATGTCGAAACTTGTTACCGTAAAGCGCGCGGGATTAACTCCGGAGCCTTCCCCTCGCTCCCCCGCCACACCTGACATGTTATTGCATCATCTAGTACTGAGAAAATTGCCAGCACATGCTTATATTTTGACTATTTTTGTAAGAAAAAAATTATTTCGTTGTGTTATTCTTAGTGGAAATTCATAATTACATGATAAAAATGAGTGGCAGGAGATCTACCATTTGGACTTTTTTAGAGAAACTGCGGTGCAAATAAAGTGAAATGTACTAATGTAATGTAATATTTCTTTCTTTGAATATAACCTAGAAAAAATTGCCGTAAAACACGATGAGACTCTCACCTATTTTCAAAATAACTCTCAACTTGAGTGGTTTTTAAAATAAAAAATTTTAAAACAGTAAAATAATTATTGTAAAAGGAAAATGGTGAAGGAAAAATTTTAAATTCTTTAAAATGTACCCTCTAGCTACATTGGCGCCACCCTTATTTAATGCTTTTGTCTGTTCTTCTTATCTCTACCCTTCATACTAATGATTAAGGATGCTGATCGAAAACGCGAAAAATCGTGGGTTAAATCTATTCGACTAATATTGTCGTGAACTATTCCTTATTCAAGCTTTTTCTTCTTACTGGAAGTAGTTAATTAGAACATTAGTAATGCTATTATCACAGGGATGCTAGTATAGTGATGTACAGTGTGCACGTCGGTGCGTGCAGGTGGCGGGGTGACGTTCCGCGCGTGCGACGTGTCGGGCGCAGCGCGACACCGCGCGCTCTGGGAGCGTCACTTCGCACGCGCGCACGCGATCGTCTTTGTCGTCGATGCGGCCGACCATCTGCGCCTCGGTTAGAGGACACTCTTATGTTCAATGTTTGTGTTTGATTTATCTCTGATGGTTAGTGCGTAAGTCTCGTTTCCAGTAAAAAAGGGACTCCAATTTTCTATACTCAACATAGCAGCATTATGCTATTATTTTACGTTGGTATTCTGCCAGACCGTGGTACTATCCCGGTTGTGCCGACCCATTCAGATACCACGTATCAGAAAAATATCTCAGTCCTGGGAGGAGCCAGCAATACAAATATGTTATATAATAATTAAGAACACAAAACAAATTAGAAATAGCTTGGGAGTAATCACTTCATTTCCAAAGTGAATCCATTACAGCATATAAAAGTCCACTGCTGAGTGCTGCATAGGGCTAACCCATAGATTGCCTTATATCACGCTTGGCAGGCGGATTACTCAATTGGTCTTGTACGATATTGGGGTCTTATCAGGAAAATACTGCTGCCCATTTTTGTTTCGATTTCCCTTTGTCACCTCTTACGACACCTACACCATGATATGGGGAAGTAGATATTATTATACTGTCATTACACGGTCAGTTTTAAGGTTCATAAACGTCAAAATTTCTAATCGGTGCGGTCTCCTCAAAGTATGGCAAAGTTGTTTTATTTTATTTTATAGAATAAGGCTGACAAACGGGCACACAATCCACCTGATGGCAAGTGGATGCTGTGGCCCATAGAAATCTATAATCGTCACTGGAAAGGAGAAAGTGCTAAAGCGCCAAAATGGTACTTTTGGAAAATGAGGTTTAAAGTTTTTTATTTTTTATTTTAATTCATATCTTTTTTAGTTATTATCCGATCTTATTAATCTAAAAATATAACATTACTAAAATTCTATTGTACCAGCACGTACAAAGTGTTTATGATATTTATCTCTATTTCTCGAAATAGTAGTCGCTTTAGCAAAAGTGCGTTGAGTAATAGGAAAGTATTAGTCAGGGAAAAACTGCTAATCTACCTCAAAAGTATGGATCGAATTATTCGAAAAATGCTTATAAATAGTAAAAGCCACTTCTCTTGTAAACGAAAAATGCTTAAGTAACTAAGGCCGTATAGATCTAGTAAAGAAAAATTGCTAACGATTGCTTATGACGGTAACATGCCGTCAAGAAGAAATGCTAAACAAGCGATACAGTACAGAGGCTATGCAACCAAAATTGCTTACGTGTGCTAACTTAACCGAATAAATGCAAGCAAAAATGACTAAAGGTAAATTATTAACCGTTACTTTACTCGATTATACTACTTATCTACGGATGGGTTTTAAGAATTTGTTCGAAATAATTGCTTAATAGGCTCATTATGTGAAAATTTAACTAAATTTTGTAGATACTAAGTAATTGATGTGCGGTAAGAATTTGTCAATATAAAATCTAACTCAATGTCTTGAATGGACTAAACTGAAAACCTCTTAGAATGTACCAAATCTGTTGTCGGAATTTGCATTAGAAATAAAACGATTGCATTTAAAAATCAATCAGTTTTATTTATTTATTTTTAATATTTTTCCAAACATTGTTGTGACTTGCTAATAAGTAGTCTTACCCTAATTTTTGAAAAACAGCAAGTAGGTCCATAACCAACAAAAAACTTAATATTAAACATACTTAAATGTTAAGTAAGCAACAAAACGAACGTAAAAATAAAACTTCAGTATTATCTATTCTTGACATATTCCAATAAGTTTTTATCATCCTGAATCACAAGGGTAAGTCTGACGTTTGACCTAACGTATTTATAAATCTTAGAACAAAAAGAAATATAAACAAATAACAATAAGTAAATCTAATTTGGGACTTTTGAGATCAGCGTTTTAAAGATTAACCTGAAATCTATCAGTCTTGAATGTCTTCAATGTCTGTATCTGCCAAAAAATCTTGAACATTTACTGCATGAGGTAAAGACTTATATTCTGCAACATACATTGCTGGTATAGTTTTATTGTTACATAATTTTTCTAAATCGGAATATTTTTTCTTTGAAATAGGCAATTTCGATTTGTAAATTAACTTTGGAATTAATTCACCTTTGCCTATAACCTCGATCTTTTCAGATTCAGCTTCGACTTTCATGGAATATTTGACTTCGATATGGTGCGGATTAGCTTTCTTGAATGTAGCAGTGCGAATCCTGCTTATTTTACCTGCAAGATTGCCTTTGAAGTATCTGTCTAAAATTGTATCCCAGCCCTCAAAATCTTTGTGAGATAGAACTTCAACTTCGTATGGTTTAGGAACTTTTCTTGCTAGAGCACATATGGTTGGCCACTGAGACGGTGCCCATACAATGTTGTTTGTCACACTTTTCTCAATGACTGAGTGCATGGAATCCACAGGCATATATGTGTGTCCCGGTAGAATGTTTTGCCTCTCCTTGCCTTGTCTTTTACTGTTTTTATTTTTCTTCTGTTTTTTCTCTCTTCTATCATTATTGGATGTATCTGACTCCGTATCGTCTGATTCTTCCCATGAAGAAGAACTCAGTGTAAATTCTTCTTCGTCAGAAATGAAGTCAACATGTTTGAGAATTAATCTTTTATTTTTTTCAGGTTTCTCTTCTATATATCCAGGTTTGACCTTCCTCCTTTCAAGTTTTCCTTTACTAGTTCCAGGCATTTTCTTGTCAACAATATTCTCAAAATTCTTGCTTTTTTCTTTTTCAAATTGATTAACTGTTTGTTCTTCCAATTCAAGCGTGATTTTGCAACTGTCATCAGATATAATTTGTTGTACACAAATTTCAATCTCCTCTTCTCGATACGTAGAACGTAACTGAGAAGCCGAAGAAACTTTATTATACATAGCATGAGAGATACTCGTTGTGGAGGCTAAATCTAGGAGTTCAGGATCTGGGGTGTACTGTGCATTCATCTGGTGGGAGACGGCGTTATCATAACATGTAGATTTTAGATCATGATTCGGGGTGTGCGAAGCGCTCATTGCGTGGGAAGCGTGGTTATCTTCAGTAGATTGAAGGAGTGCAGAAGCCGAGGTATGCGAAGCTCTCGTCGCGGAGGAGATGATGTCATCATAGGTAAGGGAACGCATCGCGTGGGAAGCGCCGTTACCATAGCTAGATTCCAGGAGAACAGTAGTTGAGGTATGCGAAGCGCTAGGGGCGTGGGAGGCGTCGTCGTCATCGGTAAGTTGTTGGAGCCTGCTCGTTGTGGAGGTAGAATCTAGGAGCTCAGGATCTGGGGTGTACTGTGCATTCATCTGATGGGAGGCGGCGTTATCATAACATGTAGATTTTAGATCATGATTCGGGTTATGCGAAGCGATCATTGCGTGGGAAGCGTGGTTATCTGCAGTAGATTGAAGGAGTGCAGAAGCCGAGGTATGCGAAGCTCTCGTCGCGGAGGAGTCATCATAGGTACGCGAACGCATCGCGTGGGAAGCGTCGTTGCTATAACTAGATTCCAGGAGACCAGGAGTCGAGGTGTGCGAAGCGCTGAGAGGAGGAGTGGGAGGCGTCGTCATTATCGGTAAGTTGCTGGAGTTTATGAGTCGAGGTGTTTTCTGCTGAGACAGACATGTAAGTATTACCCTGTATAGCTTTATAATCCGCTGTATTTGCTCGCCGTAGCTTTGTTACAAAATCAGTATTGTCTGGTTGTCCCCGTTTTCTACTGGTATCCTGTTGCTGAGCTTGGCATACGTACTGTTTAATGTAATTTTTGCGTTTGCTTTCCATGACCTACAACAAAAGACATGAACCGTTACTGTATTTCAATTAAGTTATGATGTAACCCACGATAAGTAAGGTGAAATGCAACTACTATAAAGAGCCCACCCTCCCATTATAGTAGTGCCGCACAGAACTTTCTAAACAGTACTGCGTGGCACTGTTAAGCTTATCACCAGAAGACTTAAGTCGGTAATTTCACTGGTGTTATACCTTATTCATGTGAACAGTCTCAATTAAATATTTTGGTTAATCTATAACTTAGGCACCAATTATGTCAAAACTACTCATCACTCTAACCAAACATAACCAAAAAATCACACAATAATACAAAAAAAGTATAAACATACCTTTTTATATTCCAAAATCAAGATCCCAACAATAACACTTAACGCACTTACTTACACGTCAAAATAAACATAAACAGTACCTATAAATTTCTTTACGAACACCGTCACTAGCGTAGACTAACTAATACTACTGATGTTAGGTGATTACCTACAACCAGCGGGCGCACGCGAATCCAGAAACGATGTGTTCCGACAGGACGCGAGTGCGCTAAGTGTGCTTATAATCACACGCATATTATAAATATTATGTGCCTAACCGCTATTTACACTACAGTCTCCCAATAGATAATAGTACTAACGTACTACAGTGGTCATCAGTTTAAAACATAGCATATCGCTAAAACGATTCATACCTTTAGGAAAATGCTTTCCTTATTCTAATAGAAATGTTATTACTTAATTGTCACAACTTTATTTTCTCTAACAGAGTAAAATTTAAAAAAATACATTTAGCAAAAATTGCTAAAGCGCCAACCATACTTAAATCTTATGCTTACAGTTTTTCTTAAGCACCAAACAGTTAAAAACAACAGTAATGAATAATAGCTAACAGAATATGAAATAATACAATTCTAAAATTTTATATTGCTAATGTAATAATGTCATTCAAATTAAGAAAAGAAAAAAATACTTATGTTGCTATTGTGAAGAGAATGTAGTAAGGAATAACGTTCTAACGGATCTCTTTACTGAAAATGTGTTTCTAAAGCTACGTCTATTTCAAAAACAAGGGAAAATCGTCGCTTTAGATCTTGGAATTCGGAACATCCCTCAATTTTTACAAATGCTAAAACGCCAAAAATTTGCTATGATACTTGAAACCTACACAGATCGACGCGGAAAAAAAAGCAATCCAACAATATAATTAACTCATTTTGGCCCAAATGGCGCTTTAGCATTTTCTCCTTTCCAGTGACGATATTTATCCTCGATTAAAAATTAAAACGCAGATGCATTGTCACCCCTATGGACTAAGATGGAATCCCTCGTTTTTAGTAAAAAGGGTCTCCGGATCTCTACACATACACCACACGAAACACAGCAGTATTACTATGCTATTTTATGCTGGTATTCTGTGAGTGCGTGGTCCTTCCCTGGACGAGCCAACCCATTCTTGCTACAACCATAACGTAGCTGCAGCGTGGCTCTACCACGTATAATGGTGGAGTCGTGTATATTCCTCATGTAGATGCCAAAGCGTTTCCATCGTCTTGTTTATATGCCGTAAAGAATAAACACCATTTACCACGCACGAGTTTGATTTAATATAACTTTCGCCCCCCTATGCCGCCTTTGCCCCTGTATGAATTTCCTTGAGAAAAGGCGACAGTTACATTATTTTTGCTAATCGCTAATGGAACACAGTGGAATCGATAGAGGACCATATTCATAAAATATGAGCCTGAAGTGCTGAATATTTTTAACTTATTAAAATAATTGACCGTAATCCACAGAGGATCTGTGTGGCACGCAGAAATGGCGTGTCACATTTTAGCAGTAACCCAGACAGAACTGTTAACCATTATGTGTACCGTTGTATCAGTGGTGGCACGCGAGGAACTGCAGCTGGCGCTGGCGCACCCCGAGCTGCGCGCGCGCCGCGTGCCGCTGCTCGTGCTCGCCAACAAGAGCGATGACCCGCACGCGCTGCCCGCCGCGCATGTCGCAGCAGGTGCGTGTAGCGTGATGCCTTAAGTGTGATGCGTGTAGCGTCATGCGTGAAGCTTGATGCGTGAAACTTGCAGCTGGCGCTACTCGTGCTTGCCAACAAAAGCGACGACTTGCACGTTCTGTTTTCTGCATACGTCGCCGCAGGGGCGTGTAGCGTGATGAATAGCATGATGCGTGTTGCATGCTGGAGACGTACTGCAGCTAGCGTTGCTCGTGCTTGTCAACAGAAGAAACTGCTGGTGTCTTAAAGCGTTGTGAATTCTGAAAAAGTTTTTTTATGGCTTAACCCGTGCTTTTACCACATTATAACCCCTCATGCCATTCACACTCGTGTCCCGACGTAGAGATGCAATAACTCGTTTTCTTAGCTGTCTGGCGTCATTTTTACATATTCTGTAAAAATCCACCCGAACCCAAGAAAAAGGTGACCGCTCAGACTCAAATCAAACTCAACACAATAAATGCTGCTCTGAAAAACTGGAGGTAGGTAGTTTTCTAATATTTTTGTTCTTCTAAGGAACTTTCTCATTTGTGACCATGCATTTTGAAAAAAAATAGAATTAAAATAATAATTTAATATTAATCAATTACTGTTTTTGTTTTATTTTTTAATAAAATCAGTACAATCGGTAAATCTACAATTCAAATAAGTGTTATGAAAAAACTATACGATCTCAAAATTCTAACTTTACTTTTACCATTATGCAGCGACCACCCCAAATAGACTCCAAATGACCGAGCACGCGACCACTAGCTAATAAACAAATATTCGCGAATCGTAAGAGTCTCCCGTCGTCTTTTCTTCCCATATCGGGAGCTCACTTAGGTGATGTAATTAAATCATCGATTTGAGTTGTTAAATACTTTAAAAATCTTTACAATATATGGTAATAGGATACGCAGAGTAATAGACGAAAAAAAAGTCAAATATACACAGCGCTGATATACGCCGAGAAGTAGCGACCTACAAATGTTGTGCGGCAAGTCGCGGAACTGAAATATTCGCTGCCATATACTGGACGCAACAAGTCGGTCAGACTCAACATTATCGGTAATTTCACTCATGTAGGACGCAATATTACATATGAGATGGAAGATTACATATCTGTGAAGACATTTAGTACAAACGGAAATAATTCGTAGTAAATAACCTACTTGTGCACTTATGTATGGGATTGAAATTTAAAATTCTATAAGAATTAAGGACGTGTACTAGCAACCATATCATCAAATTTATAACCATGGTTTATATCATTGCGCTGACAATATATATTGGGGTCTGCTAATAATTGAAACGAAGATGTTTTATCAAACGCATTTTCATCGCAAATTGTCATGTGAAGTAACGTAAACGCGAAGCGTCAAAACATGACAGTTAAGTGAACTGTAATAATCCGCATTCGTAATAAATAATCAAGAATCAGAATAGAAACTGAATAGAGACAGGAGAAGTCAACAGTTTCTATTCCGATTCTTGATTATACTGTTACTGTATGACGTGGCGCTTGTCGTTCTACGTACGCGCGTCGCATTCTGTTGGTGGCGCACAGCCTGTTCTACGCCTCTGCATGCAGCTTCCTTTTAACATTGTGCAATGGTTTGTGAGTGCCATTTCATATAGTTGGCGTTTTATAAGGGAACGTGTGATGAGCTTTGGAAGCTAAGGATTCTATTTTCATGTTAGTAGCGTCGTTCGCCAAGCGGTAGGATTAAGATCGGTCCTCTATCATGTGTACTCGTGTCTAGCTAATTCCTTCTCACCTCCTCATCAACAGATTCGATCATAGATCAGAGATGTCCATGTAGCAGTGTCGCCAAATAGTAGTGTTTGCACTGCTGTCTTCCGGTCCGAAAGCTATAGAGAGCCAGTATAATTACAGGCAGTGAGGCATTCCATCAGTCTTCAGAGATGACAACGAATCTATAGTCTTCTTCATTTGAAGTTGAGTGCACGTGTCAATGAACTACTATAGCCACTTACCATCAGGTGGACGGACTATAAGGGCGTTTGTCAATTCAAATAAAAAAAACTTAATTTTAAGTATACTTAATATACTACTTGAATAAAAATAATAATAATAAGCGCTTTCTAACTTTGAGTACTTGCATAGGCACAACCCAGTAGCCAGGATTTTACACCAGAAGCTCGCTCTGAAATACGGTCTCGTGGATCGGAAACTGCCTTATTATAAGTACTTACAGGAAGCCGTGCTCGAAAACGATCGCGTCAGGCTCAACTGGGACCGGGCCATCATCACAGACAGGACTATACTTGTGAATAAGCCTGATATTTTGCTGATGGACCGGGCAAAGTCAAGGATATTTGTGGTCGACATTACCATTCCGTATGGCGAAAGTGAAAGCCGAAACAGATAAACAAACAAAATATCTGGACCTGGCTCACGAGGTAACCGACATGTGAGGTGGTCTACCGACCGAATTATTTCTGTAGTCGTTTTTGCAAACGGGCTAATCCCAGTGAGCCTCTCGGGTCATTTGAGGCAGCTGGGACTCCGTAACGGACTGCTCCGGGCTGATATGCAGAAGCCGGTGCTCCTCGATACCGCCCGCATTATCCGCCGGTTTCTTTCCCTTTCCCCCTAACCCTCGGCCAGGGGAGACCCCTGCCGAGAGCTTCCATCTGGTTGGGCTTTATTAATTTATATATTATTTATTTATTTATGTTAGTATATTAAATATATCCGTAAGTAATGACTTACGGATCTGAGACGTGGTCCTTCACTGCTGGCCGTATGAGGACGCTCAAGGTCGCTCAGCGAGCTATGGATATCCGCAGTAAAACCAGATGACCGACATATTCCAACGGATTAGTAAGCTGAAGTGGCAATGGGCCGGCCATATAGCTCGAAGAACCGATAACCGATGGAGAAGAAAGGTTCTCGAGTGGCAGCCTCGTACCGGTAGGCGTAGTGTAGGGCGACCCCCCACTAGATGGAGTGACGACCTGGTAAGACATGCAGGAAGTCGATGGATGCAGGTGGTTCAGAACCGTGCTTTGTGGCATTACTTGGGGGAGGCCTATGTTCAGCAGTGGACTTGTAAAGGGCTGTAATGATGATGATGATGCTGATTAAATATATATTTATGTATACTTATCATTTTCTTTCATATATTTATTCAGCCCAATCGGATTAAAATACTCTATTAATGCCCCTAAATAATAATAATGCTTTATTTCACTAATACATTTTTTTAACAAATAAATTTAGAGTGCCTGACTCCTAATGTAGGCGAAACCTGTATCTCAGACACCAGTGTCTTCTGACAACAATAAACGTACAGATTACATGTTGACAAAAATAAAAAATATTAATGCATAGAAATGTGGGTGTGCACGTGCGCGCTCGCGTGTGCGTTCGTACGTGCGTGCGTGCAGGCGCGCGCGTGTTTGTGTATACGTACACATGGATATGATGTTCTGTAGGTTAATTGTAGGGTAAAAGTGATTCTGTTTCATGGTAACCAAAAGTATATATGTAATAGATTTAATTAATAGAATCAGGTGTTACTTTGCGGAAATACATTATATTTAATCCGTGTAAAAAATTAAATAATGTGTCTTACCTAGTTTGAACAAATGTGTCCCTCAATTCTGTGAGACTTCTATAAGTACCTCATAGATATAATAAAGTTATATTTCTATGAAGTACTTACCTACTAAACTAGCAATTTAGAATAAATACTGTGTCACAGTTATGGATGGCACGGTAAATATGCTACGCAGTATTATTTTCATTTACGACAATTACTGTTTTGGACAAGTACGAAATAAAGTTACATAATTATCCAAAAGAAAGTTCTAATCATCTTTTTATTTATTTATCTTGACAAAATGATCACATAAATAATGACAGCGTTTCTTAGTCATATAAAAAAATCGGTATATAGGTTTATCGAAAACAACGTTCGTGATTGACGAAATAGTCTTCTCGCTCGTTCACAGTAGACTAAAGAAGTTACGGTCAATTGACTGTAAATTAGTGCGCAGTGTATTAGTACCTACTGTAGCGCCCGTCTAGTAGCGTACACAGAAGTTTTTGATTGAGGGAAGGCGGTGTTCTTTGAACTAGTTAAGACAAATAATTTTAATTTTATACACAGATTTTAGCTAATTAATTTTTAATATACTATTAAACGAGCAATTCTTGTATATATGTATATATATATATATATATATATATATATATATATATATATATATATATATATATATATATATATAATCGGGATCTCGGAAACGGCTCCAACGATTTTCATAAAATTTAGTGTCCAGGGAGTTTCGGGGATAATAAATCGATCTAGCTAAGATTTATTTTTAGAAAATGTCTTTTTGTCCGTGTTTTTAGGCAATTAAAAACTGCTACAATATAGTTAGAATAAGAAGGTAAATTTTGACAGTTTGATAATGATTATAAATAGCTTATTGGTATAATGGGCGGTCACAAAATCGTAAAACCCCGGTTCGAGCCCAGACCGACCGACCGACTTTTTTATTTTTTTTTTTCAAGTTTCTTTCTTTTTTGAGAAAATATATTTTTTTCGAGCCCTTTTTTTAGTATTTTTTAAAAACACGAAAATTTAAATAAAAATAATTGCACTCATGATTTTTTATTCAAATAACCAGTTCAGTTTTTTCTGTTATGTCGCTAAGATCAAAAAATATTATTTATAATTCATCAGTATGTAATTTGTATCTAAATATAATTTCCAAAACACACGAATTTAAAAAATCGAGCGAAAAATACCGAGCAAAGCTCGGTCAACCGGGTACTTAATTTTTAATATACTAAACTTTACCGTATAACCACCAAATGACGTGTGATCGTATTGCTTCAGCACTGGGTTTAGAGCGCATCAGCGACAAGCCGTGGCACGTGTGCGCGACGAGCGCGGTGTCGGGCGGCGAGCTGGCGGGCGGCGTGGCGTGGCTCGCGCGACAGTTGCGCGACGCGGCGTTGCAGCAGCGTCGCTGAGCCTTACATTTCATACTGCACGGAACACGTTACGCTACACTGAATATGTCTCACTGTACGGAACTCTTCACACTGCAAGACAGACGTCACACAGCAGGAAAAGTCTCACTGCACGTATCACGCAACACTGCATGGAACATGTTACAATACACGGAAAACGTTACACTGCAAGGAACACGTCACACTCCACGGAATACGTCTTGTTGCCTATTATTCAGCGCGTACCACCAAGCCGTGTGACGTCTTCTTTACATTCTTAGAGTGTATTAACCACTGTTTCGTTTTTATTAGGTACTATCATACGTAGATATGTAATTGTTAAGAATGTATAAATTAATGGTTTATTCAACACATACAAAACAACGTACAACGAAATTACAGTAAACAAAGCAGGAAAAAAACAATATACAAATAATGATAATCCCCGCCGTCACCAATGAAATTGTTAATTATAATTTTAAGTTCTAATTAACCACGTGCTTAGCGGTGAAGGTAAACATCGTTAGGAAACCGGCATGTCGGAAAAACAAGGAAAATAATATTTCAAAGACGTGTAAACTTTGCCAACACGCATTGGGGCAGCGCGGTGTAACTTTAACTTTAAATAATAATAATGTCGAAGACTTTTATGTATCCTATTAGACCAGTAACAAAAGCTTAGAGTATTTAACAGTAGTGTAACAATTACTCTAAGAACAAAAGTGTCACAGCTGTAGACAGCGCAGGCGCGGGCGAGTAGCTGACAGGGTAAATACAGTTACTGTTTTTAGGAAAATACGAAATTAAGTTACATAGTTACTTAAATAAATTTTTTCCTAGTCACATGTTATTATAGTTGTAGCAGGAATGTCTATGAGCCATTTACCATCAGGTGGACTGTGTGCTTGTTCGTGACCCTTATTCTATAAAAAGAAAGTCACATTAAAGGAAACCAGTGTCGGGTAGTCGGAAACAACGATCGCGGTTTAAAAAACAAAGAATAAGTCTTCTATGCCGCTCGGAGTTATGGAAAATTGACCATCATTTAGTGCGCAAGGTATAAAGTTTGTAAATCCCGTTAAGTAGTACACACAGAAGTCTTTACTTAATATTATATAAGGTAAGTGAGGGTAATACGGTCATCTTAAGCTTTGCCGCCCTACAAAACGAAAACTTGAAGGACAGATACGAAACACAATATCGTATACTACAAACTAATTTTAGAAAAAACTAGCAAACGAACTTTGGCAATAATTAGGAACACTTCGAAAAGTCTACTTATAGAAAACTAACTACACTATACAATACTAAAATCAACTAAAACTGTTACTATATTGTTAACTGTTAAAATGGTGTCGACAAAGCAGCGCCCTTTCGACCCTTTATTATTTGATTTACTGATAAAGATTTTCGTATCATAGAGCCATCTACAAGAACAAGGCTGTAGTTTTTGAGTTATAAGAAAGTTACCATATTACATACTATATTTGTTTTTATGTCAATCATACGTAGATATTACGTAATTGTTGTAAATGTATTAAATAAATAATTCATTCGTAAAACACAACACAACGCACATAGAACTTACAACATTAAACAAAGCAGAAAATAAAACTAATATAGTTACAAATAATAGTAACAATGTCCTCCAGACCGAAAATCGGCCAGTCTCATGTTAGACAGGATTATAGTGCCCAAGTGTGATATATATATTGTGACGTTATACTTGTAGTATTAGGTGTGAATATAGTGGTGTTAATATATGTGCAAGTATAGGTGCGTTCTCTATTATCATAGTCATAGTCGGATGGGACGGCTAACCAACGTGACCGAGACCCGAAAGTGAATAAACACCGCCGACTTTCTCTAGCTACGGGCTGCGACTGAGAATTTCTAGGCAGAAAAAACTAAATAACTGACTTTTGTTGGCCCGATCCGCGATTTGAACCCGGGACCTCATGATCAGAAGTCTTGTTTATTGACACTCGACCAACGATACGCTGAGCTTCAGCAACGAAAATGCATCCGAATCAGCATAACACCGTTGCAGTTATATATATATATATATATATATATATATATATATATATATATATATATATATATATATATATATATATATATATATATATATATATATATATATATATATATATATATATATATAGTAATCTGGTGGAAGGGAGGGGTAGGATTAGATTATGCAATTCGTGCGCACACACTCTGAAATGCATTCTGTAGAAAACCGAAAGGCTGGCTACTGTATGTTGTGATAATAATATGTATAGATATTTTAAAAGAATCTCATATTGAAAAGTGAATAATAGATAAAAATATAATAAGCTGATCAAAACATTTATGTGTATTATTTCTTTAAACCCTTTATATCTATATACATATAAATTCATATGTATTGCTGGTAAATCCGCCACCGAAGCCAGTAGCGGATGCTTAGTTGGCTGGAGCCTATTTTTAACTTCTCGCTAAGAAAATTACTTTTAATTATTAATTAATTATTATAGGAATACTTTTGAATTTAGAAAAACTGAAAATGGCGGTTGTTGAAGGGAATGTTCAAATTTAGGTTTTTTGTTTTTAAAGGATAACAAACAGTTGTATAATAAAAATTACAATTCAAACCTTATGTAAATAGATAAACTAATTACACAACTAACACCATTATCCACAAAATTACCGTACTAATTAAAGTTATAAGGCAAAGAGAACACAAAAATAAAAAATAAACACTAGAGGCAGTGCATACCTGGCCGTTAACAGCAGTATCACGACTATTACACATGTATTAGATAGAAAAAATAAAACCATTTAAATTAACGTTATAAGATAATAAGAAAAAAATGATATAAATAAAAATTACAAGTTATTAATTGCAAGTTTTATAGCTTTTCTAAATTGGGTAGGGCCGCATGGTAAATAAGCCTCCGATGTAAGGAGTGTAGAAGCACAGAATAAATAATAGTACTACGTAGTAGAAGTAAGGAGTACAGACTGTGTATTAAAAAGTGTCCATAGAAAACCGTTAAATAAGGGTGGCGCCACTATAGCTACGGGGTAAATTTTAAAAGAACGTGCCGAAAAATATTAGTGGGATAGACGACTTTTTCGAGGTTATATTTACTAAATAAAATTATTTTAGATTTTAGAGCTACTGAGCAGTTTAGTAGCACACTTCAAACCGTCGACAACTGCTAATTTCATTTCATCCCAGTAGCTACTCCAGCGCTGTTCTGGAGAGTTTTTGAGCTCTTATTTACTGCTTACAGATGGCCACTATTCAAATATTCTACTATGGTAGTTGGTACTCCTTACTTCTACACTCAATACTCCGATGAAGGAGAAGCTGTTGTTAAACAGTTCCACAACGCAAAGGCACACGCTTGCCCGCATTTGTTTTGCACAGATTAAGAGCCTCGTTGAAATCATATGCTTTCTGTTCGTTGCTTGAAATAACAATTACTTGGTAAAAATAGTGCGTTTTATCTACTACAATAAGCTCGACAAATTTTAGATAACTTACTTATTTATTTAGTAATAATTATTCTCCCAAGGCATGTTTAGGCCAAAATTCTGAGAGTCATGATTTGTGAGCTCTAATTTGTAGGTTGTATTGAATATCGACTGCTGCGCTGTGACTGACGACCTGCGAGAGACGACGACGAGAATCCCGCACGGAACAAGTATTTGTATGGCCTACAAATAATTGTTCCGGGTCTGGATGTTCGTCCTTGTGCAATTTACGAGTGGGTTTGTAAACTACCTCCGCGATAAAGGAGAAAATCCTAGTGTGGGGTTAACATTTATGAAAAAAAGAAAGGAAAAGTAAAAAGTAAAGTGAAATTATTGACTCGAGGTAAGCTCGGTCAATGCCGTTGCGGCAAATATTTTTATAATAAAAATATGGTAATTAACTGTAAGTAGTAAGTACGAATGACCGATTAAAAATATTTTTTATAGGATTGGGTGACAAACGAGCACACAGTCCACCTGATGGTAAGTGGTTGCTGTGGCCCATCTACACATCTACATCTACTGTGCCGGACGGGCGAAACTCTCCGGAGTAAATGTTGTCGAAGATACTTCGCGAGTCGCTCACGTCCTACACCTATAGGTTCCGGTGGGTACTTTCACCGCCGTCTTTGTGGGTGCCGCTGAGGTATTGTGGACTGTGGTTCAAATCAAAATGCACGATTAACAAATACAAATAGCAAGGTAGTGGCCAGCGGTTCGACTGATTGATTAGTCGCGAAATTTTATAACTATAACTATCGATCACGGTTGTTAAACTACGGTCGTTCACTATTGGTTGGTCACTGTATATTTCGAAAGATTTCTTTAAATTGTACGGTGGTAACAAAGATCTATTGGTAGTAGCTGGTTTTCTAACACTACTGACTAGCAGCTATTATCAACTAAACTAGTTGATTTTATCACTTGTGTAACTGTGGATATCAGTTACCACTTTCACTATAATATGTAACTGCGAATATCAGTTACGACCTTTTTCGGCTAGCTAACACTATCACTATATGTAACTGCGAATATCAGTTACGACCTTTTTAGGCTAGCTAACACTTTCACTATGTGTAACTGCGAATATCAGTTACGACCTTTTTCGGCTAGCTAACACTTTCACTATGTGTAACTGCGAATGTCAGTTACGACCTTTTTCGGCTAGCTAACACTTTCACTATTCACTATATACTGCTACTAGTCACTTCAGCTACCACCGGATACCACTCACTTCACTTCACTGTCACTGGTAGTTCTTCACACTACTACTGGTACTGGGTCCCGAGCCCCTAAGGTAGACTTTGGCAATACTTTGCAGTGAGCCGCTTGCCATTTTCCGTTTGCCTCTTTATTGCATAAACTTTTCACTATACAAATGGCATAACTTGCAATATTTTCTATACAAAACTAATTGCTACACTAACATGCTACACATCATTAAATCGGTAGTCTGGTACTTTATTAGTATATCATAAAGGTTACTCAAAATATTAACATCGTAAAAAGTTATTAAACGAAATGTCCAAAATTTTCATAATATTTGGGTACATTAATTCTTTGTTTTTTCTATAACTACGAAATGCGTTTAATTATACAAAAATATCCCTATACTTCTTTAATCTATAAGCCATATGCTAATTGAATGTCATATTAATAACTCTTTCAGAACATAAAATTATTTTCCTTTTTTTAGTATGAACTATTACGCAGTTAATTAAAAACTTTTCCACGATATGACGCGCTGTGATTGGTCGATTTTTTGGTATATAATAAAAGTTGTTTATATCACTTGTTATCAAAACGACATTCTATACAAATATACTAAGGGTTATAAATATGCTACACAACTATATTAATACACGTTTTCACTCAGTTTTCTCCGTAATTTCACTATTAATACAAAAAACAATATTCTTTATAACTTCGTTTCTTAGCGTTGTTAGGCCGTCGCGAACATCTACATCTATCCTCGATTACGAATCAAAATGCAGATACGTTGTCACCCGTGAGGACTTAGATGGAATGCCTCATTTCCAGTTATCAACACTCACCATACGAAACAAAGCAGTATTAAGCTACTATTTTACGCTGGTATTCTGTGAGAGCGTCGTACTTCCCCGGTCGAGGCGACCGTGCTACAACTATACTACTCATGCAACTGTAATGCTACAATTGGTTATTTTATTTATTAAAACAGGTTACAATCGTACAATTTATTATTTATACCACTATGCTACCGTTAGTAGATGTAATCGATTATTAACCAAATCGGTTAACAATCGATTACTGTGAAACAATTAAAATTTTTATGTGTACTCATTTCAACACTAAGGTTCGTAAATAACGAAAAATATATCAAATAGATTGTAATAAATTATATAGATAACATAAAAATGACAATGAGCAATCGCCTATTACTTAAAGTTGTTAAAGAGTATTTATGCAAGAGGTTATCATAAGAGGGCTAAGAACAGTAACATCTGTAGTTTACAGAGCGTAGATAGCTTGAACCGATTCTATTAAATCACGATATCTTTAGTCAAAAGGGTTCCAAACTTATGTGGCATACTATTATTTCTATAGTAGATTTGATATTTATTAGAGACTAGCCTGCCAGGCAGACGTTGTTCTGCCCTTTTCTACGACCCTGTCATGTCCTATTAAGAATCCTTAAATTCGCAAAAAATAAATTGCGGGTTACTTACGGCCAAAAAAACTATCCTATCTCTTAAGTTGGACCAAACTGCACACGGTGTGCAAATTTTATTAAAATCGGTTGAGTAGTTTAGGAGTCCATCGCGGACAAACAACGTAACACGTAATTTATATATACCTATTATGATAATCCACAAAACGGCACATTTTCGCATATCTCACTTAAGTAGCAAATATAGAGGTTAGAGAGAAGGAGAATGTCCGTGGAGTTTTTATATGTTTTGTTTTTATTTTTTTAATAATTGTAAAGAATAGAAATGACAGATATCACAAATAAGTAATCAAAATATTATTCCTGTAATTTTGACAACCGATGCGATGACATGTTGTACATGTGTGACATAACGTATTGCAAAAATGTAAATTGCTTTATTGAGACTTTTTTGTTTTTTAAAGGAACCGTTTCAAACGTAGCATTGACGCATGCGCAGTACGCGTACGTACTGCGCATGCGTAAATGCGCTTGAAAGCGTATGTATTGTGACTGTCAAATTATATACAAATATGATTAGGAATAAAATAATATTGCGAATATGAATTGAAATGTAAGCTATCCTATCTCTCAAGTTGGACCAAACTGCACACGTTGTGCAAATTTGATTAAAAATCGGTTAAGAAGTTTAGGAGTCCATCGCGGACAAACAACGTGACACGTAGGCCGAATATTAGTTTTATGTTCGGTATTCGACATATTCGGCAGCTTTACCGAATATTCGTATTCGGCCGAATATTCGGCTATATCACGGAACATTCGGACCGAACATTTTCATAGTGTCCAAAATATTGAAATGTACGAATTGAGTAATGCGATGTCTTTTATTGTTGAAAGTATATTTTATTTATTCTACTCGTACTTACTCTAGTCTAGAGTGCCTCAAATGCATAAATTTATACATTTATATTTTTGAGGCACTGTAGATTTATTTCCGATTATAGCAAATAGAAATTTAATGATTTCTTATATTTACGCGAACACTACACATGTACATCACAAGGCAAGTCTGCAGTCTGTGAACACGTACAGGATCGCCCCCGTCACTACATCAGATTTGATAGATCACAAATCCTCGCTAAAGAACACCGATTCCTTCCAAGGATGATTCGCGAGGCTATTGAAATCAAAAAACATCCTAATTTCAATAGAGAAGATGGCTGGGTGCTACCATCTGCTTGGGATCCTATAATAAATAAAATTAAATCCCAACCCAAGCATACAACTGCAAGACTTCAAGATACCATAAGTTCATACTGTGTAGATCGGAACAAAAGTTCAATTTTTATCTATGGTAACCGCTGTTAACTATGACATTTGGACGTTGAACATCTCAGTCCTCCCCGTGATCATGGGTGCTGTAAAGCGCTCGAAACGTCGGGTATTTATAGTAAAATATACGCGATAAAATCCGTAAAAACTAGTATTATTTAAATAGAAATTTAATAAAATATTTTTGAATCAAAAAAAAAAAAGAAACATTACGTTACATTAGTACATTTTATTTCACTTTAGTCGCCACTTTCTCTAAAATAAGTCCAAATAGTAAATCTCCTGCCACTCATTTTTATCATATAATTATCAATTTTCACTAAGAATAAAACGAACGAAATACTTTTTTTTATCACAAGAATAGTCAAAACATAAGCATGTGCCGGCAATTTGCTCAGTACTAGATGATGCAATAACTGTCAGGTGCAGCGTGGGAGCGAGGGGCAGGGTCCGAAGCTAATCCGCGCGCTTTACGGTAACAAGTTTCGACATAAATTGGTTGATTACCAAGGTTATCCTGCCAAATAATGTCCGGCCGAATATTCGGTTCGGTAAAAGTTTTACCGAACATTCGGCCGAATATTCGTATTCGGTGAAATCCATATTTGGCCCATCCCTAATATTTATACGAATCTCGTAGCTGAACGAGAAATTTTTAAGTAAATACTTAAAAATTTCTCGTTCAGCTTCAAAATTGAAGAAAAGGCGATGAAATTAAGCGTGTCGATTCAGTATACAAAAGACAAACGAAAAGGAAAAAAAATTCAAATACCCGATGAAAAAATGAGAATAACTACGAGTTAATACGGGGTTAATAATAATTCTCTTCCTTCTTGATAGACTCGTATCTAAATTAGAAAAGCGGCAGGAGGCCTTTTACAAATTCAATAAGAGTTTTAGTTTTTGAAGCAAACTGAGTGAAATATCATCAACTCTTACGGAAAAAGCCTTTTTAGGGTTCCGTAGTCAACTAGGAACCCTTATAGTTTCGCCATGTCTGTCTGTCCGTCTGTCCGTCCTCGCTTAATCTCTGTGACCGTTAGCACTAGAAAGCTGAAATTTGGTACCAATATGTGTTTCAATCACGCCGACAAAGTGGTAAAATAAAAATTGGAAAAAAATGTTTTATTTGGGTAGCCCCCCTAAATGTAAGGTGGGAAGTGATTTTTTTTAATTTCAACCCTAACGTGTGATATATTGTTGGAAAGGTATTTAAAAATGAATAGGGGTTTACTACAATCATTTTTTGATAATGTTAATAATTTCGGAAATAATCGCTCCAAAAGTAAAAAACAATGTGTGTCCCCCCTCTAACTTTTGAACCATAAGTTTAGGAAATATGAAAAAAATCTGAAAAGTAGAACTAGGACTTTCTAGGAAAATAATTTTGAACTTGGATGGAAACAATAGTACCCACTACCGGGAGCAGTTGCAGGAGCGCGGAGCGCTGCTGGAGCGCGAACATAATGGATACCCACCTTCAAACTCATAAGTGGGAACACTTATTGTGACGGACGGGAAACTACGGAACCCTACACTGAGCGTGGCCCGACGCGCTCTTGGCCGGTTTTATTCTTGGTTGAAATGTATTTTTATGATTTAGTTTAAGAATGCATGAATTTTCAATTTCACCTTTCTTGTGAAATAATTTTTGTGACACCTGATTCTGGATCATTAAAAAGTCTATCTTCGTTCCTGCGAAAACAGAATTTTCAAACCGTTTATACTTAACTTTAATACAGCAGATCGCATGGCTTTATACATTATATACATTAAGCCATGTGAACTGCTGTGTTTTTCGCTGGTGTACACACCAGCGCCAAATTGTTCGGGTGACAGAAGCTCTTCCTGCGTAAAACGGGTGAAAGATTATCTAATATCTCCAATAAGCATAAAAAGCTAAACGCCTTAGCGATTTTGTGCATAGAGTCGCCTAGTGAACAAGAATTTATACGATATAATTGATGATTTTGCGAATAAAAATTTGCGCAAACTTTCATAACTTAACTTATTGAATTTTATAATCATCAACCGGATTGTTACCAGATAATTAAATATATTGTTTTTAAACTGCAAGCGCAATAACAATTACAATTACCGAATGTAGGTAAATATATACATACACACATACCCCATAAACCCGCCTTATTAATAGGTACATGATTGAGCTTTTATTAGCTCAGAAACTATTTCTTGTGCAACATAAACTAAATCTTTGGGTTGTAAAAATAATCCAGGAACTGACACATCGATCCCCTACTTCACAATCGTACTAAATACTAATTACGGCAAAATTGGTGGTGTAATTAAGATGATGGTGCACAAATAAATGAAATCGTAATTTTACATTTTCATTAAGAATAATTTCATAGCCTGCTCAGACTACATGAAGTTACTTCTATCTAACATTCTGTTTTATGGGGGAACAGCGCGTACGCAGTTCCCACTACCAAAAATTACGCGTCCGAGTTATCCACATTAGGGATAATCGCAGGGGTCAACCCAACCGCAGTGCAATGGAAGGACCTCGCCCTGGGGGAACCGCCTTCCTGATCACGGTGTCCCCTACGCCAGGTAAGTATGCTTGTGTTTAATCACTAAGCTCTTCTCATTCATTTTCAGAAAATCTCAACACCACGGGTTAAGAAACAATTTGTGCCATCTTGTGGATAACACTTGAACCACGTACGTACAAATGGTTTGTAAAACTATGTAGCCTAATCGTATTTTATATAGTTACTAATAGATAGCGCTCTTCATCTCTGTATAAAAAGCGTCCGTAGGAAAGCGTCAAATAAGGTTGGCGCCACTGTAGCTACAGTCTAAATTTTAAAGAACTTTTTATAATTTTTTTATTGCACAGACTTTCACCATAATTCTTTTTACAATAAATATTTTATTGGTTTCAAAATTTTTATTTTCAAAATTACTCTTAACGTATTTGACGGCGATTTATCGTACCCTGTAGCTACTTGAGCGCTGTTGTGGAGAGTTTTTGAACTTTTTATTTACTGCATACAGATGGACACATTTACAACCACAGAGTACATTATATATTTACAACTATTCTCATAACTTTAGTTTTTTCCATTTAGGCAATGTGTACTATCACGGAATAGAAAATACAGTATTATTTTTCAAAGAGTAGCCAAATTTTAAACCTAAGTTCAAATACCGTATAACATGTGAACGGAGTAGAAGCCTGTGACACTGATTTCTTTCAAAAAATGAAAACAAAAAAATTGAATTAAATAAATGTATTGAGTAATTAATATCCATCGAAATTCAAATCATGCATGTTAAACCTATGTTATAAACAACATAACTTTCTTCTGTTATCGTAATCCAGGACCAGCCTGGCTAGCATGGGCGGGAGACAATACATCCACGAGGGGAGGATAAAATTTTTATATCTTGCTCAGTTTTATCCACCCTGCGTGCGTGGGCAGGAGACAAAAAAATTATCCGCCGATTATATCCACTGACAAGAGATAAAATTACCTTATCCCTATAGAATATTCTCGTTTGACGTAACGAGTAGACGTATATCCCCCCGTCCGTAGCATGGGGCCAAAGGAAAGAGAAAAAAATATCCTTTTTTGACATTTGAAAGGTACAATTTTACCCTCGGTCATGGACCTCTTCAAACCATTTGAATACAAAAAATATGTCTCGGGCCTACTGCAACTACATTTTCGTATCAGAAATTGCAAAATAAGAAAGAAAACTAAATCGGCGATCGATACGTGATCAGAGTACTTAATCTATTGGAATACCCCGACAACGAATTTCTACGCCGGTTTCGGATGCTCAAAGATTGTTTTGTATTTGTGTTAAGAAAAAAGAAATTTCGTATCTGTGTTAAGAAAGAAGAAATTTGTGGTAAGAAAAAAGAGGCTCACAAAATTAATAGGCTTTGCGCCTATTAATTTTGTGGATGGACGACCAGTGCATATTAAAGTAAGCATTTATACAACCACCTTCTGCAAAAACATCGTATATTTGCAATCAATACATGTGGCTAACTTATCTTAATATTTTTTTCTAGGTAGGTAGTTTACATCTTTCAGTCTCTTGGCAGATGGTAGTTATCTACTAGAGAGATACGAGTCAAGACCATGGCATGGCTGTTGTTCAAATAACAAATAATCAGCAAATACTTGACCCAAGTTATTAGGGCCATCATTAGAATGTGGAGAACAATATACTTTAATTAGGCTCTTGTGTAGTTAAATAAAAGATCTTTAGTCTTAGAAAAATCTTAAATAAAAAAATCTAAAAGTGCATCTAATTCTTTCATTTTATTTTTGACTAATTCTGAAGTGAATATCATTTCCGGGCGTATAACAAGCAAGGCAAAATGTAGCTAGAGGATACGTAGCAGAGCATGCTCTGCCAGATATTCTTAAGGCTATTGACGGCACCCATGTTGATATATTTCACCTACCATCCCAGACTGGGGGTTAGTCTTACAGGTGGTTCCATGAGACTATTGTCGGTTAAAGATTCTACAACCTTACAGGAGATACATGTTAGGTATATATTAATAAAATTTCAATTCAGTTATTTTTGGTTTCGGTTGTTATTTTTATACATTCATGGTGATATTCTGATATAAGACAGTAGAAATACTGGATAGAGACACTCAAATGTATTTTTTACTTAAGAGTCTGCGCAGGCTTCCTCCGTCGATGCGCCACGGAGCGGCGCTCGTATTAGGCGGAGTCAGCACGGAGTAATTAGACTTGAGTGATAGTATCATTCAAAATTCCGTTCAAAGTTGAAGCAACAACACAATGGGTGCGTTTGGCAGAAAAAAGCGCTAGCAAGCGCTTACAAGCGTTAAAATAGTTTTCGGCCAGGACACGATTGCTACTTCAGTAGCGCTGACGCAATCCGCCATTCTGCTTATTTAATTTGTTTATTTTGAAGCAGAAATTATAAGTTGTTTTGTGCAATATTAGTTTTAAGTAATATAATGACATGAATAGACATGTTATTAAAAATTCATGATTGGTAAGTTTTTAATATGAATACTTTACAAACATATATTTAAATTAGGTTAGGTTCCCCGGTTAAAACTAACATCGTGTCCTGGAGGAAAATAGCTACTTACGATTTGACAGCGCTTACCGCTTACGATCGCCATTTTGCTTACAAGCGCTTGCTAGCGCTTTTTTCTGCCTAACGCACCCAATGAATGTGTGCGTAAGCGGCCTGTAATTACGTTTGCCCGCACGCACACAAGCAAAATGTATGTAGTGTAATAGTAGACATAGCCGTAACATTTATATTTAGGTTGCGTTTAGAATGATTTATTATTAATTTACAAAGAGAGAAATATAAAATTACTTATATTTGTTAACTAACATTTTATTAAAATTATTTATATACTTACGTAATATCACATGCTATAATAATATTCACAAATCTATTATATCATTATATTATTCTGTTAGAAAAGATATTTTTATATATGTATATAGTATTATATATTTATGTAAATATATGATATACTTTTTTGAAAAGGCGTTTTGTATTAAAACAAAATAAGATTCGGAAGGAGAAAAAGCATTCAAATAAAACACGAAACTAAAAATATTTATTAAATAACTATATACCTACCCAAGTACTTAAACTAAACGTCTCTTACTTAATAAGTAATAACCCTGCATCTGCAACTGTTTTCTAAATAACTGCCGCTTTGATGACGCTATCCGCGAAATATTATCTTCTTTACATTGAGTTATACAAGACTAGAGGAGCAAACCACATTACCGCGCGTCGAAAAAAGTGTAACCACTATCCAAACGCGACGACGTAGCTTTGAAACTAATAACAATTTTAAGTAAACATATATCTATCTCACTTACACAAGTTGCGAAAACAATATCGTCGTCGTAAGATTAGAAAAAGATAGACACACAAACATGCAATGGCGGGTTGGTGTGGCTTACTATATGAAATTTTACCTAAAATACGCAATAAAAATGAGTTTTTTTTAAGCTGCAGTTAATTGTTTTTATATTAAAAAAGTATATTTTATTTTAAAATCTTTATTACGTCCCCTTAGAAAAAAAGGGATACAAAGCTTATCAGATAAATAGAAGTAAACATAATGATGAAATAAAACGTATTTTTATGGTTCTAATAAATCAAACAATAAAAATAGGTATCTAATAAAATATAATTAATATAAAATGTATACGAAATTATAAATAATATAAAATTATTAATATAAAATAAGTAATAAAATATATTTAAAAGATAATTCAAGAATAAACTAAAATAAGAATAATTAATTATATTGTATGAAAGTTAAAACGTAGTTTTTATTATAATTTCCAAAATATTTAAAATCGGAGGTAACAAATTAACTTACTCCATTAATTATATAGTCTCCCATTAATGTAGGATAATCACAAATGCGGAAAAGTGGCAACATTGAACCTAAATGGCAATATTCGATATTTTATTTAATTTTTTAGTGTTTTAAACGTTAATATGAATATATAAATTAAAACTTACGTATGGAAAGTGATTCCGCTTGATTTATTATGTTTTTGTGACCTTGAAACGCATTCTTTCACTACGCATTTACCCATTTTTTGTTGTGAATCGTTCGGCTTAACTCGGACGGCGTCACCTTGAACACTGAACCGACGTTCGCTGAGTATAAGGCTGTGGCCTTATGTGAAGTGACAACGCTTTGGCGCGGAAATTACTTATCTAGTGTAACATATAAATCAATGCTTCTTTAGATTCATATAGGAATCGAACTCTTACATAACGTTCAACAATAAGCCGCGCCGGATTTGTGTCGTGATGTTGCGAATTAATGTGCTCTTCTACAATAGGAAATAGAGAACAACCTACGAGTTTGGCAATAATTTCGAGAGATAGCTCTTACTCCGAATTGTTTTTCTGTGCATCATGCTTAATATAATTTCGCAGATTATTTTCAGCAATACTACAAATGGAGTAAACTTCATTAGAAATTTTCAGCAATATTACAAATGGAGTAAAATTCATTAGAAACGTAAATTAGTTAGTTTTCTTTGCGATTAAGTCTAATTTTTTCAATTCATTGAGCAGCACAGACCACCTAGCCTACGAGACATGTAACGAAAGGCGACACATTTCTGTACTTCATCTGTTCAACCAGAGCCTATATACAGTTGAACACGAACGCCAGCCACCCTGTTTAGTAGTAACCAGACAACAGACCTGTGCACTGCGTCCCCTTAGCACTACATTTCTTTTAAATTAAAACAGAAAAACCTGCCCACTTGCGCAGTAAAGTGGTGTGATAGTGATAGCAAGAAACGTAATTTCAAGAAGGATAAAGTCACGTTTCACCGATAAATGCATCATTTAATAATCTTAAAATACTAAAACCGTTAGGGTTCAACGTGTTCTGGTCGTAGTTCTGAGGCTGTCCTTGTCAAGCACGCAGTATTATGGTTGCGTCTCTGTCTATCAATTAGAGCGGCTGAAGCAAAGAATATATACACTACGCGAAAAGAAACGACACTTAAGCATGTGTGCACGTAAAATCGCTTGCGGCTCTGGGTGTCTGGATGTGTGCGGGGGCCTTGAGAGGCGCGCGGGGCGTGGAACGGGCAGTCGCCGACTGCCCTGGCCGAGGGCTAGTAGTAATACCGATATTTGTCAATATTAGTTAATATGAATATATTGGTCAAGTGATATAATATTTCAATTAATATATGAATATTCCTGATATCTTAATGTACATATTACTATTCTATTCATGTAGGTATTAAGTTTATGTTACCAAGTAACGTTATTAGTTTTTATAGCCGTGTATGCTAGGTTTATATGCTTTGATAAATATTAATGTTGTTATTAAATAAATGATTATATGTATAAGTATTACTGAAAGTGATTTTAAGTAATTAGAAATAAAATAAATTCCACTGCACAAAGCAAGGGCCCCTGTTTTGTTAGTTTAATTTTTAATAATGTTTTATGATACTTAAAAATATGTGAACTCATTTTAATGAAAATCGATATGATCTTAACAAGAATTATGGGGAAATACCATGACAATAAAACTAATATATCGCCAATAATTTTATTATATTACATTAACTGAAATATACACTATTTAAAATACCACTAGAGAGTCAAGAAATTTTAGATATCTAAAAAGAGTGTTTGTATTTGTTCATTGTTGTATTTATGGATTATTATAATTTATATATATATATATATATATATATATATCATTAGAAATAGAAATGACTTATCTAATCAGTACATAGGGAACAATTTGTTGACCGCCATGTCCCAGGAAACCTGCATATGCATGCATGCTTTGGATTTTCTAAAAAAAATATACATGCTATGAATTTTTGTAATTGTTAGAAATAATAATGAAAATTAAAAAATTTATCGAAAAATTCAAAAATATATAAGAGTAGATTATTTTTAAAGGATAGTAGGTAATACTGATTATTGCGTACTGAAATACTAAGTGTTGGTTAATTATTTAAGATTACCATGAACTGTCGTGCATATTTGGTTTTGTCGGAAGTTTTAATATTCCTCATTTAATAAAAGTTGATTTAAAATTGAACGTATCTTTCACTACCCAAATACATAAGTTTACATAATATATTACACATACCTACTATTGTATCTTCTTTGGTACAAGTCTACAATATTCCATTTCGGTTTGATATCAACCCTAGCGTTACACGCTTCGACTCAAGGTCACCGGCGCTTAAGCTCTCACGTACAGGGAGTGTCACCGCTGTGGCTGAAGGCGGCACGTATAAATAGAAATGCCCAAAAAAGTACGGATGCAAGTTTATCGATGTAATTATAATTTGAAATCCAAATTACAGTTTTACAAACCCTAATTAATAAAAAAATAAAGGTAATTTTTGTTTACATTTTTTTTAGATATATTCACCTGACCGTCACGGCCGAGGCCGAAACAAAGTCATGGTTTTCGAGACTATGTATTATGTTTGTGTATTTTATAGGCCCATTCCGCTCTTAACAGATTTATGGTAAGCGATTAGCGTTGTAAATGACATGTAAAATACATGTATATATTTTAAAGAACTTTATTTGCATTAAACGTAATGATTTACGCATCATTAATTTGTTTATAATTCGCTACGTTTTCATAGTCTCCCATATTTACACGTACGATTTATGGATGTGACACATCTCTAAGTTACATCTCACGCACCACACGCACACCTTTCTTTCTTCTAACCTTGACAGACCAATTTAATTAGAAAATCGTAATGGTTTCATGTCTCGTAGGCTGGGTGGTCTGTGTCGAGCAGCAACAGTCGGACCAGACGAAAATCCTAAAACGAATACGTTTAAATTGGCTACTAGAACAGCTATTTCAAACAAAAAATGTGCGCTACTCTGTGTTCGCGCGGTTTGTTTTCTTATTATAGAATAAACATATGTAGGATGATCAGTAGGTAATAAAAGATTGTACTATTAAATAGGTAAATTATATCGAGAACAATTTTTTAAATTTTGTCATTTATTTTGTATATTATATTTGCTTATTTAATATTATATTATATCACAATTACATTTTGATGATATTTTTATCTCAACATTTTAAAAGGTATCTCAAATATAAAAAAACATACTAAATGTATGTTTACCAAAACTTGTTAATCATCATCATCATCATCATTACAGCCTTTCACAAGTCCACTGCTGAACATAGGCCTCCCCCAAGTAATGCCACAAAGCACGGTCCTGAGCCACCTGCATCCATCGACTTCCTGCATGTCTTACCAGGTCGTCACTCCATCTAGTGGGGGGTCGCCCTACACTACGCCTACCGGTACGAGGCTGCCACTCGAGAACCTTTCTTCCCCATCGGTTATCGGTTCTTCGAGCTATATGGCCGGCCCATTGCCACTTCAGCTTACTAATCCGTTGGGCTATGTCGGTCACTCTGGTTTTACTGCGGATATCCTCATTTCTGAGTCTATCACGCAGAGAAACTCCGAGCATAGCCCTCTCCATAGCTCGCTGAGCGACCTTAAGCGTCCTCATACGGCCAGCAGTGAAGGACCACGTCTCAGATCCGTAAGTCATCACTGGCAACACGCACTGGTTGTACAATCTAGTTTTTAGAGATTGAGGTATACATGAGGTATTTGTCCCAGGTAAACGTACTCGTCAACAACTTCGAGCATAGTGCTCCCAACAACTACCGGCATAGGTGTGACATGGACATTGAACATGATCTTTGTTTTGTCCATGTTCATCTTAAGACCTATCCGTTGGGAGGCACTATTGAGGTCATTGAGCATAGTGCTTAAGTCCTCCAGCGATTCTGCCATAAGGACTATATCGTCGGCAAATCGAAGGTGAGTGATGTACTCGCCATTGATGTCAATACCGTATCCTTTCCAGTCCAGTAGCTTGAAAACGTCTTCCTACGCAGCGGTGAAGAGTTTCGGGGATATAACGTCACCCTGTCTTACCCCTCTCTGCAGTTGGATAGGTTTCGAGCTCTGGTTCTGTACTCGGATAGCCATCGTAGCCCTACTGTACAAACACTTCAGCACTTCGATATACCGACAGTCAACTTGGCACCGCTGAAGGGACTGTAGCACCGCCCAAATTTCGACGGAATCAAAGGCTTTCTCATAGTCCACATACGCCAGGCAAAGTGGCAGATTGTACTCTTCAGTCTTCTGTACAATCTGCCGCAGGGTATGTATGTGGTCTATGGTACTGAAGCCTTTTCGGAAACCGGCTTGTTCGGGAGGCTGGAAGTCGTCAAGTCTGCGTGCGAGACGATTCGTAATGACTCTCGAAAACAGCACGTAGACGCGGCTCAGAAGGGAAATCGGTCTGTAGTTCTTTAAGAGAGCGTTGTCGCCTTTCTTAAAGAACAAGACCACCGCACTTCTGCTCCACGCCTCTGGAGTAGTGCCACCATGGAGGACGGAATTGAAGAGCTTCTGAAGGACTACAAGTACCGGTGTTCCACCCGCTTTCAGAAGCTCCGCTGTAATTCCATCCTCGCCTGGGGCCCTGCCGTTTTTAAGGTGCTGGAGAGCCATTCTAATCTCGCTTAGACTGACGTCCGGGATATCATCGGAATAGTGTCGGATAAGACTTGCTCTTGGATCGTTACTCACACTTGCGTGTGGCTCCAACGATGATGTGTACAGCTGCCCATAGAACCTCTCAATCTCACTCAAAATCTCAGGTGTCCCGGAAACGATGTTGCCACACTCAGTCTTCAGCTTTGACAGTTGGCTCTTTCTGGCAGACAGATCTCTGGCAAAGACTTTGGAGCCCTGGTTCCGCTCGATCGCTTCTTTAATACGAGAAGTATTAAAGTTGCGTAAGTCTCGCCGCATGCATTTGGAGATCTGTCTGTTCAGTTGCCTGTATGCTGTCAAATCTGTTGACGATTGCAGCCTCATCTCCCGTCTAACAGCCATGAGATTAAGAGTGTGATCGGAGAGTTTTTGTGTTCTTCTGCGGCGGGTCTTGCAGAACTTAGCTCCGACCGCATGGACAGTTTCCACGAGCTTGTCGTTCATATCGTCCACTGCATTGCAATCTTCTAGGCACTGGAAGCGGTTACGTAACTCGAGCTGAAAGGTTTCGGGATTCTGGATTAGAGCACGAGGGGGACGAAGCGTTGACTTCATTAGACGAGACCTCTCCAACTTAACGTTTAGGTTCAGTGTGCCTCTAACCATTCGGTGATCGCTGCCAGTTTTCACCCTTGCGATCACTGAGACATCACTGAACAGTTGGCGTCTGGTCGTCATAATGAAGTCAATCTCATTTTTTGTCGAACCGTCGGGGCTCGACCAGGTCCACTTCCTGTGGGGCCGCTTCTGGAAGAAGAGTTCATCATAAAGAGTCCCTCTTTCTCCATAAAGTCGGCCAGCTGCTGGCCCCTTCGGTTCCGTTGCCCTACTCCAAATTTCCCTACCCTCAGCTCACCGCTTTCTCTTGTGCCTAGTTTTGCGTTGAAGTCTCCCATCAACACCGTGTAGTGGGTTTTGGAGGAATGTATGGCTCTGGAAATATCCTCATACATTTCCTCCACCTCCTCATCGGGGTGTGCCGAGGTTGGTGCGTAAACCTGAATGACCTTCAGCGAATACCGTTTGGTGATTCTGAGTATCAGGTACGCGACCCTCGTCGACACACTCCCAATCTTTACAACGTTGTTGACGAGAGACTTGTGGACGATAAATCCGACACCTCCTTGAGACAGATGGTCGCCCTCCCGGTGATAGAACAAGTTGCCGGACTCGAGGATTGCCGTGTCCTCCCCCTCTCTTCGGACCTCGGATAATCCAATAATATGCCAGCGCAACTTGTCTACCTCTTCTTCCAGCTCCAGTATCTTCTCGTCAGTCCTCAGGGTGCGTGCGTTATATGTTGCCAGGTCGAGTCGTCGTAGGTGGCAACCGAACCTCCACCGGAGATTCTTAGCACCCCCTGCCCCGCCGTTACCATGGTCGCCACCGTAGCCAGGAATAGCGGGGCCGCCGGGGACTGGGGGCCGTCTTTTTGTGTATTTGTTCATTGGGGGGTATTTGCCATAGTTGCCACGCTTGGCGAGCGGGTTGGCAACCGCAGTTTTTTATTACGTCACAGTTGTTATCAGGAAGATGCTGCTGCCCATCTCCTGCCTGTCTCCCTCTTGTTAATATAACATTTAAATTACAAATACATTTATTTAAATTAGAATAAGAGCCGTTCATAAATACTGGGCACGCGAGAGTTAAAAATTGACGAATTTATTCCACTTTGACTTTGATGTGGAAACCTAAAAATAAAATATAAGAATAATTAGCAGATTTAAATATAAAAATTTGGCCTAATTATGATAACTCATATATGTTTCTACCAAAAAAATGTGTATAATAATATATTCGTCCTATATTTAAGTACCCACAGAAATGTCGCATCTGAACAAATAACTTTCATAATCTATATTACGTGACACAAGATGGCGTCTTAGGAATAATTTGTTTTATTACTAATTTATAATACTTTTTTATTGATTAAGTATCTTATTAACCAATGAAAAGTAATTCCTTGGTTTTTACCATTGAGCTATTATGTACTACGTACTAGAGGCGACACTGCATTCAGCTACTCTGTTCCACTCAACTGCGGTGCATACACCGCACTTTAATCGGACACTCGCTAGGCGCTTGTAGAGTTGTCACGTGTTGTGTTGATTTAAAAAAATCTCGTGATAAAAATATGCCGTCGTGCGTAGAGCTGACCTCTACAAACGCCTAGCGAGTGACTGATTAAAGTGCGGTGTATGCACCGCAGTTGAATGGAACATAGTAGCTGAATGCAGTGTCGCCTCTAGTACGTAGTACATATTAGCTCAATGATGAGGGCTAATAATTGTTTCTCTCAATAGATGTCGCTAGCTAAACTAAGTACTAAGTATACAATGTCATTATAATTAGGGCTAATAATCTTCCGTTCGTTAGACGTCGCTAGTTGACACTCAGGAGAAAAACACAACGTTATTGAGAAGTTAGTTTTAAATATTAGTTTATCAGTTTCTGGAGTATTTCAGTAATTTAAAAAAAAAAACAAAATATCAATGTTTTGTTCTCTAATTTTTTGAACATTATTAATATTTTTTTATTTCCTACTTTGATGAATATCTGCGTTTTGGTTTACTTATTTTAAATACAATTTATACAACATATACCTAATAGTAGACAAAGAAACATTAACCTTTACATTTTTCGAACAAATTAACTTCTCTGTTAAGAAATATATCAACAATTACACCTCATTTTAAGTGGCGCCGACCTGCTGGCTGAAGAAGTCGTGAGAAGTTGCGTCTAAATAAATAGTACAGTAAAAATAGAATTTAACTTTGCACTAAATTTCCGATCCAATTTTTGTTTTTTATAAGGCTTAGGATCACTTACTGAGCATAAAATCACAAAATGCTAACAGATCCATTCGTAGATTCCCTCACGTTTTTTTAAATAAAATAAGGGTGAAAAACGAGCACACAGTCCACCTGATGGTAAGTGGATGCTGTGGGCCATAGGGGTCTATATTTATTCTCGATTAAGAATCAAAATGCAGATGCGTTGTTACCTCTGAGGACTAAGATGGAATGCCTCGTTTTCGGTAAAAATGGTCTCCGGATCTCTTCACTCACCATACGAAACACAACAGTATTAAGCTGCTATTTTATGCTGGTATTCTGTGAGAGCGTGGTTAAAACGTACTCATTGAGTGATAATAATACAAGAAAGCGGTAGATGGCGCTATTACGTACTAAACCACGGTTCGTCAACGATAGCCTGCGACTTCCCCAGATAATCGAATTCCTAATTTTATTCGAACTCAAGGTAATTCGAACTCCCGTAACCGAAGCTAGCACAATAAATTAATCACGATTCAAATTGGAATGGCTTATCCGATAATTTTAAAAACAAAAAAAATGTTTGTTTTTATTTATTTGGTAATATTAATGTTTATTATTAAGAAATTATTTATTTTATCATTAATTTTTTTAGGTTAACATATTATACAATTCTCCATTGTATTGGACCCGCCATATAATAGTCTAATCTGTAAATAATCTCGCTGTTGAAGTAGTAAAGTTGTCCTACCAATAGATTGTTCAGTACATTCTCTTGATGGTTTTGATCATAGAAATGGAACTCTCCGAGTTGGAAGGCATTCTTAAAAAAGGGAATAAGGGAATTACATGTGAAATAAATAAGTCCACGGTTTTAGGGTATCCAGATACCCCAGCCTTTCTACCTTCGGTGATGTTATTTAACATGTGTATTCGTATTTTTTATTTTATTAACATTATAAATACGTTTAAATAATTCACACATACACAGTTAAAATTATATTTCACGCCTTTATATAATTATGGGTCGTTGGAATTCTCAGAATGAAGTTCTTCAATTATCCGCCGCTAGATGGCTCTCAAACTAGCAAATTACATTCCTTTATCAACCCAACAAAAAGCATATTATAATTATTATTATTTTGTTTCTCTCTTATGAATTTATCTTTAAAATACTTTGTGATTATATTTTTGATACATATTACCGCTACGCTAGATAAATAAGAAAAATCATAAAATATATATACATACATACATAATTAGGAACTAGTTACCTACTCTTCATACCAACTCGTTCTAGAATCTGTGGCTCGTGACATTTAATTTTAATATCGTTTTTATTACAATAATAATAATTAATTAACTGCCAAACTATCCTATCCTAACTTGCAGACATGAGTATGAGCGATTTTACTTTTTTCTTTGGCAGGTTGGAGAATGGAGACTGAACGGTTTGAAACGTATTACACAATATTTGTATATATAATAAGGAAAAGGAAAAGGGTCACAGTAGGACTGCAAAAACTACCGTGGTATCAGCTTGCTTAGTATTGTGGGTAAACTGTATACTAAGGTGTTAATTGAAAGAGTTATGAAAGAAACTGATGGAAAAATTTGGGATGTGCAAGCGGGTTTTCGAAAGGGAATGGGGTGTACAGATCAAGTCTTTTCCATGCGCATGATTGCGGAGAAGTTTTTGGCTAAAAACTAGAAAGTTTTTTGTGCGTTCATGGACTTGGAAAGGGCTTATGACAGAGTGGACAGGTATGTGTTATGGCAAACACTGAACTCATATGGGTTGAGCGCTGGTTTGATACAGGCATTGAGGTCTCTTTATAGGGATTCTAGTGCTTGTGTCAGGATCGGTGGGGTCTACTCGGACTGGTTTGGCATCCGAAAAGGTGTCAGACAGGGCTGTGTGGCTTCCCCTTGGCTGTTCAACCTATTTATGGACAGGTGTTTGTAAACTTTGAAAGATGAAGAATGTGGGTTAAGAATGGGCGAGTTAACCGTCAAATGCCCTTTGTATGCCGATGATCAAGTCATATTTGCGTCATCGGCGGCTGAGTTGCAATTGATGGTTACATTAATGAATTGGGCATTAAAAGAAAGGGGAATGAAAGTGAACGCAAGTAAGACGAAAGTGATGGTTTTTGAAAGAGAGGAAAGCAAAACGGTATGTGAAATAAGAATAGAAGGAGAGTTAATTGAGCAAGTGGATGAGTTTGTGTATTTGGGATGTGTATTTAGCATGGATGGTAGATATGATAAGGATATAGAACGACGAGTAAATGCAGGGAATAGAGTGAATGGGGCACTACACTCTATTGTGAAGAACCAGAATGTATCAAAAAAGGCACGTATGGTAATTCATAATGCTGTGTTAGTCCCTACTTCAATGTATGGTAGTGAAAGCTGGGTGTGGCAGAAGAAGCACGAAAGTAGAATAAATGCTGTAGAAATGCGGTCTTTAAGGAGTATGCTAGGGTTGAATCTGAATGACAGGGTGAGAAATTGCGTGATAAGAGATAAATGTGGTATGCAAGATGATGTTGTGACCAGGATTAAGAAAGGAATGCTTCGGTGGTTTGGTCACGTAGAAAGAATGAATGAGGAAAGAGTGACAAAGCAAATTTATATGGCAGATGTGAACGGTAGAGTCGGGAAGGGACGCCCTATAAAAAAGTTTATCGACCAAATTGGCGATATTTTGAAAATAGGCCACGTTAAAAGTACCCTTAACCGACGAGCATGTATGCGTAGATATATGGATGTAAAGGAGGCGAAAGAGGTATGTCAGGATCGTGTCAAATGGAAGTCCGTAGTCTCTGCCTACCCCTCTGGGTGACAGGCGTGAGTGTTTATGTATGTATGTACAATATTTGATAAAATGTTAAAAATTAAGACATAGGGAGGGGACTAGGAAGTCCAAGCACGTTTAATTAAGGAAATAAATGAAACATAATTTACATAGGCACTTTGTTACTTATTTAATAATAAATTATTTTGATTTACCAAACGGAAATCCAATTTTATGAACGAATCGTATCAGCTCCATTAGTGTGACCTAATGGACCTTTACAAAAATAAAATTATTGGTTTTCGGGTCTGGATAAACTTCGCTCTGCTTTCGTGGCGCTACTGGTATTTCGTTACCTCATATAACCATAGCGTAAGACAAAATTCTAGTAGCGCCATCTGTTTATGAATATAGTTTTCACAGTAAATAACTTAAAACGTACAAGATCATCCGAATCGATTGCTCTTTTGTTTTTTTCTTCACATGCACGTTTATGAAGCTTTACTCATTCATTCATTAATTACAAATTCAAACTCAAAATATTTTAGCCACGCTTGGCAGACGGGTTTCAATCGCAAATTTTTCTTGTTATTATTATGAAGATGTTGCTGTCCATGTCCTGCTTTGTTACCCTCTGACACTTCTTACGACACCCATGTGTTGTGGATATTCTTACACCGCCACTAAACGGTTAAAAGGCTAATATGTTTTGGTTGTTTTTTTTTAATAGGATAATCGTGACAAACGAACACACAGTCCACCCGACGGTAAGTAGTTGCTGTGGCCCATAGACATCTACATCTATCCTCAATATCCTTGTCACCCGTGAGAACTAAGATGGAATGGCTCGTTTCAACTAAAACAGGTCTCCGGTTCTCTACGTTCACCATACGAAACACAGAGCGGTTTTTTGCTGGTATTCAGTGAAACCGTGGGCTTTTGACGATCGAATTGGTTCTATCGTGCTACAACTATTCTACTAATATAGTTTCAGCATGGCTTTACCACGTATAGCCTTATATAATAAATAATCATTATTGGGCACAAACGACACAGATAATCAAGATAACTTAAGTTTCACGGAGATCGTAAATACAAATTTGTGATACCAGTTAAGAAATCCTCCTAGCTCACAGATTACCCCCTAATAGACACCGCATCATGGAATATTTGTTCTGCGCGTTATGCATGAGTTGCGGGGGCCATGTCTTCTCATATACGAGTATATATATATATATATATATATATATATATATATATATATATATATATATATATATATATATATATATATATATACACATGTAATCTAATGATTTCTTAAATTTACGCGAACACCACATTGAATAAAACTAATACTTATACGGATTTTATTGCGTTTAATGGTCACAAGGGGGAGGAGGCGCGGTTACAGAGATATATGACGTCTAAATGTCATAGTTAGCCCGGCTTCAGTTTTTGAATATTGATTTTTGGTCCGATCATAGAACGAGCTTACAGTATCCTGAAGTCATCAGTGGTATGCTTACGTTTGGGTAGATTTTGCAGATGGCAGCTTAGAGATCACCTTGCTCGTAGAACGCTTCCTTCCACAATAGATAGCCAGATGTGAAGCAGTGTTTGAGTAATACTGCATAAGTATTCCGCCGTCTTCAATACGTAGGCATGTTAATAGTGACTCAACACCAAAACTGGCCGTAGTTTTATTGTCAGCGCGATATAGGTATTTTATCCCACTAACAAAATGGTGTGAATCCTTTGTGTGTGCTTTGGTATGTCCTCTCGGCGGTGACAGTATTTTTGCCAAGTGTTGTACCTAAAATTAGCATTATTTATTAATAAACTATACGGTACGTATTTAAAATTTTGTTGTACTTAATAATAACAAGATATTAATGATGTTCATGTAACACTAGAATAACAATAATCACATTGTAACTTTCACTTGTTTTATGATTTATAAATCCTTTAAAAATAGTTTAATTTCTTAAATATTAGAATATCACGTTTCAATCAACCACTTAATGCTATTACTTATTGTGTAATCTCCATTGGTACTATACTTAAAAAAATGTAAACGTCCATTCCAAAGCTGGCAAGTATAGAGATGTTATAGCTGAATCCAACAGCCTTCTACGGTTTTTCATAATATGAAGATTGTCTTCTGTGAAGTGTCTTGAGCATAGCACACTATTTTTGGTGGTAAACCATTAATCCCCTCGACAAGTAGGTAGTGTCGATCCACATCTTTTTCCTTTCGGGGCATTTAGGAAACCTATATCTAACATATAGGTACCTATACCACAATGGTACACAACTATCTTTATAAAATATTGACTTTAAAAAAATGTAAATGATGACCAAACAAATATCTAAGTACTTATAAATCACAACACTATCGATACACGTGCATTAAACAAAGACAACTAATGTAATTTATGTAATGAGTGAAAAGGTCATTTCGAAAAGACATCAACGGGTGCCTAATTGTTACCACTTAGTACCATTATAAGTTGAACTCTGGTGCATTTGAAATGGGTTAACGTGATAAGAATAGAATTTACTTACCGATGAAATATTATGCCATCTTTTTGATAACTGGATGTCTTAGCTGAATTGCCACACTATTTTACTGCACAGGACGCCATTTGTAAAGTATTTTGGATACAAGACTATTTTTAAATTGTCAAGAACTCGGACGTGCCTACGGGTCACAAACTTGGTCGGCACTGATGTCGTGATTCTTAGCGTTACTTCGTATGCTAACTACAGCAAGCATGTGTTGCGCGCGTTTGTGGGATGTATGCGGAATCTACTAGGAGGTAATCTGTGTCCTAGCTCTATAAACTAATTTACCAATAAAGTTTTTGATGATAGGAAACAAACAAACTCTAATATATAACAACGTTGAAAAAGTGCCAAGTTGTGCTTGGCTTCTATGGATGAGCGCTTCCTTCTTTATAAGTAGGTTCATTGGTTGAATAGTTTTTATTCAACATAGGTTTCAGGTAAAAAGTAAGTATTAAAATTCGTTTATGCTTTTAGCTTTTACCACTGGTTAGGAAAAATCTTTACCCTGGGAAGTATCAGCAAGAAACCAGGCGGAACTGTTTTTTGAATAATAGTATAAGTACAAATTATAACTTACAATACAATGAAGCCCAATTGAGTTATACCACAGGTTATACCTACATTACAAACATCGTTGTAGCGTATTGTAAAATGTGATAATGCTGCAAATGTGATGATGCAAAAAGTGATAATGTTTCCCCCCAACCGTAAACAGTTTAATTTTCATAGTTTTTGGAAATGTTGTAGATATAATGAAAAACTAGGTCTGTACGTTTTTATTCTAAAGAAAAATTGCGTACGATATCATCATTCTCTAAACCATTTCCCATTATCTGGGGTCGGCGCAGTAAACCTTCTTGTTCCATTCCTCTCTATCAGCCGTCATTTCCATACTTACTCCTTTCATTCTCATATCACTCTTCACACAATCGATCCATCTTTTTTCGGCCTTCCTCTGCCCGTGTGTCCCTCCACATTCATATTCAACACTCGTTTTGTGACATGACTTTCATCCCTCCGCATCACATGCCCAAACCATGTCAATCTGCTTCCTCTCACCTTTTCTACCACTGGCGCTACTTTCAGGCTTCCTCTTATATATTCATTCCTTATCTTATCCATCCTTGTCACACCACACATCCATCGTAACATTCTCATTTCATTCGCGTGCAGTCTATTTTCATCTTTCTTCTTGACGGCCCAGCATTCACTTCCATACATTCGGCTTTTTTCAAAAGCATTATTTCCAACACATCGTCTGGACCTTTAATCGACTTCGCTAATACCTTGTCGGAACAGATAACCATCTGTTCCGATGGATCGTGGCTCTTTTAACCGACCGGGTCCTTCCTCCTGAAATTAGTTCATGAGTAGGTAACTACAGGGTGCCAGTTATCCCGACCAATTAATATGGTAGGCCCGGATCTTTCATAAAACAACTTGTCCTATACGGGTGCCAGGAGAACACCGTTTTAATAATTCCCGGCTCACCGTGATATCTCAAACATTTTTTGGTTTTTTTTTTCCAAAATATACAATGATAAATATACTTTAAATTAAATCTAACCCATAAATTTATAAACATTATTTCTAATACTAAAAACCTTAAAAATATATATTATAATAACTAAATTAAATTATTAAAAAAGAGGTCCTTTAGGCAAGGTTCCGAAGATACTGGCAGCGTTTCCCCGTTGAATAGCTAGACTAATTCTTTGTCCGAGGTAACTGCCAGCTCTTCGGTCTCCTGTGACGTCGATTAACCTTTTTGCTATTTCCTTAAAAAGGCTTATAGCGCTAGGACCCCACGGACCAAGGGTCTCGACACCGAAAGGGACAAAAATATATTCGGAGCCTAGACCCCTGTATTTGCAAACTTTAGCCTTTTCTGCCGCTTCACAAGCCGCACCAGCTCTGTTGTTGGTTCCACGTAGATGGGAAGGGGCCAGCGTGTCTGAACAGGTTGCATCCCATACCAGCACCCGGCCCATCCTCCATGTTTTTGGTTTTTCTATTTCACATTTTTTTTAAAGTTTTAAAAGTTACCATAGAAACCAAAATTTTGGAAAATGATTTTTGACTATATAACCTCAGATTGCATAAAAGGAAAACATGATATCATGTAATAAATAGAACAAAAATAGTGTATAGCTATTTCATAATTTGCGTACTATGAACTCATTGCATCACTTTGATTTTGACACTCCCTGAGTCGTCCGTGAGCTTCGCCGACAAATTAATAAGCCCTAGTCTAGGCTTTCATAGCCTTTCTGCTAAAGTCAAATAGAATCGCTTTTTATTTTACCACGTTTTTAGGAACTCGCGTTAGTGTATGTCCGTTCGGGTCGAATTTAGTCTTTTTACGATGTACGATTTTAAACTGACTTCCCGATGAGCTGGAGACTTCAAGTTTTGAACATAGCTCAGAATCGGGTGTCAATATAAGAATATGTCAGAAAGATATACAGAAGAGGAACAAAATTTATACTTCTAAGTCCGTCTTAGTAGCGTGGTATATTAAAAAAATACCGATTGGCTTGTTTGTTTCTAATTACACTAAATCAGTCGCATAAAACATGAAGCAGTGCAACCGTGTACTCTCTGAAGATAACGTCAGCCGGCCATAGGATCAAAATGCCTCATTACCGGTAAAAAAGTCGATTTCAGTCACTCATATGCAACAGAGCAGCATTATGCTACTTCTTTTATAGCATTGGGTGACAAACGAGCACACAGTTCACCTGATGGTGAGTGCTGTGGTCCATAGACATACACATTTATCTTCTATTAAGGATCAAAATGCGAATTCGTTGTCACCGCTGAGGACTAAGATGGAATACCTCGATTAAAGTAAAAAGGCTCTCCGGTTCTCTACACTCATCATACGAAACACAGCAGCATTACCGTGCTATTTTACGCTGGTATTCAGTGAGAGCGTGGTCCTGCCTCGGTCGAGTCGACCCATTCTTGCCACAACTATAATGTGACCCGGACCGCGGACCCGGGTGAGTTGTTTTACAGTGAACTTATTAATTTTTGTAATGACCAACTATGGTCGTGTATAGACACAGAGATATTAGGGTTAAACACAGACACTTTTACTTTTATTAGTGATGTGTTCGGGACATGCAGCTGGCCGGATCACTGCATTACTACTCAGTCGGCAAAGCAGTCTGTGATTAATGTTGATGTAATATATGACACTCATTGGTCGGACTACTTTCCACTTATTATAAATTGCGATTTAAAATTACTAACCCCTAAAATATTACCTAAAATTATGAATCCTAATAAAGTTATATTATGGGGTGAAAGAAGTGTTGAACAAATCTCTATGTATACCAATGAGTGTCATAAGAGACTAAGATTGATTGACTTTCCTTCGGATTGTGTGAGCTGTGCTGATTATGCTTGTATTAACCGTGGCCACTGGCATACTCTAGATAAGCTTTACGCCGACATTGTGACCGCCCTTCGTGACGCAGCGGTGGTAAGCCGGGGAAGCATGAAAGTGGGGGGGGGAGTGGCTCGAGCATAGTGGGTTGGAACAAGCACGTCAGTGCTGCTCATAGGGAGGCTAGGTCCAAGTTATATGAATGGGTGATGTGCGGAAAGCCAAAATCCGGTCCTGTTTACCGAGAAATGTGCGAAAGCAGACGAGTTTTCAAGTCCAGATTAAAGTGGTGCCAAGATTACCAAGAACAAATAAAAATGGACTCTCTTGCGGAAAAGCATTCAAAGGGTAACTTTAAGGGCTTCTGGAAAAACACTGGTAAAATTAATGTACGGCCTGGCCTCCCTGTGAGCGTCGATGGTGTGAACAACCCCAAGGACATTGCAAATGTCTTGAGGAACCACTTTTCTGTGAAATCGCCACTGGGCCCCGCCGGGGATGTGATCAATAGTAGCATAAGTAGTCACGTGGTAAAGACCGCGTTTTTGGCAAAAGATGTTTCAAAAGCCATAAAAAGTATATCAAGAGGTAAGTCACCGGGACATGATGGTCTTAGTATTGAGCACCTGCAGTACGCCGGGCCACATGTCGCGAGGGTATTGGCTATGTTTTATTCGCTATGCGTGAGCCATTCTTACTTACCAGCCGATTTTATGAAGACAGTAGTAGTTAGGTTGTAACAGTTCTGGCGCGCTGAGTCAGAAGTGGTACAAGTACGACGTTCGTCGACTCACGATCCTAAAAAAAAAAAAGAAAAGAAAAAAAAAAAGATTTTGGCATGCTCTGATCACGAATCTGCGGTCCATTTTTGCGTAGGATGCACGGTTCCGGAGATGTGCAGATCAATTAACTCTTATCTAATTGATATCCGCTGCGAGCCTCCACCGTCATTAGCGCTCCATTGTTCTTATCTACTTATCTATTGTACGTTCAATACAGTCATTATCTATTCTTCCTCAGCGTGGTGCTATTGTATTATACTCCTTTGTTCCTATCTACACTAATCTGACTCATTAATAAAACACATTACCCAATTTTGTTAAAATTTTTATTTATAAAATACAAAATCTTATTACTTATTATCTATAAAATAGGAGCGAAACATCTCATCCACTAAAATATCGTTGTACAATGTGTTCCCTGTAAATATACTCGTAAAACTATGCATTGAACATCCCTGAAACTTATATAGCAAATACATTAAGCAATATTCGCCACAAACTGAAGTCCACTCATTCTGAATCCTATCAACATTCCAGTTCCATCTTTTACAATTTCTTTTAAAAAACTCTAGATGATATCGTACAGGTGCCCGTCCGAATGAATCAAAATATTGACCGACGTCATTCGTATCGATATATAAAGCTACCCAATGTGACCCTGGTTTATCATCTGTACCCAAATTGCATATTACCTAGTCAGGTCATAAATTCTATCACATGTTTAATATAAAATAATTGCAACAAGTTTATGCATTATGTAACCATTTATATACCAAAATGAACTTAACAACACATAGATTCTTATGACACTATAGTTTATTCAAAATGACCTCCGTAATTTTGAATACAGGCCTTCAAACTGCGCGGCCAGTCGTCTATCGCAGCCCGAACGAGGTCCATGTCATATCGGCGGCTGCCTTAATCAAGGATGTCTTGAGTGACTCCGAATTGGGATGAGGCTTTGAGCACGCCTTTTCCTCCAAGTGTTGCCATATCTTGTAATCTAACGGATTCAAATCTGGACTGGTCTTTGTGTCGGATGAAGTCGATTTCACGCGCCGCCAGCCAGTCTTTTTTTTTGTTTTTAAAGAACGTTACCTCCACACTAGGTTTTTCTCCTGTATCGTGGGGGCAGTTTACAAACACAAATTTCACAAGGACAAACATCTAAACTCGGAACAATTACTTGTAGGTCGTACAAATACTTGTTCCGTGCGGGATTCGAACCCGCGACCCCCAAGCACAGCCACTCATTGCTAAGCCACTACGCCACGGAGCTGTCAAAAGTCTTGTGTGCTCTTCGCTCTATGAGCTGACGCCGAATCTTGTTGGAATACCCAGTGCCTGTTATTGAACATGGTATGAGAAACAGGTTACGCAAGGTTCGTCAGGACGGTATTTTGATACACAACTGCATTCGTTTTTAACCTTTCTCACAAAAATGTACCTCTGTTAAACCCCAATAAGAAACTCCCAACCACACCATGAGCGAGGATGGAAAATGACCCCGTTGGACACGCGGAATACGGTTGCTCGCTTCTTCACTACTGTGTGCGTACACCTTATCATTTTGTTTGTTGTAGCTCTCTTCTACGGTAAAAATTTTTCATCCGAAAAAAGAATTTCCCGATATTTTTCCGCGTACCGCTTCAACAAAGCGCGGCATCTCTTCAGTCTCAGATCCATTAGACGAGCATTCAAACGATGTCCTGTTTTTCTTCGATATGCCCGAAGCCCTAAGTCTTCATTTAACGCCGTGGTTCTGCTTAACCCCATCTGAAGGGCCAACAGTTTCTGCTTACGTTTGGGATTTCTTTGAATTCGCACCTTTACAGCTTTTATCACTGCTGGAGTCCTAACAAATCGAGGGCGACCACTTCTTGACCTGTCATCTACACTAGAGTCTTCATTATATCGTTCGATGGTACGATAAACGAATCTTTTGGTTATATTCAAATTTTTCAGTATATCAAAAATTTAATTGGCGCGTAATCGCAACTGCAACACGATCTTTTTTAAGCGTCCACTCCATATGTAAAAATGAATAAAATTCTAAAAAGTATACAGTTTTATTTTCATGAACAATTCGAATTCAATAAACTTTTTTGTGGCCAGCATTCTAAAAGAAAAGTTTTTACTGTGTGACAATACTTATGACCTGACTAGGTATATACGTTGGTACGTGGGTGTACATGGGCAGTCTGTTCCCCATAATAATAGTAATAGTGTTCAGCATAAACATTATTTTCTAGACTGGGGTGAATCTTTTTCAGATGTTGTTGTACATCTAGTGTATCCATGATATTACTGCTATTAGTAGATTACTACAGTACAATCTACTCAATGACTAACATAGGAATGATCAATTATGTGATTTCTAAATATTAAATTGCATTTTTTCTGTTATACAAAACGTATTTGAGTCATCAATACACTGAATAAGACGCAACACGAAGAATGTGAGATAAGGTTGTTGACGCATAAAGTTATTATCAATTCTACTGTAAAAATTCTTTAGATTAGAATTATTACTTACTGGTACTATATAAGACCAAGCAACTGCAGTCATGGAGTTAGTGTATGGTCGTTTGACCGCAGTGTATCTATCAATAATACATTTGTGTTACTTCAACGCATCAAAGGTCATAGATGTAAGTGTTTAATCTATTGACAAACTTACTTTTCTTTCTGTTATTTTTTTACGTGTGTATGATTTTGAACGACAGGCCTGTTGGTCTAGTGGTTAGTGACCCTGACTGTTATGCCGGAGGTCGTAGGTTCGATTCCCACCCAGGACAAATGTTTGTGATGAGCACGATCATTTGTTCCGTGTCTGGGTGTAATTTGTCTATAATATTTATGTATTTAGAAATATATAAGTATGTTTATCAGTTGTCTAGTACCCATAACACAAGCTCTGCTTAGCTTGGGACTAGATGGCGTTGTGTGATAGTTGTGGAATATTATTATTATTATTATTTAGTGTTAACAAATTATATTTAAATATTTTGTGTGTGTATATGATTAAGCCGTGGTAGCTCAGATGGTTAGCGCAAGCTGTAAATTTTACAGTACGTAACGCGGGTTCGATCCCCGCCGACACCAATTAAATTGTTAATTGCAATTTTAAGTGTTTATTCTATTGACACACTTACTTTTCTTTCTGTTATTTTCTTACGTGTGTATGATTTAGTGTTAACAAATTATATTTAAATATTGTGTGTGTATATGATTAAGCCGTGGTAGCTCAGATGGTTAGCGCAAGCTGTAAATTTTACAGTACGTAACGCGGGTTCGATCCCCGCCGACACCAATTAAATTGTTAATTGCAATTTTAAGTGTTTATTCTATTGACACACTTACTTTTCTTTCTGTTATTTTCTTACGTGTGTATGATTTAGTGTTAACAAATTATATTTAAATATTGTGTGTGTATATGATTAAGCCGTGGTAGCTCAGATGGTTAGCACAAGCTGTAAATTTCACAGTACGCGACCCAGGTTCGAACCCCGCCGACACCACTTAAATTGTTAATTGCAATTTTAAGTGCTGATTTACCACGTGCTCGGCGGTGAAGGAAAACATCGTGAGGAAACCTGCATGTCTGAGAAAATTTCGAAGGCATGTGAAGTTCGCCAACACGCATTGAGACCGCGCCGCGGACGTTTCCTAGCCATAAATACAAAGACAATAGCAGAAAGTAAAAAGTTAAAAAATACTTTTTTAACAATGACAGTCATTAGTTGATCATTAGTGAATGTGATTCTGTTTTCTTAAATTACAGGAAGAAAAGAGCAGAAGGAAGAAATGGGATGATGGGAAGTAATAAAGAATGAATTGTTATGTGAAGTTTGTTGGAACAAACATATTTTAGTCACGTGTAAATACTTTTAACATTTTGGTTCAAAATGACACAAAATCTAAAAAATATTAGATACATCATCGACATGGACGGATTTTACATTACATATCCTCATAAACATTTTCAATGTAGAGAAATGGCTATTCTAGACGTAAAACAATCTAATAAAAATGATTCGTTTATCGATCATTATTTGTTTCGGCCAAGTTATCCTTTCAATTATTTGTCGCCAAAAGGCAAAAAAACTGTTCGTTATTGTGAAATACACGTGCACGGCATTCCATATTTTGATGTGACCGAAGAATTAAAATGTGCCTACAAACAAGAGAACATCATTCCCATATTAAATTGGTATATTAGAAATTTGTGCAAAGACGAAGTGATCGCATACAAAGGTGGTTCAACAGAAAAACAATTTTTAAAAATGTTGACGACGAATGATAGAATTTTTAATATTGAAGAATACAAATGTCCAAAGTACAATGATTTGGTAAATGTCATAAATTTAAACAAACGTTATGTGTGTAATAATCATATATTTGCAAAAAATAATCACAAAATTTTACATTGTTCTTGTGACGAAGTGTGGGTTTTTTACAAGTGGTTATTGCTTGAAAATAAAATTTTAAATTAATCATAAATTTTGTTTGATTTCCCAAAAACATTAGTTATAGTATACTGTATAATACAAAATTGGTTCAACAGAAAAACAATTTTTAAAAATGTTGACGACGAATGATAGAATTTTTAATATTGAAGAATACAAATTTCCAAAATACAATGATTTGGTAAATGTCATAAATTTAAACAAACGTTATGTGTGTAATAATCATATATTTGCAAAAAATAATCACAAAATTTTACATTGTTCTTGTGACGAAGTGTGGGTTTTTTACAAGTGGTTATTGCTTGAAAATAAAATTTTAAATTAATCTTAAATTTCGTTTGATTTCCCAAAAACATTAGTTATAGTATACTATATAATACAAAATTGGTTCAACAGAAAAACAATTTTTAAAAATGTTGACGACGAATGATAGAATTTTTAATATTGAAGAATACAAATTTCCAAAATACAATGATTTGGTAAATGTCATAAATTTAAACAAACGTTATGTGTGTAATAATCATATATTTGCAAAAAATAATCACAAAATTTTACATTGTTCTTGTGACGAAGTGTGGGTTTTTTACAAGTGGTTATTGCTTCAAAATAAAATTTTAAATAAATCATAAATTTCGTTTGATTTCCCAAAAACATTAGTTATAGTATACTATATAATACAAAATTGGTTCAACAGAAAAACAATTTTTAAAAATGTTGACGACGAATGATAGAATTTTTAATATTGAAGAATACAAATTTCCAAAATACAATGATTTGGTAAATGTCATAAATTTAAACAAACGTTATGTGTGTAATAATCATATATTTGCAAAAAATAATCACAAAATTTTACATTGTTCTTGTGACAAAGTGTGGGTTTCTTACAAGTGTTTATTGCTTGATAATAAAATTTTAAATTAATCATAAATTTTATAACTAATGTTTTTGGGAAATCAATCTTTACCAAATCATTGTATTTTGGAAATTTGTATTCTTCAATATTAAAAATTCTATCATTCGTCGTCAACATTTTTAAAAATTGTTTTTCTGTTGAACCAATTTTGTATTATATAATATACTATAACTAATGTTTTTGGGAAATCAAACGAAATTTATGATTAATTTAAAATTTTATTTTCAAGCAATAACCACTTGTAAAAAACCCACACTTCGTCACAAGAACAATGTAAAATTTTGTGATTATTTTTTGCAAATATATGATTATTACACACATAACGTTTGTTTAAATTTATGACATTTACCAAATCATTGTATTTTGGAAATTTGTATTCTTCAATATTAAAAATTCTATCATTCGTCGTCAACATTTTTAAAAATTGTTTTTCTGTTGAACCAATTTTGTATTATACAGTATACTATAACTAATGTTTTTGGGAAATCAAACAAAATTTATGATTAATTTAAAATTTTATTTTCAAGCAATAACCACTTGTAAAAAACCCACACTTCGTCACAAGAACAATGTAAAATTTTGTGATTATTTTTTGCAAATATATGATTATTACACACATAACGTTTGTTTAAATTTATGACATTTACCAAATCATTGTATTTTGGACATTTGTATTCTTCAATATTAAAAATTATATCATTCGTCGTCAACATTTTTAAAAATTGTTTTTCTGTTGAACCACCTTTGTATGCGATCACTTCGTCTTTGCACAAATTTCTAATATACCAATTTAATATGGGAATGATGTTCTCTTGTTTGTAGGCACATTTTAATTCTTCGGTCACATCAAAATATGGAATACCGTGCACGTGTATTTCACAATAACGAACAGTTTTTTTGTCTTTTGGCGACAAATAATTGAAAGGATAACTTGGCCGAAACAAATAATGATCGATAAACGAATCATTTTTATTAGATAGTTTTACGTCTAGAATAGCCATTTCTCTACATTGAAAATGTTTATGAGGATATGTAATGTAAAATCCGTCCATGTCGATGATGTATCTAATATTTTTTAGATTTTGTGTCATTTTGAACCAAAATGTTAAAAGTATTTACACGTGACTAAAATATGTTTGTTCCAACAAACTTCACATAACAATTCATTCTTCATTACTTCCCATCATCCCATTTCTTCCTTCTGCTCTTTTCTTCCTGTAATTTAAGAAAACAGAATCACATTCACTAATGATCAACTAATGACTGTCATTGTTAAAAAAGTATTTTTTAACTTTTTACTTTCTGCTATTGTCTTTGTATTTATGGCTAGGAAACGTCCGCGGTGCGGTCTCAATGCGTGTTGGCAAACTTCACATGCCTTCGAAATTTTCTCAGACATGCAGGTTTCCTCACGATGTTTTCCTTCACCGCCGAGCACGTGGTAAATCAGCACTTAAAATTGCAATTAACAATTTAAGTGGTGTCGGCGGGGTTCGAACCTGGGTCGCGTACTGTGAAATTTACAGCTTGTGCTAACCATCTGAGCTACCACGGCTTAATCATATACACACACAATATTTAAATATAATTTGTTAACACTAAATCATACACACGTAAGAAAATAACAGAAAGAAAAGTAAGTGTGTCAATAGAATAAACACTTAAAATTGCAATTAACAATTTAATTGGTGTCGGCGGGGATCGAACCCGCGTTACGTACTGTAAAATATACAGCTTGCGCTAACCATCTGAGCTACCACGGCTTAATCATATACACACACAATATTTAAATATAATTTGTTAACACTAAATCATACACACGTAAGAAAATAACAGAAAGAAAAGTAAGTGTGTCAATAGAATAAACACTTAAAATTGCAATTAACAATTTAATTGGTGTCGGCGGGGATCGAACCCGCGTTACGTACTGTAAAATTTACAGCTTGCGCTAACCATCTGAGCTACCACGGCTTAATCATATACACACACAAAATATTTAAATATAATTTGTTAACACTAAATAATAATAATAATAATAATATTCCACAACTATCACACAACGTCATCTAGTCCCAAGCTAAGCAGAGCTTGTGTTATGGGTACTAGACAACTGATAAACATACTTATATATTTCTAAATACATAAATATTATAGATAAATAACACCCAGACACAGAACAAATGATCGTGCTCATCACAAAAACATTTGTCCTGGGTGGGAATCGAACCCACGACCTCCGGCATAACAGTCAGGGTCACTAACCACTAGACCAACAGGCCTGTCGTTCAAAATCATACACACGTAAAAAAATAACGGAAAGAAAAGTAAGTTTGTCAATAGATTAAACACTTACATCTATGGCCTTTGATGCGTTGAAGTAACACAAATGTATTATTGATAGATACACTGCGGTCAAACGACCATACACTAACTCCATGACTGCAGTTGCTTGGTCTTATATAGTACCAGTAAGTAATAATTTTAATCTTAAGAATTTCTACAGTAGAATTGATAATAACTTTATGCGTCAACAACCTTATCGCACATTCTTCGTGTTGCGTCTTATTCAGTGTATTGATGACTCAAATACGTTTTGTATAACAGAAAAAATGCAATTTAATATTTAGAAATCACATAATTGATCATTCCTATGTTAGTCATTGAGTAGATTGTACTGTAGTAATCTACTAATAGCAGTAATATCATGGATACACTAGATGTACAACAACATCTGAAAAAGATTCACCCCAGTCTAGAAAATAATGTTTATGCTGAACACTATTACTATTATTATGGGGAACAGACTGCCCATGTACACCCACGTACCAACGTATATACCTAGTCAGGTCATAAGTATTGTCACACAGTAAAAACTTTTCTTTTAGAATGCTGGCCACAAAAAAGTTTATTGAATTCGAATTGTTCATGAAAATAAAACTGTATACTTTTTAGAATTTTATTCATTTTTACATATGGAGTGGACGCTTAAAAAAGACCGTGTTGCAGTTGCGATTACGCGCCAATAAAATTTTTGATATACTGAAAAATTTGAATATAACCAAAAGATTCGTTTATCGTACCATCAAACGATATAATGAAGACTCTAGTGTAGATGACAGGTCAAGAAGTGGTCGCCCTCGATTTGTTAGGACTCCAGCAGTGATAAAAGCTGTAAAGGTGCGAATTCAAAGAAATCCCAAACGTAAGCAGAAACTGTTGGCCCTTCAGATGGGGTTAAGCAGAACCACGGCGTTAAATGAAGACTTAGGGCTTCGGGCATATCGAAGAAAAACAGGACATCGTTTGAATGCTCGTCTAATGGATCTGAGACTGAAGAGATGCCGCGCTTTGTTGAAGCGGTACGCGGGAAAAAATATCGGGAAATTCTTTTTTCGGATGAAAAATTTTTTACCGTAGAAGAGAGCTACAACAAACAAAATGATAAGGTGTACGCACACAGTAGTGAAGAAGCGAGCAACCGTATTCCGCGTGTCCAACGGGGTCATTTTCCATCCTCGCTCATGGTGTGGTTGGGAGTTTCTTATTGGGGTTTAACAGAGGTACATTTTTGTGAGAAAGGTTAAAAACAAATGCAGTTGTGTATCAAAATACAGTCCTGACGAACCTTGCGTAACCTGTTTCTCATACCATGTTCAATAACAGGCACTGGGTATTCCAACAAGATTCGGCGTCAGCTCATAGAGCGAAGAGCACACAAGACTTTTGACAGCTCCGTGGCGTAGTGGCTTAGCAATGAGTGGCTGTGCTTGGGGGTCGCGGGTTCGAATCCCGCACGGAACAAGTATTTGTACGACCTACAAGTAATTGTTCCGAGTTTGGATGTGTGTCCTTGTGAAATTTGTGTTTGTAAACTGCCCCCACGATACAGGAGAAAAACCTAGTGTGGAGGTAACGTTCTTTAAAAACAAAAAAAAAGACTGGCTGGCGGCGCGTGAAATCGACTTCATCCGACACAAAGACCAGTCCAGATTTGAATCCGTTAGATTACAAGATATGGCAACACTTGGAGGAAAAGGCGTGCTCAAAGCCCATCCCAATTTGGAGTCACTCAAGACATCCTTGATTAAGGCAGCCGCCGATATGACATGGACCTCGTTCGGGCTGCGATAGACGACTGGCCGCGCAGTTTGAAGGCCTGTATTCAAAATTACGGAGGTCATTTTGAATAAACTATAGTGTCATAAGAATCTATGTTTTGTTAAGTTCATTTTGGTATATAAATGGTTACATAATGCATAAACTTGTTGCAATTATTTTATATTAAACATGTGATAGAATTTATGACCTGACTAGGTAATATGCAATTTGGGTACAGATGATAAACCAGGGTCACATTGGGTAGCTTTATATATCGATACGAATGACGTCGGTCAATATTTTGATTCATTCGGACGGGCACCTGTACGATATCATCTAGAGTTTTTTAAAAGAAATTGTAAAAGGTGGAACTGGAATGTTGATAGGATTCAGAATGAGTGGACTTCAGTTTGTGGCGAATATTGCTTAATGTATTTGCTATATAAGTTTCAGGGATGTTCAATGCATAGTTTTACGAGTATATTTACAGGGAACACATTGTACAACGATATTTTAGTGGATGAGATGTTTCGCTCCTATTTTATAGATAATAAGTAATAAGATTTTGTATTTTATAAATAAAAATTTTAACAAAATTGGGTAATGTGTTTTATTAATGAGTCAGATTAGTGTAGACAGGAACAAAGGAGTATAATACAATAGCACCACGCTGAGGAAGAATAGATAATGACGGTATTGAACGTACAATAGATAAGTAGATAAGAACAATGGAGCGCTAATGACGGTGGAGGCTCGCAGCGGATATCAATTAGATAAGAGTTAATTGATCTGCACATCTCCGGAACCGTGCATCCTACGCAAAAATGGACCACAGATTCGTGATCAGAGCATGCCAAAACCTTTTTTTTTTTTTTTTTTTTTTAGGATCGTGTGTCGACGAACTTCGTACTTGTACCACTTCTGACTCAGTGCGCCAGAACTGGTACAGCGTAACTACAAGTGCGCCAGAACTGGTACAACCTAACTACTGACAGTTGTGGTGCCTGTAGTGAAAAATAATACTGGTGATCTTACCGACAAAAGTAACTACAGGTCTATCTCCCTTGCCACTGTCATAGCAAAGGTGTTTGACGGGTTGCTTAATGCACAGTTAAATAAACACGTAAAGCTGAATGATAACCAGTTCGGGTTTCGACCGCAGCTGTCGACTGAAAGCGCAATACTGTGTTTTAAGTATACCGTTAAATACTATACAAACCGCAAGACGCCTGTATACGCCTGCTTCCTCGACTTATCAATACGACCGTTTATGGGATAAGCTGAGAAGCATAAACTTATCTGAGGATCTCATTAGCGTGTTCCAGTATTGGTATTCACACCAATCTAACAGCGTACGTTGGGCGGGAGCAGTGTCGGATCCATATTGTATCGAATGTGGAGTCAGACAGGGCGGATTAACATCTTCGACACTTTTTAATTTGTATATTAATGATTTGATCGTCTGGCTTAAGAAAACTGATACGCATTTGTGAAGAGTATGGCAGTGGACACTGTCTAAAGTACAATGTGAAGAAAAGTCAATGCATGGTCTTCAAGGCGGGTACCAAGTGTCCCCAGGATTCACCTCCAGTGTTACTAAATAGGGTGCCGCTAGAAGTTGTCAACCAATTTATGTACCTGGGACACATAATAACTAATGACATCAAGGACAATGCGGACATTGAGCGGGAGCGGAGAACGTTGTCCATCAGAGCCAACATAATAGCCCGCAGATTTTCACGTTGCTCACAGGAGGTAAAAATTACACTGTTTAGAGCTTATTGCACGTCACTCTAATCATCGAGCGTGTGGGCAGACTATAATAAACGAAGTTACACGTTACAAGTTACAACGATCTCCGCGTCCTGTATAATAACGCTTTCAGGGTGGTTTTGGGGCTGCCCCGCTTCTGCAGTGCCTCTGGCATGTTTGCGGAGGCGCGCACGGCCTGTTTTCACGCGACCATGCGTAAGCGGTGCGCGTCACTGGTGCGCAGAGTGTGCGGGCCAGCTCCAATATTATTCTGAAAATGATTGGAGACAGATTGGACTGTCCTATCCTCCGGCATTGCTGCGACAAACATGTCCCAGTAATTGTGGGAGTGAGAAGGTAGTAAATAATAATTATGTGTTACTTAATATTGTTTTTATATGTTTATATGTTAGTTATTGTATTTTAATGACATATTATTATTATTTATTGTCAATTAGTTAATGTTTTTAAATCAATCAATTTTAATGATATGGATCATATGTTATCTGAAATAAATTAATAAAAAAAAATGATATAACTGTAGCGCGGCTCTACTACGTAATACGTACCACGTACTTCAAACCGGTATTCTGTGTGAGCGTATTCTTTCCTTGGCCAAGCTGCAGCCTTTTTACAGCAGCCATAGTACAACTACAATGCAGCTCGTGCGATCTACACATAGCTACACATTTGTCGACATCAATCTCACATAGATTGTACCTTAGACCGAGTTGAAAATCTTTGCCCCGTATGGACCTTGCCATTGTTAATTATGACAGCCTTAGTGAAATACTTATCTCATTTGTTTTTAACGAACGCTCTCGAGCGACGTGCCTCGCTGAAGGTCATTAGTCATTACATAGCCTCTCTGTTCCACTTGAGAGCGTTCATGTTATCTTTATAGAGCTATGTAGCGTTTATCTCGGATGTTTCGTCTTTTCAGAGAAAAAGGTCCGATATTTTAATTTTAATTTAAAATTTTAGCCTATTTGTAATTTAAAATCATTGATTTATATATATAATTAAAATACTGAAAGTCGTGGTAGACCAGAGGCAGAGTGCTTCCGTTACATCCCATCGAAGTCAACTCCTGAACATAGGCCTCCGTCATAAATAGCTTCAAATTTATAATATCCACTTATAAATATCCCCCACAATTACCATAGTCGACACGCTGAGAAAGCGGGTTGGCAACAGGAGCTTATTTTTAAGTTGTTTCTAGAAAGCTCTCCGGCCCATGTCCCTGTACGATATGCGGTAGTGGACATCCTTACACCGCTACTACCTATATGAAGAGGCTGAGTGTTGGTATCACGAGAAATATCACATTGATATTTGTAGCTGCAGTGCAGTGGGCGTTTCATTGCGACTGGTCGCTGGTTCAAACCCCGCAGAGAACATTTGTTTGTACTTGTGCGCTTTGCGTTTAATTGTATGTCCATGTGTGTCTAGGCTGACATAATGGAAGTGTAATAAAAAGTTTTTGAAGAGCTTATCTACTTCTTTTAAAAAGCCGGTAACACATCTGCGATTCCCTAAGTAAGCCTCATGCACATTTGACCCCTTTTTATAGAATAAGGGTAACAAACGAGCGACTGTGTCCACCTGATGGTAAGTGGATGCTGTAAATCCTAAACATAATACATCTATACTCGGCTTTGAGTATTAAACCAACAACCAACATACCTACTCGGTTAGGAACAGGTGTTATTAGATTTCACTGTGCAAGAACGCGTGACAATATGCGGGGTGAGGGTGTATTAAGCGCCGCCCACTTAACTATTTTCCATCTACCGATAAATAGTAAAACTACTCGCATTGTTCCATACCGATGTTGCAATGTAGTTTAGCTACCTTACGCCGGGTGTAGAATGTAAGGGGACGTACTCAGAAATTTCGTACCAGGGAGTATTTACTTCAAGATTAATTTCATGAATCATCTTGTAAATAAATCTATTTTTTTTAATTGAAATACCGATATTGTTATTGACAAAATCCTACTCCTACTATAACAATAATCCTCACTAATAGTATAAAAGCGAAAGTTTGTGTGTTCTTTCTTTCTCCTTGACCTTATCCCACGCTAAGTATGTATGAGCCGCGCAGATAGAGAATAGGTCTGAAAATGGCGTCCGCTCACATACATTTTCGCTCACTCTCTACACAGTGAAATAGGCGCTACAAAAAAATAGGCAGTCAAGATTCGCTTTCCACGCTACTTGACGCACTCCGAGTTATCGTTAAATTCGTTCCGTTATTTTGTTGTTTTCGTTGATATTCATTGTTGTTTTGGTTGAGTTTGATTGTTATTTGTTTGCGTTACGTTTGATTGTTATTTATTTTCGTTAAGTTTTTGTTACGAACGTTGACATTTTGTGATTGATTGAACAATGGCTTCACGAAAACGTGGAAAGATTCTTCACAGTGATGCACGTGACATTGTTTACAACGTTATAAAATACTTTGACGAAGAGAAGAACTTGGAGCGTTATCATCCGTTAAAGTATAGCGCCGCACGCGCAGCGATGGCGACTAATTTATGGATGGCTACTTTATCGAAAATAAAGAAAGAAGGTAATGACATGGTACCTACATATTATTTTACGCGGTTGCTTTATGGGCGTGACCAAGATAGATAGATAAATCAATTTATTTGAAGATGATTAGCCTTACCTCTATCGAGTATGATTTTTTATATAGATTTTATGGCCTGGAAACGAGTGTGGTTTTTATATAAATAACTTTTGGCCTGGAAACGAGTCCTTTTGGCAGCGAGTATGACTAAGTTCAGTGTCACTCTATAACGATAACTGACAGTATTAGTAATATTTTACTCTTATTGCAGGTAAACTTGCACAACAAACCAACACCAAGCTCCGTACGCCGAGTAAGAGCAGAAAAGGCAAAAATAATACGCGTGTCCCCATGGACAACTTCGATATATGTGCCATTAGAAACATTGTGGCCTCAATATACGACGTTCGAAAGGAGTTACGTTAGTTACGTTAATAAGATTCTGGCGTCAGCAAAAGCTTAATTAAACTATAAAGGCTCCAAAACGACATTAAGAAAGATTTTAAAAGAAAAGCTCGGATTTAAATTTAAAAAATGCCGCCAGAACCGAATGGTGCTCATAGAGCGCGATAATATAAAAGCGTGGCGAGTTAAATATTTACGCCGCCTCCGACAAAATGATGCCATGGGTGCGTAAAAAAAGAAAATAGTATATATGGATGAGTCGTGGATCCATGCCCATTATACTGTCAGTAAGTGCTGGCAGTCATCCTCCGAACAACGTCTACACCATTTTCTTGACATTTGTAGAAGCATTGTTGAACTATTGAGGCCAGTTGTTCTCCGGTCATAGAACGAATCAGAAAAAAATCCACAGGTAATTTCCACCGTTCTGTTTGAGATACAAGCAACAGAACTAAGGCTTGAGACGCCTGATCCGAGTAAAATTTCGGAATACTCTCCATGTAGAAGATGTTTGGTTTTCATTTCTGTATTTAAGGCAGTTAAATTTTGAACCTGAAACAAAAGCGAAATGTACTTAAAGCGTATTTCATTTAAAAAAAAAACATCTTAAAGTTGTACGTGAAGCGAAAGTAGTGCCACTATACGTATAAGTAGGTACCTTCTTTTTCAAACGTTTAACTTTCATTTGAAGTCTTGTGATCTTTAGCCCATCTTTTTTCGCTTTCCGTCGAAGTTGTTCTATCTCTCGCTATAGCTTCTTCTTTCTAGGGGAATCATGAAATATCAAAAATTCATATTATTATTCAATATCATATTGAGGGCTCTGGTAATTTTCTTTTAATCTGTAATATAAAGTATAAAACAACAATATGAAATTAACTCATTCTACCAAAATAAAAAACTAGTAAAATACAAACTGCATCCAAACCAACCGATATATCCAGATTAATACTAGGTAAAGTTCCCTCCTTTAATTCTTTAAAGCCTTTTTTGTAAACGTGAAGTCGTCATCATTGAAATGGAAAGAACAAATCTTTGTATATTTTGTCGGAGTCCAGTCTTGTCTATTAATTTTTGCGATCCATTGCTGTTTAATATTATCTTCGTATGGAAATCTAGAATATAAAGTAAATAAAATAACCTAGGTGAACTTTTTAACCAACTGAACTACAACTGTTATAATAGTTGTCTTGCGAAAGAAAAGTTTCAAGGAGACTGAATATTGTACATGGAATATTTAATTTCAAGAAGACATTATTTTACTAAGGATAAAATGAATATTTCTTGAAGGTTGACTTTTACGAAATGCTAAACATTTAAATTGTATTTAAGTATTTGTTTGCACGTAGAATGCTTACACACATGTAGACATTTCGTAAAAAATCAGCCTAAGTATTTTTTTTTTCAAGATATACATAATATTTTGGGTTACTGGGTAAAATAATTGGATTCTAATTACGGCTCCGTCTTTAGTTTTTTAATGTTCTTTTACTTGACGGTAGATGACGGCCTGTTTACAAAATGATTATAAAATCTATAAAAGTAATATTTTGAAAATTCTTTAAAACTGAAACCAACTTCAAAAAAAACAATTTCAGCACCTTCGTATGATTGTTTTACCAAAAATTTAAATAGTTAGATGCGCCTTCACTTTGAAAACTGTGGCATTATTTTTGGATGTGTGCGTTTGCAAGGCGCTGACGGGCGAACACTAATGCAATAGTGTCATCTCTTATTATCTTATAGAAATTGTGTATACTACTTTCTTTGTCGCACAAATTAGCCTGATTGCGAATGAGAGAGCTCACTTATTTGAGAATGGACACATTTCCGAGTGGTCATACTATGGCTTACCATAGTATGACCACTCCGAAATGTGTCCATTTCAGTTCAGTTCATTCTTGGCGAATCTATTTATTTAAATCTTTGGTTTTACCAATACTGAGCTCGATGTACTTTTATATTTTTAGTTCCCACGACACAAAGTGTCGCCATCTAGTACCCAATATATTTAATTATATTTGAAAGCCGACGCAAAAAGATTTTTCTAGAATTATTTTAATAAATTAGTTATATAATTAATTTATTAAAATAATTCTAGAAATATTAGCTCTGATGCTATGGATGGTATCACATGAAATGTGATACCATCAGAGCGTCTGTCTGAGTAGTTTTTACACGATAAAATACAACACTTCATCCTTTTCTTCTTAATACTACGAAAATACACAGATTTGCAATTTTCGACACCTATGCACACAGGATGAACGCTATCAGTATACTAACTAAAGCCACGCCCACTGTGATGACGTCAGGACCTAGTTAGAATCACAGTGCATAGTTGCTTAGGCCGCTCCTCTTTGTGCTCCGTGGTTAGGAATTTAAATGTACATGAGTTTTAGTTATCGTTTATAGTTATTTAATTTGAAATAAAAAGTAGGTATATGACATTATAATAAATTACAATTTGTAAGTCCGCCCAATCCATTCAAATTCAAATTCAAATTCAAATTCATTTATTTGCCAGAATGTATGTGTACAATAAAGTATGATCTTAAATTATGAATAATGGCCCATTTACATTCTACCATTTTATATGGTGTGCAAATATTTAATTAGTATACATGCAAAAAAATTGGCATTGGTAAATGTTTTACCGTGGTGTATTTTATTGGCATAATATTTCCTGTGTAAGAGAGGATTTGGCATAATATTTCCTGTAGCTTGTTGGTACCTGAAAAGTAATGGCCGAGACATAGATCTACCTAAACCTACGAATATATATATCGTCATCCTAGATGTGACACCTCGTAACTGAAAATTTGACCGTTTCTAGTTTGTGATGCAAAACCATCCACAAAGCAAGTCCGCAACGTTCTGATTATGGAGTGTAGAAGTAAGGAGTACGGACTGTGTATTAAAAGGTGTTCATAGAAAGGTGTTAAATAAGGGTGGCGCCACTATAACTACGGGGTGAATTTTAAAGAACGCACCGAAAAATATTAGTGGGATAGACGACTTTTTCGAGGTTATATTTACTAGTTTTACTATTTATTATTTTATTATATTTACTAGTTACTACTAGATTTTAGAGCTACTGAGCACACTTAAACCGTTGACAACTGCTAAGTTCATTTCATCCCAGTAGCTCTAGCTCCAGCGCTGTTGTGGAGAGTTTATTAGAGTTATTTACTGCTTACAGATGACCACTTTTTCAACTGTTCTACTATGGGAGTTGGTACTCCTTACTTCTACATTCCATAGTTCTGGTGATAACTCGTAAATGGATTATATTTATTTGACGAAAAAGCTAAGCTTGCTAGTGACCTCTCGTAAGAGAGTAGCATGAACAGTTTTCTGGTTTGACCTCTTATGTGTAAAGTAATGACATCTATATTTCATGACGATAAACACTTCGTAAGGTGATACCTTGTAAGGTTAGTTGTAATTACTCTTATCTGCGTATTGACAGATGAATTCAGGTGAGAACTCGTAAATGCACGTTTTCAGTGGTGTTTTTCTATTGTTTTTGCATGTAAATCAATCTTTTTAGAGCATTAATGTTTTATACTATTTAATTTCACGCTTAGGTTAAAAAGTTTGTTGTTTTCTAGTAATAAAACAAGAAAATTGTAGTGTTTAAGTAGTTACGAGGTAACTGCGTTATAACTAACTTAGAATTGATTAACTTAGAAATGAGGATATCCGCAGTAGAACCAGAGTGACTGACATAGCCCAACGGATTAGTAAGCTGAAGTGGCAATGGGCCGGCCATATAGCTCGAAGAACCGACAACCGTTGGGGAAGAAGGGTTCTCGAGTGGCAGCCTCGTACCGGTAGGCGAAGTGTAGGGCGACCCCCCACTGGATGGAGTGACGACCTGGTAAGACATGCAGGAAGTCGATGGATGCAGGTGGCTCAGGACCGTGCTTTGTGGCATACCTTGGGGGAGGGCTATGTTCAGCAGTGGACTTGTGAAGGGCTGTAATGATGATGATCTACGTTATAAGCAGTTAGTTATTGCGGTTAAACAAATTAATATGCAGATATGTGTTATCACGTCGAAATGTCAAGTAACTTTTAAAGCTTTAGATTTTAAAAGATTAATTAACTGACAAGGTAATTTAAACGCGTTGGAACAAAACTGCAAAGAAAAACAATATTTTACATTATTTTCCTTCCCATTTAATACTTTTTATTTTATAATACTAGACTAGACGCTAGAAACCGGGGCAGCTTTTCCTGCGTTCTATTCGGTATATTTACGCTTCTTTATAAACTCTTTTCAATTCTAGATGAACAGTATTTAACGTTATCAAAACTGATTCAAAAGTTTAGATGTGAAAGCGTAATCAACAGTCAAATCAAATCAAATCAACGTCAGATAAGAGTTAATTTTGCAATTATACGAGTAATATTACTTTGGATTTGGATTAATTCAATGTTTATCTGATGTGTAACTATTTCTAGCCTTAGGAATGTACAAGGATGTAACTATCATAGAGGGTAACCCATATATAGTGATCCTAAAGTTTTTTTATATCTCTAGAATATTGTAACTCATTATTTACAACATCATTTGTTCAGCGAAAATGTATGCAGTTGCAATTTTTTTCTACAATTTTGGAAATTTCTCTAATTTGTTCATATAAACCATTGTATGCTAGCTAGGTACACTACTCCCTTAAAAAAATTAATTTGATTCAAGCGGATAGTTTTGACATCGGAGTGGTCTTTTTATAAAATCTGCGAAAAAAAAATCACAACTTCTAAACTATACACTTTTTCGGACTAAATTTACCTTTATTATAAATGTTAAAACAAGTTTTGATGGTGACTTTCAAGATCTTCCGAAAAAGGGATAAAAGGCCAAATGTCAAATTATTAGATGCATTTGGTCAATTACATAAACAAAATATAGTAATAAAAAACAGAAATGGTTGCATTTGCAACATAGCAACCAGTGATTCCGAAGGACTGCCACTACGTCTATGATAATTTACATTACCTATAGTTGTTATTTGTTTAGTTTTTAATTTTTGCGAAGTTATTGAATAAAACTACATTTATGGATTCTGGGTGTCGGATTCTGGGTATGGAGTCTGTGATTCTGGGTGCTGTAAAGCACCCGAAACGTCGGGGATTAAAAATAAGTAAATTAAAAGCGAAAGAATCCGTTAACATAGTTTTTCGGATTAAATTTTATATGATGTGTAGTGTTCGCGTAAATTTAAGAAATCATTTGTAAAGTAACTTAATTATTTTCAAGTTTTAAGCCACCCAACCAGCTTGAGCAGAGTTGGGTTAGTATTTTTAATGTACATAGCATTCTAAGTATTATTCTAATGTCCATAGTATAGAGGGAAAATATTTAGGAAAAATAATCAATCAATAATTTTTTACATTAGTCCTGTTTCCCTTAACATTTCGTTACTTCTGTTTTTACTTTGGAGAAGTTTAAGTTTTGTTTATTATGTTTCTTAAACGCTCGGTCAAAGATTGAATCCAAATATCTTGCCAAAAATTTTTATAAGATTTTTTTTATTACAAGGATAATTTTTTTTAAACTATCACACAACGCCATCTAGTCCCAAGCTAAGCAGAGCTTGTGTTATGGGTACTAGACAACTGATAAACATACTTATATATTTTCAAACACATAAATGTTATAGATAAATTACATCCAGACACAGAACAAAATGATCGTGCTCATCACACAAACATTTGTCCTGGGTGGGAATCGAACCCACGACCTCCGGCTTAGCAGTCAGGGTCACTAACCACTAGACCAACAGGCCTGTCTAAAAAAAAACGTTGATTCTTTTTGATATACTTATTCGGATAACATTTAATTCTCTGAAATGTACAGTTTCGCCTCCAGAATTACAAGAAATAATTTAAAATAAATAAATAATTTGACGTCACAAGGAAGACGGAGGTTGTTATTTTTAATTCTAGAAGTTTTAGTTAGTGTTAAAACTAATTAACAAATTTTAAGAGCTGGTAAGACATGCAGGAAGTCGATTGATGCAGGTGGCTCAGGACCGTAAATGTTTTTCAGTAATTAGTATTTGAATTTTAATACATTCAATCGTTATGTAAATGGTGAGATCACGTAGCCTACACAAAACATTATGAATCGAACAAGTGTTACCACTTAACTACAATCTACTAGTCACAAAAGTAAATTATAGTATTTTTAATTATAAATAACATAAGGCGTATCCTTTGAAGTGTAAATAGCAATAGTGATGAACTTTTAACAATGAATTAACCAAAAAAGAACGTTTTTATCTCTCCTGAAAAGTACACTAATTTGCATGTACGAGGAGTCACATCTAGGATGACGATATATAACCTACACAAATTTAGGTACTTGATATTTAGTAACTCATTTGGCAATGTAGACACTAAGAACATTATAATATAATATTATATAATATATGCTTAACGACCTTTTTTAATCGTCTGGAAAAAAGGTTGTAACATGTGAACGGAGTAAAAGCCTATGGCACTGATATTTAACAGAAAATAAAAACAAAATTTGGAATTAAATAAATACATTTATTAAAATCTATCGCAATTCAAATCATATCAACCCTAGCCTGTGACCCTGCGAAGTGCCAAGTGACGAGATCAAAGATGCCTACTAAATTTATTGTATTATTGACGTTCGTAAAGTGGGTTGGATATGATTGGAAATTCAATAGATATTAATTAATTTATTTATATAATTCAGGCTTCTACTCCGTTCATATGTTACATCCTATTTCTTCCAGACAGTAAAAAAGGTCATTCAGAATGTCATACAGTTTAGTTTTCAGAGAGTAGTCAAGTTTTAAGCTTAATTTTAAATATAGGTATAAATAATGATATAACGCTATTGCAGACTTTAAAAATACTACTCGTATTTTCATAGTCTGCAATAAGACTTAATGCTTCAACTTTTATTTGAAATTATCCCCAATAAAAAATGATAGGGACAGAATGTTTCAGATTTTCTTAACTTTTCTACACCATTTGCCCATATTACATATTCTAAATCTTTTTTGCAAAATTGGCCGGTTATTGCAAAATGACTCTGTATATAGAGATGAAACGGATATCCGGTAACTATCTGGTATTCGACCTATCCGGCCTAAAATTGCTATCCGGCCGGATACCTGATAAAAAACAGCTATCCGGCCGGATACCGGATTACAAAAAACGTAAAATATCAAATTTAATTAAGTACTTCATTTTTGTTACTTAACAAATATAATCAGTAACCACAAAATTTTCATTTTAAAACTTACTAAATTAGTACTCGTACTGCGCTATGGCACAGAATAAATAATAGTACTACGTAGCTAAGGGCAAATTATGGTGAATAAATATTCATTTCTCCGCATTGAAAGGTAACAAGCGGTTTTGTCTGTCTTCATAAACCAGGCCAGCTTCTGAAAAAATTCTTTCGCTGTACACACTGTTGCAGGTGCTGAAAGATAGATTTTGGCAAACTTTGATAAATTAATTTGGGTACTAAATTTTGTACTAAATTTGGGTAACACCTACCCACCAAATATAAGGGTCACTATCGCGAACAGTTTGCAATGATTTTACTTTTTGCTTCCTGCAATGCGCCAAACGGCGTCTTTCGTCGGTATATCCGGCGGTCGGATATCCGGCTATCCGGTGATAAGCCTGGCCGAATATCCGGTATCTGTCCAAACAGCTATCTGTTTCATCTGTAATATATAACATATTATGCCGGCTATACATGTTGGCCGAGCGAAGGCGACTACCAACGTATAGACACCCCATTGGTCTAGCCTCGCCATTAATCGTCGACGCTCGCCTAGCTGGCCGAGTGCAGGCGAGCGCCAACGTGTATACGGTTCGTTTGGCGTGCCTTGCCTTGCCGCCACTCGGGATCGCTCGCTGCGGCTCGTTCACTTCGGAACGGTGTCGGTTTTTCTGCACAAATCAAAGGCGCTTGCATATGCTCGGCAAGTCGTGTTCACATGTTGACGGCCATGTCAGGCGTCCGTCCCGGTGATATATTGTTTAATTAAATTGCAACTTTAAAATCCTATATAAAAAGTACTCTGTGTTTAAATAATTTCGACAATGTCACTCTGTACTAACGAGGACACCTTTAAGTTTTTGGAAATATACAAAAATGAACCCGTTATTTGGAACCTCAAAGACTTTACTGCGGAGTACACTGATATAATAATTATATGCACTCATTAAATAAATTGCAGATGCGGCAATAATTTCTAGGTCGTCCATATCGTCCCAATTCTCAATGACAACTAATTACGGCCAACATGTAGATAGCTCCACAAAAACTCGTGAATATTGGCCTTGGAATTGGTCTCTTTCGAACTTGACCAACGTGTAGACTGTAGCACTCGCCTTGTATCAATTTGCCTACGCTCGCGTTGGCTGAGGCTTGGCCAACGTGTATTGCCGGCGTTAACGATCCGCTCGGCTTCGCTGGTTGATCTGTCTCAGAACAATGCTGCCTACCGGGTCCAATGATGGGCATCTACGACTATGTCTGCCACCAGGGCGGCGCCACTTAAAATGAGGTGTAATATTTGACAGATTTCGTAGTGAGGAAGTAAATTTTTTTCCAAAAATGTAAAGCTTAATGTTTTCTTCTCTACCATTAGTTATATTTTATTTTATTTATTTTATTAAAAAGGCACACAAACAGATTGAAGACAATACAAAACACATTTACAGTAACAAAAATAACTACTACATAATATGAAATTGGCGTTTTGTATGGGAGGAATATAAAGTCAATTTTTTTTGTAAAATATATTTAATTAATCAAAGTATGCACCGTTGTTATCTACCTATGCACTTTTGCCATCTCATAGGTAGTTCATTGATCCCTTTACTAAAAAAACGATGGGGGCAAGAATCAATAAACTCTTTGAAGGCGGTTTGGACTGCCGCATCAGAGTTGAATTTTTTTCCTTGTAAGAAGTTGTCCGAATTCCGGAATAAATGATGATCTGTTGGAGCAAGGTCCGTGAAGTACGATGGATATCGCAGACATTCCAATTGTAGCTCATGTAACTTCGTGGTTGTTTGTTGTGCAGTGTGTGGTCTTGCGTTGTCGTGAAGCAGCAGTGGCCTATAAAGATTGACCAATCTCCAGTACCGCCTTGACCATAAGGGTACACGGGGCCCGTAGTCCCATGTATTGTCACGGAGGCTCCCGTGACGAAAGTTATCCGCCTTATTCGCTTACGCTATTCAATCTTATTTACTATTTTAGGAAAATATAACCCGACAAAAAAATTATAGAGTAAATGAATTATTGAATATGATAATTATCAACCGCAAATATTAGCTTTTATAGCAAATAATAATTGTTACAAGCCTTATTTTTAGATAAGTGAAATTTAAATTTTAATGTAATAAATAAAAAGAATACACGTATTGATGTTGTTATAAAATATTTTCTTTTTTTGAAGGACAGTTTTGGAAAGAAAAGTTAAAGTTTACTTTTTCATATGAAATTATCGTCCCCGCTATGAAATCTGTCAAACATTTTACCTCATTGTAAAGTGGCGCCGCCCTGGTGGCTGCCCCCATTAATTACAAATTATATGATTTTTACCAATAACTATACTAAATATAAGATCATAGCAGAAAAATGTTTTTGGCATTCACTTTTTTTACTTTCCAACAGGACCCCAAATTCTTGTATGCCTAAGGGCCCCGGCATGGCCTAAGACGGCCTTGCCAATCTCGGTTCTTCAGCAGCTGGTTCTTCCTTAATGGTTTGCAGTTGCTGACCTTAGATATCTGCCGTAATCGTTTGGCTAGATTTTGGAAAGCTATAGTTAACGACATCGGCGCTAGTCCACCAAACACTCACAAGTAACTTTTTCTGAGTCAATTTTCGTTTAGAGCAGGATTTGGCTGGGCCTCCAGGATTCAGCCATGGCGACGAGCGCTTCCGATTTTTGTACAGTATCCACTTTTCATCACAAATAATGATTCAATTTAAAATCCTTTCATTTTTGTGTCGGTTGAGCAAAGTAACACAACAGTCGACGCGTGTTTGGAAGTTCGATTCACTAATTTCATGAAGTACCCATCGTTCAAATTTTTTTACTTTCTCGATTTCCTATAAGTGGATTAATACAGTTTTATCACCTATCCCGCCTGCAAATATCTCTGAAGTGCTTTGTGATGGATCCGCTTCCACACGCCTTTAATTCTTCATTTTTCACTTGGCTCTCCGGCCGTCCACGGGGTTGGTTCTGAAGGTCGAAATTTGCAGAACGAAAACGTTGAAACTAAAAATGTACCGTGCTTTCTTTTGCGACTCCAACGCCGTACACATCATTATTTCTTCGAGCTGTTTCTGCAGCACTGGTGCTACGGTAGAACTCGTACTCGTAAATATACCGATATTTCATGTTTTCCATCGTGCGGTGATAGGCGACGCCAAAGAAAAAAAAATAATGAGAAAAAAACAAATTAATGACTGTTTTCAAAACTCAAATAAACCACCTAAATGAATTTGGAATGCTCCTATTTGGTTAAGAAACCAAAGAGGAGATATTTCAGATCAAAGTGGCAAGTACGACAAAACCAATAAAGTGTGCACAGCAAAACAAAATATGGCAACAAGTATGACAGAAAAATAAACTAATAATACATAGTATGAGTGACAGAAGAACTTATTTAACGATATCCGTGAAATTTACATATATAACGTAGCAATTACCTACAGACCTTCTAAATTGTGAAATAATGTTAGAATTAAAAATGTCCAGATCAGCGTTACGATGTCTGAGCTCGTCAAAGTTTCGACACATTCTAATGACCTAATGACCTATATGACCTACATAACCTATATTATAAAGATTAATAACAAGTAAACCAAATCACATATATTTATAAAAATAGAAATATAAAAATCTTAAAAATGTGCAATAAATTAAAGAACAAACCACTGAGGCATTGTTTTGTGTATTAATATAATACCCTAGAAACTGATAAACTATTATTTAAAACTAAAATACCTATCAATGAAATGACATTGTGTAACAAAAAACTTCACCTCACCGCAACTAGCGACATCTGGTGATCGTAAGGTTTTTATTAGCCCTCATTATGAATCAAAAAACTTCACCTCACCGTAACGAGCGACATCTGGTGATGGTAAGGTTTGTATTAGCCCTTATTGTGAATTAAAACTATCCGTGGCCCACGTAAACAGCCGTTCCGTTAATCAAAATCGGTACGAGTAGTACAGTGACAGACACACATACAGTAGAATTATATATTAAGATAAAATTATTAATGATGGGCTGTGGTAGCTCTGGCGCTAAGCGCTCGATGTAAAGTTCATGGTACGCGAGTAACCCGGGTTCGATCCCCGCCGGCAATAATGAAATTGTTAATTGCAATTTTAAGTACTGATTTACCACGTGCTTTGCCGTGAAGGAAAACATCGTGAGAAAATCTGCATATCTAAATATAAAATGCATATATAAAATAAGAGAAAAATATTTCGAAGTCATATTGTGAAGTTCACCAATACGCATTGGGACATCGCGGTGGACATTTTCCTTAACCTAAACCCTTTCAGAAATACAAGGAGTCCTGTGCCCAGCAGTGGGGCGCATATAGGCTGTAACCTTTTTTAACTATAATAATTTTTTTTTCATAATATTCTCGCAGCCAGGAAGACCCCCCCCCTCGGTGACTCCGATGTGATCATTCACGTGGTCGGCGGTGAAAGAATATATTGTAAGGAAACTTGCATATCTCAGAAAAAAAAATTAAGCTCATGTAAAGACGCCGACATGCACTAGAGCAGATCAGCGCACTAGTTACTCCATAAACATAACAGTTCAGAAATGAGAAGGGCGCAGTAGCTTTACCTTTTAAAGTAATAATCTTTTTTACTTTTTAATGAATAAGAATGACAAACGAGCACACAGTCCACCTGATTGTGATGGTAAGTGGATGCTGTGGCCCATAGACATATAGGTACGTTTATCTTCGATTAAGAGTTAAATGCGGATGCATTGTCACCACTGAGTGCTAAGATGGAATGCCTCATTTCCAGCAAAAAGGGTCTCTAGTTCTCTATATTCACCATACGGAATATAGCAGCATTAAATGCTTTTTTACGCAGGTATTCTGTTAGAGCGTAGTCCTTTATCGATCGAGTCCACCCATACGTGCTACAACCATGATACAGCTGTGGCGTGGCTGTATCAAGTGGTCTGTTAACAATATTATATAAAATTGTCTTGATTCGTTTATTATAGAAATGTTTTTATTATCTTTCGCTGACTTAGAAATACAAAGAAACGAATGACACGTCCCAGATGTGAAATACAGTCTTAATCAAATTACGTCCGTTCGTAAAGTCGCCCTAACATTTGTATAAGCCGAAATCGAAAGACTCTAAGGGAAGTCATAGACGTATGGATGAGGAAAATTTATGCGTCCACATTTTTTTATAGGATTGGGTGACAAACGAGCACTCAGTCCACCTGATGGTAAGTGGTTGCTGCAGCCCATAGACATCCACATCTCTCCTCGAATCAAATTGCAATGCGAAATCAAAATGCAGATGCGTTGTCACCCGCGAGGACTAAGATGGAATGCCTCGATTCCAGTAAAAAGGTTCTCCGGTTCCCTACATTCACCTTACGAAACACAGCAGCATTAAGCTACTATTTTACGCTGGTATTCTGTGAGAGCGTGATCCTTCCCCGGTCGAGCCGACCCATTCGTGCTACATCTATACTACTAATATAACTGCAGCATGGCTCTACCACATATAAATACCGTACCATATGGAGTCATGGACAGGAAATGAGTTAGTGACTGTGAAAATTGAAACAGAGACAGTGTAGGCTGTAACATTGCTGGTTTCGGGTCATCGTTATCACACGTGTTTCCGTCTCTGACCCTTCTGATCACTAATGCTGATAATTTTTGTATTTATTCAGTATTGATATTTGTGTAAATATATAATAAGAATCTATGTCTGTCTCACTGGGAAAGTGCCTATGGCCTCAAGATCCATGGAACCCCCACTTCCCACTCCCTTTGAATGCCTATTGTTAATAGCCCTATGACAGACATATGTTCCCCACTTATTCTAAAGTGCCCAGGGCCGAAATGAGAACATGGTGTCAATTAGAATACTAACAATTTTACCTCTTCTCTGAACTTATTTTCTTGTTTTAGTAGCTAAATATACAAAGGAGTGGATACGTAACTGTTTGAAATTTCCCAAGAGCCCACTTCGTAACGTTTTCTAACAAAATACGATATTGCCCCTGCTAGTCAAAATTCGTTTTTGTCACCTTTGAATAAAGTGAACAATTTTATATTTCCTCCACGCTTACATCCAGGCACATTTCCAACTGTGCCCAGGTTCTTCTAACAGGATTTTTCGGCAGGAAAGAATCCACCGTGCTGCCCGCATGCGTTCAAACTAGATAGTGGACCTAATTAATTTTTTCATAAAATTCTTTTTGCTATTATGTAAAGCGCCCTCTAGTAGTGAAAGTTGTGTTATGGCCTTATAACTCAGCTTATGGAATAAATGGAATAAAACTAATTTTATTTAAGTTTGAAATTTGTAGGTAGCATTCGTTAACTATGACATCAGGACGTTAAACATCTCAAACCAGGGTGCTGTAAGAAGTCCGAAACATCGAGTGTTAAAATAATTTAAATTACACGCGACAAAATCGGTAAAGTTAGTTTTATTTTATGTGTAGTACTTGCGTAAGTATAAGAAATCATTATTAAATGAATTCATAAAAAATTATAAAATATGAATTTGCTAATATGCTGTAATTATCCTTCACTTATATACTTTTACTCGACGCTACATGGCGCTATACGTAATTTTTAGTTTTTCGTTGCACACGTTCCATATTGGGAGCGGGTAGCGTATTTTATTTTATTATAATATAAAAACTATTTATCGTGTAGCACCGTCGTAAGAGAAACTAGTACCTACCCCATATCATCTCGTGGGTGCGGTATGAGGCATCAGAGGAAAATGAAACATGAGTATCGTCCTGATAACGACTCAAAATAATAACAAAACTGCTGTTGCCAACGTCCTGCCTATCTGTGAAGGAGGTCTATATTTGCCCTATATTTACCAGTAGACTTTAAATGGGCTTTTAAGGCCAAATACTAAGAGAACTGGCGAAAATTAATGTATTTCTCTTGACTAGAACTTTGACCTGAAGTAATTCTAAGCTTTAAAACATTTTTGTAGGTTTGTTCGGGTCCTTCACAAGGTCACCGTCATTTTAAAATTTTAAAATAAATGAATATACCAACAAATAAAAAAATGTTAGGAAATGATATATAAAATTATTGTTCTTCCAAAACTCTGTGAATTTTAATTTAGGAAAAATTCTTTTACGTAAAAATGTTTGTATTGTGATTCCGAAGGTCCCTGCTATCTTTATTTTCGATACAAAATATTAATATCGTATATTGCCAGATAAAAGTATGCCGTAATAAATTACCAGGCGTTTCGACGTGTGACGTAAGGTAACAACAGTCGATGTGTCTGTAGCGAAAATCGTTAATTTATTGTTTTATAGTGTCTATAAATGTAAATATGGGTAGGAAAAGCAATAAATTTTACCTAAGTGGTAAAACAAAGAGAGTTTATCGCATGAACGCCGCTCGAATGTTGTATTTTGAGGTTAATAATAATAATACTTATATTTTTGTAAGGTAATTTTTTGTTTGAGGCTGCCTAATAGGTTGCATTTTTACTCATTTACGTTAGCCAAACTGATCATTTATACTTTTCTAGTTTCAAGTGAGAAACACTAAAAATGTAAAATATCAAGACCCAGTCGGAAAAGAATGTACAGAGTAGTGCAAGCACAGAGACCGCAAATAATGTCAGTCAACGTATTGTCCGAAAGCATGGGGTAAAACTTTTACCTTTACTTTACTTTTCTTTTACTTTTACCGTAAAAGTACATAATTAAGAAAAATCGAAATACTTCGGATGTGAAGTGATTGACCAGTCGGAGTAGTCTTGTGAGAATTTACATACACAGTACCTATCCCCACTATGGGGCAATCACCGACTTTTTAGTTTTTTTCTTTATTATTTATGCAATTTGCATTACGGGATCTTGTAGGACTCACAAGAACAAACATTTTCAGTTATATGAGGTTCTTTACGTACGATGCACCAATTAAGAAAAAAAATCGTTATCAATTCAATAGCTTTTCGAACAATATTTTATAACGAATAAAGTACAGAGTTTATAATCTATAGGAACTAATATTATAAATAAGAAAAATTTATTTAAGAAGTAAGCAATGCTCTCTGTGTTATTCATTACTCTGCATCTGAGCTAGCTCCGTCAAATATAATCAAAGCCCGTACGGCTTTGATTATAAGTATTATAATGTCTAATGGCCTTAAGGCCGAATACGACGCGAATGACCTTGCTCGTTTCGCAGCAAACCACGCGCCGCCAGTACCTACGCTTTGTTTATACAATGTGTCCGGTTTCCGATGTCCGATACTTTAAGGGGTTAAAATACAATTAATTTTATCGACAAATCAGGGATCAATGATTTTTTTTCGCCATCAATAAAAAAATGGCAGCACTTTAAAAAAAATTGTTGGCGAAGCATAGATGCTTGTATTAATTTAACAATATCTACCCAAGTAGAAGACTTTTAAAAACAAAATTGGTCTCAAATGTTAGTTAATAGTGTAGACAATAAATCTAGATTCAAAATATTATCTTTTAATTTTTCAGTATTAGTAAAAACATTTTTGAAAAAATAAATTAGACAACAAATTGATGTTTTTTTTTTCAGATTCTTAGCTTTAAAAAAAAACCATCGTGTTAACCAATTTTTTTACTTGTTTTTATTATAATACAGGATATTTGCTATAAATGCACGTTTAAATCTTAACTCTGAGTTAGATAGTTTAGAAGCTATGATAATTTGAATGTAACTGTTCAAAGTGCCTCTACCCCGATATTAGATAACTAAACACCCATTCCAGTGAGTAAGATAAAATTCTTCAATAATTCAAGGAATCTTAAGCAAGCACAATAGCATCCTTTGTGTGAGCAGGTAAAAAACGCTGTGCACAACAGTGCGAACGAGACAGAATAACGGCTGTCTCCAGGTAAAAAGGGTGCAGTGTGCGCTTGTGCCGTTGAGCTGTCGTCCCTCGCTCTGCGTTGTGATAACATTCCTGGTTTTAAGTAAATCTACTTACTGTACATAATTATTGTTTGTTGTTAGACTTTGTTACGTTTTTGTTTTGTTGTTGAACTGTTACTTTTTGTTTATTACAATGAACGAGTACTCAAGCCAGCATATCGCTGTAACAGTTCAACAACAAAACAAAAACGTAACAAAGTCTAACAACAAACAATAATTATGTACAGTAAGTAGATTTACTTAAAACCAGGAATGTTATCACAACGCGGAGCGAGGGACGACTGCTTGACGGCACAAGCGCACACTGCACCCTTTTTACCTGGAGACAGCCGTTATTCTGTCTCGCTCGCACTGTTGTGCACAGCGTTTTTTACCTGCTCACACAAAGGATGCTATTGTGCTTGCTTACGATTCCTTGAATTATTGAAGAATTTTATCTTACTCACTGGAATGGGTGTTTAGTTATCTAATATCGGGGTAGAGGCACTTTGAACAGTTATGTAACTGTTCAAAGTGCCTCTACCCCGATATCAAATTATCATAGCTCCTAAACTATCTAACTCAGAGTTAAGATTTAAATGTGCATTTATAGAAAATATCCTGTATTATAATAAAAACAAGTAAAAAAAATTGGTTAACACGATGGTTTTTTTTCAAAGCTAAGAATCTGAAAAAAAAACATCAATTTGTTGTCTTATTTATTTTTTCAAAAATGTTTTTTACTAATACTGAAAAATTAAAAGATAATATTTTGAATCTAGATTTATTGTCTACACTATTAACTAACATTTGAGACCAATTTTGTTTTTAAAAGTCTTCTACTTGGGTAGATATTGTTAAATTAATACAAGCATCTATGCTTCGCCAACAATTTTTTTTAAAGTGCTGCCATTTTTTATTGATGGCGAAAAAAAATCATTGATCCCTGATTTGTCGATAAAATTAATTGTATTTTAACCCCTTAAAGTATCGGACATCGGAAACCGGACATCCTGTATAGACATGTATAATACCTATAATCAAAGCCGTACGGGCTTTGATGATATTTGACTAAGCTTGCTCAGATGCAGAGTAATGAACAACACAGAGAGCATTGCTTACTTCTTAAATAAATTTTTCTTATTTATAATATTAGTTCCTATAGATTATAAATTCTGTACTTTATTCGTTATAAAATATTGTTCGAAAAGTTATTGAATTGATAACGATTTTTTTTCTTAATTGGTGCATCGTACGTAAAGAACCTCATATAACTGAAAATGTTTGTTCTTGTGAGTCTTACAAGATGCCGTAATGCAAATTGCATAAATAATAAAGAAAAAAAAATAAAAAGTCGGTGATTGCCCCATAGTGGGGATAGGTACTGTGTATGTAAATTCTCACAAGACTACTCCGACTGGTCAATCACTTCACATCCGAAGTATTTCGGTTTTCCTTAATTACGTACTTACCCCATGCTTTCGGACAATAAATTGACCGACATTATTTGCGGTCTCTGTGCTTGCACTACTCTGTACATTCTTTTCCGACTGGGTCTTGATATTTTACATTTTTAGTGTTTCTCACTTGAAACCAGAAAAGTATAAATGATTAGTTTGGCTAATGTAAATGAATAAAAATGCAACCTATTAGGCAGCCTCAAACAAAAAATTACCTTACAAAAATATAAGTATTAACCTCAAAATACAACATTCGAGCGGCGTTCATGCGATAAACTCTCTTTGTTTTACCACTTAGGTAACATTTATTTCTTTTCCTACCGATATTTACATTTATAGACACTTAAATGCGTATAAAACGATTTTCGCTACAGACACATCGACTGTTGTTGCCTTACGTCACACGTCGAACCGCCTGGTAATTTATTACGGCAAACTTTTATCTTGCAATATACGATATTATTATTAGGTGTTTTAATTAAAACGAATTATGTTAATAAATAATATTTTGTATCGAAAATAAAGATAGCAGGTACCTTCGGAATCACAATACAAACATTTTTAGGTAAAAGAATTTTTCCTAAATTAAAATTCACAGAGTTTTGGAAGAACAATAATTTTATATATCATTTCTTAACATTTTTTTTATTTGTTGGTATATTCATTTATTTTAAAATTTTAAAATGACGGTGACATTGTGAAGGACCCGAACAGACCTACAAAAATGTTTTAAAGCTTAGAATTACTTCAGGTCAAAGTTCTAGTCAAGAGAAATACATTAATTTTCGACAGTTCTCTTCGTATTCGGCCTTAATAGAACATTCAATGCAAGACTTACTAATTATAATTACTTTGGACTAGATGTAGTGACGGCCTGGTAAAACACGCAGGATGTTGATGGACGCAGGTGGTTCAGGACCTTGCTTTATGGCATTCTTTTGAGGATTCTTGGCCTTTGTTCAGCAGTGGACTTGTGAAGTGAGAAGTGAGAAGAATTAAATGAATGAATCTTCTAAAAAAATACAGTTTGTTAGGCATATTATCTAACAAACTGTAATATTTTTGTGACTTATTAGAAAAGGTAACTTTCTTAATTTGAGTTAGTTTTTTATTCTTCGGCTTATTATGTTATGACCTACAAATCCTACCTACAAAGAGGCATAAGTTCAGCATTGGATTTTTATTGGTATTTTCAACCGTTATTTTATGCATGAGTTAATAAATAATAAAGTGTTAATACAGTATTGAAATGAGGACATCGAGGAGTGTTATGATTGTATACATATACATACCTTATGTATGTATATGTGTAATGATTTCCTATATTTACGCGAACCCTACACATGGATTAAAACTACTCTTAAGGATTTTATCGCGTTTAATTTAAATTATTTTTAAAACTCATTAGGGAATTAAAAATAATTTAATTTAAACGCGATAAAATCCGTAAAAGTAGTTTTTATCAATATGTATATGTGTGTTGGTAGTTTTCTCACGTTCTCAAATTAATTTTATTTGTCAGACTTGCAGGTGATCCGTGATGGTTTCCATTGCGCGCAGCACGTCGTGAACCAGCACTTCAAGTGCACTTATTAATTTAATTTATGTATTTCGGCGGAAATAAAACTAAACGTTCGAAACGTAAATTTCGAGCAAAATCGCAGAACTGATTGTAATGAAACTTCATGAACAGATAGACAGGAAAGCTAGGAGTGATCTTAGCTATATTTTATTAGAAAACCTTGGAGATATTTTCTAAAAAAACAAAAAACAAAAATAAAAAGTATTATATTATCTTAAATGTAAATAACGTTACATTAATAGATCCTAGCCAAGCAATGTCAGGTCGAGTCAAAATTAAATAAATTTTGCTCATATATGCAATAGTTAATTTCTTAAACCGTTTGAGAGGCGAAAGAACGTGAAAGAATTTCAAAGGTAACCTTGACCTAGCCATTATTGCGTTCCTCCAGGAGTACTTTACAATGAGCGTGCGAACTGTCCCAGAGTTACGATTTGCATTAACGTTTATTACTAGGTGGTACTTGAAGATATTCTATTAAGCGTTTGCTCGATATCTCGACTATAGAGTACGTGAGGGAAATATTGTCATCCGGTTAATATGGCCACTTTTCATCAGTCAATCAAATAATAAAATGTGAAAAGGGCTCTACTTTATCGACACCATTTTGAGCACTGATATTATTAAATATTTCAGTAGATTTGAGTATGGTTAGTTAGTTGGTTAGTTTTATTTAAGTTGGTTTTTCGAAGAGTGTCTAATTATTGCCAGAGCTGGTTTTTTCTTAATATATTAAATATAGTATACGACTTTGTGTTTTTGTAATTGTCCTCCTCCTAGTTTTGGTTTTATAGGGCGGCAAAGCTTAAGGTTATATTACCCTCACCATATATTATATACATAGAAATTTTAAGATATAAAAGGGGCATACTTATGACTATTTTTATATTATGTATCGTTAGATGGTACTGTGTAGTGGCGGTATGAGAATATCCACTACCCCATATCCACTACCCCATATCCACTACCCCATATCGTTCCGTGCTGGCGTGAGAGGCGATGGAGGAGAGTTAACGAGAAAGAGAAAAAACAGGAAATGATTTGAGAGATCCCTGATAACAACTCTAAGTGGTAAAAACTGCGGTTGCCGACCCGCTTGCGAAGCGTGGCAGCCATGGCATAATCCCCCCCTTGATCCTCCTCAAAATTGTTTCCACACGGTTACTGCACTCGAGGTCTTGGATTAGAATCCTAGGTCGGGCTAAAATCAGTTATTGGATTTTTCTTTATAGTATATTGGGTAGATTTTTATATCTATGAAATTAAATGTTATAACAGAAATTCCATAGAGACGTTAACTTAATATACACAAAATAAACAACATTCTAAATTCTAATTCTAATACTAAAAACCTTAAAAATATATATTATAATAACTAAAATATATTATTAAAAAGGAGGTCCTCTAGGCAAGGTTCCGAAGATACTGATAGCATAGAATAGTATATTTATATTTTAGTTATATTAGTAGTATAGTTGTAGAACGAAGGGTTCGACTCGACCGGGGTAGGACCACGCTCTCACAGAATACCAGCGTAAAACAGTAGCTTAACGCTGCTGTGTTTCCTATGGTGAATGTAGAGAACAGAAGACCCTTTTTACTGGAAATGAGACATTTCATCTTAGTCCTTACGGCTGACAACGCATCCGCATTTTGATTCGTATTCGAGGATACATGCAGGTGTCTATGGGTCACAGCAACTACTTACTGGACTGTGTGCGGACTGTATGCACGTTTGTCACCCTATCCTATAAAAAAAACTTTTTTGAGAAATTCTTAGTTGCAGCCAGGAATCAGAAATTTGTCGGTGTTTAGAAAAGCACATAAAGCCGTGATTCTTGTGCCTGATATCTATCCGGTCGTGTCGGATTACCGTCCCATTTGACTATGATACTCAGGTAATAGAGATTGCACCTGTGCAAGCGCGTACACTCGAGCACAACAATATTGTCCTGCGCAGATGCTAAGTTTTCGTTGAGACTGGCCGCCGTGACCGAAACTCGGTCTGGAGGACATTGAATACTCTATTCCCGCCGAAATAGTAATTAGTAAAAATTAGTTACTTTGATTTTTTCATGGATAGGCCAATATATAGATTAAATTTACTACGATAAATGTGTTAAGGATTCTATCAATCCTAAGAAACTTATAGAAATTCCTAACACTTTGTAGAAACTTCTACGAACAGAAGTTGCCATAAGTCGAGAAGTTTTAACCAAAGTTTTACGGAAGTTAACTCCTGCCAAGAGGACCGATAATTTTGTCTATTATTCGACAAAGTTATGAACGTGCGCGTAAAATTGGCCTTTTCAGATTTATAGGTTTGAAACTAGAAGCAATTCGTAAAGAAAATATTGGCCGTAGAAGAAAAATGGCGCGTGTCCCTCCGTGCAAGGTGTTCAGTGGAAAGCGACCAGCGCTCAATGTAATATATTTGTAATCTGTGCTTTTTATAATAAAAATACCAGCATAGCTATTAACATTATCAGCTGATCGAAGTAACTATGCTATAAATGTCCATCGGTCAGAATTATATGAAGTGGACATCTCGTCTATGCTGCAAACATATATGTTATTTAATATGTAGTCATGAATTGATATTCCCTTTAGTACTGCTGGTAAACTGAAAATGCTTGTTAAGAGATAAAAGTGGTTAATGATAGTAGTCAGATGGTCGACACGAACCCATGACCTCTTGTGTTCGCGATCCGCACCCTACCAGTAGGCTAGTGACGTGTGGTAGCGTTTTGTGAGGTAGTTCGGAGCTTGTGCCTGTTTTCCTGCTCAGAGTCGTTTGCAAACTTTGATAGCGTGATTTAGGCTTCCGTTACGATTCAGCTCGCTCACGCTGTTATGAAAAAATATATCCCTATTGTAATTTCGCTTAAATGTCATTTTTTGTGGTTCCCTTGACCCGAGCAGAAACATTTTTTGTATATTTTAAAGTACAAAGTACCCGGTTGACCGAGCTTTGCTCGGTATTTTTCGCTCGGTTTAATTTCGGTCGGATACAAATTACATACTGATGAAATATGAATAATATTTTTTGATCTTAGCGACATAATAGAAAAAACTGAACTGATTATTTGAATAAAAAATCATGAGTGCAATTAGTTTAATTTAAATTTTCGTGTTTTTAAAAAATACTAAAAAAAAGGGGCTCGAAAAAATAGATTTTCTCAAAAAAGAAAGGAACTTGAAAAAAAAATTAAAAAAAGTTGGTCGGTCGGTCTGGGGCTCGAACCGGGGTTTTACGATTCTGTGACCGCCCATTATACCAATTAAACTATTTAAAATCATTGACAATCTGTCAAAATTTACCTTCTTATTCTAACGATATTGTAGCAGTTTTTCATTGCCTAAAAACACGGACAAAAAGACATTTTCTAAAATTAAATCCTAGCTAGATCGATTTATTATCCCCGAAACTCCCTGGACACTAAAGGGGGATGCCCATATTAGGCCATCGAACGCCCAACAATGTGCATTTGTTAAAAAAATATATCTTTATTTATGGTTATTAATCGCGGTATTCATTTATCCTAAAACAATGGGAATATTTTTGCACAAATTAAAAGTACCGAAAAGATAAAAATAAAATTAGGTAAATACGTAATTCATTAGTCAGTGAATAAAATAAAAAATGTTGCCAATCACAAAAATCATTAAAAAATCGATTCCCCTTTTCAATCGATTACTTATGGTGTCATTATTACAATGCTTATATGATCTTTCGATAATTATTACGATGTTATGATATAGGTTTAAAATAACCGTTGACAATGGATATTTATCCAAAGCAGTCGATACGCAACCGTTATTAACCAAATGTTTACCGACTACAGACGAAAAAGGATGGTTATGTTTTTACTGTGTGTGCGGATTAGGCTATGTTGAATCGTTTTTTGCTATGGTGCTTAAAACGTAGGATGCATTTTATTATTGAGGGAGCTACTATCAAAGAATATTTTATTCGCTTAACTCGTAAAGTACTTGACCAACTTTAAGAATTCTTTCACCACTAGATTGTTATGTATAATTTTAGATATCTAATATAGGGTTAATTTTATTATTGAGGGCGCTACTTTCAATGAATACGTTTTTTGGCTAATCTCAAAAATTACTAGACCGATTTTGAAAATTCTTTCACCATTACATTGCTAATGAGGGCGTTAGCTGTGTGATAAATTATATTATTACAATAAATAATTGCGAGATTAATATTTTCTAAATAAATAAAACTAAATACCTACCTAAGATGTTCAAATCCAATTATTATTTTTACAATTTAAGAATCGTATTTACACACTGTACTTACTCAGATTGATTATTGTAGATAAAGAGGTAATAAACCTAAAGTAAAAGAGCTCCGCTTAAACGAAAAAACTATTTATTAGAATAAAACTAAATGTTGAAAAAAAGTGGTTCAGTGCGAGTCGGACTCGCAGGCCCATGAAGAGTTCAGTAGTAACAAGCATATATTTTAAATCGAGTCAAAATACCACTGTCATTATCGCCAGCAACAAATTATTTTGTTTTTCATAGTGTTTGTATAAATAACAAAGTTGTTTTTGCGGTTCCTTAAAATGTGCTACTTGTATCAAAAAAAGGACTATTATACATTAAAGGGGTTTCTGTGGTTTATTCATTACCAAAGAGAAAAAACTTATTGCGCAAAATAGGTTTTTATTAATTTCAAGTCATCAAAAGCGGCAGTCAACCATTAAAAACTAAAACAACCGTTGTTATAGGCTCGGTTGAATTCATTGACAACCTTCACATTTATAGTTATGATAATTAAACAAGCGAATTACTAGCTGATTTACCAAGAATTCTTTAGAGTATAACAAAACGCTACTGCACAAGTTAACTGTTATTCTTATCTGTTTTTAACATAACATTTAAAATGGAATCATGTTATGATAATTCAAGAAGTTAATTTCCAGCTGATTTACCACGAATTCTCTAAAGCATAACAAAACAATACAGCACAAGCTAACTGTTCTTAAAAATACATTTGAAATAGAGTTTCAATAAATAAAGGAAATTATATTTTAAAAAGCGTGCAGAACTTAAAACGCGTCAAAGATTATTCTTTTTATGATATTATTAATCGAATAAAAATCGATATCATTCCATAGATTTTATGACCGTTAAGTGGCAACATCGTATCCGACAGGTAGGCCGCTGTCACTGTTATGTCACAAGAATTAAATTACGTGTTGTTATCATGTTATTGTTTTGTTATAAAAGTAAAATGCAATTGTTGATCTCTCAACAATTGGTTCGAACACAGCAGGTAAATAGTTGGTACATATCACGATGTGGTATGTCTTCCTCTAAGAAATGCTTTATAACTGAGTTTACTTGAATAATATCAATATAATAATTGTAGCTTCTTTATTAGGTACAAGTTTCGAGTACAGTGAACGTGTAGTGTGGCACTCGCAAAATGCACCAATAGTTCGTCTTGAACATCTATACATCAGCTGTGGCACTGACACTTATGAGAATAAGATCACACACATTGTTTGTCTTCGATTTTCCACGTGAGGAATTATTTGCGCTACGTGAGGTAAGTGTTTAACATGTTTAACATTTCAATTTATTAAATGTGATCCATATATCTGATAATTATACATGTTTTTACACTGATTGTATATCAACTCAAGAACTTGTTTTATTTTTTCACATCTGCCCTAGCTGTATCTGACAAACATACTAGCTTATTTATGAGATTAACCAGTTTTATCAACTACCAAGAAAGGAGACAGTTGATTTTTCATTGTTTTTGGACTGCTGGTAGTCTGTCAGTCCTTAATTATTAAATAATATAGGGCATTAAATCCGTCCTTGTGCAGTAACATTTAACTTGATAAATATTTTATTTATATTTGAGTTTGAAATAAATCTATTTTATTTTTATTTTTTCACTTTGACTTCATTTTTTGTATTTTACATTATTTCAGTTGTCATGCCGTGTATATCATAATTGCTGGCAATGAACTGATAGAACAGCATCATGTTCAACTGCAGAACGGGAACCATCTGAATCATCTAGTCCATCCTCGTTGCAATCTGAAGTGAGTAATGTATTGCACCCAGAACAACAAAGCTTAGATCATACATCACACAGTGTACTGCTAACTAATTATATAAAAGCACAATGTTTTTTACCATGTTGTAACAGTTCCATCAGCATTGCAAGTATGTCTCTTTTGTGATTAACTACATTTTGCGATAACAAACATACATAGTGACAAGTACTATGTATGTGTGTTATACTTGGTAGAGCCATGCTGCAGTTATATTAGAAGTATAGTTGTAGCATGAATGGGTCGGCTCGACCGGGGAAGGAGCACCCTCTCACAGAATACCAGCGTGAAATAGTAGCTTAATGCTGCTGTGTTTTGTATGGTGAGTGTAGAGAACCGGAGACCCTTTTTACTGGAAACGAGAAAATGATTTAGTCCTCACGGGTGACAACGCATCTGCATTTTGATTTGTAATCGAGGATAGATGTGGATGTCTAAGGGTCGCAGAAATGTCTCCAGCAGATGGTGAATTTCAGTTAATGACAAGATATGCTAATAAATCCAGAGCCGTGACTATGTGTCGATATGGGTAGTAGAGGTGGTGAATGGCATTTTTAAAACTGAATTTAAAATATTTCATCAAAATTACTTTAACAGGGCTTCTACACATTTGATGATAGACTGCTGTGGCTTCTGCTATAGTTAATAAATTCCACACAAAAATAAGGGACAGGGATGATGCGGCTCAAATACTTTTTATTTATTTTTATTTTTTATTTTTTCAAGGGAAACATACATAATTTAAGTCTAATACATAACACATATTAATCTTACAATTAACAATAAAGTTTCCACAGATAAGTAACTCATCGACAACAAGCAAACATCATAACATACTTAGGTGTGTAGAACTAAAATTAAGTTATGGCAAAATATAATATTAATGTGAAATATCAATTTTACCCATTACAGTTTCAATTTCTTTTTTAAACTGTCTATATGACAGAGAAAATACATCAACACCTGAAAAAATGTTATTATAAGAATTACATGCACGAGTTATAAAATTGTTCCTGCCGTATTTAGTGCGCATTGTAGAGGTACAAAATAAAAGTTTCTTTCTAGCACTTATCCTTTGGCATCTAAAATTTATTTCACTTAGAAGTGGTATGGAGTCGACCCTATTATGAATGATTTTATATAAAAACATCTGATCCCTGACAGTACGACGAGATTTTAGGTTAGAGGCTAATCTACACAAAACAGAGGCATCACCGGCTGATCTAAATTGTATATGCTTCAGAAATTTATTGTGAATTTTTTCAATTGACTCTATATAAATATTATATTGAGGATTCCAAACTGTTGACTGACCTGATACTTGAAATAGTTCATCAAAATATGGAGACAAATAATGATTTTTCTGAGTATGCTAGGGAAAACAATCTAAATAGAGCTAGGGCAGGCAGACTTTAGAAATATAAATGTAGACTTTAAAATGTTAGGGAATTTCCTGTTTTAACTTACAGCGACTTAATATTAATTGCTTGTGTCACATACCAATTAAAGCAAGCTCGCTACTATTATGGTGAGCATATAAGATTTAATGGTTGCTACCGGATAGAACTCTGTAATAACCAGAGGAGCAGCATTATGGAAGGAATAAAGTTAAGCCCTAGCTGATCTTTACTTAGGGCTAGAATTGCAAGTCATCACTATTAGTCGTAAAGTGTATTTTATTATATAAATTCTATATAATATCTAATATATAAATTCTTTTTTAGGAAGGATGCTTGCTACTACCACCTGCTTAGGACCCTGGTAATTAATGAAATTAAAAACCCAAGCATACCACTGCAAGACTTCTAGACACAGTAAGTTCATTCTGTAGATCGGACAATAAATAAAAATTAAAAATCTGAAGGTACTCCGGGTTAACACTGACATTGGGACGTCGGTCACCTCAGTCTGCCGTAACCATGGGTGCTGGAAAGCACCCGAAATGTCTGGAATTAAAAATCAAAGAAATAAAACGCGATAAAATCGATAAAAATAGTTGTTAAAAAAACTGCATTTGTGAAAATAAAAACTTCAAATATTTTCAAAACCCCGACTTTTTTTAAAGCAATTCCTTTACCATTTCATTGTTTTAATTGCATATTATCATATCTATATGCTTTTATATGTGGGCACTCATGGCCGAAGTGTCTATGAAGACTGGGCATGCCCCTTTTATGAAAATCGTCGGAGCCGTTTCCGAGATCCCGATTATATATATATTTATATACAAGAATTGCTTGTTTAAAGGTGTAGGATTATATCACAATTACATTTTGATGATATTTTTATCTCAATATTTTAAAAGGTATCTCAAATATAAAAAAACATACTAAATGTATGTTTACCAAAACTTGTTAATATAACATTTAAATTACAAATACATTTATTTAAATTAGGGGCACGCGAGAGTTAAAAAAGTTATATATATATATATATATATATATATATATATATCTGGGGGCACGGCAGTTCCCCCGCCAAGTCGAGCAAAACAAAAATTTTTTCTCGAAGCAATTCAGGCTATATTCAAACCCCTATAAATTCGTAGTGGATTAAACTAGAAGCCTGAATTTAGTAGTATAGATTATAGCGTAGTACCGCGTAGACATTGTATAAACATGGTATATTTCAAATTTCATTCAATTTGAACGAATAGTTTAAGAAGTATAACTCACTGACTAATCGATCATCAAAACACTAAGTAACTTCTAGCAGACATAGAAGCTTCAAATTTAGAACACAATTAGTTTTTAGTGTATAAATCAAGGAAAAACTAAAATATTTTTTAATTTCGGTCTAGTTTTCTAGATACACCAACTGCATAAATAACTTTGTAATCCTATATAAATAGAAATACAAAGTTATATTTGCATTGAAAAAATCACTATACCTGTATATGTATAATAGGTGTAGATAGGTACGTTGTTGGTATTCAAGAAGTAGAAGCTACCGGAAAGGAAAAAAGTGGGACTATCTTATCTACAAAAAGAAATTAAATGCCATCAAAAACATAACTTGTAAATAAACCAAGTCTCGCAACTCAGTTCTTCTACCGTAAAAAGTTGTGAGATCCATGTAATACCAAGTCGGTTAATTTATTCAGTTCCCACTTAAGGGTCCTTCTGTTTTAAGTTATTACGTAATTAGCTAACCTAAAACATTTTATAGTGACCATATCAATGTTAAAAATCTTATATGTTTTAAATATATAGATTGACTTAGCAATCGCACTAAGTAATCTAATTTAATATAATATGTATTACTTGTGAGATACATTGTGTATTCTTGCGATGACCAAGTCAATCTATATATTTGAAACTTAAAAGATTTTTAACATTAATATGGTCACTATAAAATGTTTTTAGGTTAACTAATTACATAATAACTTAAAACAGAAGGACCCATAAGTACTGAATAAATTTACCGATTTGGTATTACATGGATCTCACAACTTTTTACGGTAGAAGAACTGAGTTGCGAGACTTGGTTTTTTTACAAGTTATGTTTTTGATGGCATAAATTCTCTTCCTTTTACAAAATGGATTTATATAAAAAATGTTATGTAAAGAAAACCCATAGTAATTGGCGTTACATCCTAAGTTTATGAGAAAACCACTTCATTCGTTCACGAGCGCTTTTTTTAGGTTTGTATTTCGCGTTATAGAAAAAGCCTACTATATGGCACAACTGACAGTGGTGACATTTAACGAAATATAAAAGTGGCTTATAATTATTGTGAGCTAGAAACTTTCCTTAAAGGTAAAATTTTATATATTTGTTAAGATATAAAAAGAATGTGGTGTCTTTTGTTTTTAGTTATATTGAATATTTTGTTAACAGATAATCTTATTAGTTAAATGTTGTAAATGTTGTAAATAAATCTTTTGTTCTTACAGAGAAACGCAATTACGTCTTTGTCTCACTATTCTCAATTATTCAAGAATATAATGTTATTTAACATGTATAACAAACCTCAAGTGAGCAACCTGTTATCCACTATCAGATGAAATTATAACTAAGCTTTAGAGTTCTGAACACACATCGGACATGGGTAGGTTATTTATTGCAAGCAACTCAGCGACTAAACTAACTGCAATATTTCATTTGCAGTAAAACTTCTGACTTGTTCGAAAGTTTTCGCCGCTTCGCTAGTAGAAGCCAACCAGGAGATCATAATGTTTTTATTGTACTGTATCAATCGCTTGAGGCGTGCGTAGAGAAGCGAGGCAGCAACAAGTGGAAACATTTTGCAGTGTAGAGAATGGCAGCAACTCTTTGTTATTTATATAACAGTAACAGAAATTTGTCCGACGACTGCTTGGTAAATACAAGGCATCGATGGAACAACAGCGTGTTGAAAGTACTACAGCATCATGCTAAATCAAATCCCTTTTTGTTGCTACAACCAAATGCTAATGTATATATGTATATTGTTTACTTTCTGCTTTGCTTATGGTTTTTTTAGTTCTTTGAACGTTTTGTTGTGTTTAACGAATAAATAATGCATTCATTCAATCAATACATATCAATAAAATTCTGTGTAAATGTCTGTATGTTATATCGAAATGACTGTCTTTCTGAAGGTAGCTGAGGAGGCTAATTACACGTTATTAAGACATGAATACTTAAAAAAATATTTGTCTGATTGGAATCAAAATTTATGAATGGATTGAAAGAGTAATGCCAGGAGGGATGTTAAACGTAATTAACGATATATTAATAGATCTTATCCAGGCGAAGCCATGGCGGATCGCTTGTATTATATAAAAAACACTTTAGGATAATGATAAGCTTACTATAATTTATTTGTAGATCTATAAACTTACAAAAAGTATCCAGATCACTCCTATATAGACTAGATATTTATCACAATGATTTATTAAGTATCCTGTTGAAGAAAAGTGACATTTTAGTCTCGATTTCGACAATTTTTCACGTCCTGTGGCGAGGCGTGACTTATAAAGGAAGATACCTCGTCCTGCGTAAACTGCAAACGTAAGCTCCAGTGTAGATCCGGACATCTACGACGACGGAAGCTACGCGCGTAGCACGTGACATCTACGCCGCGTGCTGCGAGACGCGACCGCGTTGAACCCGGAAATACTTCCGTGTTTGTTTCAAATGACGTATTGTAGTAAACTTGTCAGTGAAATATAATTTTGTGGTTTTTAAAATGTTTTCATTCGATCATAAATAAACAATTGAATTTAGAAAATGCTCTTTAATATTTATGTTGCAGTTAAGTGGTAAGTCTGACTTTATATAGTCTTATATTACAGTTAAATGGGTTATTTTCACACATATATAATATAATGCTATTTCAATTAATTTTTCAACTTAATCTAAATAACTTCAATGTTAAACATAATTTGAAAACATCCTCGTTGTTTTCGTAAACCGACGTAAACTGCGACGAAATGGGTCTTTGTTGCTCTTATTAGAGACTTGGACTATAGTCCATTGCTAGAGATGAAACACTCGTATCGTAGGGAGGTTTTGCCTTAAACCATTGCCAAATTGACGATCGCAGGCGTTTAACAACCGTGACGCTGCTTTCCGTTGCTGGATTGGTATTTTACGCCTGTAGTAAACGAGATGGTTATATCGCCATTTACTGGAATTACACAGTCGCCTAATTTTTATTAAAGACCATGAGGAGATATTCTTTTACTAAAACTACTAGTGATTTAGGGTGTCATGGTTGATCAGCGCTTGTCATGTCATATTGAATTGATTATGAACAGAACAAGAAAACTCATATGGGCAAACAAGATATTGAGATATGTGGCCTCTAAGAGTCTCTTGCACCAAACGTACATTTCTCTTTTTTTAATAGGATAGGTGACAAATGAGTGCACACTCCACCTGATGGTAAGTGGCTGCTGTGGCCCATAGATATCTATATCTATCCTCGATTACAAATCAAAATGCAGATGCGTGTCACCCGTGAGTACTAAGATGGAATACCTCTTTTCCAGTAAAAAGGGTCTCCGGGTCTCTACACTCGCCATACGAAACACAGCAGCATTAAGCTACTATTTCACGCTGGTATTCTGTGAGAGCGTGGTCCCTTCCCGGTCGGGCCGACCCATTCGTGCTGCATCTATACTACTAATATAACTGCAGCATGGCTCTACCACGTATAACCTACAATCCAGTACAGTCGGTTTTAACCGTCTTAGATTAAAATAAATAATTTGTAGGTCATTCACAAACCAAAACAGACTACTTTAAACAGCTAGTGGGGTTTCATCTTTGTATCGGATTTCTCGCAGCCGGAAGTAATTGCGCCTGTGTGGGATTAATGCGATCCGGAGCCTTTGAGCTGGATATCTTTGCGTCCAAATAAATAGCGTACAAAGAACAACTCCATTACATTAACAAATTTCTACGTAGTGGAATCAGACTGCAGCTATATTTTGGTTGTAGCACTAATAGGTCGGCTTAAACGGGGAAGGACCACGCTCTCATAGAATACCAGCGTAAAATAGCAGCTGTTTCGTATGGTGAGCTTTGAGAACCGGAAACCCTTTTTACTGGAAATGAGGAGGGTTTATGGGCCACAACGTCCACTTACCATTAGATTACACTTACCAATACACACTTACCAATAGACTGTGTTCGTTTGTTTCCCTTATTCCATAAAATAAATTATTTAAGTATTTCTAATGTTAATATAAGGTATAATAACCTAGGGTCACGAGGGGTGGGGTGGTGACTGAGGTGTTCAACGTCACAACGTCATAGTTAACCACGGATATCTCCAGATTAAAATTGTACAACTTGTATAACTCTACCTTCTACAATAGATAGCCAGAGGCAAGGCAGTATCTGAGTAAAAATTTTCTTTTTTTATAGGAGAGGGGGCAAACGAGCATACGGCTCACCTGATGAAAAGTATCTACCGCTGCCCATGAACTACTACAACACCAGGGAAATTACTGGTGCGTTGCCGACCTTTTAGAAAGGAGTAAGCTCTTTTCTTATAGGTCCCCAGGTCGTATCGGTCCGGAAAAATCACCGGTGGTAAACTATTCCACAGAGAGGTCGTACGGAAGAAAACTCCTAGTGAAATGTATAGTGGAGGACTGCCAAGCATCCAAGCATCCAGGTATCGGGAGTTTTGCCACGATTCTTGAAATTTGGCGACTGGGATTAATCCAAACATTTCCCCACTACACGTGGTAGATGGGAAAGGAAATGCAAAGGAAACATCTCTTCGCAGCGCCAGTGAATCGAGCTGATCGGAGAGAACTCGTTTGTTAACGGTTCAGCCGCTCTGCGCTGGATGAGGTCAAGTGGAAGGATCTAGCACTGGGGAGCCCTAGCCAACAGATGAGAACAGTATTGATGTGACTATGTGAGGTCTAACCTGGTAGGTGCAAACTGATAAAGTTCGGCCGTGCCGGCATGAAATACTATCCCACTCTACCGAGCACGCCAAGCTTTTTAGAGGCCAATGTGACCACAAAACTGCACGTCACTAGCTATGTCGACGCTGAGGATTCCGACACTGGCTGAGCCAACAAGGGTGGTTCCTTAAAACTGAGGAGATACGACAAAGGGATACTTTTTAGCGGTAAACGACAAGAACGAAAAAGACTAGATTTAGTCGTCCCCAATCCGAGACTCAATTCGGCAAAGTCTCAACCTCAGACACAAGTTTGTGCCGGTACTCGGAGACGTTTTTCCGAGAAATATTGGTATGGCCGGCGCAAAGAGCATCACCAGTGCTGTCATCCGCATAGTAATGAATGTTGCCGGCTTGCAACATATCATTTATATGCAGAAGAAACAGCGTTGGTGATAGCACGCAGACTTATGGAACACCAGCATTAATAGGCTCGTAATCACAGCGTGCACATTTTAACGGCTCTGTGGTCCATTGACTGCGCTGGGGGCTGCGGGTTCGAATCCCACACGGAACAAGTATTTGTATGGCCTACAAACAATTGTTCCCGCTCTGGATGTATGTCCTTGTGCAATTTACGTTTTTAAACTGCCTCCACGATGCAGGAGAAAATCCTAGTGTGGGGGTAACGTTTTTTTCTAAAAGAAATTTAAAAAAATTCTGGGACTTGTTGTAAAAGCGTCATACATTGCCCCATGAAGGAGTTAGGCCCGGTTTCTACCAAACCAGAGAAGTGGGGAGACGAGAGGAGATATGTTTAAATAAACCAATCCGATTTCGTTATTTCTACATCTCTTTTCCGCTTAGCTACGGTGGATATGGATCAAGCGGAGAAGAGAGGAGATGTCTCATTTTTCTATAGAATTTTGTGCAGGGAGAGCAAGCATCGCGGTAGAGCGGAGAAGTGACTGGTCGGGCGGCCGGATGGCGCACGAGCTCGCGCACCCGAAATCGTTGTACTATTGACTGGCTTTGAAGCAAGCGTGCATTGTCCGTATTTTTATATTTTCAGTTTGCATCTTGCATAAAACTTTCATCAAAATCTTGAAACAGTGTAGCTTATACGCCATGGTTGTGACATTTCATATGGTTTCTTATTCAGAATCTATGACGCTGAGGATTCCGATACCGGTTGAAGCAACAAGGGGGGTTCCTTTAACTAAGGAGATACGATAAGGGGTTCTTCTTAGCGGTAAACGACAAGAACGAAAAAGACTGGATTTAGTCGTCCCCAATCCGAGACATTGTTCAGCAAAGACTTAACTTCAGACACAAGTTCGTTCCGGTACTCGGTGACGTTTTTCCGAGAAATATTGACACGGCTGGCGTACCACAAGTGCTGTCTTCCGCATAGCAAGGAATGTTACAACATATCATTGATATGCAGAAGAAACAGCGTTGGTGATAACACACAGCTTCATACAACACCATCATTAATAGCCGTGTAATCAGAACATGCACCATCTACAACAACCTTAATGTTCCGATCTGCAAGAAAACTGGCGATCAAATTGCTCAATTACTTTATATTTTACAGGAATGTTGTTTTATTCCAGGTTTCTAGTTACAATTGAGATGCAGTCTTTAACATGTAAGCATGTGAACAGTGACTGCACATCAAAACTGATCACAGTTTCAGTGTCTGGCGGATATAAGTCTCTAATCTCGCTGGTAAAATGGTAGGAATCCTTTATGTGTACTCTAGTATGTCCTCTGAGTAGTAAATACTAGGCGTCAACGAGCTTCGGGTTCCGCTCCTGTGTCACAGTGTGCAAGTGAAGCCAGCTACAGTCGAACGTGTGCCCGCTATACTGCCATATATCAGAGGTGTCACTCACAATATTGGCTAGATCTTGAAACGTCTTCCATTACACCATACTTCAAGCCGCCTGAGAAGATTAGTCAGTTTTTAACATCAGTCAGGTGTAATATCCCTCTGTCAGATGCAGGAGTGTAAGACAAGCTTGATTATGAACGTGGTCTCTTTTAAATAGGACAAACTAAAAACCAATAAAAACTCGCATTAAAGAACACATAACTGATATGAAGAATCCAAGTCTGCAGTCTGTGAACACGTACACCATCGCCACTACCACTACATCAGATTTGATAAACCACAAATCCTCGCATAAGAGCACTGATTCCATCCGAGGATGTTTCGCGAGGTTTTTGAAATCAAAAACAGTCTAATTTCAATAGAGGAGATAACTGGGTGCTATTATCTGCTTGCTATCCTACAACTAACAAAATTAAATCCCGACTAAACACCCAAGTATACAACTGCAAGACTTCAAGATACTATAAGTTCGTACTGCGTAGATCGGACCAAAAATTAATGATATTAATCTGGAGTTAGCAATGTTAAACTATGGGACATTACCACTTCGAACATCTCAGCCCTCCACCCTCCGCGTGACCATGGGTGTTGTAAAGTGCTCGAAAGGGCGAGAATATAAGACACTATTTGTGGATGATACACACATTAGAAAATGGTTTGAAGCAAACGGAATAATTTTAAATGCAGAAAAAAGTATCATAATTAAATATGCAAGCAAAAAAAACATAGTCACAAATAGTGAATACACATTTTTAGGGTGTACTCTCGGTTCCAATTTAAGTTATGAAACCCGTATAGATAAAGTTTGTAAAAAGTTAGTTTATTTAAGTTTAAGCCCATTATTTACAGGAAAACTCTAATATTCGTCTATTTTGTATATTGTCACTCAATTATTAGCTACGTGATTACGATATGGCGAAATACTTCATAAATTGAAAGAGTACTGATTTATAAAAAAAATCGATTAGAATTAAACATGGATACCTACCTCCAAAAAGCGATAATCATGACTGTCGTGTCGTTATCTCCGACGCGAACTGAAATGCGGGCAAGTTATGACATGCTATGTAAGACGTACAGATAACCTGTGGTAAGACGCCACGTGATGTTGCCCTTTTGGTTAACGCTCAAGAAACAAAACTTGTTCACATACACATATCTTAGAACAAAGTTGCCACTGCACGCACTATCACCTCCCATAGCCATGAGTGTCTTTATGTCTTTACGGAATGTTTCAATATTGTACCAATTGAAAATGTTTAAAATAACACGTATATTGGTATGATTATTAGACTCTGCTGGAGAGCGCATAAAGATCACATGTGTGCATAACTTCGCTCTGTATTGAGTGAGTTTTAAGTTAGCGGTTATGGAAGAACGTATATAACGTACATACAGGAAATTTACAAGTTACAACGCAAAATACTTCGAGTGATAGACGACGGTCTCTTTAAATATTGGAAAGTTATAAATATTTTTGACAAAGTTAATTTTAACATATTGATAGAAGTAAATAATTTAGAAAACCTAGTTTTTATAAATCATTCTAAATAAAATAAAAAATTGTAAAGACTAGGTATTCTATAAATTATAGACCTGTAAATCTATGGAATATAACTTATATATCTAACATGTATGTATTTCCGAATACTAAAATTTCTATGGAGCAAGAAATTTGGCCCACCTTGTACCTAATTTTATAATGACTTGCCAATAGAATTACAAAAAAATTATATACAAATAAATTGGATCGAGTTGATTACGAATTTGTTTATTGTTCAATTTAGTTATGAGCTGCTGCGCGTTCGGAGCCTGTCAGTCATTGTTCGGATCCACTCCGAGTCCTAGTATCGCACAACCTATTGTTTTATGGTCTATTCTATGGATTCACACTTGCCGTATAAATTTCGTTCCCGCATACCATTCCCAAATATATATATATATATATATATATATATATATATATATATATATATATATATATATATAATATAAAAAATTGTTAATATATATATATATATATATATATATATATATATATATATATATATATATATATATATATCCATTATTTCATTATATTAACAATTTTTTATATATTTCTTTGTTTTTTAATGTTGTACCTTTCCCTGTCCTGTTTTACCTTTTGATGGTATGCTGTGTGAGAACCGGAGACGCTCCTTACTGGGTACTCCATTTTAGTCTTCACGGGTAACATCGCATCTGCATTTTTATTCGTAATCGAGTATAGATGTAGCTATCTATGTGCCACAGTAACTAATTACCATCAAGTGGACTGTGTGCTCGTTTGTCACCCTATCCTTTAAAAAATTAAACATGTTCACACATTTAGAATAATTAAGATTCATGCTGTTAAGATTACACCAATGTATAAATTTATTTGAATCTGTCTGTAACAGTACTGAGTCCTTGTAGATTCGATTATTCTTTCAAACTTTGTATGATCCGCATACAGTCATGTATAGTTCCGAAAATTGAAAGCAACTAGAAATGTAATATATAAGCAAATTAAATAACATTGGGCCTAAATTAGAGATCTGTGGCACACCAAAAGAAATGGTAGGATTAACAGGTTGAAATCCATTTATGACCACGTAAAAAGATCGATATTTTAAATATGACTTTTCCCATTCCAACCATGATCTGGCGATCCCATAAACGGCTTGTTATCCGTTAGGACTAAGATGGAATATCCAGTAAAGAGGGTCTCCGGTTCTCTACACTCACTATACGAAAGACAGCAGTATCAAGCTGTTATTTTAACTGCTATATTATTCTGTGACAGCGTGGTCCTTCCCCGGTCCTTTGTCGATCCATTCGTGCTAAGACTATACTGCTAATATAGTTGCAGGATAGCTTTAGCACGTCAACTTACAAGGAATTATAAATTGATCAGTAATCATTACTATTCAAGGAATAATAAAATACAAGAAGGAGAAGTGATAATGGACCTTGGGATACATTATCCGAACAAAAATAGTTTCACTGTAAAACATCGCGCCAAGTACACTTTCAACTATAGTTACAAAAATGATAACCTACATTTTTACAAAATATTTAAAAAAAAGAAACCAAGTGCATAACCATTTTAGATTTTAAAAAAATTGCTGGAAAAAGTAATAATGAAAATTCAAAAAATTTGTAGAAAAACGACTTCCAATGTCAAGTTATCAGCTTGCAGGACTGATTGTCCCCGCGTCCAATTAATGGGAGTCTGAACCGCGCTTCGCTCGTACATAAATTAATGGGAGTCTGAACCGCGCTTCGCTCGTACATAAATCGTGTTCAGATTACAAACCTTTCACAAAGACCCAATTTCGCTAAGTAACAACGCTTTGTCGCTTAGATTTTAAAACAATGGCCGGACTATAGCAAGAGAGGGAACGTATTTTATGTGAACATATTCTTGTTTTGAAAGGTTGATCTTTGTTTTACTATGGACGTAAATTAGTTCTTCCTTTGCGCCTTAGTTGTAAGTTTTAATCTAAACAAAAAAAAATTGAATCAAGCTATTCGGCGTGATGGGCGTTAAAGTCGCCGAGGATCACGATCTCTGCGGAGGGGATCTGCTGTAGTAACGAATCTGTAGCCATTTGGACGTGGTCGAAGAGTCGATCGGTTTCGGCATTACCGCTATGGGACTTATAGAGGCACCCGTAGACGCGCGGATGGTCGTCGCTGTCTACGCGTAGCCAAAGGATGGACAGGTCCAAACCCCAGAGAGACTCTGGACAGGTCTCTCTATAATATTGAAATAACTGGCTTCTAATAAGCTCATTGGGTTATTTGTAAGCTAAGTAACCATTTATTTTTTAAATCTCTGTCCGAAGTAATCTTTAGAATGGCTGAACTGATTGTGATACAACTTTACGAGCATGTAAAGAAAAATACCGCGAGAGATCTAGGCTTCATTATTATAGACTTTATTTGAAATAGTTAGAGGTATTTTTTTAACTAAAATAGTTATATAAGTGGTCTTTGATTATCTTAAATAAAAAAGCGCCACACTAGATCCTACACAGGCGAAGCTTTAGTGCCTAGTTTTACAATAAATGAAGAAATAAAACGTTACATCGTAGTAAGATGTATCGTGGAGGCTTAGGGGGTTTACCTACAAAATTATATAAAGACACATCCAAACCCGGAACAATTATTTGTAGGTCGTACAAACATTAGCTTTGTGGATACAGCCACCGTGATACGGAGCCGTCAAAGCTGTCGCAAAAATAAAGTAAAGTGAAGTAAAGTTACAGCCTATATACGTCCAACGATGGGTACAGGGCTCCCCTCATTTCCGAGACGGTTTTAGGGCAAGGAAGTGTCCGCTGCGCTGCCCCAATGTGTGTTGGCAAACTTCACACGTCCTTTGAAATATTTTTTTCCTTATTCCTCAGACATGTAGGTTTCCTCACGATGTTTCCCTTCACCGCTGAGCATGTGGTAAATCAGCAGTTAAAATTGCAATTAACAATTTCATAATGGTTTTTTTTAAGCGAACAGTACACATTGAAATAATACCAGTTTTAACGGAATTTATCGCGTATATTTAACTTTTTAAATACCCGACGTTTCGAGAGCTTTACAGCACCCATGGTCACGGGAAGGACTGAGATGTTCAACGTCCAGATGTCATAGTTAACCGCGGTTACCATAGATTAAAATTTAACTTTTGTTCCGATCTACACAGTATGAACTTATGGTATCATGAAGCCTTGCAGTTGTATGCTTAGGTTGGGATTTAATTTTATTTATTATAGGATCCCAATCGGATGGTAGCACCCAGCCATCTTCTCTATTGAAATTAGGATGTTTTTTGATTTCAATAGCCTCGCGAATCATCCTTGGAAGTAATCGGTGTTCTTTAACGAGGATTTGTGGTCTATCAAATCTGATATAGTAACGGGGGCGATCCCGTACGTGTTCACAGACTGCAGATTTCCCGGAGCGTCGATTCTTCACATCAGCTATATGTTCTTTAACGCGGGTTTTAATTGATCTTTTAGTTTGTCTTATGTAGGAGAGACCACATTCACAATCAAGCTTGTACACTCCTGCATCTTGGACGATTACGTTTCGATTCAATTACGTTGGATGGGACGTTATACTTGACTAATGGTAAAAACTGACCAATCTTCTTCGGCGGCTTGAAGTATGTTTTGATGGAAGCGCGCTTCAAGATGTAGCCAATCTTGTCAGTGACTCCTCTAACATATGGCGGTACAGCAGGTACACGCTCGACTGTGGCCGGCTTCACACGTTCTCTGTGACGTAGGCGCAGGACCCGAAGCTTGTTGTCATGCAAAACTTGCTTGACGTGTTGAAACTTGTGCCTGAAGTCGAGTCCTAGCTGAACAGACTCTCGGATTGGGGGCGACTAAATCTAGTCCAATTTAACCCTCAGAAGACACAAGTTTGCGCGTTAACCGCTAAAAAGAACCCCTTTGTCGTATCTCCTCAGTTTCAAGGCACTCCCCTTGATGCCTCAGCCTGTATCGGAATCCTCGGCGTCGATATATCGAGTGACGAGCAGTTTCGTGGTCACTTGGAAGAGAAGGCCAAATTGGCTTCTAAAAGCTTGGCGTGCTCAGCAGAGCGGGACAGTATTTCATGCCGGCACACCGCCTGCAACTTTACAAGGCGCAGGTTCGGCCACACATGTCTGGTTTCTCGGAAAAAGATATATCTCGCTGCCATCGCATGGGCCATACTTCCTCTTCTGACAAACCAAGACCCATCTTGTTTAAGTTGTGTGAGTTAGAGGTGAAGAACAAAATCTGGCAAGCTAAGACGTGTTTGAAGGGCACTGGTATCACTCTGTCGGAGTTTTTAACTAAAACTCGACATGAAGCCTTTATGGCAGCTCGACGGAGATATGGAATATCGAATTGCTGGACACGTGAAGGCTTTGTTTTTGTACTGGGTAGCTGTGGCGTTCGACATCGCATTAGCTCTGTGATCGAACTCGATAAAATTGTTGAGCCTCCTGTGTCGAAGTCGAAGACAACGACCGCGGTCAGGGAACCAACTGGAGCTTCCAAAAGTCGACGTACTGGCACCGCAGGCAAGAGATAGTGTCTTCGCTTAGTGTTTATTTACCACAATTTATTTGTATTTTTGTGTAGTCTCCATTTGCATAGTGTTGCATCTCTTCAATTTTTGTGTGTTAACTGAAACATCGTAGTTCGTAGTTATCTCTAATATTATAATAATTTACCTTCATAATTTTGTTTATTATGTGACACAATGACATTAGTGATTAAATAAATCATAGTGACAGCTATTAAAATCTGTCATGCTGTCATTTGATTTGCTTATACTACTAGTCTTTTTGCCAGACCAGATCCGTAGATAATATTTATGTGTCTTATTATTTATGGTAAGACTGTGCTTTTTCTATATTTTTTTTATTATATTAATTAGTCTTAAGTAAGTTATCTAAATATATAATTCTACCGATGCCACTGCCGGCAGGTATGAAAGAAATGTTTTGTTAAGTGTATAATTGTTGGCAATTTTATTTTAATAATAGTTCATAACATATTATTATTTATTTTGTAGGTATTATATCCAGACTTATATAATATTTATTTGTTATACATTATACAGGTATATATTTAATTTTTATTGATTTTGTTATAGCTTAGTTTATGTTATAGTTTTGATTAGCATGTGTGATATTTTAGAATTTGATGATAGTTATTTTTCTTGCTCTTCTTCTAGCTCATCCGATAAGACCTATAAAAGCGCCTTAAGCGATGATTCCACTCATTTACATGATCAACTAGTAGCCGTATTCTGTAATTATAGTAAAAATCTTAATATAGTCCATATTAACGCTCAAAGCATTCATGCTCATTACGCTGATCTTTTATCAACCTTCGATTCTAAATATGTTGATGCCATACTTGTTTCTGAAACTTTTCTAAAGCCTGAACTTCCGTCGGTACAGTATTGTCTCCCTGGTTTTCAACTTATACGTAATGACAGGGTCGGCAAAGGTTATGGTGGAGTGGCAATCTATTTGAGAGCTGACATTCCTTATAAAATAGTTGATCATTCACCCAATATATACACAAATTTTGCTGAACATTTATTTATTGAAATTACTATTAATCATTCTAGGACTTTGCTTGGGGTCTACTATCCCCCCTCTCGCAATATAAATTATTTTTCTTCTTTGGAAGAAAAACTTGTAAATCTAACTCCGCTTTATGATAATACCATTATTTTAGGTGACTTTAACACATGCCTGTTAAAGAACGATTCTCGTAGCAAAAAACTGCTCTCCCTGGTGTCATCTTTTAATTTACATATTCTTCCTCTTTCTGCTACTCACCATTCACCTAATAATACCCCTTCTCTTTTAGACCTTATTCTTGTTTCTGATGCTGACCGGGTCGCTTCCCATGGACAACTATCTGCGTCTTTCTCTTACCACGATCTTATCTTCCTCTCCTATAAAATTCAACGTCCTAGGCGTAAATCGAAATTCTTACTCCTAAGAAGCTTTAAATCAATTAACCTGGAGCGTTTGAGAGATGATGTAAATAATATTGACTGGTCCCCTGTTCTAAATTCCGAAGATGTCAATCATAAGGTTTATGCTTTTAATCACCTCATTTTAAAACTATTCGATACACATGCACCTCTTAAGCGAGTCAGGGTTAAACACTTTCCAGCCCCCTGGCTTTCAGAGTCTATAAAAGCAGTAATGGCCAAAAGAGATAAAGCTAAGAGGCGTTATAAGAAGCACCCTACTAATGAAAATTTATTCACATATAAAAAACTGCGTAATCGCTGTAGTAAGATGTGTCGTGATGCTAAGAGGAGACATATTTATAATGAGGTTGAAAATTCTCATTCCGCTCAGATGTGGAAATTTTTTAGAACCCTGGGTATTGGCAAATCATATATTGATTCTAATATCTCGTTTGGTTTGACTGCACTCAACCGGCACTTTTCTGAGCCTCCGATTTCTATTGATGACTCTATTAAGTCTACTACACTTAATCTTCTCTCCAATATTCCTAAACCGCTGTGTTCTCCTTTTAATTTCAGTAAAGTTACTGATGGTGACATAAAAAAATGCCTTTTAGCCATTTCCACTAAAGCTATTGGCTATGACAATCTTTGTATGCAAATGATTAAACCTATCACTAATGAACTTGTCCCTATTATCACTCACATTATCTCTTCTTCGCTTGAGACGAGCTCCTTTCCGACTTGCTGGAAAAAAGCATTCGTCATTCCCCTTCCAAAAACTTCTAATCCTAAATCTTTATCCCAATTCCGCCCCATTTCCATTCTTCCGATCTTATCTAAAGTACTAGAAAATATAGTTCAGAGGCAACTATCTCAATTCCTAACTGTTCACAGCCTGCTGAGTCCTTTTCAATCTGGTTTTCGTCCAGGCCATAGCACAGTCAGCGCTCTGATTAAAGTGTCTGATGATATTCGCTGGGCCATGGACAAAAGACTTCTCACTGTTTTAACATTATTGGATTTTAGCAGTGCATTTAATTCCGTTGATTATGACATACTTCTTGGTATTCTTGCGTCCTTAAACATTTCACCATCAGTAATCTCTTGGTTTAATTCTTACCTTAGGGGTCGCTCGCAGTGTGTCCGCCATGAGGAGGATTTCTCCGAGTGGTGTGATCTTACGGCGGGTGTTCCTCAGGGTGGTGTTCTTTCCCCACTTCTCTTCTCTATTTTTATCAATGCTCTCACTACTGTTCTCTCCTCTCATTATCATCTCTATGCTGATGACTTGCAATTATACCGTCATTTCAAAGTCCAAGATATAGATGAGGCTATTAATAAGATGAATGCTGACTTAAGTAGCATAAGCAGTTGGGCAAAATCGTTTGGTCTTCGTGTTAACCCTGCTAAATCCCAAGTAATGATTATCGGCAGCTCATATATGCTTAATTTATTAGATCGTTCGAAGATCCCTGCAGTTACGTATGATAATACTCAAATTCCATATACAGAGACCGCTAAGAACTTAGGTGTTATTTTTGATAATAATTTGTCTTGGGTCGCTCACATTAATATGATTAGCAGAAAAGTGAACTACTCTTTTCAATCTCTCAAGCGTCTCCAGATGTTTTTACCGTTAAAAACTAAGATAAACTTAGCTCAAGCACTTCTTCTTCCTCTCATTGACTACGCTGATATTAGTTTTTTGGATGCTTCAGAGGAGCTGTTGAACAAACTGGAACGTGTTCAAAATTTGTGTATACGTTTTATTTTCGGTCTTCGTAAGTTTGATCATGTTTCAGAGTACAGGGCTCAATTAAAATGGCTTCCTATCCGTAGACGTCGAGACTTACATGTGTTATCATTTCTATACTTTCTACTCTTTAATCTCTTGCACCTCCATATCTCCGCGAGCGTTTTGAGTATCTTGTACCCCGTGAAACTCAGTGCCGGACCACTAAACAACTACTTCTCAAAACTCCTTCTCATTTCACAAGCCGATGTGGTGGATCCTTTACAGTAAGGGCGGTCAAGCTATGGAACTCACTCCCACATGACATACGTGCTAGCTCTTCTCTTGATATATTTCGGAGCAGAGTAAAGAAATATTATCTGTCAACTTAGAATTATAAATATTTACATATTTTATGTATTTATATGTATAATTGTATATATATGTATGTGTACGTATGTATGTATGTATATGTATATATATATATATATATATATATATATATATATATATATATATATATATGTATATAGATATATATGTATATGTGTGTGTGTATATGTGTATATATGTATATATTTATTGTCTTTATTGGTATATATGTATGTAAATCAATAGAAATAAGAATAAAAGAAATAAGAAAATAAATTATACTTATATGTTATACACTTATATGATAATTGTTAACTGTAACTTATAGCCAATTTCTATTAAGTAGCGTTATGTTAATTATTAAGTACGCACGCTGCTACCTACTTGCTTTATATATAAAACTATTTCTCTCTCCCAATAGGTTTGCTGGAAGAGAACTCTTATTAGGGTTAAGCTCGCCTTTGTACATTTATTTAAATATTTAATAATTGTTACCAACTTATTGTGTGTACAATAAAGAATAAAGAATGGAGTACTGTTCCCATCTCTGGGCTGGAGCTCCCCAATACCAGCTCCTTCCACTTGACCGCTACCAGCGCAGAGCGACTCGAATCGTCGACGACCGAGTGATTTTCGATCGGCTCGATTCACTGGCGTTGCGAACGGATGTTGCAGCCCTTTGCGTATTTTATCGCATCTATCACGGGTAGTGCTCTGAGGAATTGTTCGGATTAATCCCAGCCACCAAATTTCATGAACCCACTACGCGGCAAACGTCCCGATACTATCAACACCATCTGGTTGCTTGGCGGTCCACCACTGTACGTTTCAGAAGGAGTTTTTTTTCACGTACGACCTCTACGACCGATACGACCTGGGGACCTTCAAGAAAAGAGCTTACTCCTTTCTAAAGGGCCGGCAACGCATCTGCAATTCCATTAAAAATAATAATTATATTAATTATTTTCCCGCAGCTTCTTAAAAAAGCTAAAAATGAAAGATATAACTGTTTATTAAAACTTGCGACAACGTTACAAAAACTTCAATTATCTGTTAAACTTGGTTAATCCGTAAAGTCCGCTTGCGTATTGGACTGAGGTACTATTTATTTTACCTAAACAATTAAATTTTTTGATTCGAAATCGATTGAAATGTTGATGGGCCGCGGAATTTAATTTCCTTCAGTTGAACCTTTAGTCCCAAAAAAAGTGGAAAAAGCATTAAGTAAATACGTACAGTATTAGAAACAAGTAGTGTCCAACGGAAGATTCCACCTTCGATGAAATCTTCTGCTTCGGCCAAAATGGGTTAAAGTTTCTGCCTAAGCCGAAGGTTTCTAGCAAGTGGTTCGTCCGTTTGAGAGCTACCATGTCACAGGCAGATACCCAGATACAACAAGGGTTAAAAAGGGGTAAAAGTTGTAAGAATCACAGACATTTTTATACTGAGTTATTATATTGTCTGCATGGTTTTGGCAAAGTACTTACGTCAAGTTTATCAGCGGCTTCAATTTCAAATAATTCTTAATTAAAATGGATACCGAGGTTTCGAAGTACGAGAAGACCTATTAAATTGTTGCCATCTTCCATAAAAGTTTTTTATTTATTATTTAACTTAATCTTTCTAAGCTAAAATTGAATATTTTTTACAAATGAAATGCTATCTCAAAAAGGTTTCAACAAAATGCAATTCATTCAATTCTGAACGACATCGCATACAGTTATAACGAATTATGAAAACTACATTTTTTTAAATAAGTTTAAATACACTTTCTTCAAATTGATATTTTTACATTTATTTTCACTTCTTGTTATATTTTGAAAAACAAGTAACAGTTCGATTTTTTCATTGGTTGTTTTTTCAAACATCTCTAATGCACGATTCCGGTATGTATGAAACGTATCGTTACAGAAATGGCTGTTTAATTTTGTTTTCTTTAGTCGATATTAATTTTTTGTGGGTAAGAAATTCCGCAATTTTCAATGTTTGATCAGCCTTTAAAATAATATATTTTACTAAATACAGATACATTTCGACTCACTGTGGACTCGGCCTCTATCGTGAGTGAGTTACTTTATCGTTTGTTTGCAGCGGCTCGTGATAAAAATATCGATCGTAAGTATTATTACTATTTTTATAATCACAGATTTTCATTACAATATATATTGTTTCGCTAAAAGTACGTAGGATTTATACATAAACTTATACGTCTTGGACTTTATGAAGTGACCTGATGGTGTACTTTGGTGAATGCAAAATTAAAATACTGGTTGTGACTAGATGAAAAACGTTTTAAAAACAAAATAAAGTTGATGAGAAAAAAATATAAGCGAGTCAGGTAAAAAGACTAGTTTTTACGATAATGCCTGAGTACAAATACCTAAAAATTTGACTTGATTTCAGATCATTTTAAGATAATTCTATTACAAGTTTCTTCAATTAACAATTATAATAAAATTAAATCTCAATAATGATAGCATAGTGAAATTAAAAAATATTTTCATTTGTGGGGTGAGAATTTTTTTCTACAATTTTTCACATCGGCATCATAATGTGAGCATTATGAGTCGTGCACTTTTGGATTTTCCAAACATTTTCTTTTATTGACGTTTGACATAAAATTATCAGAAAATGAGAAGTAATAGTAATAAGTTTATTTGTGAAATTAGTGTGTATTTAAAATCCTTAAAAAAATTACGTATAATATGAGCGCTTAAGGCATACACATTTGGATTTACCAAAAAATTTCCCCTGTTGCTTTTTGCGACACCCATACGATGCTATGGGCTATAGACGATAAAAGATAGCTTGATCTCTGCGACATATGTCAAACTGATATTCCTAGGGTTGACACGATATAAAAAATTGTCGATAAAAATTATCGATGTTTCTTACTATTATCGATGCTAATAATGTAACATATAATAATTGGGTTTAATTTAATTAGAAACGTTACTAAATTAAACGAATATTTTTAATATAAAATGCATTTATTCTCTTAAAGGAGTGCACCCCAAATCCATATCTGAATCAGTTTCTGAATCGCTAGAACAATCTTGTAAGTTTATTATAAACTCTTGTTCGCAAATATTATCAAATCGGACGTCCCGCTCCCAATCTTTTTCCATTAGTTTTCTGCATTTGTTTACCACCTTCTTCCAGTCTTCTGCAGATACATTGTCGACCGCACTTTTTTAATAACCGCAAATTTTATTTGACGTGAAAGGCAGTGTTGTGTTGTATCTGGCAGCGTAACCTTAAAAGAAAACATATTTTTAATAAGATTATTTACGTAAGTAGTTAATAATTAAAGTACCAATCTAACTGAAATTCAAGCAAACAAACGTTTGACTTGGGCCCAGATAAGCTCGATCGGATTATACTAACAGTGGTATGGGGGTAGTCTTATGACGGTATGACCCTTTTCGTGGGCTATATCGTCTAAGACATACGTTAGAGTACTAGGTTTGTGCAGACCAACGAGTCTTAATAATTCATTTTGAAGCATAATTTAATTGGCCTCTATTCCTTTTTCTTGAAGCCATGCAATGATTTCTAATTTTCTGTTTGCCGAAGTTGGTGGTTTGTGCTTTTGGACCGAGTGATATGGGGTGTTATCCATAATAATGCAGTGTGGCTCCTTTAAATTATCTAATAATTTTAAAAACCACCCCTTAAATTTTTCAAAATTCATTTCCTCGTGGTATTCAGTAGTTTTAGTTGATTTGAATTCCAATAGGCTCCACTCATGCTGGGACGTCATCTGGTTTTGTGCCTAATTAGGCACAAAACCAGATGACGTCCCAGCATGAGTGATGATTAATATTTGACCTTTGCCTTCGGATACTTTGGTGGTTGATTGTGCAGTATCACCGGTCCAAGCTTTGGATAAGGTATGATTGGCGTTTAGCCATCTCTCGTCTAGAAACACTACTTTGTCCCAATTTGTGATTTTTTTGACTTTTCGGAGAAAATTCACTCGAGCAAGAGCAATGTCGGTTCTTTCCATAATAATTTTTCTTTAGTCACTTTTTTATGGGAAAAACCAATATTTTTCAATATCTTCGTTAGAAATGGCAAGCTTCCTTCGAACAAGTCTGCGTCTTTGAGGGACGCGGCAAGTTTTTTCCATGTAGGCAATTCGACCCGTGTATAGTAACCATTTTTTTTTGTTGCGAATCGCAGCGGCGTCAAAGTTGTCAATGTTTGTGACAGGAGCAGCTTTTTCCTTTTTTATTTGGTGTTGCACGTTTTTTGTCCTCGTCTTCAGTCAATGCTGCGGTTGAAGATTCGCCATACTTTTCTTTGCTGATGCAAATTACTGTCGCATGTCCAATGCCAAGAGCAACTCTATCACATACGCTCTCCACGGGTAATAGCGGCCCGCCGTTTTGGTTCTCTCGCTCAAAATATTCACGTAAGCGAATAACAAACTCACGACTTTGACTGTTCAAAACGGTTTTCTTCGTTCTCTTTGGCATTACGCCAACAAGAAACTAACAATAATAACAAAAGATAACGAAACTCAACGAATTAATTTCGTTATCTTTGTTGTTTCGTTATCGTTGATTTACGATCGGAGAGAGACCTGCGCAGGACCAACGGCTTTACGATCGGAGAGAGACCAGCGCAGGATCAACGGCTTTACGTGCTTTCAGAGAAACGGGGGTGAAACACCGTTAACCTTCTAACTGTGGGCTGCTACAGAGAATTATTTGAGAGATAAACATAGTAACTGTATTTTTGGTTCGACCCGGAGATTCATTCCATGACCCCATGATTAGCATTTGCAATTAGAATTTCTTGATAGAAAAATTCAATGACAGATTTGTTGAACCGACGAAGGATTTGAACCCGGTACCTTATTATTAGCGATCGAGTTTACGATGAGTAGACTAACGAGGCAGTCAATTAATCTGCGCATGACCTACTTTAAACACCGAATTTCAATGAGAGACTAAAGAGCCTAAGCTTTTGGTCGAGATCTCTTTTTACTGATGACAATGCTAGAACAATAGTAAAAGTCACATTACGATACGATAGTATTTATTTTCAAAATACATATTTTTTAAGGAATAAGTATGACAAACAATCACGCAGTCCATCTGATGGTAAGCGGTTACTGTGGCCCACAGATATCTACATATAACCTCGGTTAGGAACCAAAACGCACATGCAAAATGCAATTCAAATATCACCCCTGAGGACCGGTAAAAAGGTTCTCCGGTTCTCTTTACTCAATTCACGAAACACAGCAGTACGAATCTGCTATTTCCAGCAGAATGTAATTCTATTTGGCGCGGTCCTTTCAATCCTTTTTTTATTTAGGTGGTAGAACCATGCCACAATTGTATATGGATGTAGCACGAATAGGTCAGCTCGACCAGGAAGCGTAAAATAGCAGCTTAATACTGCTCTGTTTCTTGTCACCCTTATTCCACAAACAAAATATTAATTCATGCGTGTCAGTTAAAGGTGCTTTTCACTTCATCCATTTCAATACATTTTGAAATGGATGAAGTAAAAAGCACCTTTAACTGACTGACATCCCATCTTCAATACATTTTGTGGGTAAGGTTAGGTTAGACTGGTATTCATTTAGTATTAATCAAAAAAAGGAGTAAATCCTGGTGACCCTATGTCACCGTCATTACGGCACACTAATCTAACATTAATATGTTGACATGCGATACGGACAGTACAGGCGGACCAAATCACGTAGATATCTCAGTTATTTATATAACAATGTGCATAGCTAGTACCCGCACTATGAAAGTTGATTAAGAAATTCCTGAGGAAACGATTCTCTTTGGGGAGCGCCGCGCGCTCCTCTTATAGCTTAGCTTAGCTTATACATGGTCGAAGTTAGTTAGATATTTATTCTCTATAAAGAATCAAAATGCAGATGTGTTGTCACACCTGAGTACTACGACGGAATGCCTCGTTACGAGTAAAAAGTATCTCATGTGCTCTACACGCACCATAGGAAACACAGCAGCAATCGAGCTGCTATTTTACGCAGGTATTCTGTGACGCACCGGAGACACCTGCAGCTAACTTCAAACAAAGAAGCTTGCAGATGCGCTGTCAACTTTGATGATTGCGATGGAATACTTTACAGCCTGTAATTTCGGCTCTTTATACACTGCAGCAATAACACAAACACTGCTATTTGGCGGAAGGAATTTGAAAGGCGAGGGATGGGGACGTTACTCACCCAGTCGTATTCCTAGCTAGAAAAGAAGTCCTACCATCTTGTAAGATATATTAAATCGCCTTCACTTTTGAGAGTTATTTTATATGTACAAATCTCATGACGCTGAACTGTCATTAACATCATTATTCATTATACTTATTCACTCCTGACAAGCAGGTTGGCAGGAAGACTCATGTTTCATTTCCCTCTGACGCCTCTAACGATGCCCACGGGATAAATTGGGAGATTCTCCTACGTACCCACTCCACGACGGAATGTAGTCGTATATTTATTAATCTCAAAATAAAGCTCAACCGCACAGAATAGTAAACACCTCGAAAAATAACATCGCATTATAATGTTACTTTTGTAGGAGCACTTGTTTACGTGATAAAATGAACATTTTTTTATTCATGTGGACCTTCTTAAACATGAAAACCTAATAAGACCAGAGTGAAAGAAAACTACTTACCGTAGTGAAAGAAAACTACTTAACACACGGACAGTGTGTAACGATAAATATATATGTGTACCTTTAACCGAGTCCAGAAGATTTTTTGTAACATCTGTTTTTTAATAAATAAGGGTGACAACACAACCCACCTGATGGTAAGTGGATGGCGATAGATATCTACATCTGTCCTGAAATAAAAAATGTAGATGCGTTGTCACTCCCGAGGACTAAGATGGAATGCCTGTATCCAATAAAAAAGCTTTCACTTCATGATTTTACGTCACAATATACAAGAGTGGATTTAGGGACAAAGGAGAGCCCAACCTCTATAAGTGCGGGTACTCGAATAGTAAATGATAAAAAAGTGGCTATGTTGTACTTAATTTTTTTTTAAAATTCAATTCATTGATTAACTAAATTTTTGTAATAAATAGAAGATGAGAAAATCTATCAGCCAAGATCCGCGCGCAAAAAGTCAGCTCTAAGCCCAACACCACTGTTCAAAAACACTAATATTCAAGTCGTGAAAGGGAAACGTTCAAGAATCGGACACTACTATTAGAAAAGCGAAGTTTTTTATAGAATAAGGATGAGAAACGAGCATAGCAATACATTTAACAGTGGTAAAGCCACGCAGCAGCAGTGGCTGTTGCACCCACCCCTCCGCCCCGTAATGTGGAAGCAGAATGTAAAAAAAACACTATCCCAGTAATCCCTGAGTGGGCATCTACGCCCAAGCTACCCCTCTCTTCCTGAGCGTGGGTGCTCAGGCAGCTCCCCGTATTCTAGTGGGGGAGGGGGGGGGGTAAATAGGCAAACAGAGCGAAAAAACTATGGTGACCACTACCACACTAGCCGTGGACTTCTGTAACATTAGGGAAATTCATTCGAACTTGCAACTACAGTGCTGTGTGGCAGCGGCCTAGAATACTGTCACTCCTTTTCATATCGTGGATGTCGTACGAGCCGACAGAGGGAAATGCTTTAAAAAAAAGGAGAAATTAAGGCTTTTTTTATAGGATAGGGTGACAAACGAGCACACAGTCCACCTGATGGTAAGTGGTTGCTGTGGCCCATAGACATCTACATCTATCCTCGATTACGAATCAAAATGCAGATGCGTTGTCACCCGTGAGGACTAAGATGGAATGCCTCGTTTCCAGTAAAAAGGGTCTCCGGTTCTCTACACTCACCATACGAAATACTGCAGCATTAAGCTACTATTTCACGCTGGTATTCTGTGAGAGCGTGGTCCTTCCCCGGTCGAGCCGACCTATTCGTGCTACAACTATACTACTAATATAACAGCAGCATGGCTCTACCACGTACATACGGCTTGCGATGGATGGCAGCATAACCATCCCAGTCTTCGTCAGACCAAAAATGTCCAGACCTGTGATGGGCAGCAGCGTCACAGGTGCGATGTGTCTGGCACTGCGATCGCCAACCCGCTTGCCCAGCGTGGCGATTAAGGGCAAATCCTCCTATGAGTAGCACTACAAAAACACAGCCCCCAGTTCCCGGTCGCCCCATTATTCCTGGCCGTGGTGGCGGTCATGGCAACGGTGGGGCATGGGGTGCGAAGAATCCCCGGGAGAGGACAGGTTACCACCAAAAACTAGACTTGGCGACGTATAATGGACGGACTCCGCGGCAAGACGGACACATTTATGAACTGGAAGCTGAGCTGGAAAATATAAGATGGCATATTGTAGGGTTAAGTGAAGTCCGAAGAGAGGGAGAGAACACAATTACCCTGCAATCTGGCCATCTGCTCTACTTTCGGGAGGGAGACGTCCTATCCTAAGGCGGTGTAGGTTTCCTCATTTATAGGATCATCACTAAAAACATTGTAGAAATCTCAAGTGTGTGTCAACACGGGTAGCGTACGTAGCGAAGATCGTACAAGTTTATTCCCCGACCTCGGCACATTCGGATGACGAAGTAGAAACTGTCTATGAAGACATTTCTAGGGCCTTACGTAACACCACAAAGGCCCACTACAATGTTGTTATGGGGGATTTAATGCCAAAGTGGCGACACACGGGCGTCGAATCGATTTTAGGACACCACGGTTTTGGAAGCAGGAATCGCAGGGGGCAAATGCTGGTCAACTTCCTCGAGAAAGAGGGGCTATTTCTGATAAATACGTTTTTCGCGAAGAAGCCACAAAGGAAGTGGACCTGGCGTAGTCCCAATAATACTACTTTGACGACTCCGTGGCGTAGTGGCTTAGCAATGAGTGGCTGCGCTGGGAGTCGCGGGTTCGAATCCCACACGGAACAAGTATTTGTATGGCCTACAAGTAATTGTTCCGGGTCTGGATGTTTGTCCTTGTGCAATTTATGTTTGTAAACTGCCCCCGCGATACAGGAGAAAATCCTAGTATAGGGGTAACGTTTAAAAAAAAAACAAAAAAACCAAAAAAAAATTGGATTGACTTCATCATGACGGACAAAAGGCATATATTCACAGACGTCTCAGTGATCAACAAATTCAATATCGAAAGCGATAACCGACTTATTCGAGGCACTCTGAATATCGATTTTACGCTTAAAAGGTCCCGATTGGTGAAGTCTACCATTCGACCAAATCTACTACAAACCGTAACTGGCTCCCAACGCTTCCATCTAGAACTTAAAAATCGATTCGATGCCCTGAGACCCACTTTGGATATTGACGAGGACCTTAACAGCGTGATTAAGATTTTACGGGATGAGGGCAACAGGTTTTGTGGCAAACAACATACGGGCCGAAAGTCGAAGTTCTCAGATGAGACACTTCAGCTTATGAAAAGAAGGCGTGAGTTAACAACAGCATCACCATCGGAACAGGTGAAACTAACCAGGCTTGTGAGGAAAGCTTTGAGGCGGGACCTGCGTCGCTCTAATAAAATTGCTATGCAAGCGGCAATAGAGCGAAACAAGGGATCCAAAATCTTTGTTCGGGGCTTGGAAGAAGTCACATCACAAAACTCCAGACGCATGGTGGCAAAGTCCTCACGTCAAAGCCTGAGGTTCTCTCTGAGATCGAACACTATTATGGCAAACTATATGCCTCACATAAGCCACAACCCGATCCTAAATGCGATGACCCCAGAGCCACGCTGACCCGCCACTATACCAACGAGCTGTCAGACATTTGCCTTGGGGAGATTGAGCTGGCCCTCGGTCAACTTAAAAATGGAAAAGCCCCAGGAGAAGGTGGAGTTACAAGAGAGCTCTTAAAAGCTGGGAGTCAACCCTTGCTAAAAGAGCTCTGTCGAGTTTTTAACTGCATCTTACGAGATGGGAGAACTCCAAATGCGTGGACCAAAAGCATTACAGTTTTGTTTCACAAGAAAGGTGACAAGACTATGCTAAAAAATTACCGACCCATCTCGCTTCTGAGCCACACCTATAAGTTGTTTTCGAGGGTCATCACAAATCGACTCGCGCAAAGACTCGACGACTTTCAGCCTGCGGAACAGGCAGGGTTTCGAGAAGGATTTGGCACTATAGACCACCTTCACACAGTGCGGCAAATAATACAGAAGAGAACAGAGTATAATCAGCCCCAGTGTCTTTCATTTGTGGACTATGAGAAAGCCTTCGACTGCATTGAAACCTAGGCTGTTCTTGATTCTTCGCAGCGGTGTCAAATTGACTGGCGGTGCATGGAAGTGCTGAGATGCCTTTACAACACCAGTACGATGTCCGTCCAAGTACAGGACAGTCAAACAAAATCAATCTAGTTGCATCGCGGAGTGAGATAGGTGGATTTTATATCCCCTAAACTGTTTACAAATGCACTGGAAGATGTTTTTAAGACATTAGACTGGAAAGGACGCGGTATTAACGTAAACGGTGAGTACATCTCACATTTACGCTTTGCTGATGATATCGTCGTCATGGCAGAATCGCTGCAGGAACTTCAGGATATGCTAAACAGACTAAATGAATCCTCCCAACGTGTTGGTCTGTGCATGAATCTGAACTAGACTAAAGTTATGTTCAACGATTACGTAATGCCAGTTCCAATTACTGTTGATGGTGAAATTCCCGAAGTTGTCCAGGAATATACCTACCTCGGGCAGATATTGCAATTAGGTAAGAGTAACTTCGAGAAGGAAGCCGATCGGAGGATTCAGTTGGGCGGGGCAGCATTTAGAAAGCTCCGTCGGGTTTTCACGTCGCCCATACCGCAAATTCTGAAGACAAAAGTCTTCAACCAGTGCGTGCTGCCCGTACTCACTTATGGTGCCGAAACGTGGACACTGACGATACGTCTGCTCCAAAAGCTTAAAGTCGCTCAGCGAGCAATGGAAAGAGCTATGTTTGGAGTTTCTCTGGTAGACAAAATTCGAAATGAAGAAATCCGCCGGAGAACCAAGGTTACAGACATCGCTTTCCGTGTTTGTAAGCTGAAGTGGCAATGGGCTGGTCATGTCTGTCACAGAGGTGAATACCGGTGGAGTAGACATGTTATGGAGTGGAGACCGCGTCTAGGCAAACGTAGTGTGGGACGCCTCCTGACCACATGCAGCGACGATCTGCGCAAGGTGGCTGGTAGAAACTGGATGCGTGTAGCCGAAGATCGGGCTAAGTGGCGCGCCTTGGGAGAGGCCTATGTCCAGCAGTGGACCGCCGCAGGCTGATGATGATGATGATGATGATTTGAACTTTAACGCTCTCCACTACAATCTGGAAACTGCGAAGCTGTCTTGCTCTTTTTGACCGAGTCGCAGGTGTCCTCTCCGGTTGATACTTCATACCTGTCCTATCTGAGGTACAAACTAGGATACTACCTTGTGCCTCGGGCTGGAGTTCGCGTATACGTCAGAAAGGATATCTGTTCTCGACGAATCGGCAGTCTTCAAGGTCTGTGTCTGTCCATACTTTGGCTGCGCGTAGACTTCGACCGTCATCCGCGCTATTACGGGTGCCTCTATATGCCCCATAGCGGTAATACTGAAACACACCGACTAATCGAGCACGTCCAAATCACTACATATTCCTTGCTACGGCAGACGATCAGAGACGATGTCTTCAATTGGGTACGTGTAATTGTGAGCTGCGTCAGAAACTTATCAGCTTCTGGAACTAATTGTCCTCGCGTCGAATTAATGGCGGACTGCACCGCACCCCGCTCGTACATAAATCGTGTTCGAATTACAAACCTTTCAAAAAGACACAATTTCCCTAAATAACAAAGCTTTGTCGCTTAGATTTTGAAACAAAGTCCGGACACTAGCACGAAAGGGAACATAATTTATGTAAATATATTTTTGTTTTGAAGAGTTGGTCTTTGTTTTACTGTTGAGGTAAATTAGTTCTTCCTTTGCGCCTTAATTGTAAGTTTTATTCCTCTATAAGATTTGAAATAACTGACTTCTGTTAAACTCAGGGGTTATTTGTATCCTATTAAAACTTAATAAATATTTTTTTAAATTTCCCTGCCTGTCTGTGCGAGCTAAACTTAGGAATGCATGAACCGATTGGGATTTAACTTATATTATAAATCCAGTATACTAACGTTGTTAAAAGTTACTTTGCAAGGAAAGACACACCATTGACGATAATAATCTTCGATCTTTCTTAGAATAGTGGTGTTGGGAGTAGTGGTGTTGGGATTAGCGGTGACGGGATTAGTGCACGCAATTGAAGGAGGGTGGAGGTGCTCTCGAAACTAGGTAAGACACATCATTTTATTTTATTGAGCGGATGGTAGTAGAGTCTTAACATCTTTATATTATGGACACTGCCATTTTACGTCCTTCTACGATGGAGCTGACGCACTCACGCTACAAAAATAACTGCAGCATCGCTCTAACTCTAGGAGTGCGTCTGGGTTACTCTCTTACCTATTTGTATCGCCAATTTTTTTTCAAACGTTACTCCCCAAACTAGGACCTTCCCCAGTACAGTGGAGGCAATTTAAATACATACCATAAATTTCACAAGGACAAACATCCAGACCCGGAACAATTATTTGTAGGTCATACATATATTTGTTCCATGTGGGTTTTGAACCCGTGACCCTCAACGCCGCAACTCATGCAAAATCACTGCGCTACGTATGCGCCTAAAAAGTAGTGCCTGCGCTGCTGTGTTCGCTCTGAAGAGTATAGAGAGCCAGTGAAATTACATACTGTGAGGCATTCCATCTTAGTTCTCGAAGGTGACTGAATCTGCAGCCATCTTTATTTACAATAAGTTGCAAGTGTCCGTAATACGATTGAAATATTTTATACAACCTACCTACCCGCCTTAGCTTTGACTGGACAGGTTCTATTAACGTAACGTTATTTTGATTCAAAACAATCATACAAACAGCAACTATTTAAAAAATTTTGGATTTTACAAAAAAAAAACAGATTTTCGAATAAAATATAGCCAAGATTCATGCTGGCAATGCTCTCCGTTCGTAAAAATTCATCACATTCTGCTCAGCTGTTCCGAAAATTATCTCTGATAGACAAACAAACATTTTAAAAATTGCGGTTTATGTCTTAATATTACGCAAACAACCCCTGAGCTTAATAGATGCTAGTTATTTAAATTCTAGAGACCTCAATTTTATTTATTATATGTTTATGATATACATAATCAACAAAAAAGATTATAGATTACCTCCGTGGAAAAAGAACTTAAATACTTAGAATGAAATAAGTAATTTCCTGGTAATTTGCAAACCAAACCAGACTAAGCAGCGTAAGCCTATACCTTTGTATCGGATTTCTTACAGCCGTAAGTAACTGTGCCTGTGTTCGATTTATACGATCCGGAGCCTTTGGTTGGCGATCCTCGCCTCCATTAAATCGTGTTTAAGTAACAAATTCATTACATTAACACATTTCTGTTTGGTAGAACCACGTTGCGCAATATTATGGTTAAAACACGAATTGGTCAGCCCCACCGGCGCAGGACCACGCTTCCACAGAATACCAGCGTAAAATAGCAGCTGCTCTGTTTGATATAGTGAGTGTAGAGGACTCTAGAACATTTTCACTGGAAACAAGGTGTTCTACCCTAGTTGTAAGGGGTGACTCATTATCTCATTAGCATTGATTCTTTATCGAGGACAGATATAGTACAGTAGCACTTTGTTGATATGGGCATCTAATCTAATAAAAAAATTCTTTTACAATTTTTTAATTTACCGTGGGATTTTTTTCTATGTCAAGTTAAATAAACTTTCCTCTCATTCTTTTAGATATTTATGGGCCACAGCATCCATCATCAGGTGGACTATGTTAGTTTGTCATTCTTATTCTTTGAAATAAATTAATTTATATATTTCCAACGAAAATTTAACGATTTAGCATATTCATTATCAACCGTGTATTAAACAAATAAGAAACAACCGAAGGAAACTGAAACAGGAGATTGGCGGGAGCATCTTCCTGGTAAAAATTAAAATTCATTAAAATAACCACGGTTTCACACCCGCCTACCAAGCGTGGCGACAATGGTGAAATTCCGCCATTTAAAATAATATAAACTAATCTATATATAATAAGAGTTTAAATGTAATATTATATAGGTGTAAATGTATTATTATATAGGTGCAGTTTGGGTGACAAATCAGACTTAGTCTTGGACAAGAACCACTTACTAAACAATAATAGACAGGCCTGTTGGTCTAGTGGTTAGTGACCCTGACTGCTATGCCGGAGGTCGTGGGTTCGATTCCCACCCAGGACAAATGTTTGTGTGATAAGCACGATCATTTGTTCTGTGTCTGGGTGTAATTTATCTATAATATTTATGTATTTAGAAATATATACGTATGTTTATCAGTTGTACCCATAACACAAGCTCTGCTTAGCTTGGGACTAGATGGCGTTGTGTGATAGTTGTGGAATATTATATATTATATTATAATAAAATTTATGAGATTTCTGGATTCCACAAGAAACTCTCATTCATTACGAACACAAAATGCCGCGTAGCACTGTAGCGCACATTGCGTAGCACTGTAGCGCACATTGCGTTTGTACACAACACAGAATATAGGAATAAAGTAGCTCTAGTATAAAGTTCAAGACAAACCCGATGCATTTGCATACGTAACAGTCTTATGAGGATAAGTATGAATAGGTCTTTCGATAAACTTGTATTTCACGCTTGTTATTCTTTTTAATGAGAAATAAGAAATTTTTATTCAGTTCAAAAAGAAAACAGATACTGACTTAGTTAATTTTATGTTACTTATTTGATAAGTCTAATATTTTTTATTTTATTTATAATTTCAAACAGTATCACTGGGCTCCACACTAGGATTCCCTGTGTCGTGGAGTCCAGTCTTTCCATTTATCTATAACTTAATGATTGACCGATGTTACGTACGAGTGGATTTCTCACATACATAATTTTCATCACAAAAATTCTTTGGGGGCGCTGTTACCACTAACAGATGCAGATCATCAATTTTTACAAATTTATTTTATGGGCAATTTAGATGCGGAAGTTGATAAGCGTTGTGCTCATAATTCAACAGAGAAGAGAACCATTGTCTAAGAATTACAAATGTTTCTTCATCAGAACAACAATTCAGTAAACATGTTCAAAATAGCGGGTTATGCTAAAAACACCATACTTATAAATTATAAAATTTATTCTTTGTAACTAGTACCAATGTTATGGCCATGTCGTAGAATTGATCATAGTGTTATAAATTACTAGCTGTGCTCCGAGTTTTCACCGGCATATATCACGTGTCCGAGCTGCGTGACATGACATGACACCTAGGTCAAGCATTTTAGATACCAATGTATGGAACAATTGGCAATTTTTTTTAATTGAAAAAGTTGTTGTAAAAGTGTATACAGTGTACACTATACACTATACTATACTATACACTATACTATGTATACGCCACCAAGAATAAATTACTGAGTTGGTGGAATCGAGTTACTGAAACTATTAGCTTGTGTCTGTTCCTAGTATATACAAAATGAATATCACTTTTTTTAAACTACTTTTAGTTTGGTGTACATACATTACATTTCTGTAACTGTATTGAGAGGCCAAAGTTTAAGTTCATAATGTAATTAATAATAATATATATTAGTATAAAAAACCAGGAGAAGTGCAGCAGCGTCTCTCTAATAACAACTAAAATATAAAAAATGCTGTGGCAAACCCACCTGCTCTGTGTGGCAACTATGGCAAATATTTGGGGGTGTCTTCGCCGTAGACAGATATAAAGTTTAATTTACACGAATAATATTTGCTGCGTTATAAATTATATTTAATCCATAACTTCAAAATCCATAGATACCTCATTGATTTAAAATAATTGTATACTATATTCCGGTACAATTCAAATATATGTGTCTATGTAATGTCCGTTCGATACGACAAGCTCAAAAAATTAAATATCTTAACGGGCGCGCAACCACATTGTATCTACGAGTACTGTAATATTCAATGTGACAGTTCTAAGTAGCTTTATTTTACTCCCTTGCTCTATTTTGAACAGGGGAGATCTATGTTCCTATGTTCAGCAGTGAACCCTGGATGAGCCGTAACGGTGTTAAAAACTACTTTTAAAGTGTGAAGTGACCGGGACTGTTTTTAAATTTTTATTTTTATACGTGGTAGAGCCATGCTGCAGTTATATTAGTAGTATAGTTGTAGCAAGAATGAGTCGGCTCAACCGGGGAATGACCACGCTCTTACTGAATACCAGCGTAAAATAGTAGCATAATGCTGCTGTGTTTCGCACGGTGAGTGTAGAGAACCAGAGGCCCTTTTTACCGGAAATGAGGCATTTCATCTTAGTCCTCACGGGTGACAACGCATCTGTATTTTGATTCGTAATCGAGGATAGATGTAGATGTCTATGGGCCACAGTAACCACTTACCATCAGGTGGACTGTGTGCCCGTTTGTCAACCTATCCTATAAAAATGTGCTATCAATAACGTTTGAACATATAGAATGTATTAGAATAATGTTCATTCTATACAGATTATTACATTATACTTTCGTTCGGGAAATAGCACTGTCCTGGAGAGAACCAGCAAGAAATCCAGCGGGATAATTTTTTGATTGATGATGAGAAAAATTTACATTTTGATTCCAAATCGAGAGAAAATGTAGATTGATAGAATCAGGCGTTACTTTGCGGAAATCCATTATAATAAAAAAATAAAAATATAAATTTCTTTGCAACTTTCCGCTAAACATATAAAATGATGTGTCTTACCTGGATTGAAGCGCACCTCCCGCCCTCCCTCAATTGCATACACTAACTCCGTCACCACTAGACCAAGCACCACTACTCTCAACACCACTATTCCAGGCAAGACACACCATCGACGATAATACGACACGTGTTTCGCCTCTACACGAGGCATCCTCAGGTAATATAGACAGTAGACGTGTCACGTAGAGTAGACATTTGTCTATATTACCTGAGGATGCCTCGTGTAGAGGCGAAACACGTGTCGTATTATCGTCGATGGTGTGTCTTGCCTGGAATAGTGGTGTTGAGAGTAGTGGTGCTTGGTCTAGTGGTGACGGAGTTAGTGTATGCAATTGAGGGAGGGCGGGAGGTGCGCTTCAATCCAGGTAAGACACATCATTTTATATGTTTAGCGGAAAGTTGCAAAGAAATTTATATTTTTATTTTTTAGAAAATGTAGATGCCTATGGGCCACAGCACCAACATCAGGTGGACTCTGTGATCGTTTGTCACCCTTATACTACAAAGAAAAATTCGCAGATAAAACTATATCTTTTCAAACGAATTAATGAATCAAGCAAATTCGCTCGCTGCAGGGACGCCAGTGTCCGCTCAATCAAGCTTCTTGACTAGATTGTCTGTGTTTGCTGTTCTACATTATAACAAAATTAAATTTCAGCTTGTTACGTAGATTTTTGATTTTGCTGAGAGACAGTGGGCTAAAACAGAAGATTGGGAGCAACGTTTCCCTGATAACTATTCAAAACTATGCTCTGTATCTTTACTATCATTTTAAATAGCAGTTTAACAAACGGACTTACAGACCAAGATAATAAGTAGAAACTTTTTTATAGAATAAGGGTTACAAACGTGCACACAGTTCACCTGTTGGTAATTAGATGCTGCAGCCTATAGACGTCTACATCTAACCTCGATTAAGAATCAAAATTCAGATGCGTTTCCAGTATAGTGTCTCCTGTTCTATACATCCACCATACTCAACGCAGCAGCAATTCAGCTGATATTTCACTCAGGTATTCTGTGACAGTCCAAACAAAGATGCCTACAAGTGACAGGTGTGCTGTCACTTTTGATGATTGAGGTGGAATACCTCACAGCCGGAAATTTAAAGCAATTTATACACTGCAGCAATAGCATAAACACTTCTTGGGAGGCGTACGGATGGATTCCTAGGTAGAAAAGAAATCCTACATTTAGTAAAATATATTAATCGATTTCATTTTGAGTAGTTATTTTATAAGTACAAATCTCATGACGCTGAACTATCATTAACATCATTATTCATTATATTTATCCAATCTTGGCAGGCAGGTTGGCATGAAGACAGTGCTGCACATCTTATGTTTCATTTTGCTCTGTCGCCTCTAACGACACCCACGGGATAAAGTAGGAGATTCTCTGGCGTCGCCATTCCACGACGGACTGTAATCGTATATTTTTATAAGTTTGAACGTTATACCGTTCCCTGTCCCTTTGATCTCAAAATAAAAGTCTACCTCACAGAATAGTAAACACCTTAAAAATAACATCGAATTATACTGTTAGTTATGTACGAACACTTGGTTACGTGACAAAATTAACATTTTTTTATTCATGGGGACCTTCCCAAAAAACGTGAAAACATAATAAGACCAGAGTGAACGGAAACTATTTACCGTAAAGTCAGCACGACTACCTTAGTTAATTCACGAGGGTCGATACTCACGGACAGTGTATAACGATACATATGTATTTGTATCTTGAATTGATTCCAGAGGATTCGTTAGAACATTTGTTTTTTTTTAAATAAATATGGGTGACAAAACAGCTTATCTAAGGGTAAGTCCTCCGTCCATCCTCGAGAACTAAGATGGAATGCCCCGTATCCAATAGAAAAAAGGTTTTATTATATGGTTTTACGTTATACAAGAACGGAGTTTGGGACAAAGGTAAGCTCGAGTTCTATACAAGTAAGTGCGGGGACTCGAATAATATGCAAAAAGATAATAAAGTGATTGTGTTGTACTGGAGACCGCTCATTATTCATTATCACAATTTTGTTTGTAATAAATAGAAGATTAGAAAATTTATCAACCACGACCCGTGCGCAAAAAAGCCAGCTCTAAGACCAACACCACTTATTCAAAAACACCACGCTATATAATACCCAAATAGTGAAAGGGACCCTACAAGTATCGATTACTACTATTCGCAAAGCGAGTTTTTTTATAGAATAAGGGTGATAAACGAGCATACAGTCCAACCGATGAACTGAACTGATCTTACATCTGCTGTCGATTAATCGGTGCGATACAGTCGATATCCAATGCTCCATTATCAGTAACAAAGGTCTCAGGTTCTCTACGCTCATCATACGTTACACGGTAGCATTTAGTGGTGGGTCGTTTTTGAATTTTTGACGGACGAAACGTAATCATTTTTGCGACGACGAAAACGTTTGCAGAAAACAGTTGTCGTTACAACTGGTTTGAAGACGGCTTAAGGGACGAAACTTCCTGGTCGTAAAATAAAAAATCGCACCGAGTAATTCGAAGACCGGTCTGTGCAACGAAGACTGTTTGAACCCAGGACGTAAAACGGTCTTTGTAAACAGTACGTCGTCGCAACGCCCACCTTTAGTAGCATTACGCTACTATTTTACGCTGGTATTTTGCAATCCTTACACGGTCTAGCCGACCTATTTGTACTGCAGCTAAGCAGACGAATGGTTGACCCATTTGTGGTGAGTGTTGGAAACAAGGCGTTTCATCTTAGTCCTCAGAGGTGACAACGCATCTGCATTTCGATTCTTAATTGCGGATATATGCAGATAAAGTCTAGGAGCCACGGCATTCACTTAGCATCAAGTAGATTGTGAGATCGCTTGTTTCTCTTATTCTTAGGTACGTGAGAGTAATATGGAGGGTAGTATGGTAAGGTATACCTTAAGCTGTACCGCCCTATAAAATCAAAACTACGAGGAGGACAGAGACAAAACACTAAGTTGTATACTAATATACTAAGAAAGAAATAGCAAACAAGCTCTGCTAATAATTAGAAACACTTGAAAAAATCAACTTTAATAAAACTAACTACACTACACCATAATAAAATCCACTAAAATATTTAAGTACTATAATATCAACTGTGAAATTATCGTCGATAAAGTAGAGCCCTTTTCACATTTTATTATTTGACTGACTCATGAAGAGCTATCGTATCACAAAGCCATCTACGCAAACAAGGCTGTAGTTTTTGAGTTATTAGAAAGTGGCCATATTAACCGGATGACCATATTACCATTACTCACGTACTATATAATTAAAACAGACAATGAAGATGACCACATGAACAGATGATGAACACAGTTTGTATAAAAAGGTTTTTTTTTATAATATTAAGGAATTTATAGGTGATCATTACGAAGATATTTCTATGTAACATACTCCCCAGTTTAAAAAGGCCCGCTGGGTTACTTGCTGGTTCCTCCCAGGACAGAGGTATTTTCCGAACCAGTGTTAAATTAAACATAAGAGTGACCTTCGATAAGTATCATGTATAATCTATATTAAATAAAGAAGTCTTTATTTCTATGCCTACATCTGCGTAACACGCGTTAGTGTTGTGTCGAGGTCTTCAATTGGGCGTCTGAGCGGTGTCAGAAACTAATCAGCTTCCAGGACTAATTGTCCCCGCGTTGAATTAATGGGAGATTGCACCGCTTCCCGCTCGTACATAAATCGTGTTCAGATTACAAACCTTTTCGAAGGACCCAATTTCCCTAAATAACAACACTTAGGTTTTTGAAACAAAGTCAGTACTATAGCGGGAAAGGGAACGTAATTTATGTAAATATATTTTTGTTTTGAATTGTTCTTTGTTCTACTGTTGACGTAAATTAGTTGTTCTTTTGCGCCTTAACACGTTGACTGCCAGCCCGGTCACCGGTGACCGGACCCCGTCTTGTATCTACGCGCCGTGTTGGTCACCGGTGACCTCGAGACAGACCTATTTTCGGGCACAATTATTACGCCGGTGGCCACGTTTATCGTACATTTAGTATATGCAAGTGACCGGAGCGGCGCTCTAGATTGTTACTTCAGCGTGGTTTCGGCGTGTCTATGAAATTGTGAGAATTGTGGGACAAAAATGAAGAAAGTAAGTGAAAAAACGTAACTGTTACAAAAATCAAGGATTTATTTTTATCAATGTGTGAAATATAAGTAAAAAACAAGTAACAAATTATTCTAAAATACAAATTAAACGAAGCGATGGAACTTATTGAAACACATTAAACAAAAATATGGTTCATTTGGACATTCTTTACAAAATGTTGCTACTTTCTTTGTTTTATTTTTGGCTGATTTTGAACCGTACATTGCCACACAGTTTTTGTAACATTCTGAACAAAATCGTCGAGTGTTTCTCACATTACCCTCTTTTTTCAATAATTGATGTTTCAGTCTTTTTGGTCTATCTATTCTTTCGGGTTCTATGGTGTCCTCCTTTCCCGCATCAACTAAATACTCCACTAACTCTCTTCTAAACTGTACTATACTTTCACTTTTATTTTTATTTTCGTTGTACATAACCCATGCATTAACAATCGCTGTATTCAATACAAGTTTTATTCCTAATTTTTTATACCACTTTACCGATTTACGTAATGGTGAGGAATATGCGGCCATTTGATCGCTCATATCAACTGCGCTTTTTATTTTGTTGTAGGCTAAAACCATTCTTGGTTTGCGAATTACTTTACCCTTTTTAGTTATTTTAGAAAATCCTTTAGAATGTTTCGTGGATAACATCAGCACGTCTCTTTTGTCCTTCCACTTCAATACGCATATTCCTCGTTCATTCTCCATAGCTATTACTTCGCCTGGTTTTAATTTGGAGTCTACTACCGCTTTCGGCAAACCTCTTCTATTTTTCCTCAAAGTACCCACCAAATGAGTGTCCTTATCGAGTAGTTCATTGGCCAGCTCCAAGCTTGTATACCAATTGTCAGTTATAAGTGTGTGACCATAGCCCAGTATGTGCTTACAAAGAGACATTACCACTCTTGTAGGTGTGGTATTAACTAGTTCATTATTTTTGCCAGCGTACAGTTCCAATTTGCATGTATATCCTGGTAATGTACAAAGTTTAAATAACTTTATACCATATTTGTGCCTCTTGCTTTTGTTATATTGTCTAAAAATTACTTAGAAAGGCTAAAATTACTTAGGAAAAAATTACTTAGTATGTGGTTCTCTCATACCTGAAATTAAACAAATATATACCTTAGCATAATACGGTTTAATATACAAATATCAACACAGAAACATTACCGACCTAGGAATCGAACCCGGTAGCGCTCGTGGCAATTTATGCCACATCGGT